>JBANMG010000003.1:0-2400000 GCA_037126485.1 Daldinia eschscholtzii
AAATACGTACGTTTTGTCATTCAACCATCATTATTATTATTATTATTATTATTATTATTATTATTATTATTATTATTATTCCACACATTACGTATAAATTCCAAATTCTCGTCCATCACCATTTATTTTTTTATTTCCTTGTCGTTATCAAAATGTATTGGATTTTCACATTCATTTCATTAATCGCGAATGCCATCGCTTTGAACGTCATTGGGCCATTTGCCCTTCACATTAATAGCAAGTCGAACTCCTCGATTAACGGTATTATTCCTCATTTTGCTTCACGGTCCTTTTGAATAATGGCGCTAAAATAACATCATAGGATATGCTGCGGCATGCCATGCTGGCGCGGCCATAGAAGGCCTTTGCTACTCAAGCGGCACTATTGGAAGTGCGACTGAATTCTACTTCAACTACAGTTCTTACGATCCGGAAACCGGAGTACCATCGCAGCCTGGCTGGATTACCTACTTATTAAAAGCGGGCGGCGGGAACGATACTATTACCGTGCCGTCATCAATGCGTCTTGAGCCAAACTTTGGAAGCAATCTCTTCACGGCTCTTATCTACCCTGGGGTCGAGGATGGCACCTATGTTTACTTCCACCCGAATAATGGCACGTTGTACATGTACGGGGGTTACGACGACTCGAGTTTCAACTCGACGTATCCTCTTCCGGCTCCCTCCTTGGGCAATCTAACCAATTTCCATCTCTACTACCAATTCACCGGTGGTTACTACTACCAGTCAATCGCGTGGGTATCTACGCAACCTCCGCATAATCCGTCGTGTCAACCTGTCGACTTGAGTATAAAAGAACTTTCGTAGGAGGGTTTTACCAATGTCTGTGACGGCTTGAAGGTGATGAAATAGTCATGATAAGAGCCCATGTGGAACACTCCTTGTATCGAGCATTCTTTCAGATAGCGTTAATTGAGAGGCGGGGATTGCGGGGAAAGCTTTGTTCTGTTTTCTTTTCCCATCCGAATTTACGTAGTAATATGACGTCTAAGTGCCAAGGTTCCAGTTGATGTGGATCGGGTCCTTCGGTTGAGAATCTCTTAGAAACTACTTTCAAGCTTTTGAATAGCATCACAGCCACATGTGGCTTTCATCTCTTTAAATTGTATCTTGTATGTACATGGGTACGTTACCTAATATCAATCGTTTACAACGCTATGACGTCGGATCAAAAGCATCGTCAATCAGGGGACGCTTGGAGCGCGTCGCGTTTGATTAGCTTAGGCTCCCTAAAAATCAGATCTAGTATGCGGTGTAGAGTATCCCCCTTTAACATTCCCGAAGGTTTTCTAATTGGAGCTGTCAAGTTACTGCCAGTCGCATCAAGCACCATTAATAAAGCTACATATTTTGATTACAATGCCTCCTAAACGCGCTTCGTCTGGCGCTAGTACTTCCGCTAAGAAGAAAGCAAAGACATCAAGTGATGAGCCGCCGAGAAGCAAGCGATGGTCTGCCGTGTCGGGTTCAGCCAATGCCGATGCTGATTACAAAACTACCTGGGAAAATCCTGACAAATGGTATTCGTTCGTAACCATTTGCCCACCACCGGGCAGTAACGATGACGAAGATGACGATGAGGACGAAGACGGGAATGACGAGGAGAATAATGGGGACGAAGATGAGGAGAGCAGTAGAGATGGATCCAAGTGCGGCCGGAAGGGCTGTGTATGCTTCAAACCCGTTAGTGAGAATCCAGATCATCCTTGGATTGTGAGCAAAGCTGGATACCGGAAATACCAAACTCAACACATCCATCTCTCTTTACGTGATCCCGACAACTTCGATATGTATACCTATAACGACCACGCTGGTTACGGTTGCCTCGAGTTGGTGCAGAACTTGATATTGGACTATGTCGAGGCTGCAGAACGTGGCTGGCGAGAACAGTGGGCTGTTTGCGAAGGTCTCGCGCTTTGGTTGCTACATCCGGCGAGCGGTATAATGATGATGTAAAAGCCGACCAACCTGTATCCATTGAATTTCCGCTAATATATCTCTTTCTTTATAGGGTCGATGATGGCGAATTCGTTGAGGAAACCATGCGTCTCGTTGGTCGTATGTTCTTAGACATGCTCGCGAAACTCGACGGCATGGGTCTGGTTGGCGACGCCACCGACGTGAAAAGCTTGGGCACCATCATGTCTATATACCTGGACATTGCTTCTGAAGTACGCGAAGTAGGTGTTCTAGAGGGAGAAGACGAAGACGACGAGGGAGTTGATAGGAAAGTGTTCCAACCCAGTGAATTTGATGAAGCCATTCTTTCGTATGCCAACCGGCGAGGCGTCACATTACAAGGCCCTAAAAATATCGACGAACTTACTGCGAATCTACATGGGGAAGTACACCTACCCAAAAAGAATGCGAAAGACCCGTGGGGCTTTACCGCTTCATTGAAAAGTTATGAGAAGGAGTACGCTAAAGAAAAGCGCCACACTATTGGCGGCGATGACTTGGATATCACAACTGTAGGTTACAGCTTTGGGATTTCCGTTTCTCTCTGACTCGTTGCTGGAAATAACTACTAACCTTGATCACCACAGTGGACAAGTTCTCAACGGAAAGAAGCAAGTTATAACCACAAGGACCCGCTAAGTAAGCGAGAGATAGACGCGCTTAAGAAAGGGTTGGTGATGCAACTTGGGTAACTTGGTTGCAACCTTGGAAAAGGGCTTCGTCGTCAGACAGGAATTGTAAAAGATGCAGATTCAAAACGATGATGCGCTCAAAAGTTTTAGCATGGGCTAGCTAAGGAGACATCGTATCTCATAGGGGTAATTGTAATATCTATCTGTAAGCATGACGATGCCAACCATATCATATACAGCGCGCATGTACGGCATAGCCATCATGGAGGGTGGTAAGAAACATCCTTGACGCAAATTTATGTTTGATATTCGGCGCTCCTTTCACCTGATGAGCGTGCGTTACATGCCTATGATTATTTATAATAAGAAGCTAGTATCGATAATATGATTTTCTTATTCCGTTTCATTGATTACCTGAGTTCTCAAGTTGTGGCGGTTTGATTATTGTACTAGACTCGATTCAAGGTTGAACCCGTCCATGCGTCAGCGATTGCAGCCAACCAAGTTAAAATAGACATACAAGAGGTTGACTAAGCAGAAAGACCTTTTGTCTTATAGAATGGTTGGGGTAAAGGTTACATCAAGTATAATATTTAACACAATCCGCTTCGGCACTCGTCCCGAGCACGTTTAATCTTCCCCTGCCAACCCCAGCCCCGGAACAAGGTGAAAGGAGAAATTTCCGTACCAACTACTAATACGTACAAACACATGTCCAAACTAAAAATGTTACAACGTGGGAGACATGCTGGTATCTTTACTAGCGGCAGTTTTGCGTATAAGCATTATTTACGGGTTGCAAAAATACCAACAAAGAAATATCTTAATATCGAGCTCGTACTTGAACCTTGGTATACGATTCGCTTTGAGCACCGTGCCATTGCTATATGTCTTTTATCTGCGTAAATGTATAAAGACTGCGCTACTTAATGTAATAACCGATATAGCTACCCCTTTCTCCAAGGAACAAAGAGCATCGACTACTCGACAGCGGGCTTTGTCTGGTGGCTCGCTTCGTGATATGCAGTCCCGGAGGATCTCGTACATTACCATCAGAGGAGCTCAGGATCCTTACCCATGTCTTGTACAACGTTCTCTCTACACCACTTCCATCTGGAGCATGATTTTGACGTACCCTTCTGTAAATATCCGCGGACATCCCTTATATGAAGAACTATATCCTTATGAAAAATCTCTATACAGCCCGGAGATAGGTCAAGCTTTCACGCTACATGGCAGAAAACGAACTTACACCTCCGAGCAACCTACCCACACCTGGTGCCGGCCACCGGGTAAACGCCGTGATATGGGTTCTCATCAGCCTTTCTACTGTTTTCTTGGGACTTCGAGTATTTTACAAACTCAAAACAGGCCGGGGGCTATGGTTGGACGATTGGGTTTTGACAGCATCGTGGGTTAGTACTTGGTTCACGCCGACAACACTCGGGACATCATCTTTCTCACTAATCATAACGATCACTCTAGCTCGTTCTTATAGCCTCGGGGGTACTTATCAGCCTCTGCGTATCAGCAGTTTTCATTAGGCACAATCAAGATGATCGAATGGGGGCCCATGATGTCGGCATGCTAAGCACGGTTGTAAGCGACTTCTACTATAGTCTAATTCTTCTATCCTCTTTGCCATATGCTGACGGAAAGTCGAATAGGCAGGAACTTTATTCTTCGTCTCGGCAACATGGAGCAAGACGTCCTTTGCTATAACGCTCTTTCGAATTGCAGGTCCTCGACTAAAGATAGCGCTTCGAGTGATTATGATCTCGATGAATATAATTACCTACGTCAGCTTGATACTCCGGTGGGTACAGTGCCGGCCAGCGAGGATGATATGGGATTCTCACGCCGCCGGAGTCTGTTGGAATAGAAATCTTATTCTCTCATTCACAATCTTTACTGCAGGTATGTATGCGAGACAAGCGTCGCGGTGGATAATTACTGATGGGTGCTAGCATACTCTGCAGTCATGGACTTCGTCCTGGCAGCCCTTCCGTGGCCTATTATAATAAAACTACGGATACGAACTAGCGAGAAAATCGGAATCTCTGTGGCTATGAGTATGGGTCTTTGGTAAGTCGGCTGGTTCCCCCATACAGCTCTTCGTCTTACATGACAGCGTAGCGCGGGCATAACTTCTATCGTCAAGTGCACAAAGTTCAGCGTTCTCAGGAATGACGATTTTGGTGGTGAGTAACCCATTTTAACACGGGAAAAGTCTTAATATTGATTGTAATGTAGATAGCGTTTTTGAACTCGCAATATGGTCTGTTGCGGAAATCGCCACTACCATTATGGCTGCATCGATCCCCGTTCTACGCTGTGCGCTGATGCATGAGGCAGCCGGTTCTATTCGCCTTACTCGCCCTCTTACCTTTATCAGGGATCGTTCCCAAAAGGTAGCGAGTAAGGTACGCAGTAACAACCCATCGTTATCCGCATCGAGGCGCTCTAAAATGGTGATGTCGCCTGACAACTTCGTGAGCGAAGAAAGAGCCGCGCTTGGTTCTGAAGATGGGATCCCGAAGATGGATGGATCCCACGTCCAATTAACCAGGAACGGCGTTGACGACGCAATCGACCCTGAATTGGAAAGGGGTTCACTGTCTGATCCGCCATGGGTATAATATTATATGGCTACCTATATACCTAGCTTTAATTTCCTATACATACAGCTTCTAGTAAATATACTGCCCTTGAAGAAACAGGTCTACTCACACGGAGTCGGGATTCAATGGCAGTGTTATCAAAATAACGTCGTAGCTAGGTTGGTCTATTACGCGCTTAGCTTAAAGCTATAATAATACGCAACAAGTCCATATTCTGCTGACGAACATCCTAGCGATGCCCTTTACCCTAACGCTTCAATAACACCAACTTGATCCCCTAAACACACACCCTGTAGACGTGGCGGGATAGTCGTTGATTTCTAGACATATTTCGAGAATGTAGTTGCTTCATATATGCATGCTTGATCTATTGACACAGTGTCTTCCATGACTAGACCGATATTTCGGGTCGTCGTTGAATGAGCCGTGCAGACATGCTCTAAGCCAGATGTTTATATTCGTACAGTCTAATAATAATAGGGTTAACGCCGCCCAATGCAGATGAATGGTATCCGAACTTGTTATCGCTTGCTGTTCGTGCTACTACACCATGAACGACTCTCCACAGCCGCATTCCTCTTCTATGAGCAGGTTAGCATCCGATTGAAATTCCTAAGATGGATAAAGGATACTGACTTATATTTGGATTCCGGAATATGAACCGCTGACTCAACTTGTCCTCGACCCAGTCCATTTCGCTCCCTATTATGCTGAATAGCGCCTTGCTATCAATCAAAACCTTCACTCCATCCTGTTCGACCTCCTCATCGAAAGCTCCGGGCTTGTCTACATAGTCCAAGTGATAGGATAGACCGCTGCATCCCCTATTGCGCACTCCAACCTTGATTAACTTTGGCTCTGGTTGGTCCAACAAGTTGCGAAGGTGCTCTACCGCCGAAGGAGTGAGTTTCAACGCGGCTTTGCGAGGTCTGAGTTTTCGCTTTGGTGGAGCTGGCTTCGGACTTTGCGCCTCTTTTTCTGTGATAGCAACATCGGGATGCGCGGCTGCCTTGGGTTGAGGTGGTGGTCGCGTCTCGTGAACGTTTGGTATAGGGCTGGCGATGGAAGTCTCTGGTATGGGTTCGTTGCGCGGTTGTGGTGATCTACTCGGGTTTGGGTTTAGGGGATAGGGCTGGTATGATGGCGTTTCTTGTAGTTTCTCCGACGGCGCATACCACGGTTGATAATTCGAGAACTGTCGTAAGAGACTTTCGCAAGGGAGTGACTTCGGAGCCGATGTGGCAATGAGCCGGCCGGACAAGGTTGTCCAAGTTCGCGATAACGCTATGCGAGGGGAATTCATCACGGGCGCAGACAACAGGATTGTATTGTATAAGAAAATAAAGAAAAAGGCTGTCTACTTGAAAAATACAAGACTGATTTACGTGGCGCGCATCAAATTATTAGGTATGGATGAGTGGTTAACAATCGTAACCAATGGCAAATTCGAAGAAGTGGATTGTAATTGCTTTGAAAGCAACCTTGAGAGCCGGCACCGTCTGATGACATCGGTCGATAAGGTTTGCGACCCGGCTCTGACCGGACCAATCAAGGATCTTCTATTGGTCAACCGCCCTAAGTTTACCGGTCCGATGGAATAGCCAGCGGAACGAACTTTTTTCGCCTGCTTGACTAAAAAGACTGATGGCTTAGCTAATGTAATAGCGTTGTTTAAAGACAGTGCGCACAGTGCAAGACGCGCATTCAAACCCGTAACTTAACACGGTATCATCATATCCAGACCGAATGTGTCAATTGCCATTACAAGTGATTGCGACGGCGCACCGCGAGAGCTAGCATATCGAAGTTACAATAATTGGCACAAAGAAGACGTCCTCCAGATCCGCTCATACGATACGCGATTCGCGGAATAGCTCAATATATACAACTTTCAACGCAAATACTCCTGCTACTGCGATGATCCCGCCGCTTACGGCTAGGATATAATATAAACTGCGTTTATGTGTCGTCCGTTCATGCATCGTCATCGTCATCGGTCATGGAAGCCTCGCCCTTAACTCAACAGGCGCGGCCTGAAACCTTCCAACCGAAAATAGACCAACTATACGAGGCGTTATTCAAGGTTCGGGAACTTCGGATTCTTTCTTGTTCTTAGGATTGGGTTTAAAAAAAAAGCTGACAATGGGTATTCAAGGTATGTCGAATTATCATCCTGCCCGCCCAGTCGCTGACCATTCGTCGCTTGAATAGGATGATATCGATACGGACGGAGAGAAAGCCGAGGGCTTCTGGCGGGAGTTCTTCCTCCTGAAGCCCGACAGACCCTTCCTACAACGAATTCTAGCCGCATTGGGACCGGAGGACCTAATAAACCTTCAATCGCAAACTCGACAACTTTTCTTCCGAGCCGTCGAATGTTTGAAGAAAGGCAGCGGTGTTGCCGACTTGCATGCTCTCGAGGTAGATAATTAAACCGAGCCCCTAAAGCGCGTCCCCGAACAAACATGTCCTAATTCATCCTTGTATACAGACGTTGACGACGTTCTTCGCTGCCATTCTTCCCAAGAAATATACAAACCCAAGCTCAGATATCATAGCCGTCCTAGCAGGTCTAGATCAGGTTGATGCAGTCTTTACAGATTTTGTGGGGGCTCTAGACGGGGTAATTCGTAATGGTAAATCGAGTAGGTTGATAACCCGTTTCATAAACTAGGCGAGGAAGAGACTGATAACGATGGGCTTGAAGTGGAAGTTCGGCAAAAGGCCGTGAACGTGGTCTTATCCATCACCTCTGGTGCATACCAGACGAGCATTTTGACGTATTTTATACAGCGGGATCTCTTCCCTGCCATAATGAAGGTTGGCCTCCTTTCTATCGCGAGACGAGACCCATCAACTGACATATACAAGCTCATTCAAGACTCGGAATCGCCCGAAGATATCCTGGAACCTTTTACGTTATTGGGTTTATTGGCGAATTATAACAAATTCGAGTTCCAGAATCCATATCAGCTGCGGCTCAACGATTTTGTTAACGAGGCCACTATACGGAAGATCGTCCGTAGTGTCGGGCACACGTGCCGAGTTTTGAGAAGTCAATATGTCGATATTATACAGGACCTACCCGAAGGGTGGTCCATTACTAATACTCTAACCATGATCGGACTTGGCGCTATCACTCCTGGTGCGAAGGCGAATCAGAAACCAGCATACGATCCAGAGGTGGCCAAGCAGATGTTTGCAAAATTGTAAGATGATGTCTCATTTAACTCCTGAGATATTGAGCTAACCTAGCTAGACCTGGCGAGCATGCTGCTGTACTGCTAGGGGCGTATGACTTTAGCCACGCGAATAAGCTGTTTTGCTTCAGTCTCGTCACTCTATCCGCCGAGAAGGGCGAAGAACAACCTATTTCCAGTTTTTTATCGTTGACTTCTTACCTACTCCAGCATGCCTTCCTCTCTACCAGAGCCACCAATTATGCCCATCTTAGTCTAATGGTTTTTCGGCTGCTTATTGAGGACCAGCTGCTATGTAAGCGAATATGTAGCGACGAGAGTAAAGTCGCCGTCAGACTCTGTCGTCAACGGCAGCCGTTCCTACCTGTTGTTCGCGGAGACCGCATCTTAGCAACGAGCGTCTTAGACACTATGATAGACGGTATCAACCATAACCTACGCCGCAGGCTCGATGTTAGCCTCTATACTTTATGCGTTGGTATCATGCTCCGTATCATCTCATACCTCTCGCGGTCACGGACGCGATTGCAATATCATTGGTCCGAGTTGTTTCGCTCGCTGCTGTCCCTTATCCGCTTTCTCACTACCTACGCCTCTGACCTCAAGGGGTTATCCCACTTCGAATCTCTCCTGGACCTAGTCGTGAACCTATTAGCTCTTTCCCTCTCAGCAGGAGAGGCCTTTCTTCCCACGCCTGCCGCCTATGATGACCTCTTCTACAAAGTTGTAGAGAGCGGCGAGGTTCTCGTAAAATTCCGCGACACCTACCGCCTGTCAACCCGACCGTCAAATTCGATAGGCACGCTTATCAGCGTGAGTACGCATTACAAAACAATGTTGAACACGGATAGTTCCAAAAAGAACCTTACTAGTACTGAGGTGGCGGAGGTGATCAAGCAGGGCTACGAGACGTTGAGCATACAGGCAAGGGAAGGGCTTGACGGTTGGGAAAGGTATCGTGAAGCTGACGAACGGACGCTTCTTAAGAAGATGGCACGGGCGACGGTGTCGGATGTTCAGATCATCGTCCAGGCTTGATGTTTTACAGCGGCACGATCAGACTACGATGTGGATTAGAATGTATTGGTATGACGTTAGAAGCTAAAAAGCTTGAAAGGTATTAGCAATGTAGTATCTGGTTAATGCGGATTGCTATCGAGTTACTAGCTCACGACTCAGCTTAGAAAATCATAATGTGAAATCGGCAAAATGAGTCCCGTACCATACGAGGATCCATGATTCCAACATCACGCCAAGAATATTGACAAACTTGTAGGACTTTTGAAGGAGCCCAACCGTCGACGGACGCTGAAACCGGGGGTGTGATAGAATAAGGTAGTATCGCTAAGGTTCCATCACAGCCCGCATAGAGTAACGATGAACTGCTAATAGTGCGAAAAATTAAGGACATATCTGGAATTAGACATGAATATGAGCCAAAAATCGTTACGCATTCCGATATCAAGATAGGGAATATTATTATTTTCTATTATTTCCCCTAGCTTTCGTACGTCTATCTCAACCCTTCCTTTTATTTTAATTACCCTTTCGATAGAGCTCCAAGACCACATCTCAAAACTTTCTACCAATACCCCTTATATCGTCACATGGTGAGCATATGGTGCACGTCTAACGGACGCCTACCACATAAACAACCGGATTAATCCAGCCAGGTGGGCTGTTTCCAGAGCGGTGCTCAGGGTGGGATAGCAATTCTTCATTTTGGTGCGTTGTTCTTATTCGTGGACCCAAGCTTCTGGTTTCGTGGATCGACATACATTATTGCTGCGTCTATTAGTCAAATGGGGATAAAATTCTGCCATCTTTAGTCCCCACGATATCCGGTAGGATTTATAGGCGATATGTACGTTCCGCCTTTAGCGACTACCGACAAGGACTAATACACTCGAAGTGTTCGGGACATCCAATACTAAGTTGCAGTCATTTCGGTGTGGTTTCGTATCTCTTAGTCTGCGTCAGGTCGCGAGTCTCCATTGTTGTATGCAAGAGCGCTATGCTACGTCAATGAGTAGAAATAGAGATAGCCGCACGCAACATGCAACCAAAATTATTCGTTTTCACATCTTGGTCCGCCACTCTCCTATCTCATATACCCTCCTACACGTAGCCTATCAAATGTGAGGAGCGAGAGCGTCGTCTCGTACCTTAGAGAACTTTCCATGTAACCTTTACTTCTCGGCTCTAACTAGGTAACGAGATGGCTGCCTAGTGGTTATGGAAATGATGTGTGATATCATCTATAAGAGGTAGTCGGGTGTATAAAGCCAGGAGGAATTCTATGATAATAAGGATAAGTAATTCAAGTTCGCGAAGGACTCACTGGAATAATCCTAGTTGTAGTTTACACATTTCCTCAGGTATGTACGAATACTTGCCAGTTATATCCGAGCCCTGTCCTAAAAAGCCCTTTCCCAGCTAGATATCATCATGTGCGATTGGGAACGGACACTCTGCTCCAACTGCAACCGCGTCATCCAGGACAAATGCATCGACCCCTGCATCGACGCTTACCACGCAGTATATACAGACGGAGCAAATGTGCAGATTGTTTATAGAAAATGCGGGCCTTGCAGCAGACCTACACCTCCGCCTTGATACAATATGGACGAAATCATTAGAAGGGTTAGATGAGGTCTTCGGAGTATGAAGGTGAACGGCAGCGCCCTTTCCGTTCTATTGTGAAGATTGGGGTCTTTTGTGGTCGTGATGGGGGATCAAGCGGGACAAACTCTCAGACTAGGTGCTGCTTTTCATACGGTCGACGTTGAATGGCGTGGTTTTTCAGGGGTTAACTTGTCCATATCGCCTGTCTCTTTTGTAATTAGTTACCAGTTAGCTTGGCGTCTATGGTTCTGTTATTCTATCGCTGGCAGATATCACGATACCCGAAGAGCTACTCTGATTCGTGTACAGCAGAAATTATATATGTACCGTGAAATAGTTGGAAAGTTGATGTTTAGCTCAGCGTCCTAAATACATATAATATGTAAAGGGATCAGGCTCGCTTGAGCCTTAGGGGGGTTACCATTTGAAAGCATCGAACTAGGGTTACTCTTCTTTCTGATATGTAACTTCGAATCCTTTCTAGGTTCTGATTTGAGGATATGATGGCTTGCATGCTATTTTTATCCTCTTATTTCCGAGCATACCAGACGCAATTATAACATGATATATCCAACCTTGTAACAACCAGTGAACGCGTTAGAGGTCGTCAGCATTGTGGGGGCGAATGATACCTTTCAACTTGCGTAACGTACCGTAGGTACATCATAACTATTGTGAATCGTTAAGCCCAGTTAAGCAGACCCGTCAGCCTGAGTACTGAGTGTATGGATCAACCGTTGCTAACTTATTTGCAGACTCATCGTCTAGATACGACGAGTGATAGGGTTTAATGGCGAAGTAGTCTCCTACGCAAGTCTTGTTAGCCCTTGAGTTAGTAAACAATAGACGCCTCGAAAATTTAGTGAATGCGCTAGAAGTTCCCCGTTCTCAATTACTTCACTTGGAATGTAAAAAGGGAAGCCTTGAGAGAGGTAGACCCGAAACACGTTGGGCGTCTTATATCAAGATATTCAGTAAGTACCTAGGTAGGTAGTATTGATAATGAGGTATTCAGAAAATTTCCAACATGTTCCTACTTTAAGCACCAAACTCATCAACTATACCAACTTGGGTCTCACGCATAAAACTTCCTAGGCCAAATGTTCATTGCAGTCTTCAAGCCCTCCGTCACAGGTAGTCCCGCGTGGATGGTCCGCTGATCTCCTGTGCCATTCTGAAAGAGGTTAACCCAGAACAGCGCATTCCCGGCCACCGGTCTGAAAGCTAAACCGCCATCTTCATGATTCCTCCAAATTTGCCGTCCCTCCTCGTCTGTCTTTGATAAAACTGTCGTGTTCACATAAGGGAACCACGTCTCACCGCCAGTACACTTGTCCTCCAAGATAGCGAAGAAGCTGGCAATGCGATTCCAACTCTTTCCACGCCCTAGCATGCCACGTCGTGTTGGCTGCGGTCGATCGTACCAGTCGTGGTGTCTGTTGAAGCGCTGACCGGCAGTATAGCGAACGAGTTGCGGTGGGCCTATGTCATCTCGAGATGGGTCTAGCATTGTACCGAGGAAGGTTTCGGCGCGAGTCAATACACATCCTACTGCGGGGTTATCTCGTGGTATCCCAGCGGACGACGAGGTGCGGTCCTGTGTGCCTTGGTTATGACCGCTCTTATAGACTCGAGACGGAGCGAAGGCAGATTCACCAGCTTCGAGCAGAGCTTTTATCTCGGTCGACGCGAGAAAAGATTCAATATAGATGACAAGGGGATCTATGGAAACAATCTCGGTGGTATAAGGATGAGGAAGACAAGTAAAGGATGGTGTTAGTGTTTCAGCATCTTGACTATATATCTTAGGAGTTAACGGGGAGAACGAGACGAGATACGGAAATATTTTAATGATAGCTTGGGATGCGATTTGATAGATGACAGGAGCTAATAAAGTGGCTATAGCGACAATCAATGCCGCAATGCCCGAAGATCGAAATGCTGGACCCATGATAGTTTACAACCAAAATAAACTATTTTCAGACTAGTCGACGCCACGCGAGCATAACTTGTATCGACGCAGCCGTCTAACGAACTTCAGTTTGACCGCTAAAAATTATAGTCGAGCGTAATTCAGAAAGATCTAATCGCTCTCCGAATCACCCAAAGTACATCTTCTACAACATATGATCCCCTCCATGCGCTCGGAGTGACTTGTTCCGACCAAACCTTCTACAGAACTATTGAAGCTAACCATTGCCGGTGGCATGAGTGGTGACACCGCATGCAGGCTGAAGAGCCTGGATTCTCCGAAATGGAGGGACGCGATCCATTGGAGAGCTAGGTACGAAATTGGTTACCCAATGCGACATATGAATTCATGCCCATGCCCGGATGGGACATTTACGAACGTTGACCTACCTATGGGAATTAAACAATGACAATAATTATCAAGGGTGTGCCAACCATAAGATCCAATTTCATGCTACGAACGGTATATGTGACTAATAATATCAGGATTGGATATCAATGCTAATATTAACTCATCTTGGACTTGGTTGAGGTTATCTCAGGGTTTTATATAAACTCTTTGTTCTTTGTTTAGGGTTATAGCAAGAGTTTTTGTGTTAGAGTTTATGGATCGCAGTTGATATAATACATGTTTTCAGCTAAGTGCAGCAAGGTTGCAATAGTGTTTTATAGCCACGGGTTTATTCAGCAGGTTATATATAGTTCTTTTCCAATAATAAGTACACCTCTAGTTTGTTTAATTATCTTAAGTGACCACGGAGTTCACTAAGGATGATAACCCCTATAAAAAGAAACAATGGTTGAAAAAAAATTACTACCTGAGCAAAAGATTAAGATCTCTCGATCGGGGAATTGAACCCCGGCCACCTGCGAATTTATCATAACGTATTACCGGAATGACAAGCAGGTATCCTAACCACTAGACGAATCGAGATTTTTAAACCATCGCATACGTTGACGACGCTAGTTGGCTTTAAGTGGAGATGGTATAACAACTTAGTCGCTTGTTCATATAAATGTTTACAGTCGAAACCTTGTGGGCCGTGGAACATTGATCCAGCGAAGTCCGTCGTCAAAATCATATATCATTCCAATTACCAAGCCGGTATCCATGGGCTCGTAGCATGTCTAGATAGGCTCTTCATAACCAAAGCGGATTCTGTAAGGTACACAGTGTTTCTGAGTGAAGTGATTAATTGTCCTATTTTTTTTTATTTTTTTAAAAAAAAAAAAAAAAAAAATTCAAGCGTACAAGTGCGTTTATAAACTTAGAACTCGCTTCCAGGTAAATTGAACTCTACAATTTTGTTTGGAAGAGCTTTGTATACCCCAAGAGCCTGCAAGACTATAATCACAGCACCCTTCTTAAGCCGTCGCTTGACTTATGCACGTATACACAAGTATTGGAGAAAAGGGGTAGAACTCTAGAATTATAGGGGCGATTTAAAAGCTTATTTCCCACGCCAAGGACTGCGCTCAAAACAAGACTTGTCCTACCAGATACGGCTCCACATTAGATTAAATATTACACCAACGCATCCTAAGCATGCTTCTATAATCTAGGTGCATACGGGTTACCAACCTTATAAGGAGTTCGTTTTACCATTGAAACTATAGAATATTTACAAATGTCTGATTATGGCGCGGATCCTCAGTTACTGTTGCTCCGTCGGCAGTATATGCAGCTGTTTGAACCTGATTTCCTCGCTTGGCCGCCAGCCAAGTTCCTTAAGGATGTAGATGTCCAGAAATGGCTTCATAAACATCTCTTCGATGCAAATAGAAATCAGAGGTTGCCACCCGAGGCGTACCAAATGCGAGTTTTGAAAAAACTCGTGGCAAAGGTCGAGAAGGAAACAGAGAACCCAGAACTAGCTGTAAGTCACATATTCAAATCATTTCTCTCACTCGGAAATTAATGGTCATGGGCTTGAACTCTTAGCAGGGAGTCTTAAGAGAGCTTGCAGCATGCCTTGAGTCCTTCGTAGCCAAGGGGGTTTCATCAGAATTCCATACAGCTCAAGAGGAGACATATGTAACATTTACCTGCTTACCAGAGAAGTATGACCTAGATAGTAGTCATAACTGCGAGTCAGAACCTACAGTGACGTTGCTTGAACGGCGAAATTTGGTATCCGGCTCTCAAATAACGGGTTTTCGAACCTGGGAAGGATCTCTCCATCTGGGCTCATACTTGCTAACTGATGCTGGTTCGCAAATTATCCATGGAAAGAATATCCTAGAGTTAGGCGCTGGCGCCGGGTTTCTCAGCATCCTCTTAGCTAAGCACTTACATGCAAAGCACGTAACTACTACAGATGGTGATGAAGGGGTAGTCGAATCAATGAAAGAGAATCTCTCATTGAATGGTCTTGATAACCAAGAGAAAGTCCAAACAGGGACTTTAACATGGGGATATGATCCTTGGGAGACGTGGATTAAAGATGATTGCGATGCCAACCCGTATGAAGTGGTAATTGGTGCCGACATCGTGAGACCCCATTTAATCGTCGTTCAAACTGGATGCAGGGCGCTAATGTAGTGCATAGACATATAACAAGTCAGCAATATCTGCTCTGGTGTCGACTCTGCATAAACTCATTGAAAGAAGACCGAACCTTAAAGTCATCATAGCGGGCGTGGTCCGGAATGCGGAAATATTTCAAGCGTTTAAAGACGAATGTGGTAAGTATTTGGAAATGTCAATGTAAGTGCGAGCTCGAAACGCTAACAAATTCCCGCTCCAACATTCGCAGCTTACCGCCTTTTCGCTGTGGAAGAGGTAAATTTCGAACCAAAGCCGATGCGTCAACAGAAATCACTCTTTTATGCAGCAGCTATGCCTATCAAAATATTGTCTATCACTGGTCCCCGGCTAAACCGTTCCGATATTTCACCTACTCTGATTTCTAAGAGTTAATTTTAGTCTGGACAAACCCTAGTATTGAAAGCCGCGCCTATGGCGGTAAGATACATACACGACCTTATGTAAAGAAACACCTCGGTGAGAAATGTTTTGTAGGTTAGGTTTCCCGATGGAATAGCCATCTCGGTATCTTTATAAACCGCAGGGTTTCATCCAAGAATAGCGAAATACTTGAGGCTGTGTATTTTAACCTAAGCATGCAATATCACTCCTACTAAGGGTTTAACTATGAATACAGCAAGATGAATATCAGGGGGCATGATGCACTAAGTGTATATCTAATGGCAATGTATTAAAAAGAAGTCGTGAGACCTTTCTAAGTATCATATGAATGTCAAATGCTGAGCGCCTGGAAATAGGTTGTCTTGCGAATATTTCCCGGCAGCGTCCTCCCCACTAAGTCTATAAACTTTTCCTCTTTATCCCTTCATACCGTCAAGCAAACTTCGGCTTCAAGATCGTCGGTGGTGCCGCGACGCTTTAACTGCTTTTCTTGAGCTGGGGTCCAAGAAATCCCAGGACGGCCTCTCGAACACCTTTCTCGTTATGGGCTACTCCGTCAACAACGTCGAACTGTGTCTTGATACCGAGCTTCTCCCAAGATGCGCGGAGCTCCTTTATAGATTCCAGGCGGGTCTCATTCATAGGGGGTAATCCTCCGCTGCCGAGCACATTCTTCTTCCACTCCCAGAAGGCTTCATCACCGTGAATCTCAGTATCATTACCGCCAACGACAAGCTGGATGGGAAGCTTTCCGATAACGTTTGGCTGCACTGTCTTGTCGAATACGGTCTTCACATCTTTTGTTCCAATGGGCCAGTCCTGGGTATCATCGATGAACGTAGGACGTCCGGGGGCACCTATGCTGATAGCGGCTAGCTTTTCGGGGTAGAGGTACATAAAACGGTGGGCGAACTGGCCACCACCAGAGAACCCCATCATGTACACCTTTTCCATCTCGAGGCCAGGCCAGCGGTAAGCTACCTGGTCAAAGACCTGTAAGAGAGCCTGGTCCGAACGGAGCGAGTCGCTCTTGAGCTCCTTGTATGAGTCGAGGTCGTTAGGCCCATCCATGCCGGCGGGAAATAAAGGCGAGAGAATAGCACAGGGGGCTGAATCGGCAAAGGGAACAAGCTCATCGTATATGGCAACGGTGTTCCGGCCAGTCCCGTGGATGTAAACGAGCAAAGGAAGTTTCTTGGGTGTTTCACTTTTACTCGGGTCCGGGTTGTAATGCGCCTTTGGGATGTACAGAGCGTAAGAAATACGCGGATCGGCTTGTAAGGCCATCAGGGGAACGTGGTCCACGAAGTAAACATCCTCGAGGAATTCCGAAGGCATATTGGCTGTCGTTAGAGCATCCTCCATACCCACGGGCACTCCGCTGGCCGCTAGAGCTCCATTGAGCCCTAGGAAGGAAGATAGGAGTAATTTGGATCGCATTTCGACTTGGGTATTGTGAGAGTTTGCGAAGAAGACGAGTTCAAGCACCCCAATAGATGGAAAGATAATAATATTAACCTGGATGGTGTTTTGAAGGATGAAGAAACTATCTCAAACTATTCGACCTAGACGAGCCCATCTTATAAGACATTCTCTCTACGAGATTACGCATGGCCCACCCGCAGCGAGCAACTCTAAGATCGGCGTCAAAACTACCCCTTATTCTCAACACGTGAAGAATTTAACTAGTTGATCAAGTATTTAGCTAATAATTGTAGGGTTAAGTTCGGCTACTTACCCTCTTTGAGCCGCGGTCCTATGGTGTATATGGTTCGGGCGAAACCCGGGCTTTTGGCCGTAACCCGCAGTACGCCTAACCAAGGAACTCTACTACAACTTTTCTGCCTTATATATAATAGAGGTGGAAATGACAACGTGCGAAATCGCATTTCCTCGGAAGGTTGAGGCTGTGTTATCAATTCACAGTATATATCTTATAGTGAGTTATCACGAGATATCGATGTTCTAGTACGTACTTGAGGTACATTGCAATGAGACCAATTCTAGATTGTGTTAAGAGGTATCTCAGATGGGAATACAAGTAAATTTTAAGCGGTACGATATATAGAGAACCTATTAGATACAGTATTGGGAGAGAGCATGAGTTTTTTTTGCTATTGGTATAGGCCGATTAGGAAGATAACATATGAAGCTATTACGCATTAGTTGGAGTATCGGGTTTTCATGCGAAGTCAATCTGATTCGCCGACGTGGCTAGGTATGTAACAGCGATATATGGCCACATTAGTCAGATATCTCTACCGAAAGATTTAACATATTCAACACATGGTAAAACGGTTTGTTTCTGGTCCTTTTTACGATCGTGTCAGTCGGTATCAAAATGACAGGGTTAACATCACATCTACCAAAGTGGGACTTAGAAAGACAATGAAGAATCTATAAACCTATCTTCAACATGTGAACCGATAACCCATGTAGAACTTGTCATGCCTACCATGTACTGTAAAACCGTTCTCGGAAGCTTCCGTAATGTTTGATACATGTGTATGATGTATCATTATCTAGAGGCGACTATCCTTAAACATTTAGAACACGATCTCGGCCTACGATGTGAATATCTCCTGAGTGTTAACCCCCTTTCCGTTGCCACGAAGGTGGAACAGCGAGATTGGCTTAGAGTAGCGAAACCTCGGCTTCTCTTTCTACAATCGGTGTAATGTTTACATGCAATGTAGAAGGTAAGTGGAGTTACGAGTACCTTGGTTGGTAATCTGTAATATCTATCTTGGGTATGGTTGCTATGGATGTTCGGCCGCTCCGATCATATCTTGAGTTCTATCTATCTTCTTCGACCTCCATGTTGATTGTAGCGTTTGATGAAACACTAGGTTAAACAAGAGAGGCAAACAGCTCTAACAAAAGGGGTTTGGACTTCAAGTAATATTGAGCAACTAGCATGCTACATTGACGCTTAAGCTGCTACTTGACGCCAACTAGAGTAACATATTATATAATACAAAGCCCACTTCGAACTTGCCTCCTTGACTCCCATTAGCATTACCTCCGAGCATCCCTATCTTCTACTGGCACCTTCCCGCGCCCCGATGGCCCGTCTAGTTGCAATGCTACAGAAAAAATGCCGCTTTGAGGATTTGGTCCATACCAGATATATATTCCACGCTTCGAAAATGCCCTCTAATTCATCGACCAGACTTTTGCCACGTCATCAAATAGACGAATAACCACTAGGTTATATGTATCGACGCTACAAGTCTATCGAAACAAAATATTAACCGATACCCACGCGCTGACTACCTAGCTGTAAAGGCTCAGAACCCAAAACTATCCAGAAGAGAATTTGCATCTGGCTCCTCAAATACGCTGGGCGGTGGCTTAACGCTGTGACCTCCAGTCTTCATATCGGTCGGTGCGACAGGCGACATAGGCATGTCCTGAACGACTAGGGAGCTGCGGCGTCGTAGAAGCGTCCTAGGATCGATCTCACCGCCAAGATCCGGGGCCGTCAAGGGGGTGTGTCGGAGGAACTCCCAATTGCGAACTATATAAGGTAGACAGTTAGTTAGCAAAGAGGCTTCTGCGAATTGGGAATGCGACTGGAATATAAGGACTTACCCAGGTCAAGACCGAGGAGGTCGCAACCCATTCGGTCGTAGAGCCTAGCGTTATGTAGGACGAATTCCCATTCCGTCCTTGGCATTACTTTGGATGCCCCACGGAGCGTCTGCAATGTCTTCTGTCGAAGCTGAGAATATAACACGACAAGAGCCGGGTCATCTGTCAGAAAAAGTTTCGCCTCTAAGTTGTCTGATGAAGCTGGTGTTTCTAATAATGTGTAGACAGGTGTCTGCGAAGGATTAGCTTTTCGATCGGAAAATTGATTTTGATGTTAACTTACAATAAGAGCGCGAACCGCCATATCTTTCCGCTTCAACATCCAGAACGCCCACGACGCGAGCCAACGATTGCCCTCTTGGGCTGCAAGAGCAAGGACCTCGTTCTCCAGTAGCTTTCTCAATACGGGCCCGTTATCGCCTTCGTATACTCTCGCGATTGCAATGGCAAGCTGGATGTCTTTGACCTGGTTGATGCAAACGTTCACCGCATCTTGTAAGTGACCTGCGAGGAGGAAGAAGGCAGCTGCGTATTCTATATCCAGGGTTAGTACTTGCTTGACTTGGCTTATAGATACTATGGAGCCGCTTACCAAAACGCCGCTTGCTTAGAAGAGCGTATGCGTTCTTCAAGGCTGTCGTCTTCCATTTGGGATCATCAAAGTTGTTCGCTAAGAGTCGTTGGGTTGCCCCTTGTTCCCGGTTCCAGGTTGCCATTCGCCAAAGGCCCTGAAGAACAGCTTTCTTTTTCAATGCGAGATAGAAGAGACTGCAATCTACGGGATTCTTCATCTCGCTTTTCGTGTACTCATTCCGAGCTACAATTTCAAACTGGGTTCTCTATATATCAAACCGGTTAGATCAAAGCTAAGGATTTTGGAGTAGTGAAGCTTACCACAGCGGCTTCATCTGTAAGCCACATGAACATGCCGCTTTCTCTGGCATTCTCCCACAACATAGTGCCGTGGTACTGACGGGATACAAAATCTGTTAATATATCCTGACTAGTAGAATGGTAGGCCCAGTTGATTTCTCTCCATGACATGTGGATTTCGTTGGTTCTACCCTTCCTTAGCGCGTGCTGTCGGAAGAATAACATAAATCGGGCACCGTTCTCATCCATCGACCGACGTTGCTTTTCAACAACTCCGACACATTCGGCTATGTCGACCAACTGAATCTGCTCGTGACCTGAAAGTTGTGGTATAGTAATTTGTTGCAGCTTCTCACAAACAGCCGAAGCAATGCCTTCCGTGAAAACTTCGTCGGTGTCGTCGAACGACATCTGCGACATGAGATAGGACGAGCCATTGCTACCAATGGACATAGATCCCTAAAATATTAGAAGAGTATCACGAACGTGCGATTGTATCACTTACTTTGCGTATGTAGAAGTCCGCAAGATCCAGACCAAGATAATCGTCTATTGAATCGCCCTCGACATGATATTTTAATGTATGATTCAAAGCTAGAAGCACACGTCGAACCACACTGTGTTTTCCTGCTAGGATACACTGGCTGAGAAACTGGGGGTGGAAGACCGGTAGCGGTCCATTCAATCTTTGAATGACATCATATAGATCTCTAGTACCGTCTTTACGGTGAGGCACGCGAGCGCTCGAGATGAGTCGATCGGTTATCTCAAAAGTCCTATCATACGAAAATAGTTGGTTCCCAGCGCCGATAACCAGATTGCCATCACTGAGCCAGGTAGAATCTCCAATAGGGTGAGGAGTGAAATCTCGGATATTGATCTCGCGAATGGGCGCCCAGGCAGGGCCTTTGTTTAAGTAGTCGAAGCGCATCTGCGAGAGGAGGGTGATACGATATGGGAAGCCAACGGCGAGGATTGACTGCGAGTCAGGCGTAGAAGTCCAGTCGAGATCTTGCACTGGGTTATGGTTTTCGAAGTCTTGCTTGTATTCCAATCGAGCTCCTCGGATATCCCATATTGTCAGTTCGGAGCGATGCGCATTCACGAGAGCGGCCTTCTTCATCGTACTACCGCTGACCAATGCGGGTTCCGGGACGCCTGTCTCCATCGAAGACGTCGAAAGCCATTCAACCTGACCGCGTTCTTGCGAAACTCTAGCAGTCCAAAATTCGACGCGGCCGCCGTGGGTGTACGATACAGCAACGTCTCGAGCAAACACATCTAAGAAACCTGATATAACATGCGAGACACCAGCAGGATCAACCGGTAAGACATAGGCAAGGTCGCCCGAGTCCTCTAACTTGAACGTGCAAAACTCTCGAAGGCCCTTTTCGTGACCATTATTAATGTGCGCCTTCGCAGAATTATCCCTCATCAGGGGTAGGTTGAGCTCCCAGACGATCCCTTCCTGCTCCGAGGTAATTGTCGCAATATGCGCAACGGAATCATCATCTACTCGCTCGCGGGGAAGCACGATGACGCAGAGGGGCTTGCCACGGACGTGGTATTTGAGATCGGCGAGAAGCGCATGCGTTGATGAAGTGCAGTCCCAAACCGAGATGCTCTCATGGTGCAGAAACACAACAAAACGACCTCCCCTGATCAAACATATTCGATGTATATGTCGCTTTTCTGGGATGACATTATGTCGTAACAATTTTGTTCGCAGCGGCCCGGGAGTATGTCTCCAAACAATGCTTTCGCCCTGCTCCGTTCTAGATACAATCGCACGACCGCTAAAATTTCGTACAATCTTCTTGACCGAAGCGGAATGTCCGGACCAGGTTGCGCGAGGGATTAAACGGTTTTTGGCCTTGGAGGTCGGATCGAGGAAATCTGCAATGCTGCTTTCGAATACTTCAACCCTTCCATCAAAGTGGTGAAATAACATGTGTAAGTTTCCCGAGTTTTTGTTACAATAGCTAAGAATCTCAACGTGAGATTCCTTTGCTGCCGAGCCCAAGAAATCAAAATCTTTCGATTTAACGTACGCAACATTGTCCACATTACTACTGCCCTTGAGCTTGTTGCCTACACTCTCTAAAGCCCATGATGACATACTTCCGCGTCCGTCAAAAACGACGCAGATTTCTGTGTCCCTGTTGGCAATGGAGAGTAGGTACTGAAGAGCAACATCTTCCCTTTCTTGCCCATCCCCCCTTTCTTGGACGGCTCTTTCTGTAGCATTGGCGAGATCTCGTTGGCTCAGGATAAAAGCCCATACCGGATTCTTTCTGTTCGTCTCTCGCTCTTCCCGTACCGCCGCGGCTAAGTCCAGCTGTCCCCAGTGATGTAGTAACGACTGGCGGCTAGAGGTATCTGCACCTGTCCACACGCGCATGACATCATCTACGCAGAATGTATAGAGTACGTTCTCGATCGTCTGGTCGACATGGAAGGGTTTACGCCATTGTATGCTGGTTACTGCGCGCGGGTGCGGAAGGTAGCCAAAATCAAACTGCACTTCCTCCGAACTGAAGTTCAGCCGCCGCCACACTTTCACAAGGCGATCATGATATCCAATGGATGCTATGTAAGATGAATCGTAAGATAAATTCGCTGCTCTCACGGGGCTGGATAGCTCCTGCCTCCAACGACAAGATGGTGGCGTCGAGGTCGTATCGTAGAGCCATAGGGACGATCGTGCTACTAGAAGTTCGTCGGAGCTTCCCCAAGATAGAGTGACGGGTGTTGAACCTCTATCGACTTCAAATGATGTTTGCAAAGCCCACTATGCAAATATACGATTAGCTAAGTTTATGAGATAGCGATTCTGGCAGAGTTGGGGGGAAATAACCTTTGGCGAACCGCCGTCGTCACCATGGCTTAAGGGCCGATATATCCTCACGGTCGCATCCGTACACGCAGCTATCTTCCCCGAGCATTCGTCAAAGGACACAGCTTCCAATCTGCGCTCGTCATTGTCGTATATAGTCTGGAGGATCGTTTCAGGGTCCGACAGAATCGCGAGGGCATTGCCGGTGATGTAAACGATGACACGCTTGCCATCCCAATAGCCTGTCGACACAGCTTGAAGACCGGCTTCGGGCTGGCCTGGAAGGACTGCCTTCATACTATCGTCGCAAATGACTCGATATAAACATGTCTAATGATTTAGAGTGGTGAAGCGACAGGTGGTATAGTAATTAAAAAAGAAGCGACTCGCTTTGCTGTTCCGGGAATATCAATTCGCTCTCGTTCACGGGGGACTAAATATTTCGGCAGCCAGTAAGACGATGTTTAGTTTCGGTATAGTTATTGAAGCAGATCTACGCATGGATCATCGCTTGATTTGGTAGGGATCGTAAATGCTAGCTTGGGATATGCGCAGGTATTTTGTGCGTGATGCAGCCTTAACGGGGTTATGAAAAAACGTCAGGTGCTCTCCTGTTGTCAGATGTCGTCGCTACAACCGCTACAACCGTAAATCGCGTTGCTTTGCGGCTGCAGTATGACGTGAGTCGGCCGTGAATCCCTGTCTAATCATTATAATTAGCTTCGATATTGCATAAGCGAAACTTGAACCCGACCAACGTAAAAGGGAAAATGCAGTAACCGATAAATCACCTAGCTACGGGCCTAGGTACCTACTAAAGATTATCGGATATCCAATGGCTGCATTAGAATACATCTAATGAATAAAAATAGCTGCGTGCCTAAAGCTCAATACCAATGCAATAACACGGCTCGCAAGTCCGTATATTCTATTATAAATATCTTTAAATCTTTCCAACTAGCAGATCCAGGGGTATCACTAATATAAAAATGCCATCCGCGCCTATTCCATGCAAGATTCCACCATACTTATAAAGAAACAAAACAAGACCTTGCAGCCTCAGCGATACCGTAAATTGGCATAACCTAATTATTGTGCCCATGAGACCCTGAGATTCCTGGCGGCGCGGCCCGAACGACTAGCTTTGCCCCCGATTGCTGAACCCCTCACGGCCGTTTCGCTGGCTCGCCAATTTCGACTCGGAACCGGTGCTAATGGTGTTGTCGTCTCACGCATACTCAGGCCTCCAAGAAAGAGTCGTGGCCTTCCTGGGGTGGGAGTGTACGTCTCTTGCTGAATATTATCATTCCTACTCTTCACGGCGGCTTTCCAATTATTTAGTAGACCTCGCGCGTGGCTTAGTGATGCTTGGTGTTGTGCATCTTCCACCACTTGTTCCACACTCTTATAACTTCCATCTTCGAGCTCGATAGGAACGAGCTTGTCTGCTGTTCGACTGTACCAATTCTCAAACCCATTTCGCAACAGTCTCCTATCCTTCTTTTCCAGCGCATTTGCTACTATGAGCGGTCGATTCGGAACTTGAAGGGAACTGAGATTCCAGTTTTTCAACGTTCGTGACATCGTCTTCTCTTTCCAGTGTTCCTTGGCTTCGACTTCTAGCTCATGATGATACATCGATCGATCCCTCCACTGTTCCAAGAATTTCCCCTCGACCACGGCATCGCTCATCAGTTCCATTTCTTCCCTCCGCTGTGCCTTCTCACGCCATGTCGCCAGTGCCTCCGCGACCTGATTTGATCCTTGGTCTGCGGCGACGTCTTCGAGGAGCAAATCCATCACCTCAAGCCGTTCGAGATTTGGCTGTACCCTTTCACGCCATTGCGCAATGCACCGTTGTCCCATACCTTTCTTTACGATACGACGGGTTTCCAAATGAGCTTCCTTTAACCTCCGTTTTCGCCTTTGCTTAGCGATATCATGCCATTCTAATAAGGCACCTCGGGCTGTATAATAGTAATTGGCTCGCTCGGCATAGCTTGCCAGCTTTTTCTCCTCGAGCTCACCTACGTGCTGCGCTTGAGATCTCCAAAGCGGAAGTGAATTTGTAGCTTTGTAGTAATACTCTGCTCGATCCGCATAAAGCTCGAGAACACCTTGCTGTTGGCTGGCCTTTTTAGCTTCGTTCCGCCAAGTGGGTAATATTCTAGTAGCTTTATAGTAGAAGTTGGCGCGTGTAGCATAATTGTCAAGAATCTCATCGTGACCTTGCAATTTTTCTTGACTCTCCTCCCTCCATATGTCTAGAGCCCTTATAGCCTTATTATAATAGCTGGCTCTTTTGGCATTATATTGCATAGCCTCCTGCTCCAGAGTCACCTTCTTAGCCTGGGAGCGCCAAATAGGAAGAGCATGAGCAATGTGGCCGTCTTGCTGTTCTGCGCGGAAATTTCTAACTTTTTGTAAATTTTCCGCTGTATATTTCTCCCATGCATCATAGTAACGCATACGGAGAATATGCCTTCGTGCAAGCAATGTGGTTTCATCCATTTCTTCCACCGTATCGATCGGTTCATCGTTAGAAGGCGTATTCTTTGTAGAGGCCTCGGGGGATACCTCGTGGGTGTTAACGGCAGTACTCAGCGGGCCAATGGGCTCCACGGCAGCGTTAGACTCAGCGTTAGCACTGACTGAAGGACGTTGAGACGCGCTTTCAGCACTGATAGGCTTTGCAGAAGGAGCAGCATCAAAGTGAACACCGCGAGCGCCTCTGACACGAACGTTGTCATCCGGGCGCTGACGAAGCCCGAATGCCTTTGATTTCAGGCTCATCTCATAAACCTTAGCTGCCATCTTCGACTTTTCTGATTCTTCCTCCCAGCGGTTGGACCAGTTCGCAAAAGCGCGGGAAAGCATTACATATTTGTGCGCCTTTGCCGCGACACGCTCCAAGGGATCTGATGACTCCTCGATATTCCGGATCCTGTGGCCTTCCTCTTTTGCATTATGCCGCCAATATCTCAACGCAGTTCGGACGATGTGGATATCATGGGCCCGAACGGCAATCCCCTCGATCCGCTTAGAATAAACATTAGGGGGCAGATCTTGGGGGGGTAAGTTGTCTACTTCGGCAGCGATCGTTCTCCAGATTTCAAACTTCGTTCCAACATCATCTTCCAAGTCAGCCTGCCGAGCGGCATCGAACTGATCGCATATGTTGGCAATGAATGCCGACTTTTTCTGCCAGTATCGAAGAGCGCTTGTAGCAGAGAATTTGTTCTGGTGCTTCTTGCGAAAGGCAATTGCACTATTTTCGAGATGTTGTTCGACCACAGAGAGGTTAGCCTGGTCGTTTCCGTTGTGTAGATGGCGAGCATTGCTATCCTCTGGAACGGCGTAATCACCTGTATAGTCTCCGTCTATTAACCCGACAGGCCTACCGGGGGAGGCAGGATTGGTGTAGACATCGCCAGCATCGCTCTCATACGCCGAGGAACCATCCATTTGAACGGTAATTTCCATCTGCGACATGACTACCTTGAATTTCTCTTTGAGCGAAATGTCCTTTTTAACACCTCCCACTCGGAAGACAAGCTTGCTGATAAGCTGATCTTCGTCCGGGTCGAGCCCGTTGATCGGAAGAATTTCATCATAAGCCTTGAATAATGCGTGAGTTGGCAGACGAGAAGAAGGCGTAAGCTCAGATAAGATCTCCTCAGCCTTAACCACAATCTCGTACATAATCCGTATATCTAGGAGGGTTTAGTAAGTTGGCGGAAATAAGTAAATAAGAACAATAAGATTACCTTCGTCGGAATACTTATCGCGCTCCATAGCTAGGAGTTGAGCAGAAGACATGGCAGGCGGAGGCGCAGAGCGGTGAGATGTGGACTCGGGGATGGATTCCGGGACGGAAAACCCATCAGAAATATCAGAAGAGGCCGCCGAAGATTGGCGGCTATGTGAGAGAGCCATGGTAAGATAGCGACAGGATCACAACGCTCATAAATTTGAGCATGATCTTGCTTAAGCTTAATTCTTTGGACTGGTTCCGAAGACTAAGATGATGATCGCAAGCGCTAATCGCAAATCGATCCGCAAATGAGGAGCATAACTGGAAAAGGAGTCAATTGATTAGAGAAGACAGCAATTCCGTAATCCGAACGGTGCAGAGTACAGGGCAGTCTAACGAAAGAGCAAGATTACAATGGGTTATAAGCACCGAATTGATTGAAAGATGGAAGTAAATGTTCATCGCGTCGCGTTATGGAAATATTCAATATTCTCCAGGCTGCGGAAGTGGGGCTAACACATAACACTTACCTTATCTCCTTATCCTGTTTTATACATATCGTATCTGAAGTGTGCATTACCTCATTACATATAAATACCTACATTTTTATATTTCAACATTTTGACGCAGAGAATCGCCATCTCACAACTTAGCAGCAAGAGCTTTACTGAAAACCCTTCAACTTCTAAGGATATAGACTTCAGTCATCATTAGTGCATGTTGAAAATATGCCTGCGCGTCAAAGGCCAATTCAGAAATTTGCTGCTGCAGTCTCACAGTGCTCGACAGAGGTAATACACCGATTTACTATAAATCGTTGCATCATCGAATACTAAAACTAGGAAATATTTATAGGCAACGGTATACGGGAAATGCATCGTCGAAGATTATAACGCGGTCCACAAGGATAAGTGTGTCAACGAGTTTCTGAGATTAAAGGACTGTTTCTTGGTGAGTACTGCGATCCAACCCACACTCCTAAGGCCATATAAACTCACGAGGAATGTAGAAAGCGTCAAAGAACGCTAGGTGATAGTTGCGTTTATATCGGGGTTTTTGTTTAGGAATCATGGTGTGAGAATATTGGCTCGTGGCCCCGAATTTAGAGATTAAAGCTGAAGACATACCGTGGGCGATCTGACGTTAGACGTCCGTAGGATTTAGCCCATAAAACTTTTATACCTTCCCTATATAATGTATGACTCTCCTACCAATACATCCTTGAAACTCATCATGAGGTTTATCTCAGGTAGTTTCCATTGATAGGTGCTCAGCATGACTTACACGTACGTTGTCGTAGTGTATCATGGTTTAAAGCCCCGCTATCAAATATGAAAATAACAGTAAATACACTAGAGGTGTAATTTCTAGCTGTTATCTGGCTAACTACCTACCTACCTACGTAACTAAAAGCTGCACGCAGCGGGGTACGTATACTATATACCTCGTAACTAAAGCCGCTAAAAGCACATCCAACGTTGGTTGCTATTGATAGGTCCCACGCAATGCACAAGGGGGCGTTCTAAAGGGGGGCATCTCTCAGCTGAGGTTATCCGCCCCGTAAATAAACATTCCGATCCCCGGATTTACGATAAACAGTTTACCAGCGAGCGGCACATGGCACCATTCGGGCCTCACTACCTAGGTAGACTAAGTTTAGGGATAACGACAGCGGGCATCTTGTCATCAATAAGCTTAAAAAAGAATAATGACGGCCTGGGTTGACTAAAATACCAAACCCGCCCCCCCGTCTCTCCTAATAAGGACCAGGATCGAGAAAGAGAGAGAACGAGCAGAAGAGAATATTTACCAGCAATTCTGCGATCCAAGAATCCATAAATTCCCTTAACTTGCTCGATACGGATGCGCCAACGCCATATACGAATACGTATACGTATAACTAATCGCAACCATGTCGTTCCTATTTTCGAGGGCCAGAACCAGAACTAACACTCTGGATCTTCCAAAGCAAGCTAGAGATCATCTTCTCAAGCTTGATGCCCCTGGTAAAGTAAGCCCAGTTTTCCCTAATCCTAAATTGCCAACTATCTTATATGCTAATTACATGACTATAGGCCGAGGAGCTAGCCAAGGTGCTCAGCCAGATGAAGCTCATCCTTCAAGGAACACCAGGTACCTCCTCATCTCAACTCTACTGCGAGCCATTGCGCATTCCCTGCTCCCCGCGCAAAGCTATGAATGTCATATAATACTAACATCTTCCGCCGCAGACGTAGATAGCACCCCAGAGCAAGTATATCAGCTGGTTACAGGTCTGATAGAAGAGGACCTTCTCCTTCTGCTAGCTCAAACCCTACACCGCCTTCCCTTCGAGTCTCGAAAAGACACGCAAGTTATATTCTCCTACGTCTTCCGGTTCCGACCCCCAACAGCGTCGCCAAAGACGGATCCCGTCGCATTGAGCTACGTAGTAAACAATAAGCCCCAAATTTTGTTAGAGCTATGTCGAGGGTACGATCACAAGGAGAGCGCAACGCCCGCAGGCACTGTGCTTCGTGAAGTTCTGAAGAACGAGGCGGCCGCTGCCATTATATTATACGACGATGGGGAAGAGCCCGGTTCCAGTTTAAAGGGAGTGACTGCAATTGATAGGGAGCGACCACAGAGCGGTAATGGTGTCTTTTGGCGATTTTTCGAATGGATCGACAAGAGTTCGTTTGAAGTTGCTGCTGATGCCTTCACAACATTCAGGGTAAGTCCAGCGACAGAAACTTGATACCAAACTACAAAGTACCCCCTAACAGATATTGCTCTAGGAACTCCTCACAAAACACAAAGAGCTTGTGCCGCGCTATCTTTCCATAAACTTCGAGCTTTTCTTCGACAAATATAATAATATCCTAGTTCAGTCGAACAGCTACGTGACGAAGCGGCAGTCGATCAAGTTGCTCGGCGAGATATTACTCGATCGGTCCAACTACAACGTCATGACCGCATACGTGGACCGCGGGGAGCACCTCAAAATATGCATGAACCTGTTGCGCAGCGACCGCAAGATGGTACAGTACGAGGGCTTCCACGTCTTCAAGGTCTTCGTGGCCAACCCCCACAAGTCCATCGCCGTGCAGAAGATCCTTCTCATGAACCGCGAGAAGCTCCTCAACTTCCTCTCCCACTTTCTCGAGGACCGCACCGACGACGAGCAGTTCATCGACGAGCGCGAGTTTCTCATCAAGCAAATCAGGAACATGCCTCCGAATCCCGTTCCTCCGACTCGCCAGCTAGCGGTTTAGGGGAACTTCTGACGGACGTGTTATGCGGATCCGCAAGTAACTTCAAGCATGGTTCAAATTATTTTTCTTCCCGCTTCGGTAGCAAGGACTCTTAGATATTAGGCTTGAACAGTAGACGTACCAAGCAGCCGTCATTGGCAATCATTGTGTGCATGTAGTTAGGCGTTTAGGTTATGACCGGACAAACGAAAGTACAAACGAGCGCCAATCGCAATGAGACTCAATGATATATTACTCCTCCTGGTGAAAAACATAATTCGTATCGACACTTACACTGCTTATCCAAGAAGGTTGTGAGCTGTGGGTTTTGGCCGAGCTGTGAAACGTACGATACAAGCTTGAGATGTAATATCACACGGTAGGTAGCATTATTAATGGTATATGATCGCTCGCTATTGCAAACGCCCTACAAGATTGGCAGAGAATGTTTTCACTGCAGATGTTCCATTTCAGTCCTTCATTTCTTCGCCATCCACGCCGCAAACTCATCCTTATACTCGTCTCGCCAGCGACTTAGCGGTGGCCTCCCCTTCACCGCATCGTCCGCGGTCCACAGCATCCGGCGCTTATCTGTCTCCTCGTCCACATCGTTGTCCGGACATAGTACCCAGAACTTATCTTCTTCCATCTTCTGCTCCAGATAGTCCGCCACCTGCGCTGGCGTCCACGGCGCATCGGGTTTCTGTCGGCCGGGCGCCGCGCCCGCTAACGCCGTCCACGTCCATCCCGGGACGAGTAGGTGTGTGCTTATGTTATTCTGCGCCCGTAGGTCGAAGCTCAGCTGCTCGGCTAGGGACTTGACAGCGGCTTTGCTCGCGTTGTATGCTGGGTTGCCTGGAGGGTTCGTGATACCCTGTTTGGAACCCGTAATGACCACCGCGGCTTTGTAGTCGGCCGAAGCAGATGCTTTCTCTTTAACCAACGGCAACAGCGTCAATATACCATTGACAACACCGAAGAAGTTCACATTAAGAATCCTTTGGAACGCCGCCGGGTCTGCTCCCTCCCCTTCGAAGGCCGTCTTAGCGCCGACCCCAGCGTTGAGCGCTAGGAAGTTAATCTGACCTATATACGTTTTAATATCGTAGTCATATCATTAATACGAAATGGTACATATACAAAACAGCGTACCTCCAAACTCCTTCACAACCCGGTCCTTGAGCCCGGTCCAGTCCTCCAATCTACTCACATCCATGCGAACGGTACTCGCGGCGCTCCCTAGAGTCTCGCCGGCTTTACCCAAGGTCTCGGCATCCCAATCTGCAACGAGAACCTTCATGCCGTAACCGACACACTTCTGCGCTAGAGCAAGGCCGATGCCCGACGCGCCGCCTGTAATGACTGCCGTATTGGCTTTCTTAAAGATAGCAGACATCTTGTTCCGTAGAGCTCAATCTAGTTAAAGGTAGATTCTTGAGTTTTACACCAGAATCAATGAGGCCTGTCTTATACGTGCTTTTATAGATAGACGACGAATCTAGCCAGAGCGGAGTGTCCGGAAATGTCACGTTTATAAAAACCCCGTCTTGGAGAGTGAAGCTGGCTCCAACGTTCAAAAGCCAAAAGTCCTCGGGCTTAAGACATTAAAAACCGAAGCTAGGTAGCCATTGCATACTAATGAAAACAATGACGTAGTGTGTAGACAAATAGATTTGTTATTAGTTTAGCTATTATGAAATTGCTATACTGAGACTCCAATTGAAGGTTACAGTAGCTAGGTACTCAAAGCGATCACGTATTCTCCCGATGACACTGACCTCCAGATTAGGTATCTGAAATATTTTCTCGCCGATACCAATTCTACTAGTACAGGGATATAGAACCTCTTTCCTCAAGCTAATCCCCCTTACACCTAAGAATTCACGAGGGTAATTCGGAATCCTAGACCATTAACCAGCACGCCATACGCCATTACCACAATTGTTATTTGAGTCATATCTTTATTTCCTCTTTCTTCAAGAGTACTGGTCGGATTGCCTCAGGGCCTACCGTTGCGGTAGGACAGGCTGCTTAGACAGCATCACCGTAACACTTTCGCGAGCGTTAACGGTAGACCAGATACTATCTTTGCCTCCCTTTCTCCACTCGTCTCCAGTAGCATCTTCGCCAGTGCCTCTCATCGATTCTCCCATGATGACATCGAGATCGCGCTTCTGGGAACTTAACCAATCTCTTACAAAAGTAGCAGGATCCTGGCTGAGGGACGTCAAGAAAGCATGCTTAGCTTTCGATACGTGGATCGCATGGATAATGATAGCAAGCTGATCGTCAAGGGAAGCGGCTTCCTTCAACATGTTTGCGTAGCCAGCATTGCTGAGGAATGAAGACATCTTCTCGCGTAACGGGTCGTCTACGGCGACGCGGACATCGTAGACGGTAGGTTGCGGGTCTTTGTGGAACTCCTCGTCCAGTCGGATGGTGTAGGGAAGCTTAACCGGTGGTAGGGGTTTCAAATGCGGTGTAATGTACTCATGCAGCCTGGGAATGGAACCCGTTTCGATATTAAAGGCCTAAAACCATGGTTAGTCGTAGACGTTTAATAAACATTTATATAAGGATTGCTCACTTTTCTCAGCAAATCATCACACCGGAAGTTGCGCTTCTCCTCGTCCTCTTGCAGACCCATCAGCTTAATGTATTCCCAAATTCCCATGACGATCTCCTGTCGTGTGGCTTCTGACATATCAACAATGTCTTCCAACTCTGGGCTAACCGCGTACCGCTCAGGCTCTTCATGTCTGTAGAGATTGATGGTAATATTAAGGTTCTCGTCTCCGCTGCGTTTAAATGTCAGTTCGTCAAAGTCAGCAGCGGCGGGAAGACTCGACGAAGGACCAGCCCGCTCCGGTTTCTTCCATTCGACGACCTGGTCGATACCCTTCCGGTTACTAGGAAAATCCACGCTCAGGGCCTTGAAAAAATGAGAGAATCTATATTTCGGTGTCTTCGGTTTTGGTTTCGTGTCTTCTTCCATGCGGTCGGCGTCATCGGATCCGCCCTCGTTATCTTCACTATCGTCATCTTTGTCAAGATCATCGTCATCATCCAACAATCGCCCTTCAATTTTGACGCGATACGTGGGCTCCAGATTGGAACTGAAATCAAAGGTGTCGACATTAATGCCATTCCCTTGCCAGACTTGATCTTCTGCAGTGTTGGTAATCCAAATCCGAAGGGTTTTCCAGCGCTGCGCAATGGTTTAGTTGGTATTTAGTTTTATATGGGATCTGACCCTGTCCGAGATATGCAACACGTACCTTAACGCTTCGATTTACCGAGTCGACAATATCGAGACGTTTCCTTGTCATTGTTGCATCAAGTCTTCTCTCAAAGTCCCTAAGCTCTCGATATCTCACCGCCATATCTCCAACAGCACAGTCGTCAATGTTGTCCGGGAGGTTCTTGTCGGTTGGTTTGCGACTACGCCGCTTCGCCATCTCGACCTGCATAGCGGCGGCTTGTTGCTGCTGGGCGATTTGCGCCTGAGTCAGGGGAACTTGGTGATGAGGACCGGACGACATCATAGGACCTGAAGACACAACGGAGCGGTTAGACAGAATCTTGGGAAGAGAGAGAAGAAGGGAGGAAGAGGGAAGAGTGTAGCCCGAAGGAATATTTTTCGTAGGCGGCCAAAAAGAAAGGGAAGAGTGACAGTAGTAACAGTAGCAGTAAACTGCAGGTACACAACGTGTATGTGCATAGGTGGATTAGGTAGCATATGTAGAACTTGGAAAGACTCTACCGGGTAGAATCCGAACTAATGGCCAGTGGAGTCATTATGTGGATGCGTGGGGGGGGATTCTTCTTTTATTGCTGGGACCTCTAAAACAATTAAAATGCCTGTGAGAGAGGCCACACAGGCATTGAAACAAGTAAAAAAGTAGAAGGGTTTGCGCTGGTCAAGCTACATACCAATGCCTCCTCGTCGCTGCCCGGCCGAATGGGGGGTACGCTGCTGCTGCTGCTGCTGCTGCGGCGGCACCTGTTGCTGCGGGTAAGGGCGATAGCCTGTCTGCATCTTGACTATTTTGGCCTCGATTGAGGTTGTGTTTTATTTTTGCTGTTTCTATTTCTGCTTCGTTTCGCTTTTAAAACCTTGCTTCCTATGTCGTGGTTTCTTATCTCTTTTTGCACTCCGTTTAGCTGTTGTGAGACTGGTTGGAACTAAGTGCACTATAGCTCCACCGACCAAAGCGTGCGACACCAATTTTCAATCGCGATTGGGAATGGACGGGTTATGGGGAGAGATGGTCCGAGTTATCTGGGTCGGAGATTTGGATAGTCGTTAGAAAAAGCGCGTGTTGCCTCGTCGCGGTCTGTTCGAATGATTGGAGAGTTTGGAGTGCGACCGGCTTGGCTTAGAGCGGGTTTCGAAAGGGAAAAAAAAGATAGATTTTGGCTCTAGAGTCAGATCGGGCTTAGATGGCCAGATTCAGGTGGCTGATGTGGCTAATAGCATTTAATCGGCATTAGCATTTAGATAGTACGTACCTAGGTACATCGGATACACATGGATTTTACATTATGTAGTACCTCCTACCTACGGTACCTACCTACATAGTATACATGTACACAACTTAATGGAGAGGATACAAAGGTTGGTAGGTATCTAATACACTAAACATCGCATTAAATTAACTATGCACAACTACCTAATGCATTGATAATAGGGGTGTACTACCAACTACCTAGGTACTCAACACCCTCAACTCCTATATCATGCTACAAGATACGCATTCAACCCGGTATTCGAATTTATAAGGGTCAACCTATACAGTAGACCATCGATTAAATCACGTAAAGTAACGGCTAATCCGCTTTACCAGTTGATTCAGTCACAACTCTTTTGGATTCCTGGAACACTGGGTCCCCTCCCCCTATTTCTCAAATATCTACCTTTCCAGTTCCAGACCCTCGACGCAGCTATGCGAACACCCCCTCCCCCGCCCTGAACGACCAAATAATAACGCAGGGCTCGACATTCTTTAGCTTTCTCTCCCTACCCTAACATAGGGGTTTGAAAAGAATTTTTATGTTGCAATATTATATTAGGGAATGTGAGGTATGGGTCATGCGTAATGTAATCCTTCTAATCCATCTAAAATGAGATACCGAGCGCATACCTCAACTCGAGGCACGGGCTGGTGACGGGGAAACTCCCAGAATGCATGTGTTTTCGTGTCATGATGTGTGCCCCTTCAAATATCACCGAAAGCTACCAAAGCCTACGCCTCGCTAGAACATGCCGCATATGAAAGAAGAGAAAAGCCTCCAGGAAAGGGAAAACTAGGTGGGCCCTAATGGTTCGTTGGCCGAGTTCGCGCGGAGTCCAAATAACTGGATGTGCAAGAATTTCCAAGCAAAAAGAAACGAGCGGCTATTGCTAAAAAGCCGAGCCTAATCCTTGCTTGGACTGTCGCTTGCTAAATCGATTGCGTTTTGCGGTCGATGCATCATCCAGACTTGCCTGACTCTTGCTTAGGTGGTTGCGGTGAGATCTGTCATTGATGTTGTAACCTTCTGCGCCGAAGGTACTCGCCGGGCTGGACATGGATGACGACATCTCTCCAAAAGCGTTGTCGCTAGTATATGAACGGCTGAGGTTTTGGGATATGGCAAAATCTCTAGCCTGCTGTAAGCTTTCAAGCCAGTCTTCCGCGGTGGGGCGAGGCGGTTCGGGCGAGGAAGCCGACTTCACGTCTTCGAAGGTATAGTGAATACCAGCCTAGCACTTGTAAGTACAAACACAATAACACAAAAAAAAAAAAAAAACTTAAGCATGGGAACCTACTGAATCGACACACCACACAGTCTGTCCCTTCGCGTCTACCTGACTCTTCCATGAGCAGTCAGGTGTCAAAAGCGAGATCTCTAATTTCGTCTTTTTCTCTTCGCCCCCAGCCGGGGCTAGGACAATCCTCCCGCTAGACGTGATCATGACTAACCGTTGCCTCTTCTTCGTCGTGCTACCACCAAAGAACCGAGAAAATTTCCTATGCCCTTCGTCGGCTTTATTATGCGGACTGTTCGGGATAGGCGACGACATAACCATAAGGTCACCAAGTCGCAAAATCCTCTCGTTTGTTCTCGTCAGCACAGGAGACCACTCGATGTCAAGTTGTGATGGTGGTGGGATGTCAGTGATGATCCTCCCTGGCGCGCGGGACGGGCCGTTCAGACCGTTTCCTGTTGTAGGGGGGCGTGACGAAGATTGTTGGCCAGAGGGCGATCCATTAAGTTGGATTATCTTGGGTTCCTGAGATGGCGGGACGTACGGCCGTAGTCGCGGTGCCTTTGTCTTCCACAAAATCTTACCAAACTGCTGGCCTTCGAAGAACTCGTGGTTTTTAATGTGCTCAATTGTAAGACGTCTTGCAGGATCTAAAACTAGACAACGCTCAACCAGGTCCCTCGCTGCCGGAGGAAAGCCTACAGGGAATTCGTAGTCGAGGTTGACAATCTTTTGGAACGTCAAGTATTCTGATCCAGCTTTGAAGGGCGGTCGGCCAGCTAGTAATTGATAGATAATGCAGCCGAATGCCCATAAATCGCTCGCTTTACACGCGTTCTTGTTAGTAAGGAGTTCGGGGCTAACATACTCAGCCGTGCCGACAAAAGATGCCGCACGGCTATCATCGTCTTGATCTTTATTCCTGGAGCTAGTCCCCATATCCTCAATTCTCGGAGGAGCCTGTGGTGCTCTTGGGTCGCTCAATAACCGGGCCGTCCCAAAATCAGTGATTTTGACGTGCAGCTGGTCGTCAAGAAGCACGTTCTCGGGCTTCAGATCCCTGTGTATGACACCGCGCGAGTGCATATACTCAATAGCATCCAGGATCTGCGCCCCAAAGAATCTCGTACACTCGACGTCAAAAGTGCCCGTCTTCTTCAGCACACCCAGAAGCTCGCCACCGTTACAGAGATCCAGAACATAATACAAGGAGTTTTCGTCTTGGAAGGTGTAATAAAGCCGTACGATACCAGGATGTTCGGTGAGGCGGTTGAGAGTATCTTTTTCGATGTTGACATATTTTATCTTTCTTTCCTTAATGATGTGCTTCTTTTCAAGGACTTTTATGGCATACTCCTTGAGGGTCTGCCTATCTGTAGCGAAATATACCGTGCTGTATGAACCCTCCCCCAGCACGCGACCGAAAGAAAAGTCTCGAACGCCCTTTTTGACCGGCCTCATGACGGTCTTCCCGTTGGCGTCTACTTCCTTCCGTATCGAAACGGCAGCTCCTCGATCTTTCCATTCCTCGCTGCTATTAGACACCTGCATATCTGACCCGAGACCACGAGGTTCGGGAACGGTGGGGACACCAGGGATTGAAGCATAACCACCACCCATTCCTTTCGAACTCCTCCTAGGAGGTAAAGGACCACCCCCAGCTACCGCTTGGAGCTGGCGGTTCTGATTATACGGTCGCTCCCTGTAACTCGGCTCACGGGAGGGGACATTTGACGTATACTCGGAAGGTGTCCTGGACGGTTCTGTTCTCAAGATGTGGTAAGAGTTTGCAGCTTGGTCTCGTTCCGCTGCCGTTGTAGCACTATATAAACCGGATGGAGGTCGGGAGGAAGAGGGGTTCGCATATGATAAAGCTCCGTTCTGTGCATACGAAGACGCTTGGCCTTGAGGATCGGCTGCCATACCAGAGACAGCCGTCGACATCTCTGCCGTCTGAGGCCTACTCTGTCCAGTATATAAGTCGGATTCAGAGGGGCGAGAGTCAGTGGTTATTTGGTTTGAGAGAGGTGCAGTGGTTTCTTCGTCCGCATCTTGGGACGAACTCGGCGCATCATCTGGGTTTGCAATGCGTAGGCCACCCAAAGCCCTCGAGAGGCTAAGATCGTTATTCATTTTTGCCGCAATTCGAGATAGGCAATGGAGAGATTAGTTAAAGGTCGGTAATAGGGTATTAGGAGCGAGTCGGGTTGTTTTTCGAGAGGGCGATGAGACGGTAGATATCGAAGCAGGACGGTGGGCAAGAAATCAGCCGGTTCGTATGGACGGAAATAGTCTTACGAGGTGTTGTCCACAACTTATCGTCAACAAGCGAGACCATCGGTTACCCCTGGAACGCTGGAACGTAGGGCTGTTCTCTCCTTGGAGTTCGTTTTACGGGGACACTGCCACTGCCACTAAAGGGGGGGATGTGGACTTTGGATTTGACAACACTTGCTCGAGCCTCTAGTAAAACCCGACCGCCGGCGGTGGCAGATGTACAACCTCGAATGCGGCGTCCTTCAGTCTCGACCGCACCTCTAAAATAGGGAAATGTCAGGTCATGTCAGGTCGGGATGGAAAATATCCAGTTGGTCAAGGGTAAGGGGGTGGAGAGTGAACGAGTGAAAGGGTAATAGAGAATAGAGGCAGAATGAGAAGGGAGAGGATAAGATAGGATAGGCACGGTAGGTAAAAGAGAAATTGGTATGATTGTCTGTAATTACTGTACTGCACGTACGTTCTGCTGTTCCGCGTCTAATTTTCAACGCGGCAGTGTAGCTTGTACAATACGTAGCTGTAGCCGTGGCAGCGTGGGCAGCGTGGGCAGCGTGAACGTGGGCGTGGGCGTGGGCGTGGGTGTGGGCAGAACACGACCAGAACACTTCAAATCTCAATCCAATTGCTGCCATGCATGGACATTGGACACATGGACAAGGGCCCAGCAAGAACGGGCGATGAGCATACTAACGCGCAGATGGTCCGGATGGTACGCAGCGTAGTTTAAGGTAGTCAAGGTAGTCAAGGTGGTCAAGGTAGTCAGGTAGTCAGGTAGTTCGGATAGATTGGTCGATGCTAATTTCGTAAAAAAGTGGCAGGTCGAGCAAACTGGAGATCCACCGTTCTACGGTCCAAAGGTCTAAAGGTCCAAAAAAGAACTTCAAGGACTTCCAGATTGCTGCGACTTGTGTTAGTGTATTAAGTGTAGGTTAGGTACTGTCTCTACTACGCTCTAGCATGTAATGTACCTAACCCAATACCCGTAACCTAAGGTTCTTACTGTACCTAGCTCCTGCTAGGCAGCTAAGGTTAGTTTAGTACTTAGCGTATGTGGCTGAATAAGGTACAATAGTGTTGTTACCTATAAGGTACACGTACGCTCTCCGAGAGGGGGAAGTTGTGGGAACTGTTAGTGGTCTGCTAACAGCGGATTGGCGGATTGAACCTATTTTTTTTGGGCGATGTCGTTAGCGGCACTTCGTAATCTGCAATTAGTGACAGGGTTTCAAATTCAACCTGGCAAGGCTTTAAATAAGTGCCATGGTATCATTATGTAAGCTTTGTTATCAGTCTATCGCCCGTTCAATAAAGTTATGCTTAAGAACCTGTATTTTGAACATTTCCTAAGACTGGGAAAACAACCTCATTTACACATCAATTTAACTTATTTGAACATGTGCAAATGAACTAAAATCTTGAACATTTCGTTACATACAATGCCATTGGATGTAACTAGTGCATGAGATGTCCAACGCTTTTTGTGTCCGCGAAGCCTACATACGTAATCTAACAGCTTCAACCCATCATATGACGGGTATTTCACTCAATTAATGCTACCTTAGATATCTATAAATCTCTCAATTTACATCTTTACAAGCCATTACATTGACCTTAATAATTTAATTTGAGTTGAATATCATCAGAAATTCTCCAATCCTCATAACCGTGAATAAAGAACCACTGTTCGCATTTTCCCCTTCCTCAATCAACAATCGGCCGCTATATACCTTAGTTACCAGGTATCTACATGGCCAATCACTTCGATTACAACTCCAGTTTAGTATACACCCATCACTTGGTTATATAAGAATACCTATGTTACTATCATAAATCAATGATTGTCTCCTAGATTGTAGGTATACATGATTATACCTAGATCAAGTTGATGTCTTATCTAATATGTACGCCCGTAGGTGTGAGTGCTTAGGTAGGTAGCATCTCTAAAGAAAGACCAATAAACTTACAACATTGAGTTTCTGATGTGACCACATATTTTAGGTAGGTAGGTAGTTATTACACGTAACTACCTGTAAGCGGTTGAATCGTAGCTTCCTGTCTCGAATAGAGGTAACTATGTTCTGACACAATTCCGTCGAGACGAAAAGTTAGGCTAGTTTCCAATATTTTCAACATACAACCCTCCGTAAATATTCCAGTCATTTTCCAATTGATGATCCCCGTCAGTATGTTACGCTTACCACCAACTACGCTTTCCTTAACCATGTCAGAGGTTAAGGAGTTCGAACGCCATCTTCGATTTAAGAAGTATCTCGCTAAAGAAGATAGCCTAGGCAAGCTTCCCATACGGACCAAGAGAGCGGTTCTCGTGGCCGAGAGCTTCGAGTCGGAATACGACGATGTAAACCAATCAACCCCAGAACCCGCTCCCAAAGGATCCTCAGATACACCTGTCAAAGAAAAATCTAAGCTCCTGGCATGCCCGTCTCAGCGTCCACTAAAGCTTAGTGGCGACTCTATTGAGAGCAGCTCTCAGGGTATACCATCCTCTTCACAAAGTGGTACTCCAAGTTCGTCGACGTTATCACATCCAATGGGTTGGGGAAACTTACCAGCTACATTGCCTCCGCCATTCTCAAAAGAAAAACGATCCATGTCGGATGCGCAATCACTACCATCGGTGTGCTTTCCCTATTCTTCCAAGACAGGAACAAAACTAACTGCTCTTGGCTGATAGGCCTATGGCAGCATGCAGGTACAGCCTCGCCGCGACAGCTCCAGCCAGGAACCACCAGAAACCCCTTTACGACGATCATCTCTTCGAATGGCACGCACTGATGTCCGTTCGGGTTCTCTGGTGAGTCAAGGGCTATTATCGTGCAATTCTCGGCTAATCCTATTGCCATCTTAGTCCTTGAGAAGTAGGAGACCACTTGTTAGTTCAGCTGTTAGATTTGTCGAGTCAATTGTCCGCTCTCCCAACCGCAACCTTTCGTCTAATCCATCACCTCGCGCCGCCAGCTCTGAGCCCGTTTCTCCGGCGCGGGGGGATGAGCTGGAATCCAGCAGCGGAACGGAACTTGGGTTTAGAATTTACGACGATTCTCTTCCAGCATCGTCGCAGCCACAAACTCCGCTTAATCTCCCGGAAGCCCGCCACCAGAGTCGTCTCCACGGATCATATACCGCACCTCTCCCACGAGCAGCCTCCCGATCAGTATACCGATCTAGCATTGGGCATGGGCTGAGAGATACCGCCAATAGTCCATCCGATCTGGAAGCACCCGGGTTTCGAGGTCTATATGGCGGCCGAGAGAATAGCGAGGACTCGACGCTATTCTATGATGCTTCGACGTTCCAGGAGGAAGACCTAATGGAAAGTAGATAAGACTTGATGAGAAGAACGAAAAGGTATTTTTAAGAGTGGGTTCATAAGTCCTAAGGGCGTAGTCAACAAAGCTTTTACTACACATGACGAGATGATACAAATGAGGAAGCAGAAGATTAATTAAGCATACCATCAACGGTCAATTAAACCTGTTTTAATTTTTATGCAGGTGCTGCATGTATGAGTGCGGTTAGAGACTTGCTTTATCGTACGTATATTGGATCAAGTTAGACCTGTAGAGTTATTGCAGAATGATGTATTCATCTCTACGTCGGCCCCACTCCCTCATCATGTTCCAATAATGTTTAATACTAGTATGTACCTAGGCGAGTATGGATAGGATAAGTGAGTATATTCTTTTGATACAAGCTACAAGCTACAAAGGGAATGACACAAACAGTTAAGATGGGGGATCCAGAAGAGTTGGGGATAACCTGATGTGAATAGCATCATTAATGATGTCTTTTTTGCTCTATAAAGAAGAGGAGAAACAAACGGACAGTATACTCCCGTAACGCCCCCCCCCGCCCCCCCCCCCCCTGGTCGATGCCTTTTCCTAATCCTTCTGTCGATCTTTTGTTAAATAAGTAGGTATCTACTAAGGTACCTACTACATGTACGGATAGGATGAGGTACGTACCTAGGTACTCGCTCGGATTTCTTGGTATCGGTTAATTGGTTTTTCCTTGGTCCGTTTCTAGGTACATCTATTAGGACCGCGGGCTTGGCATTAGACGAGATGAAGATGGAGCAAATCGCGATCAGCGTCATTGTGCTATGTGGGGCTTTACGGACATAACCGGTGGGAGAATTCTGTTCCTTAACCGAAACTTGAATGGGGCTGATGGGGAATTGTTTTAAACCAATAAAAATCAGGTTGCTGTGGGAACTTTTCGGCCCCAGATGCCAAGAGGCTAAGGCTTGGCCCCGGCGTGAAGCCATAGCAACCTTTGACCAATCATATTGATGCTAAACTCTTTTAGAAGACCCCTAGCCATTGCCTTACCGAATTGCTCTTGCATCCCCGATAGTCCGATCCTCCTCTCAAGGTCTCGACATCACAGTGGCCGCAGTGGTCTGAGCACCCTTTGAAAAATTGACGTACAACCCTAAGCATTGACCTGCAGCCGTTGCTGCACCTCACCAATCGGGTCTCCACACCTATATATTGAAATGTACCCACGCCGCGTCTTTCCCTGCCATTAGGTACTTTCTCCTACTCTCTGATGTTGAGCCAATGGGAGGACAAGTTGTGTGCCGTTTCCCTTTCTTTCTGTTCTGTACCTTCTTTTCTTACGCTTCCGCGGCCACACACCCTCACATTTGAGTCTCAGCCCACCCGGTTCTTGCAGCGTACAGCTTACAATATGTAGTCACTTTTGTTATGGAGCCTGCCTACCTCTTTTTCCGTTTCCCTTCGTTCACCTGGTCTACACTACCTAGACCTTGCCAACATTGCTACGCTACTTCTACATCTACATCTACTTCCACCTCTACCTTTATGCCATGCTATGTACAAGTACCGTTGTACTATGTAACCCATTCCCGTCCTAACTCTCTCTTCTCTCTCTCTCCACTCCGTTTCCCATCACTCTCTTTTTTTTTCCTTAACCCATCCAGTCCATCTACCTTATTCCACAGCTTGTACTAATAACACAAACGATCCTTGTTACTTGTCTCTCTCCCCATCCCATGCGCCTGCAAGCTTGCTACTATTACTACATACCACTTCCCTACCTGAGATTCCTTTCTTGTCTCTTTTCTCTTTCCCTTATTTCTTACATGAATCTTCCATCACCCAACCATCCTCATCCATCTTTCCTCTCCTTCTCTTCTCCATATCATCCTCATCTCTAATACCTTTCACTGCTATATTGCATCCCATACCTAAGCATCTTCGTACTGCTTCTTATCTCGCACGCCCTCATACATCGAGATACTTCCATCTTATTCCTAGCCCTTCATCCCTATCGTGTCGACGGCCACCTGCATACGAATCTCTCCAGGCCACGCATTATCGACTCGTATATTGTCTCTCGGAGTCCTACTCACTTCTCCCAGATTAATTGGCCTTCCTCTCTTCGACCTAACTGCTCTCGGCCTCTTGTAAACCTATCCGCGTTCCTTCGGACACGCGACACGATCATCACAACTAGAGCTGTCGAACTGAGACCAGAAATCTAACTTGTTTCTTTTTTTTGCGTATCTTACCTAACATATAGTGCTAACAGCGCCGAAAATGTCTTCTTTCGGACGTACTTCCTCCCCAGTTCTTACCATGTCGCCAAGTGCCGCTCATCAAGGCGCGTTCGGCATGTCTTCCTTCTCGCATCACACCTCTCCTTTCGGCCGGACCAAGGCGTTTGCTGCTTCTTCGCCCTGGACTCAGTCTTCGATCTCGCCCTCTTCAACAGCAGGCCGTAAGCGATCGAGAGACGAGGCTGGCGTTAACCTCGATGTAGAAGAGGCCAAGCTTGAGACCATCGAGCCCGTCAAAGAACCAGAGGACGGCTGGATATATGGCGAGGGTATGACACTGATCAAGTCGCCATCGTCGTACGTGGCTGAAGCAGGTAACCAATCCGGTACCTGGGTTGAAGAAAAAGCAAATGCGGATAATGTCCGTAAGAACGAAGAAGCTCGTATCCTTAACCAGCAGACACGACCATCTCTCAGGAGCAGCAAATCGCAACGCTTAGATTTGAACGCCATTACAATATCCAGCAATAAGCAGCAGATTAGCCGTTCCAGCCCGGTTCACGACATCGATCCTACCACTACACCTGGCTTATCAGCAGATACCAGTGGCCAGCCCATCATCGACAATTTTACACTTCATCTCGGCATCGGATGGAGCCGTCTCAGCGGTAGCGAACACATTCAAGCTGCCGCTCGCGGGTGGGCGAGGTATATCGAAAACCATTTTCCTATCACCAATGTCCGAATTCAGCTAGAAAGCAAAGGTCTTCAATCATACCTTGTTGAGGCAACAGAGGGTTTCTTCCTGTTCTCTGAGACTCTGCGGCAGGGCCAGCTCATCAGCAAAGATTTGAACCAGGCATTCGCCAATCTGAAGACGTCACCGCCAACTTTTGAAGGAGCCGAACCCATGACGGCTACAGAATCACCCAAGCCAGTCGAAATTGCAGCATTCCCACAACTCGCTTCGGCACCTGTAGACGTTGAAATGGACATGAGCTAAACTGCTGAAAGGAGAAGGTCACTGATTGCTTTTGTTGTAGGACAATGCCGGCGTAGCTTGGGGAGAGGTAACTTGGAATTGACAGGTATTGGCCCGGGTGCGTTCGAATTAATATTTCTATTAACGGTTTTAACGGCTTCCCCTACACGAGTACGAGCCAACTTTGAGATTTGGACCAAAAGATTGGCAGGGCGTAGAGTATTCATCTAACAGCCCCTGTATGCATAGTTTGTACAATAGATTTCACTATGGTTCAATTATTTGAAATGAATCTTATTTAACGATAACTCTAGACCTTGATATGAGGTTGTTTGCAGTTTTTATATTTAGTGCATGTCTTATGTGAAATGCTGCCTGAACAATTTGCGAAAGAAGGTTGGGCAACAACAAGGTAACAAGGTTGCATTTGTGGGTGAGATCTGTGGGATTCAAACCAATACCGGGTTAGAGCTGTGGTTAGTTGAAGTGTTAGTTTCTTAAGAGACAACAACTAAATAGGTACCTAGGTAGTCAATAAGAATTCAAATTAGAAGCTATTAGTTTTTTTCTCAACCATCTATTTTGCATGTAGATTCCGTTCTCAGTCCTCAGCGTAATATATTAACTACCTACCGGCCTACCTACCTAGGTACCTACGTTTCTTGTTAGGTCGAGTTATGAACACGAAAAGTTTTCGTTCTTACATATCGTCCGTTATCGGCCATAAGCGAAAGATCGAATAATACCTATCTATACGGTTAGCTAAGTACCCAGATATAATATTAAGGGCTATTGAGATGGCGTAATTAGTGATTCTGATTGGCATCTGTGTAAGACAGAGCCAAGGCAAAGGTGGATACTGGTGATTATTCTCTTTTAGCATACAAGGTATAAAGGTGCATAAGAGGTACGAGTCTAGTAGAAGTAACTTAGTACATTACCCAAGGTTGTCATTTACAAAAGCGCTTAACTAATAGCTTGGATCCCTTCCTTGATCCTCCATTTCATTACGCCAAAAGCAAACACTAGGACGATGATTAACTCGAGCCATTCCGCACTGGTGATAGATAGGTAATGTACGCATTACTTGTAGATATGATATGTTTCTACCGAATCTTCCAAATATAGCAAGGCGTACTTTATCCAGACAAGTCTTAGTCTTAGGCTGACAAGGGACTTTAGAACGCATGGTTTCGAGGTCGTCGAGGTGACGAACAAACGACTGGCTCTGAATGGCCAAAGCTACTGGCAGCTAACTAAAAATCTCCTATCGATAGGTCACTGATGGCTGCATCCCAGTCCATTCTTCACCCATCAGGGCAGACGATAATCCAGAGTGGTACACCCTAACTCCCCGATTCGAACCGCATCCGGGGCGTATGTATTGGTCTCGAGACAATGGGAATTCATGCCCGTGTCGTGCAAAGCAAACCTCGACAGGGTGATACAATAAACAAGGACGCGGCAGAAAGGAGCGCGACGTCTGAACAAGCTTAAGCTTATATGCCATACGATCAAGTTTGTCTAGGTATATTAATCTACGACGCGACTTCGATCCATTTCTTCATATATTCTAGAAACCTTTTTCTTGCTTTATGGTCCGTTATTAGAGGCCGCCTATTTTTTTTTTTTTCTTTATATAGTGTATTTCTCCAGACCGCTGCCCTGTGGCGAAATCGCGAGAAGCACCTACACTACTTTGCGCAACCCTTGCACAGCCCGCACAGGGCCCTAACCACCTATCAATCAAACAAACCCCATCAGTCAATCGTCAAATCTGAATCTGGCAATCCGCTGCTCGTGATGTTCTTAGGATAGGGTGGGCCTGCGCATGCTGTCCCGTGCTTTCGTACCCCATTCAGCTGCCTCAAGCTGTGGTCAATTTTGCAGCAACAGGATTGGCAAATTAATCCTTTCTCGATACCTACCTACCTAGGTACCTACCTTCAGACTCTTGTCTTTTCTTCTTCTTCTTTTTTTTTTTTTTTGTCTATTTTTATCTGAGCTAGGTACGTAGGAGAAAGCCATTGTTTTCAACACCAATTGAGTCCTAGCTGGCTTCTAGCGTCACAAGGCCTATTCTGTTTAATGAATTACAAGCGACTTGCGCCTTTCCCATCTAATCGCAAAAGCAAGCGGATCTATCCATGATATATCTATCGATCCATCACGCGCCTAGCTAACCTCCCAGTTAAGCTAAATATTTGTCAAACTACGGGAAGGGAACTCGCGTAATAGTCTAATCCTGCTTGTGACTGGGCAGGGGAATAAAGTCGTAAATCCTCAACTCCGAGAGGATTGACCGACTATATTGATCGATTCGATATCCTAGCCATCTCCATTCCAGCAACCTACAATCTCCAGTCTTCATGATCTCACAATCAGAGCCTCTCCCCCTCCGCGGCCCCTCTTCTGTTGTCTCAGCGCGCTCCGCCTCCCGCCCCCATGTGTCTTCTCGAAGTAAGCGGTACAACCGCTCTCACACCGGTGGAAGCTCCTATGTCCCGCAAAATGAATTCCCTGTGTTCAGCCATTCGGGTGATGTCGAAATATTTATAAAAGCAGGCGGGAGAGAGAACAGGTATCTCCTGCATAGGCACACCTTGACCAGATGTTCAGGATTCTTCGAAGCGAGCACAAGCCAGGAATGGTCTAAAGCAAGTTTACTTCCGCCAGTAGATGCTGCTTCTAGAGAGCTCGCGAGGATTGGGGAGGATAGCGCCAGTAGTAGTGGGAACGAAGTTGCGCGGCCTCGTATAAATTCGCCCGGGCCGCGGAAACGATGGCGATATGAACTGGACCCTGGAAATGATGGAGATGATATACCGATGTTGGTACAGAAGGAGGCTAGTACTGCCGATTCCGCGCAGTCGGGCTCCCTTTTCGGAGGCGGGAGCGCAACTTCGAATACTACTACCCCGCGCAGATCGAGCCATTCGCATACGCATTCCACAAATTCGTTCTTCCGTTCGGTTGCAAACCTATCCATGGTTCCGACAAAGTCAGATCAAGATGCGCCTCTTTCGCAAGCCGACGCCGACCTACTTCGAGATTATGATAACCTCTTTCGCATATTCTATAACTACCCGCCGCTGCTAGATAGCATAAACATCGCCGACGCATATGTGCAGTGCAAATCACTCCTTACGTTAGCGGACCAGTACGATGCGTTAGCTGTTGTAGGCCCGCGGGTTGACCATCATCTATTACAATTTCAAAGTAGGCTATGGAAGCAGATCGCCAAATATCCTATTAGCTATTTACGCCTAGGGTATCTAAGCCGAAGTAAGGTTATCTTCCAGGAAGCCTTAATACACGTTGTCGGACAATGGCCAGCTGGGGAACGGAGTATTAGGCAGTCATTTCCGGATATCGTTCTCGATATCATCGAAGATAAAGTTGACGAGCTGGAGGAAACCGTATCGAGGATTGAGAGCCGCCTTTTTCGCCTTAATCTCACCAATTCGCGTGGCGAGCGCATTACGCCCGGTACGTCGTATCTCGATTGGCTCGCCGTGTCTTTCTTCCGCCAATGGCTTGCGGATAACACATCCCCGGCGCCACTGGCTCCTCCAAGTGCCCGAGGACATTCTTCTCGTGATGGTGGACCATCTTCACGCTCTACAGCTATAATTGCTTCAGCACCTATGGCGCCAAATCTCGCAAGCCTAGGTCGTACTTACCGTACCCTGGGTTCCGCGACGGGTGCTGGCTATCTCGGTCACGACGAGTGCAAGCGCTTTCTTAAGCTAACGCCCGAGTTGTACTCGCGTGAAAACCTAAGGCGATTCGAGAAGCGTATTGACGAACTTAAGAGTGCCGCCCGTGAGATCGTTCGGCCACTCATGGGAAGCGGGCTAGAGCTGGAGATGGAACGCGGTGCCGTCACACCAAATAGTGGTGGTGTTGGCGGCAGTTCTAACGTACCCGTAGCTGCAAGCGGCATGACTAGTTATCTAACGTGCGTCCGGGTGATGGAAAGAGACTTGCCATGGGCTGTTGAGGATTGAAATGACACCGTCTTGTTGTGTCAGGATATACCACCAGAGATGATGAGAACTAAGATGAAATGAGTAATGCGGAACCACGCAATCAAAGGCGGAACGAGACGAACGAGCGAACTGAGATTAAACGCAACCGGCCGTCCTATTCAAGCTAGAACGAATGGGATATTTAGCCCTGGCAGAGCCTTGGGCACGATCTATTCTTCGAGGATATGAATTGGTTCTAGTGGACATACATGATGATGCCTTGGATTATTGTAATGCGTTGCTAATACCCAGGGGACATCCCAATATTCTCGGGGCTGCTCTATTTTGTGCTGGGTCATACATGGTCGAGTCTTTATATTATGGAAATTCACTGCAGGATACCCACGGATACCTATATCTATATTGCTTATTTATCTACATTTCTATATACCTTCCTACTCGGAATACAAAAATAAATAAGAGAGATAACAATACTATGTCGATGATGTTTTCTGGTGATATATCATTCACTTTCTTGCGCAGGATTCTGGCTTACTTAATGGTATGCGCATTGGTTGGTTGTTTATTGCATTTGTTGCTGCGCCTCGTCCCCAACGGCTTAATGCCTTAGGTATACGTGCTTGAACTTTGCCCGCCTTTTTTATATGTTTTGTCATTCAATTTATGTTCAGTTATCTCAACTTATAAAATATACGGGAATGTGTTTGCCACGACATCATTTAGCTACCGATGAGATCTAGTTCAGTAACGGAGGCCTTCCCTGGCTCTAAGATGGGTTATCATGGCCGGCAGAAGATTGTACCACGAGCTCTGGTACTAGACCGTGTCATGGAAGGCCAACGATTAGCATCTCATAGCAGACTCCTTCAACTACCATCCGATATCTTAGCCGATATAGTTAATCTACTAATTGGCGACAGGCGAACTCTGGCCTCTTTAGCTCTGGTTAATAGCGACTGTAGACAGTTGGCTCGCTCGAGCCAGTTCGCCGAGATCGACTTTAACTACGCGAGCCCTCGAGCGCGGGAGCTGCTATCAAAACTTGATCAAGAGCGTATATCTAGGATGAATAATAGTAACCGGGGGCTAACGATTGGTGCTTGCGTGCGGAGGATCATAACGGCATCATACCCAAGTTTTGACATTCACTTTATGAGAAGGGAAACTGACCGCACTAAGACGTTGGAGGAACGTGAAGAGCAAGCTCACCAGCAATATAAGTTGATACGTGCCGATCTACAAAGAGTCATCTGCTCCGCCCTGCCTAACCTTGAGATGATTGTTTGGCATGATACGTATCCTATGGATATTTCATTTCTTAAAGACATAATGCGGTCACCAGCCCAACATGTATGGCTCAGGCGATTACCCATCGAGAGACAAGTTATTCCTACACTTTTGGAGCAACCGGCCATACCGGCCATCTGGCCTTTACGCTCCCTTGTCATCTCTCTGTATTTAGAGCTTCTTCCACGAGAGCCTAAGAGAGAGGAAACTCAACTCGACCCTGCGCCGGCTCGGTTTTTCGAAGCCATTCTTCGATCGTGTGCGCCTACTCTTGAGTCCCTGACTTGGCTTCTAAGGAACCATTCCTTAAACAGATGGCCTATGCCGCCGCCCTCTAGCGACAGGCTCGTCTCGTTTCCTCGTCTCCAATTCCTAAGAATCGGGGAGTCGGGGCCTCCTCGCTCTCTACTTCCATCGTTATTTAACGCTCCTCTAAGGCACATCTCAGTGCATCTACAACCCGACTTTGAGCTTCGAGATATTCTTGCCAATTGCGGTACTCTTTGGAATCTCGAAACATTAGTCATGGCACCTGTCCCCGAATCCAGGGAATACGCGGAATCCATCGCTGGTTTTATCAAAAGACACGAGCATGTAAAGAAACTCCAGGTGGCGGAAGATCCGCAGACGCCTGGCGAGATGGCACATCTCGACACGTGTATTATACCGTTATTTTCTACGGGGACTTTTGAGCGTCTTAGGACACTCTCGTTGATGTGGGGTGGAGGCAGTTATAGAAAAACCGAACCGTATACGGTTTCCGTGCCGGGGGCCTCACTAGCAGCTATCGCGTGTCTAGCGTCTCTTGAGGAACTGAAACTCTCCGTAGGGACGGGAGGTGAGTCGAACTGCCAGTGGCTGGTAGATCACGACGAATTGCGCTCTGTGTTATCCAACTTGAAAAAATTAAGAGGGCTTGCTCTCAATCATGACATATACCCCTGGGGATCCGAGGCTAACATGGCGAGGTACTATCTGACTCAATCATTTACCGAGGATGAAATGTCCGACGCGACGGCTAGACCGGATCTCGAGGAGAACCCGGAAGATCTGGCACGGGTTATAAATAGAAGAGAAAACGATGAGGAGGACTTTGAAAGGGGACATATATTATTGGAGCTTCTTCACCGCAATCGGATGCTTAAGCTGGCAGAAGTTTGGGCCGCTACGTTTCCCAGCCTGGAGTGGGCTTACTTTGGCGAACGCTTTATGGGCATCGAGGTCGACCGAGAGGACACAAGCCGTAAAAAGGCTGTGCCGTTGACACAGAGTAGAAACGAACGCTGCCAGTTCCTGGTAGATGTGTTTTCCATAGCTGGTTTTGAGATGTAAATTTCGTGCACACATGCATTATTTGATATAAAGGGGGTGGAATAGGTGGGCATAGAGCCTGCGGGTAGATTGCTGGAGTAGACCAATACCTAAATCATTCTTGAATCCCATATTCAGACTATTTCTTCCTATAGTACTAAGTGTGAAAGCATATATATATGCCTACCTATACATATATCAAAGAAAAAGAAAAATTTAATGAGCTGCTTCATCATGCCTTTATTGAACCCAGGATAGAGAACCGGGCATACGATTCACATCTACAGGAACGCCTAGTCAAATACTGCCGTGAGATGTTGAATCGGCTTAGGCCTAGGTATTCAACTTCCTCTTAATATGTAACTGTCCGTATTCTCATTAATATTACATCGAATATTCTAGTTACTCTGAATATATGTAGATGCAGATGCGCCCATTATGCAAAGGACGCCAAAAAGCCAACCGTTCTCTATAACTCTAAATGCAATTTCACTTCATACTGGAAGTATTTATCTCAGCAGCTCTTCTTCTGAGTGGGTAATTTTATGTCTTCACCCTTAATCCTCGCCGGTCAAGTCGATACAGGAGATATCACTACGCCTCCATGCGGCTGGTCCCTTACCGGCACTTCCCCGGGTTGTACCAGATCTCACTTTCGAAAGCAGGCCGTCGGCCTCATCGACTGCAACTTCAACTTCTCTGAAGAACCCGGGTTCGCTCTTACGGGGTAGATACACTTTGGTCGTCCTCTTCGTCGAGTTAAAAGTATGGTCTAGCGTTGCCTGTTTACTTTTCTCTTTTCCAAACGACCGTCTTTCCTTCTGTCCTGTGACTCGAGTTGCTTGATATTCTGGTATCACAGGCTTGACAGTGGACTTGTTTTCTTTGGGAAGTTTATTGACAACGGTACTAAGAGGTGGAAGATCAAATTCATCTTCTTCGTCTTCTGAGCTTGAGAGTGGCAGGACTTCTACTGTTACGGTACGTGCTCGCGCCAATGTTCGTGTCCCACCTTTACTTCCTGTAGGCGTCTGCTGCTGGCTTTGCACCACAGGTAATGATTCCGTCCTCGCTAGCTTACGATTGGGCCTTTTCTCACTCGATTTTGGCGGCGGACTCGGAATTCTCCTTACTGCACGGGATCTTTCTGGTGCTTCTTCGCTTTCCTGGGCCGTCCTTGTCGGCGTGACAGAATACCGCTTTCGAGGATCGACGCCTGGGGTTGAAAACGAAGGTATGGGGGAATTGTTTTTAGTAATAAGGCTGTCTGAAGCCTGTGTTATGGAATGGTGACCCGGAGAAGGCGACGCAGGGGGACTAGAGGGTATAACAATGGCCTCGGAAGCTTTTGTAAGTTTGGACTTGATAACCCTGGAATTAACGTGTGAGCTGGCAATCGTCCAGGGGTTGGCGCCCGCGTCCGGCTTTGATACTGGGGATGCATTTCTGGCTATGGACTTGGTCTTAGATTGCTTACTGAATCTCGTAGGTCGTGCTCTTTGGGATGCTTGGTTCATTGGAGCCATAGGAGGTAAGCTTGGTGAAGGCATCCCTGGGACTGAGAGTGGATTTCCAGCGCGAATAGATGACGAAGGTAAAGGAGAAACTGGCCTCTCGTTTTTACTGGCTTCTGCCCTTTGTGGGATATTCTTGGTGACTTTGACGAATTTGTCTAATGCCCCAGATGGTGTATCTACGGGTTTATTCTTTTGCTTTTGGGCCTTGGTCTTTTGGCGGGGTGGGACTTTTGCACGTTGCGCCTCTTCCCAGTCTTCAACTGTAATTGGTATTCCAAGTTTTGCTATAGTTTCCGGTAACCATAGTAGATCGGGTTCGGTTGGGTTGAATGGCTTTTTACTGCTTTTCCCGACCGCTTCAGCCCCCTCCTCTTCTGCTGCTGCTTCAAACTCATCATCGCTATTAAGAGCTAAACCGTCTCGTCCATAGTCGATAACCTCATCAGGTTCCTCTTGGAAATCATAACCGACAATTTTCGTTGGTATGAAAGATACACGTAATTCTGGAGTGGAATCCGTGCTAAAATGGGCACGTCTGCTTGTGATCGACTTTACTAATTCCGACTCCTGTGGCTCCAGGACTTCAAGGGATTCGGATTTTCCACCATCCTGAGCGCTTCGTGTTATCAGTTTTCGCACCAGCAAGCACGGTGCTAGAACCCTAATAAATTTAATAGCTCCTATTCGGTAACTCCAATCAAAGGTTTCTCTGACGAATTCTCGTAACCCTTGGACGTCAACTGGTTGATCCCATTGCTGTTGCCTTAATCTATCGAGAGTCGAAGCAGGGGATACTACCGGGTGAGTATAGTATCTGAGAACTTCAATATTTGGAAAGCTCTCAGGTATGGATAAAGCCTTATGTCTTGTTTTAAAGAAGCCGCTTTCGTTATGTCGTAACTCATAAGTCAACCACTCTTTCCAGCTGGCCAATTCCGATGTATCTGACTTTTTCAGTCTACATAGAGCTTTACCGAACCCTGCTCTGGCAGCTTCGCAGGCTAATTTGACACCGGCCCCAGGAATTCCTTCAGGGAGATAATCACCGCCGCTCATGAGAGCGACCAGAACCATCCCCTCCCGATCCAGACCGGCGCCGCTCTCCAACAACTCTTGCGTGTCATACATGGAGACGTGAGTAGGTGTTTTGCTTCCCCTCGTACCTTCGGACGACCAATTTCTTAGTGTCCGCGTGCAACCGAACATGATAGTGTCGACATCTTCGCTTAGCACAGCATCGACGATACCAGTTTGCTGCAATAGCGCGCACTCGGCTTCCGCTTCTCCGGGAGCATCGTGGACTTGAAAACCAAACAATCTAATCATTCGCTTGGCCATTGACGTGGCGACCCCATTTCCCCGGCCAGAGCGCTTATTTCGTTTGAAAACGGGCTTTCTAGGGCCATCGAAAACGAAAATGGGTTGTATAGATAAGCCAAGCAAACGAAGCAGTCGATAGAAAAGCGTTCGAATAGCCGGATTAGAACCGCCTGATATTATTAGCTTGTTATTAACATCTACTAGCGGCTAGTTATCATCAGAAAATTACCGTACCTCGGGCGGCTTGGGTTTGGAATTGCCATATAGCAATATCTATGGCTATGCGCAGGGGTCGGCCAGTCTCTTCGAGCTTCTCGACGGCAAGTTTCGTAAGCGATATTCGCTTGCCGGTGCCAATTTCTTTATATATCCTATTTGTTTCGTTGTTAATGAAATGCTCGTCGATGATGCTTATAATGTCTTAGAACCAAACCTACCCTTTAATTCCCATAGTGAAATGCTACCGTTTGAATCAATGCCCTGAATTATCTAGGTAAGGATCTAGGTAGCCATGAGTTGAAGGGTTGTATCGTCGAATAGCAACTTAAATGTTATGACGGTAACATATGCTCTCGATGGGGGGGAAATGGATGCGAGTGCTATGTAACAACGTGTGAGAATTGTAGCCTGTTCAAAAAGTGGAATTGTGTTTTGACAATTTTGGTGACGCACTCGAATCAATTACCACATGCATGTACTTTAGGAGGTACGTATTCACCGACCTGACTGAACTTTGAAGCATTTGAACTTAAATATTGACTTTCGTGCTGTTGTATCCACTGGCAACGATGCACATGCAGGGGTACTACCTAAGTGTGTTTAAAAATGGAGCTAGGCGCATGGACCCCACAATCGGTACTACCTATGGCCAGTATGGATATCAGTACGTACATGATAATGGTTAATTTGATAAACCCGGATAAGACAATTGCAGCTTGCATCTGCCAAAACTTCCAGGTAAAGACTTTAAGACAAGACAAACACACGAGCAAACCTAAGCAAACCTAAGCTACCGATTCTCAACATGGATAGGGAGTAATTCATATACAGCGATGTCGTCGAGCGGAGGAACAAGTCTCCCTCATAGAGCTGTGTCTAGCATACGTGCTGGTGATCGCTCATCAGCTCAAGCACTTCCACCTACGCCTCACACCCCTCCACGAGCCTCAGTAGTTCCCTCCGCATTCGGGTCCCCTTCTACATTACGTGCCGATGATGAGATTATTGTTGTCGAATTAGGCTCTCGGAAATTGCGTATCGGTTTTGGGGGTGACGCGGCCCCTAAAAGGATTGCCACGTTTGGCCCAGAGCAGCAGAGGCGTGCTGGAGACTTTAGGGCTTGGGAAGCTGGTTATCAAGACAACTGGCGCAAGAGGGCTGCCGGGAAGCCTTGGGGATCGGATTACGAGCTATGGCAGTTGGATTTGAGGGGACAGGACCTGGGTCTTGTCGGGGATAAGCTCGAACGTGAGCTTAGGGAGGCTTTTACCAAGTAGGCTACACTCGATTCAATACTACTACCAGGCTGGTTTTCAGCTAACATATCCACCTCTAGATACCTACTCATCGATTCCCGTCCCAGGAGAATCAGTTTAGTCTTGCCACCGACGCTACCTATACCACTAATCTCTTCGACTTTCGACACTATCTTTACCCGCTTTCAAATCCCTACAATATCGCTTCTTTCCTCGCCTGTCATGTCTGCCATGTCCGCGGGTACTCGATCAGCTTTGGTCATAGATCTCGGCTGGCATGAGACAACAGTCACTGCTGTATACGAGTTCAGAGAAGTGTGTACTTGGAGAACTATTAGAGCCGGCAAGCTCTTGGTGGAAGAGACATACGAATTTCTAAACAATGCCATTCAAGGGCGACCAGCCACAACACGCACCGAACGTGCGGAGAACAGGCTAGAGGATAGGTCTCTGAGTTTCGAGGAATGTGAGGAGTTTGCAAACCGTATGTTATGGTGTAGAAGGTCCGCAAATGAATTATCACAGGATACCACTCAGGGTCTCCCAACCCTTCACGAACAAGATGAGTCCGAAACGGTGGCGCCGGCCGACGACCGCGTACCCGTCGCAGTAGAACTCAATTCTTGCAAGCCCCCGAAAACGGTGGAAATTCCGTTTGCAGAGCTAGCCGAACCTTGCGAATCGGTCTTCTTTGAGCCTACCTTATCGCCCTCTTGCTTCGACGATCACGAGCTTCCCGTACCTTTATTAGCTTACCGGGCTTTGCTACAGCTTCCGCTGGATGTTCGTGCAGTTTGCATGTCACGTATAATCTTTACGGGTGGCTGCTCCAATATCATCGGACTTAAGGGACGTATTTTCGATGAGGTATCTCTCTTGGCTAAGGAGCGAGGTTGGGACCCAGTCCGAGGAAAGGCAGTTGATCAGTATAAAGCGAACCCGAATCTGCGACGAAGCAGTAGTAGGCAATCCAGTGAAGGCCCTACTCCTGTGGTGATTCATACCGACAGTAGTAGCAGTAATAATAATAATTCCGAAGGGGCGGAAGCAGCACCACCTGTCAATCCGGCATATGCGCCGCCCGAGGTCGATCAAGTGGAGGAAGTAATCAAAAAGGAGAAGAACTACAAAGCGCCTGTGCAAGGCACGCTTCGTGTAATAGACTCGCTGGGTGCTTGGTGCGGAGCAAGCTTAGCAGCGCAGCTCAAGGTACCGGCCCTGGCCACGGTTGAGCGTGAATACTGGCTTCAACAGGGTCTTAATGGAGCATGTCGACCTAACGAAGTGGACGTTAAGGCGCAGCAAAGACAGAGCATGGGTGCTGGAGGATTGGTTAGAAGCCAAGCTTCACAAGCTACTGGCGGCTGGACGCTGGGAATATGGGGAGCTATTTGAACCAAGCCCAACGCGACACCGTGTTTTTGGTGACAATAGCGTACGGTTACGAAGCGAACTGAGACGAGATTTTGTTGTACAAGATACCCTGGCACATATTACTTTGGGCACCGAAACTCTGAGGAAAGCTATCTTAATATAAGAAAGCTTAGTTTATTTCCAAGTTTTAGTACAACTAAATGTAGGCTTCTCCTACGTACCATGATATACATATACTCGTGTATCCAGGTAGGTACCCAGCTATCTATCTACGGGTAAATTCAGTAAGCATAGGAATTAACAGAATGTCGTATACACCCGCGTATTATAAGGCTGTTTTATTTCTGGTCCTGGTTCCGGTCCCGGCTTCGGCTTTACGGTGGATGTATTCCGTATATGATTCGGTACCTTATCCACGGATATCGCGACGGAGTAAAGGATGTGGAGAGCAGGAGCTACCCCCTTGTAAAATGCGGGGGAGTTAAACTAAAAGCTACTCCAAAAAAAAAAAAAGATTCGCGAATATTGAATGACATTTTTAACTTTCTACTTCAACAATTCGCAGTTTATACAGAAATATTAAATCGATGCATGGATATCTCTTTCATATAGCTCCATCGCAATGATCAAGGCGCCAAGATCGCCTTTCGTATGCCTTCGATGCCGACTGGTTGGGCCCCAGAATAGACAGCGTCTCTCGCGAGTCTCTGCGACGGCACGTCTATTTTCTAATTCTACCTTGAGATATAATTCTAGCACAAACCCTACTAATAATACCAATTCTACCAATTCTCATTCTGACGATATAACTATCGCATCCCGACCTCCGACAGCCCCCAAGGCTAATATCGATATCAAACACATTCGACAGAACCCTGCTCTGTACGAACAGACATGTCTTGAGAGGAACTACAAGGCCCAAAGCGCATACCCTTCTCGCATCATTGACTTGTTTGCGCAATGGCAAGCCCGACAGAGGGATGGCCGCAGCTTACGCGAGCGTAGCAATGCCTTGCGTCGGCAAATTGCAAATCCTGCTAGTATACAGCACGAGGACGACGAGACCGAGTCTGGATCGGGAAAGACGGAGGGTGCAACTACCGCAGGAGGGGATATCAAGGCTTTAACAAAGGAGCAGCTGATTGAGGAGGCACGCGTGATTAAGGACAAACTATCATCTATTGAGGAAGATGAAGCTCGTCTCGAGGCGCAAATGACGGAACTTGCCCTTGCTATTCCTAATTTAACTAGCCCTGAAACGCCCCGCGGCGATGAGCCCCGCGTTCTTAGTTACATCAACGAACATCCGGAGCCCGCACCCTCTTCATCGGATCGCGTTTGGCGATCGCATGTGCACATCGGGTCCGAACTGGGGATACTTGATTTTGCCGGTGCTGCAACGACTTCTGGCTGGGGGTGGTACTATCTAATAGACGAGGGCGCGCAGCTAGAACAAGCGCTAATCAGTTACGCTCTCGCCGTCGTGACAAAGCAAGGCTCTGGCTGGCGGCAAGTCGCCCCGCCGAGCATCGTATATAGCCATATGGCCGCAGCTTGTGGGTTCCAGCCGCGCGATCAAAACGGCGAGCAGCAGATATATACCCTGGCCCAATCCGCTGCCGACGCCCAGCGCGGAAAACCCGAGCTCTGTCTCGCCGGTACCGCCGAGATCCCGCTTGCTGGCATGAAGGCCGATACAGTCATAGAAGAGGCTGATTTACCTATAAAGCATGTTGGCGTGTCCCGATGCTACCGTGCGGAGGCCGGTGCTCGTGGTGTCGATACCAAGGGGCTATACCGCGTACACGAATTCACCAAGGTGGAAATGTTCGCATGGACGCCACCCGATTCTGACGCTACCGCCGAGGTATTCGACGAGATGCTCGACTTGCAGACTGAGATCCTCCAGGGGCTGGGCCTGCCGTGCCGTGTGCTAGAGATGCCGTCGACCGACCTCGGCGCGTCAGCCACCCGCAAGTGCGATATCGAGGCCTTCTTCCCAAGCCGTCGTGGCCCGGATCGCGACGGCTGGGGTGAGGTCACAAGCGCTAGCATATGCACCGACTACCAGGCGCGCCGACTAGCTACGCGACTACGCGGCGCCGCGGGTGCTGGTGGCAAGCTGGCGTATCCCTGGACCGTCAACGGCACTGCGCTTGCGGTTCCCCGCGTCCTAGCTGCGATACTAGAGAACGGGTGGGACGAGGCTGAGATGACGGTTGATATCCCCGAGTGCCTCCGACTGTGGATGAACGGCAAAGAAAAGATCGGGCTGAAGCATCGCCGCAACTAAGAGAACCTCAGGATGGAAACGTCTCTTCGTGCTTCCTTGGTTGGACTACTCTTTAGACTTTGTGAACAACCCTACTTGAATGTTAAAAGGGTGAGCCGACTATGCTTTTTTTTTGTTTTTTTTTGTTTTTTTGTTTTTTTTGTATTATTAGCTTACACAGCTGTCCATCACCAATTGTCCTAGTTCCGCGATTGGGTTACATAGCACCTAGGAGGGCACGAGTGAGACGTAGGTATTATTATGTATGCATATGTCAACTTATATCTCTTATGGGAGATAAGGCAAATACAAAATAAAATAACTTATTAAGGGAGGTTCACGTGTCAATACCATACGATTTCTTGATTGTCCCTTGCCATTATCATGAATATATCTACAGTAAGCAACACTAATCATTTTATAAAATGATCATTACCTGTACTATGAATATTCCCATCGTATACTTCTTCGTCCGTATAATCCACAGCTACCACCACCATCGCTACTTGTGGTGACCAGCTTCAATCTTCCCAAGTAGCACCTAGTCATCATCGACTAATAGATAGAGCAATCCATGTAGGGAGGTAGTAGTTAATGGTATACCGAGTCAGTTAAGCAGACCCACTACCCCATATGAAAATAAAAGTAGCGTCTGCTCTACGCTCCCACTTCCATTGAGTACCTACTTTCAACTAAACTAAGTTGAAAACTTAAGTTTCGTAGACGTAGTTAGACTAAAACTGAGTTTCTCTTCAGAAACAATAATAACAATAACAATAACGAAAAATCGCAAATGAAACCGAGGTATTAAGGAGAAAGGGAAAACAAAAAAAAAAAAAATTTCCCTTTCCATACTTCTCTCCTCCTCTCCCTTCCTAGCCGCAGTTCCTCCTCCTTACACCGTCCCTCCCACCTAAGAGACCCTGGATATACGACAAAGACAGACAAGTATTACCAAAGACGTACACTCATCCATCCATAAGCACAGACCTCTCATCTCGTTTCGTCAACAAGCTCCGGTGAATGGAGGAACAGACATGATACAACCGAAAAAAAAAAAAAAAATAAATGAATAACCTGAAGCAGATAAAACCCCGCCCCTAGTACTCCGTCCAATCCAAATTCACAGCCTCTAGAGGCTTCAAAAGCTTGAACGCAATGCAGCATACCGCTATGCTATATCAATAGGGTTATCATGTACTGCACATGACGATATCGCCTTCGCCGGTGATACTATCGGCGTCATCTATGCTTTCCAATGAGACGCTGTCCGAGCTTTTGGCAGTTTCGGTCCACTCACTTTGAGACCCTTCTTGGTCTTCACTATTGTACCCGCCCTCCGCCTCAGCGCTAGTGATGACTGTTGTTCCGGCCTCGCTTCCTGTTTCGTTTACCTCATCCGCATTCCCTTCGTCAACTTCGATGGGCATTTCTGTGGCGTCCTCATCCTCGTCGTCATCCGCAGGAATATCTTCGTCGGCAGCAATGACTACGGTTTCGTCCTCTAAGGGTGCCGGGGTCTCGGGTTCAGGCTCAGACAGAGGCGAATCTTCACGTGCCTCCTCGTCGCTCTCACGCACGAGATCTACATTCTCCTTATCCACGCCCACATCACCATAGCCCTTGCCAGAGCCGTTTTTGCCAGGGGCCCAGCTACTCTTCCGTAACGCCGCACCAGCTGGGGTACGAACGCTCTGGCTACGCTTAATACCACCGGTAGGGACGTTGTTAGTGATCTGGCTGAGGCTCAGGATTCGGCGGCCGTTGCTTGAAGAATTCTGTGGAACCAAACTTGCTCTACCGCCATTGACTGCCATGTTGACTGCTGACCGAGGTTTGGCCTGCTTTGGGTCATCATTGGGCCCTAAACTAGATCGAGCACCGGGGACACGCTTACGGCTCATAGCCTCGCGGCCTTTGAACCCGGATTTCGTCATAAGAAGAGCACGAGAATGGTCCAAAACACCCTCAAGTATCCTGCGTTCCAGACCCTCAGCTCGGGCATCCATGGCTTGGAGTTCTTCGCGGCGAAGATGCAAGGCTGTCTCAAGGGAGGAAACATCGGCCGTTAATCGGGTCTTTTGACGGACTAGAGAATCTTGCTCAGCCTTCAGGGCAAGGATTGATTCGCGTAACTGTGTCTCTTCATCTCGTAAGTATGCAAGGTTGTTTTCCACCTGGTCCTGCTCGGCCCTTTGGCGCTCCAACTGCATGGTTGTCACTTGAAGGGTTTTTGCACGCTCTTCATTCTCGTCTTCGATACGCTGTCTTTGCGACGAAAGGAATTCCGAGATATCGGCGGCTGTCTTAACGACTTGCTGATGTACCTTATCGAGGGTATCAAGCTGGGCGTATGCTTTATCGGCGGTCTGCGCATGGTCAACTAGCTTATTTAACTTGACATGCATCTCATTGTCCAGACTTTCTCGCATGTAAAGTATGTCGCTGTTCAACTTGGTAAGCTTTGACTGTACTGCGCTATCGTCGTATTTCTCCGGCTTAGTGTCTTCAATTTTTTGCAGGATGCCTGTTTCCGAGTTCTTGGAATGCTCATAATGTTGCCCAATGGTAAGGAGTACTTCCTTAACCGAGTCAAGAATCTTCGGCTGATAATCACCTACATGACCCTGGAGACCTTCGACAGCACTAATGACCTTCTGGATATGATCGCGAGTAATTTGGTGTTCTGCCTTATCCTCAGTGTGGTTTTCTTCGGCCTTGCCATACAGTGTTTCAACCTTGTCAAAGACTGTTTTTGACGCCTCTTCCATTTTCTCGAGGGAGCCGGTAACAGTTGAACCAAGCGTGTCGATCAGAACTTTCAGTTCTTCTGTAACCGTATTTGTATTGATCATAGCAGTCTTCATTTCTTCGTCCCTTGACTCCGAGGCCTTTGTTCGGTCTTCCATGACGAGCTGAAATTCATCGTATCTTGTTACAAGTTCGCCAATTTTCTCTTCAATCTTGGTTTTCAGTGCCTCGGTGGTCTCTTTGAGCTTTTCGTCGGTATCAAGCTTGGCGCCTACTAGACTGCTCTTCGACTCCTCAAATTCTGACCTGACTAAGTTGAACATTTCTTTTAGGGTACTACCGACGTCGGCATTCTTGTGTACCGTTTCGCTAAGACTCTCAAGGACCTTACCAAGAGACTCAACGGCGCCGCCGCCGGTTTCGAATCTTTCTTTTACAAGACCTTGGAACTCTTCTAAAAAGGCCTTGGCTTCCGTGATTCGCTCGCCGATGCTTACGGTCTCTGCCTGTTGCTGCTCAAAGGCTTTGGTATTGGTCTCTTTGAGGCTATCCTCGAGATTCTTAATGTCATCTTTCGAGGGAAGAGCTGCAATACTAGGCTGGACAGTTTCATCCACCGTTGATTTAAGCTCAAGGACGGCGGCCACAACCGCAGCAACGTGGGTCTTGGTGACCTTCTCGGGATCATCGAGAGATTTCTCGGCACGCTGTTTCATCTCATCTAAGGCAGCGTTGATCTGAGTTGCGAGAGTCTCAATTGAAAGCAGATCCTCCTTTTTAGAAACAATCTCTAATTGACCGGCCATAGTTGTCAAGGAGTCCTTAGTTTCGAGCACAAGTGCTTCGAGTGTGTCGATCTGGTCCTTCTTCACTGCTTGATCTCCATCGATTAGGTCATCTAGACGAGCTTTGGCATTTCGAAGGATGGTTTCGATTGCATGCGCATCTTCTTTAGTAGCAGCATCGTCAAGGTTGATTGGAGGGTCGCGTTCTCTCTCCACGTCTATCTCAGTACCTTTTCCTATGTCTCGAACGCCCGGCATGCTGGACATTGATTCTTGCATACCCTTAAGCAATTCTTCTATCTGGTTCAAATCCTCTTTGGACACGGCATTCTTGAGCATATCTTCCAGCTCTGACAAGTCATCTTTTGACAATCCTTCAGAAGCTGGCGGCGGTTGGGGCGCTTCCAAAGATTCCATCTTGACTCTGAGCTGCGTCATCATGACCTCGAGGTTCTTGATGTCGTCGTGCTTGACCAGATCGGCAGGAATAAGAGCATCACTCGGTGCCCCACCTATGGTGGCAAGAGCTCTCTCCTGGTTGTTGTCTCGAAGAGAGTCGATGTTTGTTCGCACACCATCTAGACCGGATTTCAGGGCGTCGAGGATTTCGTCGTTTGCGGTTAGGTCCGCTGGCTTATCGCTCATCTTCTCGATGCTGATTCGCAGGTCGCTGAAACCTTCGTGTAACGCGTCAAGGATATCAGTAGTTCCTGCGTGAGGGCGAAGGAGCTCTCCTCGTATCCTTTCGATACTATCCCGAATGGCTTCCAGAACATCCCGGTTGTCACTCATTTGCGGAACATGAGGGACAAGAGATGAGTTCACGGTGTCCCGAAGAGACTCTATTTCTTGCCTGATCAAATCCCTCGAGCCATCCGAGACCTTTGCTACGAGCTCAGCAACCTCTTCTCGGAAGACGTCGAAACTGCTAACAACGTTGGTCATAAGCTCTTCCTGGTTCGAAGCACCGGAAGCCTTGTCAACGTAACCTTCCATGTGCGTCCGCAGTTGGTCGAAGTTGCTAGTAAGCGCTGATAGGAGATCCTCATGCCCAAGAGCAACAGAGCCATCTGATGGTTTATCAGCGTTGCTCCCCATTTGTGTACGCAACTGCTCTAACCCATTGGCGATATTGGTCATTAATTCCTCATGCTCAGGAGCTCCGGACACCTTGTCGACATATTCCTCCATGTGTTCGCGTAATTGTTCGAAGCCAGCCTCGAGATTCGCCATGAGTTCCTCCTGGTTAGAAGCGCCGACGGCTTTGTCGATGTAGCCTTCCATGTGAGTACGCAATTGGTCGAGACCATCTCTGGTGGCATCCAAGAGCTGCTCAGTATCCCTCCCATTTGCGGCGATGTTCTGTTTGGCTCCTTCAGAAATAGCCTTGAACTCGTCCCGCATGTATTGCATAATGTCGTGGAGGCGATCCATGATATTAGGGCTTTCTCCGCCATGAGGTACAAGAGCAGAACTCTGAGTTGAGTTTAAACCCTCCTTGACAGCGTCCAGCACATCGTCACGGGTTAACTCGTTAGTTGAAGGTGCAATCGGAAATTCGAAATCCTCGAGGCACTCTCTAACAGCCTCGAAGACATCATCTCGGGAAAGGCCAGCAGGTATGTCTACTTGTGGAGGCTCGAAGTGCTTCAACCCTTCAACAACGGCTTGGAATACTTCATCTCTTGATGCTGCCTGCGGTTTCTCGTGTTCCGGTGCGTACTGCTGCAATCCCTCCTTCAGACAGTCAAGGATTTCATCCCGGTCTAACCCGATCTGCTGAATTTCTATTTCGGGCTTATAGTTTTCCCAGGCGTCCTTCACTGCCTCCATAACATCATCTCTGCTGAGTTGAGGATCTTGGTTGCGCGTTGCCTCCGTATCGCTCAGAGCGGTCCTCAGGGCGTTATAGATTTCCTGGTAATCGATAGTCGACTTGTCCGACTCGGATGACACTCGCCGGTGGTCTCTTAGACGTTGAGCCATGTAAACACGAATTTGTTCCAGGCCTTCTTCAACGATTCTAGCAAGTTCTGCTCTGCTTGCTGTTTCGCTTTTGCTAGGAGATTTGCCGTGAGATTCTTCCAATTTTCTGCTGAGCTCTCTCCCCATTCCGAGAACCTCTCCTCGAAGTTCCCTGACGAGAGCCTTGACCTCGGCTGTTAAGCCTCCTCCTTGTGCAACGCTGTCTTTGACAGAGCGGACTAGCTTTACCACGTCGTCATTCAATGGCTCGTTTACTCGCACCGTAGTCGAGGAGCGTCGACCATCCTTACCATTTAGCAACTTATCAACCCTCTGGTTTACCACGCCGCTTATTTTAGATCCCGAGTCGTCACTACTGAAACTCAGCGTCCTTGCCTTCTCTGAACCACCACCGGCTCCAGGGCTCATCGGATGTTCGCTGGCTGCTTTCAAGTGATGAATAAGCTCTTCGACTTTGCCAGCTGAGGCCATGCCAGACAGTCTATCGGCCAATTCAGACAGGCGTCCAAGGATCGTATCCTGACCGTCTTTCGTCCCCATGTCTCTTATGATCTTTTCCAACAACGCCATCGTAGCGGGCGTTTCTCCACCTACGAGTGACGGAGTACTAAGCGTCGACTCTCTGTCGATGGACGCCGCAAAACTATTGGGCGATGGAATCCGTGGGAGAGAAATTGGTCTTGACAGCTTTGGATCGGGCGACATGTTGTATGGCTTATTATCGAGGTACAAGCCACCCGTGTATGAGTCTCGATGGTACCGGCTGTCGGAACTTTTGACTAGCTCACGCAAGCTCTTTCGAATATCCTCGTCTCTAGCATGCGTGGCCTCTTTGAGACTCATCAAGTCAGTAGCATTATCTCTACTTCGGCGACTAAGTTGAGACATTTCTTTTTGGAGAGCGGTGGCTATGTTGGTAAGGTTGAGAAGCTGATTTGAAAGGAACTCAGTGGAGTACGGTTGCTTCATCATTGGCGTAGAGTTGTTTGTGACAGTAGCTAGAGGTGATTCGCCCTCCCGAGATGATACTGAAGGCATGTTCTGCAACGCCAACATAGTTGCAGACTGTGGTGGGGTATTTTCACCAAGTATGCTCTGCGGTGGCCGCCTCGCGGAGGGGCGTACAAGAGAAGGCATAGCTGACGGCGCTGGTGTAGGCGTGCCGGAGGCACCGTGTTCTTTCTCTGCTGAAGCCAACTCTATCTCCCTCTCTCGTTCGTGGTCCCGGCCACGGATCGGCGTCGACGGCCTTGCGTATCTATCTTTCTCAGGTGAACCTCGAGGTGTCGAGTTGGCTGAGTCTCGATCTCTAGATCCTTCTATCATTAAGCTTAGGTCTCTCACACTACCCGGCTGAAGGGATTGCATTCGTTTGTGAGGACCTGGTCTTTGGACAAGAGAACGATCTGGTGATGTCTCGTTGGCCCGTTTGGGGATGTGGGGGACAAGAGAGTTCTCGCGCGCCTTCTCAGCTAGAGCTGCATGTGCAGATTGAATAGCGAGCGAGGTGCCACTTCGTGACTGGCCCACGCCACCAGGAGACTGAGGATTCATTGGCAGAGGGGGCGGCGCCCGCTCTGGATCGGAGCTGTCCCACCTAGAATTGTTTTGTTAGTTGTTGATACAATCGCATTGCTAGGCAACTGATTAAAGCTACGAGGGAAGAAAAGAGGGAACGTACATCGGCACTATAGCTCCTATGGAAGAAGAATGTTGATGTCTTAAGGGCCGATCGACCGGTGCGTCACGCTCAACCGGTGGCATATTTCGAACCGTATGAACGGCGTTGTGTTTCTCTCAGATTTGACGGAATGAATATGTCTGAGTCGTAAAGTTGACAGACAATTCTTTAGGCAGGTTGAGGGCGTGTTGTATCACCCTTCCGTATGTTATTTATGCGATAATGCTCAACAATTACATATAGGCCAGGCCAGGCTGAGCTGCCCCCGTCGAAGCGGGAAGGTAAAAAAGTGATATTAGTCAAATCAAATTATGATATTGAAGTTTGAGAGCGGGCTTCAATGGGCTCGATGGGCTCGATGGACTTGAAGATTAGACAAAAGAAAAAAACGGAGCATGGGGATGATCTAAGAGGGGGACCTGGTAATATGTGATAAGGTGCTGTATGTGGTTCCTTGTATTGTGGTCCTGTATGTTGTTTGAAATGGGTGAAATGGAGTGGTCAAATGGGGCTGTCCCGCCTTTGCGCCGCTTTGTGTATGGACAAACAAATTAGACGCTTGCCCAATCCCAATAGAGTTGCAACGTCACACGTCGCTGCCCCAGCAACCGGACCACCGACCCATAATTTGGCTATCGATATACCTAACTAAGGTGAGGCCCACCTGATGTATGTACGTATGAGGTACGTATTGATTTTCCATGATGCAACTCTTAATTGCACGCAGTAGGTAGCCAATTAATACCCATATTTTCTCCAGTTAATCTTGTGTACCTATTTACGTGATTCGTGCATCAAATCAAGTACCTACCTAGGTACCTAGGTACCTATCTGATCCAAGTAAAACCTAACCCGAATAAAGCAAAGGCCACCGTTTGTTCTGACAACCTCACATCTTTCCTCTATGGTCCATCACGATGCGATATCAAATCCAATTAATTCCATTATCGTCGCATCCTTCCATATTTCCCTCCTCCGGTTCCTTTCCGATCATGCAGTTACTTCAACAATATCGTGTGTAATGGTTTCAATACCTAACTCGTAGCGCGTAGCATTTTCCTTTGTTGTTGCTTCGTCTTTTCCCTTGATAGCTCCGGGTACCAGGCTCGAGTTTCGGGGCGGGACTCACCCGTTGGTTTGGCCCCACGTGTTTTATCTTACCTCGATCCATACTTTCTAGGCTGTAGCGTCCTTATCAACAATCAACAATATGCTACGCCGACTCCCGTCCTGAGACCTACATACCTAAGGTGAGCAAACCATGACTTTATGGGTATACATCTGGGGAAATGGACCCCATATTTACAATTTGAGTATGCGGTTCATCAGCCCTAAACCATTCCTACTAATACCTTAGGTTGGTAGGTACCTACCTACCTACCTACCTACCTATGTATACTACGAAGATCCATCCGCCGCATTAGGTACTGGATATTTAAGGCAGAGGCGCCAAGCATGCTTACCGTCTATTCACGTTCACGATCCTATGTCGGCTGTGGAGACCATGTTCCCTGCTCTACACTAAATAAACAAGCAACTAAGCAACCAGCTTTACCATATATCAGGTACTCAAGAATTTTAATGGGTCTAGAGTTCTCGCTTGGACCACTCTTAGATCTGACCGTATAATCAACCGCCCAGGGTTTCTCATCACATCTTCATCTAGGATGATCTAAATTCTCGTAGTTAGTCAGTTAAAAACCGGCAATTCCCAAATCAAAGTCAGATACCTAGATATGGTGGTTCAATGAAGTGTAACCAGCACATCTCGAGGACTACAAGCTCAGGACCCGATTAGGCTATGGTTATCTAGGTACCTACTTGATTTATAATAGAATACATGTATTTCAAATACTCTACAGTCGAAAGTTGTCAGGGATCCCACTTGGGAACAAAGGGACTTTGGAGGACAAAGAAGATGTTTGTATATAGCTCTGACTTCAGAACTATCCTAGTTAGAGTTCCTTACGGAACAACGAAGTTGTTTCCTCACCTAATGCTCTACGGCGTGACAAAAGTCTTTAAAATCGAGAACAGACTCAGCACACTAACATCAATATTAAGACATTGACAACTGAGTAATTAACATTTCTCGGTGATTACAATACTGGTTACGAAGTTACTAAAGAGGCTGGACTTCGAAAGTTCCTCTCTAGTTTTAACATTGTAATGAATCCAATGACTGCGGTCAATAATCAAGGTGCACGCAGTATTGTTGTATAAAGGCTATCGTTAAAACGGCATCACATCATAAAACATGCTAAAAGTATAAACCCCTACTCGGTCTAGCCGTTAATATTCTTAACTTGTATCCTGAAAAAAGCTTCCTTGGGCTTACGACGGTTCAGAATCAATAATCAGAGATTAATTGATACTTTTTTACGGCGTCATAACCTCTAGCTCAAATCCTAAAACCGAAAACTTATAATCCTTTTTATGGAAAATAGTATTGTCACAAGGTGGGATTAAGCAGAATGGGAATCACTCCGACGTTCTGTAAAGAAATTTGAAACTACCTATCTAGGCTAACTATATTATATAGGTAGTTATGTGGGCTCGTGGCTATACAGAGTGGAAGTGTCCTCTATTCTAGATGTTGTACTTAGATTCCTGACAAATATCTCTCCATACGTACTATAAGAATGCTGGCTCGGTACCCTGGCTTCGTTATTACGACCGCCATTGCTGGATAAGTCGTCAGAATCAGTACAGCAAAAGCACTCGATTATATTCGAATCATTCTTCCCATGTATCCTACCAACACAACAAATCGATACACGCATGCGTCTAGTTATAACATTAATACATTCTCTAAACCATTATCTCATCGTCTCAGACTCTATTATGAGAATAGAATATTATAATCGTTTATGAAACATGATAGCCTTCCGTAGCTTAGAAAAAAATAACCTCTAGTTTCCTGATATCAGGAAAAAAAGTTAGATCTACATAGAATAGAAAGCAAAACTTCCCTCAACCCTCTATATCGCGGTATATATGACCAAACTCCACTAGAAATAGCAAATCGCGAATATAGCATCATTGTAAACCCTTTCGAGCACATACGAGCACATAAGAACAACAAAAGATCAAAAAGAAGAGGTCCTCCTGGGGCTCGAACCCAGAATCTCCTGATTGATACTATATCGTAGTCAGACGCCTTACCATTGGGCCAAAGGACCGGTTGATGAAAATTTTTCAAACAAGCGCTATATCGCCCCGTTCGTGGTTGACTCCGCCAGCGGTCTTTTTTTTTTTTTTTTTTCCTCCCTGCGGATAATCATCGGATATACGTTCGAGGCAATTACCCAACTCACTATGGTTATCGTAGTTGAGAGTCTTGTTTTCCTAAGGTTATTTGAATCAAGTTCGCGATGGTACGGTGTGGTCCGAATCTAGGTACCTAGGTGACTTGCACAGTACAGCTTGATTCCTCTCACTAGGGGTAGAGCGTACATCCATATCCATGAGCTTACATCAGAAACATGGAATTTTAGTACTTTATATAGCTCTGTTTGTTGAAAGAGCGGCGATATCACTGGCACTCTCTTAGGAATCAATTCAAGGTGATCGTGCGATGAGCTATAGTGAATACTACAACTGCAATTAAGTAGACCATCTCATTTTACTATACTATAATTCCTTCTCTCTAAAGGTTTGACCCTTCGGACAATTTAAACTTGGCTGTGAAGTGTGAATATATCGTTTATCGTTGTAAATGTTGGGTGGTTCATCGAAGAACTAAGGGATATACGGTCTGATCTTGTCTCTTAAAATTCGTATCTGCGAGACCCAGGAAGTATAGAATATCCGCCACTGGTTTTCCTATCAAGTCGTACTTTTAGGGAAATATGCGGATGGGCAGTCCTGTATACTGTATAGGTTAGGTTTTGCTCGTCGTGTTAATAGCTTTTACGTGGCGGTTATGGAAGGAGATCTATTTGCGATGCACCGAGTGTTATGGTTCAAACAAAAATGCTAAGAGTTGAGTTTATTTTTGTTTCGTATCTAGGCAGTCATTCTGATCCGCCTTGCCGGAATCTTTCATAATCATCTAATAAGTCCAAACCGATAGAACCCGCCCCCTCTAGCGTTGTCCCATCCCCGACCATTGAAACGCCGGCTAGATCGTATATACATACAGTGGAACGCTGACGTCCAGATCTATGATACAAGTTAAAATACTCTATTTCAACATGGTGTCGAATGCTGGGATTAGAGTCTGGGCGAGCCAGAAAGAGAAGACCAGCTTCGGTCCAGTCATGAGGAGCTATAAACAGTTAGCGTATGGTTCCTCAAGATGAATTCTACGACAATCCTTACCTTGGGTACTAATCCCTTGAAGAAACTAGAGAGACCCTCGTTCTTCGCCATGTTAGACAAGATTCGGAAGCCACTTTCGGGGTTCTCGAAATTCCTGTTTTGAATACGGGTCTTGATAACGTCTAGGGGAGCGGAGACAACCAGGGATGCCGAAGCACCAGCAATTGAAGCGATGAAGTTCTGGAACCATGACGCCTTGTTGTAGTCGTTTAGTTTAAAGACGTATTCCTTAGTAAAGGCCGAGCCACCGAAGAGCTACAAAATGTTAGAGGTGTGCTGGAAGAGAGCATCATTTCATCTTGATAGACATACCGCAAATGAACCAGGCGCATTTCGAGCAGCAGTCCACCCCCAGCCTCTGTATAATCCAAAGCCCTCGTCGGAGATAATCTTGAAAATGCCTCGTCCTCGGAACGCTTCTGGGTTTGTCTGGCGCTTAATCTTTAAAACGTCTAATGGGAGTAGGACAATCTCGCCAATACCGATCAGACTGGAATATGTTAGTCCATAGGGTTAAGCAAGTAGGATGTCCAAGACCGACCTTCCGGCAGTCGAGTGCATGATCGCCTTGCCGGTCTTCTTTCCGAAAGCGCTCTCGAAGTCCTTGCCGTAGTGTATCGCAAGGTAATCCCTTGCAATGGGCTGGCCACCATACTTGTATATCCTTTGCAAAACCTACAGCAGATATTTAGCCACCTGTTATTCTACCCAAGTAAATGAATTTTCTAACCTTGTAACCGGCAGCATAGCCTAAGCCCGGAAAGAGCGAGAAGAATTTGCGACCAAATGGCGCCTCTGCCTTCTCCTTGAAGATAACCTTGTTCAGTTCACTGCTATTCTTGATCTATAGAATAGTCAATACTATGCGCTTTGAGAGGCTTATAGGCGTTTCATCCGCACCTTCGTCTGGTTGCTCATTAATCGCTTGGCAATCGTGTCGACCTTTGGACTTATTAGTCTTGCGCCGCAATATTTCGAGCTGTATAAGCACGCACAGGGTGGAAGACAGCCAATTCAGCAATACCAGCGGAGCCTGTGTAATGACTATCAGTAAATTATTATTCATAAATGTTCTCGCTTCTAACCATACCGGAACCCAGAAGCCGAGCGAGATTGGACTCGCGCTCCTTGCCAGTGACCATTGGCGCCATTCTGAATCAAAAAAGTGTGATGCTGAGTATTATACTGGGAATCCCAGACGGAGCAGATCTAAGGCAACCTAGATGTCCTGCGTCAGGAAGGCTTAATGGGCTATTCCGAGAGACTAAAAGGATGATGGAGGACGGGGACGACAGCGGACTCGGAGGAGTAAAAGTTCATACAAAAAGTCGAACAAAATTTCAATCGCGCCGGAAGCAATTGGAAAAAAAAAAAAAAAAGTTCAAAAATTCGAGATATTATTACCAATTTGTACCGCACTAACCTTAATTAAGCGGGGAGCTTCATGGGTCTCCCCGGGCGATCAAGGTTTTATCAACTGATAAGATATTATGCCCCTCTATTTACAAAGTAGGGGAGGGGCATGCAGATTTAGCTATATCCCTCTTGAATGCTTCAATTCAAGTAAAATCCGTCCTCGGTATTATATATACGTAGGTACGTACGTACATAGGTAGGTAGGTATATACACGAGTGTCCGTATTTTGATATATTATTAAAATCTATAGCACCATTTGGTGACTAACTACCTAAGTATAATTGTACAACCTCCTATAGACTTATCGTCTTGGGTGCAAATATGTGTACACTCGTCATCGATCAGGACGTGCAGTTTGAGATGTGGTTCAACATACCACAATTCGGGAGTTCGAAACTGGCCAAAATGAGTAGAAGACAACGCCATCCTATATGCAAAAGTCACTTTTAAGCCTCTTTGGCTGTACCACCTGTGAACCAACGCCGCCATAATGCAAGATATCCCTCCAATACTGGTATCAATTGCGAGAACGAACCCTAGAAGTCTCTGAAGACTGCTACAATATCATCGAGCTTCCCAATCTGGCCAAGGAGTTTCTTTTCGAGGTCGAGAAACTGGACGTATTCATTATATATATCACCCCTCAGCTTTTCCTCTTCCATCCCTTGGACATCTTTTCGTTCGGCTACTGAGAGAACGCTCGCCTTCTTGCGCCGCTCAACGTCCAACCGTTGCAGACAGCGCACCATAGATTTGTAGGTGTTGTCCAGCGTCCGCTGTAGCGTTCTCTCGAGGTCGAAGAACCAAAAGAAAATCGTCCGGGCAGCTGCTCGATTGTTGTCCCGAGGCACCTCTTGTACATCTAAGAATCCCGCCATTTCCATCTCTGCCATCTTAACGTGCACGTCGGGCTTTTTCATAAGAGCCAAACTAGGCAACGTTTTATCGTCAATTTTCCCCTTTTCTCTCAGTATTCTAGTGAGACGCAAACCACGGCGACCAAAGCGGTTCTCAATAAGCGTGTCAAGTTCGAGGAATTTTAAATGTTGCATGAGCGGTTCAAAGTCAACTGTCCATTCTCCAAAATCACGGCTGCCGCAGTGCCGCAAAAAGCCCTCCTTGCTTTCGGCAAGGATGAGTAGATGTTGTCGCATCTGATGGAGCCGCTTGGTGCCGATAGGAACGCTGTCGTCCGCTTGCATTTTAATTTCGTCAGAGCCATTCTGACCATATAATCCGAAGTTGGCGGCTGCCTCTCCACTGGGGTCGTAATCTTCGTCGTCGGACTCAACAATTTCTTCCCCCTCCTGGAGCGTTTCCTTCAGAGTCGAACCTTTAAGCTGTGGAGGGAACCGTCGGATCTTTTCTGCATGGCGGATATCAATAGCGCCATCCTCATGGAGCATTCCAAGCCCGACTGACACGTCTATAGACGGATTTAGGTGCTCAAAAATTTCTTGGGCAGTGACACGGGGTCCCGTAGAAGCATCGTCGTTCTCATCTTCAACTTCGATCAACCTATCGACTTGACAACGAGAAATCTTCCTGCTCAGTACGTCGAGTAATGTTGCGTATACCTTTGCTGTGGTGTCGCCAATCAGATCTTCCACATAACGTTCAAGTTTTAGGTTGCGAAGCTCGACCACACACTTATCATAGTTCACTCGGAGTACAGTATCACGCTAGGGAAATGTTTATTAGTAGAATTCTCAGAGACATACTATTTCGGGGTTTAAACTCACGTTTTCCAGTAGTATAGATTTCACTCTGTCGTTAGTCAACGTGTTGGCCGTATCCCCATTAGTGAGCTTCCGGCGCTTGGAGCCAGCACCATTCTCGAGTTCAAATTCAAGATCATTTTTCAATTTCGTATTTTCAAGGTGGAATTCCCGTAGCTTCTCTCTGACATACTTGTCAAATTCGGCCGTCTGCTTTGCACCTCGAATGCCAGTAGGATAATGATTTGCTAAAAAGTCTTGCTCAATTGTGCTTCTCAAATCCTGTGGAGACTGGTACATGGCCAGAGTAAGCGGCTCAAGAATACCAGCTGCAATAAGCTGTGAGAGACTATCGTAGGCTTGGTCCTCTGTATCGACGTCTTCGTCCCTCACCTTTATGTCGCTTGTACCATTGCTAACGCCATTGCCGTTGGAATGGTGGTGACCATTTTGCGATACGCCATTGACGGTGTGTGGCTCTGCAATGCGCACTTTCTTAAAAGCTGCGATGAGATCGGAAATCTTCGTGTGGCCCTGAATAAGGACCTCGTTTACGAGAGTATACGCATCGGACCCATATTTTTCACGAACCATGTCGAGGATCTTTCCCGTTCGAACAAGATTGTAGGCAGCATGGGGGTTTGCATCGTAATACGTAATACCCGAGTCTTGATCGGTAAAATGAAAGATGAGATTTAGTTGGATGAGCACAGCTATCCCATGGCGCACTTGTCGCTGGTTGAGCGATGTATGTTGTGCTAATTGCGCGACGGTCGATCTGCCTCTTGTGAGAAGATCCGCAAATATGCGCTGTGAAGTTGAGACTTGTTAGCTTTCAAGCTGGGCAGCTATAGATACGGGAGGATATCATCAAAAGGGGAGCATTACCGATGGAAGCTGGCCGTACAGCTCACTGATTAGCAGAACGCAAAGTTCTGCAACATTTTTCGTCTAGCAATGAAAAGCTCTCGTTAGTTTTTTTTTTTTTTTTTTTCTTCTTTTCTTTTCGTGATATGATAAAGTGGCAAACTCTGCGCATAGTTGCGATGCTGTAGCAACTTGAATAGGACTTTTACTTACCACTAACATGACAGGCTGAACTTGGGATTCGGCCGCGGGTTAAACAGATAGAATTTGGGGACTTGTCGAAGGGGTTGGCTTCTAGAGATCCTCTCACTATCTCTAGAGCACTACAATTACTACCGCGGCTTCATTGAAGTATCTGGTAGATAAGAGAGGGAGAAAGGTGCGCCGACAAACGCGGAGACGGCGCAAGAAGTTTTAGTATGTAAAAGTCGAGAAGTTGATTAAGAAGATTGATTTGCGCAGCGCAAAAGTGAGGAATAGCGTATAAAAATAATTTCGATGCAACTACTTTTTTTTTAGGATAGCGGGGAATTGCATTGATGGTCGAAGCTTCTAACCTGTCCCTCCTGTAGGTAGCAACCTACATGTACCTGTAAGGGTACTGCTGGAAAGTTGTATGTAATTTTTTTTTTTTTTCTCTTCTCATCTTTCACATTGACTCAATCGGCCAATAGCAGTCATTGGCAAGTGGCTGACCAGACTCTAGCCTCATTAAGCCTCAAACAACGTATTACAGATCGATAGAGGATCCACTCGTCAGCTCGTAACCGAGAATTTACCGGAATTGAGCATCTTTTTGCTCGGAATCGGAAGCTTCCAAACGATCTGCGGATTCAAAAGCTGTTGTCGCAGACTTTCAAATCGCCAATTGTTGACGGCATCGCCCTCTAAAATGTTCTCTCGATCGGCTCTCTCCAGAGGTGCCCAGCTTGCCGCCCGCAGGCGAGGCTGTTCGCAGCTTGCTCAGCGCCGAGGTTATGCTGCCGCATCTTCGGCACCATCCGCTTTCAACTATGACACCACCGAAGTTGCTGGTGTCAAGGTAGCCACCAGGGATTCACACGGACCGACAACGAAACTCGCTGTTGTCGCCAAGGGCGGTACTAGATATCAACCTGCTCCTGGTCTTACTGTTGGCCTCGAGGAGTTTGCTTTTAAGGTAAGCCCACATCTCCTGTTAATAGGTTTTTTTTTTTTCTTTTTTTTTCCATCGTGAGCTAATTAAGACGCAACTACATTAGAATACCGAGAGGCGAACTGCCCTACGTATCACGCGAGAAGCTGAGCTTCTAGGTGGTCAATTAGCCGCGTATCACACTCGAGAAGCGTTAATCGTCGAAGCAAGCTTCCTGCGAGAGGATATCCCTTACTTCGCCGAGCTGCTAGCAGAGGTTATCTCTCAAACTAAATACACCAGTGAGCTATCTGGCGCCATTGGCTGGGTGATAAAATACTTATTCGGTATACAGCATACGAGTTCCATGAAGATGTTGAGAGAGTTATGAAGGTGAAGCAGGCCAAGCTCGCCAATGACGTTTCCGCTCTTGCTCTCGACTCGGCCCATTCGGTTGCCTTCCATACCGGCCTTGGTGCTCCCTTATACCCGACAACTTCAACCCCCTTGAAAAGCTACCTGAGCGAACACAGCGTCGCTGACTACGCAGGAGCCGTTTACGCAAAGCCTAACATTGCTCTGGTTGGAGACGGGGCTACAACAACTGCCCTGCACAAATGGACGGAACAGTTCTTCAGCAGCGTACCCGCATCACCATCTAGCACCGTCGCGCTCAACACGAAACCTACGACTTACTACGGTGGTGAGCAACGCACGTCTCACACTTCCGGAAACTCCCTAGTTATTGCTTTCCCCGGTTCCAGCTTCGGTTCGTTCAAGCCTGAAATTGCAGTCTTGGCAGCCTTGATTGGTGGAAAGCCTAATGTCAAGTGGTCGCCCGGTTTTACGCTTCTGTCTAAGGCTGCGGCCTCGGCACCTGGCGTAGTTGCTTCGGGCACTAACCTTGCATACTCGGATGCCGGACTGTTGACTATCCAAGTCACCGGTCCCGCCGCCTCCGTCCGCAAGGCTGGTGAAGAAGCGGTTAAGGCTCTCAAGAGCATCTCCGAAGGTAGCATTAGCAAGGAGGACCTCACCAAGGCGATTGCCAAGGCCAAGTTCGACGCGTTAGATGCTAGCCAGTCGGGCGTGTCAACGCTCCTATCCGCTGGCTCGGGTATTATCCATACCGGCAAGCCTTTCCAGATTGCCGAGACTATTGGCTCGATCGATGGTGTCACTGCTGATAAGCTCAAGACGGTATTTATAAAAATTCTTTTTTATCATGGTTTATAAAAGGCTAATCTTTTGTTATAGACGGCGAAGTCCCTTCTTGACGGCAAAGCCACCGTGGCTGCGGTTGGTGACCTGAACGTTCTACCATATGCGGATGAGCTTGGGTTGAAGGTATAGAAGGGGAAATTTTGGGCAACAAAAGTGTACCAACAGATTAGCCCACTGCTGTAGAGTCGATTCGAGCTACCTGTGCATATAGTAAATCCCCTAGAGTTTTCTTTCAAGTTCGAACATGCTCAACTATCTGATCTACTGGGTAGCACGGTTTGACGTGGGACATGCGATGGTGATCAATTTGTGAATGGCCTTGGTCTTATATTACATATACATAATAAGCATATTGTATATCAAAGACCTTATGAATTTCTGATTTACAATTGACTGATAAATACAAACTATCTACATAAGACATAAGAGGTATGTATGTACCTAGTACCTAAGGTAGGTACCTAGGTACTTGCCATTGATCTTGGGTTTTTAGAAGGAGATTTACGGTTTAAGGTTATGTAATGTACCTGGGTACCTATGTTGTACCTTTAATGCAGATGCTCACCTGCAGTTCTTAATCACGTGGGAAGCTTGGACCACTACTGGGTATTCGGACAAGGTTTCGGCTAACGGGTCCCTTCTCGATTCTGCCGCCGCAAGCTATTATCATTATCTTTTGATTCCGTGCATACAAACGAATCTTCAATCAATCCCCCGATCCCCAATTGAACTTAAAGCAACCGTCAATATGGTGTTCGCGTGGAAAGCCGCTGGTTTGAGGTAAGCCAATTTCACTTCCATATATTTTGATGCGACCCTCCGCAGAGCTAAGTTGACATGGTTCCTGCTAACCGCTCCTCCGGCCGAACAGCTACAACCGTTACCTTGCCGTCGCAGCCCGCGTCGTGCGCCGAAGCTTAAAGGAGGACAAGAGACTGGTCGCCGAACGACGAGGAGATATGGATCTGCGATTTGCCAAGTGGGAGGTGAGTTAACTATTCTCAAGCGGAATTTAGCAAGTGGGAATGAATTTGAGAGCTGGTAGCTGACGGACTATATGCCTCATTACAGAACGGCAAGATGGGCGAACCAAGACCTTTAGCTGAAGCCAACACCGCCGCCGCTGCTTCTTCTTCGTCCAGCGCTTCATCATAGACGAGAAAATACGCAAAACCACTATAAGAGTGAAACTTGCGAGGATGGATAGGACCATTATGAGAGGCAGATGCGCATGTGCATGCGGATAGACAAGATTAACGGTATCGAATACCACGCCGCCTCATGTATAGCTGTATAAAATACAACAGTTCCATTCAAAGAGATGAGATTATTGGCTTTAGTTAGGATTGACACCAAATCCGTGGGTATCTGATTGTACCTAATGTTGTTGATATTGCTTCATGACTACCTACCTACTTAACCGCATCTGAGCAAGGTAGGTAGAGGCTGAGAGGTAGGTTTAGTAGATGCAAATATAGGGTACCTATGCATCTATTGCCTCTATAAAATCCCGAATCCCTTCAGACGATACCTGCTTTAACTAAGACATGAAACCCATAAAGGCCTATTATCAATGGAGCGTGCACATCGTGTAAAGCAGCATCTTACGTATATCAAATGTAAGTTGGACAGATCTACCTACGTAATTCGGACTATCAAATTGCATCTTATAGGACCCGGTTGTATTTGGACTTTTCCATATAAAAAGAAGGAAAAAGAAAGAAAAGAAAATCATGTTTCGTAATTCTGAAGTAGGTTTTGTTCATGCCAGCGCACCCTATCAAAAATTTGGTACTACAAGCTTTTACACTAAAAAAAAAAAAATAAAAAAAATAAAAAAAAAATTATTTAGATAAACAATAAAACAGTTAATAACTACTAACCTACCTACCTACCTACCTACCTAGGTACTTATTAGGTAGTTCTCTTTACTTTATTCACGTTTCACCGCGCCATCCGTAAAGACGTCCATCGTCACCGGTAATAAATCTTAACAACCGACACGGACCTATTATATTCAACTTTATGACCTATGGTTTTACTCGTCGCTCAGAAATCCATAGTACATGTATCCCGCCTATCGTTACTCCTGCCAAGACTTGGGTTTAGCGTACCTTAGGTACAATTAATTATACTGGGGTACCTTCAGCTTTCAACTATCACCAGCCAGGTTCGATAAAAAAAAAGACTCATTAGTCATTACATGTAGGTATGGATACCAACTAACACGATATAGAGCCACGATTTTAATTTTCGTCAGCCGTAAAGGGCGATATTCCAAGATGCAGCAGCTTAATTTAGTATCGCCTTCACCAAATATGTCACATCCCGGAGTTAGAGCAACTGATATCACCAAGAAGTTTGCCTCTGCTGTAAAGAGTCCGTCTAAGCATTATAGGTATCATCCAAGATATAATTTACTAATCCCATGAATAGCTTTGGCACCCGGACAGCTAATTAAAGATGACCATTTCACCCTTTTTGAGTCCGTCGCGGCTCTGGAGGTGAGTCATCTTCAAGTCCGTCGCATTCTCGCGACGTGCCTGCTAAGAGAAGTCCTACCAGATTATGGATCGGAAGATGGATAGTGGCGCTTTAGCAGAAGGGGAATCTCTGGAAGAAGAATACGATGTTTCTCGAGATCTGCTACCGGACGAAATTCTAGGCATTATTGACCAACTACTCTGTCTTGAGGTGTGTGTGTGTGTGTCTTGGATAAGCGACGGGGCTTCTCTTCTCAGTCCCTACTGGTCTAACATTACAACTAGATGGCCTGGCATCTCGGGTATCCCCTTTCTCAGACTCTCTTCACCAGTATATATATCGAGTCGCTTATGAATCCTCGTCCAGACAGTATAGATGAGGCTGAATTTATAAGAGACCCCCAGGCCCGCGAGAAGCAACCGAAATTACTCTTCGTTTTACGAGCGTATTGCCTAGGGCTCATTAAAGCATGCTGTTTCGTAAACGAGCTGGTAAAAGATGAACTTTACTATGAGGTACGACTAACGAGGCGTGAATTATCTTTCTTCATTAATTTACTAAAAATACACAGGAGGAAGACTTTGTTACCAACACGTACGATCGGGACTTGCTTCTTGATATACCTGTTAACTGCGTCAATAATATACTACAACAAGCCCGGAGTGACCTTCGCGCCGCTAGCAACGAAGTCGCCAAGGATATCTCTACAGCCTTGGATCTTCGGCTCGAGCTACGCATCGCATTCTTGCGGGCCATAGATCTTTCGGGACTGCGAAAATCTAACCCTGATTCCTTGAAGATGCCATGGGTACAGATGAAAGGCCTACTTGAGCATATCAAAAAGCAGCACTCTCTAGGCAAGCCGGTGCCCGAAGCTTTCAGTACCAAACTACAGCGACGGCTGGCGAGCACCATGCCACCACGCCCAATGGTCCAACCCAGCTTCGAAGAGAGCTATGAACACTTCAAGCGACTTTTCCAAGACGGGGTTGATATCATGGATATTCTGAAGTACTCAGAACCGCAAAGCCTTTTAGTAAGCCCATCCATCGAGTCGATATTATATCAACATGGTTAACTCGTTTGCAGAATTTTGTCTTATTATTCCAGGCAAGAAAGCCGCAACCATTAGTTTATATTAGGACGTTACTTCAGAATCTCCTGTTTAGAGAGATGGTCGTCCTGGGTAATTACAGCATTCGGCAAATCCTTGATCACGACCTTTCGATCGTTGTTATGCCTTGTGCGCCGCAGATCGACTCTTCCTACGATGGAATAGAGGTCCCCACTGATCCTCGCCATCAGGTTGCAGCGCAGATGGAAATCTTCCGACAACGGGTAGCTGAATGCTACTTGGATATTTTTAGGATATTCTGCCAGAACAGATGTAGAGTTAGACGCACATTATGTCACAGCATCCAAGAATGGGATATGCTCCAGGTAGATGCTGAGGAAGTCGACCAACTACTCCAGGTCGCCCTAGACGAGAAGCCCCTCACAACAGATAGAGGCAGCATAGGATTTTCCCTCCCCTTATCGTCGTGGGCGTATCTCTACAAGCTCAGGCAGATGGAGTGGATTGTCCAACTCGGGTTCGAACTCGAGGTATACCAGACGGACGAGCTTGCTGGCATGTATTGGTATTTAAACTACCTTGCCAAGACGCGCGCACAGCACGGTGACCGTATCAAATCATTTACAATGCGCAGTCTAGACGAGGCACGCTACGGCCTCGGCAACAATGGGAAGAGCGACCAAGAGCTACCGCAATACACGGCCGCTAAGGAGCGCGAGTATATGACATCTTTGTCGTACTTACGTATAACTATGCTTGATGCGGCGTGCACGTGGGAGTTTGCGGATGGTCTTTGCTGTCTATACGCCGCGCTGCAACGCCTGAAGCTTGTCGTGCCGCCAAAACGCCCCTATAGCACCGACACCATGCGCTACGATCTGCGCATGAAGCCCTTCCGGAGCATCGCGCTGCCCCAGCTTCCAACCTTCGACGAGTTCACGCGCGCAACTCTACAACCCGAGACCCCAACACCCGAACTCCTCAAGTACGCCGAGAGCGCCGTCGGCGGTGCGAAAAAGGGATATGAGGCCTTGAGCAAAATGTCGGATACGCAGTCGTTCAGCGTCAACGCGCACGACCGATGGGTCAGAAATATCCGGGACTGTCTGAAAGCCACGATCGCCGCAGGGGTCGCCGTATCCACGCTGCAGAAGGCATTGGAGAGAGCCGAGGCAAACAAGGAGGAGGGGGTTTCGCAGTTGAAGCTCAAGGTTGATATGCCGGCACCCGGAAAGGGATATCATGACTGGTGGATCGTTCCGAAGCTAGTTCCCGTGGCGTGACTTGCCCGTCCCCAGGATGGGAGGTACTGAACCATGATTGGGGCAAGAAGGTAGTTAGGTGCCGGAAGTCAATTAAGGGGTGTTGGGGTGTTGGGGTGTTGGGGGGAGACCTGGTAATCGGCATATGAGTAGATAGGTATTTATGGATGTTATTTCATCAACCAGATAGGTAAACTAGAGAACGGCGGGTAGTCAGTCTTATACGGGGATCTGGATAGTTCTTCTAATTCGCTATTCGAGGGTATTATTCATTGCGTGGTTTCTTCTGGGGCGTAATATTGCCCTATGTTGATACATTGAAAACGGGATACGACATCTCCTTACATCTCCTTGCCGTCGCTTTTCTAATATGATGTGCTCACCAAAGCTCCCTTTCCCTGATCGTGCCAGTTACGATAGACGATGTTAAAACTTACGCCCAAGTAACAAGGGGTAAGGTACCTCCCATCTTAAAACATACAATATGTACAATTTGAATACCAGAGCTCGCGTAAGCCATAGTAAATTCAATTCCGGGCGTAGACAGGTACCCAGGTATTTATGCCTTGATGGCCCTTCTGGCCATAGCACCCCGAAGCCTTACCGTCTGCTCGTAGAGAACATCCTTGAAGGCGAAGAGGAACGCAGCTGTCAGGACGCTCTGGGTGACCTTAGGGCCAATGCCTAAAGGAACAATTAGTATGTCAGAAAGTAAGCAACGATATCTAAGGACTGGATAGTCAAGTAAATATTAAACATACCCTTATACAAGCCGGAATAACCCTCTTCCTTGATGACCCTCCGGATGGCCTGGGTCATGCCCTCGCGCTTCTTGCCGTCATCGGCAATGTGCATCTGGCTCTTGACCGTGATATACGGATACGTGATGGAGGTGGCAAATAGCTTGCCGAGAGCGCCGAGGAAGAAGGCCACGGTTGGGGTGACGTTGTGCTTGCGCCGTCGTTCGTACGCATTCTTTAGCTGTTCAAAGAGCGTGTACTGTAAGATGGGATTGATAACTAAGACGAGAGCCGGCACGACGCCGCGGAAGAGCGCCTGCGGGCCCTCATCACGTAGTAGTGAAGATAAGGTACCCAGGGTGGTCGGCTGCTTCTTCTTTTCGACAGGAGCTCCGCCAGCAGTGGTCTCCTCGGCCTCGATCTGCCCCTTGCGGGTCGTCATGCGTGTGTTCACGACCCAGATGGGGTTAGTCAGGATGACGGTGGCGGAGCCGGCAATGGCGCCGGCAATGATGGCTTCGATGGCGGTGAGTTTCTTAGAAGCTCGGCCGGCACGGGCAGCGGCGGCCTCGAAGAAACCACGGGTCCACTCGTACCAGTAGTAGTAGACGAAATTAGTGACGCTTATACCGAACACAGCGCTGTCCAGACCCGCGTACAGTCCCGAGACACCCTCGCGCGCGACGATCTGCTTCACGGCGGCTAGGAAAGCGGTCTCGGCACGCTTGGACTCGACCTGCGCTCGGGTAGATAGGGTGATGAGCGGGTACGTTAATACCATGGAGAGGATACCGCCGCCGGCGCCGGCAAGAGCGTGTGCGACATTGTCGTTCTGGGGGACGCCGGGTTTAGACGACGCCATTGTGATTGATGATGGAGTTGTTGATTTACTTGTTTCGATATGAGAGAAAGAGAGAGAGAGAGAAAGAGAGAAAGATAACGTAACGTAGCAACTCGGTAACTAGATCGCTCTAAGTAATAGTTCCCAGTCGAAAATTAACAAGATAGATTTTGATAGGTTTTGATAGATTTCGATAGGAATTGAAAAAAGAACAGTTGTTGTATAACCGACTTACACGTCGGAATGATGAAAGAATAATAAACGATAAACAGCAAATGGCTGCTAAAGCTTTATCGATTCAGATTGAAGTTCCATTGAAGCTCTGAGAAGCCGAGGTCCGATTAACATTGCATCACAATGCGGGCTAGCTTCCCTCTCTGTTTCTCCGTTCATCTGTTCAGTGGGATGTAGCCCTGTAGTTCCCTTGTAAGTCCCCTGTAAACCCACCTGAGTCCACCGAAGCCCAAGCCGAAATCCGCCTGTAAGCGACCTTGTCTGCTTGTAATCCGTAAGCAGTTTTACCTCGTCCCCATTTGGGCACGAGGTCGGTATTTTTCCCCCATGTTTTTTTGGTCCCCGGCTTTTTGCCCCGCATCCAATTCGTCAGAAAAAGAGCTGAGACTTTGGTTCTGACTCCGGACTTTCACATGCGAGATAATTAGAAAATAGCTTAGTATCGTCTATCTTGTGACGATGATGTTAATGATATTGATAGTCCCCGGATTCGACGGTTTTTCATGGGTCAATCAAGCTGGAAAAGATGAAATATGTAAATATTTTTATAACTAACTCTCCTAACTAACATTACTTTAGCTGTTGCATCTCTCTAACTACTATTTTATTGTTCTACACATTACATCACCAGGCGCATTCATATATACCTCTTTTATACTGTCACTGACTTTTACACCTTTACACACACCAGTACGTCGAAGGATTGAAAGATCGCAAGGCTGACCATCTCGCATGAACGCTTAATATCCAATGCTAATAGCATTCCTTCAACTCCTTATTGTTAACATCAAAACACCAACACTCTCCCAAACGACAAAATATGCCTACGGGTATTCTTAGCAACGCCAACTCTATATCCGAGACGGCGCACGATAAAATACATCAAAGCGTGCTGTGATACAGGTTTCATGATGTCATGCAAAGGAACCGTGATAAGTGGCTGAAGGTCAGATCAAAAGAGGCCATAACCGTGCCTACCGAGCGCAGAACCGCAGAAACGCAGAACGCAGAAATACGAACACCTAGCACAACCGAATCCTACTTCGCACAAAGGGAATTCGTCCAATGAACTGGCAAGGCAGACAGAGGCACTCCAAATGTAGGCGTATGTAGGCTGATGTAGGTATGTTTTACAGAAAAAGGGGTTAATTACCATCTTAGGTCCTTGGTATATAAATTGCATTACCACCTCACTTATACTACTATGTATCTACCTTAGGTACCTACCTACTAAGGTACCTATGCTAGGTGCTATGTAAGTGAACGGGATACACACCTTATGTAGGGCACTTTGTGTACCACTACATTAGATGCATACAATGTACCTTAAGAGCGCGCGGATTATGCATATATATCACGTGAACACGTACCCAAAAATAGCAGAAGATACCACGGTACATGCAAGGACAGAATCTCCCGGCCCATCTAAAACAGCCGTGCGTGCGCTCGTGGCACCAGACCAGCCTCCGCCAGCGCGCTCTCAAAATAGAATTCGGCATAATAGGCATTGGACACCTGAAGAAGGCTTCACCAAAAAACCATCCTGTCTCTTATTTTTTCCCCATTACCATTTTTTACCACGTCCGATTTGAACAGCCTTTTCAATAACGCTCAAAACGGGAAATGGGAAATGATCACTCTATTTTCCTCTTTTACCATTTGACCATTTGACTATTTGGCCATTATATTCCACCAGTTAAATAAGAGCGACGTTTGTTACTATTTCGCATCGTTTGAACGAATGTGTTTACTACCTACACCTACCTTACTTATGTACCTTACATATATCACTTACACCGCGCTTACATGATCACTTCGACTTAAGGGGGGACCAATTGAGAAAGGCGGGAGATGAAAGAGACGAGTCGTGTTACACATTTACACGGACTTGATGAGAATAGTAAAAAGTACTTTATTTGTTATTCGAGTTGCGAAAGAGTAGCAAGTCTATAACCATTACCAACCATTACGTGAGAACTTCAACCCCGTCAAGCGCGCCCAGCATCCCACCCCCTATAATCGTACCTTTCCCCACTATCCATGGGGATCATTGCGCACTTCGCTATCTTATGATATTAAGATGGCGCTCTCTACACCAACTAGCAACGGTTCTCGTCGCTTCAATCCTCTTCCGTCTCCGTCTAAAAATGAGACCCCGAGGTCCTCAGGGCTGATAAGGCCGATACTGCCTCAAAAGAGCGTAACCAGCGATTCTATCGAGGATGCGTACGTGAGCTTTATTCTCTACTGCAACCCGGCGGTACCCCTGGAGACGGATACGGCCGCGCTCAGGGAAGCTTTCCGAACCCCACCAAAGAGTGAGGGTAAAAGCTTCAGCACGTTTAACCTGTTCGAGCTCATCAAGCAGCTACACACCAAGGAACTCAAGACGTGGGCGGAGTTGGCATTGAAGCTGGGTGTCGAGCCGCCAGACCATGATAAGGGGCAGAGCTCTCAAAAGATACAGCAGTATGCCGTTCGCCTAAAGGTAAAGTGTATCCAAATCATTTCAAGAATAGCCTGACTTACTTGTAGTAGCGATGGATGCATTCCATGCACATAAACGCCTTCTTCGATTATCTTATGGATAACCCTCATCCTTATTGGACCCAGATTCCGAGTGATCCAAATCCCGTATGTGAGGAGGGCAGGGACGGAGTTGCTGCCGAAGATGATATGGCTTTACGTGCCTTATTGCCTCACATCCGGCCGCGCCGGGGGCGAAAGAGGCCCGAGGACGACAGTTTCAGCAAATCCCCTTCTCAAAGGCCAAGGTTGGAGTCCCCGAATTCTAACGGAGAGGCTAGGACTGCCCGGCCAGACGCTTTAGACCCGTGGACAGCCCATCCAGACGGAAGAAGCGCATTTATGTTCCCTCCAGTTGATCTGCGATCAAGTGTATTGCCTGAAGCAAACTCGGCATTTCCATGGAGTAATGATGTTTCCCGTGAGCCTATGTCGGCGTATCCTCAGTCCGCAATGACACCGTCTACGAGAGGGGCATTCTGGGGAGACCCCATGGAACCTCGTTCAGCAATTAGTCCCCCTAAGGCTAGATCACTCGGCCGCCGCCACGGAGCGAAGGTAGTTTCTTCCGCATGGAGGAGTGGTGGCGTATCTACAAGCGGCAGACCCAGAGGGAGACCGCCAAGCAGTCGGCCTAGCGACGGTCCATTGTCGGCAATCCCAGACGAGCGTAGTGAATTCCAAACAACGCCTTTCGAGCAGAGTGCGCCCCAACCGAATGCATATTCTGATTCAATGCACCCTCCGGATCAGGTCCCCAAATCGGCCGGGCCTACGTCCGCGCCAATCACAACACCCACAACAACCACTCCTACCACCAGACCCTCACGGCCCGGTCGTCTCTCTCTGCAAGTGCCAGAAAGAGCAGGCGGTCCCGTTAGGCTAGCCACTCCGCCTCCATTTCTAATGGTGAATGGAAAGAGCACAGTCAATGGGACTACGTCTAGTGGCGCAAGCGGAATAACAGCTAGTCCCGTAGAAGATGCATCGATATTTGACCGCACTGCGGGTGTATTCAGGGCCGGGTCAGCCGACGATCCCAGTGGTCCAACTGTGCAATTCAATTTCAATGACGGTAATCGGACAAACCGCGATGAGATGGAAACATTACTCGTCGCAGACCTCCTCGAGAGCACGTGGCTCGATGAGAAAGGGCAGCCTAGTCCACTACCCGACATCGACGAAGCCCTCGCCCTAGCACGAGCCATCATTGCGGGTCTCGCAAAGCGGACCTGTAACGCCGAAGCATTCCTCATTGCTGCGGCAGCGCTAGCGGGCGCCAGGCACCTACCGAAATCAGACGGCAGCGACAGCAGCAACGTGGTACAACGCCTCGAAGTCGGTGTAGACTATACCCGGTATAGTTATGTGTGGGATTTACGCTGCGGGTCAGCCAACGCCAGGTTCCGGTTTACGGAGACAGTGCCGCACGCGCGCTGGAAGAAAGGCGCTCAACACAGGGCCGAGGGCGCGGACGTCCCGGCCGAAGGAGATGCGGCAGCGGAGTTCTGGCGAAGGAGGTACGCTGACCTTGTTCATATGGTGGGTCGGGGTCGAAAGCGCGAGGACGGGATGTCTGCTGCGAAAGGGGCCAGGGACGGCAGATAGATAGTGGGTGACTGGCTTAGTCGAGTTGGTTCCCCAACTTGCCTCTGGCGTGTATAAGTACCTAAAGTATTGCTTCACGGATTTACGACTTATGTAAAAGGGGGAAGGTTAGGGGTTGGGGATTGGAGCGTCTGGTTTGATTGATTGATGGTGGTGAGCTTTTCGAGGCTCGTGTACTATGTATTATTATGTATTGTACTTCTCAGAGATACCCCATGCGATATGTATACTTAAGGAGGTAGCTGAGGTAATTAGATGCTTGTTGAAAGCACATACAAAGGCACGTCTTTTAGGTATAAGTGCAGTATAATACAATGTAAGATTTCATATATTGGGTTGGTGGCGGCTGTGCTATGCTCCGTTCTACTTCGTCCTAGATATATATGCGCAAGTATGACAGCTGTTGGTGTAGCTTTGCACTTATAGACAGCCAACTCCTATTACAGAGTGACTATTCAGTTGAGAATAGGTAGTTCGATTATTAGTTCCTGGAGCACGTAGGGAAGCTTAACATAAACGACACGAGTAGTATAACCCGATGTTATTATATTTGGGTTAGCCGAAAGGTACGACAGGCCCAAACAGCGGATACGAAGTTTAAAAAGAAAATGATGCTGTACTTTGAAGCTTATATAGCTGGCTCCCTTGGGAGACCCTTTGTAATGTTTTCCGAGTCTTCCTCTCCTGTACCTAGGTACCTTGTTCTATTTACATGTACCGTTGGATAAGCTTTCTCTTATATCCTCAGATACATACACTTGGGACGAGACCCTTATTGGTTTTACTAAGTAGGTACCTACCTATGCAAGGTAGCAGACAGAACTCTATCAACGAGATTTATGGTTTATCTGAAATCGTCCGAAACCTATGCCTGTCATGATAGATACATAGGTGTCTAGGTAGGCACATCTCTAAAGTTATGTACCTGTTTTACTATAAGCTTAACTATAATGCTCTTTCTATCGAAGATGGGATGAAATCATAAAACTCGATATGTTTATATTATACCACAATAATCAATATCATCCACTCCAGTTCACTGCCTCTATTTTGTTTACTAGTTACACGATTCTTGGTTTACCTTAGAAACTACCCAATACCGATATCTTCATTCCCTAGATTAGTACCAGATATAATCATCATATCGTATCCTACAGGAATGCTTTAGCTCCACCGTTAATTCCAGCATCATGTCTAAAAAAGTACCACAGCCGCGAGTGTGAGAACCATAATACCCATTACCTTATGGATTATTATAATAGGTACTGTGTGCTAACATAGCTGACATAGCCGCAAGACTTCGGTGTACCGCTATGATACTTCGACTGAGAAGGGCGTTCGTCCTGACGCAAAGGCACACGTCGACCTTAATAACAACCCAACTGCCAAGTCAGTGCGCAGATATCTTTGACTTTTCACGTAGCTGGCTAACTTAGCTTTCTTGGCTTGGAATAGGGTTTCGAACCCCTTGGCTAATATTCCCCCTCAATACCTACTTGAGCAAGTCACTCGGTTTTCCGAATGGAATGACTTGTGCGAATATGTTCCGCTTATGCGCAAGGGGGTACTCATCGCCAGGAATCCTTATGGTTTTGAGGATATCCAGGGGCCGGAAGCGCTCAATACAGAAGAGATCGAAGTCCTGAAGCTAGAAATAACACACAAATGGAAAGTCCCTGCGCTCCTCTACCTAACGATTATCGCCTGTTCCATAGGAGCAGCGGTGCAAGGGTAGGACCAAGAGGGTGGCAATGGAGCCAACCTATCGTTCCCTGCGCAGTTTGGCATAGGCGGTGATTCAGACCGAGATGTATTACTCGTCGGTCTCATTAACTCGGCCCCGTATATTGGGTCGGCACTCATGGGTTATTGGCTTTCGGGTCCGCTCAACAACCGTTTTGGACGTCGAGGTATGTTACCGTAACCCCTATGGTCGTAGCTACAACTAAGCCTATTATAGGAGCCATATTTATTTCTGCCTTGCTTTGCTTGATAACTCCCTTGCTTGGAGCTCTCACTAGAAATTGGGAACAATTCCTGGTTTCGAGACTCCTTCTCGGTGTTGGTATGGGAATCAAAGCTGCAACCGTACCGATATATGCTGCTGAGAACAGTCCTGCGTCTATCCGCGGTGCCTTGGTGACATCATGGCAGATCTGGACTGCGTTCGGCATCTTTCTCGGGTGTACTGCTAATCTAGTAGTTGGTCAAGCTGGCGAAATCTCCTGGAGACGTGTGTACATACCATACACCTCTCTCTCTTTTTAGTTTTTGCTAATATATATACTATCTACGTAGTCCAGGTCGGTTCGGCCTTCATCCCAGCAGTTCCACTAACCTTTCTCATTCTATTTTGTCCGGAATCGCCAAGATGGTACGTCAAGAAAGGTCGGATCCGACAGGCGATAGAGTCGCTCTTAAGACTCCGCAACCATCCTATCCAGGCGGCTCGCGACCTTTATACTATATACGCTCAGGTAGAGATCGAATCTGAAACCATTGGCGAGTCGACCTATATCGAAAGAATTATCCAGCTCTTTACGATTCCTCGAATTAGGAGGGCTACTCTTGCCTCCTTCGTCGTCATGATAGGCCAACAAATGTGCGGTAAGTTGGCCGAATTGAGTCCTAACCACCAGAACTTGAGAACTAACGTGCAATAGGCATCAATATTATAGCCTTCTATTCTTCAACCGTATTCAAACAAGCAGGAACATCTCATGTCAATGCCCTGCTGGCGTCGTGGGGGTATGGTCTTATCAACTTCCTCTTCGCTTGGCCAGCTATTTGGACGATCGATACCTTCGGCCGGCGCTCGCTGCTCCTTTTCACATTTCCCAATATGGCGTGGTCGCTACTAGCTGCTGGTCTATGTACGCTCATCCCTCAAACCTCTGCGGCTCACATCGGTCTGGTAGCACTATTCGTATATATGTTCGTCGTATTTTATTCCCCCGGCGAGGGTCCTGTCCCATACACGTATAGCGCAGAGATCTTTCCCCTCTCGCACCGCGAGGTTGGGATGGCGTGGGCCGTTGCGACTTGTCTTTTCTGGGCTGCCGTACTGTCGATCACATTCCCAAAAATTCTTGCAGCGATGGGTGTCTTGGTAAGTTTGATATATTACTTCCGAAGTCGCAAAAGGACGCTTGCGTAGCTACTATATGAAGATCATAAGTCTAATGCAAAGTTTTCTAAATAGGGGGCGTTCTGTCTATATGCGGGATTCAACATTACGGCTTTCATTATGATTTTCTTGTGGATGCCGGAGACAAAGCAACGGACCTTAGAAGAACTTGACTACGTATTTGCCGTTCCAATGGGCGTATTCATGAAGTACAACTGCACCAAGGTGATTCCATGGTGGTTTAGGCGCTACGTCCTATGGCGACGCGGGGTTACTCTTGAACCCCTTTATCACTTTGATGGACAGGACGAGGTTACTCTACCGAATTTCGTAATAGAAGACGAGTTGACACCTGACAGCGATACAAACGCTCCTGTCGATACCAAAGAGTCTGTTGCTGCCCAGGACATCCAAAGCATTGCTACAACCACCGGTACCGATGCTGTTGATGTGGTTTACCAGGCCGAGAGAGAAATAACTACTATCCGCCGCTTCTCATGGCACAGCCCCGGCGTTTACAGACATCCAGCTCATGCTGATACATACCCTACATATCCTATGTAAAGGACATAGCCGTCTTATACTACCTTTTATTACCTTATACAATAACACAATGAACAAACATCCTCGTTGAGGATCTTCTAACCTATAGCTACATAGGCTAGAATAGCTTACAAAGTACCTAAATTATGATATGTCTAAACCTGAGTATACGGGTGGCTTAGATGGTGTTGCTACGTAAAAATCTGCTCGCCCGATAGAACCCCGAATCTCAGACGAACAGACTGACATAATGTCGGTATAGTGTAGGCTGATGTCACACTTAGTCCAGCATTAGTCTCCAAGTAGTCTTAAGGTAGTCTCGACGCTAGAAAGACATTTGTAGGGCGGCGTGATGACGATCAGCGGACGTGGCTTGCGGCGGCGCGTTTTGAATTCCGGCGCCGCGGCACTTGCGTGTGTGAGTGGATTATTCTTTATAATGATTTTCAATCCTAGCAGGACCCTTTTATTATTTCGTCAGCTACGTCCTGTACGTGTATCCATCCGCGAAGACGACGAAGTCGGGGTCCACGAGAACCGGCGTGGAAAGCTTGATCGTATTATGCGGTCGTATCAATAGTGGCTCTTTTTGCGTTGTCGATCGAGGATCCCCCGTTCAGCTGGGAACTGCTAGAGGAAGCTCGGATCTTTTGAGATCTGCGTAACGATCGCCTTTTTTGGTGTAGCTGAGTTATCCGGGTTATCCAACCTCTTGCGGTCCCTCGTCCATCTGTCCGTGCTCGTGATCGTTCTTGTAATAGCTGAACAAGTTGAACTTGGATTATTCCAAGGCAGAGGTTTTATAGCAATTTCCTAAAAGAGACTATGGCATAGTACTATTTGAGACGATAGGGTATGGTAATATCCCATACGTTAGCGAGATAACTTTGTTACGATTACTTCGGTTACCTATACTAGTTACTATGTAAGCGTGGATCGTGTATTGTGCTATCGCGAACTGAAGATTGACGGTGATACATCAAGAAGAGGGAAGGGTTAAAAATTGGGACACCTTGTCAATCAAGATCTTGTAGGTAATCTTCTAGGTTAACGGTTAGGTACATTGACCTTGTATAAGAAAAATGTACCTTCGTAGACCCATTTTCGTGACCCATTTGTGACCCGTTCGTGGAGAAACAGTGGTTCTCCTTTTCCAAGGCAGAATCTCATCCGAGTTTTTCGTCATTCCCATTGACCAAATGCGAGTCTGTGCATTAGAGTTCAATTGTCCACTAGTAATTCTTAAAATCCAACCGGCTCATGTTCAATTGGAACTTGGAAGAGCTGATCCAATTGGCGTTGATAAAGGACGATTGGGATAATTTCTTCCAATCTCGCCTCTCGACTTCTGAAACGTGGGACGATGACGAGTGGCTTAAAATAACAAAGCAAAATGAAATAAAATAAAAAAACAAAGAGCGAGCTACTTAGGTACGAAGTAGCCTATATTTATTGCCTATTACCCGTTGTAGACTAATTTTTGCGAATTTTACTGACATAACCGGGATAGCGACGTTTTTTTAATAGATGTTTTAATGAATTTTAATCTTGGCCAAGCTTTCCCACTCACATCTGCTGTGGTACACACCCACACGCAGCTGCCACAAAGCCCAGCCCTTGACTCGGGTAGGTTCTGCCGGAGATAATATCCTGGCAGCAATTGGCCAACCACAATGGCCGCACGCCATTGGCGTTCAATTCCGCTGAAACGTCTAGATCTCTTACCCCTGGATAACGTCAGTGGAATATCCTCGAAGTAGAAAATTTTCTGGAAGTTTGCAAAGCTCCCAACGTGAATAACCCGGAACAGAAGGTATTGTAGTAGGCTTTTTGCCTTTTGTTTGAGGGTTTAAGGGATAAGAGAAATTGTGATACTGGAAAACAAGTGGAAAATATTTCGGATGATACGAAGGAATGCTTGCTTCTTGTGTACCTGCGCATACGAGCGAGTATAATGTTACCTATACCTAGGTACCTACGTAGGTAGGTAGGTATATACCTACCTAGGTAGATTATGTACAAGTATACCCTGGGTATTTCGCCTGTTGCTGTTGCTCTACATGATAGATAAATTGAAAGGCGCCTTCCACAATGAGAACTCGAACTACTACTAGGTACATGTAAACCTAAGACGATAAACACTACCTATGTTGCGACTACCTTATAATTACCTAAAGCACTACGTACTTCTTACCCATTTCTTTTTAGATCGATTACCCTTGTGGAACCCTTGTAAAATACACTAAATAATAGTCCTCGGCGGATCTTCCAACGCGTCAATCCTCCACATGATACAACCCCCCCCGATCGGTCCCTACCTCCTACCTTACATTACCTACATACTAACAGTATAGTATAGTATAGTACCTACATACATGTACATCGTCTAGTGCTACTGAACTACATCTTGTCGTTTAGATTCGCGATCTTTCTTTTTCCTTCTCCCTAACCCTCTTTCTACCCTTTCTACAACTCTACACTTCACTACTATATCCTCAATCTTCGACAAATTCCTCGGCCCCCCTCCCCCCTCCTATAAGCATACTATACTATGCTTTGGATCTTTTTCACCTCAATTATACACTAGACACAGGGCCGACAGTCTTTCGTTTTGTCTGCCTCTTTTTTTTTTCCCCCAAATTCATTTTTCAGTGTCCTAAACGCCTACGGTTATATTCGTCCTTGTTTCGTACCTGATCTTTGAACTGCACCACCTTCACGCTTCCGATCGATCGCCTGGTGCTATCCCGAGGAACCTTGTGTGTAATAAACACATTCGCTTGCATATACAGTCGTACCCTATTTTAAGAAGAAAAAGGGAACACTTCTGAACCGCATTGCTGGGTCACATCTATAGTCTTGGCAGTGGGATAGCTTGACTATCTTACCAACTTCACTTACACATTTCTGCATTTCGATGTCGATCCGTTCCCCAAGAGGTTTCGTGCAATTGGGTGGTTCACGACCCGACATGGATAACGAAATACCTTTAACTCAAGTACGGAGCAACGCCAGCTCGACTGGTGCTAGAAAGCCCAACCAAGGCAATGCAACCGGCTTCAGTACTGAAAACCAGAGCCCTTCTGACGAAAATGAGAAGCGCGGCTTCTTCCATCGTGGCCGGAGGAGAGCAAAGAGAAATGAGGGCTCTCAGGAAAATGAGAATTTGGCCTCCGAGGAAGCATCTCTTAATGCCATGGGCAGGTTTTACAATAAGCTTATCCATGCCTCAGTCTTCACGCGATATCTCGTTTACATCGTCCCCGTCGGTGTCCTTTTGGCAATCCCTATGATTGTCATCCGAGCAATGAACAAGCAGGACACTCTTCGAGCTGGTCATGGCCCGCGAAGAAATGATGTAAACGAAACTCCCGCCATATATGAGCCCGGTCCACGCCTCATTGATTTGTTTCTATGGATAGAATTAGCGTGGCTGGCCTTGTGGGTTGGCAAGGTAGTTGCTCACCTTCTGCCCCCTGTCTTCATGTTTTTCACCGGTGTTGTCAGTGCCGGTACCCGAAAGTACGCAATCGTTATTCGTGCACTTGAGATTCCGCTCTCGCTTTTCTTCTGGGCATTGGCAACCTTCTTTATATTTACGGGTTTGCTAAATGTTAGGTACAACAATGTCGAGTGGGTTATTACTATTCGAAGGATCGTCGGCGCACTGTTCGCGTCTTCAGCTGTGTTCCTTGTTGAGAAAGCCATTATCCAACTTATCAGCGTCACATATCACCAGAGATCCTTTGCCAATCGTATAAAGGATTCCAAACGGGAGATCTACCTTCTGGGGTTGATGTACGACGCTTCTCGACAACTATTTCCTATGTACTGCCGCGAATTCCGTGAAGAAGATGAGCTTATCAACGATAGTATCGAGATACTGCTTGCCGGCGGGAAGAGGGGGAAAAAGAACAGGAGGAGTGGGGTGGTGACGCCTATGAGATTGATTGGAAACGTTACGCGCATTGGAGACAAAGTCACCTCTGTCTTCGGGAACTTGGCCTCGGAGATTACTGGCAAGCAGGTCTTCAACCCTAACTCTGCCCACTCGATAGTCGTGGAAGCACTCGAGAAAGTTAGGACTTCGGAGGCTCTCGCGAAGCGTATCTGGATGTCATTCGTCGTGGAAGGCAACGAGTCTCTATATGTCGACGACATCATCGAGGTTCTTGGCCCTGGACACCGTGAGGAGGCTGAGGAATGCTTCGAAGCAATTGATGCGGATGGGAATGGAGACATCAGCCTCGACGAAATGATTAGGAAGGTAGTTGAGATGGGAAAGGAGAGAAAAGCTATAGGAAACAGCATGAAGGACATCAGCCAAGCCTTGGGTGTGTTCGATCAGGTTCTCCTGTTCATCGTGTTACTGATTGTTATTTTTATCTTCCGTGAGTGACCACCTACTAGTTATCTTTTCTAGTTATACCCCCTACTAACATTCCATTATAGTTGCGTTCTTCCAAAGCTCCTTCATTACCACGCTCACGACTGCGGGTACGACCTTGCTATCACTCTCTTTCATTTTCGCTGTCACCGCGCAGGAGTTCCTGGGTTCTTGCATTTTCTTATTTGTTAAGCATCCTTACGATGTCGGTGACAGAGTCGATATTACAGGGACTGAGAAAGAGCAGCTGGTTGTTGAGAAGATTTCCCTGCTCTATACCGTCTTCAATCGTATCGACAGGATGCAAGTTGTACAGGTACCAAACATTGTTCTGAACAACGTTTGGATCGAAAATGTTACACGAAGCAAGGCTATGAAGGAGGTTATCGACATCAATGTGTCGTATGATACTTCCTTCGAAGACATTGAGCTTTTGCGGCTTGAAATGGAGAAATTTGTGCAGGCTCCAGAGAATGCCCGAGACTTCCAGCCTGACATCTCTATTAGTGTTGCAGGTGTCGGCGACTTGGACAAGTTGCAGCTAAAGATTGCTATCAAGCACAAGTCAAACTGGCACAACGAGGCCATCCGCGCTACTCGACGCTCCAAATTTATGTGTGCTCTGACACTCGCCTTGAAGAAGGTGCCCATTTACCCTCCAGGTGGCGGCGGTGAAGCATTAGGTGGACCTACTAATCCATCCTATTCGGTCAGCGTTTCGGATGCGGAGGCTGCTGCCGCTCGTGAAAAGGCCGCCAAAGAAAAGGAAGCACAGCGATTGGTGCCAACGGCGCCGGTTAGGAACCCTTCGACATCCAGCAAATCCGTAAACCCCGAAGATAGAGAGGCCAAGGCTGCACAGGGCCTAAACACTCTCGACCCCATAAGAGCGGCTGCTGATGATTGGGGATATAACCGCGACGATTCCCCAGACTCCCGCCAGGATGCTATAGAGCGAAAACGCTCTAACGACATAGAGTCGTTACGTTTGGATCTCCATAAGCACGAGAGTCAGCGTAGTGGTCGTCGGAGAGCAGGCGAGACCTTACCTCCGCATCCCATCAGCGAGAACACGCCAAGCTTTCAGATAACCCAGCATTCGGGCCCCTATGACGAAGAGGCACAAGTGGGTGGTCCGCACCCATACAGCACCAGTGCCCAGTCAGGAAATACACTATATCCCCAAGCGTCCACCCGAACCAACCAGTCCGGTGGAAGCAGTAGACACGCGAATCATTAGACAAGACCGTCGAGCAAACCTATATAAAGAACATTAGATTGGTGGGGTTTTCCATTCTTTAAAACTTTCCCTTCTTGTCATGACGAGAAATTCGATATATAGATTATGGGTCCTTGATTAAGGAAGGCGTTAAAGAAAAGGCGTATTGCGGAGATCCAGATGCCCGAGCCTATTAGGATGCTATCAGAAAGGGCCCTCCCAGTATGATGAATGGTATATGCTGCAACGGGGTAAATTGGGGGAGCGGTATGGGGGGCTCGGCGTAGAAGGGCCTATTAAGGTATGAGTGACTATTCAATACCAGCTAGAACACTCCTGGCAAATAGAAGTTGTATATTCCCGTGAACTTTTGTGTTATCATCGTGCTATTCGTCTACTTTTAGTGATGCGATATAGGCGAATCGTAAGTTAGATTGTAGATGATTACCTAGATATCTAAAGTTAATTGATCTGATCATTTTATAATGGGACACGTCCGGTTTGCTACAGCATTTTCTTGAATCTTTTATCGAAACTTCAGATCTACAAAGCAGATAACCCAATTAGAAATATCCCCATGATATAGAGCATCTATAACTCACTTCATATTCTGAGCAATGCACTATCGAAAACAAATACAGCCCTTAGCTAGCTAGCTACATGCCTACCTATGACCTCCTTTTCCTTTTTTTTTTTTTTCCCCATTCATCCCGACCCTTCTCTATCGTAAAGACCAAGTTTGGCTCCTATTACCGTTCCAGGCAACCTTGATAATTAGGCCGCGCGCGTGATCCTCAGGGATGGAGAATGATATCTCGCCCTTGATCTCGCCGCCGACCTTAGAAGTCGACGCGTTGTTTGCCTCTTCCGCCTTGGGCTTGCATAGGAGCAGGCCCTGCTTCCAGTGGGTCTCGCGGCCGTGCGGTCCCGTGGTAAAGGCCACGCGGTTCTGCGGGTCGGCGGCGGCCCAGGCCTCGGCCGTGGAGGCGAGTTCGACGGCGCTTTGGGCGGAGTTGCGGGTTGGGGAGAAGAACATGTCGAACCAGATGAGGTAGCCATCTAGCGCGTCGATGTCGCGCGCCAGCGTGGTTGCGAAGGGGGCTGTGAAGGAGAGGTCGGAGGTCTGCACTTGGTACAGATCCAGCAGCTTGAAGGCGCTGGGGGCCGCGGGGATGGTGCTGTTGGGATCGGCGGGGGCGGACGACGCGGGCCAGGTGAGCACGCGGGCTTCGTCGTAGATACCGGCTTGCATGGCGCGCATGTCGAAGCCGTAGACGTCGCGCCAGAAGGTGATGTTGTCGGCGACGTACTGGGGGTCCGAGACGGGGGCGAGCCAGATGTTAGCGTGGGAAGGGACGAGCAGGCCGTCGGGCTTGAGATAGCGGTCGCGGGCGAAGAGGACAGAGGGCAACATGGCTTCGAAGAGAAGGCAGTAGCCCATCCACTCGCTCACGATGATGTCGACCTCGTCGACAGGTAGGGCGACGTCCTCGATGCGCCCGCGCACGCAGGTTATGATAGAGGATAGGTTGTTGTGGAAGATGTTCTCCTGAGCTTTGGTGATAATGGCGCTGGCGTCAACGGCAATGACCTTGGCTGCGCCGGCGCGGGCGCAGAACATACTTAAGATTCCTGGGTTGCAGTGTTAGATTGGGGAATAGTAGTTATATTAGATAAATAACAATTGTGGTTAAGACTTACCTGTGCCGCATCCTATGTCCAACACAGTCTTACCTGCAAAGAGGTGTTTGTTATTATAGATGAAGTCCCGGTATGCGTCGGTGCGCACCGCATCCTTAAGCATGGTCTCGTGGATATCTTAGATATTGATCAGTCAAACCGTTTATAAGAGAGTGGCTTCTATATTATGCTTACCGACTCCAGCATACGAGTCCCAATAATACTGAGAGTCATCCTCCTTCTTTTCTCCGTTCTCCTTCCCCTTACCCGCTTTGGCAGCAGCGGAAGATTCAGCTTCAGCTTGGTCAACATCGCCCCAGCGCTCGTCAAGCGTCTGCTGCACGGCGACGCGGTAGCTGTCGAACTGGGTCTTGACACGAGCCAGCTCCTCCTGGAGCTCGCTGTTGCGCTTTAAGAGGTCGTCGACTAGCGCCGCGTTGTCGCCATTGCCATTGCTACCTTGCACAGCCGGCTTGAGTTCCGGCAGGTCGAATAGACCTAGGATGACTGCATCGTCATCCAGTACCGGCTTAAGGTATTGCTCATGGTCGATGTCGGACCACGAGATGTCTTCCGTCACTGATAAGCCCTCATGCACCCGCTGGCGAACTGTTCGCAGGTTAGAAACAGGGTTATGAAACTAAGAATGGGATTGGATGATATAATAGAAGCTGCATCAAAGATGTATATGAAGATTGCCCACGATCTTTTATAGCAGTGCATTTGGTGTAATCCGATATAAACAACAGGATGAAGAAAGGGAAGAAAGCAAGATATACGCAAGTATAACATGAAGCAAACGCACTCACTGAAATTAACAAGCTTGACGCAGCCGTGGAAATCAAGCTGCAACCGCTGTCGAACGCCCAGGAAATCAAAGCCATGCTTCTCCTTGCAGTGCGCAAGCATGGACATAACATCGGGGAAGACCCTGTCGTCAAGTAAGGAGATGACTTCAAGCGTCTCTTCCTCATCATCTTCCTCCTCGGCATCACTCCAATCCTCCTCGTCCCGGGAGTCTGAATCCCCCGACTCGCTCGCAGGCGGGTAGCGGTCCGCAGGTCTATTCGGCGCGGCGCTCATTGTAGAATCCAAACCAACTTACAAGACAATAATGATTGATATGGTGGTGGTGAAAACTAAGGGGCTAACAAAAAAGGGTTGATAAAATGCGAAAAGTGGAAAAGAAAAAAAAATAAAATAAAGCGATAGAAGAAAAAGTTATGATGAATGAGTTTTGGGGGAGATTCAGTCCTTGCAGGTCGTATTTATGAGTCAAAATATCCTGAGCTATATCTCAAAAAATGTAGCCTGGTATCCTTTACGTCTCACCAAGGATATAATAGGACGCCAATTATTGTTGATATAAAAGCTTAATATATAATAGCTGGTGGCTCGTTTTAATATCACGATTCTCTTAAGAATTTCTTGTAATTGTGGAAATATCCAAGTACAAGATAGTGGCTCGGATAAGTACATATATAAGGTAGGTACCTACTGTAGGTATCTATGTACTATTTACCATATGCGATATTTACATATCAACTTTCAAGTACCTACAATGGTTAAGGTATTTAATCTCCCCATCTCTCCTGCGTTAGGTAGTCCTCAGGGAAGATCACCATTGGTTACAGTTGTAGGAGTTTAAGAGAAATGTTAACAAACATATTAAAAAATATGTGTAGAGCTTAATGCTTTTCTCCTGAATTAGGGGTATCGTGTTGGCGGTTCTTATCGTTGGTCCAAATACAAGGCTTTTTACTGCACCAAGTAGGTATAGACTATACTGAAAACGCGTCAAGTGAATCGGATATGGTTAATCTACGTCGCTTTCTGCGCCGTCGTCATCATCGTCATCGTTTTCATCCTCGCCGTCAGACACAGTTTCACCCAGATCAACAAGTCGTTTCTATAAGCTCCTACGTTAGTATGTTGAAAGGTCATGACGCGAGACTCCCACTCAGCCACTCAGGGAATGCGTACCTTGTACTTCTCAACCTTTTCTTCTAGATCGCCGAAGACCATGAGAAGATCGTCCAGTTCGGATTGAATAGTTGATTTCTGTTCCTCCTTTTCTTCTAGCTGCGTGCGAGACTAGCATTAAGAATTAGTATATGTTCTTATTCTAGTTGGTGTGGCGCCTTAATTACCTCTTCTATCTCTTTGCCCTGCCGTGATAATTGCTTCTCAAGATTTGAACATCGCTCTTCGGCTGCCTTTGCCTTCGACTCCGCGTCTGATAGCTTGGCAGTAAATTCTTCCTGAGCAGCGTGTAACTCTTCAGCTTTGGCCTTATTTGCCTGTAATTTGCTGTTAGTCTAGGTACGTAACGGTCGAACCCAGTGCCTATACGTACCTTCATAAGGTCTACCTCTAGACGGCTGATTGTTGCTCGAAGATCCGCCATTTCCGCTTCAGATCGTCGTTGAATACGGGCCGCTTCGGCGTCCGCAGTTTTTCGGACATACTCGATTTGTCTTTGTAATTCTGCTTCTTTCTCACGATACTCGGCATGGATAGCATCCGCCGCATTAGCTGCCTCTTTTCGGACAGCTTCTATCTGTTTCTGGTAAGACTCCTCTTTTGATCGCTGTTCGGCTTCGATTTTCCTTTACACGTTAGAAGAAAGTTGACGGAGCGTGTGAGGTACTTACTTGATTTCCTCGGCGTGGTTCTGTTGAATGGCCTCGTTAACACTCTTTATTCGTGCTAAATCTGCAGTGGAGGTTTCCTTAGTTCGACGATGGTCAGCTTGTTCCTGGCCAAGCCTTCCGTTGAGCGAGGCTACGTCGGCGAGTGCTGCTTGTAATGCTCGTTCCTTTTCGTCGACTTGAGCTCGTAGAGAGTCCACCATTTCGCGAGATATGCCTTTTTGAATGCCGTTAGTCACTACTGAAATCTCCATGCCTGGATCACGGTCAATGGCCCTTATCATGCGACTATAGGTGTCCTTGAAGAGATCCACAAAAGTTGCATCGAAGAAAACATCAGGTAGATTTCCCCCGTTATCTGCTTTCTGTGGTATGACCTCGAAATCCCTTACGAAAGGATGACTTCGTAATTTATTCAGGACATCGATGTACCTATCGCGGCCCATTCGAGACGTGAGAACACTATGCAAAGTCGAGCGAGGAATTGGGGAGTCTTTCGTAGAGAACTCATAAACCACACCGAGAAGCATTGCACATAACCCCTGTACAATGACGTTACTTGAATTATACCGTACAACTTCTTGCGCTAAGGCCTGAATGTTGCTGCCCTCACCCAAGAAGTCGTTGACTCCATCGAGATCCTCGAAGAGCCATCCTATCAGCAACATTAGATATCCCACAGAGATACGCTCATCGTCGGACCTGGCTAGTCCACTAATGAGATGAGCGGTAATGGTTTGGATGCTTGTTACTACTTCTTCGCCGCTATCCGCATCGCCTTCTGTTACAGACATCGCAAGGGCTTTCGCTTCGGCACTTTCGAAGATCAAGTGGAACGTGATAACAGCTGCAAACCAATGTCGATAGGGATCTACTGAACCAGAGACATTAGATGGTCGAAGTAGAGTGGTTAGCACATTAGCTGTTTCGTCTACGCCGGATGCGTGGCCCTCGATTGCGCGGCGTAGAAAATGTAGACGGACTTCAGGGTGATTGAAGAAATATGCTTTGATACATTGACAGGCAGCTAGCCGCAAGTCGAACGCCTGGGTCGTAGGCACGCTTAAGGTCAGATCTAGTAGACCATCGATTACATAGACGGCGGGGATAGCGTTTGCCTTTCCAGTGTGCCCGTTAGTGGGCGGCGCCGTCTCTAACACCGAAGGGACCTGTAATTGCGCAAACGTCTCTTGTAGCTTAGAATTACCTCTGATAATATCCGCACATGTTGTCAAAGCCTACGTCACACATGTAAACAAACAATGTACAATCTTGATGAGACGGGGAAGACATCGCACCTCTGCTCTGATAGACATCTCTGCATCGTGGCTAAAAGCAAGCTGTAAAGAGTGGTAAAGGACGCCATGCTGCCAAAAGGCGGCCTGATTTTGAGACGTTCCTACAGCACCAGGTACAAGGAAGAGGCGGATGACTGCAAGTAAAGCATATATGTTTCTGTTGCGCTGTTCCTGAGCCCAATGCGCAACATCCTCCTCTCCCTCCTTTCCGGTGCGATAGGTACCCTCTAATAGCTTTGCTAACTGTGGAATATAAGCCTCTTCGCGGAATAAAGACTGGTTCGAAGGGTTCAAGCGTAGAAGATTGGCCAGAAGAATCAAGCAGTCCTCGACTATCCTATCACCCTCAGAAAGTGACCCTTCGGCTGCGATGATAGCAAAGACCCGTCCAAATACATTTGAGAAGGCTACAAGCTTCTGAATATCCGGGGACGACGGTGTCAAATAGGTGAGAAGGGTTAACGCTTCGTTTCGAACGGCTTCCCTCTTGTCGTCTAGGACAGCGACTAGTCTAGAAATGCCAAGGGGCGCGGTGAAGACACATATTTCAGTTCTTTCGGTGCGAGCCGAGAGTATAGCGAGAAGAAGCTGTAGAGAATACAGACGCGAATAGAAGTCGTTAGTTTCGAGGAAATCTAAAAGTAACGTTATGTTTTCTTGTCGCTGGGTGAATTCGTCTGCTAACCAGAGAGCAATCTCTTCAGAAGCTTCGGGACTGTCTGGGTTCGGGTTGAAGAGCATTAACAAGGTCTCAAGGACCACTTTGACCGTGTCAACATCTTCGCCGTCTCTAGACAGGCTTCCAATGAGACTTCTCAGAGCACCGGACGCAACCGAAGCCGGATATTCCTTAGCAAAGCTTCGTAAGCCGAGTATAGCAGCTCGGCGATCTTCGAGGAGGGTAGCTGAGCTGAGACGTCCGCTGAGAACGGTTATTGTCTCGCTGACGGACTGCTTCGCGGGAGCAGAGGTGATGGTGGAGAACATGGCTCGTGTTGCTGCTGCTTGATCTCGCGGTAGCGTATCAAGTCCATTGGCAGAAGGGCTACCGACTTAGGGGCATCGTACTGTCCAAGGTAAGAGGCCGGGTCGTATGATAGCACCTCTGTTAGGCTTAGAGTTTTGTCGTAAGGTGAATTCGAATAAACTTGTTAAAGGGAAGATTAACTGCGAATTGACTTGCGTTAGCATAATTTGGCCAGATATCGATAAGTGGTACCTGCCAGATACTACGTGAGGTACCTACCTTAGGTAGGTAGATATTAAAAGTTAGCGCAACCTTAGGTAGCTGCAATAGCACCATGCGTGTGGTGCAGTAACCCATACCTAGTGCATTCCGAAGTATAAGCCACCCGGGCCACTCGGTATAAGCATAATAGGGATTGTACCTTAGGTAGAAGCTACCTGAATTCTCTAAAGGCTAAAATTGTCGAAAAGCGGCACTAGTCCCCAGTCCCGGCGTACCTAATCACTTATCGGATAAGCAGATAGGTTGGAGCGATAGCTAAAAGCGGGTCTTCTGCGAACTCTATCTTATGCTTGTGACAAGGGTCTGGGCCAGGCTTCGCGAACTTGATTGAACTTTTGCGCCGCTGAATCTTTCCTTTATTCAACAACGTCTATGTGGCAATATAATTTCGAACCACTACGAATCTACCTTGACGTGGAATGGTGAAGGGTCGCTAAACTAATCGGAATTGTTCCATAGTTAAGTTTGATGCATTGTTGCCAGATTCCATCTCTTTTTTTTATACTGTTTAAGCACCCTGTGCAAATTCGAAAGTTGGTGAGCGAGGCTTCGTCTCTCAACTAACCGACATCTTAATCCCACTTATTTCGGTCCTAAACTCACAGGCAAACTCAGATTGACGCGTTTTATTATGCCTCATGCGCCTATCAGTGATACCAATATTTACTGCCGTATTCGCCTTCCTTTCTCCGGTTCTTTCGAATAGTCGACGTTCGATATTGAGTCCCAGCTAGGTTCTGGTTTATCACCGCTAGCTTTCTTTACCTCGTTATCGCGGCCGAATTCAACTTTGTTAAGCAACTTGCGGCGTCAACACCGCCAAGATGGGTATCCCCGCTGCTTTTCGATGGCTCTCCAACAAATATCCCAAGATTATATCCCCCGTTGTGGAAGATAGGCCCATTGAGATGGACGATGGTACAGTCATTCCTGTCGATACTACGCGGCCGAATCCGAATGGCGAGGAATTCGATAATTTGTACTTGGATATGAATGGTATCGTGCATCCTTGTTCCCATCCGGAGGATAAGCCAGCCCCAAAGGATGAGGAAGAGATGATGGTGGAGATTTTTAAGTATACCGACCGCGTGGTCAATATGGTTCGCCCGAGGAAGTTACTCATGATTGCCATTGGTGAGCCGTCCACCACCTGTTATTTCTTATTGTTGCACTTACTAATAATCCATCCGCAGATGGTGTCGCGCCTCGAGCTAAGATGAACCAGCAGCGATCTCGACGGTTCCGTTCCGCCCAAGAAGCCAAGGAGAAGGAAGCTAATAAGGAGGAATTAATGAAGATGGTGAAGAAACAGAATGGTGGTGAATTACCGCCGGAGACGCTCGAGGCGGCAGCTAAAAAGGCCTTCGACTCTAACGCTATTACGCCCGGTACACCTTTCATGGACATACTGGCAATGAGCCTGAGATATTGGTGTGCCTATAAGCTTAACACTGACCCCGGGTGGGCTAATATGAAAGTCATCATCTCCGACGCTACAGTGCCTGGGGAGGGCGAGCATAAGATCATGAACTTTATCCGCTCTCAGAGAACGTCCCCTAATCATGATCCCAACACGAGACATGTTATCTATGGATTAGATGCCGACTTGATTATGCTTGGACTAGCTACCCATGAGCCTCATTTCCGTGTTCTCCGAGAAGATGTCTTTTTCCAAGATGGAAAAAGTAAAACGTGTCGTCTCTGTGGCCAGAAAGGTCACGATGCACAAAATTGCCGTGGCGCGGCTAAGGAGAAAGACGGGGAATTTGACGAGAAAGACAAGGCCATGCCCCTAAAGCCGTTTATCTGGCTCCATGTTTCAGTCTTACGAGAGTATCTCGCTGTTGAGCTAGACGTACCAGGACTCCCTTTCCGTTTTGATCTGGAGCGTGCTATCGACGACTGGGTATTTATGTGCTCTTTTGTTGGTAACGATTTCCTGCCCCATCTACCTGCCCTGGAAATCCGCGAGAATGGTATCGACACGTTAACTGCTATCTGGCGGGATAATTTGCCTGTCATGGGCGGATTTGTTACTAAAGATGGACACGTCAATCTCGAAAGAGCTCAGTACATCTTGAATGGTCTCGCGAAACAGGAGGATGCTATTTTCAAAAGGCGAAGGGATGTAGAGCAGCGAAGGGAAGCCAGTTTTAAGCGACGGAAGCTTCAAGAACAGAGGAATGGACGTAATGGAAACCAGTACGACCGAGGCAATGGAGGTGGTGCTGATAACTCCCTCCCCGGCGGTCTTTCTAACAGTCTTACTCATGACATGATCGTCAATAGAGGAGCTCAAGATACCAACACGGCAAACAAGAGCGCTGCAGCAGTGCTTAAGAGCCGGATCCAGTCACTTCAATCGGAAGCAGGCACCGGCACCGGCGCCTCCGAAACAAGCAGTGCAGAGGGACAGGAGACACCCTCTGCTCTTGGTAAACGTAAAGCGGCTGCAATAGAGGAAGACAACCCGAGTACTCCCGCGAGTAGTACAGCGGCACCTGAAGAGCCGGAAGACTCTGTCAGGTTATGGGAAGAAGGGTATGCTGACAGGTATTACGAGCAAAAATTCCATGTCGACCCGAAGGACATTGAGTTCAGGCGCAAAGTCGCTCGAGCTTATGTTGAAGGACTTGCTTGGGTTTTGAGATACTACTTCCAAGGATGTCCGTCGTGGGAATGGTTCTACCCTTATCACTATGCACCCTTTGCGCAAGACTTTGTGGATATCGGCAACATAGAAATCAATTTCGAGAAGGGTAGGATTGCGAAGCCATTTGAGCAGCTCATGAGCGTCCAGCCTGCCGCATCCCGTCACGTCCTTCCAGAAATTTTCCACGATCTTATGACGAATTCAGACAGCCCTATCATTGACTTTTACCCCGAGGAGTTCGAGATCGATCTCAACGGGAAAAAGATGGCATGGCAGGGTGTGGCGCTTCTTCCGTTCATCGAAATGCCTCGGCTCCTTGCTGCCGTGCAGGAGAAATATCCACATCTGACTGCTGAGGACGCAGCTCGTAATATGGCCGGTAAAGACGTACTCCTACTCTCCGAGGCCAATCAAGAATTGTACGATGATATCATCACACATTTCTATTCGAAGAAGCAGGGCGAACCCAGATACAAACTCAACCCGCGTTTGAGTCAAGGTCTATCTGGAACTGTAGAGAAGGTGCCTGATTATCTTCCTCACGGCAGCTTGGAATACCCGTTAGAGAGGAAGGCACTGCCTGATGTGGAGGATGATCGATCATTGACGTGAGTTTCTGATTCATATATCGAACTGCAAACGTGGGTTTTTGGTTCTAATTGACCATATAGGGTGTATTACGAGATTCCGAATGCGCATAGCCACAAGTCTATGCTTTTACGAGGCGTCCAGATGCCGATACCTGCGCTTAACCGCAGCGATATTGAAGAGCTAAAGGGGAAGATGCGAAACTCCGGCCGAAGCCATGGTGGTGCACCTCTTGGGCGCCAGGGTGGCTGGGATGGTAACAGGAGAGATAGGATTAATTACGGGCCCGATTCTCGACGAGATAGGTCTGATCGACCACCGTCGTATCAAAACGGATACAACAATTCATATTCCGCGCCTCCTCCAGTTCCACCTCCTGGTTGGGTACCGCCACCCCCCGGCTTTCCGGGATTCGGTGCTGGATTACCGCCACCGCCACCACCTGCTTATGGTGGTGATCCCAGGGCATACGGTGGCCAGTACGGAGGGAACTATGGAGGAAATCATGGCGGGAACTACGGTGGAAACTACGGAGGTAGTTACGGAGATAGTTACGGAGGGGGTCGTGGAGGAGGGGGTTACGGAGGCTACGGAGGTCCACAAGCACATGGAGGAGGATACGCTCCGCCTCCGCCTCCGCAAGGTCAAAACAATTATGGCGGCCAATACAACCGGGGACCCCCTCGCGATAATCGAGACCGTCGACAGTATGACGACCGAGGCGGCTATCGGAATAATAATTCCTACGGCAATGGATACAGATGAATGACATGCGACCGATCCCTTAAGGAATAATGCAAGGAATAATGCAAATATACTGTACACTAAACTGACTGAATTGTATCTGATTCATAGCTGACATAGCTTGAATATTTAGGTTAGGGAGCTATTCTACTCTTGCATACCTAACCGTAAGCTAAGTTGCTACTCGAATAATTCTTCTATCATCTTATTCTTTTCTTTATTCCGAATTTCTACGTAACCGTTTCGATGTCCACGTGTTGAATACCCAGAATATTATATACAACTCGTATATTTAACTTGTAGTATACTTAGGTACGTTATTTACACGGTATTAGAAAAGAAAAGAAAAAGGTCACAAAATTGCAAGATTTTGACTTGAGGTTAAATCTTACGCATGTCAGAGTTGAGTCTATCCGTAGCATGATTAAACGTAGATAGGTAACTACATGAATGTTAAGAAGTACTCGGAAGCACAAATTTAAAAGGGCCGGGCCGTAGCGGATGCCAAGCATGGGGGTAACTGTAGGCAACAAGGAGAAAAAAAAATAGTGTCGAATTTCTCACGATGATCTTCTTTTTTACATACCGGTAGTGCACGCGAGACGCACGTAAGAAATATCGGCCGCGTGAAGATTATACAGGGTGTATAATTGTGGATTATATTGAACCGTCTCACCTAAAAAGCGGCGTACTATAGCACTATTACGAAAGCTTGCGTGACTTTTAGCAAGGGCTCAAGCAATTCGGGAATAATATTGGACCATTGGAAGCTTACACTAGGGGGGGTTTACCCCGCTAAAATACATCACCGCTCCTTATTCTATACCTATTATGCCAGACCTAGTGGACACTTAGGCCGGCACTAGACAGGCTACTACCCTGCGACCCACCTCACTTCAGACGCTCTTTAGCATCTGAGCGTTTGAACCTTTCTCAAACGAGGGTAGCAGGGTAGGAGGGTAGGAGGTAAGTTTTTGAGATTGGAAAACTTCAGTTAACTTACAGGGTGTGTTCTTTGCCATTTTCTCCCCGCAGCGGTTCCAATTGCTTGCTCCTGGGCCTCTCTTTCCACTGTTACATGTAATTGCTACATACCCGGCCTACCTAAGTACATGTAATGTAGGTACTTCTTTAGTGCTACAAACAACTGTAAAAACTTGTAATTATTCCATGTACACTTATATCCTTAAGTAGCACTTAAGCCACTTACGAAAATAATAAGTATTTAAACATTTTATAAAGTAATATTATTTCAATAATAATTTTATTTCAATAATATTCAATTCCAACCATATTAATATCATTATTTATTTAAAAAATTCATTATTTTTTTAATATTTTCGTTTTTTTTAATTAATTTATTTTTATTAACATTAATATATTTTCATTTTTAAATTTTATTTATTTAAATTTATTTTTTTTTATTAAAATAAATTATTTATATTATTTTAAATTATTAAATAAATAAATTTTTTTATATATAATTTTATTAATTAAATTTTTTTAAATTAAAATATATATATATTTATTAACGTATTAATTATTTTAATTATTTAAATATTTTTTAATTTTATTTAATTATTAAATTAATTATATTAATATTTTTTACGTTTTTTTTTTTAAAAAACATTTTTAATATTAAAAAAATAATTAATAAAAAGTTTTTTTTTTAAAAATTTTTAAACATTGATAATAATTTATTATTATTTTTATATACGTTTTACAATATTATAAATAAATTTAATAACATGTTTTCCATAAATATTTTTTTTAACATTACATTTTTTACTATAAATATTTTTTTTAATATTATATTTTCCATAAATTTTTTTTTACCGTTAATATTTTTATTTATAACATTATTATTAAAACTTTAATTTTATAATAATTTTTTTTAAAAATTATTTTATAAAATATAAATTTGTTTAATTAATTATTAATTAATATCACGAATTTTATTTTTATTATTTATTTATTTTTATTAAAATAATATTTATTTAATAAAATTTTTAAAAAATTAAAAATTTCATTAATACTTATTTATCGTAAATAATATTTTTAATATAATAAATTTATTAAATAATTTACCATAAAAATTTAAAATAATTAATAATTTTTAAATTAAAAAATTTAATTTATTTTCAATTAAATTATATTTTAAATACCATTATAAATATAAATTATTTTTTTAAAATAATTTAATATTAAATTTTTTTTTAATTAATTTAATATTTTTATAAATTTTATATTAATATAATAATCCATATTAATTTTATAATCCATATAAATATCGTAATTTATAAAAAAAAATATATTTTAATAAATAAATATTTAAAAATTTTACAATAAACATTATTTAATTTTTTAATTTTTATTATTAAATAAATTATAAATATATTTTTTAATTAATTATAATTTATTTAATTAATACGTTATTTAAAATTATTATAAATAATTATTTATATTTAAATTATTTTTATATTAATTATTATAATTTTAATAATTTAATTAAATAATAATAAATTAAAATAACCATTAAAAATAAAATTTTTTAATAATTTATTATTAAATTTAATTAAAAATATTATTTTTATATTAAAATTAAAATATTTTTTAATATAATAATTTACCCATTTAATATAATATAATAAATAATATTTTTTAAAATAATTTATAATTAATAATTATTTTTTATTAAATTTATTAATTAATTAATTTTAAATATTTTTAAAATTAATTTTATTTTACGAATATATTATATATTTTTAACATAATAACATATTTTTATAAATGTAAAAAATTTTTTCAAATAAATTATTAAAATTAAAAATTTTATTAAATTAGTTAAAATAATTAAAATTTTAAAAAAAACAATATTTTTAAAAATAAAATTATTAATTGTAATAATAAATATTTTTTTATAATTTTAATTTTTATTTTAACGTTTATATTAATAATTACGTTTATTATCATTTATTTATAAATAATTTATAAAATAACGTTTTTATTTATATAAAAAATATAAAATTAAAATTATATTAAAAAATATATTATTTTAATTATATTTTTTTATTATTTATTATAATTGGAAATTATTATATTTAATAATTGCGTTTTAATTATGATTTTCAATTTATTTAACGTTTAAAATAATTAATTAAATTATTTTTTATTTTTATATAACATTAAATTAAACGTTATATTAAAAATGGAATTAATAAAAAAATAATTAATAATATTAAATAAAAATATATAATATTAATTTGTTTTATATATATTATTATAATTAAATATATATAAATAATATTTTTATATTTTTTTATTATATAAATACGTTTATATTATAATTTTTATTTTATTAAAATTATTAATAATTTATTTTACGATATATTTAAATTTTTTTTTATATAAATAATATAAAAATGTTTATATATTTATAAATTTTTACCGTTTACATTTATAAAATTTTAAACGGACGTTATTAATATTTTTTAATCGGATAAAAAAATTAAAATATTTTTTTCGTAATATTAAAAAAATTTATATTAATATTATAAATATTAAATATAAAAAAATTTTAATTTATTAATTAATATTATTATTTTTTATTATTTAATAATAAATATAAATTAATAAATTAATTATTAATTTATAATTATAAATAAAAATTTTATTATTATTAAAATTTTTAATAAATTAAAATATTTATTTGTAATTATTTAATTTTAATATATTAATATTTTTTTTTTAAAAATAATTGATTTTTTATAAAAAAATTTAATAATTTTTTATTTTTAAAAATTTAATACAAAAATTATAATTATAATATATTTCATATCGTATAAATTTTCCATTAATTCAATTAAATTTAAATATTTTAATAATTTTAAAATTATTTTTATAAAAAAATTATAATAAATATTTATAAATAATAACGTAAATTGCGGTAAAAAAACCATTAATAAAACCATTTTTTAAAAAATTTAATATTATTATTTTTAACATAATTATTTTTAAAAAAAAAAATTATAAATAATTTAAATATAATATATAAAAAATTTATAATTTAATTTAAAAAAAATTTTTTTATTATAAAAATAAAATTTTATAAATGAAATATACATTATTTAATTAATTATAAAAAAAAAATAATAAATTTATAAAATTTAATTTTTTTATTAATTTTAAAATTTAATATAATTAAAATTAAATATTATTAAAATAAAATTACTACTAAAATAATATTATTCATTTTATGTACCTTTACACTACTACTACATACACTAATCCACTTGCACGTATCCAGCTTGCATACATGTAGTGCTACGCATGTATGTAAGTAGGTACCTAGGTATATACCTGGTACAGTTAGGTACCTTACTTTTGCTTTTCTTTCAACCCACGCCCCCCCTCCCCAAACCAAGTAAACTTGCCCAAACCCTTTCCCTTTAGTTTGGCCGGGGGTCGATTTTCTACAGAGACCACATTGTCTTGTTTGTGCCTGTGCCTCGTGCCTCGTGCTCGTGCCTGTTTTCTGTGCCTGCTACGGTAGCTTCTCGTCCCTCCCGACGCTAAGCTCCGACGATATACAATTTGCAATAATACTATAATTCAAGTCGGAAACAAACTTGATCGACGAGAAGAATACTAACCTTAGGTACCTAGACAAATACATAATTCCGCGCTTTGTTCATCCCTCTCCTTCTTTATCTCAGATCCTATCCACCGGCCCGGCCCCGAACCTTGGTGTATGCCGATCCCAGAGTCCCAATAATATTATATGTATTAAGCTAAGACGAACAAATCCCCGTCTCCAAAAACCCTCGAAGGATTCTTTGGGAGAGAATACCCACACCAAAAAAAAAGAGCTGTGGCCTATCGTCCGTTACTTTACCTGCCTTTGAAAAAACTTACGGGTCTCGACATTACGCTACAGTTGGGGGGAGCAATTGAGCGATTGATCAATCGAACCTAATCTTGCTATTCACTAAGAGGAGGGTAGGACGAACTGGCGTGCAGCCGAATCTTGAGACATCCATCTACGGTTTCGCAAACGAACTTACTATAGCCTTCCCTTGATACCTCTTCCTTGCAGCCAGCCGTGCTCCATGACGACGTCACAATGTTGAGAAGACCCTCAATCGCGACCCGACGGTATACGAGCACAAGATGAACGGTGATGCGGGCCTTGTTGGATGTTTAGTCGAAAGACTTACAACTAGGGTAATTGGGTGCCTCCTTTCCACATAAAACAACACATAAACCAAACATCGTAGCCAACTGGCCACTTGTCGCTGTGTAGTCAGGTGCTGGTGCTAACGAATATTTCTGTGTGTAGCTTCCGCATCGTACCGGTACTCCAGGTCAAAACCTCGAACGCGACGACGTCGCCCTTATCACGCGCGCCACGCTCGTAAAGATTAGCGTCACATCCATAACTGCTGTACTCGAATCACTAATTTCACTTCTCGAGGAGCTCAGTCGCCCGTATAAGACCCTCGCAAACCATCCATCCCATATTCTCCTGTCCGAAGTCTATATCCTATCGCTTGTTACCGATTGTTGCTCTGCCCGTTGGGAATCATTTAGCAAAAGCAGCTCCAATGCTGCGGCCGGCCTACCTAATTCCGGGCTCAAGGCTCTGGAGCCGTTGGAAGACGCGCTCGTGATTAGGGTATTCGAGCTTTTTAAGCATCTCCTTAAGCCGTTTCCCGATGGCTATTGTTTGCCGGCTAAGACGATATTGGATGAGAGATCTGCACGAGAAATCTTTGATACTCGATTTGGAGACTTGTCTGCTCGAGCTACTTCGTCAAGCGGCTCGGATGATTCGCGGGAAACCAAGGTTGTAAAAAGTGACGATGTGGAGGATATTGAACCGTATATCAAGATCATCGTGGAGTTTGTGACCGCGTCCAGTTGGTCAGCCTCTTTCGAATATGTGAGGACCGTCATTCATGGCATTCGGACCACGGGTGCGGCTCAGGTGGTCCCAACCCTGGCGATGGCCGAGGAGGAGAAGACTTCGTTAGTGATACTACGTTTAGTCTCGTATATGTGGGTTGACTCCCAGAAGCTTGGACTTGTGATCCAAGAATTATGCTCCAGCTTCCTCCACTTTCGACGAGCCTACCAGAATACAATTGCTGTTATCACGCCGCTCCTAATCACCGGATGGATCGAGCGCTATCCTAAGGAGTTCGTCACATTGCACCATCAACACAGAAAGCTGGAAGGTGGGCCTGATACACTGTTTGATATGACCCAGACAATAGCTGATAGTGGAAAACGGCGGTCGATCTTGTTCCCCTTTCAAACTGCTCTGCTCATGCTGATTCCTGATGTATTTGAAGTCGCAAGTAATCTACGGGAAGCTAAAACCGGTGGGATGGCTAAGAAGGTTGGATTTCTCGAAGGGCTGAGAAAAGCGCTTAGAAATAAAAATGACGCCGCTGGGTATTGCCTTGTTAGCCTCCTCCGAGCTGTCCGTCATTTCGACGACGATGGAGACGCAATTGTAAGCTATGCCATGGACGTTCAGGATGAAGTCCGGGACGCGGTCTTTCGCCGGTATCATCCCAACGGGGAAGGGTCTTTGTTTGATCAAGACTTGACTACGGCAGCCTTCATTAGTCTTACGCATTTGAACTTTGAGGGTTCTATAGAGTCGTTGACACAGTCGTGCCTTCATCCCGCCGCGCCCACTACTTTCAAGATCGCGATCATCCAGGCCTGCTCCTACTTTGCGCGACAGCCGAACGCCGAGGACTATCATCGCCTGTTTACTGAGGCTGCCGGATATATACAGAGTCAAATGAAGGTTGGATATGCATACGTAAAACATATGAACAAGCAGACCACTAACCCCTTATAGGCGACTTCGGCTCTTTCGGCGGATTTGTATATTGGGGACCGTCACTCTCAACGAAAACCCTCTGAAGCCAATTCCTCCACGACTATGTTAGTGTGTAACATACTGAACTTCCTAGATGCCTCTCCAGCAACTCTGTTTGAAGGCTCGCCAGTAGACAGTGCAGAAGCGGAGCAATTTTACGAAGGAATTTTCGAAGCCTTTGTCTCTTGTCTTGTTACAGCAAACGACACCGTTAGGACTCTCGCCAGTAACTTGGCTAAGAAGCTGCTCGCTCCAAATGGCATCCTCTCTTCTTTGCGCAAATCGAAACGTATAGACTCTCACAGTTTTAGGGTCAAGTTTTGGAAGCTAACGTAGGTTAAAATTCTAAAAATTTAAGGAATATGTTATAACTGATGGCTGAGGTCTAGTTCGCTTGTTCTGATGGAGATGTGCGAAAAACTTGAACTACAAGAAGATGACACAATGCTCAAGTCTATCCATGGATATCTTGAGTCGCGCCTACTCTTATTAAGTTCGATAAAGGTAAGATGAGATGCCACAATAGTTGTTTGATAGCCCATGCTAAACAGATGCATAGGAGCTGTGTGTAGTATCCGAGGATATTCCTGAACGCATAGCAACCTCTACCAAACTTGAGACTCTTTTCTTGACATCTCTATGTTCAGCAGACATAGAAACCAGTCAATTAGTGACGTCTTGCATTGGACTTTTTAACGAGGAGTGTCGCATCTTAGATTCCGCCGTGGATGCAGGCAAGACCGCGAATCTGTTGCTCCGAAATAGTGAAATCTTCGGCGAGATGGCTTCCCCCGAATTCCGATTCACGGGAATGATGGCCTTTCAAAAACGAACACGTGCTCTCTTAAGGCGTATGCAGTATCCGAGTGTAGGCATTCTAGAAGCTTGGGAGAAGGCTTTTGACAAGTGGCTTCACCTCTCGAAAGATGTGTCTACGACTTCCGCAGAGGGTGTTGACGAAAGAAACTTTTCCGAGTGGAGGAACCTATCCGGGTTCCTCGCATCTCTTGGTGGTATTTGCACAGCCGAGCAAGCTTATACTCTTGAAGAGCCTGCTGCTAGTGGTCTAAAATGGATTGATAGGCTTTCGTCAGAGAACCACGAAGAACCCCTTCTCAACAGATACCTCCAGCTTAGCACTCAGTTACTTGCGTGTACTAATGTACGGGTCAGAGAAACCACGCGTGAGGTGCTATCTACCGACATATCTCCAAACCTATACCAGCCTTTGTTCAGGGCACTCGAGTCCGAACTTGAGGTCCTCTTCACGGGCGCCCTCGAAACTTCTGGTAAAGGACAAGACGTTGAGATCATATTCGCCGAGCAGGCGGCTTCGTTACTGAAGGCTTTAATAGAGCGGTTGCAGACACCCTCCGAGCTAGGAGCTGCGTCATCGATTAATTTTGGCTCCTTAGGGTTAAGCTTCGCAAAGTTCCTAGACGGCGTAGCCGATAACGTAGCCAGTCTACGAGTTAAAATCAAGATCTGTCAGATGTGCGAAACTGTTAATAGGAAAAAGGAGCACCTAAATCTCCGCGATGATGTTCGCAAACGGAACCAGCTCCTGGAGTACATCTTCAGTTGGATCGCAAGGCCCCGTTCACCACCTACGGACGGCAATTACATGCAGCTTCATCAAGACAATGCAACTCGAATCCAAAGGGACCTCGATAAAGCTTGTCTCCGATCTCTCGCCGAGCTTACTTACAGGCTACCGCTTCAGCCGGGAGACGGGCAGAACGACGCAGGCATCAGCGAGTTGAAATCCCAGATGTTCCGTACCTATTTCAACCGATTTCTTTCGTTACTCAACTACGAGCCCTCAGACAGTATCAGGGGAGATGTTACTGGGGGTTCGTCTCATCGCGATGAAAGTGGATCGACATCCGAACTCGCCATTACGATCCTTTCAAACCTTCTGAGTGCGAATATTGATGTAGGACTCAAGTACTCCCTTGGAATCGGCTACAATGAGAACGTGGAAATTCGCACTGCGTTTATCAAAGTCCTCTATAATATTTTAGTTCAAGGAACGGAGTTCAGCAACTTGTCCGATAAGGCAGTAAATGAGAAGTATGACGAGCTATTAGAGGTAGGAAACCATATTCGAAGAGACTTTCCCGTATCATTGATAGCAGCTAACCATAATCCATCAGCTGCTTACCCATGACATGAACCTCGCCGTTGCTATTAGTACCGTCTGCCCAAGCGGCGAAGTTGAAGAGCTTACTATTTCGATGCTCTACATTTTTGAGTCTCGGGGGCGGACTTTCGAACTGATGGAGGCGTTAATTAAACAAGAGATCGAAGATACTGGTTAGTTGATCATCCTATAACGTAAAACCCAGGGCTAATTAATTCCTTTAGAGAATGAATCAGAGATACTTCGTCGAAATTGCGTCGCCACTAAGATGCTCTCCATCTACGCAAGATGGAAAGGAGCAAACTACCTCAAGGCCACGCTCCAAAAAGTCGTCGAGAGGTTAATGTTGACCTCAAAGGATTTAGATCTCGAACTAGATCCAACAAGAATTTCATCCCAAGAAGAGCTCCAGAAGAATGCGCTACAGCTACGGATTGTTGCTAAAGTTTTCATTGATGATATTTGCGCATCTTCTGCTAGTATACCCCCGTCGTTTAGAAAAATCTGTAGTATCGTGAGTTGAATCCTACCTAAGTGTATGAATTACGGCTATTGACACTTGGGCAGATTTCTTCAGCAGTGATGCCGAGATTTCAGGAAGCTAAATATACGGCCGTCGGAGCTTTCATATTCCTTAGATTCTTCTGCCCTGCCATTGTTGCTCCTGAAGCAGAGAACCTAGTAGCTACACCACCTTCCAAGGAGATGCGACGTGGTCTACTCCTAATCGCAAAAGTTATACAGAATCTAGCGAATAACGTCTTGTTTGGTGCCAAGGAGCCTTATATGTATCCCCTGAATGATTTCTTGACACAAAACATCTATCGTGTTACTACTTTCCTTAGGGAGATTTCGGTAGGACCTAGCAAACTCCTTAGACATTCTTGTTATGCTAACACCGCTGCTACGTAGGTGCCTCCGCCTGTTCTTGATACACGCCCAGCAGACGGCGAAACTTACGAGTTTGGCTCCTGTGTCGCTCTACACAGGTTTTTATATGATCACTGGGATCATGTCCGACAAAGACTGATGTCCCAGGAACGCCGAGACCACGTTCGATCTCCCAATGAGCTGGTTCGTGGTCGGTCACCCGTCCTCGAACCATTACGGGCTCTCATAACAAATCTGGGACCTCCCCCATTAGCGGTTACTTGGAATCGGCCTCAGATATCTGTGAATACTCCACTTGCTTACTCTAGGTTCCAACACTTCATGCTTCGTAACGCTTTCCGGGGTACAGACTCCTTTGCAACGTCTCGCGCCATCTATGATGGTGGCGAAAGTAGGGTGCGTATATTGTAACCGATGGGACTTATTCGGTGCTCAATGAAAACTAACGGCTAACAGGACGGGCTCTCTGTGATTTGTATAATTCTTCGGCATATCGATCAAGATTCAGTAGATTATGATACCCTTTTGTATTGCTTTCTGAAGGTATATTGAGCTTAAATCCAACCCAGCTTCCCTATGTTTCAGTTCCTTTCTTCTCCCCATATTGTGCTCTTTCTAATCTAACCCCTTATAGATTGCTAGTCGGCTGTGGCATAAGCCATTCGGGTTATTGATCGACGCGACGTGTTACGATGGTCAAAATGATCCCCCAGACGAGCTGTTCAAAAAGTTGGAACTTCTCAGTCCAAGCGAGTTATCCGATCAGTTATCTAGGATTTATATTTATAACATGAACAGCACCTTCCGGTACGTAGATCCTACACATTAGCATATATCTTATGCGCTAATAGAACCAGGAAATGCTTCCGGCGTATACTTCGTATAGCGACGAAGAATGACACGAATGTCTTACACCCAACTAACGTAGATTATCTACTACTTGGTAGCCGTCAAGATCTACAAGCACATTTCCACCTTAGCCAAGTTCACCTTCCGAAGGAGACCATTAGCATAGCCACGGATTCCCGATACACTTTCCAGCCGGTTACTAGGCTCTCGAAGACTAAGGGGAAGATTGAAGTCACTGTTGGCGTAGGTGGTTCATTTGTCCAGGTAACCACAGTGAAGAAACAAGAGGTTCACCCAACTTTCCGCCTAAATGGGATAGTGAACGACATTTTCCACCTTAAAGATCTAGATGAGGCGCCGACTTCTATTCCTACAGAAGACGACTCTGCGTTTGGCTTACGTGCAGACAATGGCAAGATTGTGATGTACTTCCAGAGTAGCAGGAAAACCGACGTCTTGAAGGAGATTCGCAGAGCAAAAGCAATGTTAAGTAAAGATACTAGGACGATAAAGCCCTTCGAGCGTCTTATCCGGCCCCAAGATGTTCCCGGGACGTTATTGAATCTTGCGTTAACAAACCTTGCTTCTCCTGACGCGACGCTTCGGATTGCATCATACAATCTACTCGGTGCACTCTGTCGAGCTTTTAAATTCAAGGCAGCCTCGAAGTTTATGTGCACTAAAGGTGAGATCCCTTTCAATATTGTCTCGCCGGTTCCACTAATTATTTTGTATAGATGTCTCTGTTCCTCTGGATCCGACCCAGTTCATTGTGAACATTAGCAAAGTGCTTGCCCAAGAGGAGCCTCAGCTAACATGCGATTTCTTAAATGAGTTCTTTGTGGGGTGGGAAAGTTTCTCTGATGAGCAGAAGCCTCTGAGTCTGGCCTACATGGCGCCTTGGATACCAAGCCTGCGGACATCACTCTTACCGGACGAGTCCGATAGCGAGAAGGCTAAAGAAAAGGTAGCCTCGATCTTCCGCAAGTTGATAGACGTTACGGTTATGGAGCCCTCGCTTGCCCTTATCCTAGAATACACAGCTTGGCCGGCTATTTACAAGGACGAAGTCCTGTTAGACATCTTTCTTGATGAGATAGTCAAGGCAGCACTGGCTGTGGGGCTATATGATGAGCACACGCAGGCTCTGACATCTATAGTAACGGCTATTGGTACAATAACGCTCCGAGGAAAGATAATATCAAGGCTTCGGAAGGCACTGAACAGATCATCGCTTAGACCTACAAAGTATCTCCCGGACAACTCTGTTTGGAATGAGCTTTGTATCCTACTCCAGTTCTGTCTTTCCCTTTCCTTCGACTGTGGCGTCCAGTCGCAGCTCTACCTCCCTGAGATATTCCATATAGTTACGATGCTGTCAAACACAGGCACTCATGATATTCGAGCGCTAGTGCACCGACTACTAATCAATTCGATCCATGCAGCTTGCACTTCGTTCCAACTAGAAGATACGAAATTATCTAAGCTCCGAAGCACCCTCGAAATCTTATCTGAACCAAGAAATGATAGCCTCTCTGTTCCCTTGGTCTTGACTAGGGATGGAGCCTCTATCTCGACGTCCCACGAGGTTGGACCGGCGCTTTCAGTTATAGAAAACCTCGCTACTCTATTATTTGAGACATGCTCTGTTGCAGCACCGTCTGTCGACATGGCTAATGCTTGGCGGTCAAGATGGATGAGTTTGGTAGCCAGTACTGCCTTTCAGAATAACCCAGCGATTCAACCCCGCGCATTCACTGTAATGGGATGTTTGGCTCGCGAAGAGGTTGACGATGACTTACTCTATCAAGTCCTCGTAGCGCTCCGCAACAGCGTCGGCCGTTTTGGCGAGGACAGCGGTAGCGATATGCTTGTTGCCATAGTTACATCCTTATCTAAGATGATCGGGAAGCTCACTGCGGCCTCTCGATATGGCCCACAACTATTTTGGCTGGCGATGTCGCTCGTCCGTCTTGTACCTGCCAGCCTGTTTAACTGCACTGCCTTGTTCCTAGAAGCTGTCCTGGCAAATATTGGAACGACAAGTGAACTAAGGAACAACAAAATGGCACAGTATCTCTTACAGGGTCGGGTATCACTAGAAGAAGCGGCAATACCTCTAGATGAAGCGTACGGGATACATTTCTCAGCCGACACTTTTCATTTCGCGGTCTGTGCCTGTCTTGCGCGAGGACTCACAGACCCTGTCACTAGAACCACGGCGCTCCGGGTTCTTTCAACATTTCTTGAGATGACAACAGGAAGCTCCGAGGATCCATCGAGGACCTTTACTACCGAATTCTACACATCACCATATCTCGCTCTCATTCATGCTCGGGCGATTACCCCTGAAGATTTGAAGGAATGCCTCTGGTCGGCAGGTATTAATGCATTGAATGTTGCTAACTTAGGGCCAACTCGTAGCGTGCGCGAGCTAGACAGCGTAAAAGACAAGGATCTGTTACTGAGTACGGCAATCGAGTTGGTCGACTTCCAAATTCTAGACGAGGCAATACAAACTCACACTCTTCAATGGCTTAACGAGCTAGCATCCGGAAGACCTACTGTTGTATTACATCTGTGAGTTTAATCAGCAGTACACACAATCTTATAGCCTACTGACATGCAGTATAGATGTCCTACCATTGCGTCATTTCTAGATGAGGTATTGCTCCACGGTCAGAGTTCTTCGACACTCGGCGCGGCGCACGCTCTACTTCAGACACTATCCTCCAACCCAAAATTCACGAGCGCATTGGAAAGTGCTGGTGTATTGAGTGAAATATTAGAGGACATGGGATTTGAAGGGTTATATCGCTCGAGTGCTTTCACTTATACTCAAGATCCGGATAAGCAGTGCTCTATATTAACCGAGAAGTTGATTGAGGTGAGTGATGTCCCTAGCTTAAAGAAAATCGTGCAGGATAAGCGGCTAATATATCAACTAGCTTATTATCATCTAAGACAATATAGCCATCAGAAGTACGGCAGTTTTTTAGGCAAATATCCAATGCCAACAGGGGTAACGATTATAAGGGGGGCGCTTGCGATCGAGCCGCTCATAATATGAGGGTGTGCGCCGGAATCAGCCGGTGTTAAATATGGCGTAGAATTTATGGTTTTCTTAAGGAGAAAATGTAGCGAACAAAACTAAGACGGGAGCGATTATTTTAAGACACATGCACAACAATATATCTAACTCCATATAGAACTACATACGTCATGGTCCATTCCAGCCTTACGCCCCTAAATTGATAAAAATGATATGTAATATATGTATAAGATACATGTACATGACATCACGTGATAACGCGGTGGTATCTACGACGCGTCGCGGTTTTTTACCGATTTTGTTTAATAAAGATACAAGTACCTGATCCATATTACACGCATTGGAAATATGCGGCGCTCATCACGAAGGATACAACAATCCGGCTCGAATTCGACAAACGAGAAGGATAAACCAGAACCATTATTCGTAATAAAAAATGAAGAGGTCCTACAGACTAGCATTCCTCCCCAAAAATCAAGGGTTAAGAAGAGGGCCGCCCAGCCTCAGAGTGACGAAGAGTATGTCGAACAAGATTTTCCAGCGGAAGCACCGCGTTTAAAGAGGCAAAAGGTAGGAGTTCATTCGGGTAAAAAGAATGGACATGCCGCTGCCCAACTACATGCGCGCCTTTTTAGTAAAGGGAATAGTGTCCCAAACGATCTCATCACCGGGAATACCATTATCAACCTCCCTATTCGTGCCCATGGGCTGTATTATCATCGTCCATTACTCCTTGACAACCGCCAAACCCGCACGTCTCTCCTCATATGGTTTGATAGTGTGAGTTCCTCGCGCGAGATGCCCTGGCGTAAGCCCTGGGTGGATCCGACGACCGCCACTACAGACGAGGTCGAGCGCCGCGCGTACCAAGTATGGATCAGCGAAATAATGCTGCAGCAGACTCGCGTTTCGACTGTCGTTGACTACTGGAACCGTTGGATGGCGCGGTGGCCTACGATCCAGGATCTAGCTGCAGCGGAGCAGGACGAGGTGCTTTCAGCGTGGCGCGGGCTCGGGTATTACAGCCGCGCCACGAGGATCCATGACGCGGCGAGGATCATATGCAACGACTCCGAAATGAAGGGCTTGCTGCCATCGGAGGTCGACAAGCTGGTTGCCAAGGTCCCAGGCGTCGGGAGGTACACGGCGGGAGCCATCTCGGCCATTGTCTTTGGGAAGGCGGCGCCGATGGTGGATGGGAACGTGCTGCGCGTGCTTAGTCGACAGCTTGGCGTGTTTGGGGATGTTAAAGGGGATAAGGCGGTTATTGATCTGCTGTGGGCTGCAGCTGATAGCCTAGTTAAATCTGTCGCAGGAGATAAACCACAAGATGAGCAGCATGGTGTGGATCCCGATGATGATAATACTGAAAAGGACGATGAGAAAGTGGAACCGAGTGACAGGCCCGGTCGATGGGGACAAGCGTTGATGGAACTCGGTAGCACGATATGCACGCCGAAGCCTAATTGCGCGATATGTCCTATCACTTCAAGCTGTCGCGCATACGAAGAGGGTGTTCAATTAGCTACGAAAAGGGGTCTAGTAGCTAAGTCCACTACTACGTCGAGCAGCGCTACCCTTGATATCGAGGATGCGTGCACGCTTTGCAAGCCGTTTGAAGAGTACGCGGATGAAGACGACAACGATAACGACGAGCAGAACGTAAAGAAGGAAGAACCTAAGCAGCAAAAGCCGAAATCTAAGACACAGACGACATTGCGGTCTTTCGCATTCACACAAGTCACATCCAAGATGAAGACATCCGATCCCAAACCCTCACCGCCGCCATCATCCTCTCCAGCTCTCAGCAGCGCCGCGGTAGAAGTGGTCGTAGGCTACGCGAGGAAGTTCCCGCTCAGGACGGTCAAGAAAGCCGTGCGCGAAGAGGAAACGCTGGTCTGCGCCATCCGTCGCACCGGCGACGGCAGGTACTTGATTCGTAAGAGGCCGGGAAAGGGGCTCTTGGCGGGGTTGTGGGAGCTGCCGAGCTATGTTCTAGAAGAACCGCAAAAAGCCTCGCCAAAGAGTAGGAAGAAGGACGTGGAGAAGTGTGTCCAGGGGTTAGTTGGTGCGGGTACAGCGGGGAAGAAGAGCAAGGGAAAAGGAGAGGCGGGAGTAGTGAAGTATATAGGTGAGCTAGGATCCGTCCCCTGGTTGTTTTCGCATCTCAAGTTGACGATGCATGTCTACCTGTTTGAGCTTGAGGGCGAGAGTAGCAATGAAGAGGAGGAGTATTTTAATGGAAGTGATGGGGTACGGAGCCGATGGAGTGATGTTGAAGCTATTGATGCAGAGTCGATGGGGACGGGGATGCGGAAGTGTTGGGCGCTGGTTAAGGAGGCTGGTTAAGGGGGGTTTGTTATGAAAAGGGTCGCTCGTAAGAGAGTATTACTAGGTAGATTTGTCTTCCATTGCTGGGTAAGAATGGTAAGAACCTAATAGAACACGACTATCACATATATCTCTTGTATACGTCCACTTAAAAGCACTGCCTTCCATAGGTAGAATACCTATGCTCTGGAGGCATGAACATGGCCTAAGAGCCCCAATTTATACAATTTAAAGAAGTAAATAGACCTATTACTGGGTAAATTGAAAAAAAAGGAATTACAAAATTCAAAACGTATAATTAACAGTTTTGTATTTCAGATGTTTTGACGGGTAAATTTCTAACGAAGTTAATTATTATGTATATCAAGTTTCCGCCAAACTTTCACATATTACTTGGAACGGGTTTGAAATCGGTAACAATAAATGGTGACGATATTCTAGGACACAAGTTAGATCCAGGCCTGGAAGTCATATTCGATCTCCCTTTTAAATTGCCTTCTCACCATCGTAGTTCTATCTCTTTGAAGGGCTTGACTCAGACTCTTTTATGTGGTTGGCTGCCTTTACCTTTAGTGACCTCACCTCTTCGTCATGTCCGTTCACTAATGGGGGATCTAGCTTTCTTTGCCCGTACCAGAGTGCGTCAACCCTCATCATTCATTTGTCCCTAACCAATGACATGGGGATATTTTGTTGAATCATGATATCGTTTAGGGATCCGCTTCTTTCTTTAGAATCTTATATAACTAATCTTTCTCTTGGGTGCTTGGTTTCACGTCTATTATGGGCATGAATAATTTACGACATCCTCTCGTATTTCATAACATTTATATAATTTGTCAGGAACAAACGCAGAATTAACATAATCATGAGTAACTGGGGCAACGTGCGGTCCGAGGGCGGAAAGGCAGGTTATCAAGGTGGTGGAACATCCAGCACCGGTACTGTAAGTTGATTATTCTAGTATAACTAGACTTTCTTCTATACTTCCGTCTCTCATTTGGGAATTGCGAACTAATAATTATTTCGCAGTTCTCCGGGCCTGATTTTAACAACCTATATCTCCAAAAACGATCAACCGACCAAGAGTCTCTTAAAAGGCGCGAAAGCATATCAGATCAGTATAAGACCGGCTTCGTGGGCAGAATGTGGAGACGGTAAGTGGCCTCATCGGCTTTGGTATCTCCTTGCCCAGAACTCGTATTCTAATTACTCTTTGGTGTAGTTGGGTCTCCGGCCCCGGTGGTGAAACAAGAGCTTAGTTGTGTCTTTTCGGTCGATATGCAGTAGTTATGGAACTTTGGATTGCGTATACGAGAGATGGTGTATCATGACTGCTTGGCTGGTTGCTTGGCTCTGTCGGACGTTGAAGTTGGGTTAACTTGCTATATGTTTATACTAGTTACGTGGAGTCTATAGTGTATTGATTTTGTTTGTTGATTTAGTGAAACGTCTATTATAGCAGTTGATGTGATGACGAATGACATGGGGTTGGCATTACGAATTATAAACACCCTTGTCATAAATTGTCTCAAATCATCCATCTTTGTTAACTCGTAATGCTTTAACCCGAAGCTCTCCAAGAAATCGTAGTGATGGAAAATTTATCGTATGCTTTCCCGTCTCTTAATGGTAACATCGAGGCCCATCGACAGCCCCGGCGGATTGCAACGCACAACGTCGAATGAGCGAACCCAACAAGAAGTCGCATCATTACCTTGGGTACGATTCTGTAAGACGAAAGCCCGAGCCTGTAAATCGAGAGATTTGGAGATTTCAGGGGTCGTGGCCCGCGCCCACCGGGCTCAACCCCAGCTAGACGGTATGCAATGGGTGTGCATTCACCTGATTCTATCCGCCAATACTCAAGCAAGATGAACTCATACCGTTTCTTTTTCGCCTTACCATCACCTCATTCAGCCTGGTTAGAATTCTTCGACAACAATTTATTCGATGCAGTAGCATCCGCCAAGACTAGACAAGCTTTTTAGTAGACGGGAACCAAGCCCCTTCAATATTAGATTTTCTTAAACTATTCCTGATGAGTTTCCCGTCCGAGTCCACAGCTATGAGAATAGCCCTGTTCGTAACATATGCGACTCACATGATGGTGGTGTTCTACAACGGAATATTCCCTCCAATAAGAAATGTATATAGCGAAATAGATATTATATAATAGCTACTACAAGCACTCCTATATCAAAGGATATAAAGGGGTATGATCAACTCATCTCATTCCCTCTTTTGTAACTCACACTCGACTTCCTATCATCATCTGCCTATATCTTTATCATATCGAGTCGCGAGATTCGCCCATTACACTGCAAGATGAAGTACTCAGTTGTTGCGTTATTCGCAGCTTTCGTAGCTGCCTCGCCGCTCGACGAAGCCGGCGCACGCAATACCATTGCGCGAAGACAGGCTGCCGAGGCATGCTCCATCGGTTACTGCACCCAGAACGGCGGAACTACAGGAGGTGCTGGAGGACAGACCGTCACCGTCAAGGATGTTGATAGTCTTACCAAGGCGGCTAAGCAGGAGGGCCCTCTCACTATTATCGTCTCCGGCACGATCTCCGGCTCCGCCAAAGTGCACGTCTCCGCCGACAAGACTATCTATGGCGAGAGCGGCAGTTCTCTTAACGGCGTCGGCCTCTATATCCGCAGGGCTAAGAACGTCATCGTCCGCAACTTGAAGATCTCTAAGGTCCTAGCTAAGAACGGTGATGCCATCGGCATTGACGCATCCTCAAACGTTTGGGTCGACCACTGCGATCTGTCTGGCGACCTGAGTGCAGGCAAGGATGATCTCGACGGACTCCTCGATATCTCGCACGGATCCGAGTGGGTTACCGTGTCCAACACTTACTTGCACGACCACTGGAAGGCGTCGTTGATCGGGCATTCGGACAACAACGCCAAGGAGGACCAGGGCTCGCTCCACGTTACCTACGCCAACAACCACTTCTACAACACCTACAGCCGAGCCCCTCTTATCCGCTTCGGCACCGTGCACATCGTCAACACATTCTGGGACTCTTTGATTGGAAGCGGTGTCAACACCCGCATGGGCGCGCAAGTCCTGATTCAGAGCTCGGCCTTCAAGAACAGCGCCAAGAACGCCGTCTTCTTCGCTGACTCCAAGGAGACCGGATATGCCGTCCTCGACGACGTTGACCTCGGCGGCTCCCAGAACACCGCGCCGGCTGGCACTCTCACTGCTGGCTCCCTGCCGTACCCCGCTATCAAGGTGCTGGGTTCCGCCGCCGTTGCTAACACCATTCCCGGTACTGCCGGACAGAAATTGTAATGGCCTACCCAGGTGCCTATGATATATTCCTAAGGTATATATTATAGGTTTCTATATATGTATATATCACGGTCAGGAGTCACTCCCTCCCTGACCCAAGAACTGAGTCAGCCCTCTTTTGTGTATATAAACATAGCTTGCAGCTTCGCTGCGAGTTTTCATGATGTTCTGGTTTTCCAGAACATTATCTTCTTTCATAGCCACCTTTTTGGTTTCGCGATAGTATATATATATATATATCTACTTATATGAATAAAATGTCCCTTTTCCTAAATTTCCCGACTTGGGTTAAGCGTCTAACAGTAGAGTTTGCTTCGAATATTAAGAGTAATAATTCCTTATTCTGACACCGATAGCAAACAAAAGGTGGTATAACATGGTATAGTAATAGCGGAACTATTTGTTCTTAATAAATCTTTTATTGCGGAATGAGGCCTAGCGCGACTTCATATATAGATGAGCCCACGCGGTAGTTGTTTTTCTTGGGTTCCTTCTTGGGGACGCAAATGCCGAAGCACAAGCTACCGTACGACGAGGTCCAACTTTCTCATCTCGCTAGGATCAATGGAGGAATGCCAATGCCAATGCCAATGTTGGTGCCGGGTCCGGCTGTATGGTTGGCATCTTATTCCCCCGCATCTCATATGCAAATAATCCGCCGAATGCTACAGTAGCTGGGACTACATATGTGAATCGATATTATCCCATCGTCTTAAGCTTCTTCCATCGATAATATTTTTCTCGCGAATCTGTTGGCCCCTTGAAATTTTACCTAGTAGCATTTTTTAAACAGTGGCTAATAAGGTGTAACTACTACTTCGTACGCGTTTACACATGCAATGGATAAGTTACGACCTCTGGGACGCGGGATCGATGATTTGCTACTACCGACATTCGCTGCTTACGCGCCACTCGTCCTCGCAAAGGAAACCGAGATAAAGTCAACGCGGCGCGAGACACATAAGTACGGGACCACGCCGCGTCACCAGCTAGACATTTACTATCCGGACCAGGGTAAGGCGGCCCCGAAGTTTCGCGCGAAGCCCGTCTTCGTCTTCCTTTACGGCGGTGGGTTCGTGGGTGGCAATAAGATTAACGAAGAGTATGCACACGGCCTGGTATTTAGGAATGTAGGACACTTCTTCGCTTCTCGCTATGGCTTCACGGTCATCGTCCCGGATTACCGCCTCATTTCTCATGGTGCAAAGTACCCTTCCGGTGGCGAGGACGTCAAGCTAGTCGTGGATTGGATCGCGAAAGAGCTCACAAAGCAGGAGGGCTACGAGTCTATTGACTTGTTCCTATTGGGTAACTCGGCTGGAGGTATCCACGTCACGACTTACCTCCTAGACCCTGGATTCGAAGAGTCTAGGGAGGCAATTGTATCTGAGGAGAGGAAGGGTCCCGGAGTGTTGCTCAGGGGAGTAATACTGCTTGGCGTACCATTCCATTGGGGTAAAGATGATAACGCGATTCTGCGGACATACCTAGGAGACGGTAAAATCTGGGAGAACTCATCGCTAGGTACCCTCGAGAAGGAGAAAAAAAAGGGTGCTGAGCCGGTTCTGCCAGGTGTCAAGATCAACATCCTTGTCAGCGAGCTAGATCCGGAGCTCATGTACGAGTCGGCGCAGCAGCTAAGAAAAGAGTGGACAAAGGCCGATATTACGTACGACATCCTGGATGGGCATAATCACATCAGTCCGCAGCTAGGACTAAGTACAGGTATCGAGAAAGAGGAGGCTTGGGGAGTACAGGTTGCTGAGTTCTGCCAGTCACGCGCTACTAAATAAAAGACTTATTGTTGTGATCTTAATATGTAGGTAGTATTGGAATATAGCACGTCGTATATTTGTATGTTTTGTTATCTTTCCCATCACTACGAAGTTGAGATGGATTCTCGAACAGAGCTGTCCATGCCACTGTGCCGCGCTGTATTCACACCACCTCCTCCTTAACGGGGAAGCAGTGAACGGTACCATTTTCCCCCGGATCCCTCCTTTGTATCTCAATTTTCGTTACTGCGACGTCTCCCTCCATGATAAAGATCTTCGGGTCATGAAAGCTGTAGTTTTTCACATCGCCCAAGGACTCTGAGACAATTTTAGGAACTGTCGTTTGACACGTGTCGACGCTAGGCCATTGGCTCTCAAAAATTGTACCGTGGGGAGAGTCTGCCGTGTCGGGTTTGATAATGTAAGACTCCATACCAGCCGGCTTGAGGCAGGAAATTGCCTTTGGGAGGTGCTCCTGAACATAGTATTCGAAGTCGAACATGGCGTTTTTGGGGTAACGAATTATCAGACTCGTAGCCATCTTGATATATCTGAAATGTTGTAAGTAATATTATTTTCAACTTAATATAGTAACTTAAGAATATCTTTGGCTCCTTTCGCTAGTTGCCATTTGTTGTCCCTGGAATATCAGTATAATATATGCTTCACAAGATCCTTCAACCGTATCTCTTCTAGGAAAATCCAGTGCCTCCCTACCCCCTCTTCATCGCCACGTACATCATAGCACCAAGTTGATGGCTACCTTGTTTTGCTATTTTATTATATCATTGGTTACGATCCAGAGGTACCTTAGATATTTACTCCGATTCCATCGGAAATCATCGGAAATGAGGTGTGTTTAACATAGTCGGCGCCACAAGGAGGACACGAGGGCGTACGAAGTGCGGCATACGGGAAAAGGTGCCTTTGGGCGTTCAACTATGACGCATGCGGTATGTCGTCTCCAACTCCATTACGATTAGGTATTTGCATTCACAATGCGCACACTATCAACCTATAACGGTGTTAAACTTTGCATAATCATAGTATCTATTCTCGTATCAAGGAGTCAACTAACAGAAGCTGGTATATTATGAAAAGCACAACCGAAACTCCGCGATTATAGATACCTACCTACATAACAAGACTTATCGCCTCTTGAACTTCTGGGCTTGTCTTGGCTGGCTGCCATACGCCCTTCTTCCCTGTACTTTCTTATCTCTGCTCATACTCGCGCCTAACGTAAGGTCAATTCGTGGCGGCGTCGAGAAGCCGAAACTTCTGGCGACTTTTGCCAAGTCCAATTTATGCACATCAAAAACAGAACGTAAGCTGTGGCTTGCGTAAGCATGAAGGTATGAACGGTAGCCATCCTTGGCGCTCTGGTTAAGATAGTAGTTTTGCGAGATAAGCTTCTCGAGTTGCGAAGAAACGTTCAAAATCTTCTTCGCAGGGAATTCATACTCTAGCACAGGCACGCGAGCCTCCTTCAAGTGAGACAAGAAGCCAAGCTCGTGGGGCTGCAGAAAGAGAAGGCTGCGACCTTTGGAGTTTGCGCCACGTGCTGTTCGGCCGACCCGATGGATGTAGTCGCGGGGATCATCGGGAGGATCAAACTGAACTATGTAGTCGACTGCCGGGATCTAGTTTCTAGTTAGCATCGTGTGTGTTGCCTTGAGTTTCGCTCCGACAACTTACATCTAAACCACGAGCCGCAACATCCGTACACAGAAGGATGCCGGTTTTGGCGTTGCAGAATTCAAAGAATGTATTCGTTCGCTTTTGTTGCTTCTGCTTGCCGTGAAGAGATAAACAAGGTCTGCCGAAATTCGTCAGTATTGTATAAACAAGCCGAAGCCACTATTTGGTACCATATTACATATCCAAACATAACTAGATGGAGAACTTACAAATCGATATAATTCAAAAGCTCAGCGTAGTAGTTGACACTTGCACAGCTGGAGAAGAATACGATAACCTTCTTTTTCAAATTCCGCTTTAGGAACGAGAAAAGAAGAAGGAACCGCTTATCAGCCTCGCAGGTAACGTATCCTTGCTCCAGCCCCGCAACGGTAGAGCTGGTACTCTCTTCATCGACATTAATGTAGAGAGGGCCAGGTCGAAGGGAAATTCTTGCAAGATCTTCGACTTTGGTGGTTTGGGTCGCAGAGAACAGCATGGTCTGTCTGCCTTCGCTCGGTAGGATCTTGATAATTTGGCGCATTTCGTCCTCGAAACCGATTTCTAATATACGGTCGGCCTCGTCTATGATCAAGGATTTCAAATTCTTGAAGACGAAGGGGGTGTTTTGTAGATGATCCAAGAGTCTTCCAGGGGTCGCGATGATAAGATTCACTCCCTTGGCTAGTTTTTCAGCCTCTGCTCTACGGTTTGCTCCTCCGATAACGATCCCGTACGTCTGGGAGTGGTGTGCCATCAACTCGCGAGCGACGCCGAAAATCTGCAGGGCTAACTCTCTGGTAGGAGATACAACGATGACACCAGTTCCGTTGCGTGGTTTGAATCGCAGCGCGCTCAGCATCTCCACGGCGGGGATTAGGAAAGCCAGAGTCTTTCCACTACCCGTCTTTGCAGCACCGAGGACATCACGACCAGCTAGTAAAGGCGGGATTGCTTTCCGTTGAATCGTCGTCATCTTTTCAAAGCCCATATCCTCCTTGATGGCCTTGGTAGTCTTTTCAGACAGATTTAAGTCGGCGAAATTTTGCGCATCGGAGCCAATCGCAGTCTGGAGAGCAGCGATGGCGTTGTCGGTGGGTAAATCTGTGTTTTCAGGATTTTGGCCGGCATCTTCGTCGTCGGCATTTGCTGCTTCCACTCTCTTATTCAATTCAGATGTTTCTTTCGCATCTTCTTCTATTTCTTCCTCAGCGCGGCGACCATCTTCCTCGTCATCGTCTGAACTCTGTTCTGGGACGTCATTTTCAGCTTCGGAATCGTCGCTCGAGGATTCAGCAGCAATCTCGGGTGCGGCTCGCTTCAACTTCTTGGATTTAGGTGCTTTGACTGGAAGCGCCTTTGATTTTGACTCGGCGCTCTTGGAGCCATTGGCATCCTTGAACTTCCTCTTCTTCGCGTACTTTGCTGACTCCATGGTTTCTAATAAAATGTTGCGACAGGTTTGTTGTAATGTTGCGAAGTCAATCTTTGAGAAGTGGGCTGTCTGCTTTTACCCGTGTTCCAATCCTCAGGGAATTTTTTTGCTTATCGATTGAAAAAGATTCTGATAAGAAAAAGTGGAACTATTATCCTTTGAATACTGGATGGTCTGTGCACAATTCCATCGGGACATACCACTAGGCAGAGCTGGCAGAGCTAAGTCCGAGGCTTAGGTAATCTCAACTTGTGTATTTTCATCCATAATTAACTCCTTCACATACTTTTGACCTTTATTAACTAGGTACCACCTAATATTTCTATTCCTCTCATCGCCCATAAATGTGCATTTATTTTAAACCACCTATAAATATCACGTATATGAAGAAGTCCCTAAACGCTCTCATCTCACTTCTTTTTGAACTGTTCATTGAGTTGGAAGAAATAAACAAGATGGAGTGACTAAATAGAGATCAATCCAGCATAGCTCAAGATAACCTCAATAGCCGTTATTCAAAGGTCTTACTCAACCCTCTTTCTACTTTGATTTTTCATTCACTCGATTTGTAATGAATAAAAGTCCATCCTATAATTATATTTCGTATATTTCGTACTTTCATGCCGCATCTTCTGTCCTTGGTCCTGGATACTTCTCTACCAATGCTGATGCGGCAGCTGATATTAGAAAGCGTGTTATAAATGAAAAGCACTACCGGTTCTCACTCTCCATCTTTATTACCTACTAAATCCTTCCAGGCTGCCGGGAACTTGTTCCCACCCCCATCGCTTACTGCCTCTTGACGCCCTTTTTCTCGAAATGCGAGGGTTGCGGGTTTTCAGGTGCATTACAGCTTGCATACCGTTGCACTGGATAAATTCGCGGGTAAAGTCGAACATTGGTTCTCCCTTGTTCTGGCTCGCGACTCAACCCCCATACCGCCCGCTCACGCGCCTTCTCGTATCAAAATTTCTTGAGAGCTACCTTTTCCCCCCTGGTGTCCTGGCCGCGGCATTGTCGGTTTACTTAAAATTAGAAATCTCGGCACACAGTTCAGCTGGCAAATCCTATATCTCATGACCCGCGTGGGATAGATTGAACGTGGGATACCCCAGGTCCTTGGTCCTCTCTGCCAGATAGATTAGTGATATATTACACTATGGGGAAGCATACTCGCTACCATATTGGCTTTGGGGGAGGCCCTAGTAACGGGCCATACTGCAGGTATTATATGCTTTAATACTGCCGGGAAGTTTTGTTCTCACAGATCCTCTTTCCGTAGGCACGATAGACTTATCCCCTCAGTAAGATCACCCTCCTACCCCTATTTACTTCCCTTCTGTGCCTTGACATTACTCCCGTGCTCGTGGTGCGCTAGGCTCATCATCATCGGCCGAACTACTACCCTCTTCCCACCATATCCGTTTCCCGTGTCCTAGTCTTATTGGACTTGAATTTGGACTTGGGTACCACGTTGCAATGTGATGTGACACTGTTGCGAGGAGGCATCTCAAAATGGTAGCTGTGAGGTGATTGTAAGCTCAAGATATTACTTGGATCATGTCGTATCACGCGGCCGAGACTCGGACTCGTCCGGCCTTCTGGCGTATTCCCTGGCAGAGCTCCGCAAGGGTGTACCAAGGGAAGGTGATAGAACACGGCTGAGGTGGAGTCCGGGGCCTTACAAGCTGCTGGGGAAGCCGGAAATCATTGGTTGATGCTGGGGGGTTGCGAGGCTTGGTTCATGACAGGATTTAGACTGGTAGGGCCGGCACATCCATCGCCTGAGGAAAACCGCGTAGAAGCATGGTCGTGGGCATCATGGTCTAGTCTCCAGATCGGCCATGAGCTGAGCTGCGATCAGGTCGAGACCGCGAGCCATCTATCATCTGCCCACCGAGGCGAGAACGCCCAATGCCTCATCCGGCAGGTCCTAGGGCTCAAGGTTACCGTACGTCGGAGTGTAGTCCTATGTCTGCTGTCTGCCTGCGAGCCAAGTGTATGGCATGTTGGTGGGGGAAATCAGTATAAAAAGCGTGTACAGAGTCTTCTGGATAGGATAGATGTTGCACCATTTCGGAGAATATCAGCCTCTGTCGATCACTGTTCATCACGCAATTCAAATTCCTACCACCATGAAGTCAACATTCTTTCTCACTCTACTTGCTGGCTTTGCCGCTTCTGCAGTTGAAGGATTCAATCATGCCCAAAAGGAGGCTCGACGACCTCAGCCGGCGTATGAGATTGAGACTGTACAGCCGTCGCTGCACCTTGACAAGGTGAACTTGAAGCAAGTTCCCGCAAGCTCGGTCCTGTCATCGGATCAAGCTCCCGCTCGTGACTTTTATGAGTGCAGGAACTCGGTATGTCCTTTACCTCGCGCTTCCCCTTTCCTACATGTTTCATCTCTACCGGTTTAGAGTCGATCATGATTTGTTGTTCTTCCACCTATCTTGTTTTGCCTATACATCTCCCTTGAGACTGACACTCTACCTTCTTCATTCATAGAACCCCCCTCCTGGCGATGGTGACTGCAACAACATAATCGACGAAGTCTTCGCATTGGATCAACCTCTCATTGTAGCCCCCAACGCGTGCCTATTGTTCCAATACGGAACCTGTTGGGGCTTCTTCTGCGCCTTATGCCAGCAACTGTCGACCGATACCAACTTCGTCGGCAACCAACTCGTCTCGGCCGAAGCACTATGCGTAGCCGGCGGTCAAGCCGGTACCCTCGTTAGCCCGGACAGGCCGCAATGGCAGGCTGGCTTCATCTACCAGGGCGGTAGTCTACCCACCTACGACGTGTGTTAATTATCTGGAAAACAATTGGTAATTGGAAGTTAGTCGAGTGAGATAAGTTTGACAAGTTTTAATGAGAGTTCTTGTGTGGATGTATACTTCTTGTATCTGTCACATTTGATGGCGTTGGCGGTGTAGGTGTGTATAAAAGAGTAATGAAGTAATTTTAGATAGAAAAGGGGTTTGATGTGGTACCGAAAATACTCACGTCCAACCTCTCCAGTAATCAGAACTTACTTCAACTCGATACTTTCAGCTTTTATTGCGTGACACGGGTACTGTAACAGTACAATGATGCGCATGTGATTCCAATTTAGAATAATCCCAGGTATACATCGTGGGTGGACAAGTATTTCCATATAATACGCGCATCATATAATACCAAAAAATAAAAATAAAAAATGAAAAATCGGAAAGCAAAAATCGTTGTTAACCTGTTTCTTTTTTTTGACCTTTATCAAAAGTCCAACGCCCAAGGGATATATAGAAAGGCATGTAAATATATTTACAACACCGGACATGTATTTCATGCAAGCAGCCCACCCCACTCTATGTATATTAATATGCGGCGGTTCCTTTTTATCCACAAAGCCGGTTACCAAAACAAGGACCGTAGCAATGTCAAGTTCATCCGTTAATGCGCCCCTCTGAACCAGCCCGCCGGATTCTCTAGCAGTAGTCGTTATCCTGCTCTACCATGCCCTGCATCTTATTTTCATCATAGTCATAATAGCCAAGGTTATCAATCAGGGCGGGATCTTCATTCAGTGAACTGCCGCCGTCGGAGTGTAACCCAAATTTGATTCTGGGATGGGGTCTTCGTGCTTAGCTGTACTGCCCTTACCTCTCCACGTGCTAACAGCAGGGATATCAGCCTGATATCTCTCCTCGTCGGTGCCATAGGCACGCGGGGTGAGCTTAATAAGGCAGTGAAGCGGGACATTCATCCAGGGACTGCGAGACTGATCCTTCTTCATGAAATAAGCGTATATGCAGCGTAAGATAGCCTGGTGGGTAACAATGAGGATATCCTCGGATCTTTCAAGCTCCATTATGATAGGTTCAAGACGAATAACAACGTCACGGTACGACTCGCCACCCCGGTAGCGGTAGTTATATTTATCTTCGTCGCGGGCCACAAAGTCCTCGGGGTAGACGTCCTTGATCTCTTGGTAGGTCATACCGTCGCAAACTCCCGCATCGAGCTCATCCAACGCTTTCCACTGCAGCTGGTTATAATTCTCGGGTAGAAAACGAGCCGTTTGTATTGTGCGCTTTAGTGTCGAAGTCCATACTGTGAGGGGACGATCATCCTATAAAACCATGAGACTTGGTATTCAACAAAAAAAAAGAGTAAGTTGGACATGAACTTACACCAACAGACTGACGAACAAGTTCAGGTAGTTTCTTAGCATACTGATGTCCTCGCGGGGACAAGTCGGCATCACCTCCAATTCGCCCATACAGGTTGTATAACGATTCACCATGCCTTGAAAGCCACACCGATCTCGGGCGAATGTGTAAGTTCATAAGGTAATAGACTACCCGGCTCTGGAGGTAATCTTGTATACGATTGATGATGACCTGGGCCCCGACATTCATAATTTTGAGGTATGTGTACTCATTCTCGTCACCGTCGGCATCGATACTCTTATACACCTTCTCGTAGTTCTTTATTCGATTACGGAAATCCAAAGCGGCTTTCTCAGGGTCCTGACCCTTGTAGTCGGGGCTGGTGGTCTTGACGTCTCGAATATTGGCCATAATAAGTTCCTCGTTATCGCATTTAGATTCGACGAACAGAACTTCGATCCCCTCTTTAGTGCACAGGTCGTAAACCCATTTCCTGCGTTCCTTGGTAGAATTGGTAGCATCGAGGATGCCAATTACACCGCCTTGACGGAACCATCCTAGCATGTCGTTGATGGCGGCCTCGGCGGCGACGCGACGTCTACGCTCTCCATCGGCATTGCTAGTATCGAAGAACTCGGCCGGCGGTTGGGGTGCGTCATGACGCCGGTAGTTGCCAACATTGAATGTCTTAGCGTCGATCGAGAGCCATTGGAGGTAACGCTGGGCTTCAGTACAAGTAAAACAAGTCAGCCTTCCTGGGTTTCACAAGAGCTGGATCAAAAAGGGGACTGAATTGACATGTGACTCAAGATGAATGTAGTGTAGTACCTTTCTGTGCTATGTAACTCTTCCCTCGTGCAGGTAAGCCGACCATGACGACGCAGATCTTGGTGTCCTCGACCTGGACGACGCGGCCGTTAGTGCCTGGTGCCATTTTTTCCAACTTTCCAATGCGACAAAGTTATAACTGTAGGCGTCAACAGCGGGAGCATGTGAGGCAATGGGTAGTATCGCCAAGTAGATTGTACGACAAGGTGAACAAGAAGGGCGAGTTTTAAAATTCGGTTCGAGAATAATGGAAAACCGGAAAAAAGGAATGGGATTTAAGATGAGATTACGGATCTTGGTTAGGCGCAAGCTAAAAACAAAATGGTAAGAAGAGAATTGGATTGGGCAGACTTTCTTCTTCCAATATCGTCTGTAATATCGTCTGTAGTAATTAAGTCAAGTAGACAAAAAAAAGTTAGAAGTGCTGTACGTGGAAGGGTGTAGTGTTGCATCCAGAAAAAAAAGGAAGACGACGGGTTGGATTCATGAATGGAAGGAAAGTTGCGGTGATGCAGGAGATTCCGTCACCACTAAGACGTGATTGGGTGTGACACCGGGATTCTCAGGAACCAGCGACAGGGTCTAACAAGACATGTACCCTCCCACATTCCATTTACCTAAGGTACAACAGACGGTACAACCTTGGCGACCTTGGAACACAGGTAGCTGGGCATACAACCTGACAACCTGACAGGACAAGTGGAAGCTACAGTGCAACGCAAGTAGCTACGCTGCTGGGTACCTAGGTAGCCAGCTAGCCTGGGGTAGCTCGAAAAAAAATCAAAATTCGGCAATAGGGCCCCGCATTGAAATGGAGAACCCGCTTTGTATCGGGTTGCGGGGCAAAGGGACCAATGGAGAGAGCCGAAGGGACCAATTGGAAATCAAGGTGAGCCGAGCTGGACCCCGTACTTTTAGACTTTTAGAGTTCTAGATAGCTCATAAGAAGAAGAGGAAGGATAAACTCGTAAGATAAATTCTATATTTTTAGCTAGACTTTTCTAGTTGACTGCGATCATCAACTGACCTGTTGAACCAACTTTGGCATTACCTAACGTTATGAATCAGCTTGCAAGCTCTGACAAACAAAACACTTGGAAATTTGTCATACTACCTGCATACCGTACCGGCAGCTGCTGGTTGTAAATTACCTAGGTAGGTAAGGTAGGTAGTTAATGAAGAAGCTTCCAAGACTTTAGGTTATGTCTATTCTTTCTTTGTATCTCTTTTCGTCCCGGTTTGGGACACATAAGAAGAAAAGACTAAAAGAGGGTAGTTATACTTGATGCCGCATATAGGCGTATAGGCTTATAGGCACTAGCCATGAAGTATCACAAGACCCATCTCACTTTAACGTCGGGAAGAAAATAAATGAAGTCCTCGGTAACTTTCCGGAAACCTAATTGCCTGTTCTATAACATGATGATGATATAAGAATCTGTCCACCCGCAACCGACTACTCCCGAAAACATATCTTCTCTATTTCCTACTTGGGAAGATTACCAATACCTTTTTTTTTCGAATTCAACAGGAAGATATATTGCCGATGAGAAATAAGCCGTGGCATATGGCGTGGTTGGTGCCACGATAATGCGATTTGCTTTTTTTTTTTTTTTTTTTTTTTTTACCCCAGCCACCGAGCTCTTCCACGTCAGAAAAGAATAAATAGTCCAAGTCAACTTTGACTAAATTGGCCATACTTCCGCTCTTCACACAGACCACAGGACCATACGAAGTAGCAAAAACTGCTATTGCAATTGGGTCCCGCTCCGCACTGTCACGGTCACGGGGGTGATTGAATGTAGGCTGGTACATTATAAATCCCAGAGGGCCGTAGTAGAAAGAAGCGGGCGACATCGTGAAATTCATCGTCTCACCTTTGAAAAATTCGACGCGTGACCTCTTCGGCCCCCTGCAACGACGCCCCTCATCGTGGCAATATGTATAATCCGGGTTGCCGCTTCGAGATCCGGCCTATGATAAAGGTGCCCTTACAGTCTTGGTAGCCTTCGCGATTCCGCGGCCAAATCCTCTTTAGGAGTTTGTCTTGACCGCTAGTATCAATGCCGTTTGCTTGTTGCGATGTCTACTCACAATGCGGTATTTACGTAAATTGTTCCCGGAGACGAAGATGTAGGACTTAAGAGAAATGGGAAGATGAATTTGAATTGCCTTGAAATTATGGGTCTTTCCATTAAAATGAAATTTGCCAGGTCCGCTAGAGCGCTTTCATCGTCCGGGGAAGATGGAATACGACAAAGGTTACAATTCTCTTCGGTACATGTATTGATAGTAAAAGTATTGATAAGAATAAGCGCGCATTATTCACGACACCACGTGCATCGCGTGCTGCTTACACGGAGCAACCCGAGCCGAGTTACTATGTAGATCTGAAGGAGCTGACAGGGATACCGGGGGATCCTGTGCCGACCTATTGGGTCCTCTTATCTCAGTTGGTACGCTGTGTACGATTAAAAAAAAACCCCTTTTACAGTGATAATACCTTCGATTACACATCGCCCTGTTATCCCATTCCTCCTTTTTTATGCCCGCAAACAATGTAATACAACGACTTCATATGGTATTCAGGAAGAGAAGGACATGCCATTAAATACCTACCCATTCAGTGTACGATGAGACGCAGAATGCAGCTTGGATTTCCATAACAGGGCGAAAGAGCCCCTATTTTGATTGACAATCTAGAGAAACCCTTGCAAGCATGTCCGCCGCATGCTCGATATCATTCCCTCTTCCCGATATAGGTATTTAAATTATAGGAATTGTCTTTTCTAAGCTTCAGTAAAACTGATGGCTCCAGAACTCGACGTTGCCGGATCCGATATTCATCACCGCCACAACATTTGTCAAAAATGTAATTCCTAAGATGTAAGGTCCAGTACCTCCGTTAGCAATTCCAGTTTGGCATAGGTTGGTTTGAGGATCCCGCTCTTCTTTATTTAATAAATCCTTAGGATTGATCCAGAAGGTGGTCCCTTCGATCTGGACGCCAAAACTTGGCGGAATAGCATCGCAGCTTGTAAAGTACGCGCCGTAGTTCCAGAGATACGACGCAGGCGGATCGAATTTCCCATTCACCATTTCAGCTAGGTCTGTAACCATAAATTAGTTGCATTATAAGCTGTTCGGTCAGAATATAATCACCTGGAGGGAGGTAGATCAACGATGTGGCGGTGTCTAAGATGAATGGATAATGCCCGTTTGTTGTAATCCCCCCAAATTTAAAAGCCGTCGGAATTATTGTATAGAAGGATGGTTTCCAAGAAGTGCTATCTCGATCGATAATATCCGCCTAATAGGTTAGCACATAAGCCATGTTATAGAAGGCTTTGACAGCGAAGGTGTTTACCTACGATAATGATAGGGGTTTGGTCGTGATCACTCTTACTAATATCGACTGGTGGCATTCCTCCAATGCTTACAGAACCAAGAGATGAGTTTCTAGCCACTGCTACCATGTTAGTCTGCTTATACGAATAAGAAATGTAGAAAAGAAAAGGCCTAGAGTGAGCATACAAGCAACGGCCCAGTATGGCTCGGCCAACCCATTAGAAACCATCGACGTAAAAAGGGGTGAATACGGAACAGAGAGAAGCTGGCTATTATCATAAATGTCGTCTCCCCAGTAAGCGTTAGTCAATGAGGGATAAGCGAGGCCGAGGATGCCAGAAGTAACGTTATTGCCTGGAAGCTCAACTTAGAATGCTGACAGAACATACCCCTTGCTTGACAGATAGGGTAAATACTAACCGTGCCACGTCCCTTGACTGGCAATGGCAATTTCCTGGTCAAATACTGTTACACCCGCAAATTCGACATCCTAAGTGAGTAATTGGTTAGGTCTTTATTGATTTTTCAGATAACCCTAGTAAGTGTAGGCTGCCCTCCTGAGAACGACTTTTCCTCTGCCCATTATTGATCACTCACCATTTGTCCCATCACTATATTAAAAAGTTAATAATGTATTTAAAGTAGCTTGTCGCTTGTAGGGTCGATTATAGGATTTTACTCACGACCCTGTACGCTTTCGCCGTCCCCGTACTTAACATCAAAGTGCAGATTGGGCAGAGGCCCCCCAGTAAAGTTGCCTGCGAAAGTAGGACCGAGGGCACATATATCATCAGAAACAGTCTCATTGAGGGTGCCCTTGCAGCTGAAATTGGATCCTATCACCCCTTAGAGTACTGGTCAGCTATGCTCAATGGCTTAACACGTAATAGAAGGGTTCTGGGATTAACATACATGTATCTGCAGATCCTGAATCGATGACAACTTCCAGTTGCCGTCCGTTGAAGGACGCTTGTACAGCATATTCAGCGGCATAGTGATTGATTGCTGTGACATTTTCGTACCCGGTGCCGCCGCTACCACGCTGGATTTGACCAAATAAGGCTGCTGCGGAGCGGCGTGGCTTACGTACATCGTGGGGGATACGTCTCAATTCTACATAGTTTTGGACCGTTTTCTCGATAGGGGTAGATGTAAGCGGCCTCACACGACGGAACCGGAACCCAGGAAGAGAGAGTGAGTAAATCAGATCTCCAGATGTAGGACCCTGTGTATAATTTAGTAAAGGTAAGTGAGGAGGACTAGGTGCAGCCAGTGAAGGGAGCAAGAGACCGAGCACGACGAGTGACTTGATAGCCATCCTATTGAATAACACTAGGTAGTTAGTGAAATTGCGTTTTAGGTATAAAGGGTGAAAGATCGCAGTTCAATAGAAGAGGCTTGAGCGGTATCTATAACAAGGGCAGAAGAGAGATAGATAGCGAGGAAATTTGAGGTGGGCCTCTCTTGGACTTATAGAAGTTTGGGGCCATTGTAATTGAATCTACATACATGTACTCAGGGACTAGTCACACGTACACATTACGCCTAGCACACAAAGGGGAAAATGAGGGCTACTCGTTTCGAAGGTGATATGACTTGACATAACTTTGCCGATGTAAGAAGTGACCTACGTAGGAAGCCGTAATGAAATCGGAAAGGATCTAGGAACGGGTCACTGCAGGTGTATAAGGTCATACCTCATATACACGACATATGCTATATACCTAGGTAAGTAGGTACATTATGATCATTTAAACCCATTTACGCAAATTTGTATTATAGAAGCTTCCCCATATATACAGTACGGATTATGAATTATCTATAGATACCAAGCTACTAAGGTATTTGAGCGAGATAATAGAAAATTAACCGAAATAGTTGCAAGTTTGCTTGTCTGAGTTTGCACATGTCAACTAAAGTAGCACAGATACAAAGTCTTCGCTTATCTGACTCTATATAGTATCTTGCAGCATAAATGCAACCATATTTCGAGATTCTGTCGCGCTTGTGTTATGTTTGTTGTTGCTATGTGTAAGTCGATATATTCTTTGGATGTTGAATATAAATGGAGAAATATACGGAGGAAGAGTCAAAACGTAGATCGGTAACTTAAACTACCGTTACCACCGGCCAATGACACTCAAACGGAGCAAGTATTGCACCGAAGTTAGCCAGGTACCCCGGTACTTACTTCAACTAACACATATCCCCAGCCTCAACCCAATGGTATAAAGGCCAGGTTGAGACGTAGTTAGAAGCCATAAAATATAATCATCTCATGATTAATAACGACTACCTTTTAATAAACATAACTAAAAGAAAATTAAATTAAAATGGCGTCAAACCAACTAGTCACGACTGCGGTGAAACCGTTATCTATGATGAAGAAACTGTCTCCCTTCGTTTACATCTACGAACCCGAGTCCATCGTTGCACCGACAACTACCCGCTTGCGAGTCCCGAAGCTCATCTTCGTTGCTTCGTGGATGGACGCACAAGATTTACACATTGCCAAGTATATCACGCGTTACCAGGCCATTTATCCTACCTCTAAGATTGTGCTGGCCAAGTTCGTCTACAAGGAATCCATGTCTCCATCCCTTGCACGAGAAGTTGTTGAACCTGCTTTCACATTCCTTCGATCGGAGTTGGATGCAGGCTTTCTATCAGCATCACCAAGCGAACCTGAGATCCTCATGGTATGTATGAAAACGATTGAGCGTTCATAATCATATATCATTATTTCTTCTGGCTTAATAATTCCCAAGATGAACTTATAAAAAGCGAGCCATAAGATGCCGTACAAGTACTAACATGTGCTTAGCATTTGTTTTCGAACGGTGGCTCGACTACTATCCGGACGTTATACGAACTATTCCAGTCTCAGACAGGACACCCTTTTCCACTTCATGCAGCAGTATACGATTCATGCCCCGGGCTATTCTCCTTTTCAACTACTTATAACGTCTTGATAATCAACTTTCCAAAGGGTCTCTTCCGATTGATCGCGACTCCATTTGTCACTACGTTCGTTACCTGCCTTTGGATCGTGCACGCTTTCAGATTCATTATTGGCGAGAATTTCATGGCCGTAAATTGGAGGGTCCTCAACGATTTGGACTTGGTGAAACAGACGAATCGTTCGTATATATACGGCAAAGCCGACGTTATGGTCGACTGGAGACACGTGGAAATACATGCAAAGGAAGCTGCTGTGGTAGGACTGGACGTACGAACAGAGCTCTTTGAAGGCAGTCCACATGTGTCGCATATGAGGTCGGATGGTGAAAGGTACTGGAGAATTGTAACGGAAACATGGGAAAGGGCTATAGCGGCGCAATGACCGGAAGAGTATAGGAGTGTCAGAATAGTAGATGTACCTCCTATTCTTCGCCATATAGCCAATGATGTAGGGTTCCTAAATAACTAACATATTCTCAAGGTACCTATAGATTATTATTAATTTTACCTTAGACGCATGTACAGCGGTGAGAATTATACAAGTCACTCCTCCGCCGGGAAGAATACATTAATAGTTTTACTCTGCACTAGCTCTATGAAGCGTTTCTCCTCCATGTTCCATATTATTTCCATATTATTGCACTTGGGCCAATCGAAATAGTGGTGACATAATGTTTCGTTCCCAAGTTAATTTCGAATAGGAGTTATACTCAGCGTGTCGATGCGTAATATACATCTTTCTGGATCTTCGAGTGGTTATTCGCCCTTATAATCAAGGCTGTATCACCCAGCATCACGGCTAACATGGAAATCTGACAAGGCTACAAAACGCAATATGCTATATATGTTGTTGCTGGAAGGCGAGTCTTAAAAGTAGATCGAAGGTATTGAGTTAAGAGGAATTGAGCCGGTAAACTTTTAAAGAGAGGTAGTTATATGATATTAACTAACCAATTAAATTGCAATGCGCGAGGTCCGATAAGTCTGCAAACACGTATTTCATAATCCGGCAAATGGTAAACCCATATCTTACAAGTATAATGACGTGGGCTAGGTAGGCATATACTTGTAGCAAATATAGCATAGTCGTGGTCTGAGGTCACTTGAGACAGAGTTGAATATGAATTCGACGATGGCATTGAGCGAAAAGCGCACGACCCCTTGATTGTACTAACCCTGTCGTCCTTGGTGAACTATTCCGTTCCTAGCAATGGGCCGTTATGCGGATCATGCCATCCTTGCTCGCATCTTGCCGATTAAGGCTGGCCGACTGAAGCTATCGCGCTGAAGCAGTCTGGGCCTGAGATCTTGGCAGGAGCCTTACTAGATCAAGCCTGATTTCTTACTCTGTAATTACAACTACGCCGCACTTGTTGTTCATAAGCTTGAACGTTTTTGATGTGGAAGAGGTAACTAAGATAAGAATGTAACCACGAAGTGACTCAAGGATCAATCGTCCGGTGCCATGAGGGCTTTCAAAATTTATATAAAAGGTGGACCACTGCGCCGGAGACGCGGTGAATGAGATATCAGTCGCTATAGTACGGTAAATAACTTGATTGACTTCAGCGCACTTATAGTCGCGACAACGTATAGACCAACCGCCCAAAATGTACGTCTTCAGCGCTCGAACGGTTCTTCTAGCTTCGGCTTTGTCCTTTTGCCAAGTAACCGCCTCTTGGCCACCTATAACAGGTGATGACTTCGATTTCACCGCGACATATAAGTCTGGCCTTAAGATAACGCCATCTAAGCCTCCTGCAGATGTACTGCACGCGAAGGAAATCGTGTTTGAGCGGCCAACAGTTGTACTCACGGACCCGGACAGCACTGGGCGGGACGATCGGTATACCGCCTTCCTAGAGATATCATATATACCGACGATCGACATGATCGACGACAAGATCTACACATTTCCATGGATCAAGACAAATCTGGTCGTGACGGAGAACGGCACATTGAGCGACGAGCTCCGCGAGTCAATGTCTATCTACCATAACGATGAGATACCAAGTTCCGAGGCGCGGAACGCAACGCTTCACGTCTGGAAGCAGAACCCCGAATTAATGCACTTTATCGAGGACGACGATATGCCTATATTCTGGCAGCTGGCCCGCATCTGGTCTAATAGCACCAGCAAGGTCGACTATAACTTCCCGCGGGCTAGTGTCGACTTCAAGGTACGCAACGAGACCGGTGAATTCAGGGATGACGTGGATGAGAATGGCGCAAGCATCGAAGGATACGTCACCACTTCCGCAACGGCCAGCGCGACAGCAGCCCCGACTGATGTGCCAAGCACACCTACCGGACCAAGCTCGGCGCCAGAATCTACGACGACGGGTGCAGGAGAACCCATAGAGACTCCTAATGCTGCTTCGAGTGATCTCATTTCCTCGGCTTCTTGGCTTATGGCGTTCTCGGGGCTATCGCTGCTCGCTTCGGTAATCTCTGCGATCTGATCAAGATCGGATGTCGGTTTGACGATACAATGATTTATTACATACCATGCGTTAATACATACCATGAAGGCGAATAAAGACCTTTTGGTGTGCAACGGCTGATGAGATGCATGATATACCTCGGAGTTGACACAGCACGCACCTCACATAAGTCAGAGGCTCCCATGCACACCATGCGAGCACGAAATTACCTGCGAAACGTTCTAACTATACCCCCGTTAATGTTTATACCCATGGCTATACTAGATAGCTACCTATGTTAATTTCGAGTAATTAAACCACAAGTTACAAGCCCTGATGAATCTTCCTGGTGTACACTAACGCTTCTCATGAACCTGTAAGCCTCGTTTCAAAAAGATTGATTACCTCTGAGTAATTTCCCCCAAATCCGTATACATATTCTGCCTCATACCTATCCTACACCCTTAATCCACCCTAAGTTCTAGTTAACTCGTCTCACCCATAACAGCATTCCCAATCCTATAACATTGTTTTCAAGGTCCAAAAAAAGCGTTTCATCATTACTAAGTGAATGAAATGGCGTAACACCTCTTATTTACCTCTTAAAATCAAGGTGACAGCCCCAACTCCTCTAGAAAGGCGACTTCGTCAATCAATTGTTCGACTGGGTCGTCGGGTGGTTCAGAGCCGGTGACGAGCTGGAGGACCCCCACGTCCGAGACGATGTAGTCCTTGACGGATAATTTCAACTCTGAGACAGAATTATCGCTTCGCGCCTCGTACGTAGCCGTGTCTGCCCGAACAGCGTCAATGTAGCACTGGCGTGCTTCAGCAGGAGATATTCCCTTTCGACGTTTGCAGTTCCATATGTGTAAATCGGCTTTGGAACGCACAGAGATCCAGCTCTGTCCCCGGTATTGACACAATTTTAAGACTCTCAAGTCTGACTAGACAAATTAGTTAGCATGATTCGTCTAAGAATGGCTGGTGAGTGTATACCTCAGTCAATATCTTACTGTGAATAAACACAATCTTGTCGTAGGCGTAGAGGTCGTTATTATAATAATAATTGAACGCCGAAATACCACGAGTCCCTGATCCTGGGACATCATACCACACGACGTTCTTGTGGTTGTTGTCTTTATATTTCTTCCGCCTCAAAGTTGTTTCGGCCTCTCCTACCTCGGCTGCGTCTCGATCGGTGTGGCTTAAACCGCGCAATGAGTTGATGAGAGAGGACTTGCCCGTTCCTCGGTTGCCAATAAGCGCGATATTGATGCATCCTTCTTCGTATCCGGCCACGGCTCGGGCGTATTTTATATCGGCATCGGTTATTTTGCGGTCTGGTAGAACTCCCCTATTCATTTTATTGTTAGCAGAGCTTGGATAACTTGTACACTAAGAAAGAGGTTCTCAAAATCTCACAATTCACGTAGTTCACGTTCGTATCGTTCCTTTTTACTGGCCTCTTGAGCTAACCGTTCATTGTGTTCTGCCAAATCTCGAGCTAGGCGTGCTTGTTCCTCTTTCCGCTCCGCTTCTTGTCGAGCCACACGCTCCTGTTCTACCGTGCGTTCCGCTTGCTCTCGGGCCAGACATTCTTGCTCTAATCTGTATTCCGCCTCTTGTCGAGCTGAACGTTCTTTCGCTTCTCTCTGTTCCGCCTGTTCTCGAGCCAGGTGCTCCTGCTCCGCTCGATTTTCTGCTTCACGCCGGGCTAAGCGTTCTTGTTCCTCTTTATATTCAGCTTGCTCTCGGGCTAGACGTTCTTCTTCTGCCTTGCGTTCTGCTGCCTGCCGGGCCAGACGTTCTAGCTCTTCTTTACGCTCTGATTCTTCTCGGGCTAGACGCTCTCGTTTCTCTCGACTCTCGGCTTCTTGTCGGCCTAAGCGCTCTTGCTCCTCTTTTCGTTCGATTTCCTGCCGAGCTGCACGTTCCTGCTCTTGAGCAAGGATAACTTCAGCTATCCGTTTATTTGTCTCTTTGTATTTCTGCTCGGTCTCGAACGCCTTTTTCTTATCAATGAACCACCAAGCGATGATTGGAATTGCTTCTATCTCAAGAGTCAACCTTAGAACTGTTTATACTAACTTGTAAAGACGACACATACCAGCCATGATGGTCTCGCCGAGACTTACGTCCGGGTTATGATTTTAAGTTTCTTACACCCCTGGGTCTAAGGGTATTGGGTACTTTACCAAGGGAGAGTATCGCTTTAGGTATAATGAGTATCCAAACAGTGAAAAATGTGGAGTGGAAACTTCATAAAGCGACGGAAGATTAGATTAGTGGTTTGAAACTTCCATTACTCTCAGCTCCAGGAGCATCTCCCTATATTGGCCCAACTCTGTGGGTGGCTACGTATTGATTTGTCTCCATGTACGTGGTTCAGGCAGCTATGTCTCAAGGGCTTTGAATGTTTTTACGTCACGCAACCTAGACCATAACAACATGTACATCGATCCTCGAATAAGTCTATCCACGTATCCCGATCGGGCACATATACGAAGTTTCTGAAAATACGTGGTGGCCTAGATTATGCTAACTTAGGATTAACCCAGAACACAATAGGGCAATACTGGCCACTGGGACGGGTACGCTGAGCCAAGTCAATCGTAGAATCTTGATTCTGCTTTTATGAACGTTGCTAGCTTTCGCTCGCCGCGGCCAATGGTCTCCTACCACAACACAGCATAGCATTTGTGCTACCCTGGGGTGTACAATGTACCATATCAAATACACCTTGTCGAGTCAGCCATGGTTGGGGAATAGGTCCGTGAATCGAGACCGGCAAAAACCTACTGTTTGTATTTACTTTAATAAATTGCCTTATTTCAGAATTTAGGCATCTAGTCTATATGCATGTATCGATCGGGTACCACTGTCGTTGGATACCGAAGCCAAAACTTACCAGTGGAGGTAGAAGTTTGTAAGCTAACTCGACGGGAATACTGGGGAAAGGTGAGAGCTAAAGATGAATGCTAATCGGGAATGGCCTCGAATTAAGAAGTGGTATGGCCTAGTTTCAAGAAGTGGCCAAAAATAGTCGGAAGATACGCCTTCGTGGTTGACCGTACAAAAAACCTAAGTGATCTGTCATATTTCCTACTCGCTCGCGCGACGTCGATACCACAGGCTCGGGTTTTGTAGAGCGGCATTCGACGGTATAATCCCTTGCATAATACTTACGACGTGTCAACGGGTTCTATGATGAGCAAATACAAGAGCGATTCTAGGCTTCAAATTTAGGAATAGATGGGTAGCTAGGTATAGGAGAGTGGCTTAGGAATGAAATATAGTTGAACTGCCTGGCTACCTCATAAATGAGAGTATTGTATTAGTACTAGAGGAGGGATGGCTTGCAACAATAACTTGAAGTATATTGTAGATCAAAAATTGGGTATCTTTACTCGCTGTCTATGCCCTCTTTTAGTGGGAGGCATAATTAAACCTACATTCGATGGCATGCTTCCATGCGTATATGAACAATTATTACACTGTATTACCTTAATCATCATCATCACCCTCAAACTTCTTTCGTGGCCAATCTCGTGCGAAATCAATCTGGTCTCTGGGCCAGTACCACTCACAAAACACAAATATCAGGTAATCGATGATGACGCACAGGCAGAACAGCTTACCGGCCCAAACACCACAACCGTAGTAGCGCTTGAGCCGATCAATCAGAGAAAAGTTGCGACCACGGGTGGCGTGCCAATGTGGGTCATGATTGACATCAAAACCATAGAACTCAGCCTCACTAACATCCCCTGAGATACCTTGGTAAACGCGTTCGGTGCGTTTTGCTACGTTGGTCCATGAATACATGGCTTTAACTTGGTCGTGGAATTTCTCCGTACGGACTTTATTCGCACGGAGAGCAGCAATTGCCCTCCCTGTCGCAGCTACTAGGTCGTCCTCCTCGGGCTTTGCGAACACTGTCATGTGTGAAGGAAGCACCTCAGGAATACCCCCAACTGCCGTACATACGACATATAAACCGCAGCTCGCGGCTTCGACGATAACCGTCCCAAAGGCTTCTGTTAGACTGGGATGGAGGTAGACGTGACCTCTTACCATCACGTCCCGTACATTCTCATGTCGTACAGGTCCCAACAACTCGACCTTGTCTTGTAATACATTCTGTTCGATCATCTGCTCCAGTTCGATGGCCTTTGGTCCCGAGCCGGCAATAATGAAGCGCGTATTTGGATGATTCTCGAGGATTCGAGGAATGGCTGCTATAAGTAGATCTGTTCCCTTGTTGTAGAACAGACGACTAATGACAACGATAGTAAGGGTGTCGTTGGGTCCAAGGGGATGTGCCGGTAACGGGTGTTGCACAAATGGTAGGCTATTTGGGTCTGGACGAGGTAGAGGTTTGAAGTTTTCGGAGACGACAGCATTGGGAATAACAGAGACCATGAGAGGATCTAGAGCCGCTCGAAGAACAGTATTTTCCTTACTTTGAGAGATGTCAGCAAAACCATTAAAGAGCGAGCTCAGTAGAGGTTAGAGAACGTACCATGTATTACTGACACATATTACGTGGTCTACATCGCTGAGTGTGAACTTTAGTAGTTTATTAGTCAAGATGCTTGCCGCATCAGCAAAGCCGAATAGCGAATGATCAGTGAAGACTGTCCGCAGCCCCATGGTCCTGGCATGTAGCAATGCCTCCTGACAGAGGGTACTCAAGCTAGCATGGCCATGAACGATCTGAATCCTTTCCCGAATAATAATGTTTCGGAAGAGGGGAAAGAAGGAGAAAACGGTTGGAAAGGTAGCTGATCGGTAGATGACGGCGAAAGGAACATGGAACACTTTAATGCCGTTCGTAAGGTAGCGAACTCCTTTTCTATCGTCGTAAGCATGAGTTATCACAATAACCTTGTGACCTCGATCAATTAACTTGGAAGCTAGCTGGTATATGTGACTCTCGACGCCGCCGGGTTGGGGGAAGAAGAAGTCGCTAACCATAGCGATATTGTACGTTCGGTGCGGCATTGTGGCGTTGGAAAGGATTTTGTATCATATTCCATATTTATCAAAAGGTTCTGCGATGAGCGGGGTAGTCAAGATTCTCGTAAATTCGCAATTAAGTCATTAGAGAAGGTATCGAAAGGTTCAATGTTTATTTGGTGCAAGTGTTGAGATTAGGATTGGTTAGTGAGTTAATTAGAAATCTGGGGTTTTTGTTTAACTAGTGCGTTAGTGCAGAATCAATTCCAGTGGCATAATCCACTTTGTCTCCACAATAGCATACGGAAATGGTTATCGATAATGCTCTTATCTGAGAATCCACTAGGCAAGATAAATAAAATTAGGAAGGCGGCCAACTTTTTACGCGATGGCAGAATAATTGATTTGAAAGTTTGAAAGTTGTTGTTCCTTGTCTCATCTCATTGAATAAGTGAACTTTTTGAAGTTTATATACCTACCTATATAAGGTACCTATCCTTACAGCTAAAGCGCAGCACTGAGCAATCTTACCAAATACAAAATGTATGCGCGATATGTGCCACCACCAAAAGGAATCGCCAAGAGCCCAGAGCCATCACAAGCTATTGAAATACCATCACACCCGCCAGTGAAGTCGCAGCCAACGGCTTATGCGAGATACATTCCACCCTCCAAACCAGTTAATGGCCAATTTAATTCTCTCCAACCCTCTCAGCATGTTCACTTCCAGGAGGATGACAACGGAAATGAACCACCGACTAAGAAAGCTAAGCTTATGAGTGAGGGAGATGTTACTAAAGAGACAAAAAAGAAGACTAAAAAAGCAAAGCAATCCAAGGAGCCTCAGACTACTACAGAAGTGATAGAGGAGCAAGCCAGTCAAACAAAATTGGACGAAAATGAGATACCCATAGAGTTAAATGCATTAGAACAAGGAGAAGCTCAGCAAAAAGTTCCAGTGGATCAATCCGAATTACCAGACCAAGCCAGAAAAGAGAAGAAGAGCAAAAAGAAATCGAAAAAGAAGGAAAACCACGAGATTCATGAAGAAGTCGAGGATGAAACCCCAACACGACATAAGGCCGTCCTGGAAAGGGCGGCAAAATCAATACGACCTCCTGAGCATCAATCTATAGCAGAGCAACATGAAGATGTAGTGATGCAAGATGCGCCAGACGCTAATGGTAAACACCAAATACAAGGCGACGATAATCCTATGAACGTAGATGCAAACGTTCCTGAAGTTCATGGGCTTGAACCATTACCCCAGCCTCAACCAGTTGTCTCCGATGCTACGAGGCCGGCTTACGAGACATTGCCTACCTGGCTGGCGAAGCCAATCCGTGTATCTCCTCAGGCTACGGCACCTTTCACAGAGTTTGGGCTTTCTCCGGAGCTAGGTATCACTTCTGAAGTAGCTGAAAGGTTAGCCGCAAATGGATATAAACAAGCATTTGCTATACAAACAGCCGCGATACCATTACTTCTCCCTCATCATGACAAAAAAAAGCATGGCGACCTTCTGATTTCTGCTGCAACTGGCTCTGGAAAGACCCTAGCCTATGCTTTACCTCTAGTCCGAGACCTGAGCCAAGGTAATCGACATCTAACAAGACTCCGTGCTGTGATTGTTGTCCCGACTCGAGAGCTTGTGAAGCAAGCCCAACAAGTATGCGAACAATGTGCAAATGTCTTCGGTTTAAATGGTACAAAGAGGAGAGTACGCGTTGGGATATCGATGGGTAGCCAGTCACTTGACCAAGAACAAGCTGCCCTCATCGAAAGGGAAGAGGAATATGACCTAGAAGCGTTCGCTAAACGTAGTAGGAGACTTGCTTCCCAGAGTGGTTATGGTTCAGACGATGAGAATGACAAAGGCTACGATACGGAAGACGAAGAGAAATCTTCAATTAAAAAGAAGGAAGACAAAATCCAGACCTTGCCAGACCACGTGATCGCATACAAATCCAAGGTTGATGTTCTTATCTGCACCCCAGGGAGACTTGTTGAGCATATTAAATATACGCCCGGGTTTTCGTTGAACTTCGTGCGTTGGCTTGTCGTTGACGAAGCAGATAAACTCCTTGGTCAAAACTTCCAACAGTGGCTTGATATAGTTATTCCGCGATTGCAGTCAAGCAATAACTCACGAAACCACAAGCAGTCTAACCTATCAGGAGTACGGAAGGTTATCCTCAGCGCCACGATGACGAAGGATCTTGATCGCCTGGAAGGGTTGAAGCTTCGTTGGCCTAAGCTGGCCATACTCGAGGGCTCGGGTATCACCGAAGAGGCAGAAGCCACTATAAACCAAGCCGATCTTGCACTCCCCGAAGCGCTCGAAGAAGCTGCGCTCAAAGTCAGCGATCCTAATCTCAAGCCACTCTTCCTTTTGGATCTGCTTCAGAGCGATTATATACTGGGACATATCACTCGTGACGGGTCTAGAGATGATATTTCAGATGACGAAACCTCTTCATCCGGGTCAGACTCGGATTCCGATTCCGATTCCGAGTCTGATGCGGGTGCGGGTAGATCATTTAGGCCTCCCAATGTCGTTAGCGTCAATACCAATACGCCCAGTGTCTTGATCTTTACCAAATCGAATGAGACAGCTCTACGTCTCTCACGTCTTCTTTCGCTTCTTTCACCGACCTTAGGCGCTCTTATTGGTACACTTACTTCAACAACTCAATATGTAGCTCGGAGACGAACGATCCGGTCATTCTTGGCTGGAAAATTACGTATTCTCGTTGCATCTGACCTGGTTGCTCGCGGTATAGATCTTCCCACTTTGGATCACGTCATCAACTATGATATGCCGTCTAGCGTAGCTTCGTATATTCACCGAGTTGGCCGTACTGCCAGGGCTGGGAAAGCGGGCAAAGCATGGACACTCTTTACTAATCCGGAGGCAAGGTGGTTCTGGAACGAAGTGGCGAGCGAGGCGGTTATCCAGCGAAGTAGGAAAGTAGAGCGCATTAGGGTAACCGAGGAGAAAGAAGATGCGTTCGAAAGAAAGGTAGCTGCTTATGACTCAGCACTTAAAAAACTAGGAGAAGAAGCAAGTGAGTGGAAGAGCCGACCACGCCAGTCTTAGGTACACCTTTGAGGCATGATAGCGTAGAACTTGTCCACTCGTATGAACAATATTAATGAACGAAATAACTCGGTACGTACAATATAGATTCTGAACTTTGATACATAACAACTTCAGATACTACGTTGCAATTTTCCGTCAGCTCATAGCTTCCGGAAATTGAAAAAGTATTGACGTACTGAAAATTTGAGGGAATCATCAGATCGGCCCCAATGACGAATGAAAAGGATCCCTCCTCAGCAAGGCGTTGCCCGGCTGACAAGCAGCCGGAATAATGGCAGTTTATGCTTATCTAGCCTTTCACGATAGTCTCCCGACAATCTGCTCAGCGTTGAATCTACGAAGTGTGTCAGACAGGACTTCATTGGACAATACTAGAATACGAAGCATTCTTCACACCATTTACGTAATTTTATCGATTCTTTCACTAGGTAATTTGAAATGGCTTATATCAAGAACTTTGAAAGTGTATCTTTCAATGGTTCTTGTTCCTTCTAATGTTAGCTAATAATTCCCCAAAACCCAACACGAGATAAACTGCATGAAATGTAGTGAAATAGTGAACCCTTCACTCGCAACCATCCAATTATGGCTTTTTGAAGATAATACCAAGACGGTTCCAGTTACCGCCTCCCAAGCAGCCATTTCGTATAACAAAGCTGTATAAACGGTGCTAACAGAGCACATGACAAACTTCTAGATCCTCCGGAGTCTGTTGGCCATGCTTGGCGTAGTCCTGGAGGCTTATCCTACTAGCGGAGCTGAGGCTGAGAAGAAAGAAAAACTTGAAAGAAGCTTAAGAAAACATACCTAACTATAGCTAACAACAAGTCCAGCCTTGATGTTGGGGTATTAAGCTGTAGGCTATTTCAAATACCTCTTAACTTATTATTACTGGTCCGGATGGGTCAATGCCATGCTCGAACTATGGGGCTTTGCCAGTCAGCCGGTACCGGGTAGCTTACCATCCGGCTATCTCCAAGTTCGTCTGGGGGCGGTGCTGATCTTTTCCCGTTCCCTTGGCTCCTTGGGTTCGGTTTCTATGAGCTAACAGCTAAAGACTGAATTCAGCTGTTGGCCTTAGGCGGCCAATAAGATGATACGAAATCGTACTCCGTTAGCGTCATCAGCTGGAAGCCCCATAACATAAGCTCATAAGATCACGGATAGCTAGGCATAAAGCCGAGTAAAAATAGATTTCACCCCAAGTACCATTGTAGCCGCATAGGACTGAATATCATGAGATAATCGAGAGTTGAGTTCGTGTCGATTGTGTATATAAGATGGCATCGTGTCTTCGAAAGGGGGAAATATCATTCTCATCACCATCACCACAGATCAAGCAGCACTCAGCTCTAGTTCATTCCTAATCATTAATACTTATTAACTCTCTAATTCTAACTTTTAACCGAAAAAACCACTCCATAACATTCACAATGAAGTACACTACTGCCGCCCTTTGCCTCGTCTCGGCTACCCTCTCCCTCGCCGCCCCTACCGGCACAAGCACTGTTAGTGCTCGAGGAGGGCAAGCTTGGGCTGGCTTTGCTCTTCCTAGCATCATCAAGAATCACGACATCACCACCAACCTGAACACTGCGGACGTGCAGACTTCCACCGTGCGCAATGGCGGTGTCGAGACGAGCACCCTCTACGACATTCCGATCCCGGAGGCTGCAGCGGGTAAGACCTGCGCTCTAGTGATCCACGCCGGCCGCATCGGCAACGGCGACAACGTCCTCGGCGAGAAGGCGCTAGACCTTTTCCGCAACTCCTTCACGGACTTGTCCAACTTGCCCTCCGGCAACCTGCGCGACACTCAGCTGGCGCGCGTGCGCTTCGATGAATCCACCGGCCTCTACAACTTCGACAAGGTCGGCTTCGCCAACCCCGCCGTTGAGAGCTTCCCTTGCCCTGCTGGCAAGACCCTCCACTGGGAGACCGTCGCCGTCGGCGAGTTCGACATTAACGTCATCCAGCAGGACTTCTGGGTCACCGGTGCCGGTGTGCCTAACGGTCTGAGCGTCGGCTGGTGGTAAACAACGTAAATAAAACCGCATTGGCTGTTTCAAGAGTTTAATTTTATATTTTGGGCAAAGCAAAGATTACATTCTCTCCTTGTTCTTTTTGATTTTCATCATGCATTAGCGCGGCAGCGTGTGGTTTCCTCGGGGTCGGGAGCATCGGGGGTTGGGTGAGAATAAGGGGTTAAGGATTAGTTACGGTATACTTGGGTTTAGGGACACTCCTTAATTTTGATTTAATGATATATAGTAATTTCATCTGCTACCTACTACCGTGAAAATACCGATGCAGAAGTGAATGATGAGCACGAATTTGCTCATATATAGTTATTATAAGTAACCTGAGCTGTCCTGCCTTTGAATATTGCTGACGAATTCTTACATTGCTGTCTATTAATCGTCAGAGTTTCGGAAATCTCCCATTTACACCCCGCGTTACGGGACGGGTCCTATGGGGAGAGGCTAAGTTAGAGGCATGAGGTCAGAAAGCTTGGCTTAATGCGCGTTTAAAAATTGCTTAGAACAACAGAGATTCGCATCTGTATTTAAATACCATATAAGGATGTATGTTGCAAGCATAAACATGGGGAAGTCCGAATTAATGGCAATTGCGGTACCATTCGTAATCTCATTAATGTACACCAGGTTACCAGGATAGGCCCGTCGAAGTGTCAATTCGTCGAAATTTATAAGAGGGAATACATATTTCTTAACCGAACTCTACAATAACGTTGAGATTATAATGCCTCTGTCGGAGTTTTCGGAAAGATTATGCACCGTTTGTTGTACGATCTAGTATGCCGGACCAAGCAAATGATTGATGGTGGCGACTATGTAGAAGTATGTAGCATTGGTATTTGAGTATAAGTCCAAGGCAGTTCTCATTGCTGCCCCCAAGTATTTTCCAATCCGATCAATATCATATTTATGTAAAACAGAATTCTAATAGGAACATACGATATCAGGCGATCACTATGACCTTTTCAATACTCTTCTTCTTCACCCGCAAACCCGGGGTCTCCCCGGAGGAGTTCAAGGACCACCTCGAGAACATCCATATGCCTATTTTGCAAGAGGTAGCTGGTCCGCACTTCCCGTTATCACACACTCGGCACTATATTCAGCGTACTCAAGGTCAAGGCGAGGGCACCACGCGTAATGCTACTAGCCCGGCTCAGATCCTTCTCGGGTCCCAAACTGACTTCGATTACGACGCGGTTGCGGAGCTGATATTCCAGGACGCTGCGGCTTTCCAGGCGTTCATGGCATTCTCCCATACCCCTGAGAAAGCCGCAAAGGTGGGGGCCGACCAGGAGCTCTTTATCGACCGCTCCCAGTTGCGCGCCGTTGTTCTAGGAAGTACTGAAGTCACCAAAAGGGAATAAGGGGTTGATTAAGGGAAGCTAAACATTGGCGATACGGCTGGCAGAAGACTATAAGGGAGTGGGAATGATAGTTTGATTCCATGCAGAAATTATAGAGTTAGGCATCGAGCTGATGTAGCCATCACTCCCTAAGCCGTGCTATCCTTGTGCACTGCCTTTCTACACAAGAGTGTTCTAGTAAAGTGTTGCATTTAGGGATATATTTCTCGAGTGGGCGGGATGAGGCTTAGATGCTGACTGCAGACTTACCATATTGCGTGAAATATCGGGGAAATTCGGAATTCAAATCTATATCCTCATCTACTGCAATTACTCGGGCACTGAATTACCTACGAATTATTTAGCTGTACGTTTTTTTCTTTGTAAGGAGTTTTAATACTTTTTCAAGGAAATCGGGTGCCATGCTTTGCAAGGTTTCCAAAGATGGGTGTCACGCCGTAGAGCATTAGGTGAGGAAACAACTTCGTTGTTCCGTAAGGAACTCTAACTAGGATAGTTCTGAAGTCAGAGCTATATACAAACATCTTCTTTGTCCTCCAATGTCCCTTTCTTCCCAAGTGGGATCCCTGACAATGGGCTAGAAAATGCGAATAAACTTTCTCAACTAGGCTCCGCTGAAAGTCATATTGCAAATACCCCAGGATTGCGACTTAGCCTATATGATTTTGGTGCATACCTAATATAGCTACTAGAGTATCTCATCCGACATAGAGAAAGCTATACTAACCCGGGACCTTATAGTGACTCAAGATGCGCCATTCTCCTTCTTGTATACTTTACACGGACATCATCGCGATGAGCAATCTTTCGCTCATTCTGCCGGGCAAGGCTGTGTCATATGTAGCGATTTCCCTTTCCACGACGACAAGAGCCAGAGGAATAAAGTAAAGAAATTCGGCTTCTTCACCATATTACGGGTTTCTTATGACGAAGGCGTCCCGCAGATGACAGTGGACTCGGGCAGAGGCTGGAAAACGGTTTCCTTTGTTAAGGGTAAGACAACTCCCCTTGTTATTCATGCTTAACCCTAGGTTATCTCACCACCGAACTTACGCTACTTTGGCAGCTCTAAATGATACACTTAACTTTGATATCTCCAATTCAATAGATTCTCTTCAAACCTGGACCATGATATCTGAATGGATGGAATCTTGTTTACGAGGCCACGGTTTATGCATTAAGAAATCAGGAAGCGAGAACTACATGCCGACTCGGTTATTGAAGATAAATTACTCGCATAACCCACATTCTCCCCGCTCTCATACCTTTCAACTAATAGACACAGACAAACATTTCCAGGGGCCATATGTTGCCCTGAGCTACCAATGGGGTCCGAAGCCCCTGGATAATACTCTCCAACTCCTAAACTCGACATCCGCTTGGCTTGAGAAGCCTAATCCAATTAATCATCCACCAAAGACCCTGAGAGATGCAGTGCATGTCGCATATCGCTTCGGGGTTCAATACTTATGGATTGACCGACTCTGCATCTATCAGGACTCGTGCGAAGACTGGCGTAAAGAAGCCGGTACAATGCAAGACGTTTATCGAAATGCATTATTCTGCATCTCCGCACTCGGGGCTGAAGATGATGAAAGCGGCTGTTTCTTCATGCGCGACCCGTCGTTAATTGCCCCTTCGGCTGTCGACATATATCGAAACGGGTCCGCTTTCCGAGCCGAACTAGAAGAAACGGCATGGCATGCGGCGTTTCAACACGAGCCTCTTATCCAACGGGGCTGGATTTTGCAGGAAAGGCTTATGGCGCCTCGTACTATATATTTCGGGAGCAGGCAGGTCTTTTGGGAATGTGCAGAGTCACATGCCTGTGAGACGCATCGGAAAGGCTTCGGCAGATTCAGCTCCGCCTGTAATTCCTTCGGTACCGAGAAGCACGAAAAGCGCGACGACATTGATTACCCGCTGTCGAAGCAGCTCATTGCCGTACCTACGGTCCCGTGCACAACAAGAGATATATTGACCCGAATCCTTGCCGACTGGAGTTCTATTGTGAGCTTCTATTCAAATACCCGACTTACATTGCCAAGAGATAAGCTAGTAGCTGTATCGGGGCTGGCGAAGGACACCAGGAAGGCATTGCGGCATCTTAAACCTGGAAAGCATAGGTACTTAGCCGGCCTCTGGGAAGATTACTTGATAGAGACATTGTGTTGGTACGTCAGAGTCGGTACTGCTGCGACCCGAGCGACTTGTTATCGCGCGCTCTCATGGTCTTGGGCCAGCCTCGATGGCAATCTTATCATTCCAGATACATTCGTCGAAGAAGTGGTTGAATTCAGCACTATAATATCTGATGATATTGAATTTATTGGCGCCGATGATACCGGAGAAGTGGCCAGCGGTAGATTGATATTACGTGGACCGGCGTGCTCTGTCGATACTCAATACTTCCCTTCTTGTCGAGAATATAGCCAATGAGAACCGGCAGCATCAATCAACAGTCATTTTTGATACGTCAGATGATTTTTGTGATGAGTTTGTATGTATATGGACCATGGCTCAGCTGACAGTCTTAGGAGGATGGCAGGTATCTGGCTTAGTATTGCGATTCTTAGAAGATAATACATTTCTGAGAGTTGGCATTATTTCGTCGTATCATACTAGACAGACCGATTTGGAATTATTCGTGGGTTTATTCGGTCGGAGAGATGTGATCATCGTCTAGTTCAAACCTTGGGTACCTATTATGACTTCGGCAGGTCCTTAACTACCTAGTTAGATGATACGTCGTTTCTAATGGTAGGCGCTATAAAGATATCTTCATGAGGTATATTTTTAAAAACTATTGTTTAAGGTACATCCTAAAATCGTCAGGTTCTGAGTGTTATACTTTTACTGAGAGGTATCTCTTCATATCACACCCCAAGTGTTCTGTGAGAGAAAATTTGGGTTGCTTCTTCAATAACTTGTAAGCCGACTATGTTTCTAGCTGAGGAAATTTAGAACTTCATTCAAACGAATCAATTATATTAAAGAACCTGGAAAGTAGTGTTGAAAGTAGCTTGAAATGACCCAGACATAATAATCCCAATACTAAAAAAAAAAAAAAAAAAAATTCCTGCTTTTGATAAACATTAATGTCAAACCAAGAGAGTGGTGTCATTCTGTAAAAGAAGAAACAGGCCCTTATATGCTTCTCCTCAATCAAACAAGTGCGTCGTAGCGGAAGATAAGCTCAACCCTGATGGCAGTACCATATTTCATCCCCCCTTCCACACCCTAAAGCCATATTGCAGCCTTCTTAGACTTTACGTATGCTACGAGGGGTCCGACCATTCCTATAGTGCCATAGGCGGCTGAGGTCCCTGACTCGTACCGGTCCATTCGAGATGTTTAACTCCTTCTCAATTAATCTCCCCTGTACAGAAATATCAGATTTAGGTAGGGCGACATGGTCCAGCGCTGCAAAGCTATGACCAAGACCCTCGCGGATGGCTTGAAGCAGGTTGTCTCCTTCCCCCTGACCGGGCAAATTGATGATGCTATCCATGAACTCGTTGGTCTCCGCGCAACCACTAAACTCGTCAAATGCATTTTTCGCCAATGGAAACATATCGTTAAGATAGTGTTGGCTGAGCAAGTGACCGCTAGTCGCATTGGCGAAGAGTCGACCGACGAAGCGGGGAATCTCGGCTGAAGCTCGAGTATTGGTTATGAAGTGAAGCACACCCCAAAGAGCGACGAAGTCACCATTATGAGCGTAGTGTTCTATATGTCCTATAGCTCTATCTAGGGCAGCGCCGTGAGATTCGGCTTCTGATGGAGTCTGGTCGTTGGAAATCGAGGGATAATCAAAATTCTTTTTGATTCCTGTCTTGTCCATATCTCCTGGGAGATGAGGGAATCGCTCAAACATATCGTTTAGAATATGGGGGTGTTTCACTTGCGCCTCTTGACTCTTTTGATGTCGATGTGGGTTATTAAAGTGATTCGCTGCATTTCCGAAAGTGTAAACCTCAAGCTTGGCTAGAAGATCCTGTGGAACCTCCTGTAGAAGCCAATCTATTACAAGGCCTCCTTCAATTCCGCCTTGGGAGTCTATATACTGGATTTCAGCGATAATTCTCCATGACCTCTAAACCTCCTCTTCTGACGTTGGAAAACATGTAAAAATTGGTAATTATTACTCACGTAAGATGAAGACTACTGTGGTATACTGGGGATTATACAACTTGTCCTTGAGGATTTTGTAAACAAGGCGAATATCGGTAGTTCCGTATCCAAAGCAGCGTTGGATTATACATTCTATTATATCGAAGACGATGCCGCTCGTTCGGTTATGTATACCTAAAACCGGTCGTCCGAAAGTAAGTGCTAGACGATTCAGGTTATCCTTGAGCCAAACCTCCCTATGTTCTGTTAGCAGTAATCATAAAGAGTTTCAAGTTATTCTTACCCGATGGAAACACCATTTAAGAAAATCCACTGCTCGTGTTCGAATTTCTCCCAGTGAGGCGAGTATTTTGGCTCGGATGTGTATTGTATAGTGCTCCCATTCAAAGTTCGACATATCAGTGCGTTGACAATGAAGAAGGCAACTAATCCAGGTACGAATATCGAACCTGGAAGGATAAACATTGCTGGCAAAAAAGCCAGAAGGAAAGCCACCTGAAAGATAATGAGGATGGTGTGCACAAAAAGACACCATACATGTTGGAATGTGAACGAGAGTTCGTCAAAGTCTCCGCCATAGCAAGGCCAAAGAGGCAACAATACCCAGAGCAAGCTTTTAGCGTACTTGATGAAATACCAAAAGTCCCAGAAGACTAGCTTCCACGGCATATCTGTGTAGCTGTAATTGATAACGGTCCCTCCTCCAACCTGAGACCCGAAGAACTGTATTTGAGGCATAGCCGGCTAGTATTGCGATGTTGACAATGTATATTCACACTATTGTGTCAAGGGAATATGGATATGCTAGTTAGTATAGCTTGAAAGTAGTAACGACAGGCACGTTAGTCCAAGGGGAAAACCTAGACAGTATATGAGAATAGCTATTACTTATGGATCGCTTTACTTTAGATATGTCGATCACATGCTCGGATGCCCTAACGATCATAAGATGCAGACGAGGTAACGCTTATATACCGAGTGTTACACAGCTTCAAGTTTCTCGTTGCAGCGTACGCAACATAAGCATCTATCCGTATATACAGGCCAAAGCAAGGTGCACTACCCCCACTGACCTGAGAGTCTATCCGCCTCGGGTGCTACTTGAACGGTGTAAGCTTAGATTCCCTTTTTGGAAACGTCGAAGCAGATTGAGGTCGTGTATCATGGGCTCTGTGCACTCCCGTTAACATCTGAGGTATCAGCAAAGTATTGCTTTCGTCCGTGATTCTTCAATTTATTTATTGCTTTTATCAAACTCATACTCAGCAAGCAGTTTGGTTGATTCTACAGATACTCAAGAGTATTGATAACATTCCGACTTGGAAGGTGATGTGCTGTGATATTCTATGCAACAAAACATTTACCTTATCAAATGCTCCTTGACATTTTTAGGGGGTATGTCCATAGTCGCGAATACGAACAACCATCTCTCAGAAATAAGTCACTAGCAATTAAAAATTGAATTTGTCAGATACCTAGGTACCTCTTAGAGTTTCCTTTTGTTGCGTAAAGTGCCTAGCAAGAAAAACTTTCGCAGGCCAAAATCCATATAATATCAGTCCGCAAAATGTTATTCCAAAGCTACCTAGGTACCTATACATTCCTGCTGTTCCCCTAACAGTTATTAATCTTTCTGGTCATATTTTCGCTTAAGTGCTTGGTAGGACCTGATCGCATCAGCATTCCGGGTTGATGGTAGCGCCTGTGTAATACGTGGCCCGTCTGGAAAACGACTCAGATCGGTTGTACATGAGAGCTGATGACATTTGATATTATGTCAAGGTAAGGTACTACAATATATGGTCCCTATTTCGCAACAACTAATAGACCTTGAACTCCTGAATATTTACCCAATGGCATTTTCCCTCTAGACCTCTACCTACAATTATCGTAGTATCGTATTCACGGATTGTCAACCAAGATTTACGTTGTTCAACAACATTCAAGTGCTGTAGTATTACTTTGATAGAGCAAGAAATGCCGGTCAAAAATTGTGCACTGTGCCAAAAGTATAGTTGCGGAGTAGCCAAGCTTCGATAAGAAGACCAGCTTACTATCTATAGAAGCAGATAGGGTTCCAATAGGCCTCGAGTGGGGATGTGAATTGGAGTATTGGCAATTCGAATGTTGTGGCGGTATAAGAGACCGTATCCGTAGTAGGTAAACTGACGAAAGTGCAGTTGGTACATAGAAGGAAGATTCCGGAAGTATTATTCGATCAGCATTTGTCAGTAGTGTACCTTGAAATACGACTTGCCTATATAGCTGATTCCAGTAACATGCCTGATAAGTTACAATATATTGCAATTCTGTTGCGAATATCCTCCTGAATACGCGGTACTCCTAATAGTACTTGTTAACTTGAACTACACATACTCCCGGCGGTACATATTAGCGCCTCGCAAAGTACAAAAGCTTCCTATATCTAAACGCCTTGATAAGAAGTATGACTTTATCGGTTTACAGTAATGCTTCGCGTATGCCGACGAAGGGTAAGGATGTTACTGGGCGAGTGTCCTTGTCTGACCAGGCCGCTAACTGGCTCATGCACCCTACTGTCGTAAATCCAAAACGTTTTTTATACGCCGATGAGGCTTCGTCTTAGTCTCAACGTAAACATAAATTGGGAGCTTAATGCTCAACCTAGGGACCTGCTACGGGTACCAGCTTAGATAAAAGCAACATAATTAAACTCTCGAAATGTGCATGTTGGCAGAGGTGTAAGTAAAATTGTTGATCTGCACTTGGTGGATAAAGAGAAAAGAATACAGGTTTGTAAGTACTATCAATGATGAGAAAGCCACTATTCTGGCCAGAATTAAAAGATTTCGACATGTTACAACAAGATCCAATCACCGTTGCAGAATTTGACGTGTAACTAGAGCACGAAAACGTCGTCCACACTGCGTGCAGCTTACTGAGTAACATGTCAACACCCGGTACATTATCCCAATATACTACTTTATCAAACTTAATCTGCAACTTTTATAGAGTGATACATGATGATATAGATAATTATCTAGGCGAATGTCGCTATCCCGACTACTTAGTTTTTCCGCCCTTCAATTTTGAGAGAAATTGAATAGTTCTCCATTTCCAAGTATCGCGATGCAACTATTTCTCGATGGAGGCGACTTACGAAGGTTTCACGACTGTAGACGAGGGACATAGATTAATGCATATAGGAAGGACCGCAATGACGCACAACGGCGGGTGGGATGGTCGCTCAATGTTTAATATGTGTGCTCCCCCACAATCGTCCTCTCACCATCTCGCCCGGACGTGGGATTAGATCCGACATGATAAGCCTACCTTTAATCACGGTGCCGGAGTTCCAGCACGGACGATAACGGCGTGAATACCGTTAGGTACCACATAATCTAATGTTGCAGGACTGATATCACCGGGTCGTTCCGGAGCCGGAATCGTTAGTACGTGATCGACATTTTGCTGAAAGAATATGCTTCGTCCTCGTTACTTAGGTATTTAGGTGTAGCGATGAATAAACTACCTACCTACATGGGGAAGGCAATTTCCTGTCTAAAGTTGAATTGGCGAGTAGGCTTATGTAGATGAAAATAATTAGAATACCAAATGGATTACGATGTATTCCTTTACTAGCTTTGACGAGTGCTTCCTTATCCTTTATCTTGTAACTGGGATAAGACGCATAAGAGGTAAGAAAATCAGTGCCACAAGTTGCTTTCATGCAAGTCCCATAGATATGAGGTAGTTATTCTCTTGCTACATGATGGAATTGATTATCAATATGCTAAAGATAGTGTATACTGATGTAATTTCGGTTTGGGTTTATCGTGTAGCCTATGGTAGCAGCCGTTGGCGCTCTTAGTTGCAGATCAACTTAGATTATGGCCGAAATCAACAACTGTGACCACGACAACGGGATCCGGCTTTAGTTTGAAGTATTTAACCGCGTGTTACTCATGATTCTTATCTATAGTGGCTGTATGTTGTTGCCAAAGATATGAGCTCTAGTTAATTTTCGATTTAAAAGCCTGCTCAGAGACCAGGAAAGTAGGATCCGTGGGAATTTACTATCTAAAGGATAAAGCAGCCCTATTAAAGATCGAAGACAAGTCTTGAAGACTTGGGCATTATCCTGAAATCAACCAGGGGCATCATCATACCCTATAACCCTATAACCCTATTCCGGTCAATATACTCACCATAGTATACCATGGCCCCTTATATTAACCCCTCTGGGTCTACTTCTCCAGTAAGCTGAAGTTTTATAGAAGTGACCCATTCAGCAGCGGACTAACAACGTTGAAAAGGCATCGGACTCATCCCAGACCAATTATCACGAGCCCACCGACAATGCAGTACCGATCGCGGTCTGTGGTATGGCTCTTCGCCTTCCAGGGGGTGTCTCCACGCCGAATGAGTTCTGGGACTTTCTGGTCAATAAGCAGGATGCCCGGGGTCTTGTCCCCGAATCGAGGTACAAGTCTTCGAGCTTTCACTCCAAGTCCCGCAAGCCTGGTAGCATCGCGACTCAATATGGATACTTCCTCGATGAATCCGTGGATATCGGTGCTCTTGACACGAGCTTCTTCAGCATGCCTAAGGCCGAGGTGGAACGGGCAGACCCACAACAGCGGCTTCTGTTAGAACTTACAAAAGAGTGTCTTGAGAGCGCCGGTGAAGTGAATTACCGCGGTAAGACTATTGGCACCTTTGTTGGATCTTTTGGCGAGGACTGGCTGGAGTTATTCGTCAAAGATCCTCAGCTACATGGCACGTATAAGATTACCGGTTATGGTGACTTTATACTTTCCAACAGAATATCATACGAATACGATCTCAAGGGACCCAGCATGGTCATCCGCACTGGCTGCTCTTCAGCTTTGATTGGCCTACACGAGGCGTGTATGTCAATCCGGTTTGGTGAATGTAACGCTGCCATTGTGGCAGGTACCAATCTGATCATGGCCCCGGGACTTACTGTCTGCATGTCTGAACAGGGAGTTCTGTCTCCGAATGGTTCGAGCAGAACCTTTGACGCCGATGCTGATGGATACGCACGTGGAGAAGCCGTCAACATGGTCTATATCAAGAGACTTGACCACGCAATTCGTGACGGAAACCCCATTCGCGCTGTTATTAGAGGCACATCTAATAACGACGATGGCAAGACGCTTGGAATCAGTGTTCCAAGCTCTCAATGCCACGAGGCCATGATTCTCAGGGCTTATCACGTGGCCGGAATCTCAGATATCAGAAAGACTCCTTACGTCGAATGTCACGGCACCGGAACACCAGCCGGTGACCCGATCGAAGTTTCTGCCGTGGCCAGCGTCTTCGGTAATAGCGGTATATACATCGGCTCGGTGAAGCCAAATGTCGGGCATTCGGAGGGGGCATCTGGAATCACATCCCTCATTAAAGCAATTCTAGCACTGGAGCATCAGACTATACCCCCTAACATAAAGTTCAATAAGCCTAATCCAAGGATCCCATTCGAAGAAAAGAACATTAGAGTCCCTTTGGACCCAATCCCTTGGCCAAAGGATAGATATGAACGTGCCTCCGTCAACTCCTTCGGTATCGGTGGCGCCAATGTCCATGTTGTCCTTGAATCGGCGAGAATGTACTTCGGGAAGGCTGAAGCATTGGATCAGGGGTTGGGGTCTATAAAGACCCAGCTGTTGCTATTTTCCGCCAACACTTCTGATTCATTGCGACGACAGGTCGTCCAAAATCATAAATACGTCGAAGGGCTCCCCGAGGCAACAAGTGATGTGGCCTATACCCTGGCTGCGAGACGTACTCATTTACCGCACCGAACGTTCTCCGTTGCAAATAAGGGCGTCATTTCTAGTACGGCGCCGTTTAGCAAGGCGCCTCAATCATCACCAGACCTCATCATGGTGTTTACTGGCCAGAGCGCACAATGGCCGCAGATGGGATTAGAGCTTCTTCAATCAAACACCACTTTCAAGAAGTCAATTTATCACCTGGAGAATGTCCTCAAAAGTTTGCCTGATCCCCCCAGTTGGTCTCTTGTCGATGAATTGACCAAGCCAGCCGAAACAAGTCAGTTGGACAAGGCGTATTTATCGCAGCCCTTATGCGCCGCTTTGCAGATTGCTCTGGTTGATGCAGTATCTGAGCTGGGCATCAAACCTTATGGCGTAGTTGGTCACTCGTCTGGCGAGATTGCTGCAGCATATGCTGCTAAGAAACTTACGGCTGAAGAAGCTATCATCGCCGCATACGATCGTGGTATTGTGTCCGACGAGGTGAAAACTCCTGGGGCTATGGCTGCTGTTGGCCTCGGAAAAGAAGAAACTACACCATTTTTAGTCCCAGGCGTCATCATTGCTTGCGAGAACTCGCCCTCCAGCGTCACCATATCTGGTGATAAAGCTGCAGTGGATGAGGTTTTGCAGGCAATACGCTCAGAGAAGCCCGATACATTCGCTCGCGCCCTAAAGGTCGAAAAGGCGTATCATTCTCACCACATGAAGGAAGTTGGTGAGACCTACAATACTCTAGTCACCCGCCACGTTGGAAGCCGATCGAAATACGCCGTCTCTAAGAACATTGAACATAAGCCCGTCTTCTTCTCTACCGTAACAGGAAAGCAGCTCCTTGATTCCGACCTTACCGATTCAAGGTATTGGCAGTCAAACCTCGAGTCCCCCGTACTTTTCAACACTGGAGTTGCCAATCTGGTGAAGTATCATAATGCCAATAGCAAGGCGAGTCTCGTGTTCTTGGAAATTGGACCTCATTCGGCAATGGGCGGCCCGGTCCGCCAAATTCTTGCGAAGTCCTCCGCTAACTATCCGTACACGTCATGCCTCGTCCGTGGTAAAAATGGGAACGAGACATTCCTGTCGGCTATCGGCCAGCTCTGGATCCAGAACATACAGATCGACCTTAATCGCCTAACGAACCCGGATGGCACCGCTCGCGTTGTCCCAGATTTGCCCACCTACCCTTGGCAACACAACGAGTCTTACATGTTGGACAACCGCATCGCCAAAGACTGGCGGTTCCGCAAGTTCCCCAAGCACGAGTTACTAGGCATTCGCGTCTCGGAGAGTACAGATAATGAGCCCGTCTTTCGGAATGTTTTCTCGCTTGCTCAGGTTCCGTGGATACAGGACCATAATATCAAAGGGGACGTCATCTTCCCGTGTGCCGGGTACGTGGGTATGGCCGGGGAAGCAGCTCGTCAATTATGCGAAGGTCCGTACGAAGGTTTCGCATTACGCCAAGTGGTCATTGATGTTGCGATGGTCTTGACAGAGTCTAAATCAACCGAGATCATCACCAGCGTGCGTCGAGCACCGCTTACGGATACACTCGATAGCGCATGGTGGGATTTCACAGTCAGTTCATACAATGGGACGACATGGACGAAGCATTGTTCTGGTCAACTTTCCGCCCTTATCAGCCCACCAGAGAGCAATAGAGCAGAAGATGCATCCAAACTTCCCCGCCTAGTCAAGCCCGCCAAGTGGTACCAGGCCCTGAGAAACGTCGGTGCAAACTACGGGAAGGACTTTCAAGGCTTATCCGAAGTATCATGCTCAACTACGCAGCATCTCGCCAAGGGAAGAGCGATAAACACCATTGACGATGATGATACCACTTACTGTATACACCCTACCAAGGTCGATTTCTTCCTGCAGCTATTCAGCGTTGCTGCCACTAATGGCTTGTCGCATAAGCTGGACAAGATGAATGTTCCAACGTTCATTGAATATATGGAGAACTATAAATGCGATGCCGAAATCGATATTGCTGTTAGGGCAACTCGCACTCGACGTGGGGCTCTATGCGGCGGGGGTGAGGGATTCGGTACTGAAGGAAAATTGGCACTCAAAATGAAGGGTGTGAAGTTAAGTCCTATTGAGGGAGAGGTGACGGCTGATAATCTCGACCCTCACGCTGGCGGTAGGATGTTCTGGAGGCCGGATATCGACTTTGTCGATATAACAACGTTGGTAAAGCCACACGGAGACCAAGAGAAGCTTGTACCTATATGCGAAGAATTGCACCGCGTCTGCGCCCGCGACGCCCTCTTTCGTCTCCGAGGCGTCTTAACGGACATTCCCCATTTCCTGAAATTTAAGGCATGGCTTGAGAGGCAACCAGCACCCAAACCGGAAAGTTCTTTCGAAGCTCTTGTAGAGGTCCTATCACCAACAACGATATATCCCATGGTGGCAGCGTTCATCAAGATTCTCAATAACATTGTCCCAATGTTCGAGGGTAAGGTCGATCCCGTGACCCTTCTCATGGAGGACAACACTCTGACAGAGATTTACAACTACCTCGACCTCTGCGACCGTAAGGAGTTATTTCAGACCCTCGGCCATGCGAAGCCTAACCTTCGCATTATCGAGATTGGAGCCGGTACGGGTGGTCTTACCAACTCTATACTTAAAGGTCTGACGAACCCTGGAAGCGGTTCCCTTCTGTACTCTGAATATATGTACACCGATATCTCATCAGCGTTTTTTGGCGCCGCCCAGGCACGGTTTGAAGAATACCCTAATATGAGCTTCCGAGCACTGGATATTACTAAGGATCCGGTCGCTCAGGGATTTGAACAAGGCTCGTACGACCTTGTCGTTGCGTCCAATGTGTTACATGCTACCCCAACCCTCAAGGAGACACTCAGCAACGCACGGAAGCTCCTCAAGCCAGACGGCCGCCTATATATGGAAGAGCTATGTTGTGAGAATAAGGCCATTAACTTCGTCATGGGTATCTTTTCTGGGTGGTGGTTGGGCGTTAATGATAACCGGGCGGATGAACCCTACGTCACCCCTGAGAGATGGGACGAGTATCTACGCCAGGCTGGTTTCGCTGGCTTGGAGCACGTGGCTCTCGACTGTCCTCGGCCCACACAATTCGATGCCATCATGATAGCTAGGCCGGCAGTTGAAGTTCAACGGCCCCGTGCCACAACTGTCATATACGATAACGATACCTCGGATATCGCCAAACAGCTTAAGGGAAAGCTAGCGTCGGAGGGATATGGAGTTGAATTGCACCATTGGAGTGAGCCGGGTTTACCAACGGATAAGGATATACTTGCAGTAATGGACCTTAATAACCCTATATTCGAGGGAATCAGCAAGGATGAGTTTACTGCCTTCCAGAAGTTCGTATCCGAGGTATCGGAATCTGGCGCCGGTCTCCTCTGGCTCACCCGTGCCTCTCAGGTCAGATCCCAGGATCCTCGTTGGGCACAAATCATCGGTGCTATGAGGACAATTCGCGGTGAACTAAGCTCTGACTTAGCTACATGCGAAATGGATCAGGTGAACGCTACGAATCTGCACGCAGCAGTGAAGGTGTTTCAGAAATTTAACGCCCGACAGCAAGAAGAGGCCGTACGTCCCGAGTATGAGTACGCCATCGTAGATGGGATTGTGCATATACCCAGGATTTATCCCGTTATGGTGAGTGAAGAACTACGCGCACCGCAGCCGGATGCGACGTCCGAAATAGGATACGACTTGAGAGTTGGCAAATACGGTCAGTTGAGTACATTGGCATGGACCCCTATACCAGTAAAGCCGTTAGACGGGGATGAGGTCCTAATAGAGACTAAATCGTTTGGTATGAACTTCAAGGTATGCATACTGCTGACACGATGCCAGCCATACACAAATCTGAGAGACGTACTAACACGCCGCAGGATGTCCTTGTAGCTATGGGGATTGTGGAGAATAGGGTCAAGGTGACGCTTGGTATTGAAGCATCCGGCGTCATCAGCAAAGTTGGGCCAGACGTAAAGGACCTCCGTCCGGGTGACAGAGTGTTCTTAACAGGGGAAGGCTGCTTCTCAACCCACCTGGTGGTCCCGCAGAGATTATGTGCTAAGATACCTGACTCCCTCAGTTTCGAAGATGCTGCGACCATGCCCTGTGTCTTCGCCACTGTTGTATACGGGCTTCTCGATGTCGGTCAACTACAAAAAAAGCAGACGCTACTAATCCACTCGGCGTGTGGCGGTGTCGGACTTGCAGCCATCCAAGTAGCCAAAATGATTGGTGCAGATATATATTGCACCGTAGGCAACGAAGAGAAAGTCCAGTATTTGATGTCGACGTTCAACATTCCGAGAAGCCGGATCTTTAACTCTCGCGACAAGTCATTCCTGGGGGATATCATGACGGCAACGGGCGGCCGTGGAGTGGACATAGTGCTAAACTCCTTATCAGGAGAACTCCTCCACGCCTCATGGGAATGTGTAGCAGAGTTCGGAAAGATGATTGAGATTGGAAAACGAGACCTTATCGGAAACGGAAAGCTAGCACTGAACGTGTTCGAGCTAAATAGGAGCTATCACGGCATAGACTGGGGTCATATCTTAGAATTGAGGGGGGAGATTAGTAGCAGGTAAGTCACCGAATATAACTTCACCAGTTGGAATACTAACCCTCGACCAGTGTACTCAGGAGAGTCGCCAAATACTACGAAGAGGGTCATATTCAACCCATTCGGCCCCTCAAGGTCTTCACAGCAGATGCGATTGGGGACTGCTTCCGATATATGCAAAAGGGACAGCACATTGGGAAGATTATCATCACGTTGGACCGACCGGAAGCCAAGGCACTCATGAAGCGGCAGCCAACCCAGACGGCCAAATTCCATGGCGATGCCTCTTACCTACTCGTCGGAGGCCTAGGCGGTCTCGGCCGCGCCGTTTCCAATTGGATGGTTGAACACGGTGCTCGCCACCTAATATTCCTTTCGCGTCGCGCTGGCGAAACCGCGGAGGATCAAGCCTTCTTCGAGGAGCTGAAAAGCCAAGGGTGCAAAGCCACCGCCGTGAAGGGCAGCGTCGCCTCTCTCGTGGATGTAAAGCACGCCATCACAGTTAGCGGTAGCACCCTCAAGGGTATACTGAACGTCTCTATGGTTCTACGGGACCAGAGCTTTGTCAATATGACATATGACGACTGGACGCAATGCGCAGACCCCAAGGTACTGGGGACATGGAATTTGCATAACGCGACTGTCGAACGCGGGCTCGATCTCGACTTATTCGTCCTCTTTAGTTCCATTTCAGGAATCATAGGCCAACAGGGTCAAGCCAATTACGCCGGCGCCAACACCTTCCTCGATAGCTTTGTGCAGTATCGTCACGGGCTCGCCCTCAATGCTTCTGCTGTTGACATCGGCGTTATGCTTGATCATGGTTACGTCGCAGATAACGCCTTGGTTCGTGAACGTCTACTATCACAGGGCATCTTCGGAATCCGCATTGCCGAAATGCTTGACGCCCTTACTGCTATTATTGTTACCCCGCGGCCGGCCACCTGCGACATTAAGAGTGCACGATCCAAGCCATTCGTCAATCACAGCGAGCTGTTTATAGGCATGCGTAGCACTACACCTCTCACTGACGTATCCAACCGCGTACCTTGGAAGAGGGACCGTCGCTTTGGTGTGTACCTAAACAGCAGCACGGGCGCTTCATCCTCAAGCTCCGCAGCGGCATCTAGCGAGCTATTATCGTTCATATCATCAGCCGTTGGTAACCCAGCGGTTCTTTCCACTCCGGACGCTGTCGACTTCGTCGCAGTCCAGATCTCGAAGCAGCTCCTCGGTTTGCAAATGAAACCTGTAGAGAGCGACACCGAAATTGACATCAACCGAACACTCCAAGAAATGGAATTCGACAGTCTCGTCGCCGTAGAGATGAGAAGCTGGTGGAAGTCGACATTCGGCTTTAATATAAGCGTTTTGGAGATGATGGGAGCAGGCAGTATGAAGGCATTGGGCGAGAAAGCAGTAGAAGGTCTAAAGGAGAGGTTCGGCGCGTCCGAAAACGATGATGACACCGGGATGAAAAAGCACACACACGAAGAAGTGGTTCTAACAAAAATGCCCTAAATTTCAAAGCTGAGTTGTTACGGTCAAAAACGAAGTCATGTCAGCTTTACAACTGGTAAGGCCGGTAAGGGTAATTTTAAATGGGTTTTAGTGGGCATGTTTTATTTCAGAAACTCGCGGTGCGCATACTGAACCGTGTGTATTTTGTCACAATTTCTACCATAGAGCGTTACGCAGTAATTCTAGACCTTCGGAAAAAAGAGGTTCCCGATAGATTGCCATAACCACAACTCATCGTAACTAATGTTTCCTCTTGCAGATTGTGAATTTGGTATCATTGTCAAGCAACTAGATTCTAGGTCCTCTATAGGTATTTCAGTGTGACATTACAGCTCGTCAAATTCGCTACATCGGTACGGGCATCGCCCTTAATACCCTTGCGGATTCCGTGCCGCCATGATGGCGCTAATATCCTCCGCTAGACTTATAGGCAGCGGGTCTCTTACCGACGCCGTCTCGAGCGCCGAGAATACCGCCTTGACACCTATGCCAACCTCCTGGGTCCCTGTTAGGCTCTGTAGTTCGTTTAGGGCCTCATTGATGTCAGCCGCTCCATTGAATTTGCCTGAAGCGGCTAAGAGAGCTTGAAGTTCGCGATGATCCTTAACGGCTGGCACAGCAATCTCTCTGTCCCACGCGAATACTCCATGTTGGTCCAACATAGATCGCTGGCTGGTAGTGGCTATGATGAGCAGTCGACGGTTCTATGTAGATTATAAGTATACTGGGAAAATGAACTAGTTAGGTTAAGAAAGACATACCTTGGGTGGTCGAGTTTCTAGCACAGCACCTAAATACTGCACCACAGCGTTGGAGAACCTGGGTCCAATAGGGTTCCAGTCGATGATTTTCTCGACGCTATCTAGAATCACAATTGAAAGGGCTGATTTATAAGCGTCGGAGAAAGCACGACGCAGATATTCAAGTTTAGCACCCTCATTCGTTCCGACGTCGATCGGCCTAATAAGTTTAACAAATGGGAATTCAGACTTCAATCCAATCTCTGCAGCCAAGGCCGTCTTTCCGGCCCCATGGGGACCGTGAACAAGAACAGAGAATAGAGGGGACTTTTCTGAGGTCCGCACTGCTTGAACAAAACTGAGGCCAGTAGAAAGGATGGATTGGATATGCGGACTATAGTCGATGACGCCATACGGGGCAGCACCACTAAGTTCTTCCTCTGAGATACCGAAAGCTGGTTTAACATCTTCCAAGGCTCTCATGAAGTCGGCCCGTGTTAACATCACATCCTGGGGATTACCCTGGACGCCAGTGACATCTCCAAGTTTCGTATGCCTAGTAAAGGCGTACGATAAAGCAGCTTTGACAAGACCGGAGATCTCCGCGCCGGAATAGTTCTTGGTCAAATGAGCAAGCTCCTCTAAGCTAACATCATCGGCTAATTTGTTGATAGCCCTAATTTTAGCAGTGTGAATCTATATCCAAGTTAATAAATACTCATCCTAGGGGCGTAATATAGAACTCGTAGGATGTCTCAGACTTGTAAGTCCTCAGGAATCTGGCCGAGGCCATCTATCCAAGGATAATCTGAAACATAATAATTTCAAAGGCAACTTACGTTCAGGATTTGTATTCGACCATGCTCATCAGGAAGTGAAATCTCCACGTGCACCTCGAGACGTCCCGGTCGCAATAGCGCATCGTCAATCATATCCTTCCGGTTGGTCATACCAATAAGCAAAATGTTATTGAGCTGATCCACACCATCAAGCTTGGAAAGAAGCTGATTGACTACACTGTCGCCAACACCGGTCCCTCCTGTCCCACTACCTCTCTGCTTGCAGACGGCATCCAGTTCGTCGAAGATAATGATGTGTAAACCACTCTCTTCTCCCTTCTCCTTGTACTCCTTTTCCGCATCCGCAAACATCTTTCGCACATTTTCCTCAGATTGACCCACGTATTTATTGAGAATCTCGGGACCGTTGATGATTTTAGGTTCACGGGCATTCAGCATCTTGCCAATCTGTCTAGCGATCAACGTTTTACCCGTTCCTGGCGGACCATAAAGCAGAACACCTTTGACGTGGGAGATGCCCATCTGCTCGACTAAACCCGGGGGAAAAACTCGAGAAGCAAAAGCACGCCTAAAAATTGTACTGAACTCTTCGTCCAGACCTCCAATACCCATATCGGCAAACTTGAAGTCCGGCCTCAGGATAGCATTCGTAGCGGGCCTCCTTGTTGAGCCCTTGAGCTTGATGGGGTTTTTCGCGTCTTTGAAGAAATTAATCTCAGTCTGACCCTGGCCAGCCACCAGTAGACCTCTAGTATCGGGTCTCGAGGAGGAATCCGAAGCTTGACCCTTCTCATTTCCGAGTAGGTCAAGAAGTTGAACCGTCTTAACTACGAACATCAATGGTATTCCCTTGTAATCCATCAATAATCGTTGGCCAGGGGCAAATATTTGGCCTTGGAACATTTTGACGAAATAGTCGGCAAGCTCATCTTGGTCGTATGGAACATCCGTTATTTTCCTCTGAGATGCAAACCCAATCTCAACATCCATTGCGGAAAGAGGGACTTTATGGTCATATCTCTCAGCAACAATAGTATCGGTCATACTAATACCGCACCACGTTCGCTGAGGGTCGGATAAACTTATGCATCCGGGAGGAATATACTCGGTCGGGCGAGCTGTTACAACGAAGCTTCCGTTCAGCATAAGGTATATGTCTTTTCCGTATTGATCGGGCGGGAAGTCTTGGGGCGAAACGGCAACGAGATTTCCAAAGATATATTGTTGAGCTAGATCGCCCTTGTCTAATTTTGCTAATCTAAGCTGAACAGGACGACCTTGAGGAGCACTGGGACGTGTATTCCTCTGTTGGGGTGCCATGTTATTTCCACCATAACCCGGCGATGGGGCTCCGTAAGCGCCTCTTGGATCATATTCGGAAGGGCCATTGTAATCTCTCGGCGGTCGGCTTTGGGGGACTTGGTTATAACCACCCTGCTCAGGACCCGGTCGCCCGGGTAAACCGCCACCTCCACGAGGTCCTCTACCGAAGAGGTTGTTTCGCATATCCATTTTTACGATATCGTGGTCGATAAAACGAAATTGTCGAAGGTTTGTGTGCTATTATTAAGCAGAACGGCACTGGTCAGTTAGTAGACGAAAACCGATGCCAGACCGTATTACACACCTATAACAAGGGGGGGGGAAGCTTTTGAAGAACAAGACCTGCAAAGGTGTAATAGCCAATTTATATAAGGATTCCGGATCCCTATGGCATTTTATTTGGAGTTTGTTGGGGTTTAAAATTTGCAGACTCAAGCTTGTGAACGGGAAAGTCAAAAAGCCAAGTTGCAAGTTGCAAGTTGCGGTTTGTTCGAGGTTGAGGCTGAGTTTAGCTTGAACTGTGTGATCTGACGTCGCTTTCCGTTGCAGCTGACGTTTCGAACTTTTAGCTAAGACAGCTCACTAGCCTTGATGTGGCTTAGGGGCCGGCGGGGTACGCTTTGTAACTATTGATTGGCTACCAGATAAAGCTTGTGTCAGATGTAATAATGTACTGTTATGTGACCTACGGTCACATAGTTTCTTGACATTGTTTAAACATAGTGATCGTTTGTAAAAAAAATAATAATTTTTTTTTTAATTAATTAATTAAATCAATAAAATTATATAATTAAAAGTTTTATTTGTTTAATATTGTTAAAAAATTTATTATAAAATTTATTATAATTAAAAATATTTTTAATTTATATTATAATCATATTATAATTAATTAAATTAAAAATTTTTATTAAATAAAATAAACATTATAATTGAAAACATTATTATTAAATTAATAAACCCCAATTAATAAAAATATTAAAATATAATGTTTAAAATTAAAATTATTAACGTTAATATTTAAAATAAAATTTTATTAAATGACGATAATAATTTATAAAATAATTAATTATTTAAATTAATAAAATTAATTTTAATAAATTATAATTGATAATTTAATTAAAATGGTGGATTAATAAATTAAACGGTAAAATTTTTTATTAATTAATAATAAAATATTTTTAATATAAATTTTAACGTATATAAAAAAAATTTTAAAAAATACGAAATAAAAAAATTTTTAATAAAAAAAATTAAAATTTGAATTTAATAAATAATGTTTTTTTATTATTTTTAAATAATTTGTTTTTTTATTTTTATTTTTATTAAATGGTATATTTTTTTAAAAAAATACGTTAAAATAATTGATGTTTAATTTAAAATTTAAATTAAAAAAAATTATAAAATAATTACGATTATTATTTAAAAAACCCCGAAAAATTAAAAAATATAAATTTTTTAATGGGAAAAAATTATATTTAAAATAAAAATTAAAAATTTATTTATCATTAATTATAATATTAAATGGTTTAAAAATTTATTAATAGTTTTTAAATATATTTTTAATAATTAAATTAACGTATTTAAAATTATTAATAATTAAAATATTAATAATAATATTTTATTTTTCCGAAAAATCGTATTTTTTTTTCGAATTAAAATTCGTACGATGGATATATTTATATTTTATTATTAAATTGGAAAAAACGTATTCGAATTTATTTAAAATAGAAAAAATAAAAATAATAATGTAATTTTTTAAAAATTGTTTAAAAATTTTAAAAAAAAAAAATATTCGTAAAAAATAATTTTAATTTTTTTAATAAAAAAATATATAAAAAATTATTAAATTATTTTACATGTAAAACATGTTTAAATATTTATTCGTTTGAAAAATGTTAAATAATTTTTAAAAAATTAAAATTAAAATAATATAATATTATTAAAATTAAAAATTATTAAAATTATATGAATAATATAAAATTAAATTTAAAAATTAAAAATAAAATTAAAATTATAAAAAAAAAAATAAAAAAATTTAATATTTAAAAAATGGTTGAATTTTTTCAAAATTAATTATTACGCCAAATTAACGTTATTTTTTAAATTATAATTATTTTTTTATTAATTTTATTATTTAAATTATTTTCATAATAAATATTTATTTTTTTATTTATTTTATAATTTTTAATTTAAATAATATTTTATATATTTTTAATAAATAATTTCATTTTTTTAATTTTCAAAAAATTAAATTTAATAATATTATAATAATTTAAAATAACACCGTATTTATTTTAAAATACGAAAACATTAATATAAAAATAAAAATATTTAAAAAAAAAATTATATATAATTTTATGATATGGTTTATTATAAAAATTTTACCATTAATTTAATTTTTTTAAAAATATTACATTGTTAAAAAATATAATAAAATAAAAAAAAAATAATTTATTTTTATAAAATAAATAATTTTATTTTATATTAAATGTTTAACAAATATAATTCATTTATGTTAAAAAATATTTTATATAAAATGATTAAAAATTTTTTTTATATTTATATCAAATATATTATTTTTAAAATTAAACGGGTTTTTAAACGTAATAACGTAATTAAATAATATTTTCGAATAAATTACCCGGGTTTTTATATTTTAAAATATTTAATTAATAATTTAAAAAAAATTAAAATTATTAATTTAATTACCGTACAATATAATACGTACGTAATATTTAAAATTAAACGTTTTATTTATAAAAAATTAAAATAAATAAAAAAAATACCGGGATTACGTTTAACCATGGATTTCCATTTATTAAAAAAAAAGTAAAAAATTATAAAAATTTTATATTAATAACCAACCAATAATTAAAATATATGTAAAATTATTATTTATAAAAAAAAATAACATAATTTATTATTAAAATTTTTAAATATTTATTAAAAATATTAAATAATTAATATAATTTTAAATTTAAAATAATAAAATATAATAATAAAATTACAATAATTAAACCATAAATATAACGTTTTTTTAATTAAATATATATTAAATTTAAATTTTCCATGCCACGTATTTAAAAACAAAATAATATTATTAAACGTTTAAAAAATATAATTAAAATAAAAATAAAAACCATGAAAAATAATTCGAAATTATTTCCGTTTTTATAATTTAAAATTTATAAAATAATTATTTATTTTTATAATTACATTTTTAAATATATATATAATTAAAAATCGTTATATAAACATTTACATTTATTTATTATAAAAAAAAATAATAATTTTTTTTTTAATGTAAATCCAAATAAACGCATTTACATATATATAATTATAAAATTTTTATTATAATAAAAAAAATTTAATTTAAAAAAAATAAACATTAAAAATTCAATCTAAAAATATGGATAAAATATTTAATAAATTATTTTTTAACGAATATTTATCGCATTTAAAATTTTAAAATTAATAAAATGATTTTTATTCGTAATATAATTTTTAACGAAAATAATTTTTTTTTTAAAAATTTAAACAAATTAAAAAATAATTTGTTAAAAATTTTTAATAAAAAATATTAAATTTTTTTTTAAAATATTTAAAAATTATTTTTTTTAATAAAAAATAATTTAAATTATTCGGATTTTTTAAAAAAAAATAATAATTATAATATTTATTTTGAAAATAAATATATTTATAAAATAAATTATAATAAAAACAATTATATAAATAAAAATGGAAAAAAAACAAATGTAATTAAAAAAAATAAAAATATAATTGATTAATAATTAAAATTTAAATTTGATTAATTAAAAAATTTTAAAACACGTTTTAAATATTTATTATTTTTTAAATTTTTATTTTTTACCGATTTTTTAAATAATACCATTTAAAACGGTATAAACGTTAACATGGTTAATTTTATTCATAAAATATTTAATTTTTTAATTATACGTTTTCAAATTTAATACATTACATTTAACGTTAATCGTTTAAAAAAAAATAATGGGTACGGTTAAAAATAAATTAATAAATAAAATTAAATTTTTTAAATTTTTAAAATTGTTAAAATTGTTATATAAAAAAAAAATTTTTTTTTCGTTTAAAAATTATAACGAAATTAAAAATTATTTTATATAAAAAATATAAAAATAAATTATAAAAAACCATTTAAAAAATTATTAAAAAATACACATTTAAAATAAAATTTTTTAAAATGATTTTCGATATAAAAAAAAATAAATTATGAATTATATATGGATATATGTGTATAAAATTAATAAATATAATTGTTTTATAAAATATAAAATAAAATTAATAATTTAAAAAAATTAATAATAATTTAACGAAAAAAAAATATATATAATTATTTTAATTATAAAATTTTTTTAAATATTAATAATAATAATAACGCGTTTTAATTTAAAATTAAAATAATATAATATATATAATACGTTTATTAATGTAAAAATCTAAAACGACGTGTTCATGAAAATGTTTATAAATTATCGAAAATTAAACACAATTTTAAAAATTAAATAAATTTTATATAAAATGAAAAAATTTTTAAATTTATAATATAACGAATTTATAAATATTTTAAAAAATATAAAATTTAAAATAATATTATATAAATTTTATATATTTTATAAAAATAAAATATTTTTATTTTTTTATATAAATAATTTCGTTATAATATATAAATTTAAAAAAATAATTAAAATAAAAATTTTAATAAATTAATTTAAAAAATAATATATATTAATAAAAAAAAAATTTTTAATAATATTTAAAAATTATTATATTTAAAAATTATATTAAACGTTTTATTTAATTTTTTTAATTTAATTATTTAAATAAAATAAATAATTTAATTAAAAAAAATTTAAAATAATTATTATTTTATTTAATGATTAAAAAAAAATTAAAAACATTTAAAAAAAAATTATATTATAATTTATTTAATTATATTAAAAAAAAATTAAATTAATATTATATATGGTTATAATTAATAAATTAAATATAATTTTTATATATTTTTAATTATTTTAATTTTTATTTAATTTAAATTTTATTTATTATATAATTACGAATTAAATTATTTAATATTTATATTATATACGAATATTAAAATTTTAAATTAAAAAAAAAATAATTTTAAAATAATAAATAATACGTTATTCGTTAATAATATTAATAATAAAAAAAATTTTTAAATATATATTATAAAATTATTTAAAAAGGTTATTAATTAATGTGCGAATAAATAAAACATAATTATTATATTAATTATTAAAATTAAATTTTTAACATTTTTTTAAATAACGAAAAAATTAATATTTATATTAAAATTTATTAAAAAATTAAACATGTTATTAAATAAATTAATTATTATAATATATTATAATAATTATTAAATTATTTAATTAATTTATAAAAATATTAATAAATTTTAAATTAAATTAAAATATATAAATATTTATAATTATTAATTATATTAAAAAATATAAAAAAATATTATTAAAATAAAATATATATTTTTATAAAATATAATAATAAATGGATTTATTAAAATATTTAATAATATGTTTTTTATAAAATTTAAAAATTAAATAAAATTAATAAATATAAAAAACAAATTAAAAAAAAAAGTTTTACGAAATTTAACGGATAAAATAATTAAAGTTTAAAACTTTTAAAATAATCCAAATTTAATTTATCGGTCGCGTTTAAAAAAGTATATCAAATGTAATAATGTATTATTATATGACTTATAGTTATATGGTTTTTCGACATTATTTAAATACAATGATCGTTTGTAAAAAAAAATAATAATCTTCCTTTTTCAATTAATCAATTGAATTAATAAAATCATATAGTTTGAGTTTAAAAAAGATCCAGGGGCATTGTCACGCAACAATCAGAGGTACCTAGGTACCTAGTCATATAGCTTCATAGTCCATAACTCATGTTAACAACCGCTCTTATTCAAGATTGAATAGTCAAAGTTACCAGGCATCCAAGTCGACTGGGAACCCAATAAGTGACTTCTATGTACTAATCTTAAGGTACAATAATTCATCATTTTAGTGCATTAAACCAGCGTTCAGCACTACACTTGTATAATACTGGTTACGATGTAGTTGAAACCAATTCGAGTTAGATTCACCGACTTATACCTGAAAGACTACTTGGGATACTTCGGTTGAGGAATTCTTAAATATTAGATACCAGTACATTCTACGCTATGCATCAATGCTTTACATTTTATCTCTTTAGCTTCAAAGTTAGCCTTTTCCAACATACTACAATTATGCGCTGAGCTCACCTCAATATGCCGATGCCACGATCTCTAGGACTCCATCCTAATAACTTAAGTCTGCGTAGCTGTTATTTTCATTACCTTCTTTCCAATTGCAGTCCGCCTCTATGAAAGTCTCATTCAACCCCTGGTATATGATACGCAATAAGATAATATACTCGACTTCTATTTTGGACTGTGAGCATCATCGTCCTTCTCGTAACTTTCATCGGTCTCTAAAATTTTCTCATAATCGGTTGCGCGCGATGGTGCGAACAAGGAACGCGTGTTAAACCGAACTTCTTCGGGGGAATACGGGGTCGTCAAACTCGGAGGAGGCATCTGGAACCCCGAGTCTCCCATCATCTCGTAAACTCTGAAGTCACCCGGTAATTCGAATTTTCCCGAGTCTTCTAGTTCATGCGGACCTTGATTTGGCCCCAGGTTCCAACTAGGTGGTCTTGAGTATGAGTGCTGCGAAGAGGTGCTCGGCGTGCTGTTTCTCCTCGAAGCTTCTAAGGCAGGACGATGTGCCTCGAGGCATGCGTGTATGAAAGATTTCCGAACTAGTTATAATCTCATTAGCATAGCTCACGGGAATAGATATACAAGTAGAATGAAAAACTACCCTCTGAGTTTAAGAACTCTATCTCTAGATATTCTAGACTCCGAACGTCATCCGGCGGCTCTATTCCTCGACCTTCGTATAATAAAAGAGGCGGGGGTTTTATTGACGAGGAGCGTGACCTCGACGTCGAACGCGAATCTGAATTACTTGTCTGCGTCGAACTCGCAGATAATCTCTTCATCCCGAAACTAAAAGACAACCTTCGCGGCTCAATGGTTTCAGGCTCATCAGCCAAATCGTCACTCTTCGAGTATAACCTCATTACCAACTTAGTCTCTCCTCTCAATTCCGGTGCCTTTTTGAACCATCGGATGTGAAATTCCATGTGGACGACTTCATTCGCTGCGAAAGAAAAGGTCGGTCTGTCATCCTGGGGACTATGCCGCCAAATCTTCAGGTGGAATTTCATGGCAATGTCTCTTCCCTTAGCGCTATGCACTTTTAGGGCTCGTACTATCTCCAAATGGTCGCAGTTTCTAACGGCTTGCTGAAAGGCCTCTCTATCCACTTTACGATGAAACCGGTACTCCGGCTTTTCGTAGAAACTCTCAGTTCCAACATCTGCAGTCGTGATTTTGAACTGGTGCCTGGCGTTTATTGGAAGGAATCGTACTTTGTAAGGTCCCAAGTCTCCTGGTATCGTGTATGGAATACTACGCGGATCCGGAACTAGGCTACGTTAGCATTGTATTTTCTGAGATATTTGCGGCTTTGTCGTCTTACCGAAATGTTGAATTGTGAGGCGGGGGCTAGTATTGCTCCATTCGACCACTCTGTTTCCACCGATATCAAGAACCTTGTAGTCGCTAGTACTCAGTTGGTACGATTGGGAGCCAACACGTCTATTATTTGAGAATTAGCTAATCGAAACACACCAATAACAAGGCTACGAACATTGAGACAGGATATCCTTGGCGACGGAATTGTGATGTAGGCGATGTTGATAGCAGGACCGGAGATAGTGATTCTGCACTATTCGTAGGCCTGGTGCGGGTCGAAGAACTCATTACATTCTCGCGGTTGTAACCTCTGAGATGTGCCAGGACAGGGCCAATCTCTAGTCCTGATGGGCGTTGCCTATAGGATACAGCATCGGAGAACGATAAATCTCTCACTTGAGGCGATGGAAGCTCGTTTATTGATGGCAGGGAAGGATTCCGAGAAACTGCTCTAAGGGTAGGGGTTGCTACTTGAGTTGTCGAAAAGCCAGTTAATGTTTCTTCGGCGGACCTCCCGGATAACTCGGCTTGCGATGGTAATTCAGCTGTTACATTAAGTGCTCGATTTACCTGGCTGTTAGTCTGTTGATTCGCGATCATTCTGTTTCAACACCCATTTAGTAGGGCTTCAAAAACAACATAAGTGCCTAGGTAGACAACTTACGATTCTCCAAGCTGCATAACCGCCCTCTCCAAACCTATTGTTTTCCATAATTGAAGCGCGGAATAGTGGTCTAATATTCTTCTGTCAAGTTCCTGGATCCTGGAATTATTTGGTCCAACAACAAGCGCAAGTCGTTGACTTGCTCCCCCGAAAGTTCGATCTGCTATTAACGCGGTCTCATATTGGCGGAGGAAATCCTTGCACTCTGTCAGAGTCTCAACAATAGCGTCAGCTCCGGGATAGACAAGGCTTGACAAGGCGTTTTGCCCAGGGGAACCATCTATTATTCCATCAACAATACTATGGAATTCTCTGAGTCGATCATTAAGACGTCTGAGCTTGTCTGGTACTTTGTCATATTTTCCAAAGAACTCGCGAGCAATCTTAGATCCAAGTTCAAAGACAGAAAATGAAAGTTGGACAATCGCTAAATATGTCCCCGGCTCCATTTTAGACCCAGGAAAAGGGAACTACCACGCGAGCCCACGTCCTAGACTGGAGCCCGGCTTCACATAAGGGACCTTGTGGGGGGCGGCTCAAAGCTAGGTAGGTATCCTTAGCAATGAACTTACGTATGGTTTATAATATCATGGTTCAGTTCGAATATAGAGGGTCCTTGCTGGACCCTGTTTCCAATAAGGATTGGATGCAAGCACAGCTATAATTTAGTGAATTGGAGATTTGACAGGGATGCCTTGAGAACACCCAATAAGAGGTCTTATTTTGGCCACGTTCCTGACAAGACAACTGTTGTAGGTATTTATATCGATATACCCGTGTTACCCCTAGATCAGCTTGACTTATCAGACAATTCATTTTACAACAGTATCAGGAGGCGGGAAGCATGTCTTAGATCCCGTATTATTTACATATGTTCTGCAGCATATTTCTCGTTACTTTCGTAGGGCTATTAAATGTTTACAGCCCCGAAACTAGTCGAGCTAGATACGTACACTTACGGCTTTTTACATGATCGAGACATTGTCCATATTATGATTTATGATGATTACCTGCTATTGGATGAAAGATCCTCATTCTCGGTCGAGGGATACGAGTACAACTAAAAGTCACAAGAGTGGCACTGCCGACTTCTCTACTCGACTGTCGGCGGCTCAAAGCGTCACCGAAACCAGTCGATTAAATAGTTAGATGTGACCAGAACGCACCAGAACTAGCTTTAATCTCTAAGCGAAGTTGCTAGGGCTGCCCTGAAGCCTACAAGGCATTCTGATGCTTCAAATCGGGCGAAGTTACTAATAAATGTGGCATCATGTTGTGGCACATCGCCCAGGCGGGCCCAAAGCAGGTATCCTCGTAGCTTAGCATTTATAAACTCGATATGATGCAGTCTACAACCTTTCAAAATGGAGCGCTGCAAGTCTTTTCTCGGTTGTCAGAATATAACTCAGACCCTACGCAATGGGCGGTTATTTTTCCAGCCTCAAGGCCGGCACGCGCCAGATCGCCCACGAGATAGACTGTGTATGTACCTTTGAGACCCCAATCATAGCCCCAAGTTTTAATTCTAACTCGGTATGACCGTACAGGATCTCGATGACCCCGAAAGAACTGTTCAATCCGTAATTGACTACCCAGGCCTAGATAGGTTTCAGTGGAAAGTGTGGTGGGTTGCTGCATCTGGATTTTTCACGGCATCTTACAGTATCTTCGCTGTAAACGTCATCAGCCCGTCCTTAAGCTATGTGTACCCAGGATGTACTACTGGCGTGTCAACCAACTCACTTCTTATCAACCTGACCACGTTAGCTGGCACGATGATTGGCATGCTTCTATTCGGATGCTTAGCTGATAGATACGGCCGAAAGGCCGTCTATGGCTTAGAACTAAGTATCGTCGTAGTTGCCACAGTGGGAATGACTACCGCATCTTCGGGGCATATGAATTCAATGAATGTGTATGGTTGGGTTGGTTTCTGGCGTACTATGTTGGGTATAGGACTCGGTGCAGAGGTAAGACACGACTACCATTTGAATATGATTGCTAATGGTGTACTAGTATCCGCTCTCAGCAATAATTGCGTCAGAGTGGTCTTCTACCAAGTCTCGAGGTAAAATGATGGCGGCAGTATTTCTCATGCAATCTGTGGGACAACTATCCGCCTATGCCTTCGGATTAGCTATCCTCAAAGGACTCAGTGACTATCACGGGTTGTCCCCAGTGGAAACTAGACATGAGGTTGCATCGCCTACCATCGATATAGTATGGAGAACTACGATGGGCGTTGGGGCATTTCCAGCTCTAGTCGCGCTCATACTAAGACGAATAATTCCCGAAACGCCTCAATATTTAGTCGCCAAAGGTGAACTTGCAGGTGCAGTTGCTGCAGTTAGTCATGTTATTCCAGTGAATCCAGCAAATCCAGCTCTCCAACAGGCGGACCAAATCGGGCTTGCGGTTCCACGACGCTCGATAGATACCCCCTTTTCTGATTTTGGAAACCAACGAGCCAGTTGGTGGAGCTCAGTCGTAAAGTATATCAGAGAAGTCAGAGAGCATCTTGCTGAGAAGGGGCGTTGGCGTGCTCTTCTAGGTGTCATGATAACTTGGTATCTGTTGGACTTGGCCTATTGTAAGCTGTCTTCCATGCAACAGTTACCGTAAAAGAACGCTCAAAGATTCTGAGTCTTCATTATGGGGAAGATTACGTACTGACTTTGTTGGTATAGATGGGCTGGGCCTTGACAATCCCAAAACGATCTCTACAATCTGGCTTTCGAAGCCGCCACCAAACTCAAACGTTTCTACATCACCGGAAGAACTCGTATGTAGCAATGCGGCATGGCGAGCAGACCCGGCCCAACCAAACATTACCATATACGAAATGCTCCGACAAGACAGCATACGCAACATCGTTACTATATCGAGCGGAGCACTGCCCGGAAGCATTATCATTCTGCTTGCCATCGACTACATCCCTCGGACTACATGGATGGGTTGGATGTTTGTCACGTTAGCCGGGCTTTTCGCCGTTAACGGCGGGACGTTCTTCGTCACCTTTGAAACTGATAAACACGCGCTGACGGTAACATTGTACGTTCTTGCGCAGGTTATCTTCAACCTTGGACCAAATACTATTACATTCATGCTGCCAGCAGAGCTCTTCGCAACAAAATACCGAGGCACATTCTACGGTCTCGCAGCTGCTTCCGGGAAACTCGGTGCAATAACAATCCTCTTGATAACAAACCTTGCGGTATATGGCGGCGAAACGTATAACCACAAGTTTGCAGCCATGCTATTGGGATTCTGTCCGGCAATGCTCTTGGGTGCTTTCATTACGTGGGTTTGGATACCCGACGTTCAATATCCTCGAGGGTACGACAGCAAGCCAGAACGTGACGATAATGCATCCGATGATGGACGTAACATGGAAAACCACACCTTCAGACAGAAGCTTAAACTAGCAAATAGGCCATTGTTGGATATCGCCCAGAACCCCGGAGATGGTCAAATATTAGGAATGAGACAGAATATTTCACGACTATTTAGGGCAACGCAGACACGCATAACAGACAAGGCGAGACGAAGGCTTTCAATGACCGTGACTGATCCGAGGATGAATTCAATAGACCAGCATAATATCTTTTATCAGGTAGTTGATGTTGGACAGGAAGAAGTCGATATCAGCGACGGGTCAGGAATGAGACGCGGACACTACGAGTAATAAATGGATAGGAAGAGCTGGGTTCGTCGACTGAAATCTCTTGAAGCGAAAGTATTAGAATTCATGCTTGTATGAGGATCATGAGATTAATGAATTTATGTAGTTACATGTCCTAACACGACAGCACGTGATAATGAGACAAGCCCATGAGGTTGTCTCAAATCGTCATTCAGTTAATTTGACAATTGATACATCACAACTTTTAGTAGACAAAACAGAATGAGATGATAGTGTCAATTTGGGTACTATATAGGTACCTAGTTAAGTTTAATCGAACATTTAAGTGAGCGTTTATTTAAGTTTATTTAAGTTCATAGATAAACTGGTACTTAATCAGATTAATATTTAAGTGCAGTTCTGTAGTCTCTTACCCTTGAAACCCACGATGAATTCCGGATAAGAACTTCCCGAGCTTAGGCGCATGGATATGATATAGCATTGCATGTGCACTGACCGGGAAGTTCCAATGGTTCGCGTTTGTAGCCTATGAAATTTCTAAAGACTTTATTCATACATTTCTACTCAAATCCTAGAACTTCGAATATTTCAGTTTGAAGAGCATAGAGCATAGAGCATAGCAAGAATTCATACCACCTCACAATGGCAGAACCTACACCACCTAATGACACAAACCCACCAAGTAACATTAGCCTACGCGCCCCGTCCAAGTACCTCCCGGACCCCTCCAAACCATCAACCACCACAGGCGACCCTTTCGTCTCTCCACCACTCGAATGGCTCTGGCGCACCTGGGCCGTCACGCACTCCACGCTATCCATGTGGCGCACAGCGCGGAACGTGCGCATAACCTACAAACCATATAAACCCGAGTCCAAACCCGTGGCAAATGATAATCTAGTCGAGTATGAGAAGAGCAACGGCAAGGGAGGCGTGAAGCGCGTCGAAGGTATCGAGAAGCCCGACGCTACTATCCCCGCAGCCTGGACTTGGCGGGGTAAGGGCTTGCTCGCTATCGCAAGCAGCCACTGGGAGATCCTAGGATGGGGCGAGCGCCCGCTCGTTAACGGCGCAGATGCTACGGGAGAGGAAGCCGTTGAACGCTGGGCTGTGACGTGGTTTGCGCCTACCTTGTTTACACAGGAAGGTGTGGATATATACAGCGATCGCAAGGAGGGCCTGAGTAAAGAGACGGTAGACGGTATCATCAAGGCATTAAAAGAACTTAAAGACGCGCCAAAGGTTGTCCAACTAGTCGAGAAGCACATGCAGGAGGTTGAGATTAACCTACCCTGGAAAGAGGGGAAGAAGTAGTACTCTTGGTGCAAGGGCCGGAAGAAGTCTAGGAATGGTGCTTTTTAAGGGTTGTGAGAATATTGATGATACCCACGGAGGAAGATTGTTGGGGAAAGGGGAGTAGTATGACAATGCCGTCTAATCATGAATACCTAACGCGAATAATATTGGTGCCTCTATAAGGCAGCAGGGGGTATCTAATACTCGAAAAAGACTAACGCCTAAGCCCGTAACACGACGTAATGCTAATAATTATCTGTTCTTCCTTCTCGCCGTCTATCATGTTTTGATGGTCCCTCATCTCGCTCCTGGCGACCCCCCCCGGGAATTTTGCTTCTGGTCGTCACGCCGGTACTTCCTGTGCTCCCTTCGTTCCCCATGTTCGGAGTGTCTGTGTTCGGAGTGACGTCGAGATCGTTCGCTTTCATCTCGGGAATGACGGTGTCGTCGTTGATGGTGATGATCATCGTCATCTTGACGGCGAACTAGAGGTCGGCTAGAAGCTGTACTATCCAGAGTGAACCCCTCAAGCTCGTCATCGTCTGTTCTCCCTTCACGCCGCCTCCTTCTCTCCTGCCTCCTCTCTTCTCTCCGAAGCTGCTTTAATTCTCGTTCCCTTTCCTCATTCAATTTCCGTCTTTCCTTCTCAACCTCCCTAATTTTTGCGGCACCTCTCTTCATCATCGCTAGAGGGTCGTTAGCCACGACACGTGCGGCCTCCCGTTCTTTCCGTCGCGGGTCTTCATTACCCCATACGTCTTTGCTCGGGGCTTCAAGGTTGCCGTCTACGACATCCTTGATATCGCCACCTTTTGCGTACCAAGGGCCAACCAAACCATCCTTACCCGCAGCGTTAGAGAAGCGCATAGTGTATTGGTCTTCGTATTCGCGCTTCTTTTTAGCGGCTTCCCGCTCGGCCTCTTCGTTCTTCTGTATGGGTGCACGCGATCTCTCTTCAGGAAATAAGTCTATATGGCCAGTATGATCCACGAGCGGCGCGTTACTGGAGCTCTTTACCAGCGCATTGCCCGTTGAACGTGTAGCTTCCACTTGCTCGCGCGCAAGACGCAATTCGAAATCGGTGTCATCCTCGCCTGTGCGCTTTCGCTTCCTCCTCTCCCCGCCTCGACTTTGTGCTGCCGGGTCCTCATTTCGTTTTCGTTTATGGTCACGAGGCTCATCTTCGACGCTCGACTGTCGGGGAGGGGGTAAAGGTGGAGGTACTTCCCCTCGTAGAATAGCTAGACGACGTTCGGCATCAACTTCCTGCTGCCGTTGCTCCTCGGCTTCTTCACGGGCTTGCGCAGCTGCTTCGTCACGCTTTACGCGCTCGATATTCTTCGGGTTATAGACATTCCATGATTTCTTGCCTAGAAGATGTCTGTAAAGGTACTTGTTAATAAGCCAGACCGCGCGCGTTGACAGGTGAAAGGCGGATAGTAGAGTAGAGATAGTACTTACAGAGGCATCCCGAGTTCGAAGTAAGCGATACGATGACCTATGAAATTTAAAATAGTAGAGATGAAATTGAAGTGAGAGTACCCTTCTGGACGGTGTACCTAAGAGGAATACAGTACACTAATTGTTACCACACTGTAGTTTTTTTCTCTTTTTCTTTTTTCTTTTTGATACTTTATATTTCTTAAGAATATCTTGATACACAAAAGTTTGGATAAGTCGGGCTGATAGGAAATGTTGTCATGATAAGTCAGCCATGTCCAACGTCACGTCACATCCGTGTCTTCGGTCGGGCATTTACATGTTAACGCGCCTTCCAGCTTAAATAGGTTTGGACAACTGGCTGCCACCTGTTGACTTGGACTAATTTGTCCTTGTCTCAGCCAAATCTGCCAGCCTTCAAGCCTTCAATCCACACAACCATTTCCAACTTAACATCATCCGGTCTTTATTTAAGCCAGGTTTGGTCCAAGTTATCTTCATCTGCGGATTTCTATGAGTAAATCTGCTTGTAAACCTGGAAACGGCTAAATTCATACAGTCGTGTTAAATATACCCTTCTTTTCTCCGATTCCAACTTGATGTCAAAAAATCACGTTGCTTTTACTATCCTCATCCCTGAAACCTCTAAGCCGTTCCAAGTCTGGCGTATAAGCAGCCTTAGGTATTAGTTAGTCCACCATGGAAGAAACTGAGGATACTACAGCAGCTATGGCACAGGCCATGGGGTTCTCAAGCTTTGGAACTCAAAATCATTCAAACAAGCGACGCAAGTTCAACCCTCGTGCAGATGATGCTGTTGTTGCGTCCACCTCTACTTCAATTCCTCTTCATGAAGCGAAGTCGGGTTCCAATGCGATCCCCTTGGGGGTCAGAACGAAGAATGAGGACGAGATCAATCTTGACGATGAAGAAGAGACCGTCAATGTGGACAGCAGAACACATGAGGATCTCAAAGGAGAGGGTGATGACGAGGCGGGGCCTCAATACTTGGATACTTCACGCCCGCCCGATACAGCTTCGGTCGACCCGCTAAACAGCTCAGCGTCTCATACCAATATTGGTGCCGCGCCCGGGAATTATCCAGGACATGCCGTCGGGGCCCAATCCTTGGGAATAGGCGGCAATGGGGGATTTGCTAGTGGAGGTAGTGGGCGTGGCGGCTATCAAGCCGGACAAAGTCATGGTCGTGAGCCAGGGAAGCCATGGTGGGATGATTACTATGACCCGAGCTCGAACACCAATCCATGGGAACAGCTTGAGAACGCCAAGGGCTTAAAGCCGAGGGGAAGTTGGATGTCTTGGGAGGAAGCGAAACGATGAGCCGGTATCATTACGATCGGTCAAGCGAAGTTCCGCTAAGCCTCACTCTAGGCAATTCCCACCGAATTCTTGCATTTAGCTACACCGAAGACGAGTGATAGACCTAATGAGAGGGTATGGAATGCTTCCCATGACATAATGCTCTAGACTTATTAATACCCGGCAGGTGGCAGAGTTGCTAAACATGCCTCGAATCCTTACACGCCAGTATATCACGTGACGTTAACAGACGTACAAGAGGCCATCTCCCCGTGGTGGATTCAATCTGGTATCTTACATGGCAGACCGAGGGATTGTCGTCACTACTCAGACTTCATTTGCCAATGAGGGAGCGGGAGAGATGAGGTCCACCGTGTCTAAGACGCACATACACGGCACTAGGTCAGGTCACCGAACGGTGAATAGCTGTATTACTATGTCTAGGAGAAGTACGATACCAACCCAATAAGACACCTTAAGGAAAACCCTTGACCGAAAGGAGGTCAGCCACCGCCCGTGACCCTACCGACTTATTACAAAAAAGGCAATATCCATGTCCCGAAGCGGACAAGTGTCGTCCCGCTGCTGGGGACTGAGGAGACTGTGATCTATCTAGGAATACATTCTTTTCCTACGCCCCCGAGTGTGTCCCTAGGAAACTCGATGTACTGCCGCCCACTAACCCCAAGCCCCTAGCTCGCGATCGCCTTAGTTCGTAGCTGTGCGAACCTTGGGCGCTACTCAACGGGTCAGATGCGCATCATCCTGTCGCTCACGCGAGCCCATACCCTGCTAGAGTCAAAGATGGTGTACTTTTAGTCCATAACGCCCCCAAGATCGTCCGGTATTGTCCAATCATAACTCGTAACCTCGTGAAACAGCCCTACCCAGCTAAGGCCGGCCGGCCCGCTCGCTGTGCGTCGCATGAGGAGCAGAGCTGCAGGAACAGAAGCGCGATGCGTTCGTTACCCACACACCACGCACAACAAGCTACGTACCTCTCTGTTGGGCCATAAAGCAGCGATGGACGGCGTTTATTTTTGCCGCCCTACTCGCCCAAGCGTCAAACCAACTTCCGTCTCCTCCGCCATCTTTTTTTGTCTCCCACCCAACCTACATGAAAACGTCAGGGGTATGTGCATATTTTTGGGAACCACAAATTAGAAAACGGCCAGATCCATCCTGAATAGGAGGGGAGTGTGCATGAGACGACTGCAGATGGGAACCCGACAGATCTCGCATTCCCAAACCCCAGATCTCGCGTGGTAGTGGTAGCCCGCCCACTCCATTCCATGCCAGGAAGAGCCTCCGAAGGAGGCGATCGGCCGCTAAAAAGCTAAAATAAACGACATGTGTAGAAAACCTGTGGGTAAGGTATAAAACATCTCCTCTTTCTTTCGGGTTTTTTTTTGCTGTTACCGAGCCGAAATATGGCGTGCGTTCAAATACTCGCCTCGCGATGCGGCTCAATTTTGCGTATGCGGTTTTCTCCACTAACGGCGCATCGCAAAAAGGGCAATTGTTTAATACTTAATTGAGCGAGGGGTACATCCCACACGCCTTTTGGTATTCTTTGGCATGATGCTTTTCTGCCTTCTTCTTCAACGACCTATATAATACGGATTTGTTAGCAAGAGTACGTTTCTTTTAATCTTTCGATTCCTTGAAGATAGTGAATTCAATGCATTTTCCTTTGATGCTGCGGATTCGTAACGTCCGTAGTAAATAACAGATCCGATTGGCTATTTTCGCTTGCCCCTTTTGCGGCTTAAAGCGAGCTAGCTTAAATCAACCCGAGGCTCAAGTCTTTTTACTCATGCATTCGCTCACTTGCAGCTATGCGACTTTTGCTGTGCTGTGCGCTGTGTGTCTTTTATGCAGATTGACTGGTTGGAATATTGGAACCTTGCGCTACTTACGATACTTTCTTAGATGTCCATTCTAGATCAGCGTGGACTTCTCGCGCGTCGTTTAGACCTTGTTGAAAGCGGGCGCGCGATTTGGCTAGGCGAGCCTGCGCTTTTGCTTGCATTTCTAGAAGTTCGCGGTGCTTATTGTTGAGCTGGCCGGAACTAAAATTTAAGACTTGTTAGCTGATTGCCCCGTTTGGTTTCTTTTCTCGCGCTTTAGTGGTCGCTTCGTTCTCCGCTCCAGAACAAGTTTGCGCGGTACATTTTGAGATCTGGTACTTACGTCTGGGCCTGGCGAGCTAGACTGCGGTCTAGCGGAATAGGGTCGAAGGACTCGTCGAAGCGGTTTTGCATGTAGTCGTTGAAGTCAACGCCATTAACAGAGCCGCCGCTTTGAGTGCCATCACCGTAGTCGCCGCTAGTGTAGCTGGTAGCATAGCTTGCGGCGTTGCTGCTGTTGCCGTAGGAAGGCACACCGGAAGTGACGGAGGCATCACGCTCGCGCTGGTCATCTTCAGATGGCGACACAGAGTAGTTGCTACCGCCGCTCTGGTAGTACTGCTGGTATTGATCCGCTTTGCTGGGAATGGGTACCGCCGCGGGGGTGTAGTATTGTGTGCTGTAGGATGCCATGATTGCTGAGTGCTGATTGGTGATTGGCAGTGGGACGTCTTAGAATGAAGACGGGAACAGATTGCTTGCAATGGATTTGCAAGACAAGGTTGTGGGTTTGTGATTTGTGTGCTAGACTCCTGGGAGCCCTTTATTTGTGTGAGGTGTGGGTGTGTGTATGTGGGTGAGTCAAGAGCAAGGTAAAGTCTTGACAAACAAGGACAATGGCGGAAGTTTCTTCTGAACGGGCAAGCAACTGAGATAGATGGGATTTTGGAGTTTGAATTGGTTTGAAAGAAAGGAAAGAGGAAGAAGAAGAAGACGAGCTCAACCCGTCAACAACACCTCCTTTTATACTTTTTTGCTTCTCACCTTTCGAACTGGTTTCCTAGCTCGATGGCATAACGAGAACGGGCCATCTCTAGTCCCGTCCATAGAGGATAAGTCTCGATGACTCTATTCGTCGATCGAGGATGAGTTCTCTGTGACCCCGCTCAATATAGGATATATCGTTGGTTCAAGGGAGGACAAGGGACCGGGAGGCAAGGGCTTTAGTTCCTCAAACCGGTAGACGCATAGAAAGATAAAACAGACAAAAGTACATACACACAAGACTAATAGTGTACGTAAAGTACTGCGAACCATCGGCAATAAACGAACTATAATATTGGAGTCTAGTAGTCGTACCCCCTTCCGCCGAGCCCTGATCCTTACCGATACGTGAGATATATACGTGTATAATTCCTCTCGGCTTGCTCTATACGCCTTCGCTTACCGATGTGGCGGATTACATTTAACACCATCCTAGGTGAGCAGACCACTCACGAGGTAGGATAGGTAAAGAGAAAAGGAAAAAAAAAAAAAAAAAAAAAGGCACATGTGAATGACAGGGTACATAAGATACATAGTCTGGCCATGTTCATGTTGCAGGTGGGCAGATCTCCACGGGGCGTGTGCATATTATTCCAATAGCTTATTAGACTGAGATGGGAGTGGGGGGAAGGAGGAGGCAGCAACGTATATCTCGGAAAAAGTGAATATCGATTCGGCACAAAGACACGTCTCTCTCTTCGTCGGTCACCACTTAGAGGATGAAACTCGATCGAAGAAGGAAACGGTCATTTGGAGGTCTTACTCTGTTACCCTTCTGGCATGTGCCGAGAAGGGGCGGTTATCACTTCCAGTCAGGAACGAGATGCTGTGGGGGGAGGGGAGTGTACAGGATAGGGACAGGGTAGGGCCCTCTTCCTCGGATGGAGACAACAAAGCTTGATCAGGGTAGCTAGCTAGCTTGCTGGGGAGGGAGTGGAGATATCAAACGCAGGAGGATCTAGAAGACACGCCACTTGCTGCAGTAGACAGCGGGGGGGAAAGTGTAGGCTGACTAGCTTGCTGGCTGGCTGGCTGGCTGGCTGGTAGCTCGGGAGGTACAGAAGAGGTTTCGACGCGGAGCGTGTATCGAAACATGTATGAAGGGGGTTACCCAATCCGTGTAAGCAAGGAATAAAAGAAGAAAAGAGAGAACATACCTACCTACCTACCTATGCAAGACGCGGGCGTAGTACATGGGATTGTGGAGATAGACAAGAACAGGAAGGGGGAAGATCGAGGGAAGAGGTTGCAGATATGGACGGACGGGACCAACCGGCTTGCTACGGATGGGGAGGAGGGGGGGCTAGGAGAACGCAAAGGATGAATAAGGGTATCATCATCATGGCAAGACTGACATAAGAGAACGAGATGTAATATCTGGCAAGGCAAAGCAGCTTTTCTAAGTCTGACGGGAACGACAAGGGGGGGAACCCGAGCTCTCGAAGTGACTTCACCCTTCCCTCTCTATACGTCCCTACGTGTAAGTGACATGCTTATATGTATGTACTATATGTATGTAGTCATCGTAATAGTGCCTCCAGTAAGCTGTATTGGAAAACGGCTCTTCCAAAATTTGGACTATTGGGGGGTGGTGTACGGTAGGGGAAAAGGGAATTGGGATATCAGAACTCTGTCTATGTACCAGCCATGGCTTTAAGAGAACTTCCGAAGGATTCAAGTGTAAACGTCGTTGTCCTTCGGGACATTGAACGTGGCACGTACAGGGTCAGAAGGAAAAAAAAATAAAAAAAAAAAAGTTGACTGCCGTCCATGTCTTCTAAGTGGGGGGCGTGAAAATAGACGAGTAGCCGTTAGAATAATCGAATAGAATTTTTTCTTTCTTTTTTCCAATGATGATGTTCTTAGTAGCTCTATATAGAAAGACGTATACGCCAGACCGCCTAGCCGGGTGGGTGTATCTCTCTTCCACTCTTTCTCCCCTAAACCATATTCGGAGAGGACGGACTGGCCCCCTTTCGCGAACAAGCGCGCTGACGCTAAACACGTAGAGGTATGTATACCTCTGTTGCGCAAAAGCAGCGACGGATTTTACCATTAAACGGGGGGAGGGGCGTATCCGCTGTTCGAAGAAGAAAGAAGGAAAACCGACTGGTGGGTTAGGAAGAAGGGGGGTGGTGGTAGTAGGAAGCGGATTGCATCTGCAAGAGAATATTGCAGGTTTGGGCTGACGGCTTCCGTTGGTCAAGGCTAATTATTCTTTTTTTTATTATTATTCATTACTATTTTATTCACTTTTATCCTTGAGGTGGGAATTAGGAAACACATTGGGAATAAAGGACGGAAGCAGGAATGGTGTCGGCCAGAAAAAAAAAAAAAAAAAGCAGACGTTGGAATAATGTCAACGTTGCTCGCTACTGGTCAGTCAGGCAGAAGTGCAGCAAGATCGGGCATTTTGTGTGATGATGTGTTGTCAAGCCTGGAGCCAGCCGAATGAATTGAAAGCGTCATTTTGGGGGAAACTTATCTATTTTATTTTATTTCATTTCATTTTTTAATCGTTTCTTTTAATCTATTAATTTAATTATTCAACTCTTCTAACCCCCTTCGTTTCTCTTTTAATTTGTTTATGTTTATTCATTCATTATTTTATTTTAAACCCACTTTGTATAACCATAGCTACCTAGGTATTCTCCCAGAACCAGGGGGTCGGTATGCAAGAAATGCATTTTGAAAGCGACCCTGTCTTTCTGGATTGGGAACGTCGCGCGTGGTTTTGTATGGCTCGCTGGTCCTTTTCAGAAAAAGATTTGATGGAAAATACAATTTCGAATTTTCTAATTGGTCAGAAATTCAGGATAATTCTGTCATGGAGAAAACCCAGAAGGGTAAGGGGAATAGTAGACGGGTCCGTGGATAGGAATTACGTTTTTCTTTGGTAGTTGAAAGGGGGAAGACTCCGCTGGCCCTGGGACTTTGCCCCTCCATCACCATCCGTTTACATCCATTCAAAGGTTGGAAGAAAATACATAAAAAACCGTTCTGCCCCACCATCCCTTAGCTATCAAGAACAAGTCTTGGCATACATAACGTGTCCGAAATAACATGTAACTATTCATAAGATGGTGTGTTAAAGAACTCGTGGTCTCGGAAGTCGGCTGTTTCAATTGAGACAGAGGGCTGAATATACATATACCGATACAGGAGATCTATCCTCTTCTCACCATAGAGCTTTTTTTTTTCTTCGTCTTCTAGAACATAATACAGTATGGCTAGAAGCATTAACTCGGGTACCCAAGGTACTTAATCTAAGGCCAAGCTCCATGGAGGATGTAAGTGGTTGGTCGTAGCTGGAAGCTGGGGCGGAGTGTACATACATGCACAATGAGGCATGATGCGCTGGCAACTGATATCCTGATGCGTAAGAAAACAGCAATTCGCCTCTTCGGGTTAGATTCCGTTGATCGATATTGGTCTTACGAAACAAACTGGAGTTACCTGGCGGATGAATTCTTTGTCGGCGTTTCTTTCGAAACCAGTAAGCGTCAAGGGGCGTATGCAGCAAGGAAGGGAGGTTTTATACATAGAAGCCAAGTTGTCGTAATGTATAATAAATTCAATGTTAACAATCCGTATGCTAGTAGCCAGAAAGGGACTTCCCAAGCAACATAGATTGCAATAGGACCAAAGAGCCATTCGGTGAAATTTGTGGTTTCTAAGAAAACACGAGCCATCATCCAAGAACGCAAGGTTGGATCCGGTATCATTAACCGTCTATGCACCTAATGTCTAAGCGCAAATACGTTATAGTACTTATAGATCCATCAGATATGGATTATATATAAATCGAGAATCGGCTTCAATTTCAACATCAGGAAGGGAGCGGGGGGGCATGAGCTAATCTTTCCAGATCCATCATAGAGCAGATTGGTGAAGGGGCTAAATCGTGAAGTATACCAAGATAATCCAGTCTCTAATCCATGTTTGATAGTTGCACCGGCATTGCGAGGGTGTGGGGAGGCGTGACTTTCACGGCATGCGAATGCCTTCGGAATTTTCACTATCGGACTAGTTGCAGGGAGCATCCCAAGACGTTGGGTCCATCCAATGTAAAGCTAGTGAAACTAGTTATCCATGCAGCTCCGTTGAATCCGATAGACGTGCTCTATATAGTTAGTTAAACGGCGAAATGGCTTCCATCTGTGTTCTCTTAGCTTCCAAGGAATGATGGCATTCTCTTCAACGGAGTAATCATAAGCGGAAAAAACAAAAAAGACTTCCGTTCAACTGGGTTTAGCAAGACTAGGTGGTTGCACAAGATGTGAGGCGCAATAGCGTATCATAGGTCCTATTGGAAATGTTATGCAGGGTCGGGGATAAGATACTACCTCACCCACGAGACAACTCATCGCGGATCCAAGGCCTACATGAGCCCAAGCTACCAACGGACCGATCAGCGATCGGAATACAAATAAGAAGGTATCATCAACGTCTAGCTATTAGAAACGATGATAGTATGACAAAATAGTAGGAAGACACATGTGAATGGGCGGCACAGGTTGTGCGGATGTTTTGATTGTTTGGCCCGTAAAGGTAGCCTAGCTAGATTAGCATGCACTCATACAGGACTTGCGCGCCGATGATGATGGGGCGACCTCCCATAGGGCAGAAGATAGAGCCGAGTATGCCTTGACGGCATCTCTTAATAATTGCGTCTTTAAGTGGCGGATTCATAACCATGGGTTTTCCTCACCTACTTGGTGGTCCCCCCCCCCCCATGTGGAAACCAGCCAGCCAAAATCGTGAATTAGATGAAGGGCCCTAGTCAACGTTTCTAGTATATGGTAGGTTATTAAGACTATGAGGTTGAATGATGGTCAGCCTTGAAATTTTTGGGCATTAGTCCGTCGGAGATTCATGCTGTACACGTCGGAGGTAAATAGAAAATGGCGGCCGCGTCTGTAAGGCCTACACAACTCCTCCCTCGTCCTGTTTATACTAAACCCAAGACATGCACATCATCCCGTAACCCGGCCACTGCAGATCTAGCCAACGCCCGTGGCAAACATGCAGTACGCACCAATTTCTTCAGCCGTATTAGCAGTCCCTTGCACCTTGAACCGGTACCAAACGCCCATGTCCTTGTACTGTTGTAACTGGAGAATTGCGTCGTGGAAACTTTATAAGAACTATGTGTACCAAAGATCATGCGATTCTTCCAAGTTTCGGTGTTCCCGGACGAGAAACATGAACCAGAGAAATCATAAAGCAACGTGAGGTGAGTTGAGTCTTCCCATACCGGTTGCCCATAATGTCTAGGTAGTTGTAAGCCGTCTATCCAAGCCGATCTTAAACCTTTACCCGCCGATTTCTCTCGCCTTCCTCTAACGCCGAATGGTTTACATGTCCTTAGCCCAATAAAAGGGCTTCGTTGTTTTATCGACTTATCCCTTATCCGAAAACTTTCAGGAAACCCCAGATCCCGATGCCACTGAGCACGGGAATTGTAAGATTATCGTCCAAACCAAAAAGGTCCACCACTTCACTGGCCGCCGCAGCCAGGCCTGACCACAAACTTAGTAATCCGACGGCAACCGGACCACCGATAACGCTCTGAGAGCTCGAAAGGCCGAGCGCACTAGAAATAACTGTAGGGAGCTGCAATATTCCCTTGAACATAAAAGGGTGATGTTCATCCCCGGGGAAGGGACCTGTCTTTGGTGCGAGCCAACCCCAAAACCAGCCAGCCGTAGCCACTCCAACGAGGAACGCAGCTGAAGACCCGGCCAAAGATTTACCGCGTCGAATTCTTGGCGTATATTTCCCGTAAAGCCGACCAAAAGTGCTCGCAGCGGTATCACACCAGCTTAAGAGCATAACAGCCACCACTGCGACATCTTTAGGGAAAAAGTAAAGGACAGTCCATGCACCAAGCAGATAGAAGACGACGCCGTTCCAGCCGGAATATTCGGTTTCGCGCATCAAGGCGCCTAAGCACTTGACGTAGAGGCGGTTCAAAGAAGCATTCTTATGACGTAGATAATCCGTGGCTGCGATAGGAATGAGGGCTCCCATTAAAAACGGTGTGACTGACGAGGTCTGTGTACCACTGACGTACAGCCAATAGACAAGGAACCCAATAGACACATGCAAGGCTTTTCTGGGCACCTCGTGCTTGTGAATGAATATCTTGAAGTGTCGATGTATCGGAATAAGACCAAGAGGACTCGGACTCCGACTGAAGTCCCGCCAGTCCCATCCGGATAAGGTGGTGGGAGTCGGCAGGGCTAGATGGCCGTTGGAAGCTTCGTCTTTAATATCCTCCTTGGTTTCCTCTTTGACATCCTCGTTGGCCTCTTGCTTAACCTTGACATCTTCTTTTTCCTTTTCCTTCCGTTTCGACCTGGTAGCACGAGGAGTTTTCGTAGATGTTGTGAGGCTACCCACTTTGCGAGATTTTATGGGGCTTCGAGATCTGGTCCGGGCCCTCCGGAGCTCCGGGTCTGAGTCTTCGTGAGCATCCTCGTGGAGGGGCTGTTGTTGCAGCGCAACGCCGCCAGCCTGTCTGCGCCTAGCAGCGGAGCGCGTAACCGGGCCGAGATAAGAATCTTGAGAAATGTCTTGAGTTTCGGAGGGTGTAGGACTCGGCGATATGACACGGGGGGTTGCAGGGATGATAGGTTTGCCTCGAAAAGACATATTATATGGAAAGGCAGGAAGAGGTGGGGAGAAGATGGCGCCAGTAAATATCTGTCGCAAATCGTAGAATCGCAAAGGCCAAAAGAATGAGTGGAGATGTTTGTCCCTTCTAGATTCGCGAGTGGAGGAAGAAGGGAAGGAAGGGGACGAAGAGTGGTTAGTGGTGTTAGTGGTGTGAGGATGGGAAGAAGTGTGAAAAGGTACCGAATCCAGATTGACAGGTGGTGGTGAGGCACAGAGCACACCTCTGCCTTCGATCCTCATGGGGGTACCTGGAATTAAATCCTGGGAATCTTAAATGACTAAAAAAAAGAGGCAGCATTATCTAATCCATATCTGCCCGGTGTATAGGTAACCACGATTTTATCGAGGTCGCACAGTACATTCGTATAATATTTGGGAAAAAAAAAGTGGTTTAAGAAAACAAGAGGTTATCGTGTATTATGAAATAATTGATGTTTGTTCCGATTGATTGACCTTGGCCTTTGTTCTGGGAATAAGGCTTAAAGCTTAAAAGCTTAGGTTAGAGCAATTGCAAAACGGTCCAAGAAAGCAAAAAGTTTTCCTGAGTCACCTGATTGGATGACTAATCTGACATCTTAAAGTTCAACATCTCACGTATTGACATGTGAAATCTACCATGTCACTTTTTAAACGCGCCTTATCCTTTATCACGTGTGTAAGGGGGTGACGAATAATTCTCGATTATAAACTACATGCTCCTTTCTTGGTATATATAGGTAGCCAGTTGTTTGGAGGCTTGTTGTTAGTGACTCAGAAAAATATTTTGTTATTATTGTGATAGCTGTCTAGGTCGATACACGCGCCAAATATCCCAAGCCTATTGCCCCTATCTACAATTATCCCAACATTTTTCGAATTATTTATTCCTTCGAGAACATCATAGTCATATAGCTCGCCCGGTATATTTAACACAATGTCCAACATAACCACGTATTGTTTTGCTGTTCTACGTTGGTCTGCAATTTCTCGTGTACAAACAACCTCGTTGGTGCGGATGGTGTTGTGTTCAACGGTGTTTTATTGTTGCTATTCTATGCAAACATCTTCACAATAGATGAAAATCAATAGTTTTATCGAAGGGAAATTTTCGGTAGAAGATTAACATACATCAAGGTAGGCGTTGAAGAGGAAGACCTCGAGTCTTACAGGATGTAGTACCTCGGAAAGGGGGGACATTTAATTCGGATAGAGTCAATAAACATGTTCCCCATCTCATTTATGTCGCTTATATGGCATTGAACCACGGTGTTCTAATATTTTACATGATTCAAGTAGTATTATTAACCAGCGAGACATTCTGTTATTATGTTCAGGAGACGTAGGTTATGAGGATAGTAATGATTTTAGTGCTGGGGGGGTAGATAGGGTGTGCGGCTATGGCAGAATATTAATTGGAATGGGCAGTGGAAGAATAAAAAGGGGGGGAAATGGAAGAAAAGGATATAAAAAAAAGCTCGGCCTGGGTGTTGAACACAGGACCTACGAAAAACTACTTTGTAAATGTCGTACTGTCAAGTCAACGGGAATACCGGTCCAGCCTATGACACCACGGTGCAGTTTTCTCTAGCCTCCAGTCACCCAGGGATACTTCCTTTTTGCGGGGTCGGCTGATTTGGTTTGCTATTATTACAATATATAAGTTTAAGGTAGGTAGGTAGGCGGTGCTGCCGTGCCAGGTGGCCGTTGCAAAACCCCCCAGGCAACCAGCCATGCACCTCTCAACTGGAAACCCCATCATTGCCCTCTAACAGGTACTTTGCTTGCGTTATCCTAGACACCTACATAGTGCATTGCTTCTAAAAGCCCTATCTTAGGCTTAACATCTAATTTCCTAATAAATATCATTTAATTGTAAGCTACCTACATATATGAGATATCTTTAAGGACCCCAACGGAAACTGTAACTTAATTCGCGAACCATACTAGCAACCACACCTTGGTGCAACATGTAAAGGTTGTATTTAGTAAGTAATTTATTCCAGTGATTTAGCAGTGCCCATTTGGATCGCGTCCCTAGTAAATATCATAGTAACACTTTTGGCATGTAGATACTTTCAAACATCCATACAAATGTATGAGGCTCCTAGTAACTTTATATACGAATGTTGAATGGAAATATGGAGGATGAATAATAAATAAGTCTAGTCCTAATAGTGCTGCTAGAGTCCTCTTGTTGTAATATCAACAACACACTCGAAGTTTCTAACTTGCTGATACCCGTCATACATACGTATTACGGTCAAACCAGTAGTACTTTTACTAGACTAGCTTCATATGTAGTTATAATATTTCAGTTGGAACATGATATCTACTTGTGATATGATTCCGTATGGCTGAACACAAATGGAGCCGGGTGAGCCGTTATATTCCCCTGGTTCCCATATCAACTCACTTACCTCGATATATCTAGAGGCATCAGTCATCTCTTGTCATTCAATGTATCAATTCGCTTTTCTACTAGTTATTCATGCAGTCCCTGGCTAGGATAACGTACGACTACGAATATACGTAGTAGACCTACATTGACGTTATTACTGATGTCTGCTGTCTCATTGTAATTGATATTCTAGGTATTGTATAGGTATTTTACAAGACCACCCGATATGCAAGGCACGAAACTTTGTAATACCCATGCTAACCACATAACAATGCCGGACCCCATGTTCTTAAGATCCACTCCACACGTTTATTCGCCCGCTCCCCACGGTTGAAGATCACTTACCAAAACACTCTATGTTACGAGGCGTGCAAGAGGTAGGGAGGCAACTTCGTTGTTCTATGGGGACTCTAGCTACATAGCTCTGGGAACCAGAGCTATATATACCTACAAACTGTAACGAAGTAGTCCAGCCACCTAGGGAGATACGCCCGCCACGGGTAACAGTTTTTTGCCCTTGATTTGTACGGTATTCTGAGTAGGTTGCCCGAGGAACAAAAGTACCTATTTGTAATGGTTCGGGAGATAACTATCAAACCACTACACTACCAAAAGGTAGAACATTGTCAACTCTAGGGGTTGACGTTGCTATCTCGGCCTATAAGGACAGTACCGTGACAGTATTCGATCCAATTTCGTGTTAAATATCCAGTTTAGTACGTAGGTATCTTCTATTTATAGAAGTTTTTATCATACTACTGAGGTTTCGAATATTTGTAAAAAGTATGTTTGGTAAGTTTTCGATTCTATTATCTGCTTTAACAGCTCGAAGTAGTTGTATTCTAAGTTTCGGGTGACTGATTGCTCTATCTATTAACTGTGATAGGTTGTTAAAGTCTCTAAACATTAGTTAGCCGGGATTATATGTGGAATAAATGATTTACTAACATTGCGCTCGCCCTGCATCCTCCCCATTTGAATATTTTGGCTGTCAAGTTTTGCTTGTGTTGCTGACGTTAGGACCGTTATCATCTGGTTGCTTTGTTTATTGCTGGAAGATTGTTATTTGCAAGGCCAGCACTTGCATCGGTCCTTGATGTGAAACCGGGTTTTGGCTGATCATCTATGATGTTAGAAAGCTGAAATAGTAAGGCGTGTTGAAAAAAAAAATCAAAAAGGTAGCGCTTGATTTGAAGACTTCGTGAAATGAAAATGGTTGAAGGTGGGAAGGTTTACATTAATTGAATTATTTGGTGAATTGTTTACAAGTAATACCTAGAGCAGGCCTTTAAAGGTTACTTGTTAACTAAAGGAAGGACCCGTACTTATTTAAACTAGATAATGTGAAAATCGCATCTGCTCGATTTATATGACGAAAGATTTATTCGGCTGAGGGCCTTCTTTTATTATTTCATCCGTGTTGTTGCCGATTTGTTGTTTGATGGCGATTTTTTTTTCGGGTTCACCCCTTTACACAAATTTGGACAGAAACCTTCACTCGTTATGACAGTTATGCAGGCAGAGTTTTCTAATATTTGGATATAGCTATGGGATCATTACTGCCCAAACTAATTGGTAGAATAGGTTCGATCCGTTTCTATAAAACTTTAAGGTTATAACCATTCCGTGACTTCGAGCAGAATTTTCAGTGGTGGGACTCTTGAAATGGTTCTAAAGATAACGAAGAAGGACCGGGTCTTGTATAGCATCGACACTCTATCCAGTAAGAGTATCTAGGGATGGTAGTATTATAGAGGTTAGTGGTAAGGTTGTGCTTGGAAATGCCAAGAAGTTGCGCAAGTCGGATGTGGACCTCAAGGAAATTCCGCGCCCAAAGTGTTCGAAAGCTATGAAAGGATGAGATGGTGGCTAGTGATGCTCTCTACTCTAAAAATTATCAATACAGGCGTTCAATAATTCTCGGGTAAAAAAAGATCTTAGGAGTCAACTATCTACTTGTATCTCATCGTCGTTACTAATTCAGACATCGAAGGAAAAAGCCGCATGGATCCAGAGAATGTTGAAAGTTGGACCAATGCTACTGCTACGTATCTGTGATAGTGATTTTTTTCTTTCCTTTTTTCCACTTCGGATTGAATCAACGATCCACCGAACCAGGGCCTGAAGGCTTGCATTAGCAGCCGAGGCCACTAGAGTCTTTGAACCCCTGAATAGGTCCGGTGTGATCAACATATGACAATGAAAATTGATGGAAACTTAGGAAACTTTTCATAAATATCCCTCATGCGGACGTGAGAAATGAACTTATAATTCGTTTTACACAATAATCGGATTGAATCTTGGATAATACTCCCAACAAAAAAAGAATTTGCCTGGACTTATTACATTCCCCCCTTATATTATACAAATGAAGTAGACCCACAACTTATCAAGACCATATGCGAAGGCACTTTTATCCTATATTTTATAGCTTTTGAATAGTAACGATGGTCCGTCAATTTTTTAAAAGGTTAATGTTAATAGTGTTTTATCCTTCATGTTACGTATCGAATTTGGGGGTGTTTTAGTTACCTCCTATTTCTAGAAAGCGGTGATACTTTGAGGGGTATTCCGACAGATATAGCCTACAACTTTGTTGAGAATATTACGGGATATATTTTATTATCGCAAAGAGGAACTAGGTAAGCATGTCTTAATACGACTAGGTAATAAAAGGAAGATGATATACTGTGGCATAATCTCATAGTATAGAGTTACAATGCCCGAGGTAACACAAAGCAGCTTGCGTGAAGAACAGCAATGCTTAATAAGAGATAACCTAGCGGGCAGTTCCGACGGTGGGAAGGAACTCCACGTTCCAGAAACGAATATGGAATCCTACCGACCATAAGACGAACGCTTCCTAGCATGCGGTACTTTATTCTCGCGCTATTCTCTTCCTTCGAATGTACCATGACATCTGCAACTGCCAGCTCTTTTTTACAACGCATACCAGTAGAAGTGCGTCGGATGATCCTCATTGAGGCTTTTGGGAATCGTACCCTGCATCTAGATCTTCGTTTGAATCCATCCGACAATGACGCTCAGAAACAGCGTATTGATAGTGGGATAGACACCGGAGAAGTTGGTTACCTACAAAGAAATACCTCCCATCCTAAGCCTTGGAGGTTGTCCGGCCGCGTATGCCAACACGACATCGAACCCTGTGCGCATGGAATAGGTAGCTTCCCGAAACCATATACGGACGTCTGCCTCGGTGTTGCCGCTTCATCCTCTCATGCGCGACGCGGAGCACCTCCTTATCAATGCTTTCTCGGTGTTATGGGATGGCTTTTAACTTGTCGACAAGCGTACGTCTTCCTTCTCGTCCTACCCAACACAGTTTCGAAGTTTATGTCCAATCTCGCTATGTAGCTGACATTTCCTTTCAATATAGGTATACAGAGGGTATTGAGGTGCTCTACTCTACGAACGACTTTCATATCCCCAACGGTAATATAATCCATGTCCTCCCAAATTTAATTAGAGCTGAGAACAGAGCTATGATTACCTCGGTGGAAATGGTGTGGCAGCTCAGCTTACAAACGAACTCAGCCTCGGGTTGGGATCACCTTACTGGCTTAGCACGTGCAGTTCAGAGTATATTTCCAGGATTAAGGAAGCTCCATATCTATCTCCGTGGTTCCTGGAAACTATCGTCGATTGATCCCAAGGATAGTACAAAGGAACAGGGACAGGGTATAGGAGTCCTGGAAATAATGGATGAGATGATAAGGAATTTTGGTCTGCAGCTGCAAGAATGCATCATTACAGTACCTGCTAGTGTCTTCTGGTCTCAGCAGGATAATGACACCAGCGAAGGTAAAAAGAATATGCTTGTAACTGGGCAAGTATCTGATCGTATCTGGCGGCCACTCCGGCCTTTGCCTAACTCTGAAGATAAGGAGGATGCGGGATTTGGGTACTGGATTAGAGAAGGACCTGATCACATACCCTACCCATTTGCGTATATAATTGACGGCTAAATTCAATATTATTCAGTTTCGCCCTTTGCCATTCTCTGAATTCCTCTGGATGAAAATTGGAGTATTTTCTACTATTATACTAAGATTCTACTGGGATATTCAACGTTCCCGCGTAACCCCTCAATAGTGACATTGAGTCTTTGGCGGATCTGCTCGCACAGCTGCAAGACAAAGCTAATTTGAAACTCTTTACAGGCGCCTAGGGAAAACCCATCGATGGAAAATTCAGATATTAACTGGTATGAGTCGTCAAGGTTCTGATTGCTGCTCTGGACGTCGCGAAGAATATCGACGGCTCGTGCGTATACGAAGTCCAGCCTACTATAGCAGCTAAGAGCAAGCAAAACCGTAGCATTGTCTTTGAGCGCTCGATGCGAGATATCTTCTGCCGTTAGAGATATCGCCTGCTTCGTTACGTCCCTGAGTTGAGATGTTATGGCAAAAAGTTGGCCTAGTTGAAGCTCAGCAACGCGGATCTGACTTATTGCTGAATCATCGTGTAGTGGGTGGTGAATTATTGCCACCTGAACGTCGCTCAACTGCTTCACATAGCTGGCATTTCCCTCTATGCTCACATTATCGGTTTTGGTAGTAGTTGGTAGGGATGCAAAGCCATTTAAGCTTACGCCGGTAGTTGGCGCAGTCGTTTTGGCGGATGATGTGAGGGGCGATCTCCAATCAAGCACATCCGGCATGAGACTTGTAACCGATGGAGCTGGACTGCGACTGCACGTAGATTCGGCATTGTCACCAGAAAGACCTTTGGGTGGCCGGCCCTGACGCCGCCGTGCCACTACAGTGCATACACTGTCCGCCCTTGTACACCTACGACATTTTGTATCCTTATCCCAGATGCAGCGAAATTTTTGGCCCCTACATCGATCACAAGCAGGCTTAATGTTGGTCTTTCGACTTTCTGTAGCCTTTGGGCTAGCCATATGGTTGGGGACTCAAGGAGCCAAACTGACCCGCATAGAAAGACGAACGGGGTTGATGGAGTGAGTTGCTTATAAATGCAAAAGCCACTGAACCCAATCTCGATCATCAATTTAACACCTGGTGCGGGATATAAGTAATTTTCAATCGACCTAGATGGGTCGAAGAAAGCAAGTCGCAATAAATCCACAGTGCTTGGAAGCAATAAATGAGAAGAGTGAAGAGATATCTTTGCAGCATGAATGCAAGTCTTTTCTTGTGTTGGTTGGGATACCCAAACACCTGAAATGAATTAGGTAGTTAGAGGAATATCTATACAGTATAAATGAAGTCTATATACTGTGTGCACCCTTCGTAGAATTCACGAACTATCTCGTAGCAACTCCGGGATCTAAAATCCGGTATATTATATAATCAACTCTGATTCCGTTCCCGACGTCTTCCGTCGCCGTGGTTCGGAACCTAGAAGGAAAGTGCGGAACACCCTTACTTAGAGTACTTAATTATGGAAAGTGCAACCTTTACGTACTCAGACACGGAATCGATAATAGATCCCCCCATCTTCTCTTAATAGACATATTCTAGTGTATTGATATAGATGTGTAGATACTTACTGGTAGAGACATCCTATGGAGCCCTGAACACATTCTGATATGATCACTTAGGCTCAAATTACGTATGTTTGTGTAGCAGAGTTCTCTTTGATTTCCAAGATGCCTCGGTAGAAGGCTCTATAGAAATCCACGATGCGAATTGAGAGACTAGATAGGTATCGCTACGAAATGATGTGGCATTAGTGCTTTAGAGGATATAGCTACCCTAAGATTACTAGATGGAGGTATTGCATATCTCCGTAGATGGAAGATGCCCAAGTCTATGTTGATAGGAGGTGAAGGGTTAGTTGATTATGGATACTGGGGGCCGAACATCGCGGATTAGTCAAAAAGTGACCGAAAATGACCGAACCCTATTGATTAGCCAAATAGCATGTTCACTATGACTATTGAAGGAGAAATTTGGCCCATAAAGTTTATAAATATTTGTTCCTGAGTCTGCACATAATTCCCAAACTTTGCACATCGTCAGTCCTCTCCATCGCTCTTGTCTACATTATTCGTCCTACCCGTAACGTGGCGACCCCCTTAACTAAAGCGCCTGATCATTCTCCTACCAACAGCATCCAAGCTAATAAACATCATCAAAACGAAATGGAATATGCATCACGTCTGGATGAAAGCAATGGCCACCCGAAGGAAGATACTCATGTCATGTTCGACGAGGGCGCAAAGCGCTCCTTCCGCTTCTGGGCGATTATGGGATCATTGACTATCACAGGGCTCATGTCTTCTCTCGAAGGTACCATTACTACGAGTGCGTTGCCGATAATCACTCAAGCTTTGGGAGGTGGAAATCTGTACATATGGGTACCGAACGCTTTCTTCCTCTCTTTTATTGCTACTTTACCCCTATACGCTCAAATCAGCGATATCTTCGGTCGCAGATGGCCGTTCATTATGGCCGTAGCCTTATTCATTCTCGGAAGCGGTATATGTGGCGGCTCGTCCACGATGGGAATGTTGATTATTGGTCGTACTATGTAAGTCTACCTACACACCGAAATGCTTACGAAGGGTAATGTCTTACTCTAATCTTTGTACAGACAAGGAATAGGAGGTGGAGGTATCCAACTTCTCACCGAAACTATCATCACCGACCTAGTGCCCCTACGAGAACGAGGTTTATATATAGCTTTAACGATGGTAGCTGCTACTATTGGTGCTGCGATTGCTCCTTTCATTGGCGGCCTAATTGCCGATAAGTCGACTTGGAGATGGGTTTTCTACTTGAACCTTCCAATAGGTGGAGGTACGTGACTTGTCGTCTGTTCTTACTTAAAGACCCTACTGTTGGTACATATAAAAATTATACTTACTACTAAATAGTTGCCTTCGCCCTCTTATTCATATTCCTCCGCGTCAAGTCGCTCCAAGACCAGACTTGGACTCAAAAGCTTCTACTTATAGACATAACGGGAAATTTGATATTCGTCGGATCAATTGTCGCCGTCCTTATAGCATTGACCTGGGGAGGTATATTATATGATTGGAATACATATCATATAATTGTCCCTCTTGTAATTGGCTTCGTAGGCTTCGGGCTCTTCCTAGCTTATGAGTGGACAATTTGCAAAAAGCCGTCATTCCCGCTTCGAGTTCTTTCTAATAGAACTTCTTCCGCGGCATTCATTCTTACTCTAATTCACTCCCTTTGCACATATTGGGCATTCTATTTTCTGCCACTGTATTTCCAGGCAGTAAAGGGCCTGTCGCCATTTACCTCTGGTAGGTTTCACTCTATTAGTTAGCGTGGGGCAGTATTAACCCCCCACGTATATAGGTATCAATACTCTGCCCATATTCGCCGGAATTATTCCATTTGCGATGCTTGGTGGATGGATTCTCTCGAAATGGGGCCGTTATAAGCCCCTGCATCTGGTCGGTTGGGCCATAATAACCATCGCATACGGCTTGCTTAGTATGCTAGATGAAAACTCTTCTAAAGCGGCTTGGGCATGTTTTCAACTACTTCTAGCTGCAGGATCAGGACTTCTTGCAGGAATTCTCCTTCCTGCCATGCAAGCACCTCTGGATGAGGGTATTATGGCGTTGGCCATAGGTGTCTGGGCCTTTGGACGAGGGTTTGGATCCGTGTGGGGAGTTACAATTCCGAGCGCCGTTTTCAATAACGAGTGTCGCTTACATGCGGAAAAAACATCGACGACCCGCGGCTCCTCCAATACCTTTCCGGCGGTCGTGCGTATGAGTATGCCACAGAAGCCTTTTTGAACAGTATCGACAATTCCACTTCGCAACAACAAGTCATCCGGGTATTTTCTCAGGTAAGGATTTACATCGCGGTCAATTTACGAGTTCTTACTAACACCACCAATACTTTATAGTCTTTGCAGACTGTCTGGCTTGTTGGTGTCGCGTTTGGGGGATTAGGATTTCTATTAACACTACTAGAAAAAGATATTAAATTGAGAGATAAATTGGAGACAAAGTACGGAATAGAAGAGGGGAAAAAGGAAGATTCTGGTATTATGGAGGCCCGTTGAGAATTTATTGGTGTGACTAAGAAAGATGTTGGTCCTTGGAAAAGTCGGGCAAATCAAATCATTTTAATATTTTGGGTGGAACTCGTTGTAATAGGCGATAATAACCTGACATTTCATTCCCTCAATCATGAAGCTCCTATGGTTTAAGCTACCTTGCAGACTAATATTGCACCCTGTTGCCTTTCAACTATGTGTCATTCCACCTCGTTTCCTGTGTAACCAACTCAATCTATTAAGTATGGCGTCGTTCCCATGTAAGAAATAAGTTTGACTCATTACCGGATTTTATAAGAAGACTATCATCCCACTTTTTGCAATTCATATTACCATCACCTGTAACTTCACTTTCTATCCTTACCTCACTATGGCACCCACACTACTCGATCTTATCGGACAATATCCTATCCTGACAACTATTGCGAGTTATGTATCTACACTGGATCTATACTCCCTTGGCTTGAGTTGTCGCAAGTTCCATGCTTATATCCTATCCTCGCCTGAAGTCTTCAATGTTCTTCGACGGGATTGTCTTTGCGACGGACGTGGGTTGCTTCAACGGCAGAAATGGGATTACAACGCCGCCAAATATAAGTGGAGTCGAACCAGTAGAAGCCTTTGGGGGGATGAGGAGATTGAGGTGAAGCTCTTTGCAGTTAAATGCGACGAGGCCGACGCACTTCCTTGTCTCAAATGCGGTATCAACATTTGCGAAGAGTGTAGGGCCTGTCCTCGCACGCCTCCTGCCAATAAAACTCGACGGCCTCATTTGAACCGTTCACATACAGTGGATAACATTATGTGTCTCTGCGATGCCTGCGACGATAAACTCGAAGAGCAGCTTAAGGGGAAGTTCCTGAACGAGCTGTGTGACTGCGACAGATATAGGCGCTGGATTTGCTTTAAATGCGAGAAACAGGAGTACGAAGAAGCAGTCGAATACCGTAAAAAACACACTGTGCTAGAAACAGACGATTACCAACGCTATATTCAGGATTGCGATTCAACTAAGTGGATGGTGGACCATCAGTTTAATGTTCTATTTTACTGCATCTGTGGTGCATTTGTTCCTGAGGAAGCGCGTCCTCGCTGCACATGGTGTAAGAGAAAACACCGACCTGAGGAGGAATGGGGCGATGAATGGAGGGAGATGGAGAAAATCCCCTTTGATGAGGAAGGCTGCTATCCAATTTTTGACCCTTACGCGACGTCATACGTAACGTTGGCATACAACGGACCCATCTACCAAGTCCCTTCCGGAAGTAATAAAGCTTGACCAAGGCTACCAACGATAAACAGTTTAAGACTATGAGTAATGTATGAGTATTTATTTAGGTAGTTATTAATATTATTTTACAGAGATATACGCTAACGGGTAGCTTCCGTAAGATATGACGAAGAATAGGCAAGGAGATCGAGGATGTTAAGCTATTTCAATGATAACCATCTTGTTTTGATTCTGTCTCCTCTCCTATATGGTGAAAGATCCCAGAAGAATGCTCCTAAGATGCCTGATATGGATGTATGTCGATATATATCCTTTATGTTAGAAGCGGCAGGGATACGAATACTAGGTAAAGAGAAGGGAAGTCTTTATATTAGGTAAACTTGGGATGTATGTCATTCATCATTTTGATTCTTTTATCCTCTATTTATAACTATTATTACATCATGCTCTTTTGTTTTTCGAAAACGCCAATCGTGATATGGATTAGTACCTAGGTAGGTAACCATATACTCAAATATGATAAAAGCCGCAATGCCATCTCAGCAGGATACAGTTAGCAAATATAACTGCTCAAAATATCTTCTGCGCCAAATAATATCAAACAGTTTCGGAACGACTTCTCACCACTTAACCATAACTATAAATCATCAAACCTAGCGATTTCTTATGAACTACGACATGGTTTCAGCGACTAACATCCATTACCATTTCAATAATATAACCCTCAACTCTAAAGCGGGTTGCGGGTGCTGCAAATTCCAATACTACTCATCGATTTGTGGACATCGCTACGGAGCACCGAAGCCAAAGACATGCGGTTATAGAAGATTGTTCAAGACGGACAAGGCACCTCTCTGCCGGAATACACCACTTATAGATATAGTGGTAACCTGGGTAAACGTAATGTGCAAAAACTGTATTTACAGAAAATACCAATGGATGCCAACCATCAAAGAAGAAAGCTCGGAATAGCTGATTTGTGGATAAATGGTATGAAGCTGGGAACTTCAATCGCATTTAGACAGTTATCGTTGTATATATGTACCTCAGAATGATCGGCATTTAGATAAGATAAGACATTGATAAGATACAGCAAAGTAGATAAGCGGATAAGATAATAATTCTATGTTCAACTCCAAAAATTTCCTGGACGATCTCATCAAAGTTTCCGTGTGAACAAACCATATGCGCCTACCCATTGAGCGATGGCGCCAGACGTAAAGACAGTGAAAAAGGACCCTCGAGCGTGGGATGCTTTAACACCCCCCTTGGCGGAATGGATTTTGGATGCCGTGTCAAGTATGGGCTTCGCCCGAGCTACACCCGTTCAGGCCAGCGTATGGCCTCTTTTTGGAGGAGGAAATAAAGATGTGGTTGTAGAGGTTGGTTTTTCATTGATAACTTCTTCCACTAATGACTGATATATATACATTTACTTACGGAGAAGAAATTAGGCAGTTACCGGTAGCGGAAAGACTCTTTCGTTTCTTCTACCTCTCGTTCACAGAATCTTGCGACTAGACGAACCTACGAAACGACATCATGTAGCCGCCATTATCGTCGCGCCCACAAAAGAGCTTGCGGGCCAGATCCATGGCACGTTGACTTCACTCATAGCTTTTCACCCTCAATCTTCCGAGATACTCCCCCTTCTTAATGGCGAGGAAAAGCGACCAGAGACGAGTTCGCCAGTCATCGTGCCGCAACTTCTTTCCGGCGGCAGTACGACAACCCCTGCACAGGATCTTAGCTTTTTCCTACGCGCATCGCCCAACGTCTTAATATCGACGCCTGGTCGGTTGGTTGAGCTGCTCTCCTCCCCGCACGTGCACTGCCCGCAGTCATCCTTCGAACTTCTAATCCTAGACGAAGCGGATAGGCTTCTTGATCTAGGGTTCAAAGCAGATTTACAAAAGATCCTTTCGCGACTACCAAAACAGAGGAGAACAGGTCTCTTCAGCGCAAGTGTCAGCGAGGCAGTTGGTGAGATCATCAGAGTTGGTCTGAGAAATCCCGTTAAGGTTGCAGTCAAAGTGAAGAGTTTGAAAACGGGTGGAATTATTGAGGAGCGGCGGACACCCGCAAGTCTCCAGATGAGCTATCTTACCACACCCGCCAGCCACAAATTACCGAGCCTGGTCCAGCTTCTTGAGAAGCTAGACCCGCGCCCGCAGAGGAGCATCATATTCCTCTCTACGTGCGCCGCCGTAGATTACTTCGCGCACGTCCTCCCTGCGCTTCTTCCCGAGGGTTTCGATTTAGTGTCTCTCCACGGAAAATACGATGCCAAGGTGCGGGAGAAGAACTTCGCCAAGTTCCTCAACGCCGTCCAGCCTTCTATCTTACTCACCACCGACGTAGCTGCTCGCGGTCTCGACTTCCCACAAGTAGACCTTGTCGTCCAGATCGACCCGCCTTCGGACCCAAAATCGTTCCTGCATCGCTGCGGTCGCGCCGGCAGAGCGGGACGCAGGGGTCTCAGCGTAATCTTCCTGCAGCCGACGGAGATGGACTACGTGCCGTTTTTGGAAGTGCGGAAAACTCCCATCACACCACTCGAGTACCCATCCATCTCGGTAAGCGACGCAGATGCCGACGCAATTACTTCGCGCATCCGCGAAACGGTAAAGCGCGACCGCGCATTGCACGACAAGGCGCAGAAGGCCTTCGTAAGCTGGGTCCGCAGCTACAGCAAGCACACAGCGAGCTCCATCTTCCGCATCGCGGATCTAGATTGGACGGACCTAGGTCACGCGTGGGGGCTTCTGCGTCTACCTAAAATGCCGGAACTCCGAAAATTCGAAGGCGACAAGTTCCTCGGCGTGGAAATGGACTGGAACGCGTACGCGTACGCCAAAAAGGACCGCGAGAAACAGCGCCTGGCGGCTATGCAAAAGAGTGCCGAGGAAAAGGCGGCCGAAGGAAACGGCGGGAAGACGGCTGAGGGACAAAAGGAGAGGCGGAAGCGCAATGCTGAGGCCTGGAGCGGGAAGCACGAGAAGGAAGACGAGCGGGCCGAGCGCCGCGAGAAGAAACGACGGAAGCGCGAAGCGGAGCGGCGACAGGCCCTTACCGATGAGGAGAGAGCGAAAGAGATGGATCTCGAGCGACTACTCGAAGAGGTGCGGAGAAGGAATAAGGAGAAGTACGCTGCCGAGAATGGTGGTGATGTTAAGAGACAGGGAAATGCTGTTGCTGCCGGGAATGGGGACGATGACGAATTTCAAGGCTTTGACTAACTATAATTATTCAGTTAAAAAAAAAGGACTGTGGATCTTGATACCCGAAATATGTAATAGATTTGACTAGCAAAGTCACAATCACTCGATGCCTACAATCTTCTACTACTTAAAAATGAATAGTATGTATAAACGATTGACCATTCTAAACAATACTAAGCAGAGCTAGGAAGTAGCTAATAGAATAAACGACTTAGCTTACAATATCCCTCATGTTGACAACTCAAGTCCAAATAACAGAACTTTACATATAGAGAATAAGATAATATTAGAAGCACGCAAAGAGAACCGTATCTCAAAGCGGATGATGGGTATCCATAATGGGTATCGACATACGCCTTTCCTCCAAACCAACCAGTTTCATTCGTCCTCCTCAACGGTCATCGAACATGATATATCAATTTTCCGGGTATAATATGTATCTCTTCCTATTTGGTATGTCCATCCAATAATGGGTACTTCACCATCATTACAGCCTCATTTTCGGTCGTAAACCCACACGTTGAAAACATAATGCATAAAACTATGACAGTGTCGAAATGAAGGGTCAACATCTCAGTTAGATATTCTCAATGACGTGGGCATTCACTGCCTGCGCAAAACCGTCTTCATCGTTGGTTCCGCTGGACTCGCCGATTTCGTATTGCTTACCGGCAGCTTGAGCCGCGGCATTGCTGAGATTCGGCATCGTTTGGTTTGCGGCGGGGAGGAAAATAACCTTCGAGTTCGCCGTCTTCGCCATGGCCTGCATTGCCTCTAGGTATCTGATCTGCATAGCAGGGGCGGACGACAAGATATCAGCTGCTTGTCTCATCAAGCGCGCCGATTCGACTTCCGCCTTGGCCGCTATGATCTTACTCTCTCCAATACGTTTGCTTTGCGCTGCCATAGACAAGGACTAATATTATGTCAACAACACACCCAGTGATTTTTGTGGTCTTGGCACTTACGTTCTGAAGATCAGTAGAGAAGTACAAATCTTTGATCAAGATGGCTGAGATTTCACATCCCCAGCTCCTTGCCAGATCCTCGACTATTTCGCTGATGCTCGCCGCGATCTCTTCACGTCGCTCGATGATGTCTTGTAGGACGCGCGCACCAACAACATGGCGCAGGGTTGTTTGCGTCCGTTCGACAAGAGCCTGTCGTAGATTGGTGATTCCAAATGCGGCCTTATGCGGCGAAGTGACGTGATAGTAAATGACTGATGTCAATTCGACATTGACGTTGTCTTTTGTCATGCAAACTTGCTTGGGAACCTCTATATTTCGCATTTCCGGTTAGGAACGGCCAGGTAATGAGTTAAGGAAGGGCTTAACATACCAACGATCTGGATCTTGACATCAACCTGGATAAGTTTCTCGCTGAGAGGATTGATCTTGACGAGACCAGGGTCGACTGCCTTATAGAATTTGCCGAATTTGGTGACAAGTCCCACATTGCCTTGGTTGACTTGCTTATAGGGATTGGGGCAGCAAATGATACAGGGAACAGCCCCAAGAGATCCCATGCAAGAACCGATTGCATTAACTACAAATAAAATTAGTAACTGATATAATTCGGGGTCAAGTGTCAAGTGGAATCATACTCATTGATCCATACCAGCCCTTGGGGTTAGCATCGGTACCGACGATGGACGCATAACTCTGCTGCAGGTCTTGTTCTCTTGGAGGTTCCATTGTCATATTTCCCTGAGGTTGGAAACCAGCTTGACCGGAGCTGGTGCCATTGGTCTGCTGAACGCCCTTGTTCCTTGAGTCGGACATGATGTAGTTCTTAGTTCGTCGTTTCTGGCTGTCTATTAGAGGGATTAGATCCAGTTTGGCCTCGAGGTATTATTCATCGAGAGATTACGGGTGTTGGATGAAAACGTGGGTGAGATGGGGTCTAAGGTAGAGAATTGGAAAAAAGAAATCGGGTGATGGGAGGTAGTAAAAGAAATAAATGTCAATTACGACGAGTCGGTTTCAGGATGGACTTCTTCTTAAGTACAGGTGAAGTAGCTTAATGTACCAGAAGTACATGTACCCCCAATCTAGCTCGTTTGTTTAGGTAGGTAGGTACCTGTATTTAATCGTTCGTTGGGGTAGGAGGGGATGATGTCACCCTAGTAAACGCTGTGCGACGTACATGTATGTAATGATAGCTTCTCGTATGTGGGTAGGTAGCTCAAGAAGGTTGAAGCTCCCTTTATGATTTGGATTGGCTTGGATAAAGTTTAGGTGCGCGTCGAGGGTCGCACAAGCTGCTACCTGGTACTACCTGGTGCTACCTGAGTAGTATATAGTAGTAATAGTATAAATGGTCCAGTATTAGTAAGAGGTAGCTAGGGTTACCTAGGAGGTACATAGATAAGTAGTGGTCGTAGTAGAAACCTTGAATTAAAGGAATAAACAAAACATCTACTCTAATTCTAAATCCTCAAAATGTGCAACACCTCCAACTTATATATCCGAATATCTAAGTCATCAATCAAATAGTTAAGATCTGCGGGAACAACGAATGCGGTCCAGGTGCCCAATTAAACGGGATGCGATGTCTCTCTACTAAGGCCAAATGGCAAAGCATGTCTACTATCAAGGCTGGCAACCCAATATCGTAAGATCTACTTCGAGGCGAAGCCGTTAGAGTCTTGGCAAGGTGATCCTACAAAGCTGCAACCCATTTGAACTTACTACCTACCTGCCCAGCCTGCCTGCCTGCTATTCAGCCGTATGCCTCGGGTACCTAAGGGTAACTCACCTAGCGGTGCGCTAGCTGACTAGATCAATGGAATGGCCTGTGCCGTATTCCGTATCGACGCATCCTCCATCTAGGTTAGTTAGTGTACAAAAGTACTTGACAAGATTTGGAATTTGCTGACTCTTTTACTCTGATTTTATACTTACCTACCTAATTACTAGGTAGTCTTCATCATGGCGATGCTATCTACGATACTCCGTTTTCATAGTAAATCAGAAAATATGTCTCAATTGCTATGCTCGCCGTACACAGACGATACTATTATTCTTGAGGGAAGAAACAGCCTCTTCAATCCAAAGTTGACATTATTCATCCAACACATCCAACAGAAAAGGTACCGCAAACGCCCAAGGCGCGTAGATCCCGCTAGGCCAGCCAAGGTAGTATTTACACGTCTAGGGAATGCGGGTTAATGAGCGTGACCCAGCACTGCCTCAACCTAATCTTGCCATTTGTGGCGCCTTTTAGTTATTATGAGCAAATACAAACTAAGCACCAGATGAAAGCGGTTCTCAATCCGGTAATTCGCTTCGAGAACCCTTTAGGAACTGATAATTTTTTTGACGTAGTATTCTAAGCAAGAAGACCAGATGATCAACAATTCGAACACGGCTTTCGACGCAAATACCAATCCCAGATCCGACCGCAATCAAATCGATTGACGGGTCTAAAGCTCGAGATACACGAATGATGCACGAGTTATTATCATCAAGTGACTAACCGGAATCCTTCCAAGAGCCCCATCAAGCCTCTCTGCAGCGAATATTTCTAGAATTCTACTTCTTTAAGCATGACGTCAAGGTCTAAGCTGAAATTGAGACGGGGAATAACACCGAGATGTAACACAAATAATACTTTAATAGGATTTTTACCTCCACTTAAAAGTCTTAAAAAAAAAGTCCTACTCCATGAATTAGGACTCCGCCACTACCAACCACCGAATAGCTTTCAACTATATACCTTAGGTAGGTACCTAGGTAGGTATTTAGTTGCCTAGGTAGTATAAGTCAGCCTTGTCTTAGGGGCTTACCGCCCAAGATAACCCCACAAGGCCCGACTCCTAACGCGGCTCGGCTGCGAATGACTACGCTTATATTATAAGCTAAGGGACTTTGAGGATCTCGTCAATTCACTCAGCCTTGTTATGTCTAAATCAAAAGGCGGACAAGACTCATTCTCTTTAATAGCGCATATCACATGCTGAGTTGGTTCAGTTCTCGATCTTCAATACTTGTAAGTGACCGCGGATGGATACGTTGTGTGGGAACTGCTTCAGATCTGCATGCTTTCGAGCTGTCAGCTTTCGTTGGGCTAATAGGTGCGGTGTGATTATGATTCGGGCGTACCTCACAAAGGTTTACTACTAAGGGATATGAACTCCACCACGTGCATATTATACAAAACCACTCGCTTTCCTCTTAGCCTTCCTATTGCTTATCCTATTCCGCCTTTTTACGTGCGTTAGCCGCGATTTAGAATGATGTTCAGCAGCATCATTCCCCTGATTATCTTTTGTTGAAAGAACAGTTCCTCATGAAACCGTCTTGACTTTTTCATTTGGTAACTTTTTGTGTCTACGCTCACATCTAGCACGCACAAATTCTGTAACGCGGTCTTCAATCGATTCGACTTTATAGCCGTATGGGAATGAAAAATTGAAAGTACAACATTAAAACAGAACGTAACAAATCATAGGACATTAAAATGTAAAGATATAATCATTCGTTATTAGTGTTTTATGAAACATGCCACATGAATCAATTGATTTGTTGTCTCAATGAGCTCAGACCACATTTTGCGTTCGTTTTCTTGTACCCCTTTTGCCACAAGCGTTTTTGACCAATCAAACATTTTAAAAAAAACAAAAACATCGAACGCGAATTTATTTCAATGAGTTCAAACCACATTTTGCGTTTGTTTTTTTGTATTTTATTTATTATAAACGTTTTTAATTAATTAATTATTTTAAAAAAAATAAAAAAATTATATATATAAAATTAATTTCGTTTTTATTAAAAAATAATTAATATTAATTAATTTAATTAAATTTATTAAATAAAATATTATAATAAATAAATAATATATTAAAATAATTATTAATATAATTATAAATTTAAAAAAAATTTTATATAATAATTTTTTTTTACGTTAAAATAATAACGTTTATAATTATATTTTAAAAATAATTATATTTTTAATAAAAAATATAATTTTTAAAAATTTATTATTTAATAATATAAAATTTTATGAAAATTAAAAAAAATTAAAAATAATAATAAATTATTATTATATTTTATAATAATAAAATATTAATAATTTCAAACGTTATTATAAAAATATATATAAAATTATATAAAATTTTTTAAAAAAATATAAATATATATTTTTTATTTTTTTTTATATTTTTTAACGTTAAAATTTATAATATAATAACGTAATATTATATTTAATTAAAAAAATATATAAATTTAAAAATTATATATTTAATTTTAAATAATAAAAAATTAATAATTTTTCAATATTATTATAAAATTATATAAAATTTTTTATAATTTTTACGTTTAAATTTATAATATAATAATATAATATTATATTTAATTAAAAAAAATATAAAAATTTAAATATAATTTATTTAATTTTAAATAATAAAATAAAAATTATATTTAATATTATTATTAAATATTTATATATTATTTATATATTATTATTAAAAGTTTTTAAATTTTATATAAAAATATATATATTAAATTTTTTTTATATAAAATTTTTAAATTTTATTTAATTAATTATATATTTTATATTTTATAAATATAAATATATAAATTAATAATTTAATAACGTAATTATTATAAATAATTAATAAAATTTAAAAACATTAAAATAAATACGAATATAATTTGAAAATTAAATATATAAAATTAATTTTTTTTAATTAAAAATATAATTTAAAATTAAATAAATTTATTAAATAAAATATTATAATAAATAAATAATATATTAAAATAATTATTAATATAATTATAAATTTAAAAAAAACATTACGTAATAATTTTTATATAATAATAATTACGATTATGTTTTTATTATAATAATTATATTTTAAATAAAAAATTATAATTTTTCGAAATTTATTATTTAATAATATAAAATTTTATAAAAATTAAAAAAAAATAAAAATAATAATAAATTATTATTTTATTTTAAAATAATAAAATATTAATAATTTTTAAATATTATTATAAAAATACATTTTTTATTATATAAATTTTTTAATAAAAATTATTAATATTTAATAAAAAATTATAATAATTATATATATATTATATATATATTATTTTTAAATATATATTACGTTAAAATATTAATAAAAAATATAAAATTTATTAAAATTTATAATAAAATTATTAAAAATTAATTAATATTTTAAAAAAAATATTAATATTATTTATATAAATTCGATAATATATTTTAAAAAAATATTATATATTAATTAAAAAAACAATTAATAATTAAAAAAATTTTTAAATTTATTTTATATATTTTATTTTATTATAATTTTTATATAAATTTAATATATTTTATTTAATATAAATATTTTATTTATATTAATATTTTTTTTAATATTATAATATATAATTATATTTTTATTATAATTTATATATATATATAATAAATTTATTATAATTTATTATAATTTAAAAAATAAATAAATATTAAATTTATTATAATATTTTAATTAATATATAATTTTTTATATTAATATATTTTTTATTATTTTATTTATATATAAATTTATTAAAAAATATTTTTATATATTAAAAATTTTAAAATTATATTTTAAATTAAAAAATATTTAATAAATATAAAAAAAATTATATTAATTTTTTTAAAAAAAATTTAAAAATTATAATATAAATATTTATTTAATATATTATTAAAAAAAATTTAATTATAAATTTATAAGTAATAAAAAATTTTAATTATAATTAAAAAAATTTATAAATAATTTAATATAATATTAAAATATTTAAATTAAATAAAATTAATAAAATAATATTATTATAATTATTTAAATATATTAATTAAATTTTTTTAATATAAATTATTAATAATTTATATTTTTATATTTATTTTAAATTTTTATATTAATATTTTTTTTTAAATTTTTTTTAATATTTTATTTTTTAACATTTTTTTAAATATAAAATTATTAATATTTTTTATTAAAATATTTAAAATAATTTAAATATTATTATATATTAATATATTTATATTTATTTTATTAAAATTAAAAATTTATAAATTTTTTTATTATTTAAAATAAAAAATTTTAATATATTATTAAAAATAAATAATTATTTTTTAATAATAATTTTTAATTATTTAATTATTTAATAATTATTAAAATTTATAAAATAATAAATAAATAAAAATATATTTAAAAAAAAATTTTTATTAATTATTAAATTTAATTTTATTTATTAAAAATATTTTTAATTTTTAAATTTAATTTATTTAAATTAATTTTTAATTATTTAATAAATTTATTAAATTTTATAATATATATTTTAATTATATTATATTTATAAAAATAAAATTTTTTATATAATTTATATTAAAAATAATATTAAATTTATAATATTAATATATATTATAAATTTTTAATATTTTATATATTATTTAAATATTAATAAATTATATTAATAAATACGTATAAAAATAAAATCAAATAAAATTATAATAAAAATAAATAACGATAAAATAATAAAATTGAAATTAATTTATTATTAATATTTAAAAAAATTATTTATTTAAATATAAACGCGAAAACGTATTTATATATAATAAAAATACATAAATATTTTTTTTCGTAATACGTATTAAATCAAATATTACATTAAATACGTACGTTTTATCATTTAACCATTAAATTATTTACGTTATATAATATTTTTTTATTATTTTTTTTTATTTTTTTTTAATATTTTAACGTTAATAATTATATTATTTACCATTATTAATAATAAAATAAAAATATTTATTTTTTATATTAAAAAATTTAATATAATTTAAAATATATTATTTTAATTAATATTAATATTATATAATAATTATAATATATAAATTATATAATTTATTTATAATTATAAAATTATTTATAATTATTATATAAAAATTTTTTTATTTTTATAATAAATATATAATATAATAAAAAATAATAATATATTATTAATTTTTAAAATTTTTAAATAAAAATAAATAAATTTTAAAAATTTATAAATTATTTATAAATTTATTATAAAAATTTTATTATTATTTAATTTTTTTTTATATAAAAATAAAATTATTAATTTTTTATTTTTTTAATTAAAAATAAATATTATATAATTAAATTTATTATTTATGATAAAATTATTAATAATTGAATGATAAAATGTATGATAGTTAAATGATAAAACGTACGTATTTGATTTAATATTTGATTTAATATATATTATAAAAAAAAAATATTTATATATTTTTATTATATATAAATGCGTTTTTATATTTATATTTAAATAAATAATTTTTTTTAAATATTAATAATAAATTAATTTTAATTTTATTATTTTATTATTATTTATTTTTATTATTATTTTTTTAATTTTATTATATATATATTTATTAATATTAATTAATATTATTAAATATTTAATAATATAAATTAATAAAATTAAAAAAATTATTATTATAATAAATTTTAAAGATTTTATTATAATAATATATATAATGTTAATTATATATTTTTTTATTTATAATAAATTATTATTTTATATTATTATTTAATTTATTTGAATTTATATTTTTATATTATAATTTAAATATTTTATTTAATATATTTTTATTTTTTTCCATATAAATATATAATATTATATTATAAAAAATATAAAAAAAAAATTTAATATAAATATAAATTTATATTATTAATAAAAATTTAATTAAATTAAAAAATTTGAATAAATTAAAAAAATTAATGAAATTTTATTTAAAATAAATTAAATATTTTATTAAATATTTTAATTATATAATAATAAAATAAAAAATAATTAACCTATAAATAATTATAATAAAATAAAAAATAATATAATCATTATTAATATTAATAAATTTAAAAATTATTAATTTAAATATATTATATATTTAAATATTAAATAAAATTTTATTATTTTATTAAAAATAATTTAATAATTTTATAATAAATAATTTTAAATTAATATTTAATAAATTACAATTGGAATTAAAATTTATATTAATATAAAAAAAATATATATATAAAAAAAAATTTTTAATTATTTTAAAAATTTAATTAATTTATTAATAATAAATAATTTATTAATATAAAATATTAATAAATTAAAATTTATTAAATTAAAATAATTAAATATGTTTATTTAAAAAATATTAATATATTAAATAAATAAAAAATTAATTTATTTAAAAATATTTAAATTAATATGTTTAAAAATTTAATTATAAATATAATAATTAATAATTCTTTTATTTTAAATATTAATTTATAATTTTATGTTCATATAAACATTATAAATTCTATTTTTTTTTCGGTAATATGAATTTTTAATTTTTTAATTATTAATATAATTTATATTTTAAATAATTTTATAATAATTTTTTTTTTTAATAATTAATTATTAATATTTTATATTTTATTATTTTTTTTTTAACATTTATTATATAATTATTTTTTTATTAAATATTTAAATTATAATAAATTTTATTTTTTTTTATTATAATAAAATAATTAAATTTATTAATAATTATTAATTATATTATTTTTTTTTATTTTATAAATAATATTTTTTTAATATAAATTTTTAATAAAATATATTTTTTAATAATAATTAAACATTTTAAAAAAATTTAAAATAATAAAAATAATTATATTAATAAAATTTATAATATTGGTAAATACGTACGTGATGAAATTAAAAAAAATAATAATAAAAATAAATAATAATAAAATATTAAAATTAAAATTAATTTATTATTAATATTTAAAAAAAAATTATTTATTTGAATATAAACGCGGAAATATATTTATATATAATAAAAATACATAAATATTTTTTTTTTATAATATGTATTAAATTAAATTTTAAATTAAATATGTACGTTTTATTATTTAATTATCATTTATTTTATTTTTTTTTTGTAATTAATTGATTATAAATTTATTTAATTATTTTATGTTTTATTTATTTTTTTAATTATAAATTAATTTAATTATTTTTTATTAATATTTTTATAATTTTATTTGATAATGTTTTTATTATTGTATTTATTAAATTGTAAATATTATAAATTTAATAAATATTATTAATTTTTTAATTTTTATAAAATTATTGTAATATTATTAAATTAATTATTAATTGTTTTTTATTAATGTTTTTTATTTATATTAAATATTAATATAAAAAAAATGAATTAATATATAAAATAAATGGTATTTTAAATAGTAAAAAATATTTTAAAATGGTATTAATTATATGATAAATGATATATTTAATATTGAATTTTTGAATTATTTTATAAATTTTATTAATAAATATATTACGTATTATATATTTATATTTAGTAAACGATTAATAAATAATATTATTTTTAATTTAAATTTTATTATTTTAATTAATAAATTTTTTAATTTTTAAAATAATAATATAATTAATTTATGAATTTAAATTTTTATTATTTATAAATAAACTATTTATAAATATATAAAAATATAATTTATAAAAATTTAAATCGATATAATTAAACCTGTATATTTAATTATTTATTTATTATTTAATTTAAATGTTAAAAATTTTAATTTTTTTAAATTTTAATTTTAAATATTATACAATTATTAAATAATTAAATGTAATTTTAAATTAATAAATTAATATAATATATGTATTTTAAATTTATTATTTTATAAATTTTTTAATCATATTAAAAATTTTAATATTTAATAATTTAAATTTTTCGGTTTATTTTTTTTATATAATAAATATTTTATAATTTTTTTCGTAAATTATAATATATAAATTATTAAAGTTTTTGGTTTTTTTATTTAATATTTTTTAAAAACGTATTTTAATTTCGATTTTAATTAATATTTTATTTTTAATAATAATAAATTTAATAATATTAATATTTAAAATATCATTTATTTATAAATTTATAATTTTAAATAATTTTAATTCCATTATTAATAAACATAAATTGAACATTAATAATTTTATATATAATTTTTATTAATAATATTATAAATAAATTTTAAATTAATATATATTTAATTTCGTAAAATTGTATAATAATTTAATAATTTATAATAATATTTTTTTAAAATATTTATTTTTTAATTTAATAAATAATTATATAAAAATCGTTTTTTATATTAATGTTTTTAATTAAATATATATTATAATAATATTTTTTATTATTATTTTTATTTTTTAATAATATAATATAAAAATTAAAATTAATATAAACTATTAATTTATTTTTTATATAATAAATATGTACGTTATAATAAATTTTTTATTAAAATTTCCATAATTTTAAATTATTAATTATAATTTTTTATATAATAAAAAAATGTTTTTAATTTTAATTTCATAAATTATTTAAAATTTAAATATTATTATATTTTTATAAATTATAAAATTATATATTTTAAATTATAAAATATTTTTTTTAAATAATATATTAAATTTTTTCATATTTAATATTTTATATAATTTTTTAAATGTAAATATTTTATTATTCATTTATAATTTAATTATTAATACGAAATTATCCCATTTTTTAATAATAACGTATAACGTAATAACGTAATAAAAATTATTAATTATTAAAAAAATTTTTTCGAAAATGATTTTATATTTATTTAAATTAAATATAAATTTTAATAATTCAATTTCAAATGATTTAATAAATATAAAATTTTTTTTTAATTAAACATATGGTTTAATATATAAATTTTAAAATATAAATATATCATTTAATACATTAAAAATTATAATTACATTTTTATTTATAATAATAATAATTTTATAAAAATTTTTCCATTTTTTTTTTAAAATATTAATATTTCATTATTTATAAATAAAAATTTAAAAAATATTTACAAAATTTTAAATCCGTTTTTCGTATTTAACGCGTTTTTAATTAAACATTACATTTTAATTTTTTTAATTTCCACCATTATTTTTTAAATTATTTATATTTATTATATTTATAAAAAAATAAATAATAAATTTATATTAATTTTAAAATATATATTAAAAATTAAAAAAATAAATATAAAACTATTTAAATTTATCGTATTATTAATTATTTTAACTATTATTTAAAATTATAATATTTTAAATTTTAAATTTTATAATTTATTAATTATAATTTTATATATTTTTTTAATAAAATTATAATATTTTTTAATTTTATTAATAAATTAATATATTTTCATAAATATTTAATAATAAATAACATTAATAATATAAATTTTATTTTTAAATTTAACATTATTAAAATTAATATTAATATTATAAATAATAATATTTAAAAATTTTAAATAAATATTAATTTAATATTATTTAAATATTTTTTATATTTTTTTAATAAAAATAAATTTTATAAAATGCGTAATTTAAAATTTTATTATTATATTAATAATATATAATATAAAATATTTTTTTAAATATATAATATTAATAATAATTTTATAATTAAAATTTATATTTAAATTTTTTAAATTAAATTTAAATTTTTATAATATTTTATTTTTAATTTAATAATAATAATAAAATTTATTAATTTTTTTAATATTATTTATATTAATATTATATTTAATTTTATTAAATAAATTATAAAATTTATTAATTAATAAATAATTAAATTAAATATATAAACGTTATAATTTTATTTTTATAAAAAAAACAATATTTTTAAAATAAAATTATAAATATTTTTATTTATAAATAATATTAATTATTATTTTATTTTTATAAATTAATTAATTAATGATATTATTTAAATATATTTTTAATCAATTTATATTATTAAATGATAAAAAAAATAATATATTAATTTTTATAATATAAAAATTAATTTAATTAAATGAAATATTAATTGTAATTATTTTGAAAAATTTAATAAATAAATTATTACTAAATTTAATATTAATTTTTTTTATTCGGATTTTATTTATTTTTAATTATTTATTAAAATATTTTTTAATAAAAATAAAATATTATTTTTTTTTAATTATAAATATTTTAATTATTTTTATATCAAATATAATTTTTTAAAAAATATTTTTCAAATATTAATTTAAAATAAAAATTATATCAAATTTTTTATTTTTAATAAAAATAAATAATATAATACAATAATAAAAAATTTAATTTGATAAATATATTATTATTATATAATATTTAACATTTATTTTTTTTATATCATGTATAAAATTATTATTATTTTTTTTTTAATTTTAAATTTTTTTATTTTATTTTTTTATATTTTATTAAAAATGTAATATATTTATTTTTAATTTATTTTTTATTAATTTTCCATTATTTTTTAATTTTTTTTTATTTTTTTTTAAAATGTTTAATAAATTAATATTTTTTTTTTACATATTTAATAATAACGTTTTTAATTTTTTATTATTATTTTCGATTAATATTTTTTATTTTTATTAATGTGATAATATTTTTATTTAATATAATATTTATTATTATTATTATTATTATTATTAATAATTATAAATTATTAAATATTTTTAAAATTTTTATATATATTAATAAATATTTATAATTTATTTATTAATTTTTTATATTTATATAAAAAAAATAAATAATATATATTAAAATTATAAAATAAAATAATAAATTTATTATATTATTATAATAAATTATTATTTATTTTTAAAATTTTTTTTAAAAGTTTTTTAATATAATAATAATTTATTTAATATAATTTTTAATATTTTAAAATTAAATTTATTTTCATTTTTTTTATTAATTTTAATGTTTATAAATATGATATTTATTTAATTATTATAATATTATATTTTATTTTATTTAATATTAAAATGTTATTTTATAATTAAATATATATTTATAAAATATTAATATTAAAAAATATTATATAAAAAATAAATAATTATTTTTTTTAATAAAATGGTTAAAAATATAATATAAAATTGTATTTATTTAATTTTAATTATATAATATATGTTTAAAAAAAATTTAAATTTATTTTTAAAAATATTATATATTTTATTAGTATAATTATATTTATTATTTTAAATTTTTTTAAAATATTTAATTATTATTAAAAAATATATTTTATTAAAAATTTATATTAAAAAAATATTATAATAAATATTATTTTGGAAATTATTTATAAATATAAATATTTATATTTATAAATTATTTATTAATATAAATAATAAAATTATTTTAAAAAAAAATTAAAATTTTTTATAAATTAATTTTTTTTTAATTTTATTATTTTATAATATTGTTAATATTATAAAATTTTATTATTAACACATTTTTAAATTATTATCAGGGGGTTTATTAACATATTTAATATATGAAATATATTTTATTTATATTAAATAAAATATAAATTTTTTTAAATTTCATATATTTTAATAATTTAAATTAAAAATATTATATTTTCGTATTTGTTTTAATTAAATTTTTCGAATGATATAAATTTTATTTTAATGTAAATTTTATTTTAAAAATTATTTAAAAATATATTCAATTGATTAATGCGGCGAAAAAATTTGCGATTATAAAAACGTTTTCAATTTTAAAACGAGTTACGTAACTTTTTTAAAACCATTATATTTAATATATTTATATATTTATAACATTTTTAATAAAATTTACATTAAATAAATAAAAATATCGTTAAAAAATTTTAATTAAAATAAAAACGGTAATATAATTTTTTTAATTTGTTTCGTTGAAATATGTAAATTGTAATGATTTTTAAAAAAAATATAATAATAATGTTTTTAAAAGGAAAAGGGGGGGGGGGGGGGCACGTAACCCATTTTCGTAATCGGAAATTTTTTCGTTACATTAATTAATTAAATATATTTTCATAATTTTTAAAACAAAATTTACATCAAAATAAAATTTATATCGTTTGAAAAATTTAATTGAAATGAATATGATTATATAATATTTTTAATTTAAATCGTTAAAATATGTAAAATTAAAAAAAATTTATTATATTTAAATTAAAATAAATAAAATATATTTTATATATTAAATATATTAATAAATTCCCGATAATAATTTGAAAATATGTTAATAATAAAATTCATATTATATATAAATTATTTAATGGTAATTTAAAAAATTTAAATATATTTTTTAAAATTAATAAATAATAAAAATTTTATTTTAATTAATTATTAATATATATAAAATTATAAATTATATAATATTTTAATTAATTTATTTAAAATAAAATATTAAAATAAATATTAATTATTATAAATTAAAAAAATATAAATATTATTTATAAAACGAAAAAAAAAATAATATAATTAATAATTATTAATAAATTTAATTATTTTATTATAATAAAAAAAAATAAAATTTATTATAATTTAAATATTTAATAAAAAAATGATTACGTAATAAATGTTAAAAAAAAAATAATAAAATATAAAATATTAATGATTAATTATTAAAAAAAAAGTTATTACGAAATTATTTGAAATATAAATTACGTTAATGGTTAAAAAATTAAAAATTAATATTATTAAAAAAAAATAAAATTTATAATATTTATACAAATATAAAATTATAAATTAATATTTAAAATAAAAAAATTATTAATTATTACGTTTATAATTAAATTTTTAAACGTATTAATTTAAATATTTTTAAATAAATAAATTTTTTATTTATTTAATATATTAATGTTTTTTAAATAAATACGTTTAATTATTTTAATTTAATAAATTTTAATTTATTAATATTTTATATTAATAAATTATTTATTATTAATAAATTAATTAAATTTTCAAAATAATTAAAATTTTTTTTTACGTATATTTTTTTTATATTAATATAAATTTTAATTTTAATTATAATTTATTAAATATTAATTTAAAATTATTTATTATAAAATTATTAAATTATTTTTAATAAAATAATAAAATTTTATTTAATGTTTAAATATATAATACATTTAAATTAATAATTTTTAAATTTATTAATGTTAATAATATTTATATTATTTTTTATTTTATTATAATTATTTATAAATTAATTGTTTTTTATTTTACCATTATATAATTAAAATATTTAATAAAATATTTAATTTATTTTAAATAAAATTTTATTAATTTTTTTAATTTATTTAAATTTTTTAATTTAATTAAATTTTTATTAATAAAATAAATTTACATTTATATTAAATTTTTTTTTATATTTTTTATAATATAATATTATATATTTATATAAAAAAAAATAAAAATATATTAGATAAAATATTTAAATCACAATATAAAAATATAAATTTAAATAAATTAAATAATAATATAAAACGATAATCCGTTATAAATAAAAAAATATATAATTGGTGTTATATATATTATTATAATAAAATTTTCGAAATTTGTCATAATAATAATTTTTTTAATTTTATTAATTTATATTATTAAATATTTAATAATATTAATTAATGTTAATAAATATATACGTGATAAAATTAAAAAAAAATAATAATAAAAACAAATAATAATAAAATATTAAAATTAAAATTAATTTATTATTAATATTTAAAAAAAAAATTATTTATTTAAATATAAACGCGGAAACGCACCCATATATAATAAAAATATATAAATATTTTTTTTTTTATAATACGTATTAAATCAAATTTTAAATCAAATACGTACGTTTTATCATTCAACCATCATATAATATTATCAAAAATAAATTTAAATTTTTTTTAAATATATATTACATAATTAAAATTAAATAAACATAATTTTATATTATATTTTTAATTATTTTATTAAAAAAAATAATTATTTATTTTTTATATAATATTTTTTAATATTAATATTTTATAAATATATATTTAATTATAAAATAACATTTTAATATTAAATAAAATAAAATATAATATTATAATAATTAAATAAATATTATATTTATAAATATCAAAATTAATAAAAAAAATGAAAATAAATTTAATTTTAAAATATTAAAAATTATATTAAATAAATTATTATTATATTAAAAAATTTTTAAAAAAAATTTTAAAAATAAATAATAATTTATTATAATAATTTAATAAATTTATTATTTTATTTTATAATTTTAATATATGTTATTTATTTTTTTATATAAATATAAAAAATTAATAAATAAATTATAAATATTTATTAATATATATAAAAATTTTAAAAATATTTAATAATTTATAATTATTAATAATAATAATAATAATAATAAATAATATTATATTAAATAAAAATATTATTATATTAATAAAAATAAAAAATATTAATTAAAAATAATAATAAAAAATTAAAAATATTATTATTAAATATGTAAAAAAAAAATATTAATTTATTAAATATTTTAAAAAAAAATAAAAAAAAATTAAAAAATAATAAAAAATTAATAAAAAATAAAATAAAAATAAATATACCACATTTTTAATAAAATATAAAAAAATAAAAGAAAAAAACTTAAAATTAAAAAAAAAAAAATAATAATTTTATATATAATATAAAAAAAACAAATATTAAATATTATATAATAATAATATATTTATTAAACCAAACATTTTACCACCGTATTATATCATTCATTTTTATTAAAAATGAAAAATTTAATATAATTTTTATTTTAAATTAATATTTTAAAAATATTTTTTAAAAAATCATATTTAATATAAAAATAATTAAAATATCTATAATTAAAAAAAATAATATTTCATTTTTATTAAAAAACATTTTAATAAATAATTAAAAATAAATAAATTTTAAATAAAAAAAATTAATATTAAATTTAATAATAATTTATTTATTAATTTTTTTAAAATAATTATAATTAATATTTTATTTAATTAAATTAATTTTTATATTATTAAAATTAATATATTATTTTTTTTATTATTTAATAATATAAATTAATTAAAAATATATTTAAATAATATTATTAATTAATTAATTTATAAAAATAAAATAATAATTAATATTACTTATAAATAAAAATATTTATAATTTTATTTTAAAAATATTATTTTTTTTATAAAAATAAAATTATAATATTTATATATTTAATTTAATTATTTATTAATTAATAAATTTTATTACCATTATTAAATTAAAAATAAAATATTATAAAAATTTAAATTTAATTTAAAAAATTTAAATATAAATTTTAATTATAAAATTATTATTAATATTATATATTTAAAAAAACATTTAATATTATATATTATTAATATAATAATAAAATTTTAAACTATATATTTTATAAAATTTATTTTTACTAAAAAAATATAAAAAATATTTAAATAATATTAAATTAATATTTATTTAAAATTTTCAAACATTATTATTTATAATATTAACATTAATTTTAATAATATTAAATTTAAAAATAAAACCCGTATCATTAATATTATTTATTACCAAATATTTATAAAAATATATTAATTTATTAATAAAATTGAAAAATATTATAATCCCATTAAAAAAACATATAAAATCATAATTAATAAATTATAAAATTTAAAATTGAAAATATTATAATTTTAAATAATAATTAAAATAATTAATAATATAATAAATTTAAATAATTTTATATTTATTTTTTTAATTTTTAACATTTATTTTAAAATTAATATAAATTTATTATTTATTTTTTTATAAATATAATAAATATAAATAATTTAAAAAATAATGATAAAAATTAAAAAAATTAAAATATAATATTTAATTAAAAATGTATTAAATATAAAAAATAAATTTAAAATTTTATAAATATTTTTTAAATTTTTATTTATAAATAATAAAATATTAATATTTTAAAAAAAAATAAAAAAATTTTTATAAAATTATTATTATTATAAATAAAAATGTAATTATGGTTTTTAATATATTAAATAATATATTTATATTTTAAAATTTATATATTAAACCATATATTTAATTAAAAAATTTTTTATATTTATTAAATTATTTAAAATTAAATTGTTAAAATTTATATTTAATTTAAATAAATATAAAATCATTTTTAAAAAAAATTTTTTAATAATTAATAATTTTTATTATATTATTACATTATATATTATTATTAAAAAATAAAATAATTTTATATTAATAATTAAATTATGAATAAATAATAAAATATTTATATTTAAAAAATTATATAAAATATTAAATATAAAAAAATTTAATATATTATTTGAAAAAAATATTTTATAATTTAAAATATATAATTTTATAATTTATAAAAATATAATAATATTTAAAATTTAAATAATTTGTAAAATTAAAATTAAAAATATTTTTTTATTATATAAAAAATTACAATTAATAATCTAAAACTATAAAAATTTTAATAAAAAATTTATTATAACATACACATTTACTATATAAAAAATAAATTAATAATTTATATTAATTTTAATTTTTATATTACATTATTAAAAAATAAAAATAATAATAAAAAATATTATTATAATATATATTTAATCAAAAATATTAATATAAAAAATAATTTTTATATAATTATTTATTAAATTAAAAAATAAATATTTTAAAAAAATATTATTATAAATTATTAAATTATTATATAATTTTATAAAATTAAATATATATTAATTTAAAATTTATTTATAATATTATTAATAAAAATTATATATAAAATTATTAATATTTAATTTATATTTATTAATAATAAAATTAAAATTATTTAAAATTATAAATTTATAAATAAATAATATTTTAAATATTAACACTATTAAATTTATTACTATTAAAAATAAAACATTAATTAAAATTAAAATTAAAATATATTTTTAAAAAATATTAAATAAAAAAATTAAAAATTTTAATAATTTATATATTATAATTTATAAAAAAAATTATAAAATTTTTATTATATAAAAAAAATAAATTAAAAAATTCAAATTATTAAATGTTAAAATTTTTAATATAATTAAAAGATTTATAAAATAATAAGCTTAAAATATATATATTACATTAATTTATTAATTTAAAATTATATTTAATTATTTAATAATTACATAACATTTAAAATTAAAATTTAAAAAAATTAAAATTTTTAATATTTAAATTAAATAATAAATAAATAATTAAATATATAAATTTAATTATATTAATTTAAATTTTTATAAATTATATTTTTATATATTTATAAATAATTTATTTATAAATAATAAAAATTTAAATTTATAAATTAATTATATTATTATTTTAAAAATTAAAAAATTTATTAATTAAAATAATAAAATTTAAATTAAAAATAATATTATTTATTAATTATTTATTAAATATAAATATATAATGTATAATATATTTATTAATAAAATTTATAAAATAATTTAAAAATTTAATATTAAATATATTATTTATTATATAATTAATATTATTTTATAATATTTTTTATTATTTAAAATATTATTTATTTTATATATTAATTTATTTTTTTTATATTAATATTTAATATAAATAAAAAATATTAATAAAAAATAATTAATAATTAATTTAATAATATTATAATAATTTTATAAAAATTAAAAAATTAATAATATTTATTAAATTTATAATATTTATAATTTAATAAATATAATAATAAAAATATTATTAAATAAAATTATAAAAATATTAATAAAAAATAATTAAATTAATTTATAATTAAAAAAATAAATAAAATATAAAATAATTAAATAAATTTACGATTAATAAATTGTAAAAAAAAAAATAAAATGAATGATAATTAAATAATAAAATATATAATAATTAAATAATAAAATATACGTATTTAATTTAATATTTAATTTAATATATATTATAAAAAAAATATTTATATATTTTTATTATATATAAATGTATTTCCGTATTTATATTTAAATAAATAATTTTTTTTTAAATATTAATAATAAATTAATTTTAATTTTATTATTTTATTATTATTTATTTTTATTATTATTTTTTTTAATTTTATCACGTACGTATTTATTAACAATTATAAAATTTTATATTATTTAAAATAAATATTATTATTTATAATGTAATTATGAAATTTATATTATTTAAAATAAAAATTATTATAAAAAATTAATAAAATAATTAATAAAATAATTAATAAATATTACGTAAATAATTGATAAAAAATTTAATTGATAAAATAATTATTATAAATTTAACAATTATGTGTAACCGTTTTATTATAATTATATATATTAATTTTTACGTTTTAAATAAATTATTATTAATATTTTAATTTTAATATATTAAAAAATTTATATATTAAATAAAATAATAAAAAAAAATATAATAATTTTTAATTTAATAATTTATTTAAAAAATTAAATTATTAAATAATTAATATAATTATTAAAAATTAAAAATTATTTTTTTAAAATTTTTTAATTTAATTAATTTAAAATAATAAAATTATTATTTTAATTATTTTAATTAATAATTAATATTATATTATTAATTAAAATATTAATAATTTAAAAAAATTAAAAATAAAATAATTATTAATTTTATAATTAAATAAATTTTAATTATTATTATAAATATTTTAAAAAATTATATTATATTTAAAATTATATATTATTTATTTAATTAATTTTAATATTTATTTTATTTATATTATATATATATTAAAATTTAATATAATATATTTTTAATATTTAATATAATTTAATAAATTAATAATTAATAATAATAACATTATAAATTAATTTATAAATAATTAATATTAATTAATTTTAAATTTATTTAAAAAATAATTTTTTTTAAAAAATTTAATAATTTATTATTATTAAATATTTTTTTAATAAAAATATACATTTTAATTAAATAAAATAATTTAATTAATAATATATTATATTATTTATATATTAATATAATAATTAATTTTAATTAATTAATAAAATTAAATATAAAAAATTATTTTTTAAAAAAATATAAATATATTATTATTATTATTATTTTTATTATAAAAATAAATTTTATTATAATAATTTAATATATATTTAAATAATATAATAAAATAAATAATAATATTTTTTATAAATTTAAATTTATATTATTAATTAAATTTAAATTTTAATAAAATCATTAAAAATTATAATAAATAAAATAATAAAAATAAATAAAAAAATAAAAATAATATTAATTAAAATTAAAATAAAAATAATAATTATTATTTTAAATATAATAATAATTTTAAAATTATTTATAATAAAAATATATAAAAAATAAAAAAATAAATAATTTATAATTATAATAATAATAATAATTATAATAATAATAAAATTAATATTAAAAAAATAAAATAAATATTATAATTTATATAAATATTTATTTATTTTATAATTTTAAATTTATTAATATAATATATTATTATTATAAAATTATAATAAAATTATTACGTGTAATTATTAAATTTATAATAATTATTTTATTAATTAAATTTTTTATTAATTATTTATATAATATTTATTAATTATTTTATTAATTATTTTATTAATTTTTTATAATAATTTTTATTTTAAATAATATAAAATTTTATAATTTTATTATAAATTAAAAAAAAAATAAAATAAAAATAAAATAAATAAAAATATTTTAAAAAAAAATTATTTTATAAATAAATAATAAAAACATTTTTAAATTTTTATTATAAATAAAAATAATATAAATAAATAATATTATTAAAACGTATTAAATAAATTATAATAATTAAAATTTAATATATAATAAAATTATCGTATATCGCGAAACAAATTACGAAACAAATTGCAAAATAAATGAAATCCAAACGCGTTTTATTAAAAATAATTGTTTAAAAGATCCACCGTGATTACCAAGCAACATCAAGCAATATAATCCGGTCTCAAAATCAACGCCCAAAATCAACGCTCCCCGGAGCATATTCGTGCTCCTTACAGCCACTCTTCTACCAATTTTTCAGGGCCTCCACAATCGTAGGATATCTGGTTTCCCGGGCCCAACGTTGGAGTCGGTATAGGTATTGTCGAAGGCTTTGAGCCTGTGAAAGTATGTGTGGTGTGAAAGAAGTAATAAGCTTCACATAATACATATGACGTTTGTGAGTACCCCCTTCAACAGTACCCCCTTCAACGGATATTTCTTTGAATTCCCGCCACATAACAAGTATATTGACCACGTACGGGGTTGTAGCAATAAGGAAGACTGTATCTTGCTCCTTTAGGATTGGCAAGGTTATATCCAAGGCTATGCGACCGCCAACAATAGCTTGGTTCTCTGCTTTATATAGACTACCAAAATGGCCTTTCATTTCCACCAATAAGTATGGAAACGTAATCATGGAACTGGGCATGCATTTAAATTTATCGTATGCCGATTTGTCGACTAAGGAGGGAGGAATAGCAGAGGTACCGTGTCTGAAAAGGGTAGAGGCGTTGTATCCGAAAAGGAAGTCGGGCTTTGGGTTGTGCAATGTAGATAATTCAGAACCCCCCCTCAAGAGATGAATTTTGCGCTCTGAGCGTCTCTCCTTGTGCAATACGTATCAATTTTTTATTCTCTTTTGCTTCTGTCGTCCAATTGTCTGTCTGGGCACGGACGACCCAGTTCAAAAGAAAATTGTACGCGCTCGCACAATTGGATTCATGTGAGAACGATTGGCACATATCGAAATAATGCCTCCAATCATCTCTGAAAGTAGAAGGAAGATCTTCATTCTGGGAAGTGTCAATCTTGGTTATATGCTTTTGCACCCAAGTCGGGATTGAATCGTCAGGATATATTATTTGGATCGAATTGTTATGAAGTGTAACCTCTCGAAAGCCCGGTTTAGTTAGCCAATCGGCTTCATAGCTCGTCGAACCACTCCTGCCGGACTTGCTTTTGCCTCCGCTTTTGAGTTTATGGATCCTGTCAGGAATGGTGGAAGAGGAAGAGGAAGAAGAGTACCCTGTTACGTCGGAAGAGTAATAGGATTCTGATATTTGTGGTGCGTCCGCTTGCTGAAGGGTATCAAGCCATCTGAGTATTGTAGAATTAGTTTTTTCGGTAGTACATAGTGATGCAGGAGATGCAGGAGCTACAGGAGCTACGCTAGATGTATTTTGGAACGTTGGTTTGTCTTCAGAAAGGGATTTGGATCTTTTTCGCGGATGTTGATCTGTTTCAGGGGGTGTGCTTTGTGATCGCTTGTTCGAATTAGAGGATGGTTCGGCCTGTAAGTTTGAGGATAGCGTAGATGAGTATAAATCAAGCCTGAAAGGCTTTGAATTTGGGTGAGAATAGTGAACATCCATCATGATAGAGATGTAATAACAAGGCTGGAAGCTTAGAAAATGATTAAATAGGCATCAATCTTAAAGATTTGCGCTATTTTACCGTTTCACCGGTTATAATATGACTGCTCTAAAAAGAACTTCGTCAAAAATAAGCCGTAGAGCGAAAGCACGTAGGTTTACGGAAGGTTAACCAATATAAATCTTGTATTTGTATTCGATACGAGTTGTTTAATCGGTATAGCTGCGTGAAGTTGAAGAAGTTATGTAAATGACCGTTGGTAAAAAGGAGATTTATCTTATTTCAATGAACTCAAACCTCATCAGTTTCAAACAGTGGTTGCGCCACCGGATTGATAGGTAGTTCGTATATTCGTATTTTTGGGTTATTTCAACGAGCTCAAACTTATCTCAATGAGCTTAGACCACATTTTGCGTTATCTCGAACGCAAAATGTGGTCTGAGCTCACTGAAATAACGTTTGGTTGATAAGGTCTGAGTTCATTGAAATAAGATCTCAAAGCTTAACCCCACATATTAGATTCTTAGAAAAACAACATCATTACCCCCCCCCCCCCCCCCCCAAATACTACAGTACCTACCTACTTAACTGATCTCGTAATAAAAATCTTCCATTTCCGATCCATTAAGTACCTTATCATCTGATTGGTACCCAAGGTTAGGTAATCGTGTAATAATAATAACAACATCAACTTTAACCCATCATTATTTGCAATTGCTTGCTTTCTTTCCTGCATATTTATATAGAATGTCCATTCGTATCAGCTAAATATGGAGTTTCAGGATCCTTTAGAGCCAGCAGTTGAACCCCCCTACCCCTTCCATACGGTAAATCTCACACCACAATGGAACGTCACGCCTATCGTCAAGATCCTCCATCCCGGATATCCGTCCAGATACAAGCCGTTGATGGAGTTCCTTGCTTTAGATAACGGAGGCATAGACTACGATTTGGCATATTACGCCTGTTGCCTCGTGGTAGACAACGCTTGGGTTAGGCCAGAAGCTGATCGACCTTACTTCTCTCTCACGTCTAAACCTCAAGGCGCGGTAGATCGTATCGTACGCCCCGACGATGGCATTCTACCTACAAATGTCTATTACTTTATTGATCCTACGTTCCCCGATCCTGATGGTTAGTACTCTATAGCTTCAATACTGTTCATATCATCATAACATATATCTTCGATAGTACCGTATCCGATCACTCCAAGCTTTGCTCATTGGACGTTCCCGCACGGTCACCTACCGCCGCCCTGGCATAATCTCAATATCGCCCCTGTTCCGAGCCATAAGATTTTCTCCTTGCGAAGTAGGGACCGTCAGGCGATAATGGCACGCGACGAATGCTGCCGCGTGACACAGGCTGTTACCGGCGTCGAGAAAGCGTATATTGTTCCGAAAGCTGAAGCGGTTTGGTTTACCGACAACAATATGGACAAGTATGTTTGGGCGACGAATGCTTCGGGGAAAATACACGATGTTAACAACTTATTCCTTCTTCGCGCTGACGTGCATAAGACGTTCGATAATAAGCAACTCACGATCTTCCCCAAGTTACGCGATGGCCAGCGCGTGTTAGTGTTACATGTGCTTCATGCATCAACAGAAACAACGTATGAAGTAAAAGCTTTATACCATAACCGCCTCTTACATCAGCTATACGGCGTCTCTCCTGAATATATCTTTGCTCGTTTTGCGTGGAGCATATTGCAGAGCAATACAATACAACTTCTTGATACCGACAAACCGGATATGATCGCTGTCCGAATCCTTGTAGATGCGAAAGGTAGCAAGTCTGCAACTTCTCGGAATATTAACGTAACGTCTACGGATGAAATACCTCCTACCATATCTACCAACCCCCCTCCTAAAAAGCGTAGTCGGTCCGTTAGAAGGGGCTCTACAAACGACCCCCCTGCTGCAGACGAATTTAGCAATAGCAATGGCGATTCCGATTCCGATTCTAGTGATTCGGAGCGTGATACTCAGTGGAATTCTTGTGTCGGTAGAGGATGCGATCCAGATAGTGATGCTGATGAAGGCAGTGTTGATTCGGAGTTTGAGGATTTCAGTCGCCATCCAGCCAAAAGGGGCCGCCCTTCGACTCGCCGTACTATGTCTCCTTTACCTGACTCTATGGCTGGGTCTCTGGCAACTCTTCCGTGTAGTTCACGAAGTAATAGTAGCGCAGAAACTAAGGCTGATCCGGCTATTAACCCAAAAGTCTCGGGGTTTAACCCCGAAACCGGGGAGATTGTTCCTTTGAAGCCCTTGCCTTGAACTAGCTTCAGATATGTTTTGCAGGTATATGAGGTCTTATCTCGGAAGGGTCGAAAGACTCTGGGGTTGTTAGGCGTTACTATATGATATCCGCTCTGATATTTAGGTAAGATATAGGAATATTGGGATACCAGTTTTTTATTGCTGTTGTATTGGTTCAGGCGTTTTGGTCTGAGTAGTATTGGATATCACTCTTGCTAATATATTACTTGGAGATGGATACGCTGTTACTGTAATGTGTCTATCGTTCGCGTACTTATTTTTCAGCCGGGATGCTTGCTTTTTATTTCTTAGCTCCACCGTAGGATGGGAGTCCATAAATGAACAGCCTCATCAGGCTTCGTTCCGGGGGTATGGAGGACTACGAATTCTGCTAGGCTACGATCATGGGCCGGAATCCATAGAACAGTCAGCGAGGGTAAGGAATATGCGGACGGGTTTAAAGACGAGGTCAACTTTATAGTATGGATAACGTAGTCTCTCGTGAGCTCCTGAAAGACCTCAAGATATATCGGTTACAAAGGTGTGTTGGGTTTTGATCCTAGTACCTTGAGAACCCTTCACCCCTAAATAACTTTCATCCTAGTTACTCTGAATATACGTACCTAGCTACATAGCATTGACTGTGAATAAATTCCGAAATCCTCTAATCATCTCCGCTTATATCGAAGGACTGGTATTTAATTATCACGAAAGACACCGCCACTAGGAACTGATGTCTACAAGATGAAAATGGCCGCAACGCCCAGAACCTCTATATACCAATCCATGCGTATACACCCACATAATTACATGTGACCCGCATAGATACATATACTAATATATTCGAGGTCTTGTAAATACAGGCTTAAGTATATGTATTAAATGTGGTTGTTCTGACATCCAGATTGTTTTCCTCATGTACCTAGGAGAGAATTCAGATTTCCCTCCGGCGACACAAGTCCCGGCCTCGCCTGAGATTACATGGTTAACTACTCATTCTTTCCCCCTTGGGGCAGCAAGATTTTCCAATACAGTGCGATATAGATTGTCCAATGTTTATTTCTCTTCTAATAAAACGTGGCTTCATTTCAATTCAAACATCACAAGTCTACCGTAGGTAAGAACAATAAGCTTCTAATATCTCTATTTGTCTCTATTGCTTTCAAACATTTTTATAATTACGATACCATCATATATGGATAGCGAATCGCCGGTATCGGGAATTAGTAGGGGATGGATGATGTCTACTCCTGAGTATCATTTGCCTCATAAAGACAACAGCACGTAAAAGCTCACAGGTTTTCTAGACCGAAAGCTAGGTATCTTAGGCTTGTTAGAAGTAAACGTTAATTGATGACATGCGACTAGCATGTCCGCTGTCGTATAGGAAGGTGGTAGGAATACACAGGAAGTCTCTTAAGTCCCACGTATTAAGACGTATAAAAGCGCAGCCAAGCTCAAATTATTCAAGTTGAAATAAGTATATCACGGCTATGATAGTTTGGCGAATAGGTATCGATGAAAAACCTAAGAGAACTTGGCACAAGCACCCCAAACCACTACTCAGCTCTTGGAACTTACTTCAATCATGTTCTAGGTAGGTACCTAGTTTTGCATTATGTGCGTGGCGTCAGCGTTGTGCAATACTACGACCGTTTACGGCGCCTAAGTGGATTGGTGGGAGTGTTATCTCGGCCCCTGAATATGTGCCCAAGACTTATTTTGGGATGTCAGTCCTAGAATCTCGTCGTTTAGTTTAATAGTGTCATTTTTTCATAACTAAAATAGGCGAATATCGCGAGCTAAAGCTTGGCTTTGCATCAGCAATTTCACCGCTCCCATGATTGTAGTATTTAAATATTAGATTCGACGCCCAGTTAACCCCTCATCGTGTAAACCGAGTAATAAAGCAAAACAAAGAGGAACAATGTCTTCTGCGCTCATTGACAACATCATCTCCCAAGGGCATCGCCTGGCCACGCATAGCTGGGAGTATGGCACCTTTGCCGAAGCCCTTCTAGAGTGGCACACGCCGAGTGCATCTGTTTTTGGCGATGACCCATTTCCAGATGGGAAGATACCGGTCCTTCAAGTAGACTCGACTCCCTCACTTTCGTATGTTAAGCCTCACATTTCGATCACCTCAGACACGCTTGTTGGTTCAGATGGTAAGTTGCTCCGAGAAATGAAAGCTATTTACCTATTCTGCCTTTGTCCTCACGCTAATTCATTCGTAGGCGCCGCAGGCGATCCAGCTTCCCTCGGTGTTAGTGCTATTTTGATCGGCCAGACCCAACAAGACTACCTTTCCGCAGCCGGACGTCAAGTCAACCACCTGCTCACGGCCGTACCGAGATACTCAAACGGTGCCATTAGCCATCGAGAATCAGTGGCTGAGCTATGGGCTGACTTCATCTATATGGCGCCCCCGACCTTGGCGTATTGGGCAATTCAAACAGATGATGTAGAGCTACTCGCCACAGCCCTCCAGCAATGTATCCTGTATCGAGACGTTTTGGGTGTTCCGATAAATGGTGAAAGCGCGGCCGGGCTCTGGCATCATATCATCGGCCCGCAGAGTCAGGATTTAGGGATTTGGAGCACTGGAAATGCGTGGGCTGCTGCCGGAATGAGCCGCGTGCTTGCGACAGCAAAGAAGTCCAAACACTCAGGTGACGAGAACATTAAACGTGGGATTGCGGAAGTTAAGAGCATTATCAAAGCAATCTTAGATGGCGCGAGTGAGCGCGACAGTGCCGAGCCTGACGAACCGCTCCTGCGCAACTACATTAATGACACAACCTGGTTTGGCGAACTATCTGGCACAACACTTTTGGCGGCAACTGCGTATCGTATGGCCCAGCTTGAGCCTGATGATTTCGGTTCAGGGTATACAGAATGGGCTGACAGTAAGAGAGAGGTCATTATGGAGAAGATAAGCAGTGACGGGTTGCTTTCTCCGGTCATAAACCCGTTGAACTGGAGGGACAGAACACCAGGCAAAGAGTCTCCAGAAGCCCAAAGCTTTGCTGTCCTGATGCTTGCGGCTTATCGAGACTTTTCCAGTCAATCAGACGATGTCTCAGACGCGGAATGTCCCTCAACGCAATAGAAAGAATAGACAATCATCTGATCGAAGAGTATAAGTGTAGATAAACAAAGTGATCATCAAGAGGAGGAACCTTGTTTCGCTATTTTATTAGATATGCTTTATTAATACTACTCTATTTGAAAACATTAGAGATCAAGCGCCTCATCGCAAGGGATATATATGAATTTGCTGATGGTCATACGTGCTAACTCTACCTATCCTATTTTTATGTGCTTAGAACTTCCTATCATTCTTTAGTTACTACAGTAGAAATCATTCGCTGTGGCATTTGAACTTGTTCCGTTGTAATGTGCCTTCTGAGGGTAAGGGCACAGAATACTCTGACGAACAGGGCCATTCTCCACCGAAGTCTCTGCAAGGACACTATCAGGGGCAACGCCAGTTTCAACCCATGAGACTAGAGCCTCGAAAAGCCCAGCAGGATAGTATCCTCCAGAGCCTGCCCAACAATGAGCAAGCCCCGGCGCTTCAAAGAGGCGGTAATAGTCATGTATTTGCTTATCGTGAGCGGCAACATTGTCGTAAAAGTTTGTTGAAGATTCCGGGGGAAGGATAGCATCAGCCAGGCCGTGGTAGGATATTATCTTCCCCCCTGCTTCTCGGAAGGTGTCCAAGTTAGGCTTCACATTGAAGATTGGGCCGTACTCATCTAGCGATTGTTGAAACAAATCCTGAATGTCCTCAATCGTTACCGTGGTGACATCAAAAGTAGCGTCTTTCTTGATAAGTAGCCGTATCCATGCATCGACAATATCCAATGTACGCCCTGTACAAGTACCGTTTCCTGAGCAGGTCGTTGTCGCAAGTCCTGTATTGACACCAAGGCTGATCACCTTGTCCACTAGGTCGCCCCCCTTTTTAAGACCCCACCAGAGGAACGAGCCATCCGATTTCCGAGCACCGGTCCACGTCGCAATCGTAACATTGACCGCAGCTTCTGAGATCTCCACAGTTCCGGCATCAACATCCTGACAGTCAATAGACTTATTCACTAAAGAGTAGGGATCGAAGTCGCACGAATCCGGGTCAGTGACGATTCCATCAAGTAGTCCATCGTTGCTATCACAGTATTCGATAAAGGCTTCGGTGATCGCAACGAACTCGCAGTTCTTCGGATACTGCCCTAGCGCTTTCATCACGACTTGAGGCCAATGATTCGCCACTCCCAAGCCAGCAAAGTCGACTGCCGGAGCCGAAGCCACTATCCCATCGAATGCGGTGGGATATCTCTCGGCGACCTTGAAACCTTGTCGTCCGCCCTGCGAACACCCATTCCAATAAGAGTACTTTGGCGGTTTTCCGTAGTAACTCTCCGTGATTGCTTTGCCGATAATGGACAATTCGTTGAGCGAGTTAGATCCGAATTCTTCGAGGAGGTGAAGGTCAACGTGTCCGGGACTCTTTAATATCCAATCATCAGGGCTTAGTGAAGCGTGACCGGCGTTGGTGGTCACGGCAGAGTACCCCTCTGCTACGGCGCCGAGCATGGTGAAATTGCTGAGCATGAAGTTAACGCCTCCAGCAGAGTAACCGCCTCCCCCAACCCCTTGCATTCTTCCATTCCACTTTTCGGGAAGATATACGCTGATAGTGACAGTATCGGACTTCCCAGTATGCGTGTAGGTAGTCGTGAGGTTGCAGAAGCTGACATCTTCAGCATATATGGCACCATGGTTCACGTATGTGCTCTCAGGAACTTGGATCGTCAGGTTGGATACTAGCGAAGCGCTAAGTGACGTGAATTGCACCCCGGGCAAATCCGGATATGCGATCTGGGCGGGACTACACATTGTGAAGGATGACTTGATCTTATTGTTGTGGTCGTAAGTGCTCAACCGTCAAACGCTGTTGGAGACAGAGGGGTCTTTATATAGTATGGCTGCTTACTCTCGATATGGTGTCAGGGGTTCAGCTTTGAACTCCTTGTTACATAATAATATTCTCTTATTCTCTCGAGTTTAACATACGATCCTTTGAGGTCTGGGTCAGTTAACTCCTATACCCGTTGTGCATATTGACATCTTCAACATAGGTACGTGATAGTGAGAGAGTTTCAATTGGTTGAAGTCCTTGCATGATGCTGTAAATTCGAGACTATGAAATTAAACGAAACTTTGGGAGCTGACTTGAAGTATATTCTTCTACAGCTTTGTATATAGTAATACTTGGGAAAGCTTTGACTGACTAGTCGATAATAGTCATAATACTTTAGGACTTTAAGCTTTTTGATCCTGAAGGATTGTACTTTATAGTTGAACCCACTAATAGTTGCATGGGGTTGATATTGCCAACACCGGTTCAAGGAGTCTTTGACCCGGACACGATCGGAGTTTTCGGTAGGGCTATTGTTCGGGGCCACCGCCCCCAAATCTTCTCTTATTTAAGACAAGGGGGATCGATCTATTGGAGCCCCACCCCCGAAAGCAATTCCGAGACATCACGGAGAAACAGGGTACTCGCATGCGCATTTACGGACTCGAGCGACTATAGTAGTGTCCGGATCGGCTAACATTGGTCGGAGTAGTACCGAACTTGACATTAAATTGGAAGGTAATTCTTGTATTTGTTATATTATACGAAGTTTGCATTGCCTAGGGGTAATCAAGGACTATTGTTAACAGGTAATCATGCAGAAAGCTTACGAGGTCTTTCAAACGAGACATCACCAAAAGAGAACTTCCGAGTAGTGAATCACCTGACTACTTCTAATTAACTAGGTAGTAAGAGCTCAAGGTTTCCAAAGGAGCCCCTTTTCATCAATAATAGTTGCGCTGGATCAAATAAATGGGTGCCTAAAAGGTCTAAGCATGGTCTATAATTAGATCTTATGCACCTGAAGAAGTCCAAGCGTGGCGCAGTTTTTAGAAGTGGACGAATCAGACCTCAGCTAGAGAGGACTCTCAGCAAGTAAATATGGGAATTTCCCGATTATAATAATAAAAGCTTCCGTAATCCGTGTCCATTATATCAAGATCCGCGGGACTCGCTCACGATAGACAAGTCCCAGTTTCGAGATGCAAAACGTGCAAGCGGCCGTTACGGGTCTTCCGATCCGGAGATCCGCTTGTGACCGGTGCAAGAGTCAAAAGCTAAGATGCTTGAAAGAACCGGGAGAAGACCGCTGCTACCGATGTACGCGAGCAGATGCCCAGTGCGCCACCACCGCCAATGTGCCCATACGCTCCCGTCGTCGGATACGAGGCGTTGTTAATTCCAGAGCACCGAAACAAACGCGACAGGACTATCAGCAACAGGCTCCTCCGGCCGCTGATTCTAACCAACAAATTAGTGCGCCTTTGCCTGCATTCGTTGAGAATTCCAGTAATGTGCAAAGCACGGTGACTTATCCTCCCGAAGCAGCCGAGTCTTGGGGCCCGAATATCTATGAATCCATGTTCGGTAATAACTTCGACGGAAACTTTGCATCTTTAGATGTTGCAACTAATAAGGGCCATTTACCTTATATGGATTATCAACCCGAGACGAGGCCTTTCTCTAACTTTCCGGTGGACGCTTCGCCAGCTGGAGCGTTATCCTTACCGGGTACCAGCCAGGATACCGCTATAAACACTAACACACCGGCTTCTTCGAAGAGCTCTTCACCTGCTCAAGATTCGATTGTTGAAATCGGTCGTGGGATCTCCGAGAGCGATACGCATCGTCTTGCCAAGATTAACCTCGAACTGGCTAAGCTCCTAGGCCAGATTGGACGAGGGTCCCCCGAGATAAACTTTTACACCCTTCTTACACCTATTGATCAGTCAGACGACTTTGCCGGGACCCCGGTCCACAAGGTACTCGGCAGCAGCCGCGAGTTCGTTGACGTTATTTGTGGGCTTTCGGATGCAAACAAGAAGACACCAGCACCCATATCATCGTCGCATGGCTCGTCTCCGAGGACGCCGGAATCAAGATCTGATAGCAGCACAGGCAGCTCAACCGGTGGATATAATTCACCACACTCTTGTGACTATGGCCGAACACAAGCAACTCCATTATTTGTGTCTATGCCAAGAAATGGACCCAAGCGCATTCTTGATTCGACGACACTGATGCATATTCTCATATCCTATACACATATCATACAGCTCCATCTCATCATCTTTACCCATTGTTACGAAACTCTTTTGGAAATATCTAAAAGCGATGTGCCTTCAATGTGCGAGCTTCCCTGGATAGACTTCGGCAGTTTCCCGCTTCGTACGTAGCCCTTATTCTCAACCACATGCATGATGGTAAAACTAACCTGCTTGCAGAATCCGGCAACTTACAAGCTACACTATTTACTCAAGTTATCATCAGCCTCTTCGAGAAGATCGAGAACCTGCTCGGAATACCGCAGGAATTTCAACTCACGCCGCATAAGACTACTCACGCTGGCTTATTGAGCGAACCGGAATTCTCCGCAGTGTTAAGAGCGATTCTAGTTAAGGAGGAACTTATGTGCAAGCCGGATGTAGGGAAAGGCGGCGTCAGTGCACTACGAAGGTATATCAACCAGACGAGACAACTGTTGCGGGATAGTATAGAGCCGTAAATGTCTACTGGTTCCCTTAAACTTAGGTAGATTTAATTCTTCGTCTCTTATTTCTACATCCTTATACCCCGCAATTTTGTATCTAGAATACACCAGCAGTGCGCTATATATAGAGAATCTATTGGAACGCAAGTTCGAGCATTGGAAAGACTAAGACAAAGTATTATGACGTCATTCCCTTCGTACGGTGTCTTCCAGATTTCTGGCTACCTCTTATAGCTCTATGCTATGATGTCGTATTTCACATGTAAAATAAGTAAACCCCTCCGTTAGTTTCGATTACTTGAGTATAGTTGACTTATGAGGTTAAACCTTCTTCCTTCTCAATTTCCTCTTTGCTAGGAGACCATTTATCCTGAAGAGCTTTGTCAAGAGTAAGTCCGTAGACGTCCTTAGGCCACCATTCACCCCAGCTTGTCAAGAATATTTGCTCGGGGTCCTCGGGAATATCATCTCTCGTGAATGCGCGGTAGATACTTTGAGCGCCTGTCAATAGTGTAAGTTACGTCTGATTCATGAATCCAGGAGGTCACGAATTGAACATACCTTCCGGAACGCTCTTTGCATCTGGATGGTTAACAAACTCTTTAGCCTGACCGCTGTTTCTTGCGAGGTTGGTACCAGGAATGAGGCCGGGTGAGACGGCGACGACTTGGCATTTGTCTTTGAGTTGACGGTGCCACCAGTGCGCTCCAAGTAGCTGAACGAATTTTGTGGAAGCGTATACACTACGTTCCGTCTTCGAGCCGCCTTTGAGGTCTTCCTCGAGATATTCTACGTGCAATTGTGAGATTAGCATTGGCTATGAGGTAAGAGAGAAACGGGCTTCACATACTGGGATCCTCTACGAGACGAATAGCGCCGGAAGAAACGACTACGATGCGCGACCGCGACGCTTCCAGCTTCTCTCGAAGTAAGTGAATAAGGTAATGCTGAGCTGAAGCCCTCGTTAGCATGAACTACTAACTTGTAGAGAAAGGGTGGGGTCTTACATAGATGGTTTACAATGTATGGCTCACTCCATTTGGATCCAAAGGGGCCAGGTTGCTCTGCATTTTTGCTTATTGCTGCATTGAGTAATAAGTAGTCGATCTTGTCTTGTCCGAGTTTATCCAAGGTTTGCTGTGAAAAAGTCTTGACGGTCTTGAGATTCGATAACTCTAGGGGAAAGATAGTTAAGCTATGCTTGCTGCCGTCGTATTTGAGTCCATCGAAGGCGGCCTGGGCCGTTTTTGTATCCCTAGCTCCGAGGATGAACTTGTAGGGCTGCGTTTGCGCAAGGAGTTGCTTGACTAGTTCAAATCCCTAGACAACTCGAAAGGTTAGAACGGCTTGTTTTTACTTATAATAATAAGATTATGCCTACCAAGCCTGAAGTAGCGCCTGTAGCCACGATTGTCTTTGCGATAGTTGCCATTATAACGAGTTGAAGTATATGTTTATATATTGGGTAGTTTAGGGGGTTCAAAGGGATTGGGAGAATGAGAGATTAATGAAACTTGTATTCATCTGATTAACGTTTACTTAGGTTAGTAACTACCTACTTTTATATCCTTTTTATATTCAGATTACGGACGGTAATAAAGTCCTAACACCGCAATTGTCCGTCTGTTTCACTCACTTGCAGCTATGTATCACTTTCAAAGGAAGCCGATGCTGACAAATAAGGCAACTAGTTGGATTCTGAAATATGAATTCAGGTTATACTACAATTGTACAGACTTCAATATACCGAACACCTTGTAGGTACATAATCTAGGTACATAATCTAAGTACTTAGGTACTTGGGTACTTACATAAGATAATGGATATAGCCCCTCACTTCATAAACCCCTCCTTCAGCAAACGGTTGTGGTTATGGTTGATGGATCTCTACAAGACCTAACACCTCTACAACAGTGCGTAAAATATGAGGTTGAGTAAAATGTACTCGCCGTACAATGTAAATCGAATAGTATCAGAAAAAGGTCGCAACATAAAATTGTAGAATTGCAACAAATCATGTTCTATGAATTTCCATGAAGTCGTTGGTCGGATGCGCTTGTGGTAACGCTATGCCTATTCGGGCTAGCGCAGAACAGCTTCGGCTTCTGGCCGGTTCCTCCGTCATTCAATGGATTAAATTTTTTGAAGCTTTTATTCCCCGGCATCTCAAAAACTCAATTCTTCAACGCCTACATTTCAACAACGCCGGCGAGGTTTTTCTTCTCTTTCGCTCTCTTGCGCCTATAATATTTGTGGTGACATTTTAATCCCGTCTTTCCTCAACTTAAAATTGTCTATACCATAGCCACAATGCAGCGTGCTCTTTCGTCCCGAGCGCGGGCCTCGGTCCTATCTTCGGCTGCCACCAAATATCGAGCGGGTGCAGGTCTTTCGCAACAGGTTCGATTCGCACACAAGGTTAGTACACAATTTCCGGGCTCTCAGTAGCGAACAATTACTAGGTTCAAACAATCATTATACGCATATACATTGCTAACATATATCATGTAGGAGCTCAAGTTTGGTGTCGAAGGCAGAGCTTCCCTTCTTGCTGGTGTCGAGACCCTCGCCAAGGCTGTTGCCACCACACTCGGTCCCAAGGGTCGAAATGTCTTAATCGAGTCCAGCTACGGCTCTCCCAAGATCACAAAGGGTATGCATTGAACTTGAATTGTCCTTCAACTTGACCGGGTTACTGATTTTGAGACGATAATAGATGGTGTTACTGTCGCAAGAGCTATCAGCTTACAAGACAAGTTCGAGAACCTCGGCGCTAAGTTATTACAAGACGTCGCGTCTAAGACAAACGAATCTGCCGGTGATGGAACTACTAGCGCCACAGTTCTAGCTCGCGCTATCTTCTCGGAAACTGTCAAGAACGTCGCCGCCGGCTGCAACCCCATGGATCTGAGGAGGGGTACCCAAGCCGCCGTCGACGCTGTTGTTGAATACCTCCAGAAGAACAAGAGGGATATCACCACCAGCGAAGAGATTGCCCAAGTCGCCACTATCAGCGCTAACGGAGATACTCACATTGGTAAGATGATTGCCAATGCCATGGAGAAGGTTGGCAAGGAGGGTGTTATCACCGTCAAGGAGGGCAAGACCATGAACGACGAGTTGGAAGTTACTGAGGGTATGCGATTCGACCGTGGTTACGTCTCGCCCTACTTCATCACCGATACCAAGTCGCACAAGGTCGAGTTCGAGAACCCTCTCATCCTCCTTTCTGAGAAGAAGATCAGTGCCGTACAAGATATTATCCCCGCTCTTGAGGCATCTACCCAGGCGCGACGACCTCTTGTCATCATTGCCGAAGACATTGATGGTGAAGCTTTGGCTGTCTGCATCTTGAACAAGCTCCGTGGTCAGCTCCAGGTTGCCGCCGTCAAGGCCCCTGGCTTTGGTGACAACCGAAAGTCGATCCTCGGTGATATCGCTGTCCTCACCAATGGTACCGTTTTCACCGATGAGCTTGACATCAAGCTGGAGAAGGCTACCCCTGACATGCTTGGTTCCACCGGCTCCATCACCATCACAAAGGAGGATACTATCATCCTTAACGGAGAGGGCAGCAAGGACGCGATTGCGCAGCGATGCGAGCAGATCCGTGGTGTCATGAGCGACCCTAGCACTTCCGAATATGAGAAGGAGAAGCTCCAAGAACGACTTGCTAAGCTTTCCGGTGGTGTTGCCGTCATCAAGGTCGGTGGTTCTTCCGAGGTTGAGGTCGGCGAGAAGAAGGACCGCTTCGTTGATGCTCTTAACGCTACTCGAGCTGCCGTTGAGGAGGGTATCCTGCCCGGTGGTGGTACTGCCCTCCTCAAGGCTGCTAGCAACGCCTTGAAGGATGTCAAGCCTGCCAACTTCGATCAGCAGCTCGGTGTCAGCATTGTCAAGAACGCGATTACCCGACCGGCCAGGACGATTGTTGAGAACGCTGGTCTGGAGGGCTCTGTCGTCGTTGGCAAGCTCATGGATGAGTTTGGCAGCGAGTTCAACAAGGGCTTCGACAGCGCCAAGGGAGAGTACGTGGACATGATCCAGGCGGGTATCCTTGACCCGCTCAAGGTGGTCCGAACTGGTCTAGTTGATGCTAGCGGTGTTGCCTCGCTATTAGGTACCACTGAGGTTGCCATCGTCGAGGCTCCCGAAGAGAAGCCTGCTGGTGGCATGGGCGGCATGGGCGGTATGGGTGGAATGGGTGGCATGGGAGGAATGATGTAATGAGTTCATGGTATGAACGAACCTTTGTCCTGTCATGTATCAAAAGTTTGGGTTGGGAGCATTGACCTCGGCGTTATGCGGACGGATTAACGTTGTCTCTGTCATGTCTTCCTCTATATCTCCCCTCTACCTTCTCTACCTCTCTCCCTCCCCCTGTGCATTATTCCTACCTTGATATCCCGAGCGGCGTTATGAAGAGTTGTATATTAGAGCTACGAACTAAAAAAAGGCCAACCTACGGCAGGTGTAGGTGATCATAATGGATCTGATGATAAATACTTTTGTTGTTTGCCCCTTTTATTTTGTTTAGGCACCAAATTTTGTAATTGTCTCAGGTTCTGCCTAGAAATTGGGATGACATAAAGTGTATATGGTGATACGCGATGACGAATCCCATGTGGCTCGTCCCTATTAGAGATAAAAAAATTGAAGGAAGTGACAGCACAAGTAGGTACATATTGTAGGTCCGTGATAACCCCTGAAATAGGCCAACTCAATGGAAATTAAAGGGAGTCACGTGTAGATATTGTGAAATTTTGTTAGTTACCCGATCATTTGTTGTAATTTGTTGTAGTTACCTACTATGTAGGTCGACCCGGTTACCGCCGAGGACCTAACAAGGTTATTATATTAGTCAGTCAGTTTAGTCGGTTGGTCACTGTAGATAATCTTTTTTTTTTTTTCTTAGAGGTGCCCAAGTGAGGTAAGTACCTGCCCCTGCTAATAAAAAGGTGATACAGCTGTACCACCTTGTAAAGTCAGGTAAAAAGTCAGGTACCTGTTACGTAGGTCCAAAGTAAGCAATCGTTAATGTATTTTATCTCATGGCCAACTGCCCATCCTTTTTCCTCCACTGAAAACCCCTGTTCCACTGCCCCCCCTAATCCCCTCCCAAAATATTTTGACCCCACCAGCCCACCAACCAAGCCCACCAAGCACACCAAAGCACACCAAAGGCACCAAGCACCGACAAGCCAAAAGTACCCAAAAGCAACCAAGGCTTTGCGTGTTGATTTCTTTCTCTGCTCATCGTGCGTGCCTCTTTTCATCAGCCCGACCTTCCCCTCCATTGCGATAGGACCCACACTAAAAACACTACTTACATCTCTCCGACTCTTTCTTTCTATTGTTGTCCTCCTAAACATCCATCGCATTTATTTTTTTTCAAAACTTGACCCCCGAGACCCTCCTTAGGTGGATAGTCACATTCAGCGATTCATGTTAGTTGCAGATTGGCCCAGCATCTCTCCCTCCAAATATTCAACTTTTGCACTTTTCTGGTCTCTTTTGTCCTTTTTGTAGGAACCTCCTTTGAACCCCGCTAACAACCCACATTCGTAGCTTGTCTTCGGAATCTCATTTGGTACCGGTGTAGTTCAAGCATATCGCCAAAATGGTGAGAGTTGAGCCCAATCAACCTTTTGGGAGTCTTGCTAATATTAAATTTCGGTAGTCTCAATCAGGGTTCGTGATTTCTTCTAGTTGACTATAACTATATATATATATATATATATATATATCGTACCTGTTCCTGTCTCCGTCGGCAACCCCCTATTCCGCGCGTCATTATGCGCCTTCACGGTGCACCGCTCTTTCCGGCGCGTCCTCGGGAAAGGAGGGAATAAAAGGGAATAGGAGCTAATATAGATGGTTATATAGAGCGACAGTCTCGCAGGAGTGTATCACTGCCTACAACGACCTCAAGCTTGCAAAGAAGCACAAGTACGTCATCTTCAAGCTGTCGGACAACAACCGGGAGATCGTCGTCGAGGAGGCTTCTTCGGATAAGGACTGGGAAACCTTCCGTGAGAAGCTCATCAACGCTACTACCAAGACCAAGACCGTAAGTAATCATATTTACTCTAATAGCAATTATATTTTTGAGCTTTGTTCTAATCCTTTCCATCCAGGGCGCCACCAGCAAGGGTCCCCGATACGCAGTCTACGACTTCGAGTACAGCCTTTCCAGTGGAGAAGGCTCGCGGTTAGTTGCATCAGCCCACCAACACAACAAACTTAATATACTGATAATATTATATAGAAACAAGATCACCTTCATCGCCTGGTCGCCCGATGATGCCAACGTCATGGTCAGTACATATACAATAACTTGTTTTTTTTTTTAGAAATTCATATAATTATGGCAATAGTACTAACCCCCTTTGAAGGCTAAGATGGTGTACGCCTCGTCGAAGGAGGCTCTGAAGCGTTCTCTCACCGGTATCGCCATCGAACTGCAGGCCAACGACCAGGACGACATCGAATACGACACAGTACTAAAGGTGGTCAGCAAGGGTCTGGCCGGTTAAGCGCCCACCCAAACCCCGAAAACCCGAGAGCAGCTTGGGGCAAAAGGTTTGCTGAGGATCATTACTTGAGGAGGGGCACTCGCGTGCCAAGGATCCACGACGTCTACGAAACTGCAGGATGGACATAAACTTTCTCCCTGCCATTACGATGGAGTAGGGGCCGCTTTGGTCGCTGTTTATTTTTCCTTTAGAGGGCAGACATGAATTGTCAAGCTGTGATGTTAGCCATCGGTATACCGCACAACAACAACACAAAAGGTCATATATGAATGTAGATCGTTCCTATTGTGTTTCCCTTGGTCAGATGTCTACGCCATTAATAATTATCATTTTCGCAGCCTCTTCAATACCCTTGTTCTCTCTAGTTTGACCTCAGTTCATTAATCGTATGGGCCGGCTCTCTCTAACTTGTATCTTCTAATTCTACGCCTTCGCCTTCCAAGCGCTTTGGAACGTGTTTGTTAGGTCTTCGGCCGTCTTTTCGTCTCGTATTCGTTGTAACAAGAAACCCCTAAGGTCGTCCCAAAATTCTGTAGTACCTAATACTTCACTGCCGCTCTGTCCTTGTGCAACCTCAGCCTGCGCAGGTGTCGACTTGATAGCTGCAGCTCCTCCCATGACCATGACGGAGAATTCGATGCTCGTTTCTCCCTCTCCCGCAAGATCCTTTAACACTTTGCTATCCACGACCGGTTTCTTCTTGTATAGTAACTTCATCTTATCTACGGGTATACCGGTGTCCTGTGATACGGCTGTCTTGATATCTAAGACGGATGTATTGGGCGTCTGGGACGAAAGCTTGATATCTAATGGTGGGTTTCGAAGAGACTTGACGAGGACAGTAAGGCTACGCTCTTGGCCCGGTGCTACGGTAGTGGCTTTGCGCTTGCTCATGGGCTTCGGCATTTTGGGTAGTATATACTAGATGTTTGGTTAGCTGGAAAAAGGCAGGACATATATAGCCGCGGGGTGCAAACATACGGCGGCACGCGCAGCATAACTCTTGGGATCCTCGACATGGTCAGCTGATAGCTTGACCGGACGAGCATCCAGAGCTGCGAGGAAAGATCTTGCAAATGATACTTCCGTCATCTTTTGTTCGTAAGTGTTACACGAGGTATCGAGTATGAGGAGCTGGAGTTGTTGTCGCAAGCAGTTTCAGGCCGCACTTAGAACTTCTTGAGTGACGATCACGATGTCCCGCCTTTAATGCGCCACGAAAGTATCCCACTTCCAATGTGGCTGAAGCTTAGTCGTACCTGCGTATCCAGGTACCAAAGTACCTCTTTTTTTTAGCTCATTGCACTAAATATGATCATCCAATCCTGTATGGCATTAAGAGTGGAGTCTTTGCATTATCAACTTATCGCAAGAAAAAAAGTTCGAGGGTCGATCGCGGGAGACATTGGAAATTTTAGAGCGCCTAGCTTTAACAAAACAGCGAACAACCTTCACCAACTCTTTTTACATACCTAACCTAACACCACTAATAAAAAAATGGGTGTCGGTCGTCGCATGAAGAAACAGGGCCCTCCTGAGCCACTGTCAGAAGAACACTTTGCGAAATTAAAGCGAAAGGCTGGTTTGCCCGTAGACGATGTTCCCACCGAGGCGCCGAACAAGAAGAAGCGGAAAACCGCAACCGAACAAACGTCCAAGGCTAATGGTGCTGGTGCAAAGAATGCTGCTCCTAAGTCCAATGGGAAATCTAACGGTGTAAAAGCTGTCCCGGCGCCTAACCAAAATGGAAAAAACAACAAGTCCAAAGCTAAGAAGGTTGCTCCACTGCCAGAGTCTGACGAGGAGCTGAGCGACGGCCTTGGTGAAGGATTTAGTGGCTCCGAGCCGGATGTTGATGAATTCTCTGATCTTGATGATGAAGAGATGGGCGGTCTAGGGGACGATTTCCTGGGTTCGGACGACTCTGTCTTCGACTCTGATGCAGAGGACCAGAGGGAGCGAAAGGCCATGTTCTCAGAAGATGAAGACGAGTCGGACGCTGAAGAGAAATTAACGGCAGCCAACATTGTCGGACTATCAAATAAGCTGGACAGGCAAAGGGCACAAGAGGAAGCTGAGGCGCAAGCAGAATTGGAAGAGGCAGCACTTCAGACTAACATCGAGCGACCACATATCCTCGACGATGAGGAAGAAGACGATTTAGCACTAAAAACGAAAGCACTCTTGGCTCCAGACTTACAATTATTAAGGACGAGAATTACTGACACGATACGTGTTTTGGACGACTTTGCGAACGCAGCGGAGGAGGGCAGGTCCAGAGCTGAATACACGACGCAATTATTGAAAGACATTTGCGCTTACTACGGCTACTCGGAATATCTTGCCGAGAAGCTCATGAACCTATTCCCGCCAAGAGAGGCTTTCGCATTCTTCGAGGCTAATGAGACGGCGAGACCCGTTGTTATCCGAACCAATACTCTACGAACGCATCGACGAGACTTAGCCCAAGCCCTTATAAATCGTGGTGTTACTCTTGAGCCTGTTGGAAAATGGTCCAAGGTTGGTCTACAGATCTTCGAAAGCAATGTGCCCCTTGGTGCTACGCCCGAATACCTTGCTGGTCACTACATCCTCCAAGCTGCGTCTTCATTTTTGCCCGTCATGGCTCTGAGCCCACAAGAAGGTGAGCGAGTACTCGATATGGCCTCTGCTCCCGGTGGTAAAACGACGCATATGGCTGCTATGATGAAGAACACCGGTTGCATATTTGCCAACGATCCCAGCAAGTCTCGTGCGAAGGGTTTGATTGGTAACATTCACCGTCTTGGTTGCCGCAACGTAATTGTCTGCAACTATGATGCGCGAGAGTTCCCAAGAGTCATTGGTGGCTTCGACCGAGTGCTTCTTGATGCTCCTTGCTCAGGTACGGGAGTTATTGCCAAGGATCCCTCTGTCAAGACGAACAAGGACGAAAAGGATTTTATGGTCTTACCACACACTCAAAAGCAGCTTTTGCTAGCTGCGATCGACTCGGTTAATCATGCAAGCAAGACCGGTGGTTATCTAGTCTACTCAACATGTTCAGTCACGGTTGAGGAGAATGAGCAGGTAGTTCAGTATGCGCTCAACAAGCGGCCCAACGTCAAGTTAGTCTCTACTGAGCTCCCCTTCGGTAAGGAAGGGTTCACTAGCTACATGGGCAAGAAGTTCGACCCTAGTCTACGCTTAACGCGAAGGTATTACCCACACACGTACAACGTAGACGGCTTCTTCGTCGCCAAGTTCCAGAAGGTCGGCCCGACACCGGCCAACCTTGTCAAAGACAAGCCTGCTCAAGGAGCCTCGGCATCGCGCGCGGAGGAAGAGGAGGTTATTGACAAGACGCCTATCGCAGCGGATGACAAGATACCCGGACAGGATGACGACTTTGGTGGTTTCGACGACGAGGAAGATGAGAAGTATATGGAGAGGGCGAAGCGCAACGCTATGAGGAAACGCGGTCTTGACCCCAAGGCGCTGAAGAAGCCTGCAGCCAATGGCAGTGCGGAGAAGAGCGAGGCTAAGAGTGAGACTAAGGGCGAGGCGAAGGAGAAGAACGAAGAGAAGAGCAAGAGTAAAACTGCGACCAAGAGCGAAGGCAAGACGAAGAGCAAAAAGAAGACATAGGTAGAGACTTAAAAGCGTAATATTATTCTCGTTTGGTATTGGAGAAAATCAGAGCACCTATTGGAATATTGTACTGAATGTGAATCATAATCATTCTACACCCGCACCATCCCTCTCAAGTCCACACAAGTGTGCTTGACGGGGTTACTGTCCCACGTAGGTTCATGTTGCCCCGAACCTTTCAACTACATTGCTTAGAATTTTAGTGATACATATAGTTCTATAAATTCTTAAAAAGAGCAATATGTATTAGCGCAACTGGCTTAGCGTTGACGATATTCCCGCGTGACCTTTCAGCCGCAGCTGAGATCTACTACTATACCGTTCTCGCTACGATCAAGTTACCACAGTTTAACGGAAATATTAGGGCTCGTTCATATTTGAGAATTTGAATATTATTGGAACCGAAGGCGTTCGTCCTAGCGGGCTATAATAGGAAGCTTCATTCAAAATAGATCACTAGTTGTCGATGTCGTTGTCGTTACCACCCCTTTAAATCATTATGACAGAAGTGCAACTAACTGACGAAGTCAAGCTATGCGACTTCTGCCGCTCAATAGACTGGGTACAAGTCACTACCGGCCGCTTCAACGCGCACAAAGCCCCTCTTAAAAACGGCCAACTGAAAAGCGGCGAGCACAACCTCGGGACAATCCGCACCACCGCAGCGTCAAGGACATGCGAGCTGTGCCAATTGATCGCTCCGGGATCGCTCAGGTTGAAGCCCTGGTGGCCCGAAGCGCAGTTCTTCGATAGTCCGGAGAACCTAGCCTGCGCGGTCTGGAGCAGTCGGAACCGCGTCGGGTCCTCGGTCCTGTCGAGTAAGCTGTCGCAGGCGGACGCGCTGGTGGATGGGATGTTTGCGAGCTTGAAGCCGGGGTACTCGTCTACGAATCTGATTCTGCAGGGGTTCTACGATGAGCTTATAGAGAGGGGGATTTTCCCGGATAGTAATAAGACAGACGGTGACGACGGAAAAGGGAGGAGAAATATCAGCTTGAATAAGGTGCTGGTGCTCGTGGGGATAAGCCCCGTCGAGTGGACGGCGCAGACGTTTTTGCAGTTACACCCGTGCTTGTATCCCGTGCCGAGCGTGGATGATTACGTTACGAGCGAGGAGCCGTTTGCGGTGTTTCCGTCGGGGAGGATTGTGGGAGATGAAGTTAATGTCGGGTTACTGAGAAAGTGGTACGAGACGTGCGAGGAGATTCACGGGACTAAGTGTAGCCAGCCTCCTTGGCTCGCGCCGGATACTTCGTGGCCTGCAAATTTACGGTTGATCGACGTGCGGCGTCATTGTCTAGTTGAGATGTCGAACCCGTGCCCCTATTTTGCGCTCAGTTACGTATGGGGCGACGAAACAAACCCCTTCCAAGCGACTCTATCCATAATTGAGGAGATGAAAGCCCCGGGTTTCTTCAAACGCCAACAGCTACCGAAGACTATCGTGGATGCCATAGAATTAACTAAGCAAATGGGTGTCGAGTTTCTATGGGTTGATCGACTATGTATCATCCAAGATTCCGACGCTGATAAAATAGTACAGATTCCACAGATGGATCTACTATACTCGAGAGCAGCGTTGACAGTAGTCGCTGCATGCGGCACAGCCGTCGACGGTCTCTCGGGAATCAACGGAACTGCCCGTACTACCAACAAACACATAGCGCGTGTCGCTAAAAACCTAAGCTTAATAGACGTCTTTCGTCTCGACGAAGCGTACCAGGATAGCCGGTGGAAAACACGAGGATGGACGTTCCAAGAAGGCCTTTGCTCCCGCCGGACTCTCGTAATCGCATCCGATCAAGTATTCTGGAGCTGTGAAACCTCCAAATGCTGCGAGACCATCGGCTTCGAGGCGTTTCCCACCACTGTCGCTCCCAACGACATCACCGCCTCCGTGTTATCCGGACACCCTATCTTCGGAGAGTTTGGGGGCGGTAATAATTTCGCGTACAGCGAGCTGAACTCCATGATAAAGGGGTATTGTAACAGAAAACTTACCGTGCAAGCCGATGTTCTGGACGCGTTTTCGGGAGTCCTAAGGAGAGTGAGTGTTAATACGGGACACGAGTTCCACTGGGGTCACTCGGTTTCGACGCGATTCGACGAGAGCCTGGCTTGGAGCAACAACGTCTGGTACCCGGACCGCGAGTGGCAGTCACACGAGCTTCCAGAGCGGCGGCGGGAGTCGCACCGTGTGATATCGAGTGACGGGACGGTTGATAGGGTGCAGTTCCCCAGCTGGTCTTGGCTCGGGTGGAATCACATACTAGAAGTGAACCGTGCGGCGCCACGACAGGTCGTGCTGGAACCGGAGTTGAATATCATGAAACTTAGCGTGGATGGGAAGGTTGCTCCACTCCGTTCACTTAATGAGAAGGAATTAGAGTCCGTATCGAGGATCGACATGTGTGGTATTGACAACACGACTTCAGCGGGATGGAAAGGGAGCACGGCAATAGACCCTAGCCTACTACACCGAGACCATGAAGACGGAGGTTTCAAGGACTCGGGACGTCTTCTCTTCTGGACGAGTCATGCGGTGCTAGAGTTGGACGACAACAAAATGTATAGTGACCAGAGACAAGAGATCGGCCAACTGACCTCTTTCCTACCCTACCAAGCACCCAAACTATCTGGTAAGCATTCGTTTATCGTAGTGTCGCGCAAGTACAATGACAACAGCCTCAAGGTCATTAAGGCGGAGAAAAAGCTCAACGTCTTAGCCGTTGAGTGGGATGATCCGGTCAAGCGTGTTGCTTCACGGATTCGCGCGGGTGAGGTTGAAGAGGAGGCTTGGGTCGGGCTTGGAGAAGAGCGGGAGTGGATATTAGTCACGCTGGCATAGGCTTTTTAGCTTCCACATAGACGTTGCTGGTCTTAGAGCCAGTCAGGTATAGGGATAGGAATATTGTAGTATTTAGTAGGCGCGCAGCCTCCATCATCATGATGCCCCATCACGAGATGGGACCAAAAGACATACATAGGTGCAATTAGTTATATTATTCTACAACTGACCTTACACTCGCTATGGCAACTATTGGCTGCACACAGTGACAGTATTCTTCCTTCTAGTTGTCTCATACAGAATCCTAACACGTAGCTACTATTCCTACATTATTATTATGTCGTCCTTATCCCTCTAAAAAAGGTTACCTAGGGAGCCTGACTTATTATACACCCTCTTAGAGCGAAAGCACACGTTCAAGCATCCTCTTGCCAATATCTTGACCAGTACCTGCGATACCCGCCTCAACGCCGCTTATACATAAGAGTGCAGCATGGGAAAACACGCTTGTCTAGTCTCGCTTAGTTCCCCATCTTCCAATCGGCGTCGGTAACCCAAGGTTCAAAGGCCAGGTTCGTCCTCAATATCAACCCATTCATCAGATCCGTCAGACTCATTGATCTCCTCGAATTTATCGGAGTCGTTTGGTCCCTCGGGTAACTTGTTGGATGATACTCGTTCGGGAGCCTCTTGCCTTCTGAGCATCTCATAGTATGCTCTCACGCGCTCCTCGGCGAGTCTCCTGAGAGACTCCATCGTGACCATGTTCAGCGGTGGAGGTACACCATAACCACCCCGCCTCGTAACACTCTCCGTCGTTTCTATTAATTGCGGGTCGTGGCGTTCAGTCGCGATGAGGTTGCGGAACCGGTAAGACCGGAACTCTGCATTTGCCCAGCCCGTGTTGTGATCTGCGGTCACGCCTCGGAAGTCGCCCGTAAGCCAGTGTGCGAATTCCCCGTGGGTCACGACCACTATGTGCGCGTTGTCGTCCCCGGCCTCAAAGGCGTATCTTGCTAGACGCCATAAGCACATGCGTGCGGCCCGCGCCCGCGCATCGACTTTACTGACCGACGGCGCGTAGCGGGTGTTCGAACCCTTGTGATACCAATCTTCGGTAAGAAGGCTCATATCCAAACGGTGCTTGTTACCAGTGTAGTGTGTGGCGAGCTCACTCTTAGGAATTCCCGTGCTGCTTGGTGAGGCGCTGACCTCCTGCAGCTCGGGAAGCAGTTGGACCTTGATCCGACGATCTACCGTTGGGACAATTCCAACAAGTGCAGTGGTGACGGCCCGCCTTAATGGGGAAGAGAGGATATGAATGACGTTGTGCCCGTAGGGAAAGCGATCCCTTAGATATCGGCTTTCTATAAGGCCCTGGCTAGTCAGTTCAGGGTCCCTAATATGACCACCCTGGATATTGTGTAAGGCTTGGGCATGGCGGACGATGTCAATAATAGGCGCCATTCCGGTTAGGAGACGTTCGAACTCTGAACTGATGTTATCGCTGAGGTTGGCAATGTTCTGTAGCTCTACCTATGGGTGCTTGCCCTTCAAACGGGCGTCCTATCTTTAAATATCCCGTCAAAAATAAAATTGCCCCAACGCCTAGCAACATGGCCGCTGGGGAAACAAAATTGCTACCAACAAACCTTTCGTACGCGCTTCCATTCTCGTTTGACAACGCCTAACTCCCGTGTAAAGACGATAAGTCATCCATAGGTGCCAAAGGTCCAAACGCGTTTGTAGCAGTGTTGTAGGTCGTTCGTACAGTAGAGAGATATATCCCCTTAGACTTACGCAGGCAGCCGTGATAGATGTGCAGTGCTTTAAGTAGGCACCTAAGGAAATAACCACAGCCCACTTGGTATCGCTGGATCTTTGAAAGCTTCTTTGTTAGTTAAGATGACAAGCGTAGTCGATGTAACTGATAAAATATGTAGTCGTATCTGCTGCTAAGTTCGCTTGGTGGGGCAGCAGCACTGAAAATAGGCAACCAGTTTGTTCAAGGTAACAGGTTGTTAGCTAAATATTTGGGTTAGTTTAATCCAGTACGGATGTACGTGTGCCTTGCAATTTAATCAATCCACAGTCTTGAGAAAAAACAACTATCACGTACCTAATTTTAGTTTAGGTAACTTTGAAAAGATTCGGGTTCGTCATTAGGCCTTGTTATATCTCTATATCCTTGCAAGGAACACGCTAGGCGGGGCAAGACTCGACTAACTTGGGTAGAGAATATCCAACCTAAGACACGCATCTTCAATTAGTTAATTCTTAATGTCAACAAGGATAGTCAATATTGAAGAAAGAAGAAGAATTAGATACCTTACAGGTATATTAAATCTTCCAACCTCTAGGCTTTGCTCCTTGCCGAAAGTATTAAATTTAACTATTCGAGACTAACTAGTAGTTTACGCATGGAAGTAGATGAAAGAGTAGGTATATATAAAAGTTACTAATATAGTTCTTCGCGACCAAGACGACATTACTAAATTTGAAAAAATAGGGTTAGGCGGGATTCTTTCCTCTTACTTCTAACCCTTAATTCCAAAACAGCCGCCTCTCCTGGCAGGAACTAGGATGAGCTCTCGAGGAAAGTCATAATTACCTAGGTTTGATACAAATATCTAAATTACCATGTCCCCTTTTGGTCATACTGCGGTCAAAGGCACATGGCTGCAGCTGTGCCATTTAAAGACGTCCGTTCAATAAGACCTATAAGTTCTAAAGCGACACGATAACATCTACTTGTTACTGCTGGGTTATGACTACATGAAGGTAAGGGAAGAGTAAAGTGTACATATTAAAATACTGAGTTTATGCTAATCTACTAAATGTTCTTCCATGCGTTCCTCATATCTCGTTATCTTGGCACTGGCACCAACGACATCCACCCTCTAGCCTCAGTCCCTGGAGTGGTGAGAAACGCCTTGAGGTTGTCCAACAGCTTCGCTTGCCCGATCGTTCAAATTCTCCTCGGCGGGTACGCTGGTGCGGCTACCCATAGCTCCACCTCTCGTAACAGGGCCTGGTAGTACTTCCTTCTCATTGTTCGAGTGCCTTTTTCTCCAGCCAACTCTGCTCGTAAAGACTAGGTCTGAGCTTTCCCAGTCCTCTTTCAACACAAGCGCAGCTCCCCGATTCAGAGGGATGTGGTTGATGCGCCAATCCCAAATGCTCGCATATACCGTACGATATGATGAGATTGCGAAGACAGTGCCTATGATGATACCCGCGACGATATCATACCAATTATGAGTTCCGTCGACTGATAAGGACCCGCAAATAAGAGCAGCTCCCAAGATCGGGCAGTAGACTAGGACGAGCTTCCACATTGAAGGATGATAATTTGCGAATACTTTGAGCTTCGCGTTTAGGTATAAGAAGAGGTAAACCCCAGTCGCCGTTGAGGCAGTTGAGTGGCCGCTCGGAAAGCTCTGCATCGCATTCCATAAAGGCCGGCCCTGGCCACTTGTGCATATTTCCGAAGTATACATGTAATGTTGATAACCAACGCCATTCAATCCTGTCGTATTGAAGGCCACGTCGTTTGCGAGACTAGGATCAGGCTGACACACGTCGTAGAAATTTGGTCTCAGACCGCCAATCAACCATTTGATCATGACTTGGAACGCGGCTGAGGTTTCTAGGGCATATATCAAGCCGATGATAGCGTTGTTGAGGTCCCAAAAACTCTGGATCCGAATTTGGAAAAGCAAGAATGCGAAAATAGGGAATACAATTACGATAGCAGTATCTACCCCAGAAGAAATAAGCTGAGGACGAGATGGGTATGCGAATTCAGGATAGACAACCTCGCCGGTGTCTTCGTAGGTATGTGGATTAAAGACTGTCAGGGGGAATGTTCGTATAGTGACGGGGCGAAGAACGTAGACCTATATGATATCAGACTGCTATATCGGGCACAATAGACAGCGTCTTACACCTACTCCAAAAGCTACCAAGCCAAGGAGAAGCATAGTTACGATGTCAGGCCAAGTAACCCTCAACCACAAGCCAAGCGAAGGTCGTTCTTCAATAGGGTATTCCTCAGGCGGGGAATTCCACCACTCCTGGAGTTTTCTTGCCCTTGATGGATTCCGAGCAGGACGACTGCGAGAAATTCTCCTTCCTCCTACGTATGGATCCATTGGACGAAGGCCCAGAGACAAGGATACCCAATTTATAAAAACCCAGACATATAGGTCGAATAGTCGCCGTTAGCAAAGCCAGGATGCTACGAAAATCCCAGTCGGCAAATTAAGTACCTAGACTTCAATATTTCATGACCCCATCTAGCGAGTTGCTATACATTTGAGGTAAATGCAAGGCCAGGTGTAGAGTAGGTAGTTACTTCTGCTTTACGAAACCAATACCGATGTCGTCATCATCGCAATTGACTAAAGTCGTCCCTCTTGATACGATCAACGCCATCACTCTTTCTACAAGAGACGCTTTGGATAGCATATGGCTTCCTAGGTACCTATATAGCGATAGCTTACACCATTGGCAAAAGTTAATTTAAACTCCCTATTTATTTTACAGTCTTGTTTGTGTGATAAATTCTTTATTGCAAATTTGGCTCTTGTTTAAGTGCGTGCCCTGTTCTCTTCTACATCAGGGCAGACCCTTTTTGTCGCGACTCTCAACTCAGAAATAAATTTACCAAAAGCTAGTATTGATAGGGTTAATAAGTATTTCTCGCTATATTGATCATATTTTTGGGCCTTGATATCCATCCACTCTCAGCCTGTGGCGAGAATTGTGTAGACTTTGTTATATCTAAGTAGGCCGTATCAATCCGCATCATGTCAATACTACCTACTAGGTTGGTAGGTAGGTATTTATGAGTTATAGTAATCATCTTATTAAAGCCAGACAATCCAAACCATAAATCATACCTATATTTTAGATGCAATGATGGTTTCACAATTTTCACACAAGAAAAACAAAAAAAAAAAACATCCTGCTATTCAGCTCTTATCTTTGTATCTGGTTGTGATGGGGTAATAAATGATGCGCGATATAAGACCCAGCCACTTTCTATTAAATCCGAGGAGATAACGATCTTAAATCATTTTTCATATCTCCGATCTGGTACATATAATGTTGAACATCCAATGAGTCTCAACTTACTTAAAGATTAGAGTAAGTTGATATGTCTGTCAAATCATCATTGTAGAGTTGTCGAAATGTGGATTTATAGCATCTCCTGTATACTTGCCCTCAGTAGCTTTGTGTATGCTGTTCCAGTGAGTTCCCTGATATCACCCCCAAAACAATCCCCGTTTGTACTAACCACACTTTATAGTATTCTAGCAAACTGCATAAGAAAACAGCGCTTGTTATAATTGATGTGCAGAATGATTTCATCAATGGTTCCTTGGCTAATCCGCGAGCTCCCGCTATCCTACCCAAGATCTATCAACTCTTGGATAATCATGAATGGCCTTTTGTTGTTGCTTCCCAAGGTACCTAGTTATAGTTCCCAGCTGATACCTACTTCTAAACTAATAACCACATAGATTGGCATCCCCGGGGTCATGTCTCGTTCTTCTCAAGCCATCCTGGAAAAGTCTCCGGTGACACTGTAAACGATAGCTTCGTGGACACTCCCACGAAGATCGAGACGCAGATGTTATACGCAGATCATTGCATCCCGGAAACCTGGGGCGCTGAGATAGAGCGCGGGGTTCAGACACGACTGCATTCGCTTGAGGGCTATCGCGCCCCTGTCAATTACATCAAGAAAGCGCAAGACCATTCAGTCGACTCGTACTCGGCTTTCGCCGATAACCAATACCATCGCTTCACTACCCTTCATTCCGAGCTCACCTTACATAGCATCGAAACTATAGTGGTAACGGGACTCTTGACCAGTGCATGCGTCCGCGGCACAAGTATTGACGGGATTAAGCTCGGCTACGAAGTCGTGCTTATAGAAGATGCGACGGAATCTATTAGCGCGGAGGATAAGGCTGCTGCGATCAAAGAGCTACAGGGCTGGGGAGTGCAGGTTTTGAATTTGACAGATTGGGAGAGCGCGAACCCCACGCCCGCGGAATCTAGCACGAGGGAATTGTGAATATGATTCCGACGTACTATGTATGGGATCTGTTTTGGTCTAGCATGTTCGAAATATCTATGGTAATTGGCCTATTCGATGGGGAAATAGGGAGCGCTTGGGAAAAGAAAAAAGAAGATCGCATCAAATTGTATTAACACTTCCAGTCATGAAAAAAAAAAAAAAAGGGGGGGGGGGGGGGGGGGGGGGGGGGGGGGGGGCGAGCGGGGTGGTGTTTAAAAGGGGTTGGAAAGCTGATGGTCGATGAATCACATTGGTTAATTGGAAAGCACTTAGTACGATTTGAATTCAATTGATGGGCTAGGGAAAGTCATGAGAGAGTGCATTGAAACGGTAGAGGAGAGTAATAAACATGACTACCTAGATAACCCTCAATTCCTACCCTTGAGGACATATATCTTGAATTGTATGTTAATTCCTCAAACTGAGCTATAATACCTCAAGTGAGTGAAGCAGTCCTTTTGCCAAAGACTAGGTATTTCATAAGAACTCATGCCAAACTTCAACCTGAACCATAGGCATCATTTTAGAGCTGCTCGTAATTCCTTCACCTCAAGCTACATGAATTTACGGGCGATGGTGACTTCCAGAAATCCAATGAATCCTATGACGTTAAACACCAGAATACAGAGAAGGAAACTCTTTACATTCAACATGTACAACCTACGCCAGGAGGCGCGCGTCATGGACTTGAAGGCCTCAAGTGTGGAGATATACTCCTTGCCTTCGAATTTCCGCAGGGAGAACACCGGGTCAAGCGAGATAATTGGTCGGTCTTCCTCGGGGAGAAGAGAGGTTTGCACGCGAACCAAGATGGCGTGGGCGGGGATGATAACGAGGAACACGAAAGCCAACTGGAAGATCAGGAGTAGCGAGAGAGATGTGATATTGTCTGCAACAGGGTTGGAGTCGGCAGTTGCATTCTTAAAAGTGTTAGTGAGGAAAATCTTTGTTGTCATTCCCGATACTTCCGCAGTGGCGCTGAAAATTACAGTGGGAAGAGCAGTGGCGCGAATCGCAAGTCGGAACGGTAGTAGGCGGCTCCGGTAGGACTTCGCGCTAGACTTCGAGATGATAGCGTGCGTCCATGCAGTGTTGAGCTGCACGAGGAGTAGAGATGCAATGATTGAAGAGACTACTCCGGGCACAAACGGGATCATACGGAGAAGAACCTCGACTGGAAAGCCAACAAGGGCGTAGACTAGGAAGCAGGAAAATCCTCTAAAAAGAGATTTTTTGCCGCCGATAGAGAGTAGATGGCGATAGGTTGAAAGAAGGCCTGAAGTAACGGGCTGCGCTGGCTGAGAAGGCTCTTCATCAAGCAGGGCTTTCGGGTCCCCAGCCTCTTCATCAGTTACCTCGTCGGACACTTGAGTATAAGATTCGGGAGCGTCGCTTTCGACAGCAGCCAGGTTCGAAAAAACACGTTCCGTAGTATAAGAAAACTGCAATTAGTGGTAAGAAATATTGGTACCAACGACAAAACCGGAGCTAACGCACTGCAAGGACAAAAAGGACGACTATGACGAGTTGGATACCTCCAACGACTTTGAAGGCAACCAACTTTCCCCCGCTAGGTTCTTCAGCACGAGCCACAAGGGCCGCGATGGACCGTTTAGAAAGAGACGACATATCAAGCACATGTCGGCTAGCGATGTGCCGGGCCACAATAGGCCATAAGCCCTGAATAGTGCTCATGATCTTGGTCGTTTAGATGATAATAATCTTGAGGATAAAAGTGAACTAACGGATGAAGCTTAGACCAAACATGATCAAACAGGGAGAGGCTCTAAGGTGGGTGGGGGGTACCTTTGCATCCTTTTTATAATTGAGTGGAAGGCTGTTGTCACAGCTGGTGCCTAGGACTTTACCATAAATAGACCATATCCCAGCATGAAAATGTACGCTCCTGAATCGTATCATGTTCTCTGCTTCGATTGGAGACATTGGCTTGTAAACATGACATGCTGGAATTGAACACAACTGGTAGTTAGTATCAAAAAAGATAGAATGTTAAGACCTAGACTGGAAAAGTCTCTCAATTCAATAGTAATAGCGCCGACGTATTATGCTTGTTGTGTTCGTCGTTCCATTTGTATGATATCGGTTGTAATGGCTGTATTCAAGGCTCAGATAACTCCGAAGAAGGATTCGCCGTTTTTGACAGGGTTGCATAAAGTGCATGTTTCGATTCATGATATCCAATAAATTAAGACTAAGAGCTGCAGCTACACTGCATAGCCCGTCCAAGTCTTGGTACATCACTCGTCCATCGCGTCTCTTCATCTATATCGCCCTTGTATTCCTTTCCGTCAAATGTGCGACCGGCCCAACTCTCTTCAAACGGGTGTAGGGCCATATGCATAATTCTGTCTAGAACGTCTCTTTCGTTATTCTTCTCAACACGCTTGATGACTTCATCGAGGATCCAGCCTCGCGGAACGAAGTTCGGGTTAACCTTCTTCATAGCCCGCATTCTTTCTTTGTCTTGCTCGTCGGAGACGGTCTGTCCATCTCCCCAGTCTTCGAGGATACGTTGCCGCCACTTATTCAGCCACTCGCCGACCCTCTTGCGGCCCTCAGCTTCTCCGCCGGCGCCCGTGACGCCATCGCTATAAAAGAAAACGCTAGCTCTGTCCTGTCGAGCCTCTTCTGTTTCTAGCTCGTCAACTTTGACTGAGCTTAAGCGGCGGAAGAAAAGGTTGAAATCTAGCTCTAGGGATTCCATAGAATCCAGGATGCTACTAAACAAATCGTCGAAGTCACTATCCTTGTAGGTCTTCAAACCGAATCGAGCTGTCATGAGCCTCTTGTACTCGTCAAGGAATACGGCTTTGTACTCCTCGCCAACTTGCATGATGATTTTTTTCGGCTCTCTCGATGATTCCATTCGCTTCCTCTTCTTTTACGCCGTCTTCAACAAACGTCGGGTCGTCTACTTGTGATCCAGCACCAATTGACTCTCCAAGCGCTTCACCGAGACGTACCAAGTTCCACCATATTATGCTTGGCTGATTGCGGTAACTATACCGCAGCATATAGTCATCGTGGTTAGGTGTGTAGTTGGGATCGAAGTTGTCCATGAATGCAAAAGGACCGAAATCGATACTCAACCCAAAAAGAGAGGTATTGTCTGTGTTCAATACACCATTCATAAAACCGTAAGCTTGCCACTTGGCAACGGTGAGCGCGTTGCGTCGCACAATTTCCCGGTACAAGCGCGTAAATCTGTTCTCTGCAGATTCTGGCGGCCCCTCAACCGCATCCGCTGGAATGTTACGTTTAGGAGGAGCTGATTCCTTTGGCTTGTCGGGGTTTTCGAGGCGGCCGGGTAATGTCTCCCAACCACCAAAAACATCCTCGGCAACATATGTCGCAAGTTTACGGATAAGATTCCTATCGCCTCTTGCCCTTAGGAGGTCGAAGTTACCAATCCGTAGCCATGACTGTGCAAATCTCGCCACAATGGCGCCGGGTTCGATCGTCTCTCGTCGTACCTTAACTTCCGGAAGCAGTGTTAAGCTAAGAGCCCTCGTAGAGGGAATACCGAGCGAATTCAGTGCCTCACTAACAACGAATTCGCGTATGCTGCTTCGAAGAACGGCTTTACCATCTGCGAAGCGACTGTATGGCGTCAACCCCGCACCCTTCAGTTGTAACTCGTAGCGCACTCCCGTATTCGGATTTGTCGTCTCAAATAACGATATGGCACGTCCATCACCAAGCTGACTGGCCCATTGACCGAATTGAAAACCACCGTAGCACTGCGCCCAAGGATAGCCTCCTTCAAGCTTCTCTTCGTCCCATCCCTGTAATTTGTTGCCCGCAACGGTTTGCAAGAAATCCTCGGTTTTCTCATCCCCTTCCCTAATTCCCAAATCGCGCATAGCGGCGGGGCTAACCGCTAGAAGCTCAGGCCTCTCAGCTTTTTCCGGGCGCACCCATGTGAACAAAGCGTCCCGAACCTGCCGAGGGACGATCTGATCGCGGGGTGTCTTATGGGAATCGGCTGGTGTGGGAAACAGGGAGTCGGGTGGAAGCTTAGAAGTGAAGGTCCACGACTTTGGTATGTCGTTTATAGAAGCTGTCGTAGCTGTCTTAGCTGTCGTAGCATTCGCCGCGTGCATTGTTGCACCATTTGTTGAGAATTGAGACGCCATCTGCGCCAATCGCAAGTGTGGTAGGCTTCGATGAACGATGCGATGGAAAAGCATATAGAAGAAGGCTTTTCCGGGCTAAATTGTATTATGACCTGGGTGGTATATGAAAATAAAAAACAATAAAATGAATTCAGAAAAACATATAAATGTCATTTAGAATTTTGTAAGCATTAGAACGGTGAAAGGACGATGAAGCATTAATGCGGTAATACATTGGGCGATTTCGATGATGCTACACCTTCGAATGTGGCGATCAAGGATATTACGTCAATCCCTCTATCTGAATTAAGCCCTCCGGGTCCTGTGAGTCCTATCTTAGACAGTATATGCATTTATCAAGGTACCTGTATCTGTCAGTCTGTCTCCGCGATCTTATCTCTAAGATCTAATGCACGTGATCGCATGCCATATTCTGCAAACACATTTCGATGGCTCCAGAAAGCGGCGCCCTCAACAATATTAGACGATCTAGGTAGTTACAAGTTATTTAATATAGTTCAAGTATACAATCCTACCAGTCTATCTAGTACGTTTGTACGGGGGAAACTATATATTTGGTCATTCTTGATAACCCAAAGACTAGGAGTATTTGATGATGATACTTGTATCCAACTCGGCTTCCTCCGAAAGCAGGTAGAATTCTGCGTACGTAAAAGCTAGTCAACTTATGACTTTGCAGTTACTATATTGTAGAGTTTCCAGTCTTCTCAGTTGAGGGATTAAGTTATCAATTACTATCTTTCCACAAAAAAAATCGAATGAGAACCTGTTAACATACAGACGAGACTATCAATAGGTTGCCTAGCAGAACTCTACAGACTTATGGAATATACCTTCTTGAAGGTAAGGACTTGAAGCTATTCGAAACTACAAAGATATATATGCACATAGGTGTGAGTCCAGAGATTTTATCGATTCAAATCCTCGCCCAAGCACTTTGCACATGTTTGGGCGCCGCTACCTTGGGCTCAGGCCAAAGAAGACCGATCAGGTAACAATACAAGATTTGGGACATTATAGAGATAGTTAATAACACAACAGACTTAAGAATCATAACATGTCTAGGACTGGCACAAAGTCGAGGTTTTACACCCTAATATCCCTTGTCTTATTCCATAGGACATTGGATATGTTTACTCCCTAGGTAAAAACCCAGGTGTAACTGTGTCGGTAATTTGCTCAAGAAAAACCCAACACTACGAGAATGTATACAGTATTGACACTCCTAACTCTTATTATATGCCTTGAGCTACATATTCCTAAATGCGGCCCTCATGTGGTTTCAAAAGGTGGCTTATATGAATACATCTTCTTGATTCTTTCAAAACGCCAAACTACCTCTAGGTTAGGCAAGTAGGTATATTACATAAATACATAGGATACGGTCCAGACACTTCTAAGAAATGTTGAGCAGGTCAGAGCACAACTCTGACTATGGATACAATAGTCCATTCTGCTATAAGACGTGCAAGCCGCATTTCCGACATTGTTTCCGTAGCTATTAGTACTATCATCCGGCCTTGATATGACAGTGAATAACTTGCATCTAACATTACGCTTCTTGTAAGCACTATTGATACCATTACCGCAATTCTTATTTGGATGATAGCAATAAGTTCAGTACAATACTGACTATCCAGTGGCAAATTACCTAATTTAATGAATAATAATAATATGAGTGTTCGGAATTCCCAAGTCCAACCAGATAGATCGACAGGTTGCGCATCCTCCACTATTCTGCCAGTGCGAGTACTTTACGAAACCGAGTAGGTTATTAGTACGAGATAATCAACAGTATATCAATATAAGTCGATGCGATTTTCGAGCATTCTCCATATAAATAAGACGTTACCAAATTTCGTAGAGCATCCACGTATGTAAATCAGTTGCCAATGAGTCCCTTTTTAGGGCTCTCGTGCTTTGTTGTCAACTAATAGAACCTGCAGTAGCGCGGACAACAAAGTCCTGTTGGATGGAACTGAATAGTCTAGCCCTAGACTAAGCAGAGCGTTGAGGTGCATCATTGGCGAGTTCAGATCTTTAGCTGCAGTTGAGTCTTCCATGGTTCTGAGTCCAGATGCTGACATTGGTTGGCCAATAGATAGTCTAGGTTGTATGCGTAGACGTTGCTCGTTAGCCTTATTATTTTTACGACGTTCCCCAGAAGTGGAATTCCCTACAGCCTTAGATGCCCAATAACTCGCGTTTGGGCATATAATTCGCTGGCGACATGCGAGATCCGTACAATCAGAACTCAATCTCGCTCTTACGTGTCTGGCCCCTATCATTGTTCAAATAGGATGCGACTGTTAATTCCGCTGCAGGGTCCGCTCCACTCACTACGACGCTCTTTGATGGAGACTCATCCCATTATGTTCGTCCACAACATCTGATCCGACTTAGCCACTCACTTGACTATACGAACATCAATAATTTTTATCAACACTGGAGGTGTAGCTAACAATGATCCATCCTCTATAAATGCCTTCAAGGCCGCCCGCAAAAATGTCGAATGATTATTATTCCAACTTTACACTTTGTCTGGTATCGTAGGATCACACACATCATGATTATGTACACGCAAGTCGACTCCAACGACGCGAGGTTCCGGTCCGATGCCTCTGGTGTCGGACCCAAGCAGACCTCGTCGTCTTCTGTCGCTCCTCTTCCGACCCTGAAGCTGAACGATGGAAATGAGATGCCTATGGTAAGTGTCAGATCCGGACCCTCGAGCGCATCGCACCAGACTAATAGATTGGGTATGTAGGTTGCATATGGCCTGGGCATGGCCTTCAGCCAAGCCGACACAGAGCACATCGTGAACTCCGCACTTAGGGGAATCCGGGGTGGCTTCAACCACTTAGATGCCGCAGAAGGTAAGGCAGCATGAACTCCCCCTATGTTACATCTATTCAATAGTTTCTAATAAAACTCGTAGCATACGGCAATGAAAAGGGACTCGGAATAGCCATCAGGAACTCCGGCGTACCTCGTTCGCAACTCTACATCACCACCAAGGTGTGGACCGTGGCGACGACCGTAAAAGCCGCTTTCGAGGCTTCGCTTGAGCGACTTGGCGTCGATTATGTGGACCTGTACCTTGTGGGCTGGCCCCAGATTGCCGACACCCCCGATCGCCTGCAGCAGATCTGGGCCGAAGTCGAAGCTATCAAGCAGAGCGGCAAGGCCAAGTCCATCGGTGTCTCCAACTTCCTGCAAGATCACCTGCAGACGATCCTCAAGACGGCCAAGATCAAGCCCGCCGTTAACCAGATCGAGTACCACCCGTACCTGCAGCACGGGAACCTGATCGACTTCCACCGCCAGAACGGCATCGCAACCGCGGCGTACTCCCCACTCACAGCCATCACCAAGGCCCGACCCGGTCCCGTTGACGGCATCTTCGCTTCGCTTGCTAGGAAGTACGGCGTCTCAGACGCAGAGATCGCCCTTCGATGGGCCATTGACCAGGACATTGCGGTCGTCACCACAAGCACCAGCGAGGAGCGCCTGTACAGCTTAAGAAGGAAGCTGCCCTCATTCAAGCTCACCTCCAGCGAGATCGCGGAGATCACAGAACTTGGCAAGAGGAAACACTTCCGGGGCTTCTTCAACGACATTTTTGCCCCCGAGGATAGGCGTTAAGTCTTTGGGTATATTGGGCATATTGGGTTAAAGGGTTTCTTTTTTATTCATTTTTCTTCTCTGGTTTCGATACGAAAAAAAGTGCCACCATGGACTCATTGGCACGAACAGAAAGGCGTCTAGTATTTTGAGGTTGGGATGGGGGTTTTTTCATATGATCACGTAACGTCGTTCAATCTCGACGGGGACATTAGCTTCGCCCATGCAGGCATTCTTGCCACTACATCATCAGCTTTTAGCTGCCCCCTGCTACAAACAGGGGATAGAAGAATCGATTTGGACTAAGTAATTGTCCACCCAAAAAAATCTTTCAGTGGAATCGTTTGTGAATGCGTGATCTCGTTATCCTGATTTATCGTATGTTCATAGCTCATCATCGGACTCCGTTTCGTCATCATCAACCTGCTGCTTACGTGCTGGAGCCACAGGGCTTCTGTTCTTCATAAAGGGCAGTCTTCGTGGTGGCGGAATTGGCTTACTCTTCTCTTGCGAATCCTCAGATTGAGAGTCTTCTTCCACCGCCGCGGATGCTCGGGTATTCCGCCTTGGTACAGCAGCCTGGTTTCTCTGGGATTTTACCGGTGGAGGTGCTGGGTCCTCATCTGTGTCTGCTCCACTTGCCGTCTCGCCTGCTGTAGTATCCCCGTCGTCTTCCTCCATGTCCGGTTGTACATTCTCGTTATCATTCTCTTCGACATCCATCTTCTCAAACCCTTCATCACTACTTTCTTCTTCCTCCTTAACCTTTCGCTTTGAAGCACGGGATGCTTTAGGTACGTGCTTTCTCGATTTTTGGTTACCATTGACATTAGCGAGCTTTTCAGGATCGATGCTAGCAGATGCTAATAGGCGCTGCTGTTGTCGGATCTTAACTTTCTTCTCATTTATGAGGTCTCGAAACTTCTCAAGCAACTGCGTCTCATCCTCGTCCTTTGCTTTGATAAGCTCATCTAATTGACTTTTGAGTTCATTGAGTGAGTTTTCCAGGGATTGGATTTTGCGGTTTGCAGCGAGGAGCTCCTCTTCTACTTTTTCTTGAGCACCGATAACCGAAATGCACCAGTCAAAAGGTGAAATTTCGGTCTTCTCATCTTCTTCTAACTTAATGGATCCAAGACGTTGCTATGATTCATAATTAGTTGTAAAGCTCAAGAAGGGTCCTGGGAGAGTACACATACCGTAATTCCCTGAATATTCTTTCGGAAGGAGATCGAAACCGAGGAGCCATCAGGAGGGATATCAGCTCTGATCTCAACGTCCGGTAAAGGTTTCTGGTTGACAAATGTTGAAGCTAGGATCTCTTCCCACTCTTCATCGGAGCAAGGCCCACTAGAGGCTTTATAGTCACCGACCCTCTTGTGCCGTACTATGGAAACATGTTAACTTCTGGTCTTATTGAAACTCAACAACATGCGGAATTCGTGAACAGGGTTTCGAGATCTCAAGAGCATATAGGGGTAGACCTGTTTAAGTAAATAAGACTCACATTTCATCGTGAACACAGCTGTGCTTTCCGATCCAACTAGCTTGAGGTCCAGTGGCCGCGATCCATTCGGGGACACATTCAAGAGAAAGTAATTCTTCTCTGTTCCCGAGATGGGGAAGCGCAATACCGAGGCTTCTGCCATGTTAGAAGCTTTGGGATGCGACAGGGTAATTAGGTAGGTAGGTATGTAATCGTAGAATTCAAAAGTGACTTCGTCAATGCGTATCCGGGGTAAATCGTAGTCGTAGCCCAAGGCAATCAGATAATGTTTCTCATACAGCTGGATTTAATGAATGAGTACTGGTGCACTCCCTATAAATATAGCTGAGTAGGATGTCTCTGAAGCTCTTGTTCGTTATATCAGAAGTGCAACCAACTATTTGTTATCATCTCACTGGGTACTGGGAACGAAGAGAACGTAAATGAAGGCAAATATAAATAACGAGTTCTGTGAGTTATACCATGAAGACGATGGCCTCAACCTGTAGACTATAAAGAACGTTTTTGACTTGTTTTATATGAAGCTTACGTGCCTAGAAATTAGTGAGTTGATGAAATGACCCAGCATTCAGGCAGTTGGTTGTTAGTTGCCTTTGCTGCCTGCAAACACGCATATGATGGGACTGTATTACAAGGGTACAAAGTACCTACGGTTGCTAGGTTAGGTACCCTAAGGTACCTAAAAGTAAAGTTGATATTGGGGCACCTGCACTGAGGGGGCGGGGAAGAATGAGAGGTAGGAGGTACACTAGTGATGTCGTTTAGCGATGATTTTATGGTACGTTGCTTATGACTCTATATTTTCAGAGGTAAAACCTTGTACTTTAGAGGTACCATTATGAGGGGTGAAAATCGCGTTTTTACAGAAGGCGCGTCTCTGTCGCGCTGAAAACCTGATTTGATTGGTTAAAGTGATTGTTAGATCGTTGTAGCCCTAAATATGGTCTGTGCATTAGATCCCAGCCACCAAACCTTTAGTCTAAGAAGTACCTGAAGTGCCTGACGTTAGGTACCCCAAGTACCTTAGATATCAGTAAGGAACCCAGATAAGAAAAGCCAGCCGTTCAAGATTTTCAAGGTCTGATTGGGGCGCACTGACCTTGACCCCATTTCAATACCTCATCCACACCCACTTTCTTTTCATCTCTCTTCCAACGCAAGCGCATCCACACCTGCATCCACACCTTGTTTTGGTATGAGAAGTGAATCAAGTCAACCATTCTCAAACCCATCTTGATCTCGATACGCTCGTTAAAACTTCAGTCACTTACTAGCATAGTAATAGCAAGGGTTCTTTCTATATCCGATTTCATCATAGGCAGATTTACACCTTCGACGGCATCAAACTCACGATTTCTTTTCTTTTACACCTAAGATCATCAAGGTTTTACTACGCAGTTACTAGTCAAACCTAACCATAAACCTTAACGTTAAACTTGACGCACCTAACCAGACTTTTATTAACTTGCGACAACTCCCCCCCAACCCCCCCCTTGTCTTTCACTTTCGTCGCACATCGTGTCGCTCATACCAATTCAATTGGTCTCACTTATCCACTCTCGGCTTTTTTGCGCGTCGGTATCGGAGTCGCGCAAATTCCATATTCAGTCGATCGACTCTTCTATCCTGCAACGTAATTCTGGAGGACGTGAAAAAATCCAACATCTAGAACATCAGAACGATGCGACCAGCCGCAGGTTACGACTAACCGAGAGCATTGTTTTCGGACATTGGCCTCTATCCGTGGCCACTCTGATCTGATCTAGCTACCCAAAACTGTCACATTACTTTTAGATGCGCATCGTAAATTAACCTAGTTAATTCACCAAACTGTTGATTACGATGGCGTACCCTCCGAACTGGGAGAACATGGACCTTCTCGATAAACTCCATGCGGTCGAGAAAGCCGAGGAAGAACGAACTGGGGAGCCACGGACACGCGAGAGAAAGAGCTGGATTGAGGATTGGGATAATGACAATGACTTCGTGATTGACAATGAGGATCTTACTTTCCGAAGTAATTCTACGACAAATACGCAGTCTCATCATCGTGATAGTCTCTCTTCCTTCCGGTCCGATCGAGAGTCTCTACCTGGAAATGACGAAAGGCAGTTGCATTTACCCGGAAACGACGAGAAATCGACTATGGACGCGATTGCTGCAGCTACTCATGCCGGAATTCCGATACCTGCGAATGTACCACCGTCTGCTTTGATGGGAGGTACTATTAAGCGACTTGGAGGAGGAAGAAAAACGAAGAAGATTTTCCAAGAGGATTATGCTGATGATCTGGAGCTTCCTGTTACTGGTCCGCTTTGTTTAAAGCCCCAGGACGGCAAAGCGTATCCCGAGTCCTTGAGACAACTAAGCATGTCGAGCCCCACGAAACAGCAAGCTCCTATCACTGTCCGGGAGCCACATGGGCGGATCTTGCCAAAGACCTTAGCAACACCTATCAATTTGGAAAAATTTCGAGACCAAGATGATGATGAGGACGATATTTTCGGTGATGGAACTGCAACTATCAAAGCCCCAAAGCTTCGTCCTATATCATTAATAACCCCACCTACACCTTCACCTCAGAAGAAGCGAGGTGATGATGATATTGAAGGAGATCTAGAGCTGCCGTCAGATGGGTTATTGAAGCTTTCCAGGAAGATGGATATCCCTAAAACGCCGGCGTTGAATACAAACGATGACTTCGACTGGGGAGAAGGGAGCATAGGAACTCGATTTGGCGGTACAAAGCGAGATGCCTTTTCAACCCGCAGTTCATCGGTGTCGGCCCTCAGTCCGAGTCTTGCTAGTTCTATTACGGCTGAGAGTGAGGACGAAATTTTCGATGGCCTACTTCTGCCGAACGGTCCTTTAGACCTGAACGAACGACTGAAACGACGCAAGCAAGATCAATTCCCGGGGACGCAGCACGAACATTCTATTTTGGAACAGCCTGCTTCATTACCCAAGAGCACTATTAAACATACGGCAGAGAGCGAAGATCTCTTGGATGGCCTCGACTTTGGTGATGGAGATGTACTCCGCCCCGACAAGTCCACGCTCCATCGTAATGTCAAGATCAAAGAAGGTCGACCGGCCAGTCCCACACGACCAAAGACATCCCTCTCCGTAACCTTTACTAATAAGCCGGTTACATCGACGCCTGTCTCCCGTCTTCCTCGACCTATGGGTAGTCATGAACGTGCACAGACTCAGCCTTCGCTTGAACCGGTATCTGAAAGCGGTGGTCCTATTCTTCCACGACCTTCTCGCAGGTCTCAATCACGCCTTGGTCATTCCTCGCAATCTTCAGTCTCAAGCATTCACACGCCTACTACACCCTCCTCGGCGCAGTCCGCTCAATTCCCTACTCCACGAAGAAAAGAACTCAGTCAAAAGACTTCAATTGGAGCTTTGCGTAACGAGCCCACTACGACAAGTGCACAGCTACTGCGACTAAAGCGCTCTCTACCGGCTATGCGTCACGCTCCTGCGCCAATGAAACCTGTATCCTCGCGGGTTGATCGGCCGCCCTCACGTACCGATTCACGCGTTGAGTCTGGTAGACCCCAGTCTGTTTTACGACCAAAGACTCCAGTCGATCGCACTCGTCCCGTTTACGAAAGCAGCGCAGCGCAGGCAAGGAGAAACCCCTTTTTACCCGCAGGTGCATCCCAATCTCAGTCCCAACATGTGAGCGCCAAGAGTACGCAAGGTACACGGCCCTTTCGACGTCACGATTCTGATCACGGTCCTGAACTTCGGCCCTTATCTCGTACCTTTTCTCGATCCGCGGTTAGATCACCAAGCCCAAGAAGGGCGCGTAATGACAAGATGTCAGCCGAACCTATATGGCAACAGATTAGCAAGCCGAGACGGGTACGTCGCTTTGGTGACGGCCATGAACTTGATTCTTTTGATGATCTTCCGACATCAGCACAGGCCGAATCCAAGTTCGTGAAGCAGCCAATTGCGTGCGGAAATAGAACAAATATCCGAAACAAGATCTACCAGAACGTTTTACCAGAGCGACATACGCCAAGTCCTGTATCTCCTTTTTCACCAGCGAGACCCGATTCTTTACCTCACTTTGCTCGAGATACAGCCGCCAGCCGCATCGCCAGGGAGACAATTCTAGCACAGCGAGCACCCGCCTCAGGACCATTTGCTCCTGTCACTAACCAGAGAGTTGCCCAACTGTCTTCCAGGGGAAGTTTTGGGCTACATAGTTACAACACACCCAGGGCCAGGAAGTCTCAAAAAACGCAACAGCTTAAGCCGCACTTAATCTCCAATCTAAACTCAGCGAAGGAATCTAAAGGTAGGCCTCCTACACCTCAGAAACCACAACAGCCTAATACACCCGAGCATCATCAGATAGTACGGGCACACAGAGTGTCCCAAGTTCCTCATACTCCCAGACATTTCCAGAAGCAACACAAGCTAGAAATACCAAAGCGTCCAGTATCTCGCACCCCTCAATCCCCTGATAAGCTTCGAAATCCTCGGAAGCTCAAGAGGACGAGGGAACCACCGGTGTCTGGGAAGTCTCCCACCCCTAGAAAACCATCGATGCCTCTTAAGACTCGGGCACTTCTCAAGGCTCAGGCTCAGAGATTCAAAGCACGTTATCAGGAGGCGTCGCCGGCTAAGATCAACCCAATACTCTGGAAAGTCCCAGCATCTGTGAAGTCTCAGAAATCTCAAACATCCATCACCCCACAAAAATATGCACTTCTTCAGAGACGCAATGCTAACTCACAGATACCAGTTGTTAACGGCATGACATATAACCCAACAACATTTCGCTGGGAGGGAAACGACAATGCGCTTAGTGCCTTTGATGTTCCAGCCCCGTCCCCCACAACGTCTCTCCCCCCGCATGCGACGCGCGATAGAGAGGGCTCTACTTCGAGACCGGTGCTTATTACTAACATGACCGCCACTAAAGGTGTTAAGCGGGTTGGTGACATGGTTTTTGATCCGCAGAATATGTGCTGGCTAAAAGCGGACGTAACGCCTTCTACATCTAATGACCCTATGGGAGGCTTTAATGCGATGGATGATGATGATCCTTTCAAGGATATTCCTGACCTTGATGACAAAGATAAAGACTCCGTCGGCCACGGTCGAGGGAGCGACCTTAGGGATGATTGGCTAGTGGGCGAAGAGTTCGACGTCGGCCCAGAATTTATTAGACGCCAACACGAAGAGGAGTCGCGATGGCGCCGAAAATGCGGTCCTTGGAGCAACACTGGCAATCGGAACCGGGTTGACTTGCGATGGGCTCTAAGAAAGATGATCATGGAGCAGTAATGGATGCCACCAAGCAATCAGATATCACCAACGCCCGTTCTGGCGGCACGATACTTGCCCACGCCAACCCCGTACGAAATTAGCACATGATTATGGTCACATTCTGCATATGATGCATTTCCACGGTGTTTTAGGAGGCAAACACCCCATACTCTAGAAGACAGGGAGCACATCCCATACCCTTTTTACTTTTACGAATTTCCTACGTATCAACGGGAAATGTACAATGTACAACATTGATGATGAGACGGGTCACCCCGCATTACGAAATGAGACTACGGTACACACTAACGCACCTTACATTAATAATGATTCTGACGGTCTGGTATATCTCCGACTTGGAGACGGAGCCGAGCTATGCTTTAGAGAAAAAAGGATGGCTATTGGTTTATGATGGGTAGGGCATGATATCAAAACTCTAATGACTTGTTACGTTTTATGATTTCAAGATGTACAGATAGACGATCAACAGGCAGGGGGGCGATCGGTTAAACAGATCATGGGTGAATAGCAAATAGAGGAACAGGAATCACGATTAATATACAGGGAACGAGAACTATATACCTCTTATATGTTGTAAGCTTATGGGTCTCCAGCTTATGCTTTCATTAACGGGGTAACCACCTCACCTGCGTGCCATAGAAAATGTGTCTTATTTGCCATGTTTCACGGCTTCCATACTGTATAGCCACACCTATACGAGGTCGGCCTTATACGCTATTTGTTAAACAGTCGAATACAAGCACCTGAGGTAGGATAACTCAATCCCAGGTATATTGGAGGACTAGTTCGAGCTCAGTTTGTGATAAGAGAGGTTTATACTTCAGGGAACTTGTGTTACCATCGTCACAGTATTAGTAGAGGGAATAGTATAAGCAGCTGTATCATTGTCGACTCTTATATAAGTGCCTAATGTATCTACCTGACATAGGTGACAAGTTTCCAATTATCCCAACCATCGTATAAGCATAACCAGTTATGGACCCAGCCTCTCCCAATACGCTCGCCTATAAGGGCACTGCATTAGATGCCCTCGAAGAGCTAGCCCAAACGAAAACTTACGTTGAGCTGCTTCACGTAGCACATTCTTTGTGGTGTGGTAGTTCATGTCCTCGGAACATCGAATGCAAATTTCTTCATTATAAGATGACGGAGCCCCAGGCTTCCAAGAAGGCAGATCTCGTCCCACCTCATCGCTACAACAAATCCACAGCTAACTACTTTACTCTCATGGGTGGTGAGGGTTACGAGTCGGGTTTTACGCAGGAACATCAAGTGAATTTCTGGCCTCCTCTTGAATCCGTTCTACGTCGAATCGACCAAGCTCGTGAGAAAGGAGACTTCCTGTTCTGCGACTATACGGACTGGACTAAGAAACAGAATAGTTCAGCCAAGCAAGTAGTTCAGTGCTTCTGCCGGGACATTATCCAATGGATGGCCATTTGGAATGGCGTTGATCTCAAGACAGTACCTCTTGAGATGTGGCTTGCAGCCATGATCACCACTCCGGACGATCTTTGTATACCCCCCCTAGACGTCGTTCACCAGAAATTCCGATTATATGGACGTTCCCTCCGCGACCTTGTACAGGCCATGGTGGACGACAATTGGGGCCGAGATGCAGTCCATGTGCTGCTAAGCTTTGTTCGCCAACTTATTTTCCAGTACGTCGAAAAGGTCGAGTTTGAAGGCACAGTGAACAGCGACGCTGGTATTCACGCCCAGGCGGGTAAACACGCAGACTCGGTATGGGACAGCATCGTACTCCGGACGCACACCGGCGGGACCTACGTTGGCATGATACTAATCTCTCGGATAGCAGGCCTAGGCATGCTCGAGGAAAACTGGATTTTGGGTAGCGCTGCTAATTCCTGCATTTCCATGGACTTGGCCAAATCGGCCGCACGTATCTACCATGTGGATAATCACCAGCCAACGCTCAGCTTCGGAGAGCAGAGTAAGCAGTCGACCTTTGAGAAAAGGCGAAAAGTCGGGTATCATTCAGTGTATCTTGACATGATGGACGACTTGGCCGGTACTGGATGCCCAGAACCCTTACTACATGCCGCTGGAACTTTCCTCGGTGTCCAGCTGGTGCATCGGTACTGGGAACGTAGCTTGGGCTACCGGATCCCGATTCACCCGGTTATGGCCGATACAATAAGTAATATTTATGGTGATGAGCCAACCGATGCGCGATTAGATGGTCTCTTTCACTTGCGCCTGCTGGTTAGCGGCCATAAGGTTGAACAGGAAATCAGCGCTGAGTCTACACTCTGTCCGGATCTGCTAGCGGCGTGCTTAGAACGCCAACGTCAGCGGACGTCTGCGTGGAAACCCGACCACGCAGACACCTGCACGAGCCATACAATCCCTACTCAGCATTCAAGTTACTCTCAACCAGGTGCCGCTGAGTGGATTTCAGACGTCCACCGACTATCGCAGCGGGCAAACAACCCCAAGGAATTGCAAAAGCTATTGACTTCCCTCGTGGTCGTCAACTCAACACCTTTGTCTGTCGACCATCTAGATGCAGTTGGTTCACAGGACGATCTCTGGGCTCTCTGTATGGCCTGCAAGGTTGACTGTAGCAAGGACTGCGAGTGGCTAGCATTCGCTAAGTACATCTGGAAACAGTTCGGTTCTTCTTTTACCCTCGCTTAAGAGATACTATGAATGAGCATAATCGGGCGGCTCCTATTAACGAGACCTAGGGATTCGGGATTAAGCTTATAACACAACTAGATTTACATGTTCGTAGTACGAATTAACGAAAGCGTTTTTTTTTTTTTTTTTTTTTTTTCGTCGCGAGGAGGACAGTTTTAGAGCCTAGGTCGTAAGCTATATCAGAGAGAAATATCAGTACTATACCTAGTGTGTTTAATAATAGTTGTCTTTCTTCTACGTATTAGTCTCGTACTATGTATTGTGGAGGTTCCCGCAGCGTTTCAACGGTAGCGGATCGCACTTACAAGTTACATCTACGCACATCCGCGTCTTGACCCGAGATCCGCCGCCAATGCCGGATTTCTCAAGGCCAAAATGGGAAGTTTCTCACCTTAACAGAAGGACAGGGGCAATGGCGTGCTCGATGCCATCAACCTTTATGGCCTACTATATCTATGGGCGTCTTCCCATCCCCATCGTCAAGTTAATATTCACTTCTTTTCGAACTTTTAGAATCATACTCGACCCTCCGAATTAACCCGAGTTTCCCAGCATTTTTCCGCGACTTTTCTCGCTATTTTTTCGACGACGAATAATGCACTTGAGATAATGTACTGCGATTGCCGCCCCCTGTTCTCCCGGCTAGGGCCTCTACCTAGGTAGGTACCTAGAGGCCGCGCTGTCGCAGGAACAGGGGACGTGAGGAGTCTTACGAAGACTTTGCGCAGAGCGTTCGGGCACCCACTTACAAAACTTGCTCGTTGTGTGGGACCATTCTCGAGTCATCTTCAGGATCCATAAGGATGTCGGTCTTCGACTTCTGACGTCCCGCTCATAATTGGTGCGCGATCACGGAAGTCTGGGTTGATTTGAGGTGAACGGCGACCTATAACCGAGGTTTAAAGCTCGGGGTCTAGCCCGACCCATTACACGCGAGTGTAATCGGCGACCTCATTGCTAGATGAGAATCCGCCGCTTGAACGAATTATACGCAATCGTTGCGGGGCATTATTTCCATACTCCGTCGTTGCTCGCGATAGTCTTACTTCATGCTGTTATTGCGGGACTATCATGGCCTGTTTTTCGCAGTCGAGGAGGTTGCATCCTCCCCAGTCGCATTGCGCTCGTGAACAGGATCGAGATCAAAAAGTGAGGAAAGAAGCAAGGATAGAGAGGCGACGAAATACGACGATGCGGGATATCGAGTCAACGGGGTCATGGAAATCTTTGACTCTCCGCTCGGCGACACTGAGGCTCTTGAGGAGACGATGCCAAGCGCGCTTTCTCCTCCTTATTCCCGGCTAGGAGTGAAGTGCCTTGGTTGCTAATGTTCATGGTGATGCGATAATTATCTGGTGGTTCAGAACCTATATAAAGACAGTTCTTGTCGCCGTTTCTCGATATCGATCATACTCAAACCAGCAGCAGAATTCTACAGTTTCAAGATCTTTCAGTTATATCAAATTTTCAATTTCAGCCATGCATTACCAGAAACTTGCCCCTGCACTCTCTTCAGTCCTGGCTTTCTTGCCCCTCGGTCTGTCGACCCCGCGACCTTTCGGCCATTATGGTCCTGAAGGCGCCGTGCTATTCCTGAATGGCTTCCACTTTGTTTCGGGGCACAGTGATTGGGAGATCTCTGCGAACCACTACTGTGTGATTATTCGCGACGACATGCTGCAATGCGCTATCTACAATACTGCGACCACCCCTGCACACCTGGCTGGAATCGAGTATATCATCACATCCGACGCTTTTGAGACATTGGATTATGAAGGTGAGAAGATTAACCAAATCGAGTAAAAAAAAAATTAGTTAGAACTAATGCCCTCCAAGAACGTCAACTCTGGCACAGCCATGTCTATGAAGTGACCAGTGGTTTCTTGACGCAACCAGGATTGCCAGCATCTGTGGATCATACTATTATGAAGGATGTCTGTATGTACTCCCGCGGCTCTCGCTCTCAGTCCCGACCGCCTATCCGACATGTATCCCGTACAGTATAATTAGCTAACTATTGGTCCTACAGTGGTTGGGACTTATGGAAAGACGTTCCATACCTGGAGATTCGACCAGCAGAATTCTACGTACCCTATCGGTATCCCTGAGCTCGTGATGGGCTACACTGGAGATGACCAACTAACCCCTGATTTCGTTACCAAGCGAGACGAAATGTTCGGTCTCAACACTACTGAGATCAGGGAGGCGCGCAGCGACATTCCGCACCCTCCCGTCGTAGCCGGAGCGGATAGCTGGAAGTACGGCTATGTCTTGTCATTAGGAATAGTTAATCAGACCGCGAACACGACGTTCCCTAATGATGGACAGCAAGTCGTTCTATCATCCTAGACCCTCGTCTCAAAATGTCCGAGGCCTATTTAACACAAGACCATTCATGTTGACAATTCACAAAGTAAATAGTACCTTAGTTACCTAGTCTTCATAGAAAAAAGAACTCATCTCTTCGAATGAACCGCGTAACATAAAAATGGATAAAATCGAATCATAATGTAGTGAAATTCCACGCATCGTGGAATAATCGCGGGGAAGATGCTGTTTGAAGTTTGGAAAACGCCGAAAACATTGGACCCGTTTGTATGCCCGAGCTACGGACGGGGACCCGTTGTTTATATCGTATATACCATGTAGACGGCGACTACAGTGTCTGACGCCAGCCGATCCTACCGGCGTCTTTTTCTAACTACCTAGGTAAGTAATCAGAATGGATTATACAGTTTACATGAACTTGATTTGTAAATAAACGTCTACCCTAAGTAAGGGTATTCAATCCTTAACGATCCCTTGGCTAATCGGCGAACATCGTGCCCCACGATTCACACTCGAATAAACCAGCAGTGGTCATAACCTCGAAGGTATATATAATAGCCTGTTTTTGAGAATTATGGAAGCTGCCATTACCATACAGAGCACACTCAGTTGTTTATTCTTCCATTAGCTTGTTTGTATATACAACCTATCTTGAAAAAATTAGCAAGACAATCGCTTCCCTCAATATGGCTGCATCCATGATCCCGAAACTCGCTGAGGTAGACAGCTTGACGATACAGGCAATAATCAATGACGAAATTGATCAGATTTCCCCTTCACCTCATCCAGCCGTCAAGCATCCTCAATCATTCATGGGGGCGCCGCTGCGGCCACTTCCGACCGACGTGCAGCGAGGTGGCGCCAAGCTGCAAATGAGAATGGACACCCTCTGCTGCGGCGCACACGGATTATCGCTTTTGATCACCGTGACGAAAGACGGCAAATCGCATAGTCTCCTATTCGACACCGGGCCGGAGGAAGCCGTGTGGGAGAGTAATGTAACGAGGTTGGGCCTAGACCCAAGCACAATCGAGCGCATCGTGTTGTCGCATTGGCATCGCGACCACTCGGGCGGGATGCTTAGTGCAATCCGCATGATCGAAGAGAGTAAGAAGACCTCGGTGCATGCCCAAAAAGAGGTAGTTGTGGACGTGCATCCCGATCGACCTGAATTCCGAGGTATCATGGCCCACGAGCCGATATCTCTCGAGCCCGATCCAAGTTTCGCCGAGATCGAAGAGGCGGGCGCCACGATATTCAAGAGCGATGAGGTGCATACGGCACTAGACGACACATTCTTGATCTCCGGGTCGATCCCAAGGCTTACCCCTTACGAAGGCGGCATACCTAACGGTATCCGCTACAATTCGGAGGGGCAATGGGAGAAAGACGAGCTTATCATGGATGAGCGATTGGTCATGTGCAACCTAAAGGGTAAAGGCCTAGTCGTCTTCACGGGATGCAGCCATGCTGGCGTGGTCAACGTCTCGCGTCACGCGATAGAACTTGGAGGCGGCGTTCCTCTGTACACCGTCGTAGGTGGCTATCACTTGGCCGACGGCAGCCCGGAGAAACTGCAGAAGTCGCTCGAGGACTTGAAGGCTCTAGAGCCGACGGTTTTGATGCCTGGTCATTGCACTGGCTGGAGGTTCAAAGTCGCGATCGAGAAGGAGATGCCGGGATGCATGGCCCCTATTTTCGGTGGCACGAAGTATGAACTGGTTTGAGAGAGGGCAGCATATACCTCCTTGGAGTCACTCCTCTATTTTCATGCTACCTACTGCCTTATGCATAAGCAGGGCTTAGATACGAGAACCAGAATCAGATAAACAGATGTGCGTTTTTCGCCTATTGCGCCGCCAACGTGCTTCTTCCCATGGCCGAGGAGGCTAGGATGATAAAAGTCTCCATTCTTGAAGTATGTTTTGATAATAGAGTTAGTTACTAGTTAATATAACTAAAACAAAAGTCTTGTAGTTATAAAATATTTCAAGGAGTAGGATCAATAGGTATGGCTTCCATGATAACCAAGTTCGATACGTATGGTTTATTTCTAACTGAACCCATCTTCAGTCTGAATATCAGCCAACACATCCCAATACAATACTTCTCTACAAGACAGGTACCTACCTACCTGGGTTCCTTTTTAAGCTTCTACTAAATCTATCCCCCGCATTGGCATTCGATCAATATACGACGTAGTTAGCATAAATAAAGTTATTACAGTTTCCCCATCAAGATCTAGACCAGGTTTGTTTACAAGCCTTACCATCGCCAAGCTCTGTCGACGGTATCTAAAAACATATTCGCACATAATGCCCTCTGATGGATTTGCTTCTTTTGTGATGTCGGTAAATATGTCAGAGATTATTAACATCTATCCTCTAGGATTTATTACCAATCAACTATCCGAGCTGGTACCCAATCTGGAAATTGAAAGGCTGGAGATCTTAATGCTATCCGTAAAAACATCCAATCATTCGCCATTTCGGATGTTTTGGTCCAAGGCAACACATTCAAGGTTAGAAATAAACAGAGAACGCGAGCACGTCTCGTTTTCGTACCTTCGGTCAGATTCTTTTAGGCATTCTCTACTCTCTTATAGATATGGATAGTACAACCCCGAGTTCATATAAACGTAGCTAAAAAGCTCCATATCATTTACTATAGATCATCTAGTTGATTAGGATTGCGGATATCTATTTCAATTCAACTGTAACTAGAAACTAGTTGACTCTATGTCATAGAAAATCTATACTATATTGACTCTTGTGGTACCATACTCGTTTCAATACAGATATTTTATATCGTTACGTTTCGTGGTCAATAATTAACGGGCTGCCTATTTAGATATGTCACGTCTTGAGAAAGAGTTCAAATAAGAACGTTCAATTATATTTGACTATATGATAAGTATTAATTTCACTATACGAAAATTCACCCCTGGATTGTCCGGGATCATAAGTAACTGCTGTATCTTTTAGCTTGCCCTATTTACTATGGCGATACCCGGCCCACAAGACTTCTCAGTATAGAAGTTGCATACTTGGGAATTCGAAATAAACAAACGGCAGGTGGTAGCTATAACGGAATCCTCCCGAAATCCCTCATGAGGTTCAATACCGATTTCGATCGTTGAGGATAAGGGAGGAAAGCTTAAATAGAGACGAAGCCATCCCACATCTCTCCTCGAGTTACCATCAGCAGATCACCATCATCCTATCCTCTTTACACGCCATCTTACCAAGATCTTCAAGATGCCTTCTTTCAAAGTTCTCGCCGCGTCGCTCTTCCTCGCTTCGGCAGCCATCGGCAGCCCTGTCAAGCCTGACGATTTCAGCCTTCAGCCTCGGCAATGCGACGGCACCCTAGGATACCTTTTCGACGGCACGGCTTGCTCCCAGTGGAACGGAGAAGAGACCGGTATTTGCGCGAACAACATTGCATGCCAAAACATAGCTTCCGGAGATGTCGGGTCGATTCAGCTTTGGAGTAACATCTGCGAGATCAAGATCTTCAGCGCCCGCGACTGCGGAAACGCCGATAGGCCGTTCACTATCTCCAAGTATGAAATTCTATCCCCTGTCTCGGGATTTACTATACTAACTATGATATAGAGGAAACAGCCCTGGCAACTGCTACCCCACCCCTTTCCGAGGACTGTCGTTCTCCGTGGACTGCTCCTAGAGCTTGGGAATCGTGAATCTGCAAGGGACCTTTGCGTGCACAAGCTGTTACTCTATACCATCAATCTGATTATGTATTTACCATATTCTCAGGATATTGAAAAGCCATAGGGGTATAATTACGTGAGGTACCTAGCAATAGTATCCTGCTGTACATACAGTTTGCTCAATGTTACTACATCCCAAAACGAAATCCACCATATTAAATACTATCTTCAGTAGAACAGTGCTACCAGTGAGTGTTGGTGTATTTAATTAATTGTAACTTTATTCGAGATTGTATTAGAGATACCCCCTTTTCCGGCAGATAAAGTCATGGGTCCGAATAACTCCATGTCGCCTTCGTGAATGCGCCGCAGTCTGCAAATATTCTATTGTAACGTCCTCTGCCGAACATTAATCAAAGCCTAAATATATCGAGTATAATTGTCATTGGTCGAGTAAATGAAATTTGCCTCATTGCAGCTCTGCTACAAGTGCCGTGCGGAGGTGCAAGGTTCAGCCCCAGGTTCTTCGATTGAGCCGCCGGGGGAAATGTGGGCTATATATATAACTCGTGGGAAGGGTCCCAGTTCCAGGTTTATTGCGGATGGTTCTTGATATCTCATGTTCAGCTTCAACTCCAGCTCGGAACTGATAGCTGCGTCAACATGCGAACTATCTGGAGTACTCTCCTGCTGCCTTCCCTCCTTACCGGAGCTCAAGGAGCAGCAGTGAAGGTGCCTCGTAGCGGATACCCACCGAATATTGAAATGTAAGATATGTTCTTACGTACCATTCTCTTATAATAGTTAAACTAATCAAGCGGCTCCGTTTAGTATTCGCAATCCTAACTATCCGCTCGATGTGGTTGATAAGCTAGAAGAGGCCACTATACCTAACGTTGAGGCATGGTTGGCTAAGAAGGTTGCTACTGAGACGAATAACAACTGCACGCTGGAAAACGCGGTCGTACGAAGAGAATGGTCCGTATTATATTTTGACGCCTGCTGGAGCCTTTATAATGCTAACATGATAAACAGGAGCGATCTTAGCGAAGCTTCAAGACAGGAATATGTCGCTGCCGTCAAGTGTTTGATGAAGTTACCTCCTAAGGTGGACAAGGAAAGATTCCCCGGGGCCTTGAGCCGATATGACGATTTCGTCGCGTATCATATGACGCACGCCATGCAGCTCCACGATAACCTTCACCTGTTCGGTGCGCACAAGTATTACGTCTGGCTCTTTGAGAAAGCTCTTCGGGAGGAGTGTAACTACACTGGTTACCAGCCTGTAAGCCAGCTCCAGCGGACGGAATTATCAAAGGATTATTGCTAAACATACTAGTATATGAATTACGACCGTTACTCAGAAGACCCATTCAACTCCCCCTTACTCAATGGCAATGCGTCGAGTCTAGGGGGCAACGGTGTCCTAGAGCCTACGTACAAGGGTGTTTCACAGCCCGGACGCACTCCAAACATCATCAAGTCGGGTGGTGGCGGAGGTTGCGTTAAAGAAGGACCTTTCTCAGAGTCAGTAACCCTCTTGTATCGCCGAGTCTATGCCTATGATACTAATACAGTAGCAGCATGGTCGTCAGCCTCGGTCCCACTTCCATGTCAACAGCTACCGGCGTTGCCAAGAACCCAAGGCGCGACGGCACCGGCTCGAATCCGCGCTGCCTGCGCCGCGACATTAACCCCAATGCGGCCATGGGAGCCAAAGCCGACCGTGCTTTCCATCTCATCAACGAGAACAAGGAGATGGATGGCTTCTATAACGAGTTGTTGGGAATGCCACCACCTAGGAACGACCCTTACCCCTGGGGAGTAAGTTTTTCCATTCGTTGCGAGAGACTTCCTTGGAAGTAGTGATGAAGATGATAGGACTAACTTTGACGATCAGATCCACACCGCTGGCCATTACATCGCCGCCGTAGACCCAGGCGGTGATCCCATGACCTCGCCCGGCGACCCGCTCTTCTACTTCCACCACACCGCGCTCGATCGCCTATGGTGGATCTGGCAGATGCAGGACCCGGACGTCCGCCTCAACGCCGTCCCGTCCGGTAACATGTCCATGCCGATGGTCAAGAACCGACGAGCGGACGAGGACCCGATGGAGACTCTGGTTGATATGGAGTGGCTTGGACCACCGATCAAGCTTAGGGAGACGCATGACCAGCTCGGCGGATATGGTGGTGCCTTCTGCTATATCTACGTCTAGTCGTGTAAAAAGACGCGTTATTAGGGTTGGTATAAGCTGGATATTCATGTTGCTATGATTGTCACGATAGTTGCAAATAGGGAGTTGGTATTAAATTCCTATTCTTATCATATCATGGGTGCAAAGTTGTTGTTGGTCTAACGGAGTTGCTCGTTTCACCGTAATCTTGGTTCGGGAAGTCTTCCGATTTATATAAGCGTGGCGATTCGTCCGTCACTCAGAGCCCGTTAACATGAGGGCTTAGCTCAATCCACTAAGGCCCGGTAATTATGTAGTTGAATGGGATCTAGACCCACCATCCCCTTTCCAGCAGAACTCCAGCAAGCTTGACACAGTGTTCCAGGCGATGAACCATTGGCGACGTTTTAGTATGCTCCCCAGTCCTCTCTCTACCTTGTGCCACACGCCTATATCGGCATAGTATCGATCATAAAGATTTATCAATCGCCTCCTTTTCAGCTCGTATATGTTACATATTGTCTCCTTGCTCCATACCTGTTTACAGAGCATACAGTAAGTCTTGACATAGCCTATACCCACCGAAGGATTCTTGAGAGACTTGGTTTCTTCATCTTAAAACTGATGTTTCCTATTGCGCTTAGTTGTTCGTCGAGTAGGAGTTAAAAAGCTATAAAATCCGAAGAGACTGAAACATCAGTTTGAGATGGTCGGGCTTACCGATTAAGCCATATTTCTTAAATCCTTTCAGTAATCATATTAATGTTCATTCTTGTATTTTTGATAACTTAGGTAGTTATACCCTATGTCGACAAGCAAGTATGAGTTCGAGGTAGGTACACCTACATGTCTAAGTAATATTGGAGTGAGAATGAAGAGATAACTAGCACGAGTTGTTGTCTCAATTCCGCGTTGGTCCATTACTCTAAAATTCTCAAATGAGGCGTAATGTCTCTCTAGCGTCGCATTTGATTCTTCTCAGTGATCCTCCATCCCAGACCTTGGCGATCCATCAATTAGCCAGGTAATTCAAGCCACGAAGGTTTACAATGAATATAATTCGCAAGTCAAGTTCTACGAAGAGAAACAACCTTCTTATACAGGTAATCAACCCCGGTCCCTTTATGCCGGAGAACAGCATTGACCTTGTTCCCGGAGCCACCGCGGCGCTCATGCCCGAACAGCTGAGCTCCATTCTCGACCAATCGTCTGCCCCACGAGCTGCAGACGCAACCCCCTTCCACGGCACCATCTCAAGATGCAGCTGACTTTTACGTGTGGGCCCATGTCGGTCAACCATATAGAACGAACACATTATAAATACTTATAATCCCTATAGGTCGTTGAATTCATAGCCAGGATGTAAGTCTCAGTTCACAGAGCTTCACAAAATGGTGAACTTACTTGCGCTGGCACAGAGGCTGCCTCTTCTGGCTTCGTGTGTTATTGCCGGAGCTAGTCTTCCGTCTATACCCACCGACTTGACAACTCCGTTCCAGCAGCGTCTTGCTATCAACGGCCCTAATGGTGAGTCCGTGACAGCATAAGCTGCGCGCTACCCTTGAGAGACCCCTTCGCGTTCTACTAATTAATACTATATTTTCTAGCCATCTCCGTGGGTTGGAACACATACCAGAAGCTAGACAAGCCTTGCGTCCAATATGGCACATCTAGCGACGCGCTCACTTCTCAGGCCTGCTCTACTAACTCGGTCACTTATCCGAGTTCCCGCACTCATGCCAACGTGGTGATTCTCACAGGGCTATCGCCCGCCACTACATATTATTATAAGATAGAATCGACGAACTCCAGTGTTGAGCATTTCTTTAGCCCGCGGATAGCCGGCGACACAACCCCTTTTGCTATGAACGCCGTGATCGACCTGGGTGTTTATGGCGCCGATGGATATACCATTGAAATGGACGAGACCAAAAGGGATACAATTCCGCATATTGACCCGTCGTTGAACCATACGACTATTAACCAGCTGGCTAACACAGTTGATGACTATGAATTTATCGTACATCCCGGAGATTTCGCATATGCTGATGACTGGATTTTAAGGCCTAAGAATCTTTTTGATGGCGAAGACGCCTTCCAGGCTATCCTTGAACAATTCTACGACCAACTTTCCCCCATCTCCGGCCGCAAAGCCTACATGGCTAGCCCCGGGAATCACGAAGCCGCCTGTCAGGAGATTCCCTTCACGACGGGATTATGCCCTGCGGGACAGAAGAACTTCACCGACTTCATGAATCGGTTCGGCGATACCATGTCAACCGCTTTCCCGTCAACCTCGGCCGCCGAGGCTGCCAAGGTCAACGCCAACAAGGCACAGCTGTTGTCAAATCCCCCGTTCTGGTATTCGTTCGAGTACGGCATGCTTCATTTCGTCATGATCAACACGGAGACAGATTTTGACGACGCGCCGGACGGAAAGGGGGGCTCCGCAGGCCTCAACAGCGGTCCCTTCGGTGCCCCCGACCAACAACTCCAATTTCTCGAGGCGGATCTCGCATCTGTGGACCGCACGGTAACCCCTTGGCTCCTTGTCGGAGGTCATCGGCCGTGGTACACTACCGGCGGCAAGGGCTGCAAGCCATGCCAAGAGGCCTTTGAGCCGTTGTTTTACAAGTACGGCGTAGACTTGGCTATATTCGGGCACGTCCACAACTCCCAGCGTTTCCAGCCGGCCTACAAAGACACCGCAGACCCCAAGGGAATGAATGATCCCGCTGCACCCATGTATATCGTGGCGGGCGGCGCGGGGAATATCGAGGGTCTCAGCGCAGTGGGAAGCAACGTCTCGTTTAACTCTTTTGCGTACGCTGATGATTTCAGCTATGCTAAGGTGAACTTCTTGAGTGCTAACGACCTTCAGGTCGACTTCATCAGGTCTTCTACAGGCGAAGTTTTGGATACGTCAGTTTTGCATAAGTCGCACAAGCAACAATTTGTCGTCCAATGAGTTAGACGCAGTTTTATATAGCAGCCAAATAAATGAATGGATGAATGGATGAATAAATGTCGCTAGGCTCACTCGTGGAATGATAATGCGATAAAGGTTCCTCAGATGTAATACCCAGTGGGAATTGTTTACTGCTGCCCTGGTTGGATTGGGTCACTGTCTGCTTTCAAGTGCGAGCGACTCGGAGGGCCTCAAGTAATGAAGTCCATCCAGCCTAGTTCTACTTAAAATCAGTCGACGCTATACGTATCTCGTTTAGCTTGTTATGTCTGGGGGCAGAAAGAGCGGAGGAACTGAATGGGATAGGGAGCATATGAAATGAATGGAGGGAAACCGTTCAGTCCGAGGACCGCTTTTCTTCCATAGGCTTTATACCGTCGAATCCCAGATACGTCTCCCGAACTTCAGAGTCTACTTCAGCGCACCGAAGCCGAGGGCATCGCTTTCACAAGGTAGACATACAGATTAGGGTTATATAGCCTCCGGACCGGCCGGGGACCCCTAAACTACCTTACCGACGATCAACACCAATAATTCCATAAGAGTACGAAAGGAAGACTAGGCCTTAGGATCGTCGGAGACCTTGTTCAAGTTAAATTTGTGGACGGATCGGCGGCGCTCGGACGGGTTTACTTGCGGGTTTGCAGATGGGCATCGGGAGCCGCGTGCGCGCGCACAACCCGGACACAACTCTCTAGTGTAGCCCGATCGTAAAAGCTTTCTTGATCTCCAGAACGCTGGGCTCATGTGGACCCAAACTCCACCTATACCTTTTGTACCTACCTAGATAGTTAGATGATCTGAAAAGATCAACATAACTACTGCAAGACATGCAGCTCAGTTGGTGGATGATGCACCGCGATCGGGAATCGAACGCCCACATTACCGTCAATCCAATAGTCGAGCGTCCGTTTACCTTACTTTCCCGATTAAAGTTGTATGCGAACTTCGGGGTAAGAGTGGAAGTAGGAACAAAAGAGAGTGAACTATTCTTCGAAGGGCGGACCTAAGCTTTGGCAAGAAAGAGAATGGATAGAGTATAGTGAACGTGACATTCTAAGACTCATTCTATTTGATGAAACATTAAATATTAAACCTTATAGCAGGAAATATAGGTACGCAAACAAGATAATTGACAACTACAAGGCAACAACAACGTCTGGTAGTTATTATCCTCATCAAAACATATCAAGCACATGACACGAAACAGAGACAAACATACGCTTGGGGTATACTGTAATTTATATTGATTCTACGATAGCCTATCGAGCTCATTGCCTCAAAAGGCCGGATCAGCTAGGGGGGACTGACTGACTATACGCTTTCTTAATACACGAAGCAGATGGTGGGGGTATGATGGTGAAAAGAGGTTATCCAAAAGCGCTAAAACCGCACAAAACACGTCCAGAGAAGTAGAGATCCTACAGGGTGGCGTAAGACGCTATATAAACTTTTCTTTCTTTTTTTTCTTTCGTCATATTAGCTTTTCTACAGGGCTACAGCAGCGCCGATGAAACCGGCGGCAAGGGCAGCCGCGGCGAGCATTCCGGTTTCCCGCGGGCCGGCATTGCCAGATGGTGTCGAGGACGTAGCCGAGCTACTCGTGGCGGCAGCCGCGGCCGAAGATGCGGAGCCGCCCTCGGTGGTGGATGCGGTAGTCGTAGCGAAACCGCTGGAATTCGTCGCGGTAGCAGAGCCGCCAGAGGAGGAAGTAGTCTTCGCGCTAGAGGAGTCCGCCGTAGTTGTTGCGGAAACGCTTTTGCAGCCACCCGCTGAGAACTGGGAGTATACTCCGAGGAGTTCACCAAGTTGGCTGGTGATAACCTCCGGGGGCGCACCCATGTCGTTAGAACAGCTGGTGGCCAGGGCGAGCAGGTTGGACGACTGCGAAGATAGATACGAGTACATATCGAGGCAGTAAGAAGTGTAGGCAGAGGCTTGCTTCTCGCCAAGAACGGTGCCATACTGACATAAACCTGACAGGCCCGACTCAGCCATGCCGCCATCCTCGGTGACACTCTCCATCGCGCTTTCTAGCTCCGGGGCCGGGGTGGGAAAGGCGCCAGACCAAGATTGGACACGAGAGATACACTCGGGTGAGGAACCAGTCTCTTCCGAGTCGGGGCTTCCGAAAGTCTGGCGTGGTACGAGGTTCGGTATTTGAGCGGAAGCGCAAGCGGCAAGGGCCGCGATGACAATTGCGTTATTAGTATACATATTGTAAGTATAATTTGTACGTATAGGGTGATTATCGGTCGTAGCCAAAAAAGCAAATTAATAAAAAGAGCGTGCGACTAATCGACCTTGTTTATTATTATAATAAAAAATGAGCGTATCGCGATTTTAATGAACGAATGACTCGCGTATCTATTGATCGTCGTCTGTTGACTCGCGTGGGCAAGACCAAAAAGAGGATCATCGCAACCCGCGAAGGGTTCATGCTTCCTTTTTATAAGTCAGCATGTAACAAGAGAAGGCCCCCTTAATGCGGCCGCCGACGGGACACGCTATGATGCATCGGGATATAGCACTGGTGACATTATTCAGGGGTGCCGGGATCAAAAAGGAAGAAAAAAAACATTCGTTAGCGTTAGGCTGCAGGAGCTAGCCTGGGCTTTTTTTCTCCTTGGCTTGGAATGCTTATTCAATTTTCCAATAGTCGCCTAGGCTAGTATTAAGTTGATGTAGGAAGAAGGAATTATTATTAATAAATGGTCTTATGTTGTGTAGAGGTGATGGGTGATGTTAGGTAATTTGGAATATATTGGTGCGAGTATCGTACTTGCTATAATAGGTTACATGTAGTATAACAGCCAGTACCTTACATATGAATGTAGGTGTGTAGTACCTACCTAGGTGTTAGTATGTATCTATCTTATCTATTTAGCTGCATATGTCACAAGCAGAGATAATAAACTTTCCATGTTTACCCCAGCTTCTTGCTTTTTTATCTAAACAACTAAACAACTACGGTCTTGTTGCATGCATTCTTCCGGGTGAACCGGATCCTGGTCAATCTTAAGCTTCAACAAGTCCCACTTGGGCTGCCACGCATCGATTGATACCGAAATGAGAGTGTCACTATAGTCGGTAAACCCTTGTAATAAATTTTTATCGCATTCGGGCAGCTTATGCGGAGATAACAACAATATCGTTAAGGTCGTGTGCCACGATGCATTGATTGATTACATGAGAAATGGATTGGGGAAATACAACATCAATAAATAAATAAATAAATCAATCAACCTGGACTTGGTACATGGGAACATAGACCGTCACCCAAGAAAAGAGAAATATTTCGTAAGATCTGGCTTGGAAGTTCGAAGAATACATAGGTACGTTTCGCAACAAGGTGGCGGACCTCGAAGCATGCAATTTCCGTAACAAAGTCAGTTTGAGGATCTCGGATCACGAAATACCATTTTGGGTACACAACCCAGATAAAAAGGAAAATAGGTCTCAGTCGATACGCGGGATTTCCTCAGCAAATCTACTTAAGAAAGACTGAGCTCAATATATGAGCAAAAAAAAAAAAACCAAGGCCAAATCAATACCTACTGTTTAAGCAGCAGAGATAACTAAATGTAATTGGCAAAAGTGAAGGGTTTGGCCGGGGATTGAACCCGGGACCTCTCGCATAATATTCATAGGGTGGACCCTAAGCGAGAATCATACCACTAGACCACCAAACCAAATCTTGGAGTAGACTCAAGATTTTGCCAGACTGAATAACTCTAGGCGGTGTGATTTTGGCCCATTATTAGGTCTTATATTCATTGGCCATCATCCAATGCAAAGAGGTTGTTGGCAAAGCTTACAGACAGCCAACCCCATCCTTCTTAAAATTAGAGGTAACTCCCGTCGATTTCTCCAAGTTTGACTGAATTTTCTTGATGGTGAGAAGGTGTGAAAAGCGGCCTCAGGAACGTCTACTATTGAAACAGGCTTGGAAATATGTAAGTCATGCCTGATATCAAACAGGTTACTTGTCTGCGCCAATCCAAATACCTAACATCCCATGGGCCTGGTGTCCTTTAGGGGCCAATCGTGTCGTCTTATGTCACGAAGGTTATAGGATCTTAAGGTGCCATTTATTTTTCCTTCTTAAACTACTCGAACTACCTATTCATCCAGTATTCAGTGAGTGAGTGTAGTCCTGTGGTGATGCTGTTACTACAGCCGATATCCGCCAACGTGCCACCAACATAAAGAAAGGCCAGGCCGGGTAACTATGAGAATCAAAACCAGACATCATCGCCCCTAGGCAGGTACTATCAAAACCACCACGGCTTGCCAACTACCTGTCCAGCTACGCTCTCGAGCATTTCTATTCTGACCACACCTCCGACGAAAACTAATCATCAGCAGTTAATCGCTCAATTAGTTTTACTCGTCGGAATGCGGGAAGACTCTGCAACAAGAATGCTTCTTCATATTTTGATAGCTCGTTGCTTTCTTGGCTAGATTTTTTAACTCGTTTAGTACCATAACCTTCGTCATCAGAGAAATCCAGCCATGTACTGGCAAAAAGAATCCATTCCTTCTTCAAGTAATCCAAGAAATGAGGCCACTTCAAATTGCGAACACTAGCGGTGCGGCTCAGGTCACTCCAGTAGTCCTCGTTATCCTCATATAGCCAGCTTACTAGATCCTTAGCTTCCACGGAAGTGTTGTCTTTTTTAATTCGATAGATTAGAGCCTTTTTAGCAGCCTTGTCATCAATATCAAGGGAGAGGGAGTCCTGCCGATCTAGACCGAAGAGCCGTGTTTCAAGGACGTGGTCGCTAAACTGCGGGTGCTGGTAAATGTCAGATATAAAGTCAACCACTTTCAATCGCGGAAAGTAATACGGGTTAGAGAGGTATTCCAGAAGTCGGTAACAGTGTGTATGATTCGAGTCAACGCCACTTATGACAAACTGGGTACACTCTGTAATCTCCAGTATAGTGGTATTTGGTGAACCCATTAGAATTTCGACATGCAGGCGAAGAGAATCCCGGCTTGGGTCGTACCAGGACCACTCGGGTCTAGCTACATGTTCCTCGTCCATCAAACTCGGGTATGGACATTCCCTAGAGTTCCTAATGCACACGAGCCTACCGGTACGGCAAGCTATTGACCGGGCCTCCCGACAAACATGAGCAACTGAAGGAGGAGATAAGCGCGGATCGAAATTATACATAGTGTAATCGATATAGCCACCATGTAGGGGGTTCCCCCTAAGACCAAGTATTCGGCTAGGGATAACCAGGTCCCATATCATGGTTCGGATTTCTGGTGGGAGCCTCTTGAACTGGGGAAATCCAAAAGTGTCGGTGGGCTGACGCAAGACCTGAGCGTCTGCACGCATCATACGAAGAACATCGCGAAGACCACATTGGCCGCTTCTGATCCCTGCGATTTTGCATTTAAGATCTTTGAATACAGCCCAAAATCCGTTCTGGTTCTCATAGAGGGTCCGAGTTTGAGCTTGGAGGAGATTAAGACAGGTAATCATTCTGTCGTCGTTTTGCCAGCGTCCATTAGCATGGTTGGCATTCTCTTGAAGCGACTGGATAGTAGTGTTAACTTTCTCCAGGGCATTTTTGAAGTCGGTAGATCGCTCTTCGAGCTCGTGGTCAATATATGCTTCTAGAAGGTCGACCCTCTCTAGCGAATAATTGTGTAAAGTATCAGCTACACGTGCAAGCTGATAGAAGGCATCGCCACTGCTGCTACTCGTAACATAGCTCGATCTAGGCATTTTCGTTAGCTGATACTCCGGGCAAAAGTATGCTGCTTCAAATATTAGATGTTATAGGAAGTTAACATTGGAAAAGGTAAATTATTGGAAAACGTACACTTTACCCCCTGAAATAATGTTAGCTCGGAACCCCTTATTAGTACGTAGCAAGGGTGTTTTAGGACTACACCCCAAAACACAATTGGTCCGGTAAAACCTTATCTCAGTGAGCTCAGACCACATTTTGCGTTCGTTTTTTTGTACCTCACTTGCCACAGGCGTTTTTGACCAATCAGACATCTCCAAAAAAAAAAAAAAAAAAAAAAAAAAAACATCGAACGCAAATGTGGTTTGAGAACTAAATGCACGAAATTGGTCTCTTTCTCACTAGAAAACAATCAAAATTAATTAAGTCAATTGAATTCATCAAATAAGATATTGTAGTAAGTAAATGACGTATTAGAACAGTTGCTAATGTAGTTGCAGGTTTGAAAAGAATGTTGCGCGGTAATTTTTTTTTTTTGCGTTGAAATAGCGGCGGTTACGGTCGCGCCTCAAAATAGCCGCACTTTTGGCGAAAAAGCCGCACTTTCAGCGAAAAACTACAATCTTTCGAGACCTATTATTCAACAACGCAAGGCCCTATAAAACCTGAAAAAGGCTAGGGATAATAGTAGGCCATTTTTTTATTTTATAATAATAAAATATTGATGGTTTTCGGGCGTTGTTGTGGGAATGCACGTTTGATTATATAAGGCTTTTTGATGAGGATGTGAACGTGTGTTTTCCACGGTTTTTACGTTGAAGCTTACAATATAATAATGTAACGTTGTATTTAATTGGAAAAAAAGATGTAGAGGTTCGGAAGCCATTTATCTAGCCCCGAGTAATAAAATAGAGGTTATTTTCGATGTTGTTGTTGACTATTTGATGCATCGTCAATATAGTAGTAAGAGTGTACATGCGAGACCCCCTTTTTTTCATATGGTTCTCAGACCTCATTCAGCCAAAAATAATTTCGTGCCTCACAGGTACAAACATACGGACCTGCGGTCCGGTGGCCCGGTGGCGTAGCCATTTTGAGGCTGATGAGGTCTGAGTTCACTGAGATAAGCACTGGTGCCTAGAATTCACGTAGGACATATTAATAGATAAGTACTATTGATTAACTGATACCATTGCTTTTTCTTTCCTTCTAGCCTTTTTTGAAAAAATGACAGGAAAAAAAAAAAAAAACCCTACAACCTAACGTGTAAATGTAACGACCGGCGGTAAGAGGCAACAATCTTCGAGATTTAGCAACTCTCAAGTGCTTCCATAATCGGCGTACAAGATTGCTCTAGAGCACAAGATAGAGGAAGACTCGACTATAGCAAGTAACCTGGAGAACCAGGAGCTTACCCAAGCTCACCTACAATAAAATGTGCTCATGTACAATTGATGAGAAAAAGAAAAGAAAAAAGGTTTGAAGCGGTTGCAGAAATTTCGACTTTAAAAATGATACCAAGCTTGGGGCTTGGCGTTACTTACGTAACAGGTATCTAAAGACGTAATATGTACCTAAGTACCTCATTTTGCGCCTCGGAAGTCAGGCTCCCAAGTTTTCCTAGCTGTGGCCAATCAAAGCAAGTCCGAAATAATCGTAATGGGCATTAGCGCCACTTTCGAAAGAAGCATCCAATAATTCCCGACAAGCAATTCTCAAAAGAGACGTCAACGTTTTTGAAGGGACTGACTTTTTCTTCTAATTGTCCACCTTACGAACCACCTCGTCCTACTTTTTCTCCCCTCCCTTACGTCCCTTGATTCCGTCGAGACGACACGATGCTTCGACAATCTCTGGCTCGTTCGGCTTGGCGGACTGGCAGCCATGTCGCCAAATCTTCCAGAGCATTTTCAGCGACGGCTCGACGGCCGGCAGAGGTGGAGCTTACCATTGGTGAGCATTTACACTATATCTACAATCGGAGCGCTTGGAATAGTTACTGACGTTGTTATTAGATGGAAAGAAGGTGTCTATCGAAGGTATAAATCTATAAATTGCCTTCCCGAGGTTATATAAAGCCTCTTACTAATTAAGCCCGCAGCTGGATCAGCTTTAATTCAGGCCTGCGAGAAGGCGGGTGTCACAGTCCCTAGGTCAGTTTATATGAGATGTTTGAATAATTCTAACAAGTTTACCGCTAACAATTTTATATAGATATTGTTATCACGAGTACGATCGCTACCCTGTCGACTTCGACCATCCCCACCACCACCGCCCGCGTTGCTAACAACATGAGTTAGGAAGTTAATGATCGCGGGAAATTGTCGTATGTGCTTGGTCGAAGTCGAACGTGCACCAAAGCCTGTTGCTTCTTGCGCCTGGCCGGTACAACCCGGGATGGTTGTAAAGACGAACTCACCTCTTACACACAAAGCCCGCGAGGGTGTAATGGAATTCCTCCTAGCGAATCACCCGTTAGACTGCCCTATCTGCGATCAGGGTGGTGAATGTGATCTTCAGGACCAGTCCATGCGATACGGAGCCGATAGGGGCCGATTCCACGAGATCGGTGGCAAGCGAGCGGTGGAGGATAAGAATATAGGTCCTCTAATCAAAACCTCTATGAACCGATGTATTCACTGCACGAGGTGTATTCGATTCGCGAACGATATAGCTGGTGCCCCCGAGATGGGCTCTTTCGGACGAGGAAATGACATTCAGATCGGTACATACTTAGAAAAGAACCTAGATTCGGAGATGTCCGGTAATGTAATCGACCTTTGCCCCGTCGGCGCTCTTACATCCAAGCCCTATGCCTTCCGAGCCCGCCCCTGGGAATTGAAGAAGACTGAGTCGATCGATGTACACGATGCCCTAGGTTCTGCTATTCGTGTTGATTCGCGAGGCCTCGAGGTTATGCGAGTTCTACCCCGGCTCAATGATGATATCAATGAGGAATGGATCAACGATAAGACCCGATTCGCATGTGATGGCTTAAAGACGCAGCGTCTGACTATGCCCCTGGTACGACGAGAAGGCAAATTTGAGCCCGCTTCTTGGGAGCAGGCCTTGACAGAGATTGCGGCAGCACACCGACAACTCGCTCCCAAGGGTAATGAGTTTAAGGCTATCGCTGGTGAGCTCACTGAGGTCGAGTCGTTGGTTGCCATGAAAGACTTAGCCAACAAGCTTGGATCGGACAACCTTGCTCTCGATATGCCCTCAGGAAGCCAACCCCTTCCCCATGGTATTGATGTCCGATCCAACTACCTCTTCAACTCCAAGATTTCTGCTGTTGAAGACGTCGACTACTTACTGCTTGTCGGCACTAACCCGAGACACGAAGCTGCTGGCTTGAACGCCCGTATCCGAAAGCAATGGCTGAGGTCAGACTTGGAGATTGGCGTCGTAGGTGAGCCGTGGGAGTCGACTTTCGAGTTTGAGCACCTCGGCAATGATCTCGCCGCCTTGAAGAAAGCACTATCTGGTCCTTTCGGCAAGAAGCTTCAGTCTGCTAAGAAGCCGATGATTGTAGTCGGCTCTGGTGTGACTGATCACCCCGATGCCAAGGCTTTCTACGAGGTTATTGGTTCTTTCGTGGAGAAAAACGCCGCAAACTTCCTGACTGAACAACACAACGGTTTCAACATTCTACAAAGGGCCGCTTCAAGAGCCGGTGCTTTTGAGGTTGGCTTCACAACACCTTCCCCTGAGGTTGCTGAAACGAAACCCAAATTCATCTGGCTCCTTGGTGCCGATGAAATTACCGATGCTGATATCCCCAAGGACGCATTCGTCGTCTACCAAGGTCACCACGGTGACCGGGGTGCCCAGATCGCCGACGTCGTCCTTCCTGGTGCCGCCTACACCGAAAAGGCTGGCACCTACGTCAACACCGAGGGACGCGCACAGATGACTCGTGCCGCCACTTCGCTACCTGGTGCAGCTCGAACGGATTGGAAGATCATTCGAGCAGTAAGCGAGTTCCTCGGAGCGCCTCTGCCATATGACGATGTCGCCCAACTACGCGACAGGTTATTCGAGATCAGCCCGGCTCTCGCTTCATACGACATTGTCGAACCCACATCCATGAAGCACCTCAGCAAGGTGCAATTAGTAGACCAGAACAAGGGCGCCAAGTCTACTAACGAACCCTTGAAGAAGGTTATCCAAGACTTCTACTTCACAGACGTTATCTCCAGAAGGTTAGCATCCATTTTTATCTCATTCCCCATTGAATATCACTGACAAGCAATACAGCTCCCCGACGATGGCACGATGTTCAGTTGCAAAGGCAACAGGCAACCCTGACAATAACCTCATGGCCCCCGGCATGACGGAGGACAAGCCTATGGGCCAGGTCGCCTACGGCGCGTGAGAGGACGGGCATGCGTACGCTATCCCGAGTGACGAAGAACAAGATTAATAGAAAAACGTGAACCTGATAAAAGAAGGGGAAGAGCCGGGGCTGGCTAGCTGCTACTACACATTATCCACGCTGGGGAATTGGTATTCCTCGATCGGTTGTTGTTGTTTTTTCCTTTGTCCCCTGTGGGCGCAATCCATCGGCATCGCAAATGTACATACAAACAACATAACTACCTATTTATTAGTAGTTAGGTAGTTACAGGTTCACGGAAGTAGAGAAAGAAAGTACATAAAAGAGCGCGCGCCCCCTAGAATACCCACCCTATCATCCTTTCGTGTCCCCCCTTGTAACCTCGCGCGTAACGCTGTTTTAGCAGGTTCAAGTAACTAGCGGGAAGAGATCTTGAATGACGAACTCGAACGTCCAGTTTAGCTTGATCCATCTAATCAACTAGCCCGTTTACCACAATGGCTTCAATATTGATATGTACCTAAGGTATGTTTAATACTAGATCGGTTTGGAGTCACATGCAAGTCGAACCCTCCACCATCATCAACACTTGGAAGCAGGCATACAATATCATAACAAAGGGATTTGGGGAATAATAGTTATTCGCAACTAGGGACCTGTAAAAGAGTCTTTCGTATTATCATTACAGTTGGCAGGCGAAATAGCAATCACACCAAAACATCAAGTACCATCATATCCCACCTATTTTACACAGGACTTTCACAGGAATAAACTCATAAAGACATCAAATTTGGTAAGAATCGAGCGAGCGATTATAAATAAGTAAACTCTTCGTAATACAAGGAGCATATGTAAGACTTTTCCGGTAGCACAAAAACAGAACTAACATTGTTGATTTTCGTCCCCATACGATTAAACCTCCGCCGCCTACCGGTTTTGAGTCAGTCTTGAAAAGTCTTACAAAACCTGAATACTCGGTTCCCAACACAAAGTATCTATCCTCTGCAGAATGACCACCTTAGCTGAGATCAGGAAAACCATCCGCGCAACTATATTAGAAGGTAAGGTGAGACATTATGTTATTCGTTTGATCGGTAGAAGGTTTGTCCTCCATCCAATTTAATGTGGTGAGTGAGTGACCGAGTTAGAATAATGAAATAATGGACTAATGGAGTGGATGTTTTGATTTCATATCGCAAAATCCATAACCATGATGTGTCCAAGGCACCCAAGCGGGGCAGTAGCCTGCTGGGTGTAGGATGTCGTAGACGTATGATTCCGTAAATTTTCTGCTTGAGATGATGCTTTCTGTGAGACTTGCCATATGCGAATCGATTCATCCGAGAATCGAATTAAAATCAATTAGTAGCCTCGGAATGGTCCGAAAGCAGAACATAGGAAAAGAAAAGAAATAGTAGACGCAAAAGCAACCGCCGAAGTAAAGGCCGAGGCGAAATGAAACATCGAAAAACACTTTTTGAGGCGAAAGATATAAGGTCCTCTATCAGTTGAATAAAGCCCAGATCCTTCACGAAACCAATCGAGCAAGTGCTATTATTGGTAAGCACGGCCATTGTATCGAGGACCTGTGGGCATGCGTCCCAGGCCAGTGCTGACACCAGGTCCCGGTCGAGTGGCCACGGCCGGGTTAGTGCAGAGCATTCCGACACGAGATCCAAATTTGGATCCACGAAGGGACACCATGTGCTTTCTGATATGCGCAGCAACGATTTCGCGATGCTGGGGGGAGGCATGGGTCAAGATCCACTGAATGAGATAGTTGCCATACTGGTCACTGGCAATATCAATCAGAGGAATTCGGGGACGATCCACGCGACCTTCGCAGACTCGGTCAAGGTACCGTGCCAGAAACTCAGCTCCGCCAATTTTCAGACACTTCTCAACTACCTTGGACGCGTACTGGTCCATACTGTACTCTGCTGCGTAGCGAATGACGTGGTCAATTGCTCTGCTTCGGTCACCTGGTGCGCCATGCTCGCAGATGTGCTGGATGCACCAGTTTCCAAACTGGCCGTGAGCAACGATATCGATGTTGGCGAGAACCTCTTCAATGCAAGGACGCTGTAGGTACAGTATAATTAGTATCATAATCGAAAGATTTATAGGTTTGTCTTTGACATACCTTATCTTCTTCGAGGCAATTCTCGAAGATGTTCTGAACGACCAGACTTCCCGTTTCTCCAAGCGCAACCTCGTGCCACATGCCGCGGAGCGCATCATTCACGTATTTCATGATCTGAGGTGGAGACTCGGTCCATCTCAGCTCAAATAGCTTCTGCCAGACGTGACATGCGTATCGATGGATAACAGTCTCCGGGATGCGTCGAAGTAGTTCATGGACCATAATAGCTTTGTAGTCTTCTGGGACAGAGTCAAAGGCCTTCTGAACTACATGGCAGCCGAACGGATCCATCGAGAGGTTGAGTGTACAGCCTCTAATAGCCTCTGCGATCTTGACCACCTGCTCCGGGGTTCCGTGCTCGAAGCATCGCTGTACCAAGAAGTTGCCAAAGCGATTAACCATCAGTGGGTATGCTTGGGCAACAATTGCTTCTACGATCTCATACTTCTGATCTGGCGTCCCAACCTTGAGTTTCTGCTGCAAGAAAATGGATGCTTGCTGGTCATTGTTGCAGACAATCTTGTCAACAATGTACTTCCAATTGCAGTTGACATTGCGGTCAAGTAGACGGCGGTAGTTCAAAGGCTCTGTGGTAGGTAAATAGGTCTGGCCTTCAGAAGTTCCAGGCTATGATACAATCTACATTAGCGCTTATCCCAAATTGAGAGTGGCTGGATACTTACCTCTGATTTCCAAGGTGCACCACCTGTGACTGACGTGAACTCGCTTGCTAGAGGCGAAAGGGGTGTACCGACAGCAGTAGGTTGATAAGGAGAGTATATTCCCGAACCAGTCGGTGTTGGGGCCGGTCCAGGCATGCCATGGTCAGGTCCGTACTGGCCGCTGCCGTAGTTGTAGCCACCTCCGAATCCTGATTGTGGTCCGAAAGCAGGCATTCCAAGGCGACTATCAATTCGGTTGTTCCGTCGATTGCCAGAGGGCCGAATGGTCATGTCGTAATCGGGTGTGAGGCGATCTCCACGATAACCACTAGAAGCCGCGGGCTCATAAGTCAAGCTATGATCCATGTATCCCTGGCTAGCACCACGTCCACTCCATTGGCTGTTTTGGTGTAGCTCGGGTCCTGGGAAGCCGCCTTGGAAAGATCCACCGGCACTCTTGCTTGGTCCCCAAATGTTACGAGAGCGGTTGAAGCCTGTAGCTGATAACGCATCACTGGTGTCCGATCTAGAGTCATCAAAAGTAGACCAGGAATGGCCACCATCCCTGCCTATTGCCTGCTGAGTACCAGTACCGAGAGTCGTAGGACCCGGGATTCGCGATGGGTTAGGAGGAGCCTGAAACGCGGGAGGGAAGTCTGCATCCAATGGGGAACCACCCATGACGTGCTCCAATCCAGGTCGAGTGTGACGGCTCTGAGCAAGCTCATGGTCGAGTCTGGTGATCTTATTCTGGGCTTGGGCAAGTTCCAGTTTTAAGCGAAGTAGTTCCTCATCGCTGGGGCTTCCATCATTCAAAGCTGCACTAGCCGGTCGAGTAGCCGGGGCTGTGTTGCCGAAGTTCTCGGTTGCCGGCGTAATCGGTACAGAGTTGCTCGATGACGTATGGTCTAGGGCAGGAGGATACATACAATTGCCTTCAGAGGTCTTTAAAGCATCTCCCTGTTTGTGCAGTGCAGTTTGCTGCTGGGAGAGTTTCTCCAGGAGGTGATCCATAGGGCTGGGATCGGGAGAGCTAGGAGGGCCTGATGAGTCGTGACTAAGCTTCATCTTCTATTATAGTCAGTAAATTAGAAATGAGCGTGGCGATCATAGGGGAGGGTCACTAACCTTAGGATAGCTCTGGTTGGCTAAAGAAGAGGTCGAAAGAGCCGAAACCGACTTCTTCTGAGACATAGGGGCGTCTGATTCCTGCTGTAGATAACCATTAGTTTAGGCTGCATCATCCGAACAATATCACGTCAGAGATAACAAGAGCAACATATCCGATAAGTAGGGGTATGAGAGGGATATAGCCAATAGAAAGACGCAGTTACAAAGAGAATAGTGTGTATCTGATCAAATCATAATAATCACTCACATATCGGAGGAGACGCGTAAGGACGTCACTTACATTGGCATTAGAGGTGTCCTCTTTGCCAACCTTGATATTCTCCTCCTTCAAAGGCTTGTTGGAGGCGGGTGTGCGACGAGGGGTTGGAGACCCGGTGGAGAGAGCCGGAACAGCAGACATGACTTCTGTTCTAGTCAGCACAGAAGCAGGAAGTGTTGCCGGCAAAGAGAGAGAGAAGTTGTTTTAAGGTGAACCACTAAGTGCCCAAAACAGAAGTTGACAAATGGCATAGATGCCTCGATTGCAACAAAAAGATTAGATGGTTTGGTATGGTATGGTATGGTGAAAGTGAAGTGGGAGGAGAGTAGTGGATGAGTTGAGGGGAGTTGTTAAATTAGAGAAGTTGGGTGGTGGAAAACGTGTTGGAGTGCAAGAGATGGAATAAATTCTTGCAGGAAAGGGAAAGAATTAAGTTCACATAGAAGTCGATGATCGCGGATGATTGTGGTATCGTAAAAGTAAGTCACGACCTCAGCATGATAAAAAGTGTGGCAGGTGCGAAGAAGCTGGAACTAAGATAGAGAGGCGTAGAAACAGGCAGGTTTATGATGAGGAAGTCACATCCCCTGAGGAAGCAGCGTTAAGACGAATATTGAACTTACCAAAGTACACTCTTGTATGTTGTTGACAAAATAGGCAGTAGGTACCGAAGCAAACCTGTCACTGAAGTGACGCGATTACAATGCAACACGGCCAAGAGATGTCGGGTATGTATCTAGATCGTCTTTTTATCTTCGAAATATCTGTCTGGCGTGCCTGGAGATATGCTCAGGTGTGTAAGGGTATTCTTCCAGGAACGGAATTGGTGACAACTTCTAAGATACCTAGGGATGAAGGGGAAATTCCAATACCTAATGGATAAATTCAACGATATGGGTTGAAGAGGGAAAGGGGGGAAGACTTTCTAGCCAGCTTGATGCCTGAACAGGTAGGATAGGATGCGTAGGTAAGATATAAGGTAAGTAGGCGGGTAGGCGAGTAGGTAGAGTAGGTAGGGTAGGTAGGTTAGGTAAGGTTAGGTACCTAAGGTAAGGTGGGTAAGTAGATTAACAGGTCTTTCCTAGACGAGATGGAAGTTGCGCATTATTGCGTTGCTGCAATTTGCAATTGCCAAAGAGATAAAAGGTAGTCTCAACTACCCGCCTGCCTGCCTGCCTACCTGTTTGCCTCCCCTAGTTGCCGAGTAACCGGCTCCAACGTGTGTTTCGATATTGTATATGTAGACTTCTTGCCAATGCTGCTTTGCCCCTTTTCAATATTTACCTAGGTAGGTACCCAGTCGCGCCAGTATATTCATTACCATAACGCGTACATATCTGATTTTGTCATCGTAGGATAGCCCTATCTGTAGGTACCTAATGTAGACGATTTATGAGCACATCAGTGTGGTAAAGACTTATAACGCTCATACATACGCCCGTACTTGTATCGGTTCCTTATCTTCTGCACAAAAGCGCATAGCTATGCAAATATGGCTTTTCCTGGAATTATCGAACCCGACAGCGTATTTCTGGGATAGACATTATCGTATATCCAATTCACTTCTACACCCCTCGCAATCGACATTTCGACAACGTCCGCTTTGGGGTAATCCCAAATAATACCAACACCTGATATGCTCATTAGTTTATAATAGTAAGTCAGAAGGTTTCCCTTTCAAGTCCAATGGACCAATGCCCGCATACACTGCAGGCGACGTTGGGATATCAGGGGACCCAACAAGTATCGATAGATTACGAGGAAGCGGTAAATTTCTGCATGTTCTCTGGCACGTGGTCTCGTAGTAATGGAAATTGCTGATTTATGCCCATAAACGCCGTTACTTTTGTATATACGTACAAGTCCAATGAAGACCAACACCGCCTCTACTTGTGTTTTCCTATATTGAAAATTAGTGCTATTCCGAGTATACCAGAAGGGAAATATCGTACCAGAAGGAGGACCAGTCTTCTTCTTCGGTGCACCTTTTCCACGCGACCTCACTCTATGCCTTGGTTAGATTCCGATATGTGATATAATTGCAAGATAGATATAGCTCACCCTGCCAAGTGTTCCTGCCTGTCTTCTTCTTCCTCGTTGATGGTCTCTAGTTCATAACGCTTGAACACCCTTTCTAGCGTACCAATTGTCGGTCCCTTCGGGGGGTAGTACTTAGCGAGTGTTGGTCCTCTTAATCGTTGTCGCAGGATTTTGTTGCCCATCCGTATCCCATCAGGATTGTATGTTGTGGAGAAGACTTCGCATTGAGCCTGTGATACTAGTCATTATTAAGCCCAATAGAAATAATTAATGGGTTTAACATACCTTCATGAGGTTCAGCAGCCTCGCACGAGGAACAGCCGCCATTTTGACGTTTTATGCAGCAATTCTTGCTTGTCGCAAAACTGAAGACGAAGTTGTCGCAGTTAGCTTTGGTCCATTCAATTGAACCATTGAACCATTGGACGTGGGGCGCGTCTGTCGGGAAAGGCTCGGCGAATAACCTTACATGTAGTGTACTTAGGTACTTTCAAGTGGCGCATACCTTCAGTCACGACATTAGTACATTTAAGGTTATTTACGTACCTGCTAAGGTATTTGAAGGTACATTACATGTACCTATTAAGATAACACTTTACTTCTTTCTCAAACTACCGATAAACCAAGCGACTCTTCATGGTTTCATAGATGCTAATATTGGTGTTTGGGAAAATAATAACTAGGCGCCATGTCGAAGCGTTTATTCGCGAACGTCGAGTCTAATAGTAGCTCTCAGAACGCGACATCAGTCTCTCAAATTTTAAAGCATGCGGAAGATTTGCTGAAAACAGCCAAGGTCCTGAATGAGGAGCTTCAACAATTTCGTGACGCTCCTAGTATAAATGATGCAATGATTTCAGTATTAAAACGCCATAATAAGGAGATATTACCTACCGCGCGACAACTCGCACAAGACGAGGTAAGTCTTTAATATTCTAGTGTAGTTCACACTACTAATGCCCTTGTCTAGGATGGTCCTAGACCCTCCAAAGCCCGAAAGCTTGGAGATGGAGAAGATTCCAGAGCTTCACTCAAGGTTGAGGCAGTTCCCATCCCAAATCCCGTGTCCCTAACTCGATGGACACCTGATAATATACCAAGTTCTGGACTACCCCCTTTGCCCCCTATCAGGAACCCAGCCTTCGAGCAGGCAGCACTTACTCATTCGGGATTAGCAGCAGATCCAAATATGAGTTATGAGAGGCTCGAATGGATTGGCGACGCCTATATCTACCTCATGTCTACAGCTTTCATCTTCCAAACCTTCCCCAAGCTATCTGTTGGGAGATGTGCTCAGCTGCGGGAGAGGCTTGTCAGGAATGAGAATTTATTAAACTACACCCTAAAGTACGGCATCGATACCCGCGCAGTATTTCCTCCTGAGTTTGGAGCCCCCACTAAGTCTGAGTCTCGACAATGGGCATCCGAGGCAGCAAGAAAAAAAGCGCTTGGCGACCTTTTCGAATCCTATGTTGCGGCTGCTATTCTAGCAGACCCGGGTAACCTGGAACGTATATCATCCTGGATGAAGTCACTTTGGGGCGCAGAACTCGCGGATGAGATTCGAGCAGAATTCAGAAGCAAGCCCGGTTCTAAAGAAGGCGATTACAACGGAAAGGGTGATACAGATAGCGAAAAGAAAGGTGTGAAACAGGACTTGCCCCCCAAAGTTCTATTGAACACAGCTATCGTTGTCAACGGGGTTAAACTTTCTTACAATGACGTGGGTGAGCCAAAGAGAGACAAACACTTAGGTCTTCCATTACATACCGTAGGTGTGTTCCTCAATGGGTGGGGAGAGACCAACCTCCAGCTGGGTGTTGGGAGTGCATTGTCGAAGAAAGAAGCAGGAAACAACGCAGCGCGTGCAGCATTGGAGAATAAGAAACTCATCGAATCGTTTCGGCGGAAGAAGCAAGAGTATTTAACAGCCAGAGCTACAAGCTCGGCCGAGCCGGACCGGCAAGAGTATGATAACTGGTCGTAGCTGAATAGAATTCACCATTAAGTCTCTCTGCGAAATATCTTCGTCATCCTGGCTACACGCATACTTCCAATCCATCGGGATTCGCAACATGTTTCTAGGGTACATAATCTCAGGTAGTTACCTACTTATCCATTCGCAGAGTTGCGCCACACCCAGACGGCAGAAGCTTAACTTTGGAAGCACATGACATCTAATTAGTTAGGTAGTTATCTGAAATTTAAACCAAATTTAATATCATGATAATTGTTATGGTGTTGAAACATTTAAAAGATGTTTTTTTTTCTCTATTTGTATGAACCTATAAGTGACGAAACACTTGGATGAACAAATGATAAGAGTGTATTCATCTGAAGTCGTCTTCTTCACGTGCAATCATCGGAACACGGAAAGACAAGAAGAAAGCTTAGCACTAATTTAAACCGATCCCCACCAATAACTCCCAAAGGCTATCAGGCCGGTCAGGTCTACATTGGCACGCAAACGGGCCACCGCCGAAATTGTATGTAGGTACAGTTAGGTACCTACATACGCATTGCATACAGAAGGAACCTTTACGTTACCTTACCTAACGTTACCTTACTTTTACATAGTACCTTAGAATAGGTAAGTCAGGTAGGTACCTAACTGTAAAAGGTGCCGAAAAAGGTACCTGACCCCAGCAAAGAAATGGATCCAACTTTTGCGCCGAGGCAATTGCATTCCCCTAACACCCGAATAGCACACCTACCTTACCCGACAGGATAAGACTATCGAAAGTTAAAGTTCCCCATTATGGAGAGGATTGCTCCTGCTGCAGCTCCAGCTCCAGCTCCAACTCCAAAACCCCAATGATCAACCCTCATTTAAAATAGTAAGAATTTTGTACAACCAATACTAACTTCACTTGCTTTTACTTCTTACAATTCAAACTAATTTAACATAGTCATGTTATATCTAACCAGCTCAGAGCTATAACTAATACAGGATCTAAATTATATTTAGTTAATATTTTTTTTTTTTTCAATCCATTTTCTTGCATTTCTTTTTTCCACCTGTATAGATGACGTGTTCCTGACCTCGGGTTCCCATTGGTAGCCGAGGAACCAACGCAACGCAGGAACCAACGCATTGGGCGGTGATCCTTTCATCTATCTCAGCGCCGCGTCGACTTGCTCCCCAGGAGAACAATACCGGGCTTGTTACACATACCTACGGTATTCCACTTGCCACGCCTCTAACGTACCACATTTATCGAGCGCATACCAGCCCATGTATGGATTAGGGGTATATAGATAGAACGAGAAAGGAGCTACCCGTAGTAGAGTAGTAGAGGCCTAGAGGCCCAGAGTTGTTGACAATACAGATGAGCGGTTCAAAATGGCCGACTCAGTCGGTATGTCCCCCGAGAACCATGGTCCACCATTATCGGACCAGCCAACCAATTCAGCAAACCGTCCCGTTCCTCTCCCTGCGTTGCTTTCAACTTCCCAATCCATCGTCCCTTCGCTAATCGACTCCCCACCCGAACTAGACCGCGTGTTTGTTCACGCGCTGAACACGGTCAAGAAGATCCCGAAGACGGGAGCATCGCGCCCCCCACCGAGCGACCGGCTACGACTATATGGCCTGTATAAGCAGGCCATGGAAGGTGACGTAGACGGTGTGATGGAGCGGCCTGAACCACGGCCAGGCGTCGATGCAGATGAACTACAACGCGAGCGAGATAAATGGGATGCGTGGAACGCACAGAATGGTCTCAGCCGGACCGAGGCTAAACGTCGATACATTGAGGCATTGATCGAGACTATGCATCACTATGCCAACACACCGTAAGTTTCTTTTAGAACACCCCCGCAGTAACTGTATAGTGGGCCGTAGTATCTTGGTAGTGGGGATAGCGGCAGTTGGTCGAAGGTGAGCTGATATAAAGTATCTATAGAGACGGGAAAGGACTTGTCGCAGAACTCGAATTCGTCTGGGATCAAATCAAGAACAACAGTCCCTCATCATCTCACGCATCACCGAATGATGCCACATTCGCCGAACCTCGACGCTTCCAGGAACCATTAAGTGGGACAGAAGGACCTATGAAGGTGCTCAGCCCAATGAGCGAAGACGATGCTGCGGAGCAGGAGTATCGTCAAAGACAAAGTGACGAGGACGATGGGGAATACGTGAAGAAAGGCGATAGGTGGTCGCGGAAAGTCGAACGTGCCGTGGTGAGGTTGTCCGCCGAAGTCGCTGCCCTACGGGAACAAATTACCGTCGGGCGCGAGTGGAGATCCAAAAAAGAAAGGAGCTTCAAAGCGTGGATTAGTTGGGCAATATGGATTATCTCAAAGCATCTTGCGGTAGATATGGTAGTTCTGGGTATCATATTACTTTGGATGCGGAGGCGCAAAGACAGGCGGCTCGAGGATCACGTCAGAGCGATATTGAAGCTAGCCCGCGAATACGCAAGGAAAATACTGCCGTCAAGGTGAACATCAGCGACGGTGTGTCGTGCATTATGAATCTTGGCCACGCCGCCTATTCGTATTGCTATCACATCACGTATTGCATTCCCCGCAGGTCGCATGCGGCCAAATCGAACGATAAAGCCGAACTGAAGCCGACCTTGCCTACATGAAGATAAAGCCAAGAGGTTGCGAAGAAAAGAGGAGATTATACATTATTATCATCATGTACGTCACAAAGCCCGGATACATTGTCATTTAGGCCCATGAATCGGGGCAACGAAATATCCGATTAACTCATTCCTCGCCCGGAGACGCCAACTCGATACCCTTTTCTATTTCGACTTGTGTTCTGGCTCGGGGGACGGAGCTGAGGGCGGAGCTATGAACGGTAGCCAAGCGCATTTATCTTCCATGAAGGTCTCGCAATCGGGCTTGTGGTGGTCCAACCACGTAGGATCAGCCAGACAGCCGACGAAGAACAGCATTCTGTTGGACTTTGGGTCTCCTTGACTGATGAAAATGGGAGTGAAACACGTGGGGCAGCGGAAGATGTTCTTGACATTATTCTCTGTTTCTTCCTCTCCAACATAGTACGAGAAAGCCTTCAATTCAGCTAAAAGGGGCGTGAGTATTGGCTCCTCTGATGCCAACATGGCCTAAGGGACGGGTACGGAAGGCCACTACTTACCAGTGTTACACCTCCAGGTGAGCATGCTATTGTTTCGGATGAGCAAGAAGTTACCGTGTGTTCCACCGGTAATTATCTTGCATTCACGGCAATGGCAGATGCGCTAATTCCAAGTTAGCCCCCAAAATTGCTGGCGCATAAAATCACAGCGATAGCAACTCAAGCGACTTACTTGGATGGGAACACGACCATGGATCGTAGCGGAAATCTACGAAACCGTGTTGTCAGCAAATTTTTCCCTTGATAAAGTTCTTTTAGTGGTGTACGAACCTTACTACACAAGCACTCGATCTCCAGGGAAATCTCTTCATCAAACCGGGGCTTGATCATAGGGGGCCATGGGAGACCCAACATTTGAACTGTGCTGCCGCGCACAGGAGGTGGGAAAACCAAACCCGACATGATGTGCTTGGAACGAGACTTTCCTCTATAACAGGATCCTTTCTAAAACTGGGTTTAGACGCGACGAGAAGAAAGGCACAGTCCTTGTCATGGGCTGTGACCTGAGGTCAGGGAGAAATATGCCAGCAGCCTGTTAAGGAACTTGTGCTTCAAGATGTGGGTTTGGCAAAATGTTTGGTTGCTATGCAACCATCCTGAGGTGTACGAAAGCCGCAACAAATGAGTCAGGGAAGGAGCTGTTGGTTTTAATGTTTGAACAGGTCACAGCTTCTCAAGTGTTGCCAAGGTAGCCATAGTGAAGTTGTCATTGATGAGTCGGTGCTCAGCGAAGGCGCTACAGCTATTCTCTCTAATCGACCAACTCGACTCCAGATTAGAATCCAGACAGAACATCTTTCCCCGGTTGCCGTTCCGGTCTCATGGGCCACTGTTAATCGCCAGCTGCACAGCAAGCTAAGAAATACGTCCCTAGGATACCATGACACCAGTTATAATACGTAATGAAGACGGGGATTCATAACCCCTGTAAATAGCCCAACTTCATGGCAGACACCTTTCTTCATTATCGTAGTTTAATGATAATTTAATATGTCAAATAATTTTATGTCTCAGTCGGTTGAATTTCACGACACCCCCGATATTGTGAGAAGACCACTGTACAGACCCTCAATTTTCATTTTGGACAACCCTCCGTGCAGTTGTATTTTATAACCAAACCATATTCCCACGAAGGAATAGGTAGTATATATATTAATAACATGGTATATCATTTATAACCGTATTTGCCGCCAGCTGTTCCATATCATCATTTTACATTAAACATCTTATCCCATCTTCTTTATTAACCCAATTCATAACATGTACGCGTCCGTCTCTTAACTAGCAAACCTACTCTTCTTTCGGATTTGCTTTCCATATCTGAAAAATAGATAGGGGAATGGCATCATCGCCACCGTCAGAAATGCCAGCAAACTAGATCCCCATTGGTAGCCAAGTTTATTGTACATCTGTATCCCGAAAAGGGGAAAGGCAGCTATTGAAAGGTCAGCCCCGCTGGTGATAACATATTAAGAGGTACTAATTTCTGAGTCTAAACTTACCAGCAAAAGTACACCTGGTAAAACTATTGGCAGCAAGTGCTGAAGCAGCGTAGTGCGGATACGCATCCACTACGGTGACGGTCCGTTAGTCGTAAAATTCAAAAAGTTTCTAATTGCGACATCCTCCAACTTACCGAGGAAAGTAAATATTCCGGTAAACACCAAGAGCGTACCGAGACCAAATATGGCGGAGCCGATAATAGGTCCTATCCAATGAACCCACGGGTACGCCGCCCATGCGAATATGAAAAGCCCAATGGGAACGGCAATAGCGCCTGCGATTGCTGGTGGCAGTCGGAATTCCGGTTCGGGGACACCCTTGTTCTGTTCCAGGAGTCGAAGATTGATGCGGCGCCATATAGGATCTGTCGCCGCGGCAATAATCATTCCGATAAAAATACCAAGAAAGCTCAGACCTGTTTGCCAGAGGTTGAAGCCGTATGTATTACCAAAAACTAGGGGAAATGCCCCGAAAAACAGGTATAGGACACCGAGTAAGATAGCAGAGAAAAGACAGAGTAATAAGCACATAGGTTCGAAGATCAGGAGCTCGAATGGTCGTAGGAGGGAGTATCCAATAGTCAACGCGACTGATTTGGTCGATTTCTCCATAGGTGCCTTCCACCTGTCATCGCCAGTTTCTTTTCTTAGTTTCCTGGCTTTCTCGCGGAGCTTAATGGGATCTAGATCGTTGTCAACACTTATCCTCCGGTCAATATTTATAACCACCTACGGTATGTCTCCGGTGCAAAAATAAAAATCATGACAAACTCAACGAAAGCCCAGATGATCATTGTCTAACGGAAATTTAAAAGTCAGCAACTTAGTCCTTATCGAATCAACAGGAACGGAATGGTATTCAGCAACATACGTAGTGCGTCCACCTCCAACTTGTGTTGTAATTAATAAAGCCACCGAGTAGGGGACCTAAACTGGGGCCTATGATTCGTTAGTCTTGTCCCCTATGAGCCCGTACCGATGATCACTGACCAATAAAGGGACTTAGCGATACTATAACCATTGGCGCCTGGATCTGGTCGCGTCTGAACATGTCGCTGACCGTACCGCCGGCGACGCTGAGAAATGAGCTTCCGGCGAAGCCATCGATAAACCGCGCCTACGGCTAATGTCAGTCTTTCACTATAGTAAAACTAATGATACGCGTCGTGTCCGGTTTAAGAATGAGTGAACATACAACCAGAATAGTGGCGATATTGCGAGCCACGGCACTCGGTATCAACCATATTAAAAACATGGCCCAGGAAGCAAGATAAATCGGCCGCCTTCCAATGAATTCACTCAGCGGACTCATAAGAAGGGGTCCAAGGGCAACTGGAGTTGAAAATTTAGTAAAGACAACTTAAAGGCGCCAGCGAATAATACTTACTACCGAGGACGAAAAGGGATAACCCAAGGGTGCCTACAATACTCGATATATGAAATTCTGGGTTCATCTGATTATACGTCGACGCGTATATAGAACTCGTACAAGTCCTAGTTATATGCATTATTAGGATATGTTTCGAACTCAATTTCGTGGGTTAAAGTTCACTCACACGCATAAACTTCCCATACCAACAGTTATTACAGCAAGCCATTTTCGAGCCGTGGCCATGCTCCGAGGACACAAGGGATCATCGTCGCCATCCCAAGCAACCTCGAAAGGGTCTTTTTCAGCTTGGCGCTGATCAGGTGTGAGTGAGTCGTCAGTCGCGTCGCCTTCTTCTAAGTCGGCGCACCCGTGTCCATTATTTGAGCGTATACGCGCGAGCGACGAAGAACGTATACGAGATACGTCGGGCTCCGCGAGAGACTCTTGCCTACTGACGGAAGCGGTGTCCGGCTGGGAATCGGTCTCGGGCTTCTCCGAGTCGATCGGAAGTTTGTCGACGCCGGAAGACATAGTTATTCGTTACACCAAACTACGGGACAAGCCGGCGCCGAAAAAAGAGGCGTTCTCCCCGGGTTTTTACGGTAACAAGCAATTCCGGGTTTTCAGTAGTCGGAGCAAAATAGCAATCTCATCTCTCTTGATCGTGTTGTCTTTATTTGTCGTGAGCTATATATACCACCGACCAGCAAAAAAAGATAGTATTCGTACACGACATTTAATGAAAATAAAAAACCAACAAAAAAAAAAGTAGCTGACTCGTGATTCCTAAATAAAAGACCCCCCCAGAACATTTTCCTTCCTCCAACCTCTCATCGATTTTAGTCATTTAATAACCCAGACCCACATTGCAACCTATTGAAAAAGTACTACTATGTAATAATTCCCCCTATGAGTGGAAAGGGCGCGCGGGCGAAACGGCGAAAACGGCGAGGTTTGCCGGGGGATCCATTCGTTGCGGACTTGCCCAATCTAGGCGAAAAGATGACCCTCGAGTTCTACAAAGCAGGTTAGGCTCGCCTAAGGGCTCACTGGGCTCAACTATATTTTATTAATAATCTGTTTTATACCCCCCCGTCATTCCTTAACGGCGATGTGCTTATGTGAAATAGAAATGACTAGGTTAGATCACTTATGAATTGAACTCTTCTGTTTATTTATATCTTGACCGACTTTAGACATTTGTCAGAAGGGAAATCAACCTAGGGAAAATATACAAACGTTGAAATCTCCACAACCAGGTGGTATTGGAGGTATATAGGTATGTCAACTATGAGGTATGTATGCTTCCGTTATGTTCCGAATAAGATAAGCCGTAATCTCGGGTTCGGCTTCGAACTTCTATACAATCAAAGCTTGGTATAGTAACAGATATCAGTTGTCCAAATCAATGGCTTTAGCGCGCAATATTCGGATATATTATCGCCGAGTATAAATAAGCATCCTCCGATTGGTCTTATATATATACGAACGTTACGTAGGATAGTGTCGGCTAGAGAACTGGGTATATAATGAGACATACCGCCCTTTGAGAGATAGGCTTTCCTTACTATCCCAAAACTCCACCGTACCTTAACTTAACTATAGACTTTGGCTCTTGCGAGTTATAAGACGCCTAAACATAGAAGATATACACTATGTAATAAGGTAAGGATAAGGTAAGGACTGGAAGATTTAAAGTCTTACGTATTACCTACCTGGTATTATTTTAACCTATCATGCTTAGTCGAGTATAATAGCTTATAACGTTCCTATGAATTAAACCAAAGTAAGCATTTATCAAGCTCTTCAACCCCTCTACGCGGCTTTGCCCCGCATATCGGAGTTTGACCTTAATTGCAAAGAGCAATGGCAAGCGCATAGCTGAAATTCTATTGGCCAATTTTTGCTTAACCACAAAGATTTCTATTTTGTACCAAAGAAACAACTTAAATTTTTTCTGGTTGGGCGACCGCTTCGGACCCTAGCTTAAAGCGTCGACTCATACGATAGCAAACTTCATTGTTCAAGATTGAAGCACCCATGGGTCCTTTCTAGATGTCAATTCCCTATTTCATTCCATATTTTCTTAGATCCAAAGAGAAATGCACTTATGATCAGGTGTATTCATGTTGTAAACGACCAATTCTTTTTAGAATTCCTCTAGATCTATCTTCTATCTACCTAACCTAAGGCAGTGGTCTCGCCTTGTCCTAATCCTTGTTATCACCCATATATGGCGACAGGACATAAACACTATTTTATTTTATAGCCTTATAGCCCAACGAAGGCTCATCTAACACAGACATCGTTCTGATTCGGAGCAGATTACACTGGTCGTCATTAGTGTTACGGCAGCACAATGACTGATCAGACCAGCAGCACTGCGTCGGGTCCAACCCGAATCAACATCCTTGGATCCGATTCTATCATCATCGATCATGACATTTGGCGAACATTCGTTTCCGATGATCTCCTCGATAACATCAAATCCTCCACCTACATTCTTATTACCGATACTAATCTCCAGGATCGTTATGTTCCTCCTTTCGTGGACATCTTCAACAAAGCCGTCGAGGCCCGTGGCCTACAGTCTCGACTTCTTACCTATACCATCCCTCCCGGCGAAACTTCTAAAAGCCGTGAGACTAAGGCAGAAATAGAAGATTGGATGCTCTCCGAACAATGCACGAGAGATACCGTTATCATTGCTCTAGGTGGTGGAGTCATTGGTGACATGATCGGTTATGTCGCTGCCACTTTCATGCGCGGTGTCCGCTTTGTTCAAGTTCCCACTACGCTACTTGCTATGGTCGACTCGTCTATCGGCGGCAAGACGGCCATTGATACCCCCATGGGAAAGAACCTAATCGGCTCATTCTGGCAACCCCAGCGCATCTACATTGATCTCGCTTTCCTCGAAACACTCCCGGTACGCGAGTTCATTAACGGCATGGCCGAGGTGATTAAGACGGCTGCTATATGGAACGAGACCGAGTTTATGGCCCTAGAAGAAAATGCTGCTTTAATATTAAGCACTATTCGGTCCAAGACTACCGATCCGAGTGATAGACTACTTCCAATCCGTGCCATACTTAAGCGTATTGTTCTCGCATCCGCCCGCGTTAAGGCAGAAGTCGTCTCCAAGGACGAAAAGGAGGGCGGCCTGCGGAACCTTCTCAACTTTGGCCACTCTATTGGCCATGCTTACGAGGCTATTCTTACTCCCCAGGTTTTGCACGGCGAAGCTGTTGCGATCGGAATGGTCAAAGAGGCCGAACTAGCCCGTTATCTTGGCGTCTTACGGCCCGGAGCAGTGGCTCGATTGGTCAAGTGTATTGCAAGCTACGACTTGCCGACCTCCCTTCATGACAAGCGCATTGTAAAGTTAACAGCGGGAAAGAAATGTCCTGTCGACGTGCTTCTTGAGAAGATGGCTGTGGATAAGAAGAATGAAGGAAAGAAGAAGAAAATTGTACTCCTGTCCGCTGTAGGTCGAACTCACGAACCCCGAGCTAGCGTAGTCGACGATAGCGCCATTAGAGTTGTCCTCTCCCCTGCTATTCGCGTCAAGCCGGGGGTACCACAGGGGCTCAACGTGCAGGTAACACCTCCTGGATCTAAGAGTATCTCTAACCGCGCCTTGGTGCTTGCCGCACTTGGCCAGGGAACTTGCCGGGTCAAGAATCTCCTCCACTCTGATGATACCGAGTACATGTTGTCAGCGATCGCTAATCTCAATGGGGCCTCTTACTCGTGGGAGGACGCTGGTGAAGTTCTCGTGGTTACGGGCCGAGGCGGCCAGCTCCAAGCAAGCGAAGAACCTCTCTATCTTGGGAATGCGGGCACGGCTTCGCGTTTCTTGACAACAGTTGTCGCTCTTTGCTCACCTTCGAGCGCAAACTCTACGGTCCTAACTGGAAATGCTAGGATGAAGGTTAGACCTATTGGTCCCCTCGTGGATGCTTTACGATCGAACGGAATTAATATTAAATACCTTGGACAGGAGCACAGTCTCCCAGTACAGGTTGATGCCGCCGGTGGGCTAGATGGAGGTGTTATCGAGCTAGCTGCTACGATTTCATCCCAATACGTTTCTTCTCTCCTAATGTGCGCACCGTATGCCAAGAAGCCTGTGACTCTTCGCTTGGTAGGTGGCAAACCGATTTCGCAACTTTACATCGATATGACTATTGCCATGATGAAGTCGTTCGGTGTTACCGTTACGAAATCGGCCGATGAGCCGCACACGTACCACATCCCTCAAGGTGTGTACAAAAACCCAGAGGAATACGTTGTAGAAAGCGATGCGAGCTCAGCAACCTACCCTCTCGCGGTTGCAGCCATTACCGGGACTACTTGTACAATCCCCAATATCGGCGCGAGTTCACTGCAGGGTGACGCCCGTTTCGCAACGGATGTGCTACGCCCGATGGGTTGCACCGTAGAACAGACCGCTACATCAACAACAGTAACTGGACCAAGCCCAGGCGGTTTGAAGGGTATTGAAGTTGATATGGAGCCCATGACTGACGCATTCTTAACGGCATCCGTTCTTGCTGCCGTGGCGTCGGGCGAGACGCGGATCACTGGAATTGCTAACCAACGTGTCAAAGAGTGCAATCGTATTGCAGCGATGAGGGAGCAGCTCGCCAAATTCGACGTACACTGTAGCGAACTCGAGGACGGCATTGTCATAGCCGGTAAGAAACCCACAAACCTTTCAAAACCCAGCGAAGGTATCTACTGTTACGATGATCACCGTGTGGCGATGAGCTTTAGCGTCATCTCCTTGATAGCGCCGGGCCCTGTCCTCATTCTAGAGCGTGAATGTACTGGCAAGACGTGGCCCGGCTGGTGGGATGTACTAGCCCAATCGTTCGGGACCGGCCTGGAGGGCGCGGACGTTGTGCCTACGTCTCACAAGAAAGCAAAGCAAGCAGAGGCCGGTTCGTCTATCTTTATTATTGGTATGCGAGGTGCTGGAAAAACTACAACAGGTCGCTGGGTCGCCAACATACTTGGACGCCCTTTTATCGATCTTGATCACGAATTGGAACGACGAGCTGGCATGACGATTCCTCAGATTATACAAGAAAGCGGTCGTGGATGGGAAGGTTTCAGGAGCGACGAGCTTGAGCTCCTAAAAGATGTCATCAAGAACCAAGGTCGAGGTCACGTCTTTTCTTGTGGCGGTGGTATTGTTGAGACTCCCGAGGCTCGGGAACTGCTCAGTTCGTACCATCGCAATGGTGGCGTCGTTCTCCTCGTTAACCGCGACGTCGAGCAGATGGTAGAATACTTGACGCGCGATAAGACACGTCCTGCTTACACCGAAGAGATACGGGGCGTATATGAGCGACGTAAGCCCTTCTTTCAAGAATGCAGTAACTACGAATACCACAGCCCTTACCTTGATCCGCCCGGGGGTCTCCAAGACATTCCTGCAGACTTTTCCCGATTCGTATTAGCGATAACTGGAAGAGGCAACCATCTCGAGGATGCCAAAAAGAAGCGACACTCCTTCTTTGTGTCGCTGACCGTGCCTAACGTATCGTCAGCCCTCGATGTGATCCCGCGTGTAGTGGTTGGTGCGGATGCCGTAGAATTGCGGGTTGATTTGCTTGACGACATCTCCCCGGAATCAATAGGAAAACAGATTTCGCTTTTGCGTTCCGCCGCAAAAATACCTATCATATTCACGGTCCGATCCAAGTCCCAGGGCGGTCGATTCGACTATACATCCGAAAGCGAATTGCTTCCCCTATACAGGATAGCGGCACGCACAGGTGTTGAGTATGTCGACCTCGAAATGACTCTTTCAGACGAAGCCCTTGATACTATCATCCGGTCTCTGGGCGGTTCTACACGAGTCATCGCGTCACACCATGACCCAGAAGGTAAGCTGTCCTGGAAGAATGGTGGTTGGCAAACGTGGTACAACCGGGCTTTGCAATATGGTGATGTTATCAAATTAGTAGGTGTCGCCAAGAAATTGGAAGACAATTTCTCGCTAGCTACCTTCAAAGACAGAATGTTTGCTGCGCACGGGAAGCCGATCATAGCGCTAAACATGGGCACGGCTGGGAAGCTCTCTCGGATATTGAATGGTTTCTTGACACCTGTGTCACATCCTGACCTCCCATTCAAGGCGGCACCTGGCCAGTTATCAGCTGCTGAGATCCGCAGTGGCCTAGCTCTAATCGGTGAGCTTGAGCCTAAGCAGTTCTACCTTATTGGAAACCCCATTTCTGCGTCGCGGTCACCAGCTCTGCACAACAGCCTGTTCCGTCAGACCGGGTTGCCTCATAACTACTCGTTGTTTGAGACTTCATCTGCGACAGATGTGATAAAAATAATCTCTTCGCCTGATTTCGGTGGAGCATCGGTCACAATTCCATTAAAGCTTGACATTATGGCGCTACTTGATGAGATCTCGGAATCGGCAACTGCCATTGGTGCAGTGAACACAGTGATACCTATAGCTTCGCAGGATGGATCTAAACCACGGCTGCTTGGTGACAATACAGACTGGCGTGGCATGGTCTATTCGCTGCGCTCAGCTGGACTGGTGCCACCGACCGAAGCTACGGCAGGCGGTGCGATGGTAGTTGGCTCTGGTGGTACCAGCCGAGCAGCCATCTACGCTCTGCACTCCCTTGGCTACAGCCCTATATACGTTGTCGCACGAAACCCTAATGCTGCAGACTACCTTCGCTCATCTTCATCGTTCCGTGACAACATTAAGATCCAGCAGGTAGCCGAAGCCAGCCAGGTACAGACGCCACCAAACGTGATCATCAGCACAGTACCCGCAGACAAGCCGATCGATAATTCGATGTGGGAGTTGCTAACGACCTTGCTGCAACAAACCAAAAATACCGAAGGGCCACGGGTTCTACTGGAGATGGCCTACAAGCCTCGCCGTACGCCGTTGATGGAGCTAGCCGAGAAATCGGGATGGACTACTATCCCAGGCCTAGAGGTGCTCGCATCTCAAGGCTATTACCAGGTACGTAATACTTTACAACGTCAACGTCAACGGTGATTTGGAATCTGCCTTATTAACTTTGAGTTTGTCTATAGTTCCAACTCTGGACCGGTATTGTACCGTTATTCTCCGATGTACGCGCGGCCGTGCTAGGTGATGAGCCTGCCGCTTCCAGCTGAACGATGTTGTTGCTACCAATCCATATAGCCTTCCAGAAGTAGACTAACGGGTTAACTTTGCTTCTATATTACCCCCATAAATAGAGAAAATTTTACCAAGCCTCATGATGATAATACTTGATATTCACACCCATTTCACATGATATACAAATTCTTATTGCCTCAAAAACTCCGCGGGATTCGTCATCCTCGGAGTTGAGGCAAGATAGCTGCCTGGAATTGGTAAGGAGGGTGGTGCAGTAGCACCGAAGCCCGCATTATCCGAATGGGTTGCCTCAGGAAAAAAAGGAGTAGTAGTCATAAAATATATAAGAATTTTTTATTTTTTTTCGGGCTGTATAGTGGTCAACTGACTGGGCGCATAGGCGAGATCTATTACCCGAGGGGATGGATGGTTGTAGATCTATAGCCGAGCCTCTGTTAAGCGTAGATTCTGCGTAGTAGTCTCTTTGCGGCGAAGCAGGTATTTCTAGCACGTGGCGAGAGGCGTATAGACGCGTGTGCGTCCCGTATCTAACCATAGATTCGATAGAGATAGACGAAATAGGCAGAAGTATTTGGATTTATGTAGTAGTGCATGTGAGGCGACGTCCATGGGTGATGGATACTACGCGTCGATTCGACTTATAGCATACATAACATTGAAAAGCACCGCCACATATGTCACTATCAAGCCTCATTACCCCTGGAACCTTTTTTCACATGTTTTGATTGGCAGGGGTATGGGATAGATTGGAGGGTATCTAATCTAGTGTAGAAAAAAAGGTGGCTTTTTTTTTGTTTAAGCGAGGCGGATGCAGATTCGGGTGGCTTCGGTTAATGCCGAGTAGATTCCAGAACAAACCAACGAGCGAACGAGACGAAGACGAAGACGAGACGAGACGAGACTAGACGCAAGGGGAGATTTTTTGCTTTTTCTTTTTTTCTCTTTTGCTGACAGAAACGAAAAAGGTTACGATATGGTACGGTTTTAACTGACTCGGGACGAATTAGGGGATGAAGAATATTGATGTACCTATCATGTACCTGATGAGGCAGAGGTACATAGATAAAGTATACATGTATTGGCAAGACTACATGTAACAGACCAGGAGTGGCTTGTACCGAGGGGAACCGGGAGGCCGAAACCGTGGGCTCCGATAGACGGGCTCATGGGTACCTAAGGTAATACCTAGGTAGGTATCTATCTTAAGTACATGTAGTTAATCTCTATTCCGCCTAGTTATTTAATATACATACATGCTGCAAACTGCATGCGCGCATTTACATTGCTGTAAGGTCTCTTTTTTTCTGATTCCTCCCAATTTACGAGCATATAGCGGTAACGTAGGTATACGAGCATTTTTCTTTTCTCCTGCATCTCCCTTTGGGGAGGCGGGATGCAACAAAAGAGGGACTTTTCTTTTTCCTTTTTTTTTTCTAAGTTTGGACCCCTGGATGCCCTTTTTTTTCATGTCGGATGACGTCGTTGGGTTTGGTTTTATAGGTGCCTCGGGCTTAATGTACGTTATGTAGTGCATGTATGCAACGAAGATGCATGTCGTGCAGTAAGTTATGTAGGTCTTTGGCGGGCTTTATCCTTGCGTAATCGAGGTTGTATACGAACCAAGTACTAGGTACTTATGTATGTGCTATAGGTATGTAGGTGTGTAGCTTTGGAGGCTTGTATGTAGGCAGAGCTCTGCATGTGTGAGGTTGTGTAGGTAGTTATGTGGTATTCTACAGGTCGTATCTCAGATACGGCCTCGCAGGAAAATAGATAGAAAATAATAACATCAAGCTTGTTTATAGGGCGCGTAACGAGGTATGCAATCTAAGTAACCGGTTTTTTTGTAGCTTCATTACATAGCTCTATTAGTTTTATTTTTATTTTTGCTTTTCGACCCTGAAATATAACCCCGAATATACGTAAGTACGAGGAAAGAAATAGAGTAAGAATGATACCTGACGACCACTTACACCTACGCCTTGCATGTATGTACCTATACCAACTACATAGGTACACAGGTACACATACATCCATGCCTTAAGCTCTTTTTTGCTTGCTTGCTTGCTTCATTATTGCTACAAGCTGCTTGCTTACTTCCTAAAAGTCCGACGCCAAATTACATCGCATAAGGCATCGCATAGGCGTCGCATCGAATCGTATCGCACGGGCCAAGAACTAAAATACCAAAACCTCGGCTGCATCCATTCGACGCAGGCCTCAAGAATAAGCTACTAGGTAGGTACCTAACCTAATCCTACGTGGAGATACCCGCTACCAGTCACGAAGCTATACCGAACGATGCGATGCTCGGAATCTCACTTCGCATTGAGGTAATTATAGCTGAACGATATATGCTTTCTCGCTCATAACGTCAAGTTAACTAACAAGTTAGGTACCTACCTACTTATTTTATACCACGTACACATACTAACGTACTTGGAGTAACCTCAAATACATATGTAGAGGCATGTACATGTAAATCAGCTCCAAGGTACGGTAGTAGTAACAACAGATCAATAAATCGAAGCTTCCCCGCGTGCGGCCGCACACCTAACACAAACACATACCTACGCCCGCCTCACATCATTTAGTTACAATAGTACATATCTTTAGTACCTCTTAAAAATCATCAGACATGTCACCACAAGCACGTAAGAATCGTAATAGAAAAAGAAAAATAATAGTTAACTAATAAGTGATAACTACCTATCATCCCATCCAGACAAACAAACGGCAACTTTAGACCGAGGTTCCAAACGCCAAACGCCAAGCAACAATGGCGCCTGTTGATTAATTCACTTTCCGTCGGACCCGCGGGCTTTAAATATAAGCTTAATCTCTTTTTTTGCTTTTTTGTTTAGTTACCCCAAGGCAATCCAGCAAGGGACACGTATCGTATCGTATGCATACAAGCGAGAGCACAAGTATTATACCAATCATTCAATCATTTCATTACTTTCATTACAGAACCAATGAATTGTCATGTAGTTATTTCTGATGCATGCACTCAAGATATAGATGTAAAATAGGTGGTAGGTAGTATTAATATGTAAAAGAGTACCTTCGCAGGGTCATTAACTCTATAATGTTACTAAGTATGTTATCGCTGTCAAAGTTGACAGACAGAAACTCCCCTCGGCTCTCTCTCAACCCATTTACTTTTTTCTTTTCTTCTTAATTGATATGCCGTCATTCCCGTATCATATTCATAAATAAATAATACAATCTTTTGTGTTTCCTGTTCCCCCTTGTTTTTTTATCATGATCCTGCGTACCACCCAAACTTGCTATGTGTTGCTTGTAGTAGAAAATGAAATGAACAGAAACAGAGAACAAGAAAAAAATACACCCGCTGATCATACAGTCGTAATTTAACAATATTCGTCTCGTCATGCTTCCCCTCTTCATCCCCTTCCCCTCCAAATCAACACGCTATAGTGAAGCCTATTTAGATATACTCTCTCTGATGAATGCTTTTTTGTTTCCCAGCCAGAATCGTACAGCACCCCGGTAAATGCAGCGGGTGTAAGATAATAGGTAACTGCCCCATTGGCGGCAGATGACGAAAATTATACAGTGGAAGAAGAAGAAAAAAAAACCATTAAACAATAAAATGTAGGGCTGAGCAGAAAGCAAACAATAAAAAATCATCGCTGATCCAATTCCAGCAATTTTCTTTCCTTCCCAAGTCTATAAGGTAACCAGACCCGTAGCCCCGTAACCCCCTTTAGAAAAATACATGAGATGACGAAATAAAGGAAATATGCAAAAAGGAATTTAGACAAGGAACCTGATTTAATTTTTTTTTTCATCCTTCATCAGTTCCGGTTTCCGCTCCGCGATGTGAACAGTGACGCTTAGTTTACCTGCGAGCTACCCAAATAGCTCCAAAAGTCGATGCGGAGTGATGACAGATGCAAAACGACATGATGCATGTCCCACAGGTAGTTTAGGTAGTTAGGGGGTAGCCGAATCGATCTGACGACAGTCATGATGGTTACATGGGGAGTTCGTCAGAAAACGGAAACGGAAGCGGAATCGAGGGTAAAGCGTTCCGGTAGAATGTACCAGAAAAACTTAGGTCAATGATGCAAACCCACGATAAGCGAAATGGAATATGATGTAGGTGGTGATGCTGTAGCACTCGGCGGCCCACGCCCAAAAAAACCCTACAATTTCCAACCGTTACGTCATTGAGACGACGTCATACAGCCAGCAGCTAAATCATCCAGCCAGTCATAGGCGCTGCAGGCACTGCGGGGACAGCGGTCGGGTCCCAACCCAAGGGTCCTGATTGATCAGCATGGTTTGTGGCCCAAGTCCCAAGTTTAGAAGCCGGACCACCGCTATGCGCGACCCATGCCGCAAATAGTCAAGTGCATCGTTAGCCCGCAGGACCCTGCAGATTGACGTTGGACCCTTGATATCGATCCTATCTTCCAACGTCAACGGGTGGCCCCACTCGCTACCTCGCTACACCTCGGCTCTGCATTGCATTGGGCATTTGCATTGGGTCCGCCCTGCTTCCAGACCATTCGAGCACCATTCGAACCATTCGATCCCATACCCTCCACCAGGAACATTCTCGCTCGCAAACCCGCACCGCCTTAATTTTTTTTTTTGCCTTGGGCTTGGTCTTGGCAGTGCATGCCGCATACGTTGCAGATAGAGGATGAGAGAGCGTTTAGGCTTCGCTATGCGCCAACTCATACGCCAACACCACCTCGCCTCCGGTGCTTGCCCGGAAATTCCACGTCTGGGTGGCAGACGCGGTAATGCCTGGTGAGCGCATCTGCCCGACTGAATGTCTTTTCTTCCGTGCAGAGATCACACCGGACTTTTTGCTTGCGTGCGTTGTGGATCGTGTCTTCGTGTCGCGTAAGATCGTAGGGCCTGGAGAAGATCGTATTGCATGGCTTTCCCGTGCTCGGGTTTATCCTCTCGCACTTATGCGGCCCAGCCTGACTGTTAAGCACGGTACCGGGAAGTCCACCCGTAGCTGTCGGAGACGCCCTGACGTGGCTTAAAGCATTGGCTTGTCGATGTCCCTCGCGCTTGTGCTTCTGTAGCAATGCTGGCGTCTCGAATCGCAGCGTGCAGCCGTGATATGTGCAAGTGTACGTACCGCCATCCGCGCTGGCCCCCGCTGGTTTCTGGCTCGGGACATCGCCACCCTCTGAGTTGCTGGCTTCAGTGGAGCTTACTCTAGAGTATGTCGATGCAGCAGGGGTCGAACGCTGCTGTGGCTGCTGCTGCGGTTGTCGGTGCCCTATGAAAGGATAATGATGCGGCATTTGTACGTTGCTGGGCATGGAGAAATTGAATGCAGCCTGGATTGGTGTCGATGCCATTGACTGGAAAGACGGACTTGAATGTTGTGAGATGTTCCTAGATGCTGTATTTGTAGTGCCGTTGTTCGTAGGCTCTATGTTGTAGCTGTTGGTCTCATGTGGTTGGAACAGAGGCATGTTGGAACCATCATCCGACTCGTTGAAGTCAAGCATCGCGTCCTTTGGCGAGATCGTGTTCGGTGTTCCTTGCTGCTGCGCAGAGTTGCGTGCCATATGTTGTTGTAGTTCCTTGTCGTCTCTCTCAGCCTTCAACCGCTGGTTAATTTGTCGAGCTGATCCGATGTGCATTTGCTCCACGCCTACCTGAGGGAAATCGTTGAGAGCGGAGGCGTACGGAGAGCCTTGCCGGAAAGGGGACTGGTCATCCCGCGATGTGCTTGAGACTGGTGATTGTACCGCGCTCAGATGTTGACTGTTGGCTGCCTGAAGTCTCTGAGCGAACAGGTCGTTACTAGGCGACATAGCCATCTGTGTCTGAGGCGGTGGAGAAGCTGACGTTATAGTGAAGTTAGGACTATAGAGCTCGTCGTTATAGATGTCTGTCATGGTGCGGTCTAGCTTAGGAACTTGTTGGTTATGAAAAACTGCGTCATCGAAAAGGTGTAAGTAGTTGTCAAAGTCAAGGTCAGAATCGCACACGAAGGGCGACATAAGAACGGAGGCCTCACCATTCCTTGCTCTTCGGCAATCATCTTCGGGTTCGTGGAAGGACGGTGTCGCGGGTGAGTCACCTGCAACTGAACTCGCCACCGAGACAGGGTGAGATCTGGCTGAAGAATTCCCACCACCAATCGACAATTCAGGAGCCGGAGCTAAGCCTCGGTCACCCCTTTGCTTCTGTTGCTGCTGATTCGCTAGGTTTGGCAAGCCATCGACCGAGGATACATCGCGCGACATGTGCTGACCGCTGACTATATTGCGGTTACTGTTGTAGTTATTACTGCTGCTATTAGTAATGTTGCTGTCGCGGTTGTTGAACAAGGCGTTGGTATAGAAGTTATCAGACATGGACATAGGTTTTCCCATGCTGTACGCATAGTTGTTCTCGCCACCCCCTATGTCGTGGTACCCGTCGTTACCTGAATCGGGCACGGCAATGTGTGGGTTTGACGTGTTGGCATTATATGGCGATGCTGGACCGTTAGATCCAAGCGACGACAGGGAGGATTCGCGCTGGTGGCTGAAGCGATGTGTTGCTCTGGGAGTTTGTTGACTGCTGTGAAGCATCCACGAATCCGACGGCATCAAGTCTGGAACCTGGCTCAGGCTTTGGCTGTTGTTTCCCCCGTCAAAGCTTTGTTGCGTTGACGGCGTCGCGGGCGTCCTATAACGCTGTGAAGCGGCGATAGCGGCGGCGGCGGTATCTAATGTGGAGAGTGATGTTGACTGGTTGAAGCCGTTGTTCGTACTCGAAGTGCCGTCGAGGGATTGTTGAGGGAAGAACTGAAAAGGTTGATGAGTTCTCGATTGATAGGTATTGTGATCAAGCATCTGCATCATATTGTGTGACGATGCTATGGGTCGAGCGAACGAAATAAAAGTCGTCGAGTAATGTTTAGGTTTAAGTTTGTATGTAATCCTTGGTCGAAGGAAGAAAAATTAAGAGGAAGATCCAAGTAAAGTAGTTAATGTAGTTAGACGTAAAAAAAGGTATGTAATGCTGTAATCTTGTGTATTAGTTCGGGTAGAATCATTCAGTGTGGGGTGGAAAGCAGAGATGTGGCGAAGATAATGACTTAAATAACAGAGGGGTCCAATTGAACTGACATCCAGATTAATGGAGTACAGGGATTAGAGGAGTCCGATTAGGTATAGGAAAAGTACCAAGATACCTGAGGTACAAGGAACCTTGGCTTCCTTGGCTTTTTTTTTTTTTTTTTTTTTTTTTTTTTTTTTCTACCCTCTCTCTTCCAATTCCTTTCTTTCCCTAGGTATGTATTCTACCTCCGAGGGAAACTCTCACAGAGTAAAACCTTGACAGAGGGTCCTCAATTTAACCTTATTGGGAACAGGAGTGACTCGGAGCAGGATTCCGCCGGCCAAGTCACTTAATCGAGAAAGAGACTATCCTTTAGGTAAAATCGGCAGTCGTATATCTCGTGTATCTCTATGTCTCTCTTCTCTTTCTTCTCTTCTTAAAAATCTGATGAGTAATAGTCAGGTGGAAGAGTGATTGATAGTAACGATGATGGCTTGATAATGAAGCGCTAGGTCAGGTGGTCCAACCAGGTTTATTGGTTTGGGATCGCACCTCTTTGTTCTCGATCTGCTTTCCCGGATCGGCTTTTGGCCAACTACCCGTAGCTAGTCTCTAATTCAGCCAAGATCGATGATATATCGGAGTTTGGTCGGTCTGCGTTGTTGTTCTCTGTCTTGTTTGTCTTGAGACGAGGGTAAGATTGCAAAATAGGGCGGCATCTGATGATGATATTTATTGTTCGGCCAGAGGTCAACATGGCTTAGTACCTTTGACTCGCTTATACATGCAATACGTGCAATACGTGCAATACATGCAGTATATACAGTATATGCAGGAGTATACATCTTTTGAGAGGGACATTATTCATCCCCAGCTCAGTGGAATACTATGTATGTAGGCGCACGCAGGTGCTGATTCGATGCCTCGACGGTTAAGGCGTAGAAGTTGGCTAAGTCAAGAATGGAAGTACGAAGTAGAGCGTAGTAGAAAAAAAAAGGTACTTAGAGCGGTACAAAGATACTAGGTATGTAATGTGGTGCGGGTCTACAGGGGGGCCCTTGGGCTTTAGCTGCTCAAATGACGTAACTTCGTATGCAGTTTGCAGTGGTTCAACAGCAGGGGGTTGTGAGGTGGCCCTGTTATGATTCAAGATACATCCATGTGTGGGTTGTGCAACGTCGATGAGAGACCCTTCTTCCCTTTGTTCTATGTATTCATCTTTTTTGATTTTTTGGTTTATCTCCCGGTCTGGCTTGCATCATGGATTCCCCATTTGGTTGGTATACCTAGTCCGATGCTTGTCCGACACATCCATTACAATATCATCTACCCATTCTGTAGTTTTTTTTTTTGATAGGTAATGCGTAAGAAGTGAGCTATACTTCTATGCATTCCGATGTATTCCCGGTTATCCGCGGAGGGCCGCCTGCATTGCACTGCCACGGCTAGATTTACGAGCCACAAGTATTCAGCAGGCAAAGGTTCGAGGCTTTCAGTCCTCAGATGGGTATCTCCGACAAAGGCAGGTGCTCCCGAATCGCGAGGCCGCGAAAGAGGGCTCAATTAAACAATTAGACAATTAGAGAAATGAAAATTGATAGTTTGTAGAAAATCATTACTATGTACAGTAGGTAGCAGATGTACTACTGGGGTCATCTTTACATATACTTTAAACACAAAGCTCGAGCCTAGAACAATTACGGACATGGAATAGATGCATCTACTAACACGTGTGAGATCTAGAACCGTACGCGGAGAATTGGTCACATGTCAGGTACCAGTCAGATCATCTCTCGTGTTAGTCGAGTCACAATCGTTCCATAGTCATAAATAACAACATTTTAATCATGAAATATACTGAAGTATCATGTTAATACTTTTTCGGCATTGTCGCATGGATAAATTAGTCATGAGCTCAAGATGAGTAGTATATCTCCAGGCATTTGTCTTCAATCTTCTCCGGGATTTCTGCATTTCGGATGCGGTGGAGTTGGCGGGGTTTACGACGCATCGGCGTAGAAGGAGCATAGGGCACAACGGGAGTTTCGGAGTCGTGATTACTAGTGTATTAGGGGTTTATTATGCAGCAATAACTAATGCAAATGCAAATGCAATTACTTTCTTTTTTTAGCCTTCTGCTAACCTTACAGAAATAGTATAAACTACAAATATGCAAAAGAAAATAATTTGCGAAAGGGTTTGTGCTACGGAGAATTAATGGTCCTGGGCAAGCGAAAAAATTGTTTAGGCACTAATTATCACCTCCAAAAAATCTCGGCATTCGAGCTTGGCGTTATTCAGCCCTACATGGAATCATGTAATAGAAAAATGGAATGGAAGCACTGGCTTTTGAGTCTCATCGTATTCCGATGAGTCCGACGTCCTTAACTCCCGCGAATCCTGCGAGCCGGAGATGACTAACAAGCCTTATTTCCCCCTCCTACTCCATCTGGTCCTCTCCTCTGTCCCCCTTGGGTAACATACGGCCTTACACGCAGACCCCGAACCCGGTAGAGCGCAGTATCAACATCACACGTGATACACGCAAACCCCGTTCGCAACCGTGGGGTGGCCTGCCATACCTAAAACTCACAATACCAGACAACGGCGAACGCCGTTCGGAGAAATTTGTAACACTTTGAGGCCAAGTGCATACCTACCTACTACCTAAGGTACCGAGGATGCTTTAGGCGCAGATTCCAAAAGCATTACCCAAAAAAAAAAAAAATTTTTTGCTCAGCATTATTTTACACCCTGCACGGCACTTCAGTATTTCGAATGTATTTCAAATGTCCCGTTCGCGCTTACGGTTGGTAGAATGAAATCCCGGAGATCTGGAACCGGCAGTTTGGAGACAATAGGAGATTCTGGACCTTCAATTGGTAAGAAAAAATGGAAATGGATTGTGGAACATTCTACTAAGTACATGATGCGTGGCTGTGCTATGTACGCCCATGTACCTTACATATCGGTTGTTCCGGGCGCTTGTTCCTCCACTTAGCGAGGTTTCTTCTCTTTTCTTTTTTTTTTACCAGTTGATTCTGTTGGTTCAGCAGATTATACCTAATTATGTATAAGCACCTAACTGAGGTTACCTTTTTGTTATAACGTAGGTAGATACATTAGGTATACTTGTCAAGCTTGAGTGGGTTTAGTTACGGGATACTGGAGCCGAGATATACATACATAGTAGTGTAACTAGTGTTATACACAAGCCCAAACCAACCAATTAGAAGCGTTATAGCGTTATAAATATGTATTAAGCATATCTCTTGATCGATTGGCGTTATCCGATCGGCACTTTCCCGTGGGTATCGGGAGGCAGCCCGTACAGCCCGTATGGACAAAACCTCAACTGCGCAAAGATACGGCATAACCATGAATTGTGACCACCTACATCGTTACCGACGTTGTTATTGAGGGTGGATATCGGCTATAATCGCCTTTATCCATATACGTGCCTTTTCGTGTGTCATTCATGTCCATCAGCCCAAGCCATCAGCTAGGTCAGGAACCAAAAGCGAGCGTCAACGGCACAGGCACAGGAGATCAGGGATTAGGGATTAGGGATAGGTAAATGTGCAAGCGAGCACAGCCTTTCCGTTCCCGACCTATAGTGCTGACGATAGATACACACGAAATCTGAGCAACGCATGGGGTCAAAAAAATATGGGAAAGTTAAGAATACGATTCCACATTTCCCCATGCTTCTTAGATTTCGTGTAATCCGGTCTTGCTGCGGCTGAAGTACATGTAGCATTCAGCTTTTGTTGCAAACACCCCTTACTCAATTTTTTGTAGTCTCCCACGTGGGACTTGCTTGCTTGCTTGCTCGCTTCGACCGACACGAACATACCAAGCTGGGCTAGAACTTCACTAAACTACTGCAACGAGGGGGGATGGATGCCCAACACTCGAGAACACGAAGTCTTAGACAAAAGCCAAAGTTACGTTGCAACTCATAAAATATCTAAGTAGACAAAAATTTTTCCTTTTCTTCTCTTCACTCTACCGACGAAGCCGTATTATTCCGTACCACGATAGCATTTCCACGGGATCGGTCGGCCCCGGCTCGGTGGCTTCTGTACTCGTAACTCCTTATTGACTAGCGCAAGCGCAAGCTCTTATGTACAATCCTCATCTGGAGTTGATGTGTACAATCTAGAACTTTTTTTTTTTTTTTTTCCTTTTTTTTTTTCTCTCCCCCGCAAAGTTACCTGTGCGTCGTGTGGGTGCACGTACCAAGATGAGGCGCCAGCGTCAAAGTAGCATCCAAGCTGTTCTCCATGTTGTAACTATGCAAGCTCGTTAAGACAATTTTAAATGTAACATAGCACCGCCTAATCCATAACATTGCTGAAAAGTTCATGTAGGCTTCCTCATACTCGCATGCATGTCTCGAAAATGGTAGACGTTGATTACTCGTCGACGCCAGATATCCACTTGAAACAAAAACCATGCATCGTTACCAAGGAGTCTAGAAGGCGATGCCCATGTCTCTCGCGCAGGCTGTTGGTTACGACGTGGACCTCGTCTTTGAGTGCTGACATCGTAACGTACTACAACGACAACACCTCAAGAATCGAGACCGCCTGAAATAGACCAGCTGATGTTTCACAGCTTCCCTATCCTAGGGCGGCGGATAGGGCTCGGTTTCGAATACATACCCAAATAATCAGCTACCTTACCTTTACCTATGCCAATACCACACCTAAATGCTGTGTCGTGGATATACGCCAGCGGTTACGCGCATCCGCAAATTCGATGATGGTTGGTTTCACACGGGCGTTGTCAGCATCGCATCATGCTGGTGATCGCATGAGATCTTGCATGAAGGGGGTCAGGTCCAGATATAGCAACGGCTTCTCCGTATCAAATAGATGATTTGATTTTTCTCACAGCCTACACGGGGCCAACCCATTCATGATTCAAATTTCGCACATCCTCGGGTCCAAGTATGAATGTAATTACCTACACATGTCCACGGAGAAGTTCGACGCCCTACTCGAGCCAGCCCTAATTGACATTTCCGCAATGCCGAGGAATTGAGATGAGATGAAATAATAAGAAATGTTTAAATATTTATATTTAACGGTAAACTAGGGCGAAACTTTAGTGATTAAGCTCATGCTAACTGGTGCTAACTAATGCTAACTAGTCTAAAATCGGATGAAACTTGGTGGATATTAGGACGCGCCTTAGTCTCTATAAGTCACCGGTTACACGCGTTATTTCGCGTTTTCGAGAATCCCCGCCGACCTTTCTTTCTAATCAGCCCCTCGGCCCCTTCGATATTTCCCACATGCCCATCGTACATTTAAATCCGACTACAGTACGGTGTATTTCTTTCTTTCTTTCTTTCTCTTTCTCTTTTATTTTGACCTTTCTTTTCCCCCTTTTCTTTCACGTTTTTATTTTCTCTTTCTCTTTCTTTCTTTCTTTGTGGAGCAAGAAAGTTGCTTGCACTGTGTGGCTTATATCCTGGCTCCATACCGAGGCTAACATGACCAGTGTCATGTCAATCATAACGTGTCGTTAATTGAAGCTCACGATATACGAGGTTAGCTCGGACTCAACGGCGAAGATCTTACTACTATCTCTAGTGGATAACAGAATTTAGACGATGCCTTGGCCTGGGTTCAGAATCGGTTGGCTCTCTACAGTATGTTTCGATTTATTGATCGCGTGACAAGAATTGAGCTCAGCTGATACCCCAACATCGCCGATGTCAATCGGAAAGTTCAGTAAAATAGCGAAACTGTGGAGTGTTTATCGTACGTAAAACATAGTCCATCCTGTTGAAGTGTCAGTATGTGTCATAAAAAGTGCGTTTGCCATTTGAGATCGTCTGCCTGTTGCCCTGACCTGACCTGACCTACTTCTAGGCAGTCTCGTAACATGTACCTGTACATATCAGGAACAAGAGCCATATTAGCAATTCCTGTAAAACATCAGTAGTTCAATTACTGCCTGGAGTGTGACCTATCTCTATGACAACGTCTGACTGTGATGGGAGCAAATCAGTTTGGATGCTTACACTACGACTGCGTGGTGTTCTTGGTAATATGCTTCCTCTCCATAGTATCCAGGAATAAAGTGTCGTTGCTACTATCACATTCTTCCGCTTAGAAGATGAGGTAAGAACTTGAAGCTTGTGATAAGTCGAAACGATTTCGCATAAATCATCAATGTTTGGATGCCTCGCGTGACGCCTATGTAGCAAACAAACAGAGTGAGGCAGAGGTTATTTACATTTATCCATCTATAGGACTGGGTCAGGATCGGCGTAGGAAGGTCATATTATGAGTAATAGTGCTTCTACGGACCAAGAACCCTGCAGACTAACGTCCTTAAGACGCTATGTCGCGCGCTCACGTCAAGCATAGACGGATTCAGATTACGTACGCATATAGTCACGACATGAGATGATGTGAATGATTTGATGGGCGTATTAAAAGATGAAAAGAATGTTCTTGCACTACTCATGACTCCAGTTTCGAGGAAACGCGAGAAATAGATGTGTCTGAAATTATATATACCTTACAATATGCACATAAATTCGTAAAGGACGCATAGAGCGTGTAATGGTTCGGGAGATAGCTATGAAACCGCTACACTACCAAAAGGTAGACCATTGTCAACTCGGGGGGTTGACGTTGCTATCTCGACCTAGAAGGACAGTACCGTAACAGAGCGTAACTTACCTTGAATATTTATAGTAGTTATACAAAACTGGCTCATCGACTGAACGGATATATATGAATATTGGTCTACATATAATTACATAAGGCACAACGGTGGTTCGATAACATGAAATAGCTTGGGTCGTGTTTATAAAAGTTGAGGAACTTTCAGATGTTGTTTTCAAGTCCACTATTCCCACTACGATTCCAAATGCATACTTGAAAGTTGGAAAATATACATAATAAGTAGGATATTATCATTTTATTAATCAATAAATGAAACCTGACGCATTCGCTACTATTCTTGAAACGATGCCTATTACTTTTCGTTATATGGCTTATTATGACACACGACTGTAATCAGATGTTATGATCATTGTATAAGCATCAAGATGTAACACAGAGCCTTACGTGTCTCATGATAAATATCATCTATATTTACAACATGGTGTTAAACACCTTAATAAATTTGGAAAAGAAGAAGGGTCCTATTGTTTTACGCAAATAAGTTCTAACTGATATTCAACTATTTACACACATTTATATTAATTGAACCCATTAGCTGATAGCATGTAATACCTTTGGTCATAAGATGTCACAGTACAGTCCTTATAGGTCGAGATAGTAACGTCAATGCCTCGAGTTGACAACGTTCCACCTTTTGGTAGTGTAGCGGTTTGATAGCTATCTCCCGAATCATTACATAAGATTAAGATGTCTACAATATTTGTACACTATGAATGATCTTAGTATGTATTGAAGACTTATAACTCATAGGTGGGAATAAACACAAAGTCGATTTGATATATTGTAACTAGCATATGTTATCAATTATGTACATCACTGACTTACCAAAACACCAACACATTAAAGACATATAGGACAAAGAATACAGCCAGTCCCTAACTCTTCATGAGATATACTACACAATACAATACATTTACCGCGAGGTAAACCTAAGAGTCATTTAGAGAGTTAGGGTACGTCCTACTGATAACATGAGGTTTATATGAAATTCATCGAGACAAACACGGCCGAGTCAAAATTCTACATACGATAAGACGGCGAAAATATTCATGGTCTGTAAAGTACTTGTAAATATAGATTATCTATGTTTGCTACTAGCTGAGCTGAATCACAAACAACGCCTTTACTCTCAAATGATAAAGCTTCCCCAACACACTAAAGAAGGATGCAGACTTTTTATGATATTAAAACTATGCTCAATCCCAGTTCTATCTTGGATTTTCTAGTAATATGGATATCGAACAGGTCGTATGTAAGCCGACACAGATGGAAATTTTATTTCTGAAGACAAACATGGAGTTCAAGTTCTCAGATGGTCTCGGCACGTTCAGCAGTCTTATTGTCAACATACGGACTTAGAAGTAATAGCAAGTTGGCTTCTTGTGGTCAGTCTCCTACATATCGAGCTACTTGTGATTATGCATAAACATCATAACCTCACATAGGTTAGGTATCTTATCATGTTCTAGAACCGTAAACCATGTAACGAAGGGGATTACATCGGATTAACTCCAAAAAGTTGAACCATTGGAACTTTTGATCACAAGAACATCTAGGCTACAAATTACAAATGTCACTGGATGACGGGGCGATAGCATGACAGAACAGATACTCGGATATTATGAGGCATTCACAAGTAATCAAGACAGACAAGTGTTCTTATGTGTTCGTCAATTGATTATGTCTCGATGGACAAATCCAGGTAGTGGACCCCCTTAATCCCTTATTTATGATACAGTGAACACCCTAAACGCAGAACCGAATCCCATGATCATCATGACCAACCACAATGCAAATAGTATGTGGCAACCGCGAGAAAAGACTTCATAACAAACGTGACCAAACCCCCTTCCAAAAGACCGAGACTGAACGCTTAACCACCGAAACCGTACAGGGTGCGGCCTTGTCGCTTCAGAGCGTAGACGACGTCGAGAGATGTGACGGTCTTGCGCTTGGCGTGCTCGGTGTAGGTGACGGCGTCACGGATGACACCCTCAAGGAAGGACTTCAGGACACCTCGGGTCTCCTCGTAGATCACTGTGGGGGGAAGACGCGTTAGTTCTAATCGAACGCGTCGAAGACGACGGAGTGTAGATGTTAACTTACTGGCCGAGATACGCTTGACACCACCACGACGAGCAAGACGTCGGATAGCGGGCTTGGTAATACCCTGGATGTTGTCACGAAGAATCTTGCGATGACGCTTGGCGCCACCCTTTCCGAGGCCCTTGCCACCTTTGCCGCCTATTTCGAGAGTATGTCAGTAAACGTGAACGCGATCTTGGATAAGGCTGAAGCTGAAAAGCTAAAATAGGATTCTACTCACGTCCAGTCATATTGAATGAGTGTTAAAAAGAGTAAAGTGGTTGGTAGGATTTGGTATTAGGGGAGTTTTGTTTGGGTGCAAGTGGTACAGGTTGAGGCTGATATGCAGGCAGTTATGTTTTGAGAGATTGGGAAAGATTGAGACGTGGGGAAAAGTGACAGTTTTAAATATGAACGGGTGCGGAACCGGTAGCGTTCGAAAATCAGATCAGCCCGGGCCCCGGGGATTGAGAAACGCGAACTCGTGCCTGATCAGCCCCACCCAACTTTCTCAAAAATAATACGGGTATGGAATTTAGCCAATAGAAAAAAAGAGAAAACTTACCTGGTACGTTCCAACGCGTTTTTGTAAGGCAGCTGCGCCCTGTATTTACAACGGGGCTCCGCTATTCCCATTCAGGACGTATTCCATATGCAAGAGTTTAAATCAACTGGAACCAATCATTAATTCGTATTTTCTTATCGCTTTTTCGGCTTTTACTATTGCTCTTCATACTTGGACACTAAGATGCTCCTCCAACTTGCGAGTTCACCAACTAAGCATGTTACAAGCACAACTTTAATGGTGATAATTAAACCTTGTGCACTTTTCTCTTAATTACCAAGCTAGGATTAGTTGAATGTTTTATTTACTTCTAGTTTAACTTAATGTAACTACATGGGGAGATCTCGATGCCTTCCACAGAGAAGCTTTTAGATCTAGAAGGATGCCCTATGCATATGCGCAACAGCCGCCCTTCATCATACGCAAAACTTTAACAATGGTACATAGAACACGCTTGATTTCGCCACCTAGGAAAAAGAATAGTCGCATGCTACATGTTTGTGCTAAGCATATCTAGTCGTGCAAATAGGATAATGAAACAAGTACGTTAGGTACCTGATTTTATGACGAATCAAGTACATGTAACATACGCCAGTATCTCTATGTCGTGCTTTCAGCTGAGTCACATATACATCCATTCACCTTATCGAATGTCTTATCAATTTTGATATTATTGGCATGCATACGTACCTATCGAATAGGTAGCAATTGCCCATTTGCCCTTTTTCTTGATTTAGAGGATTAAATGTTTACAAAAATGGTAAAGTGACTATAATTGTGGAGAGCGCGCTTCGATGCACCCAATCACAAATTAAACAAGTACCGGATGGCAACCAAGTCTCAAAATTCCCACCTAAAATCCAAGCACTTTTGAACAGCAAAACGCATCCCTGTCCCCCCCCCGAAAAAAATAATCAACAACTCACCCCGAAAGTTAACCGCGCCTTTTCGATTTTAATTTTTTTCTGATCCTCCCAACGTAGCGCATTGACCATCTGATTAAGGTAGTTGCCCCCCCGGACTTACCTACTCGCAACACACAATCAGCCAAAGAAGGAACCCACTCTCTCACATATTTAACCAAGTCTCCCCCACCCCCTCCAATCCGTTTTCTCTTTTCTACATTCTACAACAACCATCAATCCACAAGGCAATCCGCATTCGCCTCATCTCAACATCCATCAATACTACCACTTCCATCTACCATTTCATCACCAAATTAATCAACAATCATCACTTACAATGGCTCGCACCAAGCAGACCGCCCGTAAGTCCACTGGTGGCAAGGCTCCCCGTAAGCAGCTCGCCTCCAAGGCCGCTCGCAAGTCCGCCCCGTCAACCGGTGGTGTCAAGAAGCCTCACCGCTACAAGCCTGGTACCGTCGCTCTCCGTGAGATTCGTCGCTACCAGAAGTCGACTGAGCTTTTGATCCGAAAGCTCCCCTTCCAGCGTCTGGTAAGTTATTACTCATTACCCATCTTTACCTCGCTGTCGCCTTATCTATTACGCGACCTTGCTTCCTCTACTTAACGCGACTGCCCCGCATCGCGATCTTTAATCAACATGAAACTAACGCGTCACTTAATAGGTTCGTGAAATCGCCCAGGATTTCAAGTCCGATCTCCGCTTCCAGTCTTCCGCCATCGGTGCTCTTCAGGAGTCCGTCGAGTCTTACCTCGTCTCCCTCTTCGAGGACACCAACCTGTGCGCCATCCACGCCAAGCGTGTTACCATCCAATCGGTCAGTACCACCGCCACTCCATATCATTACTGTTTTACGTATATACTAACAACCTCTGCAGAAGGACATCCAGCTTGCCCGCCGTCTCCGTGGTGAGCGCAACTAAGCGCTAGTTGCCTACTTACGGTCTTGGTGAATTTGCGCTTGCGAGGGGGTTTGGTTCGGATGCTGCACTTTTTATGATTCCCCAAAGGGATTGGCATGATGAATTCGGTTTACAGGGAATGGTAATCATTACGGCGTTTGCGAATACGTTGCTTTTTACTACTTACAGATATGGATTGTACCATCAGTGATAGGCAGGTCGGTCTTGTTCATAGGCGCTGCGCGATACTGAGAAGCAGAGAAATCTGAAACATGAACAAAACAAAAACTTCTCTTAGTCTTTCCATTGCCCTCGAGTGACTTTTAATGTAACTATCGCTACGCACTAGTTTATGAATCATACCGTATGCTTTATGTCTTGAAATATCTGCCTAATTTTAATCGCGTGGCCGCTGCTAATGGCGAACACGTCCTGCCACTTAAGGTGCCGCCGTTTATAATATTAGTTTGTGCCCTGTAAACATGTTACGTGCAAGCATCATTACCTTGCTGCAATACAGTACTTGAACCAAGTCACTCTATATACTTGTATGATCAGAGAAGACTAAACTTTCCGTAGTGAGTCTTCTCTAATCATACGAGGTAGCGATCTTGAATAAATAGAGGATGTCGGGATGACTGCGGCACCCGTTGCTTTACCCGGCGGGGCAGGCTTACGGTACACGAGGAATGAATAGATGTATCTTACTTTTTAGCTGGTCTGCTGCCTTATCCGCGCGTGTGTCCTTAGTTCCAATAGTGATGATAGACTTTGGTAGATATATACCTATATACCTATATACGCCGTGTTTCTGACGAACTTAATTCGGATATGTAAAACGTAGGGAGAAGGGAGGATATAAGAGGAGTTAGTTTGTATTAACTAACTACTTATAACTAAGTTCTTCGATTCTTTCCTTTGGGGTTTCGGAGAATTGATGGAATGTCCTGTAAGCCCGGCGTATTGTTTGGGGGGGGGGGGGGGGAGAGAGAGAGCTGTCGTCTTGTTTAGGGAGCATCGTGTTCACATCCGAGTCACAAGTTTATAATGATTAGTTTCTACCTGTCCATCAAGAGTTAGGATGTAGAACGAATATTAATGAATGTATCCGGCGTAGAAAATGGAGAAAATGGTATGTATTGGGGATTGGCCTCCCATATATTGGCCACGATATGTTGGCCACGTTGAACACGAAATTCACCTTGCCGCAAATGACTTCACTTGTACCTGGTTAACACTCAAGTTTTTATATTTCTCAAGTCATGTACTCATTTATATGCTTCCCTCACGAGATATGAGCTCGCTGAGTAAACTAGTTCCATGTTTTTCTATCATCACCTGAGGTATTGGTATCTTATTGCATAGGTACCTAAGTACCTAGGTAGGTAGGTAGACATGCTTTACCATGTTCTGGGTCGAACGCGCGGGACATTTCATACCCAAACAGAACTTATCATAGAATGGGGACTCCTCGTTAACTTAACCCACATGACAATATTGCTTCATATTACGAATCCTGATTATGAAACAGTTGGTATTTTCCCATATCTAACACTAAGAATACAACTGTACTCCTAACCAATATTCGAAAAATAAATCCATTGCGCCTTTTTTTAATACCCTATTTATTAACAGCTATGACTTCTCAACCCAGGTGGTTCTTCCCGTTCTTCGGATGCGCCTTGAGAAGAACGTCAAAGGCTCCCGTTCCGATCTTGCCGAGCCTTCCCATAACGATTCGGCCACTGGGTGTGGTAAGATCGTCCCAGTCTCCGTCGAGAACGGCATCCTTCAAGAAGGATAATGTCGTTTCGAAACTCATCTTGGTGAACGGACTGACGTTCCCCTTCAAACCATTGCGGTTAAACGGCGTGAACCCTCCATTCCTCGTCATGTAGTCTCCGATGAGGTTGAGATGTCGCTTATCGACGGCGATACCGTGACCTTCGAAAACACCGCCAAGTTCCCGAATGATACTGTTGCGTGCTGCCTCAACACCATACACCTCGAGCACTGATGCGATATCGTTCGTCTGGATTCTATTAGGGTTGATAAAGTCGCCATACTTCTGCATGGCTCGGAGATTGACACCGTTGGTGTGTACTACGGCTCTCTTCTCTTCCTCCCCGGTTCGCGGATCAACTATCTTCTCGTCCGCTACGAATGTGCAGGACTTAATACCATCGATTTGCTGTATGAGCGCCTTCTTGACTGCATCTTGGACGATGCTCAGCATGAGAATCTTAGGTATGTTGGAATCGTACTCGAGTGTGAAGTCACACCACTCGCCCTTCTTTTCATCGCATGCAAAACGAGACACGACCGGCGTCCTCTCCTTGACGCGACTCTCCCGGGCGCCTGCTCGTTTGCTGACGCTGCCGTCTTCGTCCTCGTCATCGCTAGGTGGAGGTGGACTACCACCAAAGCCTTCATCCTCAGGCTCGTCTTCGTCTTCGGGCGATGCCTCTCGTTCCATCCGCTGCTGGATCTCGTCATCCTCCTCATCATTCGCGCCATACGAGACTGCCTGTGCTCGGTTTGCACGTTGCTTGGCATTAGTTGCGTCATCATCATCGTCGTCATCGTCATCATCATCCTCATCGCGAGCTACGGCATCCGGGTTGCCTGACGCTACTTCGACTACTCCAGACTTGACGCCAACCTCGGGTACCGATCCTCCCTCTCGATCGACCTTGGCCTTAATTTCTTTCTTGATCAACTTCTCCAACACAGGCAAGAACTTAATCTCGAGAGTATTAAGGACATCGGAAATGCTGATAGCGTATGTTTTCGTGTATTCAGCAGATGGGAAGAACTGGAGGTGGATATCGAACATCTTTGCTAATCGGTAACCGATACCTTTTCCGACACGCTCCTTTACCGTAGCCTTGTCGACGACGTGCGAGAGGGGAAGGATGCTGATCGCCTTTGCGAACGTTTCACCGTCTGCTTCAGACAGTTCTTCGTTTAGTACCAGTGTCATAGACGGTGTGGAGATATGGTCGCTAGCCGTCATAAGAATTTCTCGCAGACGGGGGATACCAAGGGTGACGTTCTTTGCAGAGTGACCAGCCAAATGGAAAGTGTTCAGTGTCATTTGGGTAGAAGGTTCACCGATGGATTGACCAGCAACAATACCCACAGCCTCGCCAGGCTCTACTAAAGAGTGAAGATATTTGGAATGGAATATCTTCTCGGCGTATTTGCGAGGGATGAGCATAGCGCCAGATTTCTTTTCGCCCTTTTCTTTGATCAAGCCATCCTGATTTTTCTTGATGTACTCATTGACCTTCTCGTAGAATTTCTCTGACGTGGAGAACGCATGACGGTTAGGATTGAGCTCAGTATGAATGGGGTCAAGAGCCTTCGGATCGTTTGCTTTGGCTTGCTTGATGGCTTTCTTTTGGTACTTTTGCGCGTAGTCTTTGGATTCGTAGATCTCTTGTTCCCATCCCCTCTCTCCGATGCCAAGTAAATTGACTTGTGAAATCTGGTTACGAAGCACAAAACCGAAATCAGTCAAGTATTTCTGCTTGGTGATATCTATGCCATCTTCTCCGTACAAGAACTGGACCATGGATCCGTCGGCATCTCGCACAGATGTGTCGTAAGCAACCTTCAGGCCTTCCATTCCCTTGATTATACATCGTTGTAGATAACCGGATCGTGATGTCTTCACAGCGGTATCAATTAAACCTTCTCGTCCAGCCATGTGATGGAAATAATATTCCTGAGGTCGGATTCCAGTCAAGAAACGGTTTACAATGTAGCCACCCGCACGTATGTGGGTTTCGAACGGACGGAAGCATGGTAGCGACTTGCCGCTGACCATTAGAGGTACTCTTCGTCCTTCAAGAACCTGCTGGCCAAGGTTACAAGAAATCAAGTTCGCGTTGACACTACTTCCCTTTGCACCAGATGTTGTCATAGACTGCATTTGATTTTTCGGGAATTGTTTGACAAGCCCAGCGGGAAGAGTCTTGTTGACTTCGCTAGAGAGTTCACGCGACCGAGAATTCATCATGCGATCCAAGCCTTCTTGCTTTGTATCGTCGCGCATAACTTCCTCCAATCGTTCCAGTAATAGCCCATCTGTGCTAGTAATGTCGGGGCGATCACCCAGACTCACAAACTGCGCTGCAACTTCGAGTCCGATCTGGTCGGCACTCTTCAGCTTTTCTTTACGACTCTGCTCGCCCTCTGGTGTTAGCCGCAGATCGTCCATACCGCAAGTAAATGCGCGCATATTGAGGTATCGGGTAAGAAGACGACCTAGACAACTGAGTAGCTTGGCTGCAACTTCAGGACCCCAAATCTCATGGATTGAGTGGATGAGTCCACCAGCACTAGGACCAAGCTGTGACTTGTCGAGGATACCGGTAATAAATTCGCCGTCGCTGAACAACACATTACTCTCTTCAAGGAAGTTACCCCAAGAAGGAGGTTTTAATTGCGATTTACCGGCGAGCCAGAGGTCACCGCAGCCAGCAGGCTTCATGTTCTTCAATATAGTTGTGATGACCTGCTTTCCTGTCCAACGCCTGGCAGGTTTGATGATAGCTGGCGGGACAAGCTCCAGCCTCTCAGATGTGATGTGACCACTCTCAGGTCGCAACGCGCCATATACAAGTTGCTGATAGGCGCCTTTGTCGAAAAATGTGTCTTTATTACAGAGCGCAACGGACACGGACAAGTGATCTTGGATTAGACCTCGGAGGGGCTTTCCAGCAGTCGCAGAAAGGTACTGGTGATCGGTGTCGGCAATCTTCAATGCTTCGGCTCGAGCAAGTTCATTTTGAGGGAAATGCATATTCATCTCGTCACCGTCGAAATCTGCGTTGTACGTATTACAGTTCGCGTAGTGCATACGAATAGTCTTTTCCCCGGGGAGAACCCTAGCTCGATGACCCATGATGGAGGGCTTGTGAAGTGTGGGTTGACGATTCATCAACACCACATCACCGTTTCCAAGATGACGATGGACCTTCTTACCCTTGACGCCGGCATATTCTTGGCTGGTCGGCGCGAGGAGTTGGTTAGCTAGGGCGACACGGTCCTCGGCAGATTTGTTCTTCAGGTTGATAACCTGTCCGTTCTCATTCTCAATTGCGGCAGCACCAGGCCACTTGTCGACACCATTGATAACTGCTTGTTGCATTTCTCTAAAGTTATGGCTGGTTACCGGCTCCGGATATGTTAGCTTCTTAGCAAAGACAGGAGGAACACCTATTTCGCTGGTCTCGATATTGGGATCTGGAGAAATAACACTTCGCGCAGCATAATTGACACGCTTGCCCATCATGTTCTTTCTGAAAAGACCTTCTTTCTTCTCGAGCTTCTGCTTGATACCGTCCTCATTCCTCTTTCCGGCGGCTCCTCGGATAGGATTTCTGTCGCGGTCAATCAGGGAGTTTACACTGTCTTGTAATTGAACACAAGCTTCGTGCATTTCGGACATGTCTCGCCGCCGAGCCGCCGAATCGGGATCTTTCGCCTGCTGAGTAATTTCCTTATGTATCTGAGCGATGCGCGCACAGGAAGCCAGAATCTGCTTGTACAAAGAGTTTTGCTGGGCTTCTGCAATACCTCCGTCGCCTTGTCGTGCCTCGGGGCGGTACCTGTTTGGCGGGACAAGGACGGTCTGTATGAAGAAATTGTCGGCAGGAAGTTTCTTCCCCGAGGGCCTCGAGTTGTAAACCAAGCTCATTATTTCTTGCTCTTTTTCAAACAAGAGTTGCAAACGAGCTTGAACTTCCATCGAGTTGACGTAGCGTTGCGGGGGTTTAGTCGATGTGCCCTTCTTTGCCTTGGGGGCTTTGACAGCGGCATCACCGCCTTCTGACATTATCACATCGCCATTTTCGTCAAGCTCTTCGCCCTCCCCTTCATCTTCTTCGTCATTATCCTGGTCGGGCTCTCCTTCGCTTGATGGTAGATCAATGTCGGCGATGCCTTCATCCGTCTCGTAGCTACGCTTCTTCGCTACATCTGCTTTGGTTCTCCTTCTTATCGCCAATGCATCTCGGTGCTCGAAGTTCCGCTGTGCCATTTTGGCCTGGTCCTTGGCGCTGAGTGGCTTCTCGAAAATTTTGACAAACCGATCCTTTCGGAAGTTTGGTGATATCGCTTGGCATGTAGCGCACGCTCTACCCTTCGTTATATCCCTGAAGAAGTTCTTGAGAACTTCTCTCCTTGCCTCGGATGCGCCTTCATGCTTGCCCTTACGGATATCAGCAGTTCCGATTTTATGATTCTTCAGCGTTGTCTGGGTATAAGCTTCTCTCATGCGAGTGATCTTATCGATTGCAGAGCTTTCCTCGCCGTCGGAAAGATTTTCATCTTCCACTTCTATATCGGTAGTCTCGGCCGTGATATCGTCGAGGTAATTGGCTGCGTCTATAAGACCGAATTGGAGGAGACGTAGCTTGCAAGCGACAAGGCTTAGGTCGGCCCGTCGCATTCGAAAGCGAAAACAGTATTGACATTGCGCACGAAGCAATCTTAACACCTGGTCCATAAAAACAGGGTGGTATACAGGGACCGGTAAGTCAATATGGCCAACATGGCCTGGGCAATTCGGCTGTGAGAGATTACATGTTGTGCATCTACCAGAGTTAACTTCAACATGCGTTACAATGCCGCCACCTTCAGATTTCCACTTACACTGAATCTCCCCAAGCTCCAAGAGCTGGATCGTAAAGACCACCAGGTATCGGATTCAGAAGACTGTCAAATGTGGTCGGGTTTTCGATCCTCTTAACCGAAATAGCTTTGATCTCGGTAGGAGTGAGGAAGTCGAAGTCGACGCTGTCGATAGCCGACGAGATGGGTTGTGAAATATTCATGGCTAACGGTTTTTATAACCTCATAGCCCGGCGCAACCTTTTCCAATCCTGTTTAGAACTTTGAATTGGAGCCAATATAGTTGTTAGAGTTCGTAGAGAGTTAATGCGACCTCGATAAACTCTATCAACTCATGGCGTTGCGCTTTTCTAGTATTATATCGAAGGGCTGGTTGTAAGTCGAGAATACTGTTTTTTTAGTGGGGTTCAAGATCAGCCAAAAATTTGGAGCTTGAACTTTTTAGCGGTGATGGACGGCAGAAATGAAAGATCAGGTGACGCATCTTATCACAGTAGCTTAGGTAACTAACTTATCATTATCCATTATCGTCTATCATCAGTCAATCAGTTCAATCAATCTCATTAGCGCAACCTGTGCGACTATCAAGGCAAGCTACTTAAGTGACTAAAGGTACCTGTGTGCCTTGTGCCTTGTGCTGTGAGACAAGCGCGAAACTGGATAGTACCTACCTACATGACCTACATGTAGAAGTTCTTTCTTCATTTATTCCAGGGAACTACCAAATGCATGCATGCCGATCGGTACTGACAAGACTAGACACAGCTGCACCTTCTTTTGCCCTGTGTGGGTTTTAATTTAATTCTCCCACTGTTACTTTGTCTAAGGTAACCTTTCTTTGTCCAACATCGAGATTACTCCCAACCGAGGCCAATATCCAACTTGCTTACCGACTTCAAGTTCACTGGCTCACTTGAGAAGAACCGAAAGTTATAATCATATCCCATGGAACGACACGGCTCTCCAGGCCTCGGCCCGCGCAATGATACGGGTTCCCGAGTACAGAAACCGGAATCTGGTACGGACAAAGCAGCCAAACTAGCCGCATTAAAGGCGCGCGTATCGGCAGCTATAGGAACAAGCAAGGCGAAGGGTGGTCTAAATGTCGGTCTTCATCCGGCGTTAGAAGATATCGGACAATGGAAGCCTGGCGGCAGCAAGACCAACGACTCCAAATCCGGACTTGGCTCGCGATCACGTAACGATGCCAACAAGGGCCAACCGAAAAAACCTCTCGACTTATCCGGTCCGTCACAAGAAGAGATCAAGAATAATCCTTATTTCGACGCGAATTTGGGCGCTCCCGGCGCAAAGCCGAGGCAAACACGTCAACTTATATTCAACCAGAAAGGCAAATACATTCAGCAAGCAAATGCGCTACGAAGACAGGCGGCGCTCGAAGCCTTAAAGAAGAAGATTGCGGAGGGCACGCGTAAGGTCGGGATAGACGAGGACAAGGACGTTGAGAAGAACTTCGTTGTCGAGGCCCCGCCGGATATCGAGTGGTGGGACGAAGGTCTGATAGACGGCAAGAACTACGACGACATAGAAAATCCCAAGGCGCTGAAGATCGACACCGAAGACACGATAGTAACTCGATATATCCAACATCCCGTTCCCATCGAACCGCCCCAGGACAAGAACGTCCCCCCTCCGAAACCCATGTACCTCACCCCTACGGAACAAGCTAAACTGCGCCGCCAGCGCCGAATGGCCGACCTGAAGGAGGAACAAGCCAAGATTAGACTTGGTCTAGTCCCGGCGCCGCCACCGAAGGTTAAGAAGGGCAACCTGATGCGCGTCCTGGGCGAGGAGGCCGTCAAGGACCCCACGGCCGTCGAAGCCCGCGTGAACCGCGAGATCGCCGAGCGGCACAATAAGCACGTGCAGACGAACGAGGAGCGGAAATTGACCAAGGAGCAGAAGCACGAGAAGCTAGCGGCGAACCAGGAGAAGGACGCGGCCAAGGGTTTGCACATGCTCGTGTTCAAGATCAATAGCCTGGCGAACGGGCAGCACCGGTACAAAGTCAGCGTCAACGCCGACCAATTGGCCCTCACGGGACTCGTCATCATGCACCCGAAGCAGAACCTGGTGATCGCGGAAGGGGGCGAGTGGTCCATCAAGCACTACAAGAAACTGATGCTGAACCGCATCAACTGGACCGAGAACCTGCCGTCGCGGGAGAAGGACGCGCACAACGAGGCGCTGAAGCAGTGGCTTAAAGCCGAGAACGAGAACGGCGACCTCAAGGACTTGGCGGAGAACCAGTGCAAGCTCATCTTCGAGGGAGAGGTCAAGTCTCGCGCGTTCAGGAAGTGGGGGTCGAAGGTGTGCGAGACGGATAGCGAGGCTAGAGAGGTGCTTTCCAAGTCGAAGATGGAGAACTTTTGGAATCTCGCAAAGTCTACCCATTAAAAAGAAATAACTACCTAGTACCTAAGGTACATACCTATATCTAGGTATCTTAAGATGGCACACGACTGGGTTAGGTCAGGTAGATACCTAGGTATGGAGGTAGATATATAATAGTTAATCACACGACGGTTAGGCTATAGGAGATTGTGATAATAAAAAATGTCGCGAAGAATTAAAACTAGGATCGCGAATAAATAACTATATGGTTTACCATGTTTGGCTTGACATTGTAAAGCTTCGGCAATTTTGTATGCATGTATTAGACAAGTATCGTAGGTGCTTTGCGGCATAAACCTACCTTAGCTACCTACGTATTATATACCTATTTTCAACGCCGATGAATCACAAGCCTCCAATGCGATGGTTGATTTGTTATAGAGAAACATCAAAGCTTAGGTAGTTACAACGTGCTCACGCGGCATCGAGTTCCATCATGCCCTCGTCGAGATCATCGTCATCCATATCGAAGTCGTCATTATAACTCTGCATAGCCTGCATAGCCTGAGCCCTACGCATGGCCTCGACAGCCGCATCGTCTTCCTGCAACTCCTTGATCCGCTCCTCGTCCACCTTCTTCTGGTGCTCCTGCAGGTCCTCCAGACTCCACATGCTGATCCCCTCTTGGTCCTTAGCTTTGAAAGGTCGCGCCATGTCCCGCAGGAACCGCTTCGCCGTGATGACCGCCATATCCGTGCTCAGATTCCCGTCCACCTCCTGCATCGCCTGGTTGATCCACTTGGGGAGCTGCAGCCGCTTCTTCTGGAACCGCCGGTCGGCTAGCACCATGATTCCGTAGTCGTCTTTGCCGCGGAGCACGCGGCCGAGGCACTGCGCGGCGTGGCGCATGGCGTCGAAGGATAGGAAGTCGTTCTCTCGGATACGGTATGTTTCTCGGAGGAATTGGAGTCTGGCCTTGAGGATACGCGACTCCGTGTATTGGAACGGAACGCCGATGCACAGCACCGTTCGCCCGTATTGGTGGTCGAAATCGATACCTTCCGAGACCTTACCACGAGCCACGCAAAGGAGGACGGCGCCCCTGCCGTTGCAGCAGGCCATGCGGTAGGTCTCAAGCGCGAGAGAAGTCTCTTGAGCGTCAGGCGTTTCGACTAAGATCAACTTGTACTTCCAGACCTCGTCCAAGATCCCCATCCCTTGCCACATACTAATAATAGATTCCATGTACAAATAAGAAGGGAAGAAGACGACCATGCCGTCCGGGGTAATCTTGGCGAATTCGGTCAATAGGTTGCCATAATTGCGAACCACGCTCGGCTCGTTCCTGACTGTGAAACTGGTGGAAATAGTGGCCTGGTCACTGCCGCGGGTGACAATCATCGGCAAGAAAGATCTTCGAGCCAAAGTCATCGTGTATGACTCTTGAACCACCGTGGAGAAGCCCAGCATCTTTGGGTACATCTCCAAGGGCGAGATAGTACCAGAGGTGATAATAACGGAGCTAAATCTATCAAACACAGGCTTGATAGCGATTGCTGCATCTAGGCACGTGAAATGAAGAACCGGATTTGGTACTTCGGCGGTATCAGACTCGAAGGGCTCGAGGATGAGTAAAAATCCTTTTTCGTACGTAGCAACAAGAGTTGCAAATGTAGCTACTTCCTGTAGAGGTTGATAATCTTCGATACTGGTTAGTTCGAGCGTCCTCACAAGGGAGGTCAATCTCTCAGCGCAAAAGCGCAACGGCTTCTTCTCGATGAACGTGTGCTCCCTAAGATGTGCTAGGAATGAGGGCGGCGTTTCTGATATGACCTGTCGCACCTTCATACGCGTCTTGAGGTATTCGATAAATCGTTTCAGGAAAGCTGTAAAATGCTCGGCTCTCCGTATATTCCCAGGAACTGCCTCCTTTAACAAGTCGTCAGGGAGAACGGGGTTTGCCATAAATGTATCCTCCTTCCGAGCTTCGTCGGCATCTCTAAGACCCTCCACTAGCTTCTGGTACTCGTTTTCTAATTGTTCTCGGTCTGTTTCTTTCATCTCCGAAATTTTGCGTTCCAGGTTTTGAGCACCCCTCGTAGCCTTGCGTAGGGAGTCTTCCGTGATATCTGTACTTAGAGACTCGATACAAACGTTGTCTATGTTGTGGGCCTCGTCAAAAACGACGATGCAATCCTTAGAAAGCTCCTTGGATACACGTTCTGCTATCTTGGGATCCAGCAGATAGTGGTAAGAGTAGATTATAACGTTACAGTATTGCATCTATAATGTGAAAGCGTAAGCTCTGTGCCTCTGGCAATGTAGATACCGGATGGGATAAACTTAGAGAGAGAGCTTACCATCCGCCTTGATGTGAAATAAGGGCATTGTTTATTCTGCTCTCCATATTTCAGGAGACCATCCAGAGTCCAAACGCCGTTGGGTATAAGGTTGTGGGGTTCCAGGAGGTCTAGATTGTCGTGATATACGCACGTCTCAACGCTTTCCCCCTTATCCTTCTTTTCCTTGACGAAGCCCGCAGTCAGACTACGACATCTGGCATCCACGATGGCGCCGCTCTTTTCTCTCTTGACCGAAGGATGAAGACACAGATTTTTTCGACTTGTTAGGCCTAGCCCACGGAATTCTTCTACGTGACCAAGTTCCTCGGCCCTGAATTTCATCAGGGCCTTAAGTTCGGCCAAAGCCTTTTCGATTTCTGACATAGTACGAGAGCAGTAGATGAGCTTCCGATGTTCTGGGTAATGTTGTTGATATGCAATAATTAAGGATAGCAGTGAGACGGTTTTCCCGGTTCCCGAAGGCATCTCCAAGACGCAGTGGGCGCCTCCACTGGAAGTTCTGCCGGCATCGAGAGTTCTCTTAAGGTCACACATATATGCATATTGCTCTGGATATATCCGTGGATACGGAAAGAGAACGGGAAGGTCGTCAATGAAGAACTTCATCTTTGTTGGATCTTAAGTCAAGCACAATATGGATAAATATGGGTGTGCAGAATTGGGGGCATAAAAAGTTTCCCTATGTTGAGATGAATCTGTGGAAAACTTGATATAGTTTAGGTTAGATAAGGTACCGATGGGGATGGGATGTTAGAGTTGATGCACTGGCGCGTCTATGCGAAGATCGTTCTCCGTGTTCGCGGTACCTCTTTTTTTCAGTTGCAGTCGCGTTGAAGCGTTACAAATGACATGTTATGGTTTTTTGATCCGCCGGTAGCAAGTAAACTTTAACCTGGATTGGATCTTTTTGATTTATTATATTTTCAGATCGGGTTTAGAATTCTGCACGTTCATTTGTACGTAGTCATAGCGAGCTTTTGATATCTGTGAGATAATTCAACGGGTTGCCAGACTTGAAGACTGAAGTTCTAAACTGGCATTTGATACCTCATTCTAGTTGTTGATACTGGATAAGATAAAGAATGCAGCCTTGCGCAGCCACAGATAACCCACTAATCAGCCATAGGAGGGGACCTAAGGGTACCTTAAGTAAAGTACCTTACCTGTCGGAGGTGATGCACAACCTCTCATCCGCCATCCTTACTATCCTTACTAGAAACACATACTCAAAAATATACACCTACAATATATCTATATATATCTGAGTCAATTTTATCACAGGAAAAAATTAAAATTATCGGATGTCTGCATCGTAAAGAAAATCCAAAGGAATGCGATTGGTATGCTAAATAACGGTTTAACTGTTCACTTTTTACTTTCAACTAGGCCAAGAAGTCTCAAGTGAAATTGGGCTGACACCAAAAAATCGTTGCCGACGATAAATTCAATAGAGACTTTTTTTTTGATGGGTCTCGCGCGGTCGCAATAAGGTTTTTTTTTTTAGAGGCTAGATTAGCCCTTTGGGAATTACCTCAAATCGAGATCTAAATGGGCTTGTGGCATCGGGATGAGCCGAATCTCGACGGCGCGGGAGGCACCCGTACACAAAATCCATGATTGCACATTGCGCATTGCGTTAAAAGAGCATCATAGGAACGAGCGTTCCGATGGGCGGGCAGATGCTCCCGATGGCCTTCCACCACATCCATGGAGTTGGGTTTTTGGGGCGTTGCGATTCGAACCCAGATTGTCGGGATCTGGCACAGTCCATTAAGCTTAATCGATATTTATTTTTCCCCCTTTTTTAATTTTATTTTATGTATTTTAAATCTATTTGACGATTATTACTTATCATCGTGGAAGTCCGCAGCGCAGCACAGCGCAGCATGTCAACTTTAACCGTGCCGTAACCAACATCAACTGTCAACTGTCAACCGTCAACCGTCAACGCCAATGAGAGGTACCTAACTTAATATGAACCCTCCTTGGTGCTCGGAATATTATAATACATTATCGGAACAATGAACACACCGTATATTTCCGAAGTTCGCTACCAGATTTCGGTTTATAAATCCATTTAGCGCAAGTCCGATATGTCCATTTCCATGTTTTGTCCGACGTTGGAATCCAAACCCGAAACGATACGCGAATGCTATGCTATGTATGCTATGTATGCTATGTATGCTATGTATGCTATGCTACAACTTACACGGATACGATACGATTGTTGGCTGTTGGTTACTAACTAACTAACTAAACTGCCGTCAGCTTCTCAGCTTTAGCCCTACCCGTGTTACTATTTCGAGAAGATGTTACACACCTGATTTCGGTTGATTTGATTCGATTGAATCTTTTTTTAAGAACACACCTGACTGCAACTAATTGATCGCTGACCAACTAGGCGGGCATGAAAATGCTACGCTACCAGTACGTTTTTAATCAATTCTCTTGTTTCAGGTCATGCTGAAGTTGTGAATCCTGCAAGGCTAGCCTTTTGTTGGTAAGGCACATCCAATTAGCGACGGTTCATACAGACTTAGAAACAAAGATGCGGTCATCTAGCGGCCATCTAAAAACTATTCATGAGAAATAAAGTGTGCATTTTGGCCCCCGACGCCGAGTTAAAACTTGGTCTCATTCTATAGTTACAAGTTACACCTATTAGTAGCTCAGGTTAGATTAGGAGCTCAGACAAATGGCCAGATCTTCTCGTAGCGAGGCTCTATTAATGAATTTTCAAAGGAATCCTCCTTACGGTAACCCGTACGTGTGGAGATAAGCTCCGCCAACTTAAGATCATCTTTAACAAACAAGTAACTAACTAGTTAGCACAAAAGTAACGTATGTTCTTTTTTGCGCCTTCAAATCCCGAGATAGGGATATGAGATTGCTCGGCCGGCATGGTGGCTCATCGACCCGCGACTCCATACTACATCACATCACATACGTACGTGCCTAGGGCTCGGATCTCTTATTTCTTCGTGATATTCATCCACTATCTACGCTATCTATAGGTATAAGTACAGTATGAAATCGCCAAGGCAATAGGTTGCGAGAAGTACCGGATACGATGCGTATGAGATGCGTGGATCGTTCCGCCCCAAAATGGGGTTTGTTTTAGCGACTTAGCGGTATGCTCTGCATGTCCCGCTATCCCCCGTGAAGATGTATAATGCTACATGGAGGTTCACGAGGCTAGGTCTTGGCGACCTGGTAGCCATGGGTGTAGTGTAAATGTAATTATGGGTAGCATACCTGGGTATGGAGAGTGGGTTTAGTGGGTTAGATTATGAACGGTACGATGCTAACCGTACTAGATTACCTGGTAGGTATGTAGTTATTTTGATTCGAATAGGTCAGTTTTAACCCCAAGAGAAGCGTGAGAAATCGGCTCACCTCGCGCTTCTTGAAACGTTTTGAGAAACTAACAGCGAGCTACTATGTATGTTCTAAGTCATCGTTCATAATGTTCCTGAAACGGGATAGATTTATGTAAATTTGGCTCCTTCGGGGCAGCTAAGCCTCTCAGCACTATCTCGCCTCCGAAACGTGGCAGGGCAGCATAACTGCCGTGTGCGGAAGGTCCTCAAGCTCTGTGCTCGCGCGAAAATCGCGGCTATTGGGCGAGTCTTCGAGGGGCTTACGATGGACCCGCACCCCGAGGAACCCGGCTAAACACGTGGGCTACGCCTAGCGCGCGGGAGATGGGGGCCGGACGGCGGATGTAAATGTAAAGATTTCTTTAGTTTTGCTCACTAGTCAGCTACATGGTGTCTCTCTCACCTTGTCCTGGTCTTCCTGGGTCAAGCGGGCTGGCTCTACTAGGGTAGTTAGGGTAGCGAGGGTCTAAAAGAGTCTTTTGTCTTGCCGTAACGTTGGTAGTGGATAGATGGGGAGGATCCTACTATTCCTTTTTCTACCTATCATCGTATCGCTAAGAGACGAGCAAAAAGCAAGATGGGCACGAAGGGTCCGATGGTCTTTGTGGTGGTACCTGCAGTTGTGGTCAAGGATGCAAGTCTCAGATATCTGCAAGGACAGCACCAGAATGACATCAATCTTATCTGAGGATCGACAAATGGCGGTGCAAGCTAAAGAACATGTTTCTCAGTTCATACATGGTAGCGTACTTAGGTAGTTACATAGTACGCTGCTACTATGACTTCATACGCCGACCATTAGATCGCCGTCCTACGATATTTGTCATACCAAGGCTATGGAGTAGGTATCAAGAAAGAAAAATAAGGACCATGTAAATATGCATAAATATTTGAGACGCTATGTATCTATTTCCAGATGCGAGAGAGCTTGGCTTTCGTCGATACTGTGCTGTGGCGCAGCCTTAGAGCAAAGAATATTTTACGATCAGGGTGGTAAATGTTGTCGGGATCTTGACCTGAAAATAAATCCATCCTCCAGCCTCCCAGGGAATAGGGAATGGGGTTGAAAATGGCAGAAATATCTAGCCGATGAAATCGGCCGGCGGGGAAACGTTGGTCAGGGGACCCGCCTCGTAGGAATATCGATCATTTAGTATTTGCTCAACTTGGAACAGAAAGACAAATGAGAAGAGTTACATCGCCTAAAAAGAAAATTAACGTCTGGTGGTTTTTCAATGCTGATACTCCTGATACTATACTGTTACTATTATGCTACTATTAAGGATATAGCTATTCGTTCCTACAGTTTCTCGTACTGTATTAGTATAGGTTCTGAATATAGCTAGGAATATTGTTAGGGATTTTGGGGGGGGAGTCATGTAGGGTTCTCATCTCGCTTCATAATAGTGTGTGTTGTGTTGTATTGTGTTGTGTATGGTATATGGTACAATACACGTGAGGGACCAACAACATTACACCACTATTACTTTCAATTCATAGCGTGTTGCCACTAACTAGCGAAAGAACAGTTGACGATGGTCCCCCCTGGAATTTTAAGGCGTCCCTAGGCGTCCCTAGGCATCCTAAGGCCGGACGGCATTGGGTTCCGCAAAGTCTGTGCTCAAGTAAAGGTCGAGGAATGTGGCTAACGAATCCGTGTGTGAGCTCTAAGGTACGCTCGAACCAGTTAGACATCAACCCCCCTGTCGTCCTATCGCCAAATGCTATACCAGTTTGGGGGTTTCCGACATACAAAGTACAATGCCGTAGTACGAATCAGACGGCGGAATCGATGATGAATGGAGGAATAGAGAACAAGAGTTCCACAGCCTTTCCGCCCTATTGTCCCACTCTACCTAAAGTAGATTTCAACGTTAGCCAGGCGACGAACCCCATACTTTACCTATTCTGAGAACCAACAACACATCAGACCATGCCACTATTCTCAATGCTAAAAAGAACACGTCCGCGCTAGCCTCAACACGACGATAAGCGCAGCAGACAAGCCGCTGACATCGTCCTTTTAATCATCTTCCATGTTCTATTATGGTCACATCGACCCTCTCTTAGCAGTTATTAGCGATGATTAACAATGCTAGCATTAATGAAGTTCTTTTTGATTGACCTTCCCCAACCGCATTAATTACCTACTTGGTGTACGGAAACTCGCGAATAGATTCTCGAGCTACATAACGTATTCCATAAAAAAAAAAAAAAAAATCCGTCGTAACCGCTGCTCGCCTAACTATACCTATTAGAAAACCCGCGGGTTCTGACGAATAAGAACTCTATTTTATGAAAGCAAAAGAGCAGGGGCCCGGTGTAAGGGTACCAAGTTCTGCAGCACCTGAAGGATTCTGACCTTCGAGAAGCCGGATTGGATCTCTCAGGTGTACTTATTCGTTCGCTTGCTTACCACCTACCTACACGTGTACACTACCCTGCGCGCGCAGGTACATTAACACATAACAACATTACCCCCAAAAAAAGTCTGGCGTTCTTTTTTCGTTGAAGAGTTTGAGTTTGAGTTGCTGTTGCTGTTGCTGCCATGTGTTGTTGGATACTATAGGATACCTATAGGATACCTACATAGTATACCTAGCAAGGCTGGATGGTTAGCCGGCAGTAGGCTACAGGTTAGTAACATTTTAACAAATGTTAGGTGAGCAAAGTTGGCTCGAATAATAATTATTTTTCTTTGGATTTATTCGGTCCTGGATCGATTTATTCCCCCGCCCCCGGTTCCAACCGCCGAGCTCGTACGGTGATTATTAGTCACTCACTTATTTAATTCTTTTTTCTTGTCATGGTTACTAAAGTCACTAAATCACTAAATCACTAAAATCTACCTATTCCGGTTTACCCTTTTTTTCTAAGTATGGAAATTCCTTCTTGTTCGTGTACCACTATGGTAACAAGTAGCTAATCTATGCTACGTTAAAATGTACCCACGCATAGTCTGACGTTATGGAACTAAATATGCTGTGTATATTCCATGGTGTCTATCCATAGTCTCTATCCATAGTGGTCTATCCCATGGCGTCTCCATGGCCTCCATGGACCTCCATGGCCCTTCATGGCCCCCCCTACATCGCACCCACTACGCTTGAGACTGCCGCGCGAACATCTCATTTGACACCACACACTCAACGCACACACCCTTGTGGTTCTTGTATCCTCCTCAATTTTGATATACTACCACTCTTACCCGATATGACAGGAAGACCAGACCAGTAAAAATGGGTCTGGCCTTACGAGGGACGTGGGCTCTCCCACCCCCCCGGCTCCATGTGTATCCATGTGTACATTAATTTTCCGCGAGTCTGCCTCACATATCGCGCTTGTCGTTCGTTCCTGGAGTCTTGTCTGCCTGGCTATGTTTATCCTGATGCAGGCATATGGAGTACAGTTTCACTCCTACAGTACTTGCTCTCTCTCTCTGTTACTCTTACTCTCACTCACACTCTCACTCTGTCTCTCTGGAGATTCCCATTGTTACGCCAACGTTGGTTGGTACGATACGTACCTACATAGTAGGGGTGTGCGCCGAGGCTCCTGGTCTGCTCCTGGTCTAACTCCTTGTACTTACATGGGAACCAGAGGAACCAGACTGCTTTCTGTATAACTATGCTTACATCCCACGGACTGTCTCCATACATAGTAGTCTTTTTTTATGTATCGACACACCTTGATCACTTAATCAAGCCTCAAATTAGACTCCGTCATACACGCAGTTGGAACAAGAGGCCACTCCCATAGCTTTCCCAGCTTCCCAGCTTCCCAGCTTCCCAGCTTCCTAGCTTTCTCATAAGTCACTGCTGCTGCGTCGTCTTTTCTCACCGGGCACGCCTTGTTGCACAATAACCCAGGTTCCCCCTTTAGCTCTTTTTATACAACCAACCTTACCGTCTGTTGGAACGCATCTTGCGTTTGGATTACAGCCCCGATGGATCTATCACCTCCATCCTTGACCAGGTCACCGGCATCACCTCCAAGTACAAATTGCTCCGACAGCCCTACTTTGGATTATCCCTCGCCGGAATTTGTTGACCCAATCTACAAGATCGCTTCCATGTTTGAGCAGCCTTGCGCAACCATGTCTTCCAATATGGGTTCCGAACACTCGCTCCCGCCTCTGGATGCTATGACCTCGGCCGGCTGGAGTGGGACTGCCGTAATGCACCCTAGCTCAACCTCAACGGCGCCGCACATGTCATCGGCCGACTATGATCCTTTCGCTCACTACGAACCTAACAATATGCATGCATCGTATAGTCATGAACTATACTCGTCTCATCCCGCTCAGGTACCCGTGCTCTCAAGTAGCGGCACTCCTCCCCCAATGTCTTCAGCAGCTTCTCGATCGCCAGACCCGTCATCGAGACATGCTTTCGGTTATTCCCATAGTGTTTCGCCGATACCGCGGATTAAGATGGAGAGTGCTGGCGCTCCCGACTATTCTGGAGCTGAACTAACACAGTATCCGTCTCCTCGTTCCGCCCACTCGCTACCTCTGGAGCATAACAGCTACGGGTCGACTGCCGGTAGCTCGGGCTACTTGTCAGATGTCCCTTCGGGGTCATGGCCCAGGCCTGAATACCCCTCGCTCGAGTCAGAACAATACTACGCTGGACCCAGCGGACCCGCGGCAGCTTTCCACGACAGGCGACAGCTACGTGTGCCAAGGGCAGCGAGGAGGCAGCCTAGGAAATTGACGACTAAGGAGGAGGCCAATTTTCAGTGCGAGGTTAAAGGGTGCGGCAAGCTGTTTAGCAGGAGCTACAACTTTAAAGCGCATATGGAAACTCACGACGAGAAGAGAGAATATCCATTCCCCTGCACGGTTCCGGATTGCAACAAGAAATTTGTGCGGAAGACGGATTTACAAAGGCACAACCAGAGCGTTCACATGAAAGAGAAGAATCACAGGTGTGACTACTGTGGTCGAATGTTTGCGCGAAAAGATACCCTCCGAAGGTAAGTCACCTATATGTTTGTTTATACTGTCGAATATTATAAGATTTAAAGCTAACATATAAATAAGGCACATGGAAGACGGATGTTCCAAGCGCTTTGATTTGGGCACATTAGACTTGCGCGCCGACGGCTACGATGCGTACCCGGCGCCGACGAGAACGCTCGGTAGCACCCCGGGACACCTAGTCGCTCCCGCCGCTCAATTACCGCCGATGACCATGTCCCAGGCCGGTAACAGCAACCTCTTGGCACCTATGCCATTTACGAAGAGATGATTATAACACTCGACCATGATGACGATTACGACGAGGACGTGGGCGGGGGGTGACGGGGGGGAAAGCCATTTTCATCTATCGATCCAAACAATTATTCTTCTTTTCTTAACTACTTGTTGTACGCATATCCTGGGTGTTACCGGAGTTTAGTTCTTACTGGGAAAACGGGCCATAGAACTTCAACCCTCGGGGCGGATCTTTTTTTACTATCATATCCAGCATGTCATAACTTCCATTGTATTGAGAATGGATTTTTTTTTTCTCAACCATTCACATTTTTTTTCTCTTTTGTATTACTAGCTAGCATCATGGGGGAGGTTCATCCCAAGCTCCATCGAGCTGGGAAAACCATCAAGGCGTTTTAGGGATGATTCCTAGGCACATAGAATGCCTCTAGGAGAGGAAAACTTTTTGGGGTTACTTTTTTTGGTCTACGGCTTTTTAGTCGCCTAGAACCCAACAAAGCAACAATGATACCAATTTCAATTTTTTATCTTTTCTGTGGCAATCGTATCATTTAGTCCCGGTCATCGTGATGCACGTCAGCCTGCTTGGTGGATTAAATTATTATTATTATTTTTTTTCTCTTCGGAATCCTCATCTATTTTTACCTAGTCTGATTTGATTCCTAAACGAAAACGCTAGTTACAACAAATCTTCTAAGAGTGTTGAATCTCTCTCATCAAGAACAGCTTTAAACTTATTGGGTGACACGGCATGAACGAGATGTGGACAAGGCTCAGCCCGTCTTTTCCTGACGTGCATTCCGTAGGGAAAAGGGAGTAAGAGGTAGTAAGTACCTGTAAGTAGTACTAAGCTAAGATCTCGGTACGCCCATTACTACTCGAGTATTATTACGTGATATATCATCAACTAAAATCAAATAACGAGGGTTTACCTTAGTCAGGGCTAGCCTACCTCTTCCACACCATACATAGTACCAATCGCCCCTATCGGAAACAAGTACTTTTAATCTGCAGTTGGTTCGTTCGGTTCGTTAGTTGCTCTACCTGCTAAAAAAGAGCTAAGAAACAGTGTTGTATTGGTGTAGTTAGTATTATAGTTGTATTATGGTTGCATAACTAATGGTGACCCAATGCAGGGACTTACATCATGTAGGCACCCCACTTAGCTGGTAGGTCGTATGCAGAGCCTACCAGCACACTGGGTATCATCGAACCGTACTATGGCTGCTGCCGCGATCCGTGGTACTCCAACGAAAAAAGCCGTATTGTACGTAAGCCCTTAACATTGGCCAAGACCTTTATCGTACAATATAGCATAATTTTCTTAAAAAAGTACCTGCTGCCCAGATTGGCAAGATAGGTGACTAAGTAGGGTAATTCAAATAATTCCAATGGCAGGGGGGGCTACCTTTTTTATAACCAATCAAAAACAACTTTTCGGTCAAGGATTTCGAATATCTTAGTTTCAAGATGAGCTATTCCCCCATGACGATAAATGACTCGTAAAATATTTATTTTTATATATTTAGTAGAACTAACGAGATATCTTGTCATCCTCCCAACTGAGACTTTGAGGCTGCAATCAGCACGTATAAATCGTATAAAATATTTTGCCCTATTGCGCTAGGTAGTAGTACACTACGTAGGGTTGATCTGAAACAACAATGCCCATTATGAAGATAAGAATATCTGCTGCGTATGTAGTGGACAGTTACACTATATTAAAATACTACTCCCGTACAAAAGGCCAGCCTCGTGGATTGGCTACCAATTAGGTATAAAATTCACGAGTAGTACCTACCTATCAGCACCGCTTTTTAAGACTACTAGGTATACATGTACTCCCAAGTATAGTAATGTTTATGTCACGCTATACCATATGAGATATAGCGGTATTTTCTATAGACCCCACTCCGCCCACTTCGCACTGGGTCCACCACGCTAGCAGATGCGGGGACAGAATATAATTGGGCAGATATCGAAGACCCGCACACTGTGTCAATAGCTTTCCGTGGATTCCAAGTTACGGGCAACGAAAAAAAAAATACATTTAAATCTACAACTTACAACAACCTTCACATGCACTCTACCTACTAAGGTATTCACCATGTCGCACACGAAGGAATACCGCAAAGCTATACGACGTATAAACAACAAGGCGGGTGAAGATACAAGAGAAAAGGCTTCGTACTACAATATCACAAGTGAGCTGACGCTTCAAGTGTTACGAGTAAGTACGCGCGTAACGTATCACGGTATAAGGTAGGTAATTTACACAAGGCAAGCCTTACCAAGAACTACCTCGGATAATAAGCGCGCTGAGTTTGACAAATACTTACTACCCATCTACCTACACATGCCGGACATGGTACACGCATATAGAAGGATAGGCACGGTTAAAGAGAGAATAGGTACGTGACCTACGCTGAGCCTCGACCGCTTAACATGGTATAACCCACGAGAAAGGTCAGAGCGAGCATCTACTGGGCTTAGCGAACCGACCCTTACATGGGACCTAAGGCATATAACTTTGTGGTTCCACGGGAGGAGCCTTTCGACGCAGGAACATCCCAATCCAGCATCGTATGGTTGATAAGAGTACCTCCTAAGGCATCACAGGCCCCCAGGATTCAATAAGTAAACAAATGAACCCATACACAATGCCGGGCTGTTCAACACTTGGCAACTCCGATATATAGGTAGTCACAATACCTGGCCTGCCACGAGCCGACCACCGTGGCGCGGAAACTGTAAGGCCGAAAAGAAGGTGCTTACTTTCTAGAAGCCTGGTCGGTCGAATGTCGGCGCATTTGACACGAGGAAATCTTTCGCTAGATCGGTCTGGTTGGGAGCGAGAGAGTGCTGACCGGTAACACCCTAAGTACCATAGTAGCCCCAACAAGACGAAAGAAGAGGGGCTTTCAGCCTTACCATAACCCGAAAAAGTCGAACTGTTCTGTGTAAAACGGCATGACTGGCATACGCGTATAGTCAAGTGCTTACCTCTCACTTACCTGGTATTCACCAGTACTTTACTGCATTCACGCACCCCGGATCTACTCGAGGGACGCCTTAAGGCTGTTCTTTTTAAATTAAGACTCACCTCGTCGTCTCGCCATCTACATCATCATCATTTAATATCTGACTGTTCTCAGATCTAAATCGAGAATTGAATTTCTTCCGCACGATCTCATCCAACTCTTTTTTTTTCTCTTTCCCGATCAGCTCGCAAGTTCTTACCCTATACACACACGCGATGCTACTCACAAGACGCACCCATCTGCCTACTCGATATTAACTAACAACCGACAGTTTGGAAGAGGAGTGGCGGTCAGCCTATGACTTTCGGTTCTTGCTAGTATTAAGCGCCGGCCCTGGCCCCCTCCCCAGGGCGTTCGCTGAACCTGCAGCACCCTACCAGCCAGTCATATCCCCTGTTAGACGTGGGGATCACCACCTGCAGCCCGCCGTTGTGCACCCATGCCCATGCGACTCTGTCGTTCTTGCGGTGTACCTAGCAGAATACTGGAATTTCCCCCGTTGGTTGGAGTTTGCCGGTGCCATGTACGTTATATGCAGCTGCCGACGACTGTTCTAGTTTCAACTATCTGAAACAGACCTGAAGGTTGCTGTTGCAACGACATATCTGTTTGCTTACGTTAGGTCAGGTAGGTAAGGCGACCAACTGAAGAGGCGAGATAAAATATCGCCGTGCTAAAACCCGATGTCTTTTTTCTTCTCGCTAGGAGCTACTTCCTACAGCTCTGTTGCAGCGCATATACCGTTGGTAAATTAGCAGCCAATCTCAAGCCAAGGTGTAGCTTTGCTGGTACTAGCACACCTAAACCACGGTACCAACAATTCAAGCAACGAATAAATAAGCAGCATACATCTACGTTCCTTGTCATGTGTAGATCCGCACCCCTGGACGCCGATGACGACTACATCTCTACCGAGATTCATCTACTCACCATGGGGCTCTATCCCCGCGATATGAGAGCCGGTTTTACGAAATTTATGTAGGTCACAATATTAATTCGCCTTGTAGCCTTCTCTCCCTTTATAACCGAACCGCATCAGCCTATCTGATGTACACGATCAACATTTAAATCCTACCTTCTTATCTAAAGTAGAAGGCTATTATCAACAGGAAAGAACAGTCATATCGCTCGGGACGGCAATGGTAACATGTAGCCTTCCAAGATCCTGATATCATTACTTGTATTTTCGTCCGATACTAAGGTCCGAACTAAATGCGACCCACCACTCCAACAAGTGCCATCATCCTCTGGATTGAAAGAACTGGCAGCTCACATGAGCCGATGTCAGATTAATTATGCACCGAATTAGGAGCCCCCAACCACTTGAAGAAATCCATCATCTCACATGCCCGAGGAGCACAACCTCCTAACCCTAATAACTCCCAGAAGGAACCCGTGACGCGGAAATCAATCATATCAAAAAACAGCTTCCGGGCCCGACACCACGGGAATTTCACGAACTATAGTCTGACACTGCGATGCAATGCAACCACATTGCGTGGCAACTGACATATATCACGCCATGTTGAAGACGCGAAAGAGCCATACAGAAATCTCGATTTTGCTTCCTGATATGTATTGATTACTTGCTTTATGTAAGTAACCCGGCTAGAGGATCGTGAGCACTACCTCGCTGTGCTTTGCCTTACCCGGCAAGTAGTTGTATGGGTGGCCTTAGGATCTCGTCAGAAGCGTTCAAGCCCCCAATTCCTGATTCAGCTGGATACGTCTGTATGCCGATGCCAGTATCCGTTTCTGTAACACTCGGGTCGATGAAGAGAGGGCCAAGTGATCGCGGATAGTAGAAAGCACGGAGGCATGACGTATGTAGGTCCGATGCTGAAGATGTTACTACTTACTCCTGTTTACACTAGTATCCTGCAAGGGCACGATAGGATCACATGTAGACCCTACTACGTAAACGGCGTTGTCCCGCCCTTACCCGTCTAGCCGTCTTTAGCAGCTTGAACGGACAAGCTAACTAAAGGCTCAAGCCGTCATTCGCGACTTCGACTTAGCCGATACCCAGTGGGTAAAAATCCTTCGTTTTCATTGTACATGTTACGATGGGACTCAAATATTTTGCCTCCAAGGACCCATCAACTCATATCATAAACGTCAATGCACTCTCACGCCATAAATCCCGGTCGGGGAGTTTGGCGCTAAGCGATCGAATGTGACTTTACAAGCGCTCGCATTGATAACGCGACAAATGAGCAAAGTGGAAGCGGGAATGAAATGAGGCAGTTGAGTTTTCTACGTTGCATTTCTGCTCAGCTGGTCCGTCATGCGGTCGAAGATGGGTTACTCTTCTAGAAGAATTCTTCCGCGTCAGATGCGGCAGCTAAGCGTTGCGCGAAGGATCAAGTCGCATTTCGAGACCGAAATTCGCAGACAAAAGGGGGGTATGAAGCAAGCAACAAATCCTTCCCCCCAAAGCAGAAAATAATGTCGCAATGACTAGACCAGCCTTGCCAGCAAGGTTTGTTAGTCGATGTACGGTTTTCGTCCGGGCTACTACTATGTATACGCAGATGGATGGCCGGCCCTGTTGACCCTAGATTAGTAAAATAAGTTCACCGTCCTCCTTCCTCTCTGATGGTGTCTCCCCCTGCTTTTCAGCTCGTGGATGCAGGGGGGATCTCTACACTTATGGTTGCTGTAGTTGTGGATGTGTATGTAGGTACAATACACGCATACATATACACTGCATACAGAAAATCTCCAGCACAACTACATACCCCGGCTCAGGGTCGCAGGAAAGATGCAACTCGTCGCGAGACTCCCCCAGTCGCTGCGGCCCCGTTTTATTCTCTTGGCAATCTTAAATCCATGGTGATGATAATCAGAACCATAGGACCCCGTTAACTCACGATACGAGTGAGTGGGCTTCGAGGGGAAACTAAAAGACCAGAGAGGGGCAAAAAGAGTCAGGAGAGTGGAAAATAGGGATATCAAATCGTGAATTAAAAAAAGACCAAATATATGGGGGCAGGGGGAGAAACAAGACTTCGGCTCATGGTCTGCTTGCCCGGGACCCTGGTCCTACGTATTTGGAATCTGAGCTATCCATCCATAACCAACGAATCGTAGGGGCCGCTTTGCGGGAAGCCTCACCACGTCCCCCAGGTGAGAGAGATTGTCGTCGCTTAGGTGCTCGGAATTTACAGATTTAGACATAGGCAACAATAACAATGAATGCCTCAAGGCCGACGTCCGTCAGCGGCAAAGCGATTTACAGCCTCAACTGTACGCCAAAGGTTGTCATCTCTGGGTCAAGCGGCCTTCCGCTGGTATATCCTTGTTGGAGATCTGGGCTGTCAGCACTTAGTTCTACGTACATACATAACACGTACGTATGTACGGAGGTCCCTCTCTGCTGCTGCTGCTGCTTGCTCTGTGCTCCTGTGTGTGTAGGGATTCCCCATTCGGCTGGGCAAGTGAGAGAGCCGCGTAGACGCGTAATATGAGAGACGGGGGAGAGGGAGACAAGGGGAAAAAGGGAGGAGATCGCGAGAAACCAGATTTAATGGCTCACCAAAACCTCGGCTCCAAAGCAGCTAACACATAACAACATAGGTACAATACCTAAGTAAGTAGGCTATATCCACTCTCCTTACATTATAGTAACCGGTACACATGTTATTTCACCGCCCTCCCCACCGGGCCGGAATTCGAACGCTGTTGTTGTACCAAACTCTGTCGGATTCGCAGGGCTTGGCCTTTTTGACGGAACATCTGAGGGAAAGAGGACAATGCGCAACCCCATAGATGGCATGGTATGTTGTGTTATGAAAGCGAACCAAGAAAAGGATATGCTGTTCGTCGGCAATTGTAAGTGGTATCTGTATCAGACGACAACGGATCCTCTTCCCCCCCAGGCCACATGTACTACCCACAAGTGGCGTTCTTACTACCTTTTATCAACTACCTACGTACCTGTTATTGTTTTAAAAGGTTAGGAACGGCTATATCGAGGCGACTTCTTAACCCCCCGGCCGAGTGAGGATAGGCGAATCACGTTATGTCTATTGGCTCGAAAGGGGGGGAAAAGAGCGGGAAAGGAAGATGAGGAGGGGTGAAAGAGAAAGGAAGCGGAAGCGGAAGGGGAGGGAAAGTTCTAGCCCCCCCCTTTTTCCTCCCTCGTGGGATGATGGGTAGGTCATTATTGCCCCCCCCCCCCTCCCTCTCGGGACAGAGCTATGATGATAGCCCATTCGTTCTGGCGGAAGGCCGAGGGGGGATGGGGGAGGGGTTGTGTGAGCCGGATTCGATGGGCTCATGGATCGAACTTGGAATGGAATGGAATGCTGTCCTACGATCACTACGACCAAAACCACCACAGGAGAGATGTGCGGCTATTGCACTGACAAGGCAATCAAACAGTCATCCGCGATGTAATCTCGAGATCTTCAAATTAATTGAGGTTCTACGAGCCCGTTGAGAATAACGTAGTGTAATGTAGCATATGTATCTATGTGGGAAAGTGTGAAGGATTTGATTCCTTAAGGCTGAGAGAGTGGCGAAGCCTTTCCGAAGGCGGCCGTTGGTTGGTTTTTGTATTCCTGACACAACAGTCGAGACAAAAAAAAATGAATGTAGCTGTAGATCTTGTCTATCAAGTACCTATCTATCTACCTGAGGGTTATGCGGTTAGCTACCTCTGAGGCAAATAAGGAATACAATACCTAATCTAACATAACAACGACTGACATACGCGTGTAAGATGGCGGGATGGGATGAGCAAAAAAAAACAAGAAAAAAAATAGGACTTTCTACTTAATACAATACACCAACTCGCTAACAGAGACGCATAAAGACTCATCCCATTGACATCTGTTACATATTTGCTGTCTCATCCTCCGGGATACAATACATTACCTTACATTACCTCCTACTCAACGTTAGAGTACATACATGATGTTGTTCGAGTCCGCCTTTTGTGCGACGAATCCAGATAATCCGGTAGTTAATTGTGTGGTGTTGGTTCGTAAAAAAAGAAAAAAAAAAAAAAAAAAAGTCGGGCTGGTACATACACCACATATTATCGTGGGCCTGCGGCACGGTCAGCCCTATATTTCATCTATGTATGTATGTGGTGCTTGATTCTTGGGAGGGGAGAGGGAACCAGTAGATCCGGTAAAACTCTGCCTTTTGTGTTCCCTGAAGACCTATCTGCCTATGTTATGCTATGCCATGTAGTGGCACGTATATGTAACATACAACAGGTGTCGTACAGACAGAACTAGGCCGAGTAGCTATCTAGTATATGTAGGACTAACAAGAGATAGGGCCGAACACTGCACTGTATTTTCTCTCTCTCTCTCTCTCTTTCTCGTATTGCTACTCGGTGAGCAACGTGTGTTCGGGAAAAGTTGATGAAGAACTAAGGATTCTCCAAAGCTATAGGTTACCGTTACCTAGATACCTAGGCAAGTAGTTAGGATAGGCACATAATCTCGGTCCAAGGCAGAAAGCATATAGCATGTGAGGTGACGATACACATTATCCGGTGTGCCACTGCCTAAGATTAAGCAAGATAGCGAGTGTGCCCGTCCCAGGAAAAGCGTCTAGGTCTTCATCGACAGGCAGACACAATTCACCTTGATAGGCCGAGGCTAAGAAATACGGTTGGTTTGCTATGCACACTCCTTCACAGAGAGAGAGAAAGAGAGAGCATGGGACACCGAGGGATTTCCATCGGGTTGAGTTGAGTTGCTAATACGTAGGTAGTTGTCTCACGATCATCATCGCCATTCAAGTTCCGCCTTTACTTCCCGATAGAGAAAACGCGATCATCAGTATCAGACCTTGGAACGAAATCCTAACAGCCGTCTCCGATATACAATATACAATATACACTACCTATCTACCTACATGATTGCCCCCCCTTTCGATAATGATGATGGATCTCCAATAACAGCCTACCAGCGCCCCTTACCTTAATCCCATCACGACCAAACCCAGACCCGGACCTGAACCGGTGAAGTAGCTCCGGCGAAGTAGCTCGTCACAAGTGACCTGCGAATACCCGTCGAGATATGTTTACGTAACTGTATTTAGCATCGCAAGCCCCCCCCCCCCCCCCCTGATAGAGAGTCCTCGATACTCTAGCCAACGCAATACGTGAGCCCCTGAGCACAAGCAGGCAGGCAGGCAGGCTTGCCGCTGGTGGTATGCAATAGGGGTATGTATAGGGATGTCATACAAGTACGTTGCTTCTGCCGCCGCCGCCGCTGCTGCTGCAAGGGGAAACAAGCACAAGCACAAGCATATCAAATACCCGCGCCACCGTATTATACCAAAGCCATACCGCGGTAATGTATCTAGGTATCTAGATTGCCCCGGGGTTAGTTAACCAAAAAAATGTGATATCTCATAACTGCTCGCCGCAGCTTGGCTTGAGCAACCTCATGTAGGTAGGTAGGTAGGTACCAGTTAGATACCAACCTCTCTATCCCTATTCCTATTCCTAATCCAACCCCCACGGCCATCCTGATGCACTACACCTGGCTTCCGGTCCTCCCGCCGCAAAGGAGTGCATGGTACATACGTACGTACTACGTACTACATACAGCCCTGTAATCGATCGACATTAGTCACAAACCGAAGGAAAAGAGAAGAAGAAAAGGGGATTGGTTAGTTGAGTATTGCGTAAGATGGGGTGATAGAGAAAGAGAAAAAGAGAGAAGTATGTAATCCCGCTCAGTCCTGAGAGCCGTGTTGGTTGTTGTGTGTTATGTGTTATGTGTTATGTGTTATGTGTGTGTGTGTTATCTCATCAGGGGCGGAATACACACCGTCTTCCCTCACCTTAACGCCGACCCGTCGAGGAACAAAATTTGTAAGCTGGAACTCTTCAACTTCCTCGTATCTCGTATCACTACCTAACCTACCTAGGTACTAATACCAATACTTAATACTAATAGCCATCGAACCCTTAACCCTGGATGCCACAACAAGGTAGATAGATGGTAGATATACCGGCGGTGGGCGTTCGAGGCAATAAGCCAAAGCGATGCGCTGGGAATTTTTGGTACTCGCTTCGACGTATTCAGGGTCTTGAGGCTTGTCTGGATGAGGCTTCTCCGGTAATAAGCGAGGCGACAAGTAAAAGACGTCCAAGCTTTGAACGCAAAACTCTGAGAGGCTTAGTTCGTATTAACAGCTCCTCTCGTCTCGAAAGAACGTAATCGAGACGGCCTTGCGAAAACATGCTATCGCAATAACACGTTGCTCCTCTTTTTTTTAGGCGAGATCTATATCTAAGGAGCGCAAACATGCCTGGCCCCAATGAACAGCCTTTTTATGAGAGAACGGGACGTATGCGGACGAACTGCAGCAATAACAAGCACCGTATACCAGTAGACGAGAAAACAAAAGTAGAAGGTAAAATGATGCATCAGCGTATTGTACAGCATTGATTGCTACACTATGTATTACAACTATGACTCCCATGCAAATTGGTATGGTATCCCGACGTTCTGCCTGTCTGTCTTCGTCTCCGATCTCTGTCTCTATGTCATCCATCATCCAGAGTCTAAGCCCATAATACACACAAACACATGCACCTCTCAACGCCAGGCCAGAAAAAGCATGCAAAATGAGGTGGGGCAAGTCGTAAATAACACGTAAAATAAGTAGTATATTCAAACCGCTGAGGGAATGACCCGCTTCGTAGCTTTCACAGCTCTCATCGCGGGTAGCGTATTTGCCTTTCCGGGGTTCCGCCCGATTTCCATACACAGCATACGGATGAGATCCTGATTTACCCAATAGCTCGTGTGAGCGCTTAGCATGTTCAGATACTGTAGTTCAAGCGGTCCGCCGCCTGAGCGTAGGAAGTAGTCGATCTGCCCGTTATCATTAAGAAGGAAAGCCTTCTTCTCGGCAATCTCCTCACGCGTGAAATCGTGGACTTCGAGTTCGAGCTGCGAGGGAAGACGCATCGTCGGCGGCCTTGGAACCGGCGCGTTTACCCCGTTAGCTGGCGTCGAAGATCCAACCCCGGGGACGATGCTCATCATCGCATGTCCCACAGACTGCAGAAAAGATGTCGATGTACTGGGCACGTATGCTGTTTTCAAGCTGGCCGCGTACATCGGATCCAGAGTGCCGTTGAGCAGATATGCAACGGCATCTTCCCTAGCCATAACGTTGTAGATGTTATCCACGGCGATGCAACCAAATAGGCCAGCTTCCCCAACGACGTCTTTCGACACAATATCGTTGGGGTCTGCCCCTGGTTTCCGGCGGCCTTTCCTCGGTAGCAATGCACCCCTTTCTAACAATAAAAAGAACCCGACAGGACTGCCGAGAAGAAATAGATTTTTGGTGTCAAATTCGAAATGGTTTATCTGAAGTGGCGCGGTTAACTGTAAAGGTGGTGGAATAGTTGGCTGCCTCGATAACACTTCAATACACATGACACTACCCAGTGAATGGCCGATCAGATGAACCCGTCCTTTCTCTGCAAAGCCAGGGTTATTTCGGCACCAGAGCCTATAAACGCGATTCGCTTCGCTGACCATAGCTGCTACCATCTTAGGCTTATGATGTGACATGTAGAAGGGAATATCGAACATGACGTCTGATATCATGCTCCTGACGGCAGGAATTGTCTTAGGTTCGATATCCTTCAAGGTGAAGTTCCCAGGCGTGTAGTGTTCCTTATCTTCTTCCTTCATTGGTCCGCCGTCCTCAAACGACAGGTTTTGCCTCCAATTTACTGGAAGAACCATAATAGAATTTTGACCTCGTCTCAATGCCCCCTTAACCGCGTCACTATGAAGCTCCGTGTTAATAGCCCGGCGAAACGCGGTTATGGCGTGAGTAAAGTGATAATTTTCTACCCGCTCAGCCAGTTTTTGGCCAATGCCATGGACGACTAGAACCAGGTCGGTAACCTGCGCACGCTCTTCTTCAGCCTTGCAGGCCGGGCAGACATCGTCCCTGTCATTTTCTTGCGCATTATTAAACCCAGCTAGCATTTGCTGATATTGCTGATCCTGCTTCTTGTGTTTCCTCATCCACGCTTCATAGTCAAAGCCTCTTACTACCGGGATGCCAACGGTGATGCCTCTCATTATCTTTGCTACTGGGCGTCGGCCGTAATATGCCGAAGGCTTCAAGCTTGGCTTTAGTAAATATGCTGTTGTCTGATCTTTGTATATTACATGGTACTGTTCAAACTTTTTGTGGGTTGGGAGGGTAGAAGAATTGTCTTCGTTTGGTGATGGTATCAAACTACCCTCAGCCGCCGCTTCTCCGTTGAAACAACGGGCTGCACAAAAGGGATTGCTAGATATGGGTGGCTCCATCAAATCGTCCACCTTCTTAGGAGCTTTGCCTGGTGCTTTGGGCCACAGGGGATGCGAGACTTTTTCCTCACCTAGAGGGCCAACTTCTACAGCACATCTAAGCTCATCATTCCACGTTTCAGTGTGAGGCTTGAGCTCTCTATATCCAGCTTCTAGCTGGTTAGCTACAGTGGGATCAATTGGCCTCATATCGTCTCTATTCCAAATTAGTGAGGGCTCTCTATCATTGGAGCGGTAATGCAATACCTATAGAACCAAGTAGCTCGAAGAACAGTGGCGATATCGTTAACAGGAGACCAGTATATGGGCTTCATCTGTAACGCAGGAAGAGACACTTCGTGTAACCTGGAGACACCAACGGTCACTTCGCGTGAAATCACCTTTGGCGCTTCCACAGGCTTAGGAGATGGCAGAGGATGTTCTATTGAAGTAGGGCGAGGTGGCCTAGCTTCTTCAACCCTCATTCCCTCAGAAAGCCTGCTGGGTTGAAAAGTATTCGCTCTCGGAAACGACGCCGGTGGGGAATTAATAGGAGTTTCCGGCGTGCCGACGCGGACAAAAGGTCTGCCTGAAATACCATCATCCACCAGAGAAGGCTTTGTGGGAACTGGCACATTGGCGCTTCTGTCGATCGAAGGATACGGAATTGCCGTAGGAGACTGTGACATTATGCTTGAAGGACGGCTATTGGGTCGTTCATTAGCCTGGTCTGATCGTATCACGGAGCCGACTGGCGACTGGATCGAAGGTATGCTGCCGCTGTCAGGTGGCGCACGCCGTTCCGTAACAGAAGCCGTTGAATCGGTTTGCAGCGTATTCATCTCAGTCATCACAGCTTGAGCAACCATATCTCGATTAAGCTCTTGTTGCTTCCGCCTAGCGACAGCACAGAACGATGACCGTAAAGCAACACCAACGTCAACAAGAAGCTCTTTGCAGCATAAAAGCTCTGCGGTTTCTGGATCTGGTAGAGCCTCAGTAAAAGGCTGGATCTTTTCTCGTGATGGACCCTCGCGTGCATGCTTCTCAGCATGTTCCACAGCTAGTCGGCGTATGATACTACGTAGTTTCTCATTATTTGCCTTGGCAAGAGTAGGACTAGGAGGTCGGTTCTGCCGGGCATTGTAATGATTCTGACGGTAGGCATCTGAGGCAAGACTCAACCAAGCTTTCTCTATCGCGTTATTGTCTGCCGGGGAGAAGGGACGGAGGCTACTCCTCACTGATTTGGGATCAGCCGCAGCACTAATAGGAGCTGTGGAAAGAGGCTCATCGATGGGGACGGAAGACGCGTAAAAGTATTGCGCGTTTACCGGCGGAATATCGTCGTCATTAGAGGAGCAAGGATTATGGGATATCGGGGCGAGCCTGCATTTCGAGCCACGGTTATGTACTTTCGGAAGATCTCCGAAGTAGTTGTTGACGGTAGTTGAAGGCATTATCGGTTCGTATTAGATTATTTCTACCCGGGACTACTTCTGGAGACTTCGAAGTCTCAAGCTTCTATCTCCTTCACGCTTCAAGATGGAAGAAGAAGAAAAAAAAAAAAAAAAACTATCGCGAACAGGGACTAGCGAAAGACAAGTTGTATTAACGAATGCATACTTTGAATAATGCAGGTGCCTATGGAGTCTATTTTCGGTTGACCGCTAAGGTGGTTGGTTGCTCGGCTGGGAGAGACGCGGCTACTCGCAGGTAGAAAAAGTAAGCTTCATGGTAAACGAGGGTAGGAAAGCCGGAATCAAATAAGACTCCAAGCCCTCTCTCGGAAACAACTGGAGCTGAATGGAAGCTGACGACAGGAGAAAATATGCATAGAACATTGAATATTGAATTCGAAGCTCGAAGCTCGAAGCTCGAAAATGAGTTGGAAATCCCTAAAAAGTCCAAAGGTACCTCGGAGACTCTACTGGCTGAGGAGGGTACCAAATGGCCACATGCACATGCACGAGCTTTCTATGCGGCGGTGACGTGGTTGACGTGGATGCTGAAGATAGAATTAATGAAAATGGAATGGAACGGAATTGAATGATGCAAGGACAAAAGCTGCTGGGACCCGATCTGGGGCAGGTAGCATGTATGGTAGCATGTATGGTACCTATGGCATGTATCTTTCGTAGGTCTGGTGTCTTCCCCTTCTGTAGGTACCCTGCTGTAAGCACCGTAAGCATCGAACTCTTACCTTATTTAGTGTAGGTGCTTTTTTTCACCCCGCTGTGGCTGTCACCCCCGCACCCGAGCCACGCTTTTCAAATCTCTAGCTGCTTTTCCGAGATCTTGTTAGATCCATCCATCCATCTTTTTTATATTCTCCCATCTCATTCATTTATCATGGGTTCATGGGTTCTTAGGTTAGTCGCTAAATAGGTAACGCTCTGCAGATATATTAATATCATCATCAACGCTCTTTTCATTTCCCTTCAACCTAGAGATATTATTTACCACCATACAATTGAGTAGCTTACCTCCTTTATCTTTATTTAGCCTGCTTCGAATACGTGTACGATCCGAAAGATGCAGTATTGATAAGGCTAATCCCCCCATTGCCCTCCTTTTAAATAAATAAGCTCTGGTGGACAACGGACTTCTGCATTGCAGCCGCAAGTGTTGTCCTTGGCATACATAATATGCAGGTCTAGGTCTATCAAAAAAACTCAGATGTCCTAGTCCTTCGGTATATGTACGCGTACGATCTGTCACATATGCCGAACTGCTTTCGAGCTGAGTACGGATGATCTGCCAAAGAAAAAAAAAGAATATAAGCTAGGGTCGCTGGGTGTAGTTTTGACAGAAAGTTAAGATAGGGTTGACTAGGAGTCTGAAGTCGAATTATACCCCTCGTACGCGCAATGCTAAACAAGATATTTCAACACAACCGTCGTGCTGCTCTAGGCGTCGTCTCACAAGCTAATTCCCGACAAATATGCATAAGATAGCTAGCTTTAGTGCCCAGCGCCATCTGTTACATGTTTAACTTACTACAGGTTTTGACATGTGTTTGCCTCTTAGTAAGAGCATCGAGAGATTTAATATAGACGCGCCAGTGAAAGCAAGGGACATGGGTTGAATTGGAGGTTCACCCGGGTGTAGGCACTAATGTACTACATGCTCGGCATGCTTAATACTTAATGCTTAATGCTTAATAGTATCATGTAGTATGCAGCTGAGATGGTAGGTGTGCATTAGTGCTGAAATTTGAATCTTCTCTTGCAGTCTTTGACAACGGAGAAGGCGAAGAAATGGTGGCGAGTGTGGTAACGGCCCTGATGTGTTATTGCAGACTAGTACAACCAGGTCGATGATCCTAGTGGTCCTAGTGGTCCTAGTGGTCGTCTTGTTTAAGTCCCTGACGATTGGGTCGAGGAAGCGGTTTGTCAATGGCACCCTAGCCGCGAATAGGGCAACACACATTTTGCTGATAGAGAATAGTGTGCCACTTTGGGGGCGTGGGCGGGGTCTCACTTCTTCTCACTCTCCTCCATTGGCCAACGAAACTGTTGAAGTGCAGTTTTGACGACGTTGATATTGCCCTCTTCGTTTCACTGACTGACAGGCAATTCCATTTCGCAGCTCACAGATGCGGAATGTGTATATACATTACATACATACATACCTACCTGCCTAGGTATCTAACATAGTACACGTACGCATAAGTTTAGTACTACGCTGCCGTTATATGTACGTCGTCGTGGTCCTATTACTTTCCATTCTCGAAACTTATCATGTCCGTTGGAGGCGGCAAGACAGCCTATGAAAAGCCACAGGCTTACAATTCTGGGGTTTGGAGCGTAACAAGAATTAGCCACATATATGCGCTCTGGATACGGGTTAGCCTATAAGAGGTCAATATCTATCCGTATATGGCTATGCTATTTACACATAGGGAAAGCAAATCCGAGGAGAACCTATATCGAATTTTTCTTACAACAGAGATTCCCTGAAAGGACATAGAGACATATCTCTTCTTTGTCGAACTCGTGTATCATATTTTAAACCCTTTATCCATTTATTTCTCCCCGCCGCCTTCTGGGCTTTGCTAGGACCGGGATGTTTTGAACGTGATCTGTTTGAACAGGGGTGTATACGTGTATACATACCTACATATGTACGTTATGTATGTTATGTATGCAGTTCGCCCCGGCATTGATCAACGTAAGGTCCCTCTTCAGAGGTCAGAGGGGAAAAGAACATGGCCTCAAAGAATAGCACTAGACAAGGTAGACAGGCCGGACAGGGTAGGCCAAGGGCTAATAATGTTGTTTAGTCTTGGCAACCGTGAGCAAACGAAACGCTGTAATTTGTTAATATCCTATGGACCTATCCTGCTGCAAGCCAGTAGAGCTAGTTAACGGGTCATAGCAGCGTCTCTCTCACTCTATCCCGACGTACATGAAAGAAGAAACGTCTGGGCAAGATAACTAATAAATGTCCACTCCATACCTACCTCACATTGGAGAGGGGTGTAGATCTGTTTTATAAAGAAGATAAAAGAGAATAATCCTAATATACCTAGGTAGTTGTGTAAAGTAGTAGGAGGGATAAACCCGTAAACAAAACCCCATGATCCCATCTGATCCAATCTCGCACCATTCACCTATCCATCAATCAAGTCGTCTTATCTACCGCTGGCTGCTGTTGCTACACATTACTAGGGGTGGGAACTGCACGGCACTGTGATGCATCATCAGGGATGTAAGATAAGGCTGTAACTCCAATCAATGGCCTTCAAATGAGTGAAACCAGTCTGATTCTCTGATTATACCCTCCCGACCAACCTTTAAACACCATTAATGAACCTCTAACCAACCTGTTTGGTCATTATATCTCCATTATATCTACCTTAAGTTACATCTGAACCTTTTCCCTCCTTACATTAAAAACAATTTCTACACTTTTTTAATCCATTCCAATACCCTTTTGGATTTTGAAATTATTCTCCTCTTTTCTTCTCTCCCTCTCTTCACTTCTGGTTCAGCTTTTCCAGGTATGTAAGGTACCTTTTTTTTTTTTTTTTTTTTTTTTTTTTTTTTTCCCTTGTGCTCTCCTCATCTGTCCCCTCGTCTCATTCTTCCCGTGTTTCCTGTTGCTATGCCATATCCCGTCTTTCCACCTCCCCCCCCCTCCTCTTCTTTCTAACCCCCCCTTCTTACTATTGTCAAACAAACAAGAACATCTGGGAACACACGACAAGATCATCCTATTCAACACCAATGAAAGGAATTATACGAATATAACCAATTCTCGGAATTTGGCTGTATTTCATACACTGCAATAAGACCAACGACTTACACGCAGGCTGCTAACGTATTCAAGACAACTTACAGTTTGCACTTTAACTTTTGGACTTTTAGAGCGGCCATCCTGTATTAGCTGCTCATCTTGCTCCTCGTACCCATCGCCAATTAATATCCGACTTGAGGTCCATCATCGACTTTAAAATCCCCCACTATCTACCTCATCTCTCTCTCTCCCCCCCCCCTCCCCTCCAGTCTTCCTCTCAAAACCCTTGTCTCCGTCTCCTCCCCCGCAATTTACTTGAGCCTTGGTACACCACTGGGAACCCTGGTGCCCGAGCTTTAGGGGTTATTAATCTTTGTCTCTCTGATATGAGGCACGCGGTCACCAGCAAGATTTACCAACTTACATCCTAAACCAATATTAACATAGAATAAATAAAGGCAAAACAAGAAAAAAAGGCATTGCTATGAGTAGGACAATGACGACCGTCGCTCTACCAAGACCAATTCCTCCACATCGCTCCTCCTCTGGCATCGTTACTTTATCTTCTCCAATAGCCCTTGAGACTATCAACGCCCAACAGGTTTCTAGCGCGGCGCCCGCGCCCATCCCTAACAAACACATTCCAGTCTGTCCCACCGGCCCAGCCCCCGGTCGTGAGCCTAACACGCCACCGCCGTCACCAGGCCGCAGCGAACACGAACGACAGCAGCAGCAGCAGCATGAGCGACGCCGCTCGTCTCTGCTGTACCCACCGGACAAGTTCGAACGATTGGAGTCCGGGTCGCTATGCCTCCACAAAATCCATCCTGCTGACGTAGCCGCCGCCGTAGATTACCTCGCCAGACAGCCTCTGCCAGACCCCGCCCTGGTCTTCCCCTGGTTCCACGGGCTGCACCCGAGCAACCACATCCAGCAGACGTTCTTCATGTCGAGGAGCAAGGCCGTGCGGCAGGTACCTAATTGCCTACGCGGGATCACGCTGGTCAAAGCCGACGGCGACCTCTCCACCTCGCGTCTCAAGGGGGCCCTCGCGCCCAACGAGCTTATGCAGTCGGGCTCCGACGGCGAGTTCATCGACGTCGACCCGAAGGAAGGGTTTTCCGTCCGCAACTTCCAGATCCAGGCCGCGAAGACGGCGATAACCTCCGACATCGTAGTGTACGGCGAGGACGCCGGTCTAGTCCGTAAGTTGGCGTGGGAAATCGCGTCGGCGCAGGCTAAATGGCGGAAAAAGCACGAGCACATCCCCAAGTATAACACGTTTATCTGCGTTAGCCCCTTCAGCGAATTCGAAGAGAAGCACGGCGAGATCGTCGCCGTGGACTCGGACGGCCGTCTGACGGGCGCGGTCGTCGACTTCTTCCACCAGGAGCGGTTGGAGATGTACTCGATGACGAAGGCGACTGAGATATCGCGTAACGTGTGGATGGGCCCGACGCCCGAGCCCTCAGGCGAAGAGGAGAAATCTTACGATATCCTCATAGAATGCAGCGACCTCGGTCGATTGAACCCCGGTGCGCTGCAAGCGATTGCGGAGAGCACCAATAGCGAGGGAAAGCGATCCTATCTCGATTTCCCTTCTTCCGGGAGCATTCTCGCGCCGACGTGGTCCCACGCCGAAGCTGACGGCATTCTGGAAACGTGCAAATGGCTCTGGCACCTCTCGCACGGGTCTTTACCTCTGAGATCGGATACCGATGTAGACGGGGATTCGAACATGTCCGACTCGTCCTCGGCGACCGAAGTCGAGATGCGGCCCTCGCGGAGGATCCTGATACACTGCGGTGACGGGTATACCGAATCTACGATGCTGGGAATCGCGTATTTCAGCTACAGCACCGGGCGACCGGTCCACGAGGCCTGGATGGACCTGCACACGAAGATGAAGCGGAACTTCTTCGCCTACCCGACCGACGTCGCCCTGCTAACCTCCATCGCGCCCCGTCTCCTGCACGAATCCCCCATCTGCAGCGACAAGAGCCTTTTAGAAATCACGAACCTCGTGCGGAACGAGCCCAAGTGGCTCGCCTCGCTCGACGGCTCGTTCCCCAGCCGCATCCTCGACTACATGTACCTGGGCAACCTCGGCCACGCCAACAACCCGGACCTGCTGAAAGCCATGGGCATCCACCAGATCCTCAGCGTGGGCGAGACGGCCTCGTGGCGCGACGGCGACCTCGAGGCCTGGGGCACCGATAACGTGCTCGCCGTCGAGAAGGTCCAGGACAACGGCATCGATCCGCTGACCAAGGAGTTCGAGAAGTGCTTGGAGTTTATCGGTACGTTTTTTTTTTTTTTTTTTTTTTTTTTTTTTTGATGATGATATTATTATTATAATCCTCATATCCACTTTCCCTTTTCCTTTAGCCCTAGTGTATAATAATAATTATTATATATAACTCATCGCCATTACCACTACTTTTTTTTTCTCCTTTTTTTCCTTTTTTTCCTATTCCCCGCTCGCTAACCGCAAAAAATACAAACAGATCGCGGCCGACGCAACGGCACCGCTACCCTAGTCCACTGCCGCGTGGGCGTGTCCCGCAGCGCGACCATCTGCATCGCGGAGGTGATGCGTGCGCTGAACCTGTCGTTCCCGCGCGCCTACTGCTTCGTGCGCGCGCGGCGGCTCAACGTCATCATCCAGCCGCACCTGCGGTTCGCCTACGAGCTGCTCAAGTGGGAGGAGATGCTGCAGCTCCGGCGTCAGCGGAGTGGAGCTGGAAATGCTACTAATAACGACGACGCCGCCGCCAGCGCCGGATCCGGAGGGCGTGCGGGGATCCGGAGGGAGCTCGAGTGGGGCGAGATCGCAAGGGAGATCGCGTCGATGAATCGCCCTTATGCGAGATAATCTGCCGAAAGATTTGCTGACCCCCGATACGCGGGTGTGCTTTGATCTTCGTGGATGGCTTCGGTTGCGATGCTGTTCATATCTCGGAACTCACGTGGGGCTTCCGGACATTGATTCAAGGGGGGTGGCTTCGAATTATGCTATTACCTTCGAAATCACAACTGGAAGAAGTATTGGAAACGCGGAACGATAATAAGCTCGAGACTTTATTATCACAACCTATTTTTCCACCACCCGATTTAACCAAAACCCAAAGCGTACGGCATTAATCCCATACGCTCTCACTTCTTGGCTTATGACTGCTTCGTTCCGGGAGTTGGCGTTAGCGGAACCCAAGGCGAGGGAGGCAACTAATTGTCTGTGATTTTTTTTTCTCTTTTACTTTCTAACGACCGTACGATACGACCAAATTCTTTTTTTTATTATTCATTGCATTTTCCTCCTGATCCCTCGGAAGAAAGCGGGGAAGGAGACAAGACGAGAGGAGACGAAAGGAGACGAGAGGGAGAATAGGAGTGCTGAAAATCCAGAGGGGGGGCCACCCATTACTTCTTGGGCTCTCATTGCATCATCAGTGTTCATCTACTTGGCGCCGCGGCGTCGTTGGTTTCTTGGAGAAAGACAGACAGCTCTTTTTTTGTTTCGTTCCCCCATTTTCGATCATTTACGAATGTATGGATGGATGGTTTGTTGATTATGTTGGTTTGATAGTTGATTGTTGGTTGTTAGTTGGGGTGTATTGAAAACCCCTAACCAACTTACGCTTGGACCGTTTATTGTAGCACTGTTGTAGTAACTTGTACGTACGTACATTTGTATGTGATGGATTGGATGGATGGATAGGCCGGAAGGGAATCCATGGATTTACGGGAATGGGGAATATCATCGAATAAGACTGTCAAGGGGAGAAAGAATAGGTAGGAATGGAAATAGGAATAGGATCAAGCTACAAGCAGACGAAATATTTACAAAGTCTGGTTCCGCCTCAATGCTGACGTGTGCGTTTCCGAGAATTGCCACTGATTTTTGAGTGACCTACATTTTCGTTATTTAACGGTGAAAAGAAAGAAAAAAACAAATAAATTAGTAAGCTGTATTGGGATGTAATAAACGATGATGATGATAATAACTCAGTAACTCGTAACTAATAGAAAGCCCACCAGGCCGCTTGGACGCCAGACGCTTAATGCAAAAAAGAAAAAAAAACACATGACGCTCTCTCACTCCTCTCCTACACGTAGAAAAAAAAATACAAACCCCTCCTTTCTCTAGGGTATGAATCGTTCTTCAAATGTGGTAAGCTTTCGTGGTGCAAGAGACGAGCCGTAGAATTAAGAAATGAGGGAAGAAAATAAAACAGAATCCCATGGCTACACCCCAAACTACCCCCTAACCTAGCCGTTAAACGCCGTCCTATATGCTATGCCTTCCTTGTGGTGAGGTGCAGCCAATTCCCGTCCCCGAGCCCTTCATTGCCATCGCCACCTTCTTTCACCTCCTTTAACTCGAATATTAGTTTGCGCTTGCTGCTAGGATTCTTGTGTTTACTCGGGCCGGCATGACTGCCCTACGGTCCATAATTCGAGGCATCGAGCTTATCGTCGCTATCGAGGACACTATAAGTTGAGACACAATGGTTAGTTGAGCTAGGGCTCACTCGAACAAAGAAGAGAGACCTGTAGGCGGTAGTACGAACGAGAACTGTTTGACAAGGTAACCCTCTCCACCTTGGTCCATGTCTATGTTGAATACGTAGAATCCCCCGTCATTGGTGACAACCATGACCTGTGGACTGCTACTACTCATCGCTACGACGCTGCGCAACTGTTGGTTGCTCGCTATACGTGACGATGTGCTCTTTGGTATCTTGATATACGCAAAATCGCGAAGGGGCTCCCACATCTCCGTCACAGTCTGCGGCAGATAGTTTCCTACAACACCAGCTACGCTGCGGCCCATGATTTGCGATGATCGGCGTAGTATACTACTGAACGACCCGCTCTGTCTCCTGTTCGCCACAGGGTTGCTCGCCGTTGATGTTGTGGGAGCATCAGCCGCTTCACTACGCGGAGAGCCCTGCGCGCTATTGGATGAATCGTTGCCGCTGTCGTAGCTACGGCTGCGAGACCAACGATCTTTCCGAGGAGAGGTAGGGCTCTGTGCCTCGGCGTTGCTACCGTTGGGCCCAGGCTGCTGAAGTCGGAAAATGTGTACGGTATCCGAAGTAGACGAGACGCAGAGAAGCGAGCTCGCCATATTGAAGGACATACTGTAGATCGTGCTAGGATAGGTTCCACGCCTAAACTGGAAAAGTTTCTCCCCACGAGGTACCGAAAATACTCTAATAATCGTCCCCGTCTCACTAGCTGTTGCTAGCAGAGTCCCTTCGCTGTTGAGCGCAATGCAGGATAAGGGAGAGCGGTGGGCTTCAACGACGTTAACAGCCCTCATGGTCAATGTATCATATATAAGGACATCTCCAGACGTTACGGGAGCATAGAGCGAAGCTGGCGGCGCATGCGAAGGTCGCTTATCCTGGGTATCCTCTCGGGGTTTCGGTAAAGGATAAGCGAGGTAGGAATGCTCGTGGGAGGGTGATAACGCGCAGACAGCGGCAGGGTTCGGAGAGGTTGCGATATTGGTAAGGAGCGACATAGTAGTTATATCATAGAGGTAGATTTCATCTTCGAGTACGACAGCTAACCGCTTGCGATTTAGACGGACGGCAAGAATGGCGGATGGGAAGGTGAGTTCGCAAATAACGGAGGCGCGCTTGGTATTCTGTACTATGAGATGGCGGGGTGAGAGGACGAAAGCGACGAGAGATGTTGAGAAAAGCATCTCAACAATAGTAATATTGCCATCATCGCTACTGAAGATCTTGGAGAATGGTTCGGTATGGTAGATACGAAATCCCTTGGAGGTTCCTAAAGTTATTAGCCTCGTTGGGGCTTCATGCCCCTAGGGCGTTACTGCTAGGAGCGAGGGTAAAACTATGTAGTAAAAAATAGACATACCAACAGCTAGGCAGCTGTGATCCTGGTTGAAGGTGACGAAATTAAGAGCCGGATTCGACATGGCTACTAAAGTACGGGCGGGCGATTCGGGAGTGAAAATAGGAAGAATTATTGCAGCTTTATATTAAACAGTTTGGTACAAGATATACTCGATTATCACGTCCCAAAGTTATATTGTGACGAATATAAAGCTTTGCCTGTAATTCAACTCTAAGGGCGGTCTCTGCGTCAAGGCCGTCTCGATCCGAGTATATCTTTCCCCGTCATGACAAAAGGAAAACCAGCAATTCGGACCAGAGTAACAGCTTCATTCGTCAACAAGACTTTTTGGGAGAAATCTTTGAGATGTCGGAACTGGCTTGGTAAGAGGTGTACCGTAACTAAGCTCTGTAGCTCTGTAGGTCGGGTTCGTTAATACTCGGGAAGAAGCTGGAGATGCTAAGAATCCGAGGAGGTTGGAATTTGGATTCTGAGTGGGGAGAAAGGCTGAAATCATCAATCAGATGCTATTGTCAGGCGGGGAACCACGGGGGAACCTATAGGTACCTACCATCTCTCACCTGCTCTAACCATTAGCGTAGTACGCTATTGCCCCATAAGCTTAGTGGAGCTTGGGCCTTTTTACACTAGTACTATGTACCGACTCGTGCCCACTGACGAACCCATGCGCTGATCACTGCCATATGTTAGGTTACGTAGGTGCCTCTTTACAGCGCTTGTCCTATGGTGCGCCACAGCTTGAACAAGATCAGTTTCTCAACTACAACGAACTTGAGGGTTAAATTTTTAGCACAGTTTTCATCTGTTGAATTAGGTAATATGAACTACTTCAATTCAATATACAATGTCAAAAAGACATTCTTATAAAAAAAGGTGACCAAATTTAAGAATAGTGTAATTGAGCACAAGTGGAAGAAAAAAACATGCCTCGGCTTTATTTATAACTGAGATATCTGTGTCTAGAAATTACAGGGCAACTTTGCGAACTTTTCTAACTTTTCTCACTTTACTGAGTCTACCTAAGGTACACGACGAGATTCCACCTGCTCAACTTACTCTCTTACTGGTTTATTCTTGCTTCACTTGTCTCCTTTCATTAGGATGGCTGCTACCCCTAAAGTCAAGGCCCAGCAAGGGCTGGGTCTAGAGAAAGGCCGTTCAACAAAGCAAAGGGCTCTGGACGATCTGGTTATGGCTGTGCGTCTTATCTCTACCATCTACCATTTACATATATCTCTCTCATTTCTAATCTTACTCCCTCAAGACAAATAGCAGCAGTATCGTATCTAAAAGAAGTGTAGAACGTATCTACTATCCAAATGAACCTCACTTCTTTCGTTTCTTCGTAAAGAAGTTTCAGCGACGAGCTCCCTTGATCAATCGGGGTTATCATATTCGACTGCATGTGATTGACGTTGCCGTTCGTCGGTTCCTGGAAAGACCTTCAGATAAGAAGAAGGTGGTTATAAATCTAGGCTGTGGAAGGTATGGCTTCCATCTCGCCCCTGAGTTAAATATAGTGGTATCTAATCTTTGATGCATGTAGCGACGTGCTCCCATGGCAATGTATGACCAGATACCCTGATATATGTCAAAATGTTACCTTTGTCGATATCGATTTTCCCGACTTGATAGACAAGAAATGCCGGATCGTCCAGGATACCCCTGAGCTCAGATCTCCATTGACCGGGTTGAAAACTAACGTGGGAAACCATGTAGTACTACAGAGTGATCAATATGTCGAGATTGGCTGCGATTTGCGCAATATCTCCGATATAGAAAAGGCACTTTCAACTGTTATCGATGTAGCTCATTGTGAGTTCATGTTTGTAGCAGAAGTCTCTATCACCTACATGGAAACTGAAGGCGCAAATTCGGTCATTCAATGGGCTAGCACTCTTGGACAAGGTAAGGTATCACAATACATGAATTAACAACAACAGAAACTGACTGATGTTACTTAGCTGAATTTTGTCTGCTTGAACAAATTATTCCAGATGGAGACGACAACCCATTTGCAAAGACGATGCTGGCACATTTTGAGAAATTGAAGACCCCCCTAAAGTCTGTTTTCACCTACCCAATTGTCAATGCCCAGCGAGATCGTTTCGTCAAAAGAGGTTGGCCACAGGTTGACGTTAGCACTCTATGGCAAATTTGGGCCGACGACCAGTGGCTTTCCGCAGATGAAAGGAGAAAACTCGACGCCATTGAGCCTTTCGACGAATGGGAAGAGTTCGCTATTTTCGCTGCTCATTACTGCGTGGTTATCGCCAAGACGAACTCAATAACGACCCAACCGGCTACGAGCATCTCCCGGGATCTTGGGACCCTCGATGTTCCTGTGCTATCTCTGGATGGCGACATTAGGGAATATTCCGGTGCCCGCGGACAACGCCGATTCGGCGCTGCAATGAAGCTAAAAAACGATTTAGGAGAAGAGTTCTTGTCCAACACATTTGGACTCGGAACGAATAGTCGGTTAAGGTCATATGATCTCTATGTTAATGAGTCAACTCTACAGGATGTAAAGACGCATCATACTGGTCCAAGCAGTCGCATGTGCCATACAATTACAGACTTGGGTGAGCACGGGAACCTACTAGTAGGAGGCAGGACTTCTCCATCAAGTGCTCTACGCGATTGCTGGCGCCTTCATAAGAGGACCAACAAATGGCAACGGATAGATGACCTGCCAATACCCTTGTATAGGCATGGAATAACAAGACTTGGTAACTCGGACCTCGCTCTTTTAGTCGGAGGCAAATCCGATGCATCAAATATCTTTAATGGCTGTTTGCTTTATCGGCCGGGCTCAGGCTGGATTGAGTGCGAGATTCAGGAGTCAGAGTATGAACCAGTCTTTGGTAGTCTGTTGGTTTGCCTTGGGGGACCAAGCCATTCTCCGGAGACTGGAGGCGTCAAATTTGATGGTTTGATAACGGGTGGTATCTCTAGAGATGGCGTTATTGCTCAGCAGATTTTGCGATGGGTTCTGACGCTCTCAGACAATGGTAAACCTACAATTTCATTTACAGCTTTATCGACTTCACACTCGCACAACTCGGCGGCACAAGGATTGGATAAAGCCAACCATCCTGATAACCTAATCAACCGCTATGGAGCTTCTGGCTTTATCTCTCCAGAAGGGTATTTAACTATAATCGGAGGTATTATCGCAAACGACATAGTCACGCGTGATCTTGACGTCTTGATTATAGACGTCTCTAGCCATCATTATAAGATCATCTCCACTTGTCAGATCGCAATTACTCCTCGGCCGTTGCTCATAGGTGCTTCGATTGAAAAAGCCAAAGACGGCCAATTAGTTGTAATGGGCGGGGGTGCTACTTGTTTCTCCATGGGAACGTTTTGGAATCCGGGCTGCTATACATTGAGGTACCCCTCCAACGCCTTTGTCAATGGAGTGCCGATACCACATGATAGTAGGGCCATATGGAAACACTCGAGGATTGTCGAACTTACGGAAGAAACGGAACGGAACCATAGCTCGACTTCCTCGAACAAGGAGGCTGCGGGGAATGTTAACATACCTAGGCTCCGGATCAATACAGCAGATGAATTTTCAGCATTGTTGAAAGCTGGGAAACCTGTGGTTCTCGAGGCGTGTCAGTTAGGAAAATGTATCCAAACCTGGACACCAGACTACATTGTGAAACAACTTGGCCCTGATAGAGAGGTAATAATTATCCTATGTTTCATATGTGATCTAATCTAACCATGCCACTAGGTCGTCGTCCATGAGGCCGATAGCCAGAAGATGGATTTCAACAGCAAGAATTTTGCATACGTCTCGAAGAGGTTCGAGGATATAATGAAAGGGATTTCGGATGGCCAAAAACTATACCTACGTGCTCTTTCTGGGGATCATCCATCTGATCAGCCGGCTAATATCAAGGTCGATTTCCCGCAGCTGGCAGAGGATTTCCAACTACCCGACGCGCTTTCATTCGTAAAACAGAATGAATTCAGCTCTGTGTTGCGAATCACTGGACCAGTTAATATGTGGCTCCATTACGACGTAAGAAGAATCATGTGGCCTATTCCTACCTAATTCAGCTAGCTAACTGACTTTATACTCGCAAAGGTTATGGCGAACGTATATTTCCAAATAGTTGGGTCCAAGAGATTCATCTTATTCCCGCCGTCGGATGTTACCAAGCTTTCATTTGCTCCGGGATCGTCTAGCTCAAGCATTGACGTATTTTCCGAACTCGAATCGCCTTCTCTTGCTGAGACACATCCTCACGAAGCTGTCCTGAAACCCGGCGATATACTATTTATCCCTCCTCTTTGGCTGCATACCGCTACACCACTGAGTAACTTAGGCGTGGCCATTAACGTCTTCTTCCGTAACCTTGAGAACGGTTACTCGAGTGGGAGAGATGTGTACGGAAATCGGGATCTCGCAGCTGTAAGCTCTGAATTCTCATTTATTGTTCTTGCTCTTCCCAGACGGTTGTTTTCTGTAGTTGTTTTAATTTGCATTTGGTCACCACTAACTTTCTATGCTATAGTATGAAAAAGGCCGTCAAGACATTACGCGTATCGCAAACAGCTTCGGCAAGCTGCCGCCTGATATGCGTGATTTTTACATCAAACGTCTCGCAGATGAACTTGCCCAGAATGCATTGCAATGAGGGATTCGCCAATAACATCATTGGGACCTCTATTTAGTATGTTACGAAGGTGGCTTTGCGTAGACCTCTACCTCAAACTGCTTTGTAGTGAGTACATAAAGGGATATTATGACACTTCTAAAGCGAGTTAAGTAATCGTTTTACTCGAATGAAAAAAAGCATGATGAAGCGTAGCGAGGCATCGCCATATAAGGAATGGATACTTTAAGTAGCTATATGATACTTGGTGTTAATAAATGGGTAGGCTCGGGCCTTTCTGTTGCGAGGGCTTTGCGGCTCCCCAATACAATATCCAAGAAAGTTATTACTCTGCCCGAGAGATTATGTCTCAAGTATAGACCGTAATAGGAACCGGACCCATTGGTCCAGTTGATGAAGCGATGTTAGCTTGATGCATGGTCCGAGAACCGATCCAGTCGGGATAGTCGACGGCCGTGTGAAACATCTGATAGTTTGCCCACATTACAATATCCCCTTCTTCTAGGCTCGGGATCAAGACGTACTCCGGTTTTAATACCCTTTCCTGGATAGTCTTTAACAAGTTCCTGATCTCTACTAGGTCCTCGATTACCCTGGGCTCTTCTGTTGGGGAAGAACGGATGAATAGCTTCCTCGCGCAGATCCCGTGGACTTGGAAGGCTTTCTCGCCCGTCACGGGGTTGACCCAGACCACTGTAACGATGGATATTAACAATGACTCCTAGAAAAAAAAACTAGAAAGGGAAGAAATGAACTCGGTAGATACATACTGGGATACGTTTTTACATCTTCCGGGTCAAAGTCGCCTAGGTCTTCAAGCTTCTTCTCTTTCCCCTGGCTAACAAGGCCAAGACCGTTGGGATTCCCCTTACAATCCCCTATCCACATGTACTGTCCCCGTTAATTACTACCAGTCGCTTCAAACTTCCGTAGCTATAGAGTCGACCGCTTACCGGATGCGGAGCATATTCGACCCAACTGTGATCCGCCATCTTCTTCTCGTCCTCCGTCATCATCTCGTACGTCTGGACATTACTAATGAACGCAGTAAGCCCCGGTTCCGCCTTCATACTAAAGCCTGAGCCGTCGTCCCATCGGATAGTGACTTGAGGCTCGGTGGGCCGCTTGATACATCGCAGCGTTGTAAACCATGCTGGATCCCTGCCGTATAGCGGCGCGTCCATGTGCCAGCGCTGGAACCGCGTATTCCCCTCCTCGAACTCCTCTTGCGGAAGCACTTTGGCATGCCAGTCGTGGGAGAGCGGTTTAGTAATGTTCTTGTTCTTGATGCCGTAGTGGTCTTCGCCTTGGAAGCCCTTCCCGATCAAGCGCACGTTCTCGGCACCCGGGATACCTACTATTTCGCGATATTTCTTATCATCATCATCATCATCATCATACTTTAGAATTTCTTCTGTCTATATTAGGGAGTTCTAGGTTAGGTTAGGTTACTTACGGAAAGCAATCCTCCCTTGCTGTTGAAAGTCTTTAAATCTCCGTGAGAGTGTACCTGGGGCGAATCAGGATCGAAGCGCGTTACGAGCTCCCATTGCTTTATCGGCGCGAGGTCTTTCTGTCCCTTGACCACGACGACTTTATGGGTCCATATGGCATCTGCTAGGTGGCGCACGTCGATATCTACCAACGTGTTAAATGCTAGATCTCACACTCTGCTAGGAGGAACGTTTACCGCTGATATCATTCAGATCTATGTTATTAACGATTGCGCCATAATCATGTTTATCGCTGGAGGACTTCTTCATCGGCGTGGTCGTGAAGGTTGCCTCTGGAATAGTAGCGCTTGGTGACATTATGAGTTTCTCAAAGTCTTATGCTAATTTGATCTATTGATGACATTCTATAACTACGACTCTAATGTATTTTACTATCTGGGGAGAATCCAATGGTTAATATAGTCCATTATCCTTCTTGATATTGTCCTATCACCAACGTGCATTTGGCTATCTATCGGAAATGGCCGTTGATACGATACGAATCACTGCATGCGGTATCAAGAAGGCGGGGTTCTCCAACGAAGGTTTAAGTGTAAGATTACCTAGGTGACAGGGAATAGCGACGATAATATCTTGCCTCCTTTAGTATATCGCCATTACAAGGATAGGGATAATTGGTAGCTTTGCTAGGTTATCAACTAAGTGTAACTCATGTGCGTAACGCGCACGTACACATCTAGACATCCGTAGACCACGTTGATTCTAGTCTGTATTACTGATGCGGGTTTGAGAATAAAACATCATGAAGTTACCATCAATAGACCAAGTTGTTCTTCTATACCTTAGTTTCCCACGACTTTGTCTCGGGCATAATCACTCTCATCCAAGAGTAGACCAAGCCCAAACACCCATCAGCAAACCAATACCTACTAGTGAAATTCTCTTTAGCACGAGAGTCTACTGGATGCGTCAAGCTATTCTCGCTCTCGGCCACCCTTGTCCTTACGCTCCCTTCGGAACCGCGGTCGTAAACCACACGGCTGGTTCTGGCCTCGGGGAACTCATCTGCACAGGCGCCAACAGCAAGGGCTCAACAGGGAACCCAATACTTCACGGTATGTTACATTAGGTACACGCGAACCTCTTTTTTTTTTTTTTTTTTTTTTTTTTTTATGTAACAAGACTAACCAGGAATACTACAGGGGAAATCGCAGCCATAAACAACTGCACACAAATCCTCACGGACCCCTCGGGACCTTACAAACTATCCCCTCAAGAGGCACCCATCGCCTTCGCGGACCTATCGCTGTACACCAACGCCGAGAGCTGCCCGATGTGCGCGTCCGCAGTGCGCTTCGCCGGGTTTAGGGAGTACGTCTACGGCACGTCGATCGACACGCTCGTCGGGTACGGCTGGGAGCAGATCCGGATCTCGTCCGCGGAGGTGTTTCGTCGATCGACGGGCCTGCCGAGCTCGAGCACCCTGATTGCCGAGGTCCTGACGAACGAGACGGACCCGCTGTTCGCGTGGCAGAACGACCCTGATTATCAGTGTCCCCGGGGCTGCTCGCGGGTGGAGGGATGGTGTGAGGCGGATGTCGTAGGAGTCGGGTCGTATAAAGCCCCTGTGTTGGCTCACGGAGAAGGACCTGGGTATTTGGTGTAGAATAATACTAGATAAGGGGAGAACAATAGCCTGCTTCCGTACAGCTTAACAGCAGGGGTGTCTTCAGCTTCTCAGTATTTTCTATGATACATACAACACCTATCCTTACCTAGACATCCCCTACATGAGCAGGTTGACGTATTCTCTGATAAAGTTATGTCTGCTCTGTTTTCACCTCCCCTCTCATCTTCTCATCCGGAGCCGAACCACTCTCCACATCCGCATCCGCATCCGCATCCGCATCCGCATCGACCGCGCGTAGAACCGGAACAACCCCCGGCACCGCCTCCGGTATCAGCGTATTCTCGTCCGGGAAGAAGTAATTCAGCACGTAGTACATCACGAGCGCGACGAAGAACCCATACAACCAGTTAAACGTAAACAAGTTCACGAGCCCCTGGCCGATATCCACGCTCTTCGGCGCCACTTTCTTCGCCAGCGCCGGGAGCAGCGGCACGATAACCACGAGCGTCGGGACCAGAGCGCGCCAGTTCGCTCCCCATCTATTACCGTACCGGTATATCCCCTCGGGGTCGTACAGCGCGGGCACGTCGTACCGGCGGCCCTTGACGACCCAGTAGTCGCACACGAGCACCCCCGCGATCGGCGCCATGAAGATGGCGTACGCGCTCATGAAATTGAGGAACGCGGCCGCCGACGAGATGATGATCCACGGACACAGGGCCCACCCGCCGAGGAGCGACACGAGCACGACCCCGCGCCGGATGTTGAGCCACCTCGGCGCGAGCGACGTCACGTCGTTGGCGAAGGATATCCCGTTCGCGCTGATGTTCACCGAGATCTGCGCGAGCAGCCATATCGACGCGGCGAAGAACGCCGCCGCCCTCCCGCCGGGCGAGGTTTGCCACTGGCCGATGATTTCCACCGGGGACCAGTATACGACGCCGTACACGCGCTTCGAAGCGCTCGCCGAGATGATGCCGAAGACGCCGACGAGGGTCTTGAAGAGCGGGATGAAGGGTAGTTGCCAGAGCTGGGCGCCGCGGGTCTTGCTGAAGCGCGAGAAATCGGGGATGTTGACCGCGAGGGTGGAGTAGCCGCCTGTTACGCTGGTCTAGTGTGTTGTTAGTTAAGACGGAAGCGTATAGATATATATATAAAGATTGGGAGGAGGCTCGGTTGTTGTAGGTTAGGTTAGAAGTACGTACTAGGTTAGACAGCCAAAGCCATGCCCTCGTTGAACCAGAGACGGTAGCAGGCGCGTAGAAGAAGTCGCCTTGACCACCGGCCACCACGGTGATCCAGATAACCATCGCCAGGGCCATTGGCGTGACCAGTACGGTCTTCACCCAGAACAAATACTGCAGCCTATGCGAAGGAATCATAAGTAGCGGGAACTGAATACACCAGTATATGAAGTAACTCAGTAGCCCCTGGCTCGTGGTCCCCGCCGACTGAGGTAATGTATTAGGAAGTCTCGCGTAGCTCGGCCAGATGGCAGTGATGATGGCCGTCACGCAGGTACCTCCGTTGGCGCTCTGGACGCCAAACCAGAACAGTGCCAGAATAGCCCTCGTGACAACGCAGAAGTAACTCAGCCAGTAGCCGTAGCTGGCCCGACAAGCGATGGGAAATGGTATGTGTAGATCGGCTCCGATGGCACCGTTCAAGACCGTCGGGATCGCATTGCACTACAATTCTTTGGTTAACAGCTATAACCAGGGGATATCATTGTATGGATAATACACCTATTTGAGAGTTCATATTTATAAAGAAGATAAAAAGGGGTCTAGAAAAAATAGTTTGGAATACGCATACTATAGCCGCAACGAGAACAATAAGAACAGCATCCGTAGCCGTCAACCCAGTCGTCATGATAGCGCTGGCAGCAGTCCATGTCGACACAGTTACCAAATCAGAGTACCAATAACCAATGAAAGCCCATTTGGTCCAGGTCTGCTTCTCCTCCGGAACTGGATCTTGATCTGTTCGTTACACGGGGTCAGCTCTTGTGATCAATAACCTAGACTCAGCAAGCGCTCGAGTATACGCACCGGCATTAGTCCATACGTGAGACGGCGCAATGCTGCTGGTCTGCTTCGGTAACTCCCAACTACGCCAGTCAGTTAATCGAGCTTGAGTCTTCTCCTTGATGGCATGGCTCCGCTGTCGAAATGTGAACGAATCCATTGCTATAATCACATCTGAAGGAGGCTCGATTCAGTGTAATCGTGAGACAAACTCAATTGATAACTAATTTACCAGGCTATTTAGCGAAGTCTATGAAACAGAGACGTCGTCTCCAAATCTTGCCTTAAAGACCACCTGTGATCATCTATGTTGGTGCAAGCTCCATCTTTTGCCCAAATTTTACAATCGCAACTATACCGTATTCCATCCCGAGACATGGTAACCAATATCAATTGCGGAGTTTATTTGTTGGTACTAACTGAATTTCGTCACAGGGCTGACATGCGTGTGATACGGAAGATAAAGCAGGCTGCGGTCATTGGCAAATCGTTGGGCGAGGGACAAGGTGCTTATCATTACCCCAGCCCATGAGGATGTGATATTCGGCAAAGCAATGACCTCCTTTCAACATCCCGGTCCGATAAATCGTCGTTCTCCGCACGGGGAACAGATAGTATGCAACAACCATGCAGTTAGTACACTCTGCATCAGATAAGGACAACGCAGGCTTGAAGGTTCAAAATCATTCATTACGGTACTCGGAAAACCCATTAGCAACCGCCCGTCTATGTAGCCTCGATTATGATCCCCGAGGCCGCTTTATACACAAGGTAAAATACAAAAAAAAAACTTGAAAATAATAATGCTCGCCCCGTCCTCATGTCAATGCTATACTTTTTTGGTTTCCTTTCCGTCTACTCGCCCTTTAGCTTATCCTGCGTTACGGTGAATGCCATCTCCAGCAGGTCTTCCTCTTCCTTCTTGTGGGCAGCCTTCAAACCAGTGGCGACCGATGCCGACGGGTTTCGGCCGGCGTACATGACGTGCTTGCGGTCGTGGTACTGGGTTTCGTTCAGGAGAGTCTCGATACGCGGTTGCGTGAAGCTCCAAGCACCAGCGTTGAGGGGCTCCTCCTGGGCCCAGACAATGGTCTTGGCGTTCTTGTACCTGTCTAGGTTTTCCTTAAGCTGCTCCCACGGGAAGGGGTTAAGTTGCTCAATTCGAGTGAATGCAACATTGTCGATCTTGTTGTCGGCACGGTATTTGTGAAGCGCCGCCCACACCTGACCAGTACAGATAATGACGCGCTCAATTTCCTCGGGGGGCTTGATGCTGCCAGTTTCGTGCTCGGGATCGGGAATAATCCACTGGAAATGAGCATTAGGGTCGGTGAATTCCTCGATGTTGGAACGCGCTAGAGGGTGTCGTAGGAGCGACTTGGAGAAGAAGATGACAAGAGCTATAACAGTTAGTAATCATGTATACCGTAGTTACTAGATCTTATATGAATAACTTACGCTTTCGGAATTGTCGGTGCATCTGTCGGCGAAGGATGTGGAACAGGTTAGCAGGCGTGGTCATGTACGCAATCTGCATGTTGCAATCCTGGTGCTGGCGGTCGAGCTTTTCCTTTGATGGGTATACACGCGGGTCCTCATTGCAGAGTTGTAGGTATCGTTCCATACGTCCAGAAGAATGTTCAGGGCCTTGTCCATCGTAACCGTGGGGAAGAGACATGACCAGACCGGTTCGCTGCATCCATTTGACTTCACCAGAGGCGATAAACTGGTCAATGATACATTGAGCGTTGTTGGCGAAGTCACCGAATTGAGCCTCCCACATTACCAATGCATTGGGCGACGACAGCGAGTAACCGTATTCGAAACCCAGTGCACCATACTCACTCAACGAGGAGTTAGAGATAACAAACTTGCCCTGGTCCTTGCTGATGTGTTGCAGAGGCGTGTATGTATTCTCGTTCTCTTGGTCGTGGAAAACGGCATGGCGTTGAGAGAAGGTACCTCGCTCTACATCCTGGCCAGACACACGAACGTGGTGGCCCTCAGTGACGAGCGAACCAAAAGCGAGTGCTTCGGCGGTCGACCAGTCAATGTTCTTGCCCTCAAGGACCGACTTGGTACGGTTTTGTAGGATACGCTTCAGGTTGCGGTGGAGATGGAAGTCTTCGGGAGCAGAGCCAATGACCTCACCAATGTGCTCCAGAGTCTTCTGGTCAACGTTGGTGGACATGTGCGGTAGCACCTCAGTTGCCAATTCTTTGGGGGACTTGAAGCCATTCCAGGCAGATGTAGTCCATTCCTTGGATGTTGGCTGATAATCTTTAGACTTGGCAAAGCTTTCCTCCAACATGCCCCAGACCCATTGCTTGTGCTCCTCAACGTCTTCCTTGGTGAAAGTGCCGTCCTTGAGTAACTTGTCCACATAGATGTTGATCTGAGGTTCCTTCGCACCGATGCGCTTATACATCAGGGGTTGGGTGAAGGAAGGCTGATCCGTCTCATTGTGGCCATGCTTTCGGTAGCAGATAAGATCGATGACGACATCAGATTGGAACTCGGCGCGCCAATCTGCGGCTAATTGACAGACGAAGTTAACAGCCTCGACATCATCGGCGTTCACGTGGAAGACGGGAGCGTCGATGGCCTTAGCAATATCCGTACAGTACGCGGTCGAACGAGCGAATCGAGGGTCCGTGGTGAAACCAATCTGGTTGTTAACAACCAAGTGAATTGTTCCGCCAGTCGAGAAAGCCGGGAGGGAGTGGAAACCAAGACATTCGTATACGATACCTTGAGCAGCAAAAGCAGCATCACCGTGTAGTAACACACTCATAGCGGTTCGGTGTGTCGTTTCGTCGTTGTTGTAGTGCTGGATAGCTCGGGTCTTTCCCAGCACGACCGGGTCTTCGGCTTCCAAATGCGAGGGGTTGGCGACGAGTGAAAGCTGAACTCGCTTACCAGACGGTGTAGGACGCTCGAAGTTCATACCTAGATGGTATTTGACATCTCCCGATCCTTCATCTTCAGCACCAGCAGTGCCTGCGAATTCGCTGAAGATAGACTCGTTCGGCTTGCGGACGACGTTGCTGAGCACATTAAGACGACCACGGTGAGGCATTCCAATGACGATATCTTTTACGCCGTAGTCAACACTTCGGTCGATAAGCGCCTTCATTCCAGGCACGAGGGTCTCGCAACCCTCCAGACCAAATCGCTTATCATTAGGGTATTTAGTAGCCAAAAAGGATTCAAAGCTAGAACTCCAGATTAAACGGTCTAGAATTCGGCGTTTCTCGTCAATTGAATACTTGAATGGTTGAGGGACTTCAACGCGCTCCCTCAGCCAGTCGCATTTAGCCCTATCAGGAATATGAATAAATTCAACACCGTAGGACCCACAGTAGATCTTTTCGCAAGCGGCAATGATCTCACGGAGAGTCATCTTATCCCGGCCTTCTCGCTTGAAGCGCGGGAGGATACCGGGGCCCAAAGTGAACTCCTTGTCGAGATCCTTTTCGGTGAATTGGTAGTGGTCGAGAGACAATTCCTTGATCTTAGTATTCGTAGAGCCTCTAGGCTCGTTGCGGATACCAAGAGGATCGATATCGGCCTTGTGGTGACCACGGGCCTGATACGCACGAACTAACAGCTGTACTTTCAGATGGTTCATAACATCAGAGCCCTGTCCAACTCCCATACCCACAGCTGGTCCAACACCGCCAGTCGCATTGGGAACAAGAGTGGGAGGAGGAGTGAAGGCTTGCTGAATAGGCATGTCGCCACTCTCCATGTTCTTGAAGTAAACTTGCCATGACACATGAACGCTCTCCGGATCCTGCTTCCACTGCAGGTACATCTCATCAATGTAGTTAGCAGTGTTACCCGAGAGGAAGTTGTCGTTAGGCGAGGGAGCCGTCGTAGTGGTAGAGGAATACCTCTTCTGGGAGGCGACGGCGAGAGGACGACGAGCAGCGCTAGCGGAGAAACATCTCGATGTTTGGGAAACACATTTCGAGGTACGGCAGCTAGCTCTGAGGAGCCGGCTGCTCGAGGATCGGAGACAGCTGCTCAGCATGGCGCCAGGCTGATGCTTCGACAGCTATAGAAAAATGTATTAGGACTGTATATGAAAAAAATGACAAACTTGCTGTCTACTCGGGCATGTAAAAAAGCCCTAGAAAACGACTTTTTATTAAACTCCTACCAAAGGACGAGATATTACGATCTCGAGAAGAGATTAAGGAGCGGCGGAGTAAGTCTAGGTTTGAACAGTACCTTTTAGTGAGTTGAGGTGCTGGAAGTTAGAAACTGGGACGGACTGGGAAAGGTCATGCTCCCCAATGTTGGAGAAAATGAAAAAACGTAGCGACTGCGACGGTGTCCCCTTGTCGTCACCCGGTCGCAGACCAAGGAGCCAAGAAAACCCGGTGATGCCGATTATACGATTAAGCAGTGACTTGAATGCTAATAAGCAGGATCTCTCGGCTGTCGTTTTATGTAGTTAACCGGTATAATTGTATTCTCAGCCTAAATTCGGCTTCTGGAACACTGCTGGGTTAGGTTGGATTAGGGGTGGCGGCTTCCATCCTGACCTCTAATTCGGTAGAAAGGCCCGATTCTTGCCGCCAAAAAATTCCTTAAAAACCACCGAGGCTATGGTTGACCTCCATTTTTTTACTACTCACTACAATATTTCTACAGTCGAGACCTTTTTAATCGCTCAAATAGCTTCATTTGCATTTACACGGTATTACAACAGAAAAATTACAATAGAACAATTACAATCACACAGCATTCAAGCCATTAACAAGGCTTACCGTGAAGGCGCCTGATTGATCCACGCAATTTGTGTCACAAGACGAGACGGCAGATCCAGGAGTTACATACCACAGTACCTTTTATGTACATTGTATTACACCTACATGACATACAGAATTACATAAGCTGGGGTTTCTTTACTAAAGAGCCAAAAAGGTAGATGATAATGAGGGAATTCCTCGTCGATAGTGGGGTTCGTGTTTAAAAGATATGACACTATCCAAATAACTGAGTCTTTACAATCCCGTTGACCCGTAAAACTGTAAGTGTCATAAAATTGCGGTAAAGACACCGCCCATATTTAGAGATATTTGTTTCGATAAATGTTTCGGTGTCAATAGTTGAAATCGTTCCAGGACGTCATCATAGAAGCTAGCACCCTTGGCATCCTTGGGTTACTGAGCTGTACATTTTGAAATATCATCCGTGGATATCCAATTGAAAGGCCTGTCAGCGCCGGGATATCGAAGTACAATGTACCCAAATTCGATATCTGATCTTCGCAGCATGAAGCCACATCAAATGTGGCTTTCCAGATCATGTGGGGCACTCAGCCTCGAAAGATAAAACGATTTAAGCAATTGATAGGAGGTACCTATGCAGGTACCTAGGTAGATAGGTCTCTGCAAGCCTGTACTTGAGCATTTCATTCTGAAGTCAACCGCGTCAGAATTTAAACTCACCTGCTTCGACAACAAAGACAAGGTATACTCAAGAAACTTCAAGTCTGGCATAGGAAGATAAATCCTTTACGAGAGCTTTATCACACGAATGAGTTGTAATATATTGCCATCGTGTTCTTCGGGTTCCTCTTGATTATATCTATTCGCGTACCGTGCCTATCAAGTATCTCCAAAAAGAAGATTATATATACCACCTTACGACCCAGCATCGATACATTAAATAAATAAAAAAATAAGTCGGGCGAGGGTTTACGTAGCGTCTCTGGACAACTGCAATCCGCAGTTGATGTATCACCTCATTTGATACAGCAATCCTGCTTGTTGTCCTTAGTATCCCTCTATACCTACGCGATGGCGATTCCGACTGGTGCTGCTGCCTACAAGAAAAAAGACGGCATACTCACACTCACCCCAGATCGGAAAAATGTCATCTGGACCCCAAACTCTGCACCAGATGGCGCGCCGACTGTGTCTCTAAGCGTGTCAAATATTACCAGTATGTCTTCTCTCGAAAATCATACTTATTATAGCTAATCATTTTGCATATAGATCTACAACAAACCCCAGATACTGCCGCCAAGGTTATGCTCAAGATATTTGATAAGCCCCCAGGAAGCACTGAGCCGGTGGCCTACCTCTTCCATTTCAACTCCCCCTCAGACCCAAGGGCAGAAGCCAATGCTATCAGAGATCTCTTATCCAAGATTCTTGCCGAGGCCAAGAATAATGACCCTAACGTTCCGCGAGCAGCTACGACATCTGCTGGAGGTAGCGGCTCCGCGGCTATGGCATTTGCTAATACTGCCGTATCTAAGTCAGCAGCAGCACGTGTGTTCGATGATGATGCTTTAAAGAATGATATTGCATTACAGCAATCGCTTATGAAAGCAGATCGCAACCTCTCTCAGATGTACATGGAAGGTCGCAAGATGAAGCCTGAGTCCATGTCAGACGCTACGTTCAATACGCAATTTTGGACTGCAAGACTCAACCTACTCCGAGCGCATGCCATCGAGAATAGCCAAAAGAAAGGACCATATAATGTCTTGGCACAAGTGAGGCCTACTGTGCAACCGAGCACGGATCCAGACAAGCCTAGCGAACTGAAGCTGAAGTTCAGTGTCGAACAAATGCAGATGATCTTCAGTCAGCATCCTCTCGTCAAACGCATATACAACGAGCACGTGCCGCCTTTGGAGCAGGATAAGTTTTGGATGAGATTCTTCCTCAGCAAGCTATCGAAAAAGTTAAGGGGAGAACGAGTCACCGATTTAGAGCCACCTGATAAGATATTCGACAAATACGACGAATATGATGATATCAAGGCCTTTAACAGCAAATTCCTCGCTCAGCATGTTCCGCACATTATTGATATAGAAGGAAATGAAGAGAATCAGGGCGGCTTCAGGAGTGGGAACCGCAAGGACGTTGAGATGAGACCAAGAGGAAGGAAAGATGTGCCCATCATTCAAACTTTAAACAGCATCAGCGAAAAGCTGTTGACCAGTGTCGTGCCGTTCGAAGAGGATCCTGCCCAGCAAGCAGAGGCAGAAGACGACAGTTATCGAGAACTCGCCTTACGCGATCTGCGGGGCGATGCTGAAGAAAGCCGTATAATCTTGAATATTAAAGAACAGAGCAGGTTCTTCTCGAACGAAACGGGCACTATATCTGAAACTACGGCGGTCTATGCGAGGCAGAACCCACCGGAGGTGCTCAAAAATGTACAGGGCGATTTGAGAAGCCTGAAGACTTATAGTGCCGGGGGGGTCGATCTTCATGCTTCGCTAGGTATCGACGACGACAGTGATAGCGAAGATGAGGGAGGGAAGGTTCCTCATGTAGGATCACGAGCTTCACGGAAGAGCGCACAAAAACAAATACTTGAAAGTATGGGCCAGAGACGGTCTCAACTATTTGGTCAGGACTCTGATGAAGCTTCGCCCATGGGACTACCGGCGGATATCGCCCATGCTTGTCAATTAACTCATGCTACTACTATGGAATTCTTGCACCAGTTCTGGTCGACATTCCTGTCTGGCGACCCGGACCGAGCTGTTGAGCTCGGATACCTAGCCGAAGCTCTTAAGCGATCTAAAGAAAGGATAGATGCTGTTGCAGTGGAAGCCGAAAACGCACGAGAAGCGCAAATCAAGAAGAGAAAGGAAGAAATTATACAAATTTACGAGCGGACCAAGAGAAAGATCAAGTTTAATTCCAAGTCGGTTCGTGGCGGTAAAGAAGCGGTTTTTAAGCTCATGGAGCCTGCGATCCAATCTCTAGATAAAGCTATAGCCGATTACCAAAGAGCACTGGCCGCAGAAGGCATCCAAGTCAGCACGGAGCGGTGAGAGGAAAAGTGCATAGACATTGGTTGTTCAATGCGTTCAATGCGTCCAATGCGTCTAATGGGTTCAATTTGGGTTAGATGGGGAAAACGGGTTGCATGAAACGCGCTTCTCGTAACGGGTTAGCTTTCCGTAATTATAGTATGATACCAATGGTTTTTCAAGGACGATTAATAACATGTTATTATATTCTAGAATTTAAAGATGGTTCCATAAAAAAACAAAATATGCATGCAATTCGACTTTTGTTTCTTACATTATGTGGTACCTACCTGGCTACTAAGTTAGTCAGGTGTCAGGTATATAGTCGGTGAAGTTGACCTACTATGTATACCATGTATACCTACCTAGGTATACTTCTAACCAACCAACTACGTGTAATTGACCGGTTTTTAATTGACATACTAAGTAGACCGAGAAATCACATGTAGAGTAGAAGGGGCTATCCGGACCTTTTAGATGGTCACATTTATTATGTACCTTCTTCAAAGTTTCGATGTTGTGCTGTGTGCTTTCCCCTAGGCAGGTTGAAGCGGTGATGGTAACCACGACTGCACATAATGAGGAACAGCAAGTGCACCCTTCTTTTTAAAAATATAGATCAAGTGACTTCGAATGTCAATCAATGACAGACGAGGTGAACTATACACTACACTACACTACACTACTATACACACATGATCCAATTACATCTACATCTTCATCTTCCTATTGCAGCATTTCATCATCATACAGAAGTGCTCTGTTCCAGCCCTCAGAAAAGTCGGCATAGATCTTACTTACACCACCAACACCAACACCAACACCACCATCACCACCACCACTCCCATCGTCATCATCATCATCATCATCCTCATTATCTTGATACGAAATCATTGCAAAAGTATCAACACAAGCATATAACAAATAACATGGACAATACCAACACTACCTCCTCCAAACGTACCCTTTTTAAAAGACGCCACTTATCTACAAAATCCCGGATCCCTCTCTCCAATAAATCAAATCTCAGTACCAAAGCCACCCAAAAACAACACCCTCTTGGTCCCGAATGGGATCACAAGGACTCCTCCGAAGGCACACCCAGCTCTCATGCATCCATACCAAACGCAACCTGGGTATCCGAAGCGAGCGGCAGTACAAAGTCGTCCCCTCGCCAAGTTCCTGGAACCCCATCTTTACCCGCGACGTCTGCAGTGGTAGCAGGTAGGCCCGTCACTCCGCCGACGACGTCATGCCCCGCGTCTATAGATCCCAGCTCGGAATCTCCGCTCTCGCAGATCGAGGCCTTCGAGACGCCGTTCCTGTACGGCCACGGCACCGAGCTTGCACCTATTGCAGAGCAGCGCAGTATAGCGACGTTGCGCAGTACTGCTGGTGGGGCTAGTAGCGGTAGCGGTACCGTGTCGACGTCGGATATCTCCTCGCTGCTGAAGCATAAAGGATCCGGGACAAGTGTAAAGAGTCGTAGAAGTCGTACCGAATCACCACCGAGGCGCCAACTACGCCGGCAGCCCTCATTTCATTTTAACGATCTACCTCATCTTTACATTGCTTCAACAAATACTAGTAATGGCGATCGACCCGGCAGCAGTAAAAATGGTATAAATCCCGAGTCTTCCGGTACCAATGACGATGCTGGTGTCGGTACCAGCACCAGCAGCAGTAATCAAAGTGAAAGCGGCGTTAGAATCCCCCGCCTCCGCAATACCAGCAAGCGGCACTCGCCTCCCGCCGTCGAGACCGTCGACATCCACGCATATCCACAGAGACCTGAGTACCCGCCGCCCGACATCCGACAGCCAAGGGACTATAAAAAGATACCTCTAACAATAGAACAGAGGGATCGGTACTTAAGGCTGGAAGCCTCACTTGTCAACAACCAGACGTCCCAGAGCGGCCGCCCTAATGTACCAGTGCCGCAGTCTCAAACCCCTAGCAGACCCCGCATAACTCGAGTCTGTAAGGCTTGCGGTCGACCCTTAGATCAGCGTTGGAGTCTCACCTCCACGATTATTGGCTCCGGGCGAGGCCAGCGGCGCGGACGGGATTGGTGCTCGAGGTGCGCCGTGCGGAAGATTAAGCGTACTCTGTGCTGCTGCAACCCCCCAGGGTTCGGTCCGTACCCGACATGAAGTTTGGAGATGATTATAAAACGCGTGTTTATTTGTTTTGTCTGTCCTCCCAAGGACCACGAGGCGTTTGACGTAGAGAAAAATGAGGGGTTAGGGGGATATTAGACCGGAAGTATTGGGACGCAACTTAGATGACGTCTGCTTCAGAGCTTGTTTTCTCTTCTTTTCTTTCTCCCCTTGAATAATCATTGTATGATATTTTTTTGTAAGTTCATCGCGTTTTCTCAGGAGAGTAATGGCTAATTATTGTCGCGTCTTCATCATTGCAGATTACTTCGTCGCATTGGGCTTCCCTGTCTACCTAATGTACCCTAACCTAAAGTAATCGAACGACGGACAGCGGTGTGGTGGCTCGTCATATATAGCGAGAAGCTCAGTTTTTCAAGGTCAAGGCCCTCCCCCTCTTGGCGATATATACAGCTTGAATGATGTATTATAAGACACCTCAGGGGTTGATTATTGTATGATCTGCCATGGTCGAACGATGCCGTCGTCTCCCGTCGTAACCAGCATTTCTTCGATCCCTCTCCTCTCCGGTGGACATCCCTGGTCGTAACGCTTACACCAGGTGATGTGGTTAACCTCGTAGGGGCCATGGGCGTTTGGCGTTGTCGATATTAGCTTCCATCGTCGAGATTCCTGAGGCTTGTTCTCCGTGTGGCCATTAGTCATGTGAACATCCCCATCTAGCTCTGCGGCCGCCTCATCATCTGTGGCGTGTACACCATTTGTGGCTCCCTCCTCCTCGCGGTAAATGGCAATAATGCCATCGCTACCTGTACTCGCGACCATACCAGTCTCGGGACTCCACGTCGCTGAGTATATATCCCTTGTGTGCGCCGTGGGAAGCACGGCAGTACATTCCCACTCTTCCTTCAACGCCCTACGCATCGTATTCGGTATCCCTCCCAAGCTGCCCCACGCATGCTGCGGCGCTTGTTGTTCCTCATCCTCCTCTTCCTTGAGCGTCCATATCCTCACCGTGCGATCCGCGCTCCACGTCATGATTCTCGGGAACTTGTCGCCCTTAGGCTTCGGCTCCCACTGCACGCCCCATACGGTCCCCTGATGCCCTTCCAGCACGGCGACGCACACCCATTCCTGCTCGGATTCCTCGCGCCATATGCGCACCGTGTTATCGTAGCTCGCGCTCGCCAGCACGTCGCTGCTATATCTCCCCCGTCCGCTTCGATTGGTCTCGGGACACCAGGCTACGGCTTTGACATCGCCTTCGTGCTCGCTGAGCACGGCGACAGTCTCCCACTCGTCGTCCGACTCGTTGGCGCCTACGTCCTCCCATATCCACACGGATTTGTCACGCGAACAAGTCGCGAGGAACTGCCCCGTAGGCGAGAAGGATACGGATTTGATCTCGGAGTCTTGGCCGTCGAGTATGATGATTAACTCCCAGTCTTTGTCTCCCTCTTCCTTTTCGTCACCGCTGTCATCTGCTCCCCCGCCTGCAACGTCTACCTCCAGCTCCCCCTCGCCTTTCGCCTCGTCGTTCCAGCGCCAGAGGCCCGCGGTCGAATCGAAGCTCCCGGTGACCAGGCACAGCTTATGCGGCGGCAGGTTGGGCTTCCAGGTGGTGGAGCGGACGGAGCGCTCGTGGCCGTTGGTCAGGGCGCTGTGGGCGGAGAGGGTGGATAGGGAGAATACGGTGACGGATTTCTGGTGCGCGGTGGCGAGGAGGGGGAGAGTCGGATGGGGTACGGATTGCCAGGCGCGCTGGTATAGGTCTGGTTTGAAGGGGGGTAGGGGCGCGAGGATGTTGTTGGCGGGAGACGCCATCTTTCTCGCTTTCTCGTCTGCGGCGAGATAATTTTGATTTCGAGGTTTGAAATTGCTCTTAATTGCCTTGTCACCTTTTTTTCCCTTTGTCTCAAGTTTTAATAGGTTTCCATCGATATTAGTATTGTGACAATGGTAAGGTATGTATGTATATGAGAAGGAGAAGGAGAAGGAGAAGGAAACCGGCGACGTGATGATTATGGGAAGTTGAACGGGAAATTATTGAGTAAAGTGGAAGAAGTGGTTATTGTATCACAAGCAGCGGCATCGCAAAGAACTAACTGACGTATGCGGGGCAACGTGGGGTTAAGCTTTTTTCTTTTTGCATTTTCGGCGTGGTGGGGCTCTGAGAAGGATGTGGTGTGTGATAGGTGTAAGTGATAATACGTGCATTATTGTTATAACTACATGTACAACTGCACATGTAAGTTTTGCTTGGACCAGGACTATAGCAATTCACGTACATATAAATTGTATAATATGAATTAATAATATTTTTAATTCTAAAGTTGTAGCTGGTTTTTGGAGAATAAGTAATATTTTACGCCATGTTAATTACCGTAATGTTTGCAGGTATTTATTAGATAAAGTAGGTAATAGGTAATTATAAGATTGTGCACGCATTTACAAGTTCACGCGAAATATCTCTTTGTACGACTTACTAAAACAGGTATTCAAAATTAAACCATGTATTTTCTTTTCCGTCCAATTATAGATTCTGCAGCAGGCATTGCCCAGTCTCGATAATAGCGGATATATCCCAAGTTCAGTCCAAACTTGCTATTGTTTCCGTTTCTAGGCTTTGCGACATGAGAGGTTGGGGGTCAAACAATGTTAGGGATTTTGTCAAATTTGTCTACGAAAGTAGGTGGTTTAATTATTCAGTTCTTCTAAACAGAATGGGCCCGTCACAATATACGAGACATTGGGTGATGGAATAGTAAGGTAGTTCTAAAACACTCAGCTGGAGGATTAGCTTATGTCCTACCCGTGGGAGCAAAGACATTGTCGCACTCCCGGGAATTTCTCAGAGGATATGTGTTCTCACCTTATTTTCAAGAGATACCAACGGCAAGATTTTAGGGGTTCTTCAGTGCCACGTTCGTGCAGGGAGGGCTTAAATAGCAAAATTGGCCCGGGTTAATTCTCGACGGACATTTCCGTTGTAAACAAGCAATTTTGTGCAACTGCTACGTGATAGGATCCAGTAGAACCGATTCTTTGGAACCCTTATTTTAGGTAGGGATAATAATATGGATGTGCTTCCGTGTTACGGGATCCGTTATGTTGGTCATGAAATCTCCTTCCAATCTGGCTAGCTTGATATAGAGTTAGCAAATACAAGATAGGGAGGCTCTGGAATGTTACCATCGTGTCTATGGCTTGATTAGTGGTATAGAATTTCTTTTTTTTTTCTCTCTCTCTCTCTCTTTTGCTTCCATGACCACAACCTTCGTAGCCTAAGGTCCTGCTGCCACGTAGCGTATCTACCCTCAGATACGACAGGTAAGCGGCGGTTATTCCCCGTTGATCGTGCAATGATTATACGAGGGCTGCCGAACTCATACCTCGGGCTAGTAAATGGAAACAGAGCAGCCTCCTGGTTAACCCGCCGACAAGTTGATGTTCCACAAGCCACACCTTGCCAGCCCCTATTTCAAAGTGGTATGAAGATTATTGATTCGGATACTGATAGGAACATATATCTAGAAGTTTCCCGAAGGATCGTTGTACTAAATTCGATAACGCCCGTGGAACCCGAGAGCGAATTCCATATTGATTTATGCTGTATTTGTATGGAAGATGAAAAAAAGACTTGATATCGCCGATCGAATGTACGTGTTGGCGTTTATGATGTGCTGTTCTTTTTCTTTTCACGATATGCTAAAACAAGTCCACTTAAGATGAAGTGCCAATACGCAATGGGGAAAGCCGTATGGACTGGGGCTGGCTGCATATGTTAGGCCTGTTAGGAATTAGCAAGTCAAGAGAAGAGAAGAGGTAGCCAAGGAGCTTTGACTGTGAGTAGGGAGAAATGTTAATAAGAATATCAAGACCAACATACCGAATACCTGGTAGCGAAATATCGGAGGGGAATACCGCAGCGCATCGTGCGTAAACGCCAGGGGTCATGCAACGGAAAGAACCTTCAGTTTCTGATCCTTCAAGATGCACATAGGAGTTATCTTATCCCTGTTGATTGATGGTCCACGAAAATGTGAAGAATAACATAGCCTCTTGCGCGTGGAATACTTGTTGCTTTCGTAAATGGCTAGCTTGACGGTATGTCGTACAATCCACTTACCGGGATCTCTTTAATAGCCATTGTTAATAAGAACTAAATGATGGCAAAGCTTTCGATACTGAGAATGCCGGCCAGTAAACCGGCATGTAGCAAACTGTAAAGATTGCTTTAGTTACATAGTTGCCGATGTAAGGAATGAACAAACCAGCGGCAGCGATGGCATCCCGGGAATCCCAGCTAGACCAGGATGTCCGTTGAAGTAAATATATCTGCCTCGTGGAGCAGGATGCACGTGGAACGCAGAGCATGCGTGTCAATTTTCCGAAAACCATCTAATTGCCAACAAGTAGAATTATCTGCATATCCTTACTTGTCCTTCTTGGGGTCTTCTTTCGTTGCCTCCTGGTTATTCTTCGAGTGTTGACGATCAACAGCCTTGGGGGAAGAAGCTAGCTCCAGATTCCCGTATCTTGAATTGCCAACTCCAGGCATGAGATGAGAGGTTTTGATATAGAAGACTGTGTAACTCTCCCCGTATATGCCAGGTTGTGGTAGCATCCTTCCAAGTGCCGCCATATTGGAACCACTATGATTAATGTCTGTAGTGTCGTGCTTGCACTATTCGAAAAAGCAAGCCAGGACCCAATGGTGAGACCCCTGTATAACTTCAGTCCTTGTTTGAAATTGACATCTTGGTAGCCATCCAACAGGGCCCTGTTCTATAAGTGTTCACTGAACAAACTGTTAGAATTACAACTCCAGTGCCTGCCACACCCTACAATGTGTCCAACGCAAGGGTTACTTGTAGATCGGAACGGCAGTGCCATAGAGCAACCACATCGTCTAATCGAGTTCGGCTTCTTCATTCTATCGGACCCGAACACCTTTTTACTCTTGTGGCGTTCTCCGTACTAACCTTCAGGTCTTTACTTGTTGGTGTTGAGTGGGTTGACCCCTAGGCCGGTCCTTGCCTACATACAGGCATATCAATACCTCTTACGACTAGACACTTACGTCCTCAATATTGGTGTCAATCAAGCAGTATCAATACCGCCCTACGAACTCCCAACCTACGGGCAACAACAACACGCTGTTTCCCCAGGCTTGGACCATTGCGAATGTCTTCAATCGTCTCGTAGCCAGTCACTCCGTGACCCACGATCTGGCCTATACGAAGAAGAGCTCTTCACTATGTCGAAAGGTGAAGAATTATTTCTGAAATACAAGGGCGAAATTGTCCCTCGATCATTCCGGGGAGGCTTCGTGTTTCTAAGCTACCTTGTCTCTTGTATCGGAGCAGTCCTAACGTTGGAACTACTGAACCGGCGAACTTCCCGGAATGGCTTATCCAACTATCTCATCCTGGTTAGTGCTGCGGTGTCTATGGGTGGGATATCGATATGGTGTATGGTAAGACTTCGCCGCTTGCTCTCAACAAACACTGTAACGACTAATCACATGTAGCATTTTGTCGGCAATTATGCGATAATCTTGGGTAACGGCGAACCTGAACTGCGTATCGACTATGCCAACCGCTTCTCTGCACTCTCTTTTTTCTTGCCGGTAATTGTAATCCTGGCAGCCTTCGTAGCTATTGGCGCAAGATACAAGGTCTCCGGGTGGCGAATATGTTGCGGAGGCGTGCTTGCTGGAGGTGGTATTTGCGGAATGCATTACTTGGGCAACGCTTCAATGAGTAATTACGACTGCCTATATGACAAAGGGTACATCGCGGGGGCAGTAGTTATCGCTGTGATTGACAGCATCACGGCCTTGTCGCTGTTCTTCATGTGTAGAGCATCTTGGAAGAATTCGTGGCAGAAAAGATTGATATCTGCAAATTTGTTGGCTGGCGCCGCGTCTGGAATGCATTGGGTTGCCGCTGTTGGCACAAATTATCGCTTGAAGTATATGAATGGCAACCCTCAACACCGTCAGAATCAGGGCATCCTAATCGTCATATTTCTATTGTTCCCCGTCGCACTCTTTATGGCAGGGTCTATCATTTACGCGACACGCGTCAGGAGACGAAACGCGAGTAAATCCCAACAGATTGTCTTGGCGGCGGCGATATTCGATGGCATGGGAAGGATTCTAGTGAACCCGGACGGGTTACTGCCCAGCGAGAAGATTACAGACACTTATGCGGTAAAGTCTGAAGGCGAAACTTTCGGTATTTCCCACCCTCTTTTCCATTGGATGTTTCAAGTCTCTCGAGATTGGAATTGCGTAGTCGGTATGGTCGACGGCATGGCCAAACGTCTCGCACGTTTACCCAAGGGTATCCCCGATACTAAGATCCGCCTCATTGACGACGAGGGCAAACTAATCGAGGATTATGACACCATATTTCGCGAATTATTCTGTGTTGCAGCTATGAATTTAGCAGCCAAGTTAAAAGAAAAGCTTGTTGACATCGGGATTTTATGGGATGAGATCCTAGCTACAGGGGCTGACGAGTTGCCTCGTAAACTTAACTATAACACTGGCAATGTCCTTAAAAGGGGCATTCGCAGATTTGGCAGGGCACAAGGCCTTCGGGCAATGCTTCACCAGGGACATGGACGGGGTTCGTTGATGTTTTTGGTCCGCTATCTCGAACATTCTCACGATGTGAATCAACTGGAGGCTGCTGGTTTCCGGTTTGCGGAGCCTCATCAAGTGTGTAGTATCATTGGATCCCGTATGAAGATAAAGACCAGGGACCTCCAAAGCAAGCTGAGAAACATGGCAACATTGGCTGCAGGGAATGTCGTCCTGGATCGTGGAGTGCATCTCGGCTTGTTTGGCGTCAAGGCTCGCGTAGGAAGTTTCGGTTTTGACATTATGGTCAAAAAGGGCGCCCGGAATTTGATCCCTACTATGCCAATACCTCTTGAACGCCTAGAGTCATGGCAGATGGATGGTACGTATATCAATAATCTCTCTCTGTTAATAGTTTTGAGTCAATCGTCGGTTTGGCGTAACTCGAAGGCTCAATGTCTAACGGGTATTGTTTTGTTTCAACGCATCCTGCACACGCAATTTAACAGCTAACTCCGATGTGCAGTTATCCGTCAACTCGACAAAATGGATGTCGCCCTTCTATTCCAAAATCTTGATGCATTGAAGAAGCTTTCTCCTCGAGAAGTGCTTTTTGCCTCGCAGATATCTGACGCTCTGCAATCCCTTCGCGCATGGATAGATGATCCCGTTTTCGATGAGGCAGTATTAACTTGTAGGGTAGTCCAAGTGCCCTGTAGAGCTCGGGCTGGATTCAGCTCAGAATCTTGCACAATGATTGCTTTGTGCGTTATGATGCCGATCCACGCCGGCGCCGGCAGCCCGAGATGCGAGTTCATACCCTTAAATTTCTATAAAATTCATCAGATGGCGTACAAGAACTCGCCTCACCTCGCCGCATTTACACGAAACGTGCATCGGGAACTATCCCCGACCATAAATGCAGTACCGATCAATAAACCACCTGCGACATACGAACGAGCCGAGCGAGCCACGTTCTGGGGGAGTCGGTTGGGCTCATTGCGTCGGTTTAGGCGCTCGAAAACTGACAAGTATGCTATGGTCGAGGATGGATATTCGACTCCAACGGAGTTGTTACGAAGATGTTCCAATTACGATTCAAACGATTGCACTTCTACGACGAAGCAGTGCTGTCAACATTTATCTGATCGCCATAAGTCATGGAATGATACGATATCTGACCAAGGGATAGTACGAAAATCCTCCTCTTTCGGAGGCATTATGGTGTCACAGGAGATCCAGGTAGATATAATACAGATCGACGATGTTAGTGGTAGCGGTGCGTTTGCTCCGTCGAAATCTCCTGTCGGCGCAGACCGCGTGACCATGGTTAAAGCTGGAGCGGGTTTCGATTTTGGGACTGCTTCTCTATCGGGAATAGAAGAAGACAATCGTGCTGTAGCGGAACGAGAAAAAGTCAACGAAGCGACTACATTTGTTGACGAGCTATTTGCCATCTGCGTCGACGGACTTTGAGGTTTTCTCATTTCATTGTAGTTAGGTAGGCATGATAAAAATAATTGTTGCTATTGGAACTTATTGCTAATAATATTAAAGTTACTAAAATTTAATCACATGTACTAAAATATTTTAGTCTGACCCCAAAGGTAGTCGGTACTATTACCCCGAGCCCGCAATGACGATAAGGAAGAAGCTAGCGGGTTTGTTAGATTGGTTAGATTGGTCGGATTGGACGCATAACTTGGAAGGATACTGCTACCTCGAAATACATACGTCAGTGAACTTTGAAGTATGACGAGACGCGCGCACGTGGAGAAAAGAAGCTACCTCGTATGGATCACCCCTTTTTGGTTATTCATATGTAATTACTGAGAGAAGAGGAGCAAATAATATAGGTAATTTCTCATCGAAATCACGAAATACGAGTTCTGAGATAAAAGACAATCTTTGTGGGATCAGATTAACCAAAACAACACCATAGTCATATCGATGATTCATTGGACGCATTTTAAGTAGTGGAACATCTATGACCGAGCCTAAGTACAGGTAACTATCAAAAAAGAATCCTACGAAAGCTCTTCCCCTGTTTCTTCCCCCGCTTCAATCGAACCATATCGATATATGCATAACCTTGTGCTACTTACACTAGATAATACTGGATACATGTACCTTCCATGCGCTACACAGTAAAGATTCAGAGCGAGCATTTTTACTTCGTACATTTCAGATATTACTTATACCGAAACCAACCGTTCCCGTTGCCGCATCCCTAAATATGGGCCCATGTGGGGTATGAGAGGGACAAGAGGGATGGGAGGAAGCAAAACTATGGAAACTATGGGAACTTGCTGCTCACATTTTTTCACTCCGGGAAGGGAGTTGCAGACCCAGTTTCGCAGACTAGCCCATCACAAGCTAATACCACAACTTACATAGACTAAATGCAAGTCCATTGCTATGTACGAAGTATACCTAACATACATATTATATGTTTTTCTCTCGTCGTAACTTGTATATAGTACTAATCACAATGTTGATATCAACGTCTACACGTAGTTGTCTCCATTTCTTTTCCATTTCTTCTCCATTTACTTCTCCACTGAAAGGAGAAGTGCCTGACCGCGTGGTCGCCCCCCACGCTTGGACTAACACCATTCAACTTCGTCACTTTCTTGAGTGAGCGAAATTTCTCTAATTATTTTTTTTATTATCTTTTTCTCTTCTTGCACAACATCTAGCCTAAGTAATTCGAGCCTCAAAGGTAACCAGACCTGACTTGGCGTCAATTTTACCGGCAGCCGGTCGCTGATTAAAAACCCCATTCGTTTCCCTCTAAGCCGTACACTCTTCCTTGTATTACGTTCGAGTTTGGAAGAAGTTGAACACAGTTTTGTGTCTACAGCTAGGCTTAGCCAGCATTGTCAGAGGGATTTCTGGCAGTGCATATCAACGGACACATACTTGAGTCCTAATACCAGACGAACTGGCCCATCATGTCCAGATTTGCTAGAGGATTGAGGCGCATTGCCCTTCCCACCACAATCGCTGCGGTCGGCGGTGGTGCGCTTCTATACTCATATCGACCTCGAAATATTCCGGGCTTCGAAGGTCCTGCGGTCCCTCCTCCCATCTACGGCGCCGACGGCACGTTCAAGCTCCCCAGGTTCCCGAAAGTAAAATCCCGCGAAGAACAAATAGCCGACTTAAAAAAAAGCACCGGGCAAGATGAAGAGTACGATATGCTTGTTATTGGCGGCGGAGCCACGGGAGCAGGTGTTGCGTTAGATGCTGTTACTAGAGGTCTCAAAGTAGCAATTGTCGAAAGAGACGATTTCAGCAGTGGTACTAGTAGTAAAAGTACTAAGCTTGTACATGGTGGTGTAAGATACTTGGAAAAGGCAGTATGGAACTTGGATTACAGCCAGTACCAATTAGTCAAGGAAGCCCTCAAGGAGCGCAAGTATTTCTTGCAGACAGCCCCTCATCTGAGTTCATGGCTACCAATTATGCTTCCTCTGGATAAGTGGTGGAAGGCACCATACTATTGGGCTGGTACCAAGTTCTACGATTTCCTTGCTGGTAGCGAAGGTATTGAGAGTTCTTACTTCTTGACTAGGAGTAAGGCTTTGGATGCGTTCCCTATGTTGAAACAAACTGATCTTGTCGGTGCTCTGGTATACTACGACGGCGCTCACAACGATTCCAGAATGAACGTCTCTATTGCTATGACCGCAGCGGTATATGGAGCTACTGTTTTGAACCATGCCGAGGTGACTGGTCTGACGAAGAATGAGAACGGCAAGCTAAACGGTGCTCTGGTCAAGGATTTGATTGACGAGCGTAATGGTAAGAAGTCGGAGCCATTTGCCGTCAAAGCGAAGTGTGTTGTCAACTGCACTGGACCTTTTACCGATTCTATCCGAAAACTTGACGACCAGGACTGCGCGGAAATTGTCGCACCCGCTTCAGGTGTTCACGTTATCTTACCCGGTTACTATAGTCCTTCGAACATGGGATTAATCGATCCATCGACATCAGACGGACGAGTCATTTTCTTCCTCCCCTGGCAAGGAAACACGATTGCAGGCACGACTGATGAACCTACAACTATTTCCCCAAACCCTCTTCCCGATGAGAAATCGATTCAATGGATTTTGAATGAAGTTAGCCACTATCTCTCTCCCGACATCCATGTGCGCCGTGGCGATGTGCTCGCAGCATGGGCTGGTATTCGTCCCCTCGTCAAAGATCCCAAGGCCCAAAACACACAGTCACTAGTACGCAATCACCTTGTTGATATTTCTAGCTCCGGCCTTGTGACATGTGCCGGTGGAAAATGGACGACCTACCGACAAATGGCCGAGGATTGCGTAGATGCGGCAGTCAAGGAATTCAACCTCCCTACCAAACCCTTCCCTAATGCCCCACGAGTCAGCGGTACTGAAGCCATTGACGATGGTGCAATTTTAGACGGATCTTGCCAGACTCACAACGTTCGATTAGTCGGTGCCCACGGCTTCAGTAAGACCTTATTCATCAACTTGATCCAGCACTTTGGCATTGAGACCGAGGTTGCTAAGCACCTAACGGAAAGCTATGGTGACCGAGCATGGACCGTTGCAGCTATGTGCAAGCCGACGGATCTGCGATTCCCCGCGAGAGGCGAGCGGATAGCTCGTCTTTACCCCTTTGTGGATGGCGAAATTAGATATGCCATCAAGAACGAGTATGCGCAGACTGCAGTTGACATCATTGCACGAAGAACGAGATTAGCATTCCTGAACGCTCAGGCCGCACTTGAGTCCCTGCCCAAGATTATCGACATCATGAGCCAGGAGCTGAAGTGGGACCGAAAACGACAGGAGCGGGAATGGAAGGACAGTAAGTGACATGACTTATCCCCCTCTTAGAAGAAGTGCTAATTGAAATTTCAATTTTAGCCGTAGCATTCCTGCAGTCGATGGGCCTGCCCGAGCCAATGCTCTCCGTTACCAGGGCCCAAGTTGAAAAGGGCAAGCTTGACTTCAGCTCTTCGCTCGAGTACAAGATGTACTCGAGGCATGACAAGCCCCCTATTGCAGAGGAGTAATTTAGACAGACAGACAGACGAGACGGAACGAAAGTACGGGAAAGAAAGCGAGACTCACCTAGAGATTTAAAAAAGAGATGGGAAATGAAGGGTTTTTTTTCTTGGCATAAAAAAGAAACCCGTAATTCGAGATATAGATAGGCTTGGATGGAGCAATTCTGGCGTGTGTTTTGTTTTTTTCCTTGGGAAATTTAAGGAGGGAGCATTTCCGTCATTTTTGTGTATGTTCAAATAGCGTCGCTTTTGCCCGGAAAGCGAAGAGGCGATGGCGATGGCGATGACGATGGCGATGGCCAAAATCTATATCGACATGATGGTAGCTGGGGGTTGTAATGGATTTGATAGTCGATAGTAAATAGAAGAAGACTATGAACCGTAATTTGTCACCTACTTGACTAATGTGATATAGTATATGATATATGAAATTGACATCACGCTAATTAGACGAACCACTTCTAATAGGATAGACTTACTTCAATTGACGCTTTTAAATGGTCAACTTATCAAACCTTGATTGGAGGGGGGATCACTGGTGGTCACACAGACTCACAAGATGATACCATTGAAACGGACCCGAGCTTAGACATCTAAGTTGCTAATTCAGAATATAGATAGTCGTTCATCTTCTACTAATAACATATCACAATCACAGGTATTCATTGCAAAGATCATTTAACGTGGACTTTCATACTATATTCATTCGGCTCCTCTACTAAGTAACAACCCGAGGATTATAAACGTTACGATATATCTCTCTCCCCCCTCCCTTCTTCCCCATATACGGATTGGATGGATGGGATCGGATGAGATCGGATAGACATACCACCACCAGCACACAAACTCTCACGTTTGTCTCTGCTTGTCTGGTTGATCTTCTTGTCTTTGTCTTTTTGCCCAAATAGTTCCCCGCTCTATACAATGTACAATGTTTGTGTAAAGTTTAGAGCCAACTTGTCCTTTCGCAGACAACGCTGCTTTGCTTTCTTTGCTTACTTTCTCTCTGTGCCTTTCTCTCTCCACCGACCCAAGAACAAAGAAAAAAAAAAGGTAATTAACGTTGAGTGGAAATTCGTTACATCTAGAAAAAAGTCGTGATATCCGAAGTCCCCTTTCCATTTGAACGCCTCGCCAAAAAGATGTTGAAAAAAAATCCTATTGATTTCCCATTCTATGCCATATTTGACCCGATTTATTTTGATGCTTTGCCGCCGTAGGACCCAGTTGCCTGGCCGTCCGGATGATAACGCCGTAAATGATGATAAAAACCAGATGCATTTCAAACCCGCCGATGATGACCACGGTAAGAAAACTTTTTTTTGCAAGTCGCTCTGCTGGAAACGAAAAACTAGATCCGACTCATTAATCCGTCTCGCGTAACTCAATAATGCCAACTTAATGGCATAACGTAGATCTAAAACCCGGAATTGACTCTCCTCCCTGATACAGAAAAGACGCGCTGGAAGAGGCCTCGCATACCACCATCCGAATTCCGGTATTGGTGGTTATGATGACGGTAAGAACACACTGAATCCGTGCTCACTCTGCACTTCATCTTGCGCTCAAGTTCTGCTTCCCAGCCATACGCATCATCGACATTGCCGGCTCGCGTATAGGCGTCGGAATCAACAACAGTAAGTGACGAATCGTCCTCCTCTTGCGATATGCCGAGGCAATTCGAAAAGTCGCTGAGGCCCGTCTGGCCGATAGTGACTTCGGATCGATCTGTTTCCGCGTCACTAACGAGTGTTCCGGTCTCAACGCTAGCTTCGGTCTCGGTATCCGTTTCGTAATTAAAACTATGGAAGGACCCGGGGGAACGTAGAAGGTGTAGTGGTCTTTTCACAAACCCACGTGGTTGAGGCATAATCACCGGACCGCCCTTTGCTTCCGGCTCCTCAACCACCCTAGCAGGAATCTTCACTGGCTTGGGCTTGCTATTGCGGTGACGACACCGAACATTACGCCCAGCCGTGCATGATCCATTATTTTGATATGCGCTACGCGCTTTCACGGCCACGCCACCCGTGACATCTCCATCGACAGTCTGCGGACAGGTGAATAATCCAGCAGACCCCCCAGAAGGAATCTCGAACTTTTCGCCGGGGTGGGGATCCTCCCACAGCGTACTCATACTGGTAGCCTCTCGTAGAGTGGGTGTCGAGCTGTTACTACTCACAGAAACGGAGAGGTCAGGTGATGGCGCGACCTGTAACCCTCATAATGGGGGTTGGTTGGCTGATGTTGAGCCTGTGCGACGTACAGATTTGCTCTTCCTTGTCAAACCTAGCTTTGCACCCATCTTCTTCCAACTATTTCCCGAAATGGCTCTTTGCAGAGTATTAGGCGAAGTGTTAAATGCAAGATCCGAGGTGGGTGGTGTTGTAGGTGGTGTCATGGGCTCGGCTCCAGGAGTCGAATTCGGACTACTATCGTCAGTCACTAAATCAACTACTGTCTCGACCGAGGCGGATGTAGACCGGTTGCCAGCTACACTACGCCCCATGATAAAATGCGGTAGATAGGATGACCTAGGCGACTGGCTCGCCTCATCGTCGTGTCCGATATCCCGGGGTATTCGAAGGCGTGAACGTCCTTGTCTATATTCCTGGGAGTCTTCTTCGGTGCGCGATTCAACTGTAGCCGAGACGACAGACTCAAGAAAAGGCACAAGAACAGAATCGTTTATTAGCTCTCGCACAATCTGAACTGCTTCGTCGAGTTCAGAGGGGTTGGGAGGGTTCGCTTTGCAGCAGGGAAGCTGGAGAAGACGATCGCGAACGTCTGCCGGAAGATTAACTTCTCGAGGCGCACATGGCATGATATAGGCATCGATGACTTTCCGCCATAACGAGCATATTGTCGCCGGTCCGTTAGGTGCTTGACCCTGCGCGATCTGATGATACATAATCATGTATCGTTCTGCATCCATTATAAACTCGAGAGTTTCTAAGCAGTGATTTTGAGATAAGTAGGCCATAAAAGAACTTAGCGTCCATGGGGGCGGTGCTGTGTTGGAGAGGATCTCCGACAGCGTTGGTGGGTTAGTGAAGGGCGAACCTGTGCGCGGTATAGCCAGGCTCGTAGGGCGTGATGTTTCCATTGCAGTTTCTTGTTCCCAATCCTCGAAGACTGACGGTGGACGTGACAACTCCGTTTGAGATTGGTTCAAGTAGACTGGAGAGCTTCCTCGTAATCTAGGTTTTCCCATTATTCCTTTGAAGCTGGACAGAGGAATAAGTATCGGGTAATCCGCCTGGCTGTGTAACTCTGAGCAAACAGAAGCTCTTGCAGCGAATTTAACCCAAAACGAGCTCTAACGCCATGCAATTGGCAAGCTTCCTGTTTGACGAGATTGTTTCGTAACGAGACTATGGAAACGTACGAAATACTTGCTTTAGCTTATCTTCAAGCGGCCTTCATTATCTGCAGGCAGCCCGTGTATTCCTAAAGATCAAGTCTTTCTAACCAATCAGTAGGCTCCCGTTCAGGCACTACACGGGTAGCAGCAGATATCGAGCAACTTTCAAGATACCCAGGAGTTAGGTCGGCTACCTAACCAGAACGCCGTCCTTTTCTAGCCAATACGAATTGGTGAATCAAGGGACGGCAGCGCAATGAGAAAACCACCAATGATTCAAGTGGGGATGAGGAAGTTCCTTTCCGACACAATCTCAGGCGATGTCTAAGAAACAGTTTGGATCTCACTAACAGACCTGAAGTGAGGAGCCAGGTTTGAATATGTAACAGCTCAGCGATATAGATATAGGGTAGCTTGAGGTGAAATTTGATAATGCCTTCTCCTGCAAGGAGAGTCTCGAGTCCACAGCGACAAGGTAATACACTCGTGAAGCGGATTAATGGACTACTTTGATATTAAAGGTCAGCAAATCCAGATGGACATGGCGGATAATATGCTTCCTCTCTGCTCAAGTCGGTTCTCTTAGACGAGGGCGAATTTGTAAATTCGGCAAGGTCGTAATGGTTTCCGAGTTTCTAGCGATCTTCTAGAGCAAGATGGTGCAACGAACCCAACAAGCAACGGTCGTTTGGTTTTACAGCGTACTAGTACGGCAGGCCGTGTGGAATGAAGGACGAGCTGGAAGACCGCAGATGATCCGCAACGAGGGGACCAAAACACAACAGTTAGATACACCAGGCGTAACAGCGACAGCAATATAGTCGTTGAAAGAGAGGCGTTTATCGGGTTCGTGGTATAGTTAAAACTAAAGGCGCCGAGCCGGTGTTCGAAGGGAATTAGTGGTTATAAATATAAATAGTATGGTATTAGCAATTGAGGCCCTGTTTCTTTGTTTCCTATAGTATTGTGTATTGTATTTTTCCTATAGGCGATGCCGATTGTTGAATGAGAAGGATTAATGAAGTCGAGGCAGGTTTGTAAAAAGGTGCCAAGGGTAGATAAATTGAAGCTTCGAATAGAGAGGGATCTTCAATGGTTGATAAGTAGACAAAATAGTAGACAAGATAGGATGGAACACTCAGAAACTAGGAACAGAAGGCGGGTGGGAGACAGAAGGAAGATTAAAGGGAAAAAGGGAGACAAGTACTGGTACCCACCCTTGGGGGTGATCAAGGTACCTGATGGTATGGCGAATGACTGGGATCTTTCGATGGGGTGCCCCCTTTAACCTTATGGTGGAACTCTTGACTAAGAAAATCTTCTACAGGTACACTGTACAGTACCTAGGTACATAGATACCATCTTTCTAGCCTATCGCAGCTGCTTTTTAATTTATCTAGAAACACTAGAAACACCACAACTCTTCAAGGTGATCATGATTTGATGATTTTTGTAGGTGGATAGAATTCGACGGTAATCTTCTAGAATATGACACAAAACCATTGACGATCGTGCTGACCCTGCTACGTAGTATCCCCAGAACCGGAAGACGAGAGGGAGAGGGAGGGGGGTCTCTCTCAGGTCTCGACAGGTGGGAAGAGAAGCAAATCGGGCTGGGCGAAAGCCCTCCAAGGGTCGGCCAACATTCAAATTATCTCTTCGCTCGCTACCTACTCTTACGTACATGTACGAAGTACCTACCTGGGTTATCTATCGTATCTACGTGCGCATCTTGGGTATCTTGGGTATCTTAGGTAGGTATCTTAGGTATGAGACCAGCAAAAACCAGCGAAACCAATAATAAGGCTACCTAATGGCGCGAATACCTACCTGTATCCTCTCAACTAGTTCTAGCGCCGCCTTGTTGCGATACATATGGCACTGAACAATACATACTATGTATGTAATAAGGTTAGGTTTCGAAGCCTTACCCTGTCTGCCTGACTATTCTATATTCTACTATTGCCGTCATCTTTCACCATCTCAGCGACCACCACAACACAGCGTGCCACTTCTTTCTAGTTGGCCGCCCCGGTCGCTTCAGCCAGGTGAGGTAACATGGACTACGTACTGTGCTACGTATTGAAAAAGTGGCGCTACGCTAGAATGGCGCTAGAAGAAGCAGAATTGAGCCAGCATATCCAATCATATGACCCGCTGAAATCGCGAAAGAGGGGCCTTGTACCCATCCGGAATAGTCCGTCCACACCCCCTGTCTTCTTTAGCCGTACAGTATAAAGCGGCGAGGGATGATGGAAGAATACTAGAAGCACCTGATGATACGAACAAAGCCAATCAGCGATTGCGCCTGATTATTCATGGTGGGGTATCGGCCAGTGGTGACACACGCTGCAACCAATGCCATTCTAGAAACGAACGGGGGAGAACCAGGAGGCGGATACGTAAATACTCAAGTACTTAACCTATCTAAGTACTTAAGTACCTAACCTTGGGTAGGTAATACACTAGTTAATGGCAAAGGTAACACCAGCCCGGTCGCCACTTTCCAGCGCCGTATCAAGAGATCGCTGAATGAATAGAGTTAAAGTTGAGACGCCTTTTTAGCCCTTTTTCCATAAACAAAAGAGGATGACGATAGCATCACCCGGACTGATCACTTGGCCAATCCCTGTTTTTTTTTATGTCTTCATGTCCTCAATCTGATACTCTTATTCTTAATTTGCTCATGTCAGTTTGGTTGACAGGTCTGCAGAAGGTATGTCCTAAAACCTCCGTTGAATAGCCCCCTTCAGTATTATCGTACTGCAGATATTATGTATGACTTGCAGATGCGCAATGTCACACCAAGAAACATTAGGTGCTCTCCCATCACTCGATTATCACGGCAGGAAGACTGCAACAGTCAATGTTGTCGAACGGTTTCGAATCAACCGTCTGCATGAACTTTTTAATGGTGTCTACTGGTATCCCAAGTCCTGCAAGAGATGCCACTACCACTGTACATATACACATACATATACACACATACATAACCTCATACATACCTTTTACATAGACCATACCGCCCTTATTCATCCATATCAGCAATCTCATGTTGCCCCTCCCGGTTGCCACTCGCGCTACAGCATCTCGTGATTGTCGCGCAATGTGACTGGCCCGAGTCGATATTATCCTAGACGATTACAGTATCATCGCCCCCCAAAATCGTAATTGGGCGCACGCGACTGTTGGGGCCAAGCTTCCTCGGCAGACACTATTTATATTATGTTGCCAGTCTTGGAGTAGCAGTCGAAGAAATCACCGCTCGATAGGAAACGTCTAGTTTTGCTGATCGATCAATTACTATCCAATTACTACGAGCGGGACAGTTTATCTGCCCGTCTCTATCAAGTCTTGATAGGGGACATGGGAATCACTAGTAAACGCGCAAGCCGCCTACTATGTAAGTGCATGGCCACCCTCAATCAAGTATAGATCTCTCTGCCAGTTGGAAGAAGACGTGTCGGCAGTTGGTGAGCACATGCGGTAGCATTGGTGTCTCGCTCTTGTCCGCCAACCAAATTCGAAACGCAATATAGACGCCAGAATGAGAGAAGACAATAGTTTGCATCATTGGACAGTTCGAAACCGTTGTTGAAAAGTGCGAGTGGCCATGAATTAGGCCAAGATCAGCCATGCAGGACACAGGCATAGCACATGTCCCGTTCTCGAAACAGCCTCACCTCCGCCGATAAAGGCAAGGAACAAAAATCTTAAACAGACACAAGGTGTGCGATCGGCTGCTTACGCTGTCATTTTCAGCAAGGCTAGTTGGCCTGTCAAGTGGACGTGACATCACGGATATGATCGTCAGCAATGCTGTATTCGGCTCCAATGCCGGAGCTTGATGACTCCAGCAGGGAGGGGGCAGCCTTGCCGGAGCGAAATCGTGAGTGCCTGACGTCGCATTCAGGACTTATTCGCCTACCACATCATGCATGCCTAACATATACCGACATACATATATCTTCACACGCTGAGGTTAGAAAAAACCATCATCTACACTACAGAGACAGGCTGAGAGCTGAATTTCAAAGTCCCATAGGCCCCATCTGAGTAAGTAAACTATTTATTCCCTTTTGGCAATCTAATGATTATTTGTGGTTCACCGCAACTTCTCCCTTTATAAAAAAGAATTATGCCCATAAAAAAAAAAAAAAAAAAAAAAAAAACCGGAAAATATTGTTGCCCCTTCCCACGACAAGCGAGTGCGCGGAAACGCAATAACATGCGACTACAGAATGCCGACCGGAACCGCATTCAAGGGGCTCGGCCATGCGAAGAGTTCAAATTATGAACCCCACAAAGGATGCCACCTCATCAGATCTACACAGTGAGCTGTACCTACTATGTATTACATAGTATGTAAGGACCTAAGTGAAGAACAGACGGGAAGAAGAATCTCTGCGACTCTCAGAACAATACTTAATCCGGAAGAGTTGGTCAATAGCTCCGAGCTAGGATTCTTAACCTCCGAGGTTTCCGTGTCTTACACTCCGAAGAAGGAATGTGAAAAAGAAGAATGGATAGGATATTTACACATAGTGTAATCATTCATAATAAGGAACACTAAAGTACATGGATTGGGGGTGAGAATGGTACATACCGTAGGTAGGAGGTACTCCGCAGTTTGTCGGATTAGTACAAGTACATGGATTTATTCATGGATGTACTTTTGGGTAGGCTTGGATAGGCTTGGGTAGGCATTACGTAGCGCCGATCAGTGACCCACCCGAACAGGGAAGATGGAGAAAATCAAAGTTATTCGTTCGCGCAATACACCTTCTTTCTAGAATGCTTCTAGAACATTTCCGTCTAAGGCTTAGCTGACCGGTTCTTCTAATTCTCCTAGTTTTCCTAGTGCAAAGCCCGGCGGTCAATCCGGACCCGACAACATCTTTTTGCGATCCAATGGGCAATTCCGTTGAACCCAGCACGTTGGATCGAACCACAAGTCTCAATTCATCTTTTTCAACTCTTCACTCTTCAATAAGGCAAACAGGTAACACTATGCAAGTACCTCGTGACGAAGACGTTGTGCGTGTCTACCACGTATCTGCTGTCATCCATCCTGCCACGCCTTTGTCACTCACCGTCTAGAAGTTCTTGACCGATAAAGACTTGCCGCCTTTATCTAGATTGAGTACCAGGGAATCTTGGATCCTGCGCCCGCGTTCGGCAGCTGATTGGTCATTCTAGACCTCAAAAGCCTTTTCAATCCTTAGCCAACCAACGCTTGAACTAATCAGGTAACTACTTCACAATCCTAATTGACTTGTTAGTCGGCTCAAGGATCTGGCGCGCCTACTGAACAGCTGGAGCGCTCTAGCGGTATCAGGAAGGCAATCAGAAATTTTTATTCCGCGGTTAAGAACGGCCACCAAACCTGTAAGTTGATGACAAGAAGCTGAAGAAACAAGATCGACCTATCAAAAGACATAGCCTATGCTTTTTTTTTGTCCCGCTCTCAGCTCGTCTCCCGAAAGCCTCGTAACTCGGGATAATCATGCGCCTTACTGCGCACCGTTGGTCACCGTTGGTCACGCTGCCGTAAGACCCATCTAGAAGGGGGCCAAGAGCCTCCAAGGCGTCGAGAATCTTGAACGGACTTCACCTAAACTCCACAGCCGATGTTGAATCGAAATCGAAGAGCTTTCAACATTTTCTTCCAACACCCCGGGAATGGAATGAAAAATTTTTATCCTAGTCTTACCGTGTTACATATCTCAACTTCTTATCCAGTCAGATCTTAGAAATCCAGAACACGTTATCATAGGTATGCTCACTTGTTAGCCGCCAGAGTCCTCGAGACATGGTCAATGCGCAAAACCAACGCTACAGGTCGGATCTCTTGACTCATCCCTTTTTCCAGCCTTACTAGTAACGTCGTATCTCAAGTACCGGTTATTTGTGTCGATAGTGATGAGACGCCAGATACACCAGATATGCCAGATATTAGGATCAATATTCTTTGTGACGGACAGAACCTTCCATTATTGTATGCACGAAGCAGCCATTCCGATATATTAGCACTATCGAGCGTCAATGCTAGGTAGCTACCGAGATTCCAAGCGGCGCAATATGCGGTAGCCCGCACTTCGCTCAAACGTTACACTGCCTGCACTCAACCTTCTAACGAAGAATGGGTATTTCTTGACACCTCTGCGTGTGTATCACCTCATGCGACAGCGACGTGAGGAAATTTTAACGGTTAAACAGCACACGAAGCGATCAGCCCTTATGCGCTGTTCCTATCCCCACGAGTCAAACGGTATGTTCGAAAAGCACGAGAGACATCGGGTAATTTAGCCGTCGAAAGATTCAACCATTTGCATCTTCGAGCACCACAATTGTTCCTTTTGAGACCCTCTAGAGATATGACAAGTCAAACAAGCCTTGACACCATTCAAGGGCGGCTGTGTCGCAGGCATACATATATTGTGAGTTTGGACAATCCTATTGGATAATGGTCGGGTTCTCTATCATCCAATCACCTTCTCTTCCTGATTTGAAGAATAGAAGTCCTTGCATCGCATATTTTAGCCAACATGAGGTATTCAGTGACATATTCGGCAACGAGGCAACATTATGTCCAAGACATACATTCACGCATTTGCACAGAAGGAGTCGTCGAGGACAGAAATATAAACGATCCTTGGCACAGCCTCAAACTAATGATATATACTCCTCTTACTTAACCTATTCGTATATGCTGGTGCGGGCGAAGGGCCTTGCTAACTGCCTAAATAGGCAAGAGAAGAACTACATGCTAAGTACGCATATGCCGTCCGACCTCTCCAACCCACAGCTTGGCACTCATCAATGCGCTCATCGATGTTACTCGGAGTCCAGATCAGATGTGCGGATTACGATTAGCTATATGTGTGTGTGTCCCAAGCGATGCTAGTTGCGACTACAACCCGCGTACTATGTAAGGATTTGACGTCGTTAGAAAGGTCGTGTCGTGTCAGAGCCTCAAAAAGAAAATCTCCACTATTAAGTCTCCTGCTAGTTAGACGGCTTTTTTTTTCGACAATCCCACCAGAATGGAAAGTCACAAGGGCTCTCATCCATTACCATTGTCCTCCAAGCTCGGAAGATCCGGCACACTACCCGCGACCCGACCTGGAATAGGTACCTAACCTATGTATCTAAATCTGGGTGAGTAAGGTTAGGTCTAGGTAGGTTATCGTGGCTCCCTCGCATCACGTACCCACCCCATACTATGTATATGCATGTACGTTCGCGTTGCCAGCGAATCGGTTTGCCAAGCGTTCAAATTCTAAACATCGTTTGTCCTGGCAACTCGCCTAGTCTAACCCCTAGGGACCTATGGTGTAACGATGAGTCCAAAATACGACAAGTTTCTCGTTAAAAATCCACGCTTGATCCGAGTAGTTGGGATTTTTCGTATAAAAAAATTTAAAAAAAAAAAAAAAAAAAGGTTTTCTTTGGAAGCTTGCGTAACACCTTTGCTCGGTTAGATGTGGTGTATATTTATCTTCCTAACTACCCCAATTCAGCCAAGGTTTGAGGAAGCGTATGGCAGCAAAGTTAGTAATAGTACTGCATGCTCTGATATTCTTAGCTTCTACTATTAGCGGTATCTAATAGCAAACATATATTTCACGACATGTATACCTAGCTTAGGTATAGGACGAATTGTAGAGAATAATACACGTCCTGTTTCTATTTTCAGTTGGGCTTCTCCCTTTGGAATGACTACGTAGGTATATGGCGATACTATAATCCCCGAAGAGCATCTTTGCGCGACATATTCATATTATCTGATGACTACTTAAGCCTTGGCAAGATACTATTTACGACTTATATCAGGAAGGTTTGTACTACTTAGAGTGAGCGGGAGTTTTTCTTGGGAATAACATGTAGAGAATAAGCTCGGGAAACTGTTGCTGCGGGTCACTTACTGGCTACCGACATCACCGCTGACAGCATGACAGAGATGGATGTTGTGTTACCGGTAGACGTAGCAGTAATATATCTGCATAGGTAGATATACATATATCAAGTGCATTTTAGAGAGAGAGAGAGACAGACGGCGCTGCCATAAGATGGGAATGGCCGAAACACCGCGTACATCAATAAGCCGGGTGCGGGTCTAGGAGATATAATCTCCCTAACTTCTTTTCTCTAGTATGTGCTAAGGTTAGCCTCTTCGGCAAGTCGGCGCCGCGAATCGAACTTGTACGTACGGACTTCTAGACGGGAGATGCCGGACAAGCTTCTGTCTTTCTATCTCGCTCTCGCTCTCTCGCTCGTAAATGTCTCATGATTTTAAATTTACCTAAGTGAACGGGTTAGATTAGATACCTACCTACCTAGGTACTCACCGACTCTTATTTCATCACCGCACTAGATAGAAGCGCGTGTTGCAGGTCATCATTACACTTTATTGACGGTCCTCCGTCTTGCTCGTTGACGTAGCGCACACAAGTTGATCTAGACGCGCCACTAGCGGCTTTGCATCCAGCGGCCTAAGGTAAAAAAGCTGGGGGGGAGGGGGTGGAAACCGGGATGGGATAAGACGGCACGGGAAGGAGAACAAAGTAAATTTTCTGCCCTTAGTTAGTTCGGTGATCATCATCTTCTAGAAAGAAATCTAGTTCTTCTAGAACGAACCGTTGACAGATTTTCTGCCGTGTTTACCACCCGGGCAACTTTGTAGCTAGCTGGCTTGCATATAGGTGACACCCCTCCCCTCCCCCCTTTTTCCGGGAAGTATGTTAAGTACCTCTTGTCGGGCCACATACATGTACCTACTAATCCATTGACAACCGCCACAAAAGAGGTTCAGTGAACCACAATACACCCATTAGCGGGAGGCACCTAACCTGTTATTTACTCCCGTCTCATGGCTAGCTAGCTCAGAGGGCCAAGCCGGTTCGCAGCCGTCCCATTAGACACGATCGCTCATTAGCGTCGCTACCTATTTCCAAAGAACGCCCTCTTTTTGGAGATACCTTACCTACCTTACCTCCATAATGATCGGAACACACGGCAGCAAGGCGTAACCCACGGGGAGCTGCTTTTGTCAAGAAACGTTCAGCTCGAGTAGTGGTGGCGGGGACTAGCGACCACGCTTGAAGCGCTGATAGTAAGCCACGAAATAGTGTCGACTACGACTTAATGGCGTACTGTTTACAAGAGGGGATTCACCGGGTTGGAACCCGTGGCCCCAATAAGTTGCGTTGCGTTGCGTTGCTTCTTTTTTTTTTAAAAAAAAAAAAACCTCCGCTTGTCTGCAATACGAGAAACGGCGATGCCTACGGCCTAGACCATTACGCCAGGCTCCAATCCCGACCTGCCCTCCAAGATAGGTATTCTTTCCCTTGTGAAAAGTGCGGTAACACCAAGATACCGACGACCCCGAGCCTCTCATGATAGATAGTCCGATATTGTGGATTGGTGGTGGTGGTGTGGTGGTGAAGGGAAGAGGGAGAGAAGGAGACAGTGTATGCAAATTACTCTCCGCAATATGATGATGCTTTCATTTTTTTTTATTACGATTAAACAACCAGACGATCTCGCTAAAGGCGGAGGCGGCCGGAATACAGAATGGCCATTTTTTTGTTTGGGCCTTTCCTGCTCGGGGGACATGGCAAGATAATGCCATCTGCCGGCGGGGGGGTTCAGGGTCCAGGCTTATATTGATTTCTCGATGACACCTCACGACAACGGGCTCTGGGCGATATCTGATGGTAAATCCTCATTTAAGTATCGGGGATTTTTAGGACCAACAGCTCCAATCGTTCAAACTCATTCTTTTCTTGCACGGAATCTGACTTGTCGGGAGGCCAAAGGTTGGGGATAGGTAATATCTGTTTAATGCCCCCTCTCCCGTTTTCTTCCTCTTCTTCTTCTTCTTCTTCTAGAAGCGTAACGCGATGGGCACAAATGCTGGGGCGTAACACGGACACGTTTGGTTGTGCCTAAATACCATCTCGACTAACCCGAGTCACACGCGTGAAACAAGATGTGTTACCAGCGAATAGACCTCCATACTTGTCATGGGAAAGACTTGGATATGCAACGACCCCTTATTGAAGAGGAAACCGTAGTGAATACTTCATCGCTAATATCAGGTATTACACGGGTTCATCAAAATTGAATAGCATTCATATTGTCCCGAAGCTTTTACTCATACAAAAGCGACAGGAAAGAGGTAACACGGCCAAGACGAACCTCGAGATGCTAACTCCCGACGGAAGGTGTGATTACTTCTCTCTTTGATGCCCGGCCGAATCGATTCATCATATAAAACCTTCTCATGTAGACAATGACTGTGAGCTGTAGAGCCTAAGATTGAGTACGACGTTGAGACACCTAGCAACCGAGCCCGTACGAGCTCGAGCCACGAGTTGCCCCCTTGACTACTACTACAACGACCGATTCACAGCATACATGTCCAATGTATGTGTACACTAAGCACAGACAATATAGCTACGTTAAACTTGCTCTGGTTCGTGTAATGATTCTCTCATTTAGCCACTATCACGGGTTCTCGGTGACTCCAATTTGCTTTCTGATGACACGATCTTGTGTGATATTTGTTGCCTCCCAGGTAAAGCTCGGATGATGATAACGATGATGATGGTATTTTGATCTCCAAGGACATACAAATTTCAAATATCAACGACCCTCAGATATCATTTTTCATTTTTCTTTTTATCGAATCGATAACCTTTCTCGAAGAAACCCAGGTAGCATTGTCGTAACCTGGTTGTAACCCCTATTATCCCTTCCCGTCGAGTTTCATACCATCAATCGCTAACACTCAATCTTAAACCTTAGTCGATCAACTAGGGGATTACTCTGACGAAGTAAATATCTACAACCTAGATACAAAACAGGATATTGATTTCATGTACTATACATTGCCTATCCCTAGCCCATCTAAGATTGGGCGTTAGAAGGGAGGGAGGCAAAGACCTAACTTGAACAAGGACACAGTGTCTCATCCCTAACTACCTAGCTAGGTAGGTAAGTATATAAGACATGAGAAAATCAATAGTTACATGATTCAAGGGGATGATTGAAAGAGAGAAAGAAACAAATTTGAATTATCTCGTATAGTTTGATTTTCATACTGATGATTGATTGCATTGCCATGATGGCATTCAACACGTAGGACGTTCGTTAACCCTTGATACACATACACCAGGTGGATCTTCTAGCGACGAGTTTTATGTCATATATAAGATTGTACCTTGCATCCGGCCTTGTACTAGAGAGATATTTTCGGTACGGCTCAAATTTCACCTTCGAAGCCCCCAAGAAAGCAACTGGCGTGCGAGTCATTCTTTCGTGGAGAAGGCTAGGAGCGGATGCTCCTTTCAGGTTGGCAGAGAGGTTTTCAAAGACTTCGTGGGCTTACCCGCAAATCAGCGTCTGCGGACTGCTTAGCTCCCCCTATCTGGATACGTTGCCGCTAGTGAGATCTAAGATATATATTAGGTACCTACCTACATAGGTAGGTAAATTTAGACTACGATATCATGACGCCGGCGAGCGGGTTCAGCCGTTGGCTATATATATAAAACTTACCGCACACCGCACCGCACCGCACCGCACCGTAGCATGACGTCCGATTTTCAGCATTATACCCTGACCCATACCCATGCAGCGGACCACCACCGCATACCGGAGCCCAATTGCGGAGCGCCGTACTTCGGATAAGACCAGAGGGCTAGGGCTGACAAGGTCCGGGGTATGCTCACAACCCATTCCGACAGGGGCGCCAACCTACTTTATCAATCGGGCCCTAACAGTGTCGTCATCAACATGGCCACACTATGGGGGTATATACTATATATCGAAGTGAAATTATAGTATAGTATACTCGTCATCTTTCCTCCAGGCACCAACTATTCGGGTTTCCGCCAACCAATCAAGTATGTGCATATCTAGCTAACCTACCCGTCTATACCTTACCTATCAAAATTCGCAATTCGACCCATGAGACTACGTATAAGTCGTATACGTCTGAATACCCAATAGCTGACGTACCACCGAGCGGGGGAAGAGAAATCGGTAGGTAATGTATGTATGCATGTAGGACTATGCAAAGAAGGGGGGAAAAAAGCAATACTAACAGCGGGGTAACTGGCGTAGTATTATCCATTCTATACCCTGGATACCTCATTATTATACTCGTCTCAGCTAGACCCAACCCACGTAGACCAATAGCAACAACTCATTCTTCCTATCTAACTTCCCTTTTCGTAGAAAAATCCTTCTGCAAAAGCTCGATAAGACGAGATAGAATATATGGCTTCACCGCTTCTGCCCTACGGCGAAATTATAGCCAAATGTATACTGCGTAAACGTGCGTAGACGTGCGTAGAACTTGCAGATAGGGCTTACGCAACCTTCTTGACTGCAATTGGGTTAGGGTCGTTCTGCTAAGTATCAATCGGAGTCGATCCTAGGTAGGCAGTCGAGGTACCGAGGATTATCGTGTAATTGTCGTTCGGACTGTTAGTCACAGCCTTACCGCGCGCCGTAGTTCAAAACCGCCAGGCTCTGTGATATTCCTTAACGACACACCACCTGGGATAGAATCACTTTGAATTTTATTCTAGAAAACAAAACAAAATCAATTCTATTATCACTCATCAGCTCGTTCATGCGATTGGCTATTTTTAGTTTACCATCTTGCTTCTGCCGCTGCGGTAAGACACAATCGTGGCGTTCAGAGTGTAACAAAACAGCTTGGCGATAGTTTCAATCTTGCCAAGACCGTTTCAACGAACCGAAACAACTATGCCTTACGCCGATAACTTGTATTCGATGGGTGATGAATCAGATAGCGGCGATGACTACGCAGATCAGTTATCGCCTTCGGACGGTTACTTCGCCTCATCATCCTCGTCCCATGCCGTTCCAAACGTACCGAACGTCTTAGTCTCCGATCCCACGCTCCAGCAAACCTCGGAGTCTGGCGCTGAATCAAAAGCTCGGGAAGCAGAGGAAGAAAGGTCGTCTTCAGGTCCTAGAAGAGCGGGTGATTATAATCAGAACTACAACCACACTGCCGCAGGATCAGGCATCACCGAACAAGTTAGTCAGTCGGAACAGCACGCGACTAGTTCGACTGCACCACGTCAACAACAATCCAATTCCGCACTCGCGCATACGTACTTGCCTTCGTCATCATCATACACCCCTTTCAGGACCTATCCAACGCGAGGGAGGACTCCTTCCGTATATTCGGACGCTCCACCGGCGTACTCACCATCGCCAACATCTCCTCTCTCGCCCACCACCAACCAACAACCCCAATCCAGGAGTTACAGCACATTTACCTCTACCATGGGTGTGCAGGACATCGTCGAGAATGAGAGGCTGTTAATCAGAGGTCCCGAGAGCATCGGCCAACCAATTGACGAAGAACTTGGTGACACACCGCACTGGACTCGACGAGTCAGGAGACGGCTGCCTACGTGGCTCGGTTGGAGGAGCTTGGTGCTTGGCCTGATTGTACTGGTTGTTTCGATCGGATTTCTGGCAAATTCCTTGCGGATTATAAAAGAAGATGATAATGTAAGCCGGTCCATCTAACTTCACCCTTCTACTTGGTACCGGTCGAAACCTATCGCTAATATGGTTACGCAGAGGAAAACAATTGGGGCGCAGCCAGTCCAAGGATCACCGTCGGAGCCCATAAGGGGGCCTGTGGCCGAACCCGGGACTGAAGCGCCTGTGCTCGTCGGCCCCTTCCAACCAACCTACTGCGATAACGCGGTGCACCGCTTCGAGGATCAGATTTTGGGCCTCAACTTTGGTAGGAACCACAATATTACTTTCATAGAAGACCAGCACGCGCACTCTGGGAACGCCCAGGTGCGTGTTGCCGGCCAAGTTAATGTACGAAGGCTCAATGCCGGCAGAAACCCGCGCTTGGTGTTAGAGATCGCCACTAACGACAAGGGTATTCTACTCGACGTATTCGTGGACGAAGATGCTCAGGCTCTGAAAGTGAGCGTACCTAAGAAGTACAATGCCCTGAACCCAAGTATCTGGCCCTGCGTTGAAATGCGCGCGACTATCTGGGTGCCCGAAGACGCCGAGATAGGAGTCTTGTCGTTAAGCTCAGTCCATCTTGACGTGCTATTTTTGGACGACCTATCTCTTCACGTGGCGGGCTACACGAGGGTCTCTTCGATTGTAGGAGACATCACATCCGGTACGGATCGTCCTACATCGTACAACAACTCTGGGTTTATGCTCTCAGCTCCAGAGTACACTTTTATCCCTGCCAGAGATTCATACGTGCTTGACTCTCGTATCATTGAGGTCTCAACCACGTCGGGTAAAATTGAGGGTAACTGGCCCCTTTACGATATGCTGGGGTTGCACACGACCTCTGGCCACATCACTGTATCCATCACGCCCAAGGAAGAGCTCGAAACGGACCCGAAGGCTGCTGTCTTGTCCTTGAGCTCGATATCCGGTACTATTAGCGCCACCGAGCCAGTGCACTTGAGAGAACAGATTCCACTTCGTGATTACCTCGTCGACATCAAATCGACTTCCGGGGGTATACATGGCGCATTAGCATTCGGTGCTGGCATCGAGCTGAAGAGTACTGCTAGCGATATTGCTCTTGACCTACTCCCTGTGATGAATGAGGACAGGGTGTCGCCAGATCAGCCAGCCCAGTTAGAGACTTCAACGACGAGTGGTAATACAGCTATACGCGTGCTTGAGCCAGTTTGGTACGGAAATAGGAGCTTGGTTGGCAACAGGCCGCTCAACTGCCTACAATCCCTCCACAAATCCACCAGCGGGGACATCGGACTGCGATATCCCCAGGCTTGGGAGGGATATTTACTTGCCGAGACAACAAGCGGTAGATTGAAGGTTAAGGGGAGAGACGTCAAGATCATCAGATCCGTTGGGGGCTGGCCGGGGTCTAAGCTAGAAGCTCGCAAGGGCGCAAATGATGCCGGGTCAAATATCCAGGTCCACGCTCTTATGGGTAACATGGAAACTATCATCGGGAGGGAATAATGAAGAAACGAATGAGTTTATGGATCTAATGTGCCTATGAAATTGGATTTGGATGGATTGAGGCATTCTGCCTAACATTACGAGGAAGATGGGGAATATCCTCGCATTCGTTGATTATGGCCGGTTTTAGGTTGGATATATGGCGTTGTGGTTTTCAAGCATACTAGGTACTATTATATGTTTGGTGTCCAAGGTTAGGTAGGCTTGTTGGTGGTAAATATGAAAGGTACCTTACCTATAATATCTTTACAGTCATGGATGTTGCCGTACGATTAAATATGTCGTACCTTGCCTTCCGTATGAATTCTTCTGTTACCTAATCTACAAGGTTGACCCTACTAAGAAAGGGCGCTTGAAAGATAATATAAGGTAAGTAGTTTGAACCTTCGAGGCTTCCATGGCTTGTAAATATATTCCTCGGACCAAGAAGGCAAGCGCAGTTGTGCAAGGTAAAACAATGACAAGCATCTATTAATATATCTATGGCCTGATGGCCTCCCCACGGAATCCTATTCTTCCAACCATCGCCACTTTTACGAAATAATTACTTCTTTCATAGATTACCTCAATCAGTCAGTCGTTAGTTATCGAAGAACGAAGGCCAGCGTACATACTTATTCATATCTATCTTTTGCTAACTCTTTTACCAACCACTCGTTTTCGGATTGAATACGGCAAGATGTGCTAGATACACAGGACCTGGACAATTTGCTCAACCTGCAAAAACATTACGATGAGCAATGATAGAACAGAGCATTGCTTCATACGTGAGCTCTGCACAGGAATAGACTGCATATTCCGCTGTCCACACTACTATGAGGGTAATTACTACCCACACTTCAAGATTCTCAGCGCGTCAGAATCATACCAATGCTACCACTGCCTAGCAGGAGTGAAAGCTCCGCGATGGCCTGGCGTAAAGGACGCCTTCCAAGAAATGTATCGATTCTTGCAACCGGGGTTTACTAGCTATTCTAAGACGTCAAGGGAAGAAATCAACTTGAATCTGAGGACCTACACTCTCAGGAGCAGGTCAAATATGTTCCCGCGAATGACTTTAATATTTCAACTTAGGGAAGATGCTCAAGTAGGATTATTGGACTGCCTGCAGGTCTGGACCCAAAACTTGTTTTCAGAGGAGGAGATAGAAAGGGCAATCCGGCGACTTGAACGTCTGCTTAGCGATCTCCGACATCGTAGAGAAGATCCAAAGGCTACTACGAAAGTGTCAAGTCCTAAAGGACGCAAATCTGGCGCTCATATACCCGCACCCCAAACATCTTTTCCCCTGGGAGATCACGCCGGGGCTCGCATAGTGGATAATGGTCATAGACCCCAGGAGAACATCGGCGGTATCATGCAAGCTACTATAGACGGAGCAACTGACTTGGAGCCTCTCACAACACGACTACAGACATTGACGAATACAATTGGAGATATATATGGTCTTCGGACTGCCCAAGAGACTGGTTAGGATATTAGTTTCGATGCAGAGGACCTAGAGGAGGACCGGGAGGATAATTCAGAGCATAGGCGAACCACGGCCAATCTAGACAGCGTGGACGGAGGAATGGCCTCCACCCCTAATGTATCCCAGAATGCCCTAAGGTTGGAACATTTGCGCCCTTTTGATGATACGGCGGCTCGCCAAAGGGGTCGTGTTTTTGATTATCTGACGACGCGGAGGCTCGGAGGACCCTGGAATCCCCAGTGGTGATAGAAACCGCAGGTATCACACTGTGGTGAAAATAGGGGCTAATAGGAGATGATATTTGGAAGGCATCAAGTATAATCGGGTCCACCATGGAGTTAGTACCATTGCTGCTTAGGCGTTGTCGATGATTCAGGGTATTTGCCTTGATGCGTATTCTTTTTTATGGACCGGTCGGTGTATCTAGTACACGCCTTCATAGCGGTTAGTTTATTGATTTTCTGTTGGGTCAAAAGACATGGTATGGAAGTTTTAAGTGAATTCGGATTTGAGTCTGAGATGCCATGAGAGTATCCTGGTTATTGAATTTCGGCGGATACCCATAGAAGAGGAAAAATGGTCACGGGGTTTACAGAGAGGGTGAGTTACCAACCATGAACGGGTCCAAAGAATCTGGCCATACACCGCCTACACCACTGACCGCCCGGTGAACTACGAGGTCTGGTTCTTTATATGGGACATGACCTTTATAGCACAATATTAGGTACACACGTACAACCAGCTTCAACCACAGGCAGCTTCATATTAGAGCAAACAACTTACAAACAGTCCCGCGTTGCAGTCACGGCTTTGTGGCCGTAAGTAACTGCGTGGCTTACCTAGTCTAAAACATCCAATACCAGAGCGCCAAAGGAGTGAATCTACCCTTTGTGAGGCTATCATCAATAGCTTTCTATCCCATCTGTCTTTATATACATGTTTCGCGCCCTTTCACTGCAGCCTCCTGTAATACAAGAACGCCCAGAATAGCCCAAGTCACTCTCCAGACAATGTGGAAACTCTTTGTACTCTAGTTGGGAAACTTTGCCCGTCCCATTGATTGTGCATCGCGCACAATGGGTGCCATCTGGTTACAATAATGACGAGGTGGACGCCGACCAACTCAAGAGGCCTGCTGTTTGAGCTATGCACACAAATCGCATACGACTCACGTTGCCGCCGCCTTCACCAATTTTTTTTGTCTACAGTCAATTTTCCCAGACACAATCTTTGGCATTGATTGCCCTATTTAAATTTATTCGTTCCGCCAAATGCCATCCGAACAGTTTAGGCAACCAAACCCCTTTCAAATCCGACCGCGTAACCGTCCATCGCATCGCGGCATATCGTGATATTTTCTGCAGACAAGCAATCGTACCACTGCCGCAAGTCATTTTTCTTGCATTCGAGTTACACGCCTTAGGGAACCATGTGCATCGAGATCTGGAACACCTTCCGGGGCTGCAACCACCGCGTATACCAGAACACATCTCCCTGCCACGTCGCCAGAAGATGCGATTCCAGAGATGACATGCTTCTGGAAAAGACCAAGTTCCTGCCAGATAAGCAACCAAAGCTGCCTCCCGGATTGCTAGAGTGTAAACGCCGAACTGCTCTGAAACCAAAAGACTCGGCGTGCCCAGAGTGCGCGAAGGAACAACGGCGAGCTGCCACTACCGTCGTCGCCGTCGGCAACGGTGATGCCACTATCACCGCCACTTTTGCGGGAGGGACTCCATCCTCGTCATCAGGTAAGAGTGCTCGGGTCCTCTCGACGATAGTGGAGCATGTGGATGGGCGATTCGGATAGAAGAACAAAGACTTACATTTTTTTTTCGGGAATAATTAGACGAACAAAGGCTCGAGAGCAGCCCATCTCCAGACGGAAATGCTGCCGAGCGGGTGCGCAACTCGCTGATGCTGCTGGAGCAGTTTCGAAAGCCATTTTGAAAGAGACACCGTATTTTTTTTTTTGGACCCTGGAAAAGATATCATTGATTAAGGATAGATGAGGAAAAGATGGGATTTTGAACCCTAGGAGTAAGAAGAGACGCGTATGCTGCTCTCTTGGGTGGCCAGCCAACTTTGGCTTCTCGTGCATTATATTAGGCACACAAAAGTCACTACGCCGTGGAGAGAGCTCTACCGACTGTAAATACATTATTAATACGCTGCCACTATCAGCACGAAACTAGAATTTGTCATATAGGTATTGGATGGCTCGAGACCTGTGTCTTGTACTGAAATTGTCTTCGTTCGTTAATCGTGTGGTTTGTGACAAAAAGGGGCCGGGCACGTTGAGATACGTAATAAATGGTATTAGTTCTTTACTGCTCATATTCTTGGCAGCCGGATTAATGATCTGACATAAAGCAATCAGACGGCGCGTTCTTAAGTATTTCGAAAGGATTGATAATACGACTTATGGCTTGTCGTTTGTATGTATACCTACCTAGGTAGTATGTATGAAGTTGGAGTTACGTAGTTCCAGCTTTGCGATTTGCGCGTCTCGCGCATCCTGCGGTTCAGGGGGGTGATGCAATAGAGCAGAAAGGGGTACCGTAGCGGGAAGATGTGGATACCAAGAATGGACTCTGAGAGGTCAGAGATCTAAAATCCATTCGATAAAAGAGTGGGACTGAAAGTGGGGTTTCCAAATATGTACCTAGTAGGCTCTAAACTTGCGCTTGCCCTGCGTGGTGTTCGCGTGGATTTAGGGTCCCATGGCTGAGTTACAGTACAGTAGCGCTCGAATCTTGGGGAAGCACCAATGCTAAATAGGTACATGTATTGTACCTACATACATCATTGTACGCATCCCATGCCTTCATCCCATGTCCATCCTATCCCCCATGTTCCAACGTACCTAACTTACCAAAAATATGTGTAATATCTAAGCTATTTTCCCCAGCTTCCCCCCCATATCCTTTTGGTAGCTCTGATAATTATCTGATCTGTTGATTCCAATGCCACTGCATTCCAGTTGACCCGAGGTAGTATCCTGCTCTGTAGAATATCCTACCGAATAATTCCCATCGACACATCACTTCCGCGCATGTCAATCTCTTCAATTTCCCACTTGCCATGGCCAAGAAGGCGCGTCAGAGGATAAGCTACGGTTCGTTCCATTTTCTTTTTTAATCTCATCTTCTCTCAAATAAGTTGACCCTACCTTTTAGTTTCCCCCCCTCTATTCGTTGTTGATGATCTTTTGCCCACCCCGCATAAGTTCAAGATGGAGATGGTCAACCACACCTTATTACTATGATTCCAACTCCAATTCTATTGTCACGTCTTGTTATACAGTTTTGAGTTGAAACAGGACTAAAAAATAAGGGAAATACATTTTTTTTTGACTTTGACCTAATAACTATTTATTATAATTCAGTTCTTGAACTTGATCATTCGTCATCCGGCGGCCATAGACTCGGTGTAAACGGTCTTGCAGTAGACCGAGACAACGCTATCCTGTAAGCTTTTTGCTTTCCTGCAATCCTCATGCGACCACGTCCCGTCCCGTCCCGTCCCGTCTCCTCCCGTCTATTAACAACTTATCGCATAGCTATTCTGGAGGTAGAGACGGAGTTATCTGTGCTTGGGATTTGAACCTTGATCTAAACCGTTATTCTCATTACAACCGCGTGTCTACCCAAAATGCAAAACCCCAACCGACTACCAAGTTCCGCGCATCGACCCAAGCTCATACCCATTGGGTCAATGACATCGTTCTCGCTTCCAACAACTCTGCTCTCGTCTCCGCATCATCCGACCTGACCGTAAAAGTATGGCGACCCGAACTGGGCGATACCGAACCCCACACCATCGGCCAACATGCAGACTACGTGAAGTGTGTCGCGACACCAGGCTCCGCAGATTGGGTTGCTTCTGGTGGCCTTGATAGGAAGATCTATCTCTGGGACCTCAATGGCAAGGGGAAGTCCTTAGAAATCGACGTTAGAGGCGAAGATGTTAGCGAAAAAGCTTCCGTATACGCCATGTGTGTCAGCCAGAACATTCTAGCTAGTGGAGGCCCAGAGTCAATAGTACGGTTATGGGACCCCAAGTCGGGGAAGAGGATCACCAAATTGGTCGGCCATACGGACAATATTCGCGCGATATTAATGAACGAGGCTGGTGACACCGTCATGACCGCTAGCTCTGATCAGACCATCAAAGTATGGAGCGTTACTGCTGGTAGGTGTATGTACACGCTTACTATGCACAATGATAGTGTTTGGTCACTATTTTCTGAAGACCCCGAACTGGCTGTATTTTATAGTAGCGACAGGTCTGGCCTCATTGTCAAGACGGATACTAGGGGTACCGTGGAGATGGATGAAGGTCTATCCGTGGCCGTCGCTCAAGAACACGACGGAGTTAGCAAATTAGTGGCTTGCGGAGACTACATATGGTCGGCTACCTCTAGCTCTTCTATTAATAGGTGGACGAATGTCGACACTGGCCCCGATGCTCTTATTCCGGAGGCGTTCAGGCACTTGCGGGCTATTAACACGGTCTCTATGCCGAAAACGTCGTCTACGACGTCGGCGGATGGACAGGCGAAAACCGAAATCTCGGCAAAGTCGATATTGCGGATTTCTAACACTGCCTCTTTCCCACCGGAACTCAATGACTCCTCTGAGCCCAATTTGACAAGCGCCGCGTCTAGGAAGGGTTCGGAAATTCTTGGTGATTCTATTGCACCTGTGATCGAGCCCATACACCATCTACCAGAAGAAACCATTGAAGGGCAAAATGGATTAGTGAAACATAAGCTCCTTAACGACCGGCGACGAGTATTAACTCTCGATACCGCGGGCGATGTATTACTATGGGACCTTATTAAGGTGGGCTCTTTCGAGTGTGGTATGAGAGTGTGGCTAATCAGAAGGCAGTGTGAAGTTATTCAGAGATTCGGAAAGAAACACCTTGAAGACGTCGAACCTGAAGTCAATACTTTGGAAGCTGTTGCTCCTTGGTGCTCTATTGAGACAAGCTCGGGAAATTTGACCGTCATATTGGAACCTTTTAATTGTTTTGACGCTGAGATGTATGCTGATGAGCTCGTACTGTCGGAGCCTATCGAATTTCGTGAAGACCAGAGAAGTACGACTTACGAGACTTATACTATAAGATAAAAGCTAACTTGCTTGAAGTAAACCTTGGAAGATGGATTCTTCGATATCTATTTGCGAAGCTAATTGATGAGGAAATTAAGCGAGATGAGATCCATAGACTAAAACTTAATGAAGGCGTGGAGAGACGACAGGCGGCTTCTCGAATGAACCCACCAATATCAATAACTATACCTACCACGAATGCTCAGGGGTGGCCTTCTAGCGATTCTCCAGCGACCACCCCGAGACCGAATGGAATGAGCCACCCGATGAGCCCCAGCTTGGCAATTGGCGTAGCTAGTCCCGCGCCCAATCTAGGAATAGGGTCTTCTGATAACACAGCTGCACCTGGTACTCCTCTTGAAAAGCCATCTCAACAGGTAAACCAATCATCCAGTGAAGACTACTTCTCTAGCGGCATCAGCTCAGCGGACGCTCCTGCAAAAGCGGCGACGACCCCTGGAGCAACGGAACAGACACCTGCTAAAGAGGAAACGCCGAAGTCTCCAGTAGAGACGAAAGACAAAGAGAAGGAGGTCAAGTCTCCTAGCACGCCATTTGGTAAAAAATTCCGAATGGGCATGTCCTTTGGGAGTAAGAAACTGGGAAGATCATCGTCTACCACTATTGAAAAACCTGCTGTCACGGAAGACAAAACTGAGGAGAATAAGTCGGAATCATCTTCAAATCACGAGAAGGAGATTGACGACAGCTTCCGCGGTGTCGTCCAGAAGATTCGCAATGACTACGAGAAGCAATTGCTAGAGGCCCCGAATAAGCTGATCGAGACAAAGATAACCCCCGCCCTACCTATTGATGCGCCGGTATTGAAATTGCCACCTGGCACGAAAGTTATCATCCAAGAAGAAACATCTGGTGGTAGTGCCAATTTGTATAGGGGTACGGTGATGAGCGTTGGAGTCGATGCGGATATCATCGAAGAGAAAGCCCCTATGTGGTTAGGCGAGGTTCTACTTACGGTATGTGCTGCTCTCTTAGCATTAGTGATCAGATTATAACTGACCCAATCAGAACACGATTCCTCAGAAGGATCCGGTCAAGGTCTCGTTCGTACTACACCCTTGGAAGGATTCACTGCCCAGCATCGCAACCACGGATGGTAACAACCGCCTGAATGCGAACAGGATGTTGAGGGTAAAGAAAATTCTGGCTTACGTTGCGGAAAGGATTGATCCGCAACCTGAAGAACCTGACCCTGATGCTCTCAAGCCCGAGGAGTACTTGGAACTGTATTGCAACGATCAGGTACGCACCAACATATATATATGAGAGCGAAGTTGAAGATGTTAACTTACAAATTTTAGCTACTACCGAATACTATGAGCCTTGCAACCCTGCGAGCTCATATCTGGAAGGGAGGCAATGATGTAGTTTTGTATTATAAAGCGAATGGTCGTAAGGAGATTCCAAAGGAGCTCCCGCAACCAACACTCGATGACCCTGCGGTATCAGACCCCGGAGGACAGCAGGTAATACCGCCGATAGCTACTGTAAGTTGATGAAGTTGGAGATGCTTGATTTGACAGGAGGGGGAGGGTATCATCCATTATGTCTATGTCCGGTAAATCTAAAATATGGGGGTATTCTCTCTATCGTCTGTTGTACATACTCTTTCTCCCGAACGGCCATTTTTGAAACGCGGCCACTTTACTAGCAGTATATACCCCCCCAGACGAGTTATATACAGCGAGGACTACTCTGTTTCAGCCTCGATTTACCGCAGCTGCTTGTCGTCCAGTCCGTTTGTTTTGCTAGATTGGTTGGGTATCATGAGCTTTTTTTATATAATATTCCCTTGCAGGGCGTTAACAGCCCATTGGTAGCTTCCGAGAAATATAGCACCGCCGGCACTAATCCACATAACCCTCGGCCCTATGCCGGCGAAGAAAGGCCGTATCCCATGGTTGGCCAGTATATCCTTCAGCACGACGAAGACGCTCTCGCGCTCCTTGGACAGCATAACCCGGGTCTTGAGCACATCCAACGGCGTCGTAACGCCTGCCGCCACAGCGCCAGATACGCTGCCGTATAACGCGCTTTCGCCGGCGCCTACTTCCACGGTCCCCCTACCACCACCACCACCGCTGCCGCTGCTGCTGCTGCTTAGTCCTTTCCGCCGCCGACCCCAGCCCTTCAGCGCCTCCCACAGCGGGAACTGGATGACGGTAAAGGGCACCTCGCGCATCACGGTGATGCTCCACCCCCGGTATAGCTCGCGCCACACCCCCGCGAGCCCTATCTCGCGGTGCTGCGATAGTATCGCGCCCAGAGCCGCGGCGCTCGAGCCCCCGTGCAAACCGGCTTGCGCGCGCTGCTTGACGACCTCGGTGGGCACGCGCACGGCGCAGGCCGCGACTTCGCCTAGACTCGCGGCGACCATGTGTTCTACGGGCTCTTCCCAAGTCCCGCGCACGCCGCTTTCCAACTCGCCGTGTATAGGATCACCACCAATCCTACTACTACTACTATTACCACTACTACTACTACTACCCCTCTTCCTCCCCGCGCTGTTCCTTTCCAGCCTCCTCCTCGCAAGCACGCCTTTCACGCCCTCGTACGTGCAGAAGAAGAAGGCGGCTCCGGGCGCGCTCCCGACGACCGCGCTCCCGACGCCTCGGTATATGCCCCGGAAGCCGCCGGACGGGAAGAAGCCCTCGCGGGACTGGAGGCGGGTCTTTAGGGTGTCGAGGGGGAAGAGCGACAGGTCGACGGTGGTGCCGGCTATGCCGCCGGCGAGGAGGGCCGTGGCGAAGGGGGGTTGGGAGGGTTGAGGAGACATTTGTGTGTATGTATGTAGTTGAAAAGGAAAGGGGGTTGGAAAGAGAAGGGTTGACTAGGTGGGAGGTATGATATTGAAGAATTGGTCCCTTTGACTAATTATACGGCAAGAGGTAGGGATCAATGGTATAGAAATATCAGGGCCGAAGCCGGCAAGGGACTAGAAGTAAGAAGTATGGGGTCCATTGGCTTGTAAATGTGTGATGTAAGGTCGGGAATGGTGGGATATTAACGTATCGAAGAAAACTTATCGGTGCATGTACCTACTGAGTAGGTCTTACTCTAGCTCAACTAATCTGCTAAGCTAAGCTAAGCTAAGCTATTAAATGGCTATCGATATGGTTGATAGTGGGTTACAGACCCTGTCGGGAAGCTATCGATAAATTAAGTATAACTTAGGTACTTGATAATCGTGCAGTTAGCTCTCGGGTTATGTAAAAAGTTCCGAGTTAACGAATTGAATTTATACCTAGTCATCTTTTTTCCTTCTTTGTAGTAACTTCATCCTTCGTACATTAGAAAAATAGAAATTATAAAAGTAGAATGGAATGGGCACGCTCCATCATATTGTGCACACGGGTGCGAAGGCGATTAGCGTCCCCGAGTTCATGGACGCCGTCCGCGCCACTTGTACCCCTCGGTTCCCTTGTTCCAGAGGGATCCTGCACAGGCGAGCTGGTAAGTCTCTCTCTCTCTCTCTATATATATATATACACTCCTCTGACAATATGTATAGCCGTAGCTGTGAGCGGAGGAGTCGACTCCATGGCTCTCGCCTTTCTCTGTTCTCAGTTGCGCAGGACAGATCCCGACTTCAGGATTGCTGATAATCCCGTATCTGGATTTCGGGCCGTCATTATTGACCACAGCCTCCGCGAGGGGTCTAGAGAGGAGGCTATTGCTGTCGCCAAGGCCGTCAGAGACATGGGCTTGGTCGACGAAGTATCTACTATCAACTGGACCAAGGTACTTAGCGAAAACCAGTCCCCAAAGGGCTTGACCAACTTTGAGAGCGTCGCCCGCACTTTGCGATACAGGAAGCTGGGAGCCGCTTGCGCCTCTTTTAACATAGCTAGTCTTTTCCTTGCGCACCACGAGGATGACCAATATGAGACCATTCTTATGCGTATGTTGCAAGGACATGGTATTCGTGGTTTGCGCGGCATCAGGCCAGCCCAGGATATTCCCGAGTGCGAAGGCCTGTTCGGCGCCGATAAGAGCGGTTTCGTGGACGATCAAGCTCGCATATTTCCTTTCTACAACTTTAAGCCGACGAGGAAGGAACGCGAGCATATGCGCCGGCAACTCAGAGGCGACATCAGTAAAATGCTGGCTGGGTTGGAGCCGGACGACACGACCGCGTTCGACCTCGACGGCAGGGATCTTTATAAGCCGAATGATATTCCACCATTCGTACCTAGAGAGCTTCAAATTGAAGACGGCGGGGTTACCATCTACCGCCCCCTGCTGGAGTTTAGCAAGGACCGGCTCATCGCAACTTGCCTGGAAAATAATGTCCCCTGGTGGGAAGATGCTACTAACGTAAACCCTACGCTCACAACGAGGAACGCTATTAGACATTTATATAGGGGTTACACCCTCCCCAAGGCTCTTCAAAAACCAGCTATCCTCGATCTCGCTAAGAGGTGTGAGCGGAGAGTGGAACACCAGGAGGCCGAGGCAAACAGATTGCTGAGTCGGACTATTATCCGTGGCCCTCAGCTATATGCCGGGACCGTGATAGTACAATTTCCGGAATTGAAACTTCCTATGGCGGGAAGAGATTCCCGCTCGCCCTTGCGCCGCCGAGCTCGTATACTCAGGAAAAGGAAAATCGCTGCTATTCTTATGCGCAAGATTATCTTGCTAGTTAGTCCGGACCCATTGCCGCTTCTCTCAACTCTCGAGAATCTTGTGACTCCCCTCTTCCCATATCTTGCCCTCCCCGAAGAGCTTCCGGTAGCCACACCCCCGAAAGCATTCAGCGTCGCCGGCGTTCATCTCGTGCCATTCAAATCCACCTCCAGTGATTCGACCCCCGCGGGGACAGCAGCACACCAACAACTAAAATGGTACATTTCCCGCACGCCGTACCCTTCAACAAAGCCCCTCCCACGCATCCGCACCCCGTACTGGGCCAGCAGCCGTAATAAGAAAGGACGATGGTTAATGTCCGAATGGATGCCGTGGTCGCTATGGGACGGCCGATACTGGTTCCGGATAAAGCACCGATTTCCCTACCGCGTGCTCGTCCTGCCGTACCTCCTAGAACACGCCAAGGACTTCCGCGAGCAACTCCCGCCCCGAGACCAGAAGCTTCTAGCTTCCCTCCTCAAGCGGTACGCCCCGGGTAAAGTCAGATCCACCCTGCCGGCGTTCTACCTCGAGGAACCCCTCGACCTGCTCGATATGGAGAACAGCACTCCGCGGGCCAAGTACCCGATGGTCGAGTGGGATAATAATAATAATAAAGAAGATTCAAACGGTAACGACGGAGAGGAGGAGGGGGGACGGGAGCCGCCTTCGATGCATCCCGCCGTCATGGATACGTCCATGCTGAAGCTCATCGCTCTACCTACCCTCGGGATAAACCATCCGGGTCTAGACGACTGGATGGCGTACGAGACGAGGTATAGGAAAATCGATCAGAATACCATATTGACGGCGAAAACGTTTGATGAAGCGCCATTCGCTACGCCGCGGGAGGGCGCTTTGAGACGTCCTAGGGAGAGGTCAAGGGGTGATAGGGGTAGAAAGGGTAATGGTGTGCGTATATACTTGCATAAACGGCGGAGGAATAAGAGCAGAAGTTACGTTACGTCTGATTATAGGATAACTGACAGCTAGGTTATATATATATATCCCTTGGCTTGGATAATAGCACGTACTCCAGGCACACATATATACCTAAATATGTAAATATCACCGCTTAGTGTACATAAATAATTCTTTAGCCAAGGCTACGATAGCGGCGGTATTCATGTCTGCTAATTATTCACCAAGTATCTAACTACTCCAATCTCAACTTGGGAAGATTCGAACTTGATCAAGCTACGACCTACAAGGACGTACTATACTATACTAGAAATACACGTCCTCACCTAATAATTACCTTATACTCTCTCGAACTATACGCGACGCAATCTCGTACAATATGAGTACTCATACGTCATTAAAACAATTGATTTGGTATCATGCAATACACAAAAGCTAGCTAGCTAGCTAGCCCCCTCCAGACAATGAGACATAAAAGGTATCCTCTATCTACCCCCTTCTGTGGTCAGTCATATGATTACACGACAATAACAACAACAACGAAAACGAATTCTTCTACTCCCCCTTCCTAGACACCTGCTTGTGTACCTATGAATAGAATTCCCCATAACCAATCCACTCGAGTAAGGTCATAGCGGCTGGGAGTCCATAATTAGACGAGACCGCCCTTAGATATGTAAACTCGGAAGAATTATGTTCAAGGGGTCTCGTCTCGTCTCGTCTCTGCATCTCGTCCCGTCTGCAGCCGCAATCCGTACACCTTTCATGCTTGCTCAGATCCTCTTTCTTGCTTAGTATGAACCACCTCACATCCCCTCTTCCCCTTTGCCTTTCCGTCTAGCCTTGTCCGTCATTCTACTAAAACGCCGCACCTCCAACGCCTTCGCCCGCAAATTTCTTCACGCTACTCTCACTCAACTCGGTTCTTAATTCCAAGACCTTGGCCTCCCTCTCAAACTTGTCCCACAGCGCTAGGCTCTTCCTCAACTTTTCTTCCTTAATATACTTCTCCGCACGAAGTCTCTCTTCTTCCTCCTTCAGCTGCTGCGTGTGGGCCTGGAGTTCGGGTATAACACCAGTTGTCATGGCAAGATAGTGAGGGTCCATTTTACCGCCGGGAATAATAGGCGGTAGAGTCGCAAGAAGTTGCTGTGCTAAGCTGGGACGCGTGCTCTCAGCAGCTGGGCCCTTGGGTGGGTTGAAAGGCTTGGCTTGGTTAACGGGGGTCGTGGGGACGGATTGCGAAATTGAGCCTGCGCGCGGGCCTGTGGGAATGGGGTTGGGGATTGTTGCAGCTGAAGCAGAGACAGGGCCTGCGGCAGGTGGTAAATTACGACTCTGAATCGTATTGCCCCAGGTTGGTCCACCTCGACCACCTCGGCTAAAACTACCTCCTCGTGAGGGCACGTAACCTCTAGGACCTGCTGGAGGAGCGCTAGGGCTAATATCGGGTCGGCTGGCTACTGCGGGAACGGCTGGAGCTGGTCTCGGAGGCGGGCCTATCGCCCCAGCAGACTGAGTGACGTAAGCGCGGGTATCTCTAGGACCGGTGGGAGGCGCCCGGAGAGCGGCGGGACCACGCGGAGGGGATCTAGGCGCAGCAACAGACTCTTTTGGAGTCCCATGAGGACTTCGTTCTCTAACCGGCACACCATGGGAAGATCTAGATAAAGGCCTAGAGGGTATGGGAGATTGCGGATGTGAACGATCATCACGACGAGGCGGAGGATGGGGCGAAGATCGACGGGATGTGTCACGGGACGGAATTGCTGAGGAAATCGCCGAATCGCGCGGTGGGGAAGGGCGTCTGCTATGTGAAGGGCCGTAGCGGTCGTCTCGTCGGTCTGGGCTGCGAGTGCGGGCTCTGTAAGTACTAGCTCTCGGGATGGGTGGGGGCGAACGGCGCAGGGGTGACCTGTCTCGGACGCGGTCTCTGTCAAAGGGTGATCTCGATCGCCGTCTGTATGGAAGACTTGTTAGGGGTATGAGATTAGGATTGTTAATCTGGGGTGGTGGTTGGAACCTTGTATCATAGCCCCTTCGCGGAGATCGCAAACGATCTCTGTCATCCCGTCTGGGTGAAAACCTGCGTGGCGGTGGACTTCTTCGAGGTGGACTCCGTCGAAGAGGAGACCGTCGAGGGGGGCTTCGGCGAAGACTACGGCTCCTATCGCGTCGTCTCCAGCTGTCGCCCATATCTCTAGTATCTCGTCGGTCTCTGGAAAGGTCTCGTCGGTACCGATCAGCGCTTCGTGAGCGGCGTCGTGGGGATCTACCGGGCACATAACGGTCGCTATCTAGAAGGGGTGGGCTGCGACCTCTAGGCGGGCTTCTAGCCCGACGCGGAGAGCGGTTCGAGTTGAATGGGCGGTATGATTCACCAGCGCCATATCTAGTGACTTCTCCATCATCGTACCTATACGGATAATATAGTTAGCTTCGTTATCTCTTGATCAGCTTTAAAGTAAGCCGGGGGGGCAGTTAGGCTGGGGCGATCAAGCAATTATATTTTCAAGTTTCATAAGAAGTATAACGAACTAGCAGTAATATTATACAAGTAGAGAAAATCATTCCTACCTTCTACTTCGCGAATCGCGGTCCATCGCACGATGAGCGAACGCGCCGTAGTCGCGTGGATCAGACCGCGGTGCCAATAAGATATCACCTCGAGCAAGCCGGGCAGACAAAGAGGTTTTAACGGCTTCGGAAGGACTATTCGTACGAGGTGTATCTTGCGGAGGATTCTGGGTTTCGAATTCCTGGTTTTGAGCTTGCTGAAAGCCGTTGGCGGCGGGTTGAGGATTATTGAAAGGGTTCCGTTGAATAGAATGGGAAGGTAGCGACTGGTGCCAATTGTTCTGTACTGGAATTCTTCGGCGTCTTGTAGGCCATGCAGGGCCGGCAGGGGCATCATTACGAAAATGCTGATTTTCTTCCATTTTGACCAATGGTAGCACGTCGATATCGGAGGTTTGATATGCCTATCGCCGCTTGTACCCACTGCGTGCCGAGTTTGGTACCTAAAGGCTAAAAGCTGGCCGGGCTGGGTGCTAACCCCAGGCGAGTAAGGGGTAATCTTAAAGAACCTAAGCTAACCCCTGGGTTGGTTTAGTAATAAGGTATGGATGTATGAATGTGTATGAATGTGTATAAATGGTATAAGCGAAGGTGAAGGATTGAATTAGATCAGATGCACATGAAGAGGATTCAAATATGCTGGCAGATAGATGGAACTTACTGATGACCTCGAATGTGAGAAGGTTAGAAGCATTTAAATGAAACGGGGGGAAATGTTGTTTGAAAGAGAACTTTTGGGAGTTTGGCAGCTGCAACTTGGTAGCCTAAGGTAGGAGGTAGGAGGAGGTAGGAGGTAAGAAGAGGTCGGAGAGGTAGGTACGTTGTAGTAACGCTCGCAACATATGCAACAGCTACCTGCATACATACATCTCTACCTTTCTAAGGGTAGGTACCTTACTTTATACTGCCCGCTGCTGCAGCTCCTCACTTGCCATCACATAGCGGAAACAGACTTGTTTCTGGTACTCGGGTACCGGATAAGACCAGCCAATACATTCCCAGCACCTGTCTCCAAGTCTCCTAATCTGTTACTTTAAGAACGTGAAAAAACATGAAAAATGAGAATAAAAAAAAGGATACGGAATCGTTGCCTAGGTAGTCCGTAACCATTGTCTCGCGAATAAGCATATTCTCATCGTCTTCGCGCCCGCTGCGGTCATGGTATATACAACTAACCACTAACCACTAACCACTCTCTAGTTAGACAACTACAAATCTGTCCTTCTGAACTTCTCAAATCTATTTCTCGTCTTCTGTCGTATTACCGCTTCGGTCTTCGCTACACCTTTCGCTAATGAATTCAAATACTTCCTTCGCATGCGCCTCCATCATCCTGTTGAGCCCAACTTCCGGACTCCTATGTACTCCCCCGAATCGCTTCTTGAGCACCTTTTTGGCCAGGTCGTTGTCCGTCCAGCAAGCGTGGTCATTCGTGACATAGACTAACGAGTTCTGTTTATACCAGCTCGATAGTTCCGTGTCAGTTTCCGATTTTACCGGTCGTAGATTACCCGTCACAAAATTAATCACCCCTGAAATTCGGTTTTTGCAATCTGCTGTCTCATCAGTATCATAACTCACTTTACAATGTCACTAGTCAATATGTATATACCTCTATTAGTTAGGAGTACCTTAACACCCAAATATGCATTGCCGACGCCCACAATGAACAAATCTTCCACGTCATAGAGTTGAAGATAGTTGTCCCATATGTAGCATACTAGTTCCTGGATCTGCCGTTGTAACGTCTTCTCATCCGCACGTGGAGTAAACGCGTCGATATCCTCGGAATGCGTGATGTAATGGGGGATATTGGCGTCCATAATACCGAAGTCGTTCTTGTGAGCCCACTCGATATAAGACATGACACCATCCAGCTGCCATATGTTTAGTGAAACTCTTTCACGACTTTTCTAGGTTCAACTTACGATGAATCCATTATGCGGATCGACTGTGTTATCGATGATATCCGGCATAGCCCTCAACTCAGGACTGAATGGTTTGTCAGTAGAGACGACAGGAGTGTTGTGAGTGTTACCTACGGGTCATGAATAATGAATAGAATCTTTCTCCTGGCTTGTAATCCCGGTGTTACAAGGACCTGGTTCTCAAATGATTTGTAGAGGACCTCCCGTTGGATGAAGAGAGGGATCATGGAGTACTTCTCAGCCAGTATTTGACGCTGATAACCTCGGATAACGTCGTGAAGACGAGACGTGTTATCGCCCAACTCTCGCACTTCGATAATACCGGGCCTCATACATTCCCAGTACGGTGCCTGGACGGCTTGAACCCTTGCTAAGAGTCTGGCGGCATCCTTGTTAAGGGGCGGCACGCCCATTTTTGGTGGGGGTTCTCCCATGAGGGTTCGGGCAACAGCCAGAGCCGAGTTGGAAATTGCCTTCAAGTTATAGCCTCCTTCAAGACATACGGCCACCTTTCCACCGGCAAGGGACATTAGCATATGTGTCATGTGGGCATAGCATGGCGGCGTGACGAAACATCCGCCTAGCTCATCACCATCGGCCGCGTCGAACCCGGCAGAGATGATGACCATGTCCGGATCGAACTCGCGAGCAATAGGCATTACGATCTTTTGGAAAGCAGCAAGGTATTCACCATCGCCCATGCCTTGGGATGGCCAGCCGATGTTCACATTCTTCCCTTTACCCGGACCTTCGCCCACTTTGTCTATATCTCCGTCGGGTATCATATCATTGTCTGGTTTTCCTGGGTAAAAGTTGCCATTCTCGTAGACGTGAAGAGATATGTAGAGAATATTTGGGTCTTCGTAGAATATGTTTTGGACGCCGTTTCCGTGATGGACATCCCAATCCAAGATGAGAATCTTGCGGCAGGTGTCTGGGTATTCATTCTGGCAAACTCTGGCGCCGATAGGGACGTTATTGAAGAGACAAAATCCCATAGGCACATCATACTCCGCATGATGTCCAGGTGGTCGAATGATGGCGAATGCGTTCTTTACTTGTCCAGAAGCGACGTTCTTACATGTTTCCACGCAACCTCCTGCTGCAAGCAGTGCTGCTTCGTAAGACATACCACCTACGTAAAGAGAAGCCCTCCCTTGGTCCAGCTTGTGACTCAGTGTTCGTAACTCTCTCGTTGACATCTGGGAGAGATTTTGAACCCAGTCGTAGTGCCTTGCAGTATGAACCGTGCACACTTCCGACTTCGTGGCTGGACGAGCCGGAATCCTCCACATGTATTTGGTCGGAGTCTCTCTAAGGATGTCAAGGAGATCAGAATCGGGCCCAGTAAAAACAAGACCGGCTTTCTTAAACATCTTCATAATCTCCTCGATTCTCCTCGGGTCTTCTGGATGATGCGGTGAAGGGCCAAAATCGGCATTTGCATGTAGCTTCATTCTATCATCGTAGCAGCATCCTGTAGGAAGCATACCTCGCCGATACATTGATTTTACTGCTTCATCGGTGTCACTGAATTCTTCGCTTTCATCCACGTCGACATTCATACCGTTCTTAATAATAGTGTCGCCGCCCTCCCGTCCCGCCGCCGCAGGAGCAGCATGGGACTCGTCAAAGCCATTAGGCGCATCCGTCATAGACTGGTCTTCACCTTCCATGTTGGCGCAGATTCTAGCCGAGTCGAAGGCTGTGCCTTCCACCCGGCAAATCTCAGGTGGTGTTTACCAGACGAAAGAAAGAAACGCGACTGTCAGCTGAAGTCAACCGATTGTTGAGCCCTACCAACGGCACCGCTCAACCGTGAGAACTCGGGACCGTATCCCGCTAGTTGGGATGGTCAGTTTTAGGCCTGGAAAGCCCGGTTTGGTTTAGATTCTTCAAGGGGGTAGATGGTTTAGGTGACCATTAGCGAGCGATGAAATTATTAGCAAAGAGGAAAGATAACGATTGTTGGTAGTAATCTATTAATCTGTCAGCTAAAAAGCCTTATTTTGATAATGAAAATAGCGGAAAGAAATGGTACAGTCGAGATAAAATAAGGATATTGGGGGGCTGATGGAATTAACTAGATGTCCTTGACATAGGACTTACACGACAAGGTGCAAGTTTAGATTCACTCAACGATCCCAAAGGAAGCTCTGATGAACCAAGGGAAGGGGGTTTCTTAATTCAGGCTTCCATGTCCCTCTCGGTATTAAATATTCTTACTGTAAAAGAAATGGCTATATTACAAGAAAAGAAAATAAAATAAAAGGCATTTAGAAAATATAGGGTGGAGTGATGTCGTACTTACATTCGACGGAATCTGCTTGGTTTTTGCTAGATCCTGCTTGCTTGAACAGCTCACGCACTACTCAAGGAGAGTATGAGACGATGCACCTGAGCGTCTCTGTAATGAGGAATAGACTCCTGTAATATTTTAATATATCGTAAATGGTCTTATAAAAACTCGCCGATGAAGTCTAGGGACCTCGCTTGGGCGTCAAGGTGTGCTCGGTGTGGCTGGTAAAAGATGTGGTACCATTAGATGTTAGATGTTATTTGTGTTATTGATATAACTAAAGGTATGGAAAGTAAGCTTGCCTAGGTCAGTAATCTTTTTGCTAAGTTCTGAAGCTCGGGGCGCGGCCTATCGGATCCAGATAACCCCGTTTTCGACTTAGACACCCTATATTTAGGTACCTACTTAGGTGCTAATTGCCTCTATCAGGAACTTCATACCATCTAAATTGCATTGCGTACCTTAACGCGTACCTTTATTATCTAGGTAGGTACACCTACTACATGCGCACTTTCAAATAGCAACTATAGCAGGCCAATTTATTTTTTATTAGCTACCTTATATATATGAGCTAGGTATTCCGCGTATCATGGAAGAAAATGAGGCATGAAGTTCAGAGAATGCAAGGCATAAGGTATGCAGCTAAGACTCTACAACGCGTGTAATCCGCGATGCTTAAAATTCCGGAAAGCCTTGACCCCTATGCGATAATATCGAGCGACACAGCTTTTAAAACAATGAAAATCTGCTTCTCATACCTTGCGACTACACATAGGTCTGCGTACTAGTAGACGTGAAAGGTAGGTAATTGGTAGGAGAGCATCAGTAGTAAGAACGTAAATAATAGAATAGCACCTCGTATGATATACAAGCCGGAAGAGAAAACGTGTCACGCTATGCAATAATCATATCTCTTATTGATCAACCTTAGGACCGTTCAAAAATAGCGGATTTAAAGTACCGCAGTATTAATAACTACCTAACTTCCAGTTACCCCTGGATTTACTAAACGGTAATTGTCCAAGTCTGAGCTACACCGGTGCAAAAGGGGAGTTTTGCGCCAAAAGACGGTAGAGGGTAGGCGCCATTTGCCACTCGACGATACTCTTTTTGCATCGGCGGCACCGACGGCGTTTGCTCTGGCCCTAGAATGGAACAAACTCCTCCGTGCCATCGTCTCCTCGGGCGACGCATAATGGCGAATCGCGTGGTAGAGTGGCGATATGTTCTGGGCTTAGAGGCACTCGCCCATCTGGCCAGGCATCCTCAAGCCATTCAGAAGTGTCTAGGTTGCTCGGTCTATCCTCATCCACAATCCCAAATTGAGGTATGTCTCCCCAAGACTGCACCTGCTTGACAATCTTGCGTTCTTCGAGAACTTTGCTCAGTGAGACAGATAAAGTCTCGGAATCACGACCAAAGTCCTCCTCTATCTCGGATACTGAATTAACGGTAACGGATTTCTTCCAGTTCGCGAAGTGGCTGAGGTAGTAACGAAGCTGCTTAGGATCGAGCTTCATATAAGTCCTAACAATTTTTGCGTGGCGACGACCTTCACCAGCTCCCCAAGGAACGAGCTCAACACTATATCCTTGCTGTAAAGCAGTTAGTAAGCATATTGTTGTAGGAACTGACTGAGGGAGAAGACCTACCTTGCAGTGACAAACTTTCTCAGGGGATGAGCAGAGATCTTTACTCACCGTCTCTCTCACCAAGCGCCAGAGGTGCCAAAGTTCGCTGATCTCGCTTGTTGGCATGAGCCGAATATGGTGGAGTCGGGTATCGGTCGCCCATTTGGACGGCTGAATGGCACTGAACCGGGGGTTGCTTCCATGGTGATGATACGCATACAGCCACCAGCGAGCAACTGCTTTTCTTACGCGGACCACCTCGCTACCTCGCAGACAACGACGATCATCCGAATTGTCTCTCCAATGAAGCCCAGGATATCTTTCAACCCACCAATCGATCACCTTCGTCATGTTCCAAACGCGCTCAACCTGCTGAATGGTGAGGGTAAACTTCCGCATTATAAAGGTTCGCCTGTACGGAAACTCTTGAGAGGCATCACCAAGCTGCATCAGATTCGCGGTAAATTTCTCACAAGCATAATCGACAATACGCGGGCAGAGCATGGTCTGAACAGTACGGGACTCATCTTCGCATGCGGTGCAGAGATAAAGAAGAATGTTAATCTCGGGCTGACGCTTGAGAACATTCATCAGGATTCTCTCTTTATTTCCGAGGAACACACAAAGTAGGTGTTGGCACGAAAGAGCGAAGTTTGTGGCATCCGCAGGACATAGGAGCTCCATAATGGCCAGCATTAGTTCATTGGGTAGGCCGTACAGGAGGTCTTCGTTAGCGATTTTAGCGGAGTCCATGTTGGATTATATGACTTTTGTGAGCTTTATGTCTGGTTGTGTGGATAGATCAATAGACACAAAGTTCAGAGAATTACTTGACACCGTAGGTGAATGACCGAAGTTAAGTCTTGATCACACCAGAACCTATCTAGGTTGAACTCCGATTGAATAGGCCACGCAGTCAGAATGCCTTGAAGCTCCAAATAGTATTGTTGTATTAGGCAGGAGAACAGAGGACAATGCTGAAATGCTGTCTCAGAAGATATAAGGTGGGCGGGCGTATAAAATAGTAGAGGTGAATAAATTAGAGGTGTAATGATAGACACTGCCTTAAATTCGGAGGAGCAGTATAGGATTGGAATAGAACTACTCCGAAGATACTCTCAAATTCTAGGATAATTCCCGGGCCTGACAGTTGAAAGTACCTTCAGAGCCAGCCAGGGCCACTTAGATTCTGTTTCTGGTTGAGTGGAAGAAACGAGGACCCCTTTGCTAGGACAAGCAGTAAAATACTTCGAAATATCTGTGCTTCGAATCAGCCGACGTCTATACGTGGTTCAACGGCAATTGGTGCATACCCTTAATCGACTTAGTTAATAGGTTGGTAGTCGGAATATGGGTACAATAACTCCTCTCCTTTTAGCAGCACTTGTTGGTGTGCTTAATAGTGTCTCTAGTTGAAAGGTGTTTGTTCCGCTGGTGAGAAGTAATTCACACCTAATATACCTCCAAAGTGTGATGATGCCCGTGTTGTATATGGCTTTATTCTCACACTTGGGAAATAGGGCTTATACAACTCCCTAGCCAAGCCGACAATGGGGCTTCAACAACTTTCCGTCTGCCAGCGCCCAGCACCCAGCACCTAACACCCCTCGCTTGGCCACGAGAGCCGATTCGGGCTACTCAACTCAAACCGCACTAACCCCTCCCTTGGGGCTATACTGAATAAGAATAATAAGCAGCTGAGTTGCATGCTGCTGAATTGGACGCGCCATTGAGGCGGACTTGTGTTGTAGTAGGTTCATTGTTGTTGTTTGGTTGGAAAAGGAAGAAATAAGTTGGACGTTACGCGAGGTCAACACGACTTCATATGTACCCGTAACGTACCCGTATCGTACCTGCCTGTTACATCCTACGGCCCCTGCCTGATTGCTGGGAGACGCTTGGTCAAACGCTAATTTCGGACCTATATTTTGCCTAGTGTCAACTCTATTAAATCCTCAGGCAGCTGCTACCTACCTTCTCAGTAACGTTAAAGTCAAAACCCAAATTTGATAAAGTCAAACCCATCCACTTTTTTATATTGATAACACTTGGACAGCCATTCATATTAATTTTTATAAACATTTGTCCACTTTTTAATAAGAGAACGATTCTAACCGGTTATATCTTTTTTTTCTTTTATTGATATTTGTTGGAATAGCTTCATTTTTACGCGGTTATGCGTAATTGATTTAATTGGTTAAATTAATTTAGCCACTGATTTTAACGCTTTGTAAAGGTTTATTTCTGCTGAATGATATGCTATAACTATAATTAAGACCTTTAAAGGCCCTGTAAATTATAGCAAGTCTTGCAACTACCAATATTATTTGTAACTTAAATAAAAATGGAAAAAGTTAAGGTAGTTGATTGAAACTCTGTATATATTAGGAAGTGGACGCATGTCCATAGAAATTAATATAAGTGGCTGTCCAAATGTTATCGATATAAAAAAGTGGATAGGTTTGACTTTATCAAATTTGGGTTTTGACTTTAGCGTTACTGCTACCTTCTACCTATAAGTGGTCCGAGCGTCTACTGGCGGAGGAGATCTGGGGAAAGAGCGGACAATTAGGTACACAGTGCACTGACATCTGTAGGTACGTCTTGTAGATGAACATTGCGCCTGAATTGTACACATAATTGTCTACGGGTCTATACGTGAATTTATCATACATATGGTGGATGTATAAACCTAATATACCTTTATATGAGCAATATTGACTGCATTTTGCTTCATGTCCAACTACGAATACAAATTAATAATAACGAAAGTTATGAGTTATGAGCGTAGTTCATCTCAAATTATATGCTTAGGATACGCTCAATTCAAAATCTCCAAGAACATTTACAACTCGAGTTATAAGTTCAAGCACCGAAATCATCGAGAGGTATATAGAGAGAATAGTTCTAAAACGTGGTACTCAACACACAAAACTACTGAGCCGCTACCGAGTATAAGCTGATCAAAGCGTAACGGACTGTTAGATATGCACTTTAACGGAACGAAGACTGGTTCTTGGAGGGTATTAGTTCAGCTTAAAATTAGCATCTGAGCTAGAGAATATCTGAAGATACCTGGGTGTCATGGGGAAACGCCAGAAACGCCAATAGTAAGTTACAACATCTAAGCGAACAGCTCCTTCGTGTCTAACGCATCCACCGGGGCCGGCTTGCCACCATTCGTCCGCAGTCCCAGATCTCCCTTCTTCGCGAGTCTCTCCACGTGCTGCTCAGCACGAGCGTTATGTTTACCAGCCTGTCTCCTCCGTAGGTCCGCTCGGACCTGGTTCGGCGAGACGAACTCCTTGTTCTCGTAGATAATCGGCCCGCCGAAGGAGCCCTCCTGGATGACGATAGGGGTAAGAACAAATCGCGGACCGATTTCCACCAAGCTCACGTCGAGCTCCTTATTGCGGCCCTTAGAAGGCTTAGAATCTACCTCCATCTCTCCGTCCTGCACCTTTGGCGCCTCCGACTCTTTTACTTCGTAGTTGCGCACCCATATCTTCCCATCCGCAAATGTGAACCCCATAACACGGTCTATGAAGGGCTTGGATTTCCTCGCGCCTTGCGGTACGCCGAATGTGTGAAGGAAAAGCTCCTTGATGACTTTCAGATAAGGCTCCTTATCGAAAGCGGCGTCGAAGGAGAGAATTGGTCTCGAACCCTTCAGACAGTTGCCCGTGAAATGCAGCTCTACGGGAGAAAAAGTTAGCAATGAAACATCCTCATCCAAAAAGGATTGAAGAAGGGGATGAACGAAGTCCCACTAACCTTCCATTGTATGTAAATTTTGGAGGTGCATCTTCACCGTCGGGCCGTTGGGGACCTTGCTCAACCACACGTACAAATCCTTTCCCTTGCGCGCCTCGAAGAAGAGCACATTGTTGCAGTTGTAGAGTTCGGCGAGCTCGTTGAGCTGGTAAAGCTTGGACTTCGTGTCTAACTTCGCATCCTTTCGGCCATGAGGAAGCATAGCCGCGAGGTCATTAAGTAGATGTCGATGTCTATGAGTAGAAAACTATTAGATTATCTCTGCGCAAGCGGTCACAAGCCATCGAGTCGCGAAAATACCTGTAAGTGACACCTCTGGAGGATAATATTAAAACTCTTTGCTTGTTTTTTCTAACGCCATTAGCAGGCGCTTCGGTCTTCTGGGCACTGGTCCCCTTGGACAACGACTTATATACAGCTGCCATTGTTCGTTGAAATAATGCGATGCATAGAATGGTCACTGGAGCATGTCTTGAATTCAATTCGCGATCTGCAACGGGAACTTTTTTTCTATCAAGCTTATCGATAATGCGATAGCGGGGCCGGAGCTAAAACGAGCCATCCACGCACGCGCGTGGCTTGTGTTGTACTCGACCTTACTAAGGTACCGTACCTAGTAATGATGTACCTTATCTGGGTACGTAACTTGGGTTATCGTTTAAACTTCCCGACCTGACATGTACGAAATTTATGCTGGTAACCGTATCCATTTGCGATCGCCAAGCTGCCATCCAGGATAATTAAAATAGGTCTGATCTCAGACGGAACGAATTTATCTGAGGGTGAGCAGTTACCTAGGTAGGTATCGAATAGAAACATATAGTGTAGCTTACAACTTTTTTTTTCTTTTAAGCATGTGACCCTCATCCAACCCATCGGTAAGGTAAGATGAAGAAGCCACGTCGATTAATATTAGGTGTAGAGACGGGGACTACCACCAGGTATCAGTTAACCTAGTAGACATGCACAGAGACAGAAAAGTACCTAATAATAGTAGGGGCAAGGGAAAGATAGCATTTAGTAACTACGTCGGGTGTGCTAGATTAGACATTTGTCCGTGGCCCCCTAGTTGTCAAATCTAAGACTACGGCCAACGAACTTCAGTAAAAGCAGGAAATCAAAATCAAGAGAGCCATGTCCTGTGTAAGGTCAATATCCCGAACCCCATGACGCATCACTCTATCACAAGAGTATTTCGTTCCAGGCAATACGTGACGCCATATACGTAACGTCATATCAACCGTATAACCGTCGCATCATCTCGTCTCGAGCACTGAATTAACAGCACTTTCCGCCTTGCTTCGCAGCATCATCCGGAGACTTGCTCAACGAAATGTTGGTGCCTGCCATCGGGGCTTGGGCACCCTCGCCGCTATCCAACGCCTTGCTCGAAACGATGCGGTAGATTTCTAAAAGTAAAAAAGTGCAATATTAGTATGGGATTACTCTACCTAGTGCTTGCGTAAGCCGAATATGACAAAAGGGACTGCTTACCAGTAAGGATGTTCTGGAAGGCAAGCTCAACGTTGCTGGCGTCGAGAGCAGAAGTTTCTATGAAAGAAAGGTGGTTCTCGCCTAGAGGTTTCGGGTTAGCAGCTTGGACATCTCCAATAGATTGGATTATAGACATACTTGCGAACGACTTAGCCTCCTCCGTAGGCACAGCTCGGAGGTGCCGTAAATCGCTCTTGTTTCCGACCAGCATGATGACAATGTTGGCATCAGCATGGTCTCGGAGTTCCTTCAACCATCTCGTGACGTTCTCGTAGGTCTGGTGCTTGCTGATGTCGTAGACGAGAAGCGCACCGACTGCACCACGGTAGTACGCCGAGGTAATAGCGCGATATCGTTCCTGGCCTGCAGTATCCCAGATCTGCGCTTTGATGGTCTTGGAATCGACTTGAATGGATCGAGTCGCAAATTCGACACCAATGGTCGACTTGGAGTCTAGATTGAATTCGTTGCGGGTGAATCGACTAAGTAGGTTGGACTTTCCAACGCCGGAGTCTCCAATCAACACCACTACAATTCCGTCTCGTTAGTAAAACTATTATATTGGGGATTCTGAGGGAAGTCGGCAGGGGGGAATCGAACCTTTGAAGAGAAACTGCAGTAAACGTTAGTTAACTTGATCTTTACGAGATAACCTAAATGTCTAATGTAGAAAGGGACGACGGCAAGTAGAACTTACATCATATTCATCGTTGGCCATGTTGGGCAATGAAGTTGCGGTCGAGGTGAAGTGCTGTCAAAGAATAAGGTACGCAAGGAAACAGGAGAGACGTAGCGGCGGTGATAGATAAAAAGGAGCTAGACCGTGGGGCCTATATGTGACGCAACTATAACAAAGGTCGAGTCGGCGCTATGTCGAGAATCTAAAAAGTTGGACGTTGTTAGAGTCTCTATTATGTACGGACACTTCCCAAGTCTCCTCCGTTGTCACGGTTTCGGTTGGTTATCGGGAAAGGTTTTAGGAGTGTCTTGTAGATGCAGGCAATCGAATATACCTGAATGGTGGAGTTGTGAATGGGGGGGGATTAGGTACAATTGTTAAGGCAATTGCTTAAAAGGTCTAAAAGGCTTAAAAGGCTTAAAAGGCAGGCGGTCGACGTATGGTAAACTAACCTGGGTTAGGTACCTAACAGGCTCCTTACGGCGTAAACAGGTAAAACAGGTACGTTGCTACCTTGAGTAAAGGCAGGTGTTATCCAGCTGTTAACGGAGCTAGAAGGCGCGCTAAGAATTGCGCTACCTAAGGTTACAGTCGGTACTGGGAAGGTGACCTACGGGTCGGGGGACTTGTTGCACGGTTGTCAGGAGTCAAAAGCGGGCGGGGCTGTATCACAATAGGAGGCGGTGCAAATAGGATAGGCAAGTCTAGACTATCAGCGCACGTGACTAGATCTTCTCCACTCAAGTACCTTATATCTCGTCGATGTGGATTTGTACAATTTCGTGCGTTTTCGTGCGTTTACGGACTTACTCCAGTTGTCAATCTTGATTTGTTTACCTGGGAATATATACAAATTTCACCTAGTGGAAACAGAGCCCAACAAGAAAAATCAGTCTCTTTGTTTGAGTATTACGACTTCATAGCCACGATAAAAGAGGTGAAAGGAAGTTAACGGATCACGTTCACCACTTCAACACGATCAGTTAATCGAAAATCAGCAGGGTAATACCTTCATAACATTTTACTAGTAGAACTTATATAAGTGGCTCCCATAAAGAGCATAGCAAATCAACACATCCGCCCCTAATCATACGTATCCTCCTTTTTCAAAGACTGTGTATGAAACATCACACCTTCTACCTTAACTTCCCTTTTACCCACACAACGGGCCCTAGATCCCCTAACCCCTTAACTCCAACGCTCTAGTACTCCGCAACTTTATCAACTAGTACATCTTGAGAACAGCTCGGAACCGAGGTCGGCCACTCATCATAGCATCTAGAGAAATTAGTACAATGTAGCGATATCATGTAATGGAGGTCTTATACATCATGTATATACACATGTCTATGTAGGGAGACGCAGAGAAAGAGGGAGGGAGGTGCATACCATAAGCTTCTTGGACCTGGTCCAACGAGAACGTCTCAACAGCGCACTTGACACCATGGCGATGGGCAAACTCAATAGCCTTTTCCGAGTCGCGGTTATTCCCAACAGGCCAGGCCTGCACGGAGATCCCGCGCTGCACCATGTCGATATGGCTAAGTGTCATGTCACCGGGAAGACTGAGGACTACCAATTTACCCATGAGGTTGAGGCCGCGGATTAACGGCGCGAAAGACTCGGCGCTCAGCGCTGTCGTGAATGCTGCTTGAGCGCCGCCGAGGGCCTTGAGAGCCGCTCCGGCGTCCCCCTTGGATGAGTCGATGTACTCGTGGGCGCCGAACTCCCGCGCCGCTTTCTCCTTCTCGGTGCCCCGCGAGACGGCGATCACGCGGTAGCCCATGCGGTTTGCATACTGGATGGCGAGATGACCGAGGCCACCGAGCCCCTGGATCGCGACGGTGTCATTGGGCTTAACGCCGGCCAGTCGCAGTGCGTTGAAGACAGTTGAACCAGCACATAGCAAAGGAGCAATTTGTACGGCGTCTGCATCTACGGGAATGCGAACAGCAGCTTGTGCTCGAAGGATAGTGTACTCTGCGTCTATAAAGAGCGTCAGCCATTACCCTGATATCGGAGGGTGAGTGTGGTACTAACATCCTCCATTCCAGTTTATGCCATTCGCGATAGGTTTATCGCACATTTGAGGCCAGTTCTGCAAGCACATCTCACACGTCTCATCATGGCCGCCATGGTAACCACCGCCAGTACGATCACCAACCTTCCACCCTTTTACATTATCGCCAACGGCAGCTACCATTCCTATGATCTCGTGACCGGGAACGATAGGAAAGCCGCCGCCGAAAGTATTGTGCTGGGCAAGCGAGTCTGTGTGGCAGGAACCACATGCTTCGACTTTAACGAGTAGTTCTCCGCTACCAGGTAATCGTAATGGCACCTCTTCGAGAACCAGTGGACCTCCTACGGCTTTGAAAGCAGCTTGTTTATATGATGCTGGCAGGGCCATAGTTAAAGTATAAGTATAAATCAGGACACTGAGAGGTAAGAAATACGATTATAGAAAACCAAGAGAAATCCGGCAGGCAGGTTCACTCATACTTATCTTCATGACCAGTCCTACTCTCTCCCATGTATTTATATAATACCTTTTGATAGTAAAGTAGCTAGCTTATTTACCATGAGGCACAGCATGATAACCCCTCCCCCAGCTATGGCCCGGAATTAAAAGCCCAATGCCAACGATGTCATTTCAAAGGCGGCGATAAAACGGACATCGTTCAAAGCTTACCCTTATCTGAACATGTTGCGGTTATTCTATATACCGCATTGTCATCTCGGCACCGAACGAGGCAGAATCATTGCGTGTTATCGCCTGTTCCTTCGTGAGTCAATATAGAGCAATTTCTACTTAGACTAGTTTTGGTATTTTCCTCTTCCTAGCAACCGTTTAATTCCCAAGTAGGATCTTCACGGCCTCCAGCTGAGAAACCTGATATGCATGTTGGTGCACGCTTGAGATAGAGATGGAGTGGTAAGCCCTAAGTCGTCTACTTTACCAAGATAAGTAACTACACGTGCTTTTGGACCCTTGTATTATGTGAAATCCTATAATAACCAGTGATAGTCTTCAACGGGCAGTAGGAGTTTGATACACTTACGCTTTCCCCAACCTTGCGATTACTACCTACTCACTCTATACTATGCGGGCGATATTAACAAGGTTAGGTAGGGTAGGTATCAACCTAATCCACAACGCTCTGGACCGGTCCCACGGTAGTGGTGTAGCATATATACAAGTAAGCTTTCTGCAAGTTAGTTTAGGTCGATGTCAGATTTGCAGATTCAGCCGTACATGTTAAAGGATCTCCACCTCCAAGGCTGCGGAGCCGAAGTCCTAGGGAATCCAGAGCGCTGGATTCGGAGCCGACGGGATTAAGTATTCGCTTCGGACCGCCGACCGTAGGTAGACTCATACGGATAATCTTGATTGAGATAGAATTTCGAGGCATGGAAAGTGTTTCATCAACTAGCATAATTCAGTAGGTACCTAAGCTAAGCTTTGTCCTTCCCTGATACGACAGAACAACTACTCAAAACACATAGCCGCATACATATTACCTGGAATAGAATCGCAAGTAAACTCTTAGTATCGATCAGATATACTTCTTAATTTCTTCTTCGCTCCACTTCCAGAACTCCTCTCCAATCCCACTGCCACCTTCAGACTTCCTCTTCGCCGCATCAGCCATTGCTTTCGAGACATTATGGATCCTGCCCCACGGAGCAACTATATAATTCACAGTCAGCCCAGCCTGGATCTAGTTATAAGTAACAATAGACCAGTCAGAAAGTAACTTACCAAAAGCCCCGGAATTGTCAGGGGTAATGTGCGGCGAAAGCCCAGCATACAGAGCCGTGTACGCGCCATACACAACAGGATAGAAGACCGTATTCCGCAGGATGAAAGTCGTGATGGGCCCCTGGGTGCGCCACAAGTCGGAGTCGAGGTTCCCGGGGTTCAGCGAAGCGGACAGGACACCGTCTTCCCTGTGGCGTTTCGCGAACTCGGCGGCGTGCAAGTAATTTCCTAACTTGCTGATGAAGTACTTGTTCATCCCGTTCTGCTTCTCGATGTTGCGCACGCCGCTCAGGAAGCCCTTGGGGTCTATGTTCAGGGCAGCCGAGGACGATACCCAGATCGCGCGAACGCTGTTGAGTGGTGCGGTCTTGGCTGTTGATACCAGGGTTGGTGTAAGAAGCTGCGTCAGGGCGAATGTGCCGAGGCAGTTCACGCCGAGCTGGAGCTCGTAGCCTTGTTTCGTCTTGGAGCCTTTCTCTGGAAAAGCGACGCCCGCGTTGCTGAAAAGGAGATCGAGTTTCTGTTCCCTGCTGAGAAACTCCTCGGCCGTCGTCTTGATACTCGGAAGGTCTGCTAGGTCAAGGTGGATATACGTTAATTCGCCTTTAGACTCCGGAACGGCGGTCCTGATGCTCTCGATGGCGTTCTTCGTCTTCTCTTCTGACCTGGCTAGGAGGTAGACCTTGGCGTTTTTGAGGTAGAGGATCCGAGCAATCTCCTTGCCGATACCAGTGTTGGATCCCGTAACGATGGTGACTTTGTTTGTCAAGTCTGGGACATCCTTCTCTGTGAAAGTAGGCTTTCCAGAGAAGAGAGCCTGTTTGATAACAGAATATCTGTCTGCCATTGTAGGTCACTTCTTTTTCTACCGTCTTTGCGATGATGAATCTAGTTTGGTTGATGAATGCTAGAGAAATACATAAAAAAAAGATGAAGTGATATCGTATTGGATTGGATAAGATTGGGAGGTATTTAAGCTATATAGCTTTCAAATGCAAGTTGATATACATGTATAAGGCTCTTGGTGTCGTGTTACCGATCCTTCACAGCAGAACAATCCCGCGGAGTTTTAACGACTTAGGACCACGAAGCTTTACTAACAAAAGAAAGTGTTTTCGGTATTCGGGTTTGGGTATGGGTTTCTACGTGAGGAAATATTTCCATTCCTCTCGATAAAGCATATAAGGCGTACCTAGGTAGGCAATTGGTAGGATAGGCCTTGTGTTAATATCTAATGCTATGTAGAACCCATATCGATGGTATTCCGGATTATTCATACAAGGTTGCGACCCGAGGCATCCCTGATAATAGTGGGTCAACGGCATTGCGACTAGAATATCTCATTAATCATGTTATGTAATGATTGAATTCACTATATTAGCACGCTAGGTAATACAACGAAGATATAAGCGACTGCCTCAAGTGACGGCATGATACATGTATCAGGCTTCTTTAAAGGGATTCATAATTACCTACATAAAGTTATGGTTGTACATGCAGTGCATTATGTAGGTCAAGATCCATGGTATATATTGTGTTACCTAACGTACATAACGGTATTGTGCCACAAGCTGAAACCCGCGGAATCGTGCCCGAGCTTTTATGTAAATCCTACCATATTTGGTCTCCAAACCCGCGGTTCTCTTACAACTTACACCTCATTGTCCCCGTTAGCCTGTGCGACGACCAACAAGCGCCATTCCGGGGGTTTTAACGTTCTAGTCTTACCCAAGTCCGATATCCGTTGGTTATTAGGAGAAAAGGAAAAAAAGGAGAAAAAAAAAAAAAAAAAAAAGTAATGCCGCCCGGTGGTCCAATAGCTGGACCTTCTACGGCATCATGCAGTCCGGCGCCTTACGGTCAAGCCTGCGTCGCTTGCTCCCGTGCCAAATGCAAATGCTTCTATCGGACTGATGGGTCTTCTTGTGAGCGGTGCCACCGTCTTGGGAAGACCTGCGAGCCAGCTTTAACTGCTCGGAAAAGGAAAGCCCGCACATCACCTCCTCTACAGTCGTCACCCGTGCAACCTCCGCCACCAACTGGTAACACGCGGCTCGAGGAGAAATTAGATGAGCTTGTAAGCTTGCTACGTGCTCAACAAGCAGAGAAACAAAATCAAGCTCATCAGCATACACCCCAATCCTTACCAGAGGGTATCCTCGCTGGTTATGCTGATTCCATGTCTCCAACACCTGTATCTATACCCGTACGTGAGCATCCGGATATCGCCATAGACACAACTGCTACTATCGTACATCTATTACGCCCTACTACTCCTGCATCACCATCCCCTATATCCCATGATGTATCCGTCCATAAAATACCAGACCAGGCCGCGCAAGAACTATTAGACATCTTCCGTCGCTCCTTTATTCCCATGTGCCCTGTTGTCCATATCCCCGTATCAACGAGCGCCGCTGAGCTGCGCCGTGAGAAGCCTTTCCTATGGCTTGTCATCATGTCCTTGACTTCCAAGATAATCTCGCAACAGTTCGCAATGGCGGATACCATCTGGCGCATTATATCACACAGAATAGTTTTACAACATATTGTTGATCTAGATCTACTCCTCGGCATTGTTTGCTTCGCTACCTGGTCTGTGTCCCGCCGCTTCATACCTACCTACCTATCTATCAATGACTAAAAACTCCGTAATAAAGTTGAACTAACCGCCTTATAAAGGTCCCACCATCTCAAGGAGGATAAGCCATTTATGTGTATGCTTTCTCAGTTAGCTGTGTCGCTATCCTTCGAATTGAATATTCATCACGATGCCCCGACGCGTCCGCTTCGGCGTAATCGATTCCCAAGTCAGCGACAAGTTGACCAGCGTCCCCGGACTTTGGAAGAACGACGGACCATGTTGGCCGTGTTCCACCTCACATCTGCGTAAGCATCATCGTCGTCGTCCTAAGACATACTTGAGAGTAAAGCCTTCCTAAACTAGGTACCGTACTAACCTAATCCCGCCAGCACGTGGTTAACATACAGACAAACCGAACCTCTCCGTTGGACGTCGTACTTGGACGACTGCCTCCGTATCCTCGAGGAAGAAAAGGAGACACAGATGGACATCCTTTTGGCTACGCAAGTCAGATGTCAGATCATTTCGAACCAATTAACGTGCTCCCTTGGAAACCAACCCCCGGGGGCAGAAAACCCAAGAGCGGCATCGACTTCTTTAGTTGCAGCCTTGCTAAGAGAACTCGGCAATATACGACGTAACTTACCGGCGGAGATTGAATCAATTAGTTAAGAGACCTTTCCCTATTCTTCTTTTTCAATTGCCTCTCTCTCTCTCTCTCTCTTTTCGTCCGTCTTCGTCGATTTACCCAAAATCTAACCGGCATATATTTCTTTAGAAGCTGCGCAGTTCTACTTGTGCTTTGCGGAGCTAAAAATCCGGGAAACCGTACTCTATAGGCCCAAAACCGTAGATCAAACAGGCGCTGCGCAGTTCCAATGGTTGCAAGACCTGGATACGGTCTTGAGCATCGCGGAACAATGGGTATCCATGTTGTTTAGCCTGCCTCTCCGTGACTGGCACGGCTTCACCGCCGACCTCTTCACCCAGTTCACGCAGTACCTGGTTGTGCTCTTTAGGCTTGTGACCCTCGACGAGCCCGGCTGGGACCCGGAGGAAGTAAGGCGAAGAGCGGATGTCTTCGCCATCATAGACCGCGCTTGCTTGGAAGTCGACCGCGTCCCGATAGTAACAGGCATGGTCGACGCCGAGGGTCCGCGGAGCGGGTTCTTCTTCAAGATGTCGCGGCTGCTGCGGGACGTGAGGACGCTATTCGTAGCGGAGATGGCATCGCACTCGCAGCTGAACTCTACCTTCTCCGCCGCCGATAACATGCCTACTTCGGGGGACGATATGAACAATAACAGTAACAATAACAATGTCAATGGCAATGGCAATGGCAATAATAGTGCCGCCGCTGACGCTGCTGCCCCTATGTTTGGGGAGGAAATGTCCCTCGCCGACGAAATTTACTTGAATACGGTACAGGAGGACATCCTGGCTCACGTTTGGGACTTCAGACCGGATGCTACTTACATGCCTTTTGCTCCGTAGATTGATACCAAAAAACTACCTACCTGCCTGCCTGCCTGCCTAGGGTTAATATAGAAAGAATCTTATGTGTATATTATATTATATAACATATTATTCGCTAAAAATCCGACTCACGAAATAGACTGGAACACCTCGTGGTTAACAATCACTATTCTTATAGCTCATGCTCACCTAGATACCTGCTGCTGCTTGGTGATGAATCCTCCGGGTAGGTTGACTGACATCTTTCATCCTTGCCTAATAGACAGGATCATGCCCCCTAAACCCAAATATACGCTCTCTTCTACTTCACATACAAAAGCCGGCGTCCCTGTAATAGGGTTAGACGAACCATGTATTTACCTAGGTACCTTAGGTATGTATCTGAGAGGTCTCGCTCAAAACATTAGCATATTTAATTTTCGTATAAAGTGAAACCTTAGGTTACGTAGCTTAACTACCTACTTTAATTAGTTTCTTCATCGTCGTAGCTCGTAGCTCTCGCGCGTTCCACAAAACTTTTACAAGACCTGTCCGAGGCGTTAAGCTAAAACATTCCGTCTGACGACAACATCAACAAAACTCATGCACAGACATCTGTCGATTCCCTAGAGTGCCCCAAGCTTAAAAACTCGTTTCATCGAACCCGAAAGGCGGATACGGATAGATCTGAGCCGGAATAGATGAGCATCGGACACACTTTTTTTTTTTCAAATACAATCTACGTAGCGCACAAGGGGTATATTTCTCATTAAAAACACGTCTTGCGTGCTCTATCCTAATCCAACTCCTTGCAAACCAGGACGCTCATTGTGTTTTACGCGCGCTGCTAGAAACATTTCTAGATTTTTCAGACTTGATATGAGGTCCAAGTTTCCCATGAGAACTCTACTTCTTCTGAAATAGCTTGGCCAGTATTTTGTCCGCGCTGTCCACCTGCACATGGCTCGAATCACGACCTTCCACCTTCATGTCGTGATACCAGTCCAGAGTCGATCTGTATTGATACTTCATCATTTGACATGATGGATCCTCCACTCGCGCGCTACGAGCAGCCTCGTACAGCTGATTGATACACGCCGACTTTTCTGGCTTAACTCTAGGACGCGGCGCATGCCAAATAGATCTTTCAACTTTATACTTGTCGCTATGGTTCTTGGGGAATGGTTTTGGTTCCTGTGCTTTGGAAGGTGCCACTGCTATCTGCCATTCATCTTCTGGAATACGTACCCAGCCCCTATTAGGTAGCAGATTTCCGAAAGGTGGCAACCAAACCTGACCATCCGTTATCATTTCCTCAATTCTTCTCTTGGTAACGGCTAGCGGCGCGTCATCTGGCTTGTATCTCAAGTCGGTCGTGCTGCTTACGAAGACTCGGCCAAGGAAGTAATTTGGATCCTTCTGTGATATATCCCTCTTCACGAGGTCTATCAAACGCCGTTGCATATCAAGTAATAGGGCACCTTTCCCCCGACTACGCTCTCGGTCGCGAGCGAACATGTCCCAGATAAACAACTCCACTCCGGCGTACCTAACAGGCGCGAAGTGTGGGTTGATAGGTCTAAGCACTCCAACCCAGGGGTGACGTTTATACGAGCTGGAGGGTGTTTGAGGGTCCCACGCCTGGTCTATAGTATAGAACAGGCCATACCAAGTGTTGACCTTTGAAAATCTGAGGGTACCGCCTAACCAGTTATTGAAGGTGTCGTATTCGCACCTTGGATCGCCAAAGTGGTCAGCCATCGCCACATTCAACCACGAAACGGGCTTAGAGTGCAACCTGGCCCAGTTTCCTCTAGAAACACAGGAACGGTTGAACACATCGAGGAGCCACCGATGAAGCCCAGCAGCACTATCAGTGCCAGGGAGCGGACGAGGGGTGGGTGTATGTGGGGTAGGTACCATGCTCGTGTCATCAGTGGCTACGGAGACGTCCTCAAGCGCCAGTGCTGCATCGGGGTCGCTTACTGTTTCCTCTGTATACACAGGTATCTCGATATTCCTGTAAGCAGCTCGGTTCTTGTTGTCACTCGAGCCTAGTACAGTGAATTTGCGAAACCGATCACACTTCAAGACGGACCACCAACAGAAATAATTTACCAGACTCTGCTCGTCATTTGGATCAATGAAGTTTGTGACCCATTCAACCTTACGAATATCTTCGCCCGTTTGTTCGTCTCCAAAATCTCTCATAATTTCTCTTAAGACCTCCCACGCCTGGAATCTCGCCTCAAGTTGCTGCTTCCCTAAGCCTGATTCTGTTAGGAGCTCCTCAAGGTGAGGATGTTGTCTCTTCTCTGAACACATGCGCTTTCGTTCCGCCTCCTTCTCCAACGTAACCTTCTTGAGGTAGTTCGGAAAGTCAGCACAGGCCATAATCAGATAATGAGGATTGCAGCAGTAGTTCTTAAACCATTTTAAGAAGTTTAGAAGTTGGACAGGGTCCGAAAGAGCGAAACTAGGCGTTATTAAGAATGCCCTTCCCTGTGGAAATAAACGCGTCATCTGCAGTGTACCAGGTTCGATAGGTGCGTACATACTTGATGGGAACCTCGGTGGGTTGTATTGTCCTGTAGCAAGGTCCCAAAATGTGTAGCAGCATTTATTGTCGATCAGCTGAAAGATGCGTGGCAGTTTTCGGATGGCGATACTGACATCTTCATGTAAGATGATGGTTCCTGCGGCACCTGCCTGCACAGTCTTATGGAACTGCGCCCAACTGTCCGGATTTCCGTGGGTATTTTGGGCGAATATTTGGCAGGATGGCTGACACGAACCTACAGGTATTTCGATCAGTAATTGTATTCCTCGTCACGACACAAAGGGCTTTTTTTTGGATATTACTTACGGAGCCAGAGTTTGACTATATTGCACACTTGTTCTTCTCTCTTGGGGAAAAGTAACATGAAAACCTGGTTATCCTTCTCTTTGGGGTTTTGCGGCAAAAATAAAGAGAAATCCAGCCCAGACAACTCTTTTATTAGTATTCGGTCATGCGATTCTTGCTCCATATGAGTTAGTGAAGTAGGAGCGCGAGGAATGACCGCTGGCGGGTAAAGTTTTACATCACAAGACGGTTTATAGATTATAAATCGCAGAAGAGCGTCTGACTCGGATTTACCTATATTGATGCCGAGTCCATCCCAATGACTGCATTTCGAAGGATAAACCAGAATGGAAAACTCTTTGGTAACTAGGTGACTGCCATACGAGCCCCGTTTAAGTCCTTCTGCCACGTTTCTCAAGCTTGATGAAACTTCGGTCGATTTGGCCTCTATTGTGCCTGTAGAGAGAATTTCTTCACTTAAATCTTTTGACTGCGTAAGGAAATTGTACGAAGCACATATAGAATCAAAATGTAATGTTTTCTGTGCCATAAATGCCAGCAGCCAGGGTTGGGTTTGACGGGTAATACCACAAAACAAGACTTGAATGGGCTCAGATCCAGCCTTTCCGAATATGGTCGTCCTTAGAACCATCTGAGTTTGCTCCCGCTCCTGGTATGTGGCTAGGGATAGTTTTCTCGATGGGGGAGCTTTATCTGGCTGTGGTGCTTCTAAAGGATGATCAATATCCATCGGACTCTGAACGATAGGGTTAGCCCCCTCGTCCGTAGCATCGCCCATAGCATCGCCCATAGGCGTATCCTCCGACGTGTTATCCTCCGCTCCAGTAAAGCGGACAGATTTCTTCGGCTTGAGTGCGGGCGTGGTTGCGCTCATATCCTTGGGCGATATTGCCGTAGGACTTTGCACAATGGGAGCATTTGCAATGGTCGTAGTCGGGGAATTCGGGTTCGCCTGACCCGGGTTCTGTCGACTACGTTGGTCATTTGTTAGGAAGAAACTAGGCGGGATGGATGCGATATCTAGGTGCGCCCCATCCGTTCTTTCTATGCCCCGTTTCTTTGCGATGTTAATGACACGCATTGAATTGAAGGCCCTTGGAGTCTTTGACGGGTCATCCATGACATCGCCAAGACTGGCCCGCTTCTTCCGCTCTTTACCTCCGACGAAAACATTACTTTTTCGTATAGGTTGGGTAGTTGGTTGAGGTTGGGGGCGAGTGCGAGTCGCGGTGTGTCGTTTTCCCGCAAACTTATTGGCCAAGCTGGACGTCATTTTAGGGGGGAGTGACGACGCGGGCTTCGACACTGAACTTGACGTTGTTTGACCCAAGGAAGTCTGACCTGAGGCTTTGCCCCCATCTTTGATGGGCTTTCTTGCTGTGCCTTGGTACCCAGTTATGGTAGTACCTGTCTTTCCGTCGCTTGATACCGCTCGTCTTGGCTTTGGCGGTTGCTGAGCTGGCTTAGACGGTATTGGGTGCGTTGGTGCCCGTTTAGTCTTATTCAGGTTCTTGCCTGAAGCTACCTCTGCTGCGGCGGGCTTAGACGGAATTCCATGGAATGTCTTCTGTTTGATGATTTTCTGGGGGTTTGCCTTAGGTGTTTGACGGCTCGTATCATTGTTACTTGACTCTTTGGGGATGTCATCAAGAACCATTTCATCCCCTTGGGTAGTTGGCGTAAGGGACTCGGTAGGAGACTCAACAGGTAAAGGTAAGGTAAGTGGCAACCCTAGTCTCTTCCGCTTGGCATTGCGTCTTTCGTGTCTTGAATCCTTTTCTCTAACTGCAGTGTTGTATATTTCTACGTTAAAAGGTTCGCGTTGGCCAGCTGCAATTTCCTCCTGGATTTCCGCCCACTGTGTGAGGAGACCGGGCCCAAGGTTTTCCACGGGTTCCCACGTACATTGGTCCATCGGAAAACCCTCCCAACTTATCAGGTATTGTTTTTCACCTGGTATCTCTGGGTGATCCCGTTCAGCGTAGAGGGCTTCGACAGTCCATTCTTTATCCTGATCTTCATGATTGACACCATAGTCAGTGGAAGTCACAGAAATATCATCCATATCATCTGTATCACTCTGCTCTGCAGAGGTACGCAAACGAGTTGGAGGGGACGCCATTATAAAACAAACAGAAATATGCGTTTGGTATGGACAAGGTAAAGGGGATCAAAATCATGTGATGATTAAGAAATGGAGTAGGGAAGAAAAGCGTGTAAACAGCGTTCCTTAATAGGATAACGCCGCTGCGATGAATTGAACCAGGCAGAATGCTTTCATCTGAAATAATTCACAAGAACGCTCTCAAAATGCATATGCTCATATGCTCATGTGCCCATAAGAATTGAGAAATTCAACGTTGGTATTAATTCGTTTGGTTGTAAATTGCTTGAAGTTTTTTGTTCCCGAGTTGCCTGGGTCGAAGATTTGGGCACCCAGCTTAGAAACGCACTGACCAATTAGATGGCTGAAATCGGGTAACAGCAACCAGAAACTGTTAACCATTCATTGCCTGTACTTACATCCGTACCTACTTGTTGTGTAACAGATATGAAAAGGATGACGGCAAGTATGAACAAACGTGCGCTTGCGCCTTCAGTTAGACGTAAAAAGCGTGCCTCTAGGTTAGGTTAGGTTAGGTAGGTACGGGTAGTTAAATCAATACTGAAGCAAGAAAGAGATAAAGAGATATGTATATAGGTAGGTACCTAGGTACCTAGGTAATGTACGAGTTCATTCAAGCATTTAAGTAGGCAATTAAGGTTTTGAATATTTCTATTACTACCCCAATTCTCATCATCTATTTATGATATAAATCAAACAGGTAACCAAAACAAATTTGAATCATAAATACCGCTTGCTAGGTGTCGCTTTCAAACATCTAGATCATGTAACCCCACGTTACGTAAACAAGAGAGAAGATCTACAAAACAGTTCTTTAAAGAAAAAAAAAGGGGGATGATGGTGGTTGGTGGTTGGAAGTTGGAAGTTAAACGCCACAAAAAGCTTTGACGCGACAAGTTACGATAACCTAACCAATAATCCAAGGTAGGTAGGTTATCTTATCAATAACGATAGTCGCCATCCACGCTTCTACGCCCACTCGACCTTGGCCCAGTATTATCATTCCGCTCATCGTTCAACCAATCCTCTACGTTTCTCCAGCTGCGGGCCTCCGTATCAACCTCTCTCTCCCGACCACGGCTCCGGGAACGGTAATGGTTACCGTTGTAGTTATTGTTGTTATAGTCGCGGTCGCGGTCGTCCCAATAGTCCCTCTGCCTCCAGCTGGACCCGCTGTTACCGCGCGGACGAGCGATAACCTCGCGCCTTTCGATGACGTCGCGCTCCGGCCTGAACTTGCGCTCCCACTCCTCCTGCTCGATCCTGTCTTTCTCCCGCCGCTTCTCGAGCTGCTTCTCCACCGCGTTCGCGCCGAGCGCCCCCACCGCCGCGCCGACCACCGTGCCGATGAGCTGCTTGCGCTTCTGGTCGGGCGTCGTCGTTTCGTGATGATGATGGTGGCCGCCGCCGCCGTTGTTGTTGCTGCTCTTGCTCGTGGCGTCGACTGCTTCCCTAGCCGCCAAGCCGCCGACTAGCGCGCCTAGCACCCCGATCCCTAGCCCCGCAGTAGAGTTGGAGAAGTTATTATCGACGAAGTTCCGCGCCTTGTCGATGGGAGTCCGCGTCCGCTCCTCGTCGGAGTACTCGCTGTCGCTGTCGCTGTCTCTGTCGTGGCTTCTCTCCTTCTTCCTCCCGCGGCTCGATCGGCGATAGTCGCCTGCAGGGATAGATCGCGGTCGCGAGCGTGATTCGGGTATTTGCAAGTTGCTCGACGACCGAGACGGATACGGCTCATAGGTTAACTGCTTTGGCGGCGGCGACTCGTCGTATGCGGGTTTGGTAGCGTTTGCAAGCTGCCGGGCCTCCTCGTAGGATATTGGGTAGTCGCCTCCCGAGTATGTGTAGCCGGGAGAACGGTCCCGGTGGTGGCTCGACCGCCCGCGAGAACGGCTATCGTCGTAACGCGACATTATTTTGATTGGTGAGTCAGAGTCTTAGTCTTTTAAATGTATACCGGAGTAATTGGCGCAATAATGTGCTAGTTGTAACTGTAGTTGAAATTGCGGAACAGTCGTCCGTGTAAAAAATAACTTGGGCAGTAAGATTATATTCAGCAAGGTAAGCGAGTAATAAAAACCCCTCAAGCCGAACAAGATCCGAGAAGACAAAAGTAGAGTGTAATTCAGGTAGCAGTTGGTGGTTAGGTAGATTCTCGTATTGTTATCTTGCCGGGATATATTCTGCCTAGGCTTAAGGGCACAGCAGGTAGCTACATGCAATGCAATATATGGAAGAGGTACAGAAGCAAGAGTACGGAACAGAAGGTTACAGAACACAACCTACTAGGCAGGCAGGCAGGCAAACATTTACAATTAAGTATTAGTCAATTTCCTTCGGCAATGCCCTCTGATCCCGCGCCCATTCTGTCGTGCATCTCATGCAAAACGTGATACGCCAGGAGAGTTACAACGAGTTGAATGTCTACCTAGGTTAGGTGAATGCTTGGGGTGAAGGGAAGGGAGAGTTCCTCGGCGCTGTTGGGTCAGCGTGGGCTTGGATCATGTCTGAGCAACCTCCCGCGCTGCGGACGACGGCGGGATGGCGGGTGATCATTGGTGGGGCCATAAGCAGATGATGTCACGGCTGGATGGGGCACTTGATTATATGCATGTGGCCGAGTCACCTTAACAATTAGTTACTGGGGTACATCAAGTGCCAAGAAATATATTCGGCAACGTTGGATTAGGGGCAACAACTTCGAGTTCGCAAGAGAAACGTCACCGGTTGAATTTACATCTTACATCCTATTTTGTGAGTGTCGGCCGTCGCATTAGCAGTTGCCTATGTAAGGTAGTTACCTATGTAGTTACCTGTAGAATTCTAGATAAGAAGATCTGCATTTTAGACTTCAAACTCAATCTTAGCTTCGCTATTAGTAACAAGATCTTAACAAGATCTTACCAAAAAGTGAAGAAATATGCAAGGTACCCGAACGACGAGACAAGGCTGTCCCTACGACCGATCAACTACTACCCAGTAGTATTGCTATCGAGATATGTACCTAGGTTAGTCTTGTTACTCTTGTTAGTCTGACTTAAATCACACTACACACACGTCCTCCCTACTACAATACTAAAGCGGAGTTTGATATGAACGAGCGAGATACTATTTAAGAAACCAAACGGTTATTAATTACCCTAAGTAAGTAGTTGAATCCTGTCCACCTTATTAATGTACAATCTTTTCTCAGCATACCGAGATATACTATTGAAAAAAAGAGGCACAAGGCTTGCAGATAAAAAGTTGTAAGAAGAAGTGAAAAAAAGGAAAAAAAGCAAGCCAAAGAAAAATCGATCGTGAAAGTATCATCCATCATCATCCACCATCCGTCACCATTCCCTCATGATTCCTTATTGATGATCCGAAAGGGATTCCAACGCATTGACATATCCGTCGCCCGGGAATAGTCATCTTTTGTCCGGATTAGATGTGATCGTTACGATGAAGAACTTTTCGTGTCGTAGTAACAGAAGAGAAGTAAATAGTACACAAACGACGTCCCCCCCACCAGGTGTAGGTTGAGATCGAGGTTGAAAAGGTCTTGGTCGAATTTCATGGTCCAAGTCGAGGGCCATCTGTTTATCGAAAGACGTTGTCTATGCCAATCTTGGTAATAGCGAAGCGAATGAGGCTCATGCCTGTTGCGTCGTGCGCAAAGAAGAAGAAGAAGAAGAGTTGAATCTCCCGAAAAGAATAAGACTCGTAACAGAACGAAGTCGAAAAAGTAGAGTAAAAACTAACAATCATCCATTCGTGTTTGGATACGATTGTAGCATCATAACCGTGCGACATGGCGTATCCAGCAGATCTCCACATCTCATCGATGCAATACTGCTGCTGGAAGGGACTCGAGGAATTTGTTGAAAATTTCGTTTCGGAGTCGAAAAGCCGCAGAATGTCGTCTCAAACAAAAGGAAAGAAAAAAAACAAATATCAGAGCATCGAAGAAAGACCGTAAAGTTTCATTCTGATCCAGTCGTAAAAGAAAACGTCAAAAGAAAAAAACGCCAAATATCATCGCAAGCGTTCCTTTTCTCATATGAGAAATACCATCAAGGGATCAATGACCTATACAGTGGGTCGTGTCCTACTGTTTCCGTATCCTACTTTGTCAAAGCATGAAGCTGCTCCGACGGCTTATACACCGTGGGCTCGAGAGTCGGGCCGCTGAAGTTGCGCTGGCTGGGCGGGACGTGGATCTGGTTCTTGACGCGGTATTCGCCGGGGTACTTGCCCTTTGGCGGGGATAGATCTTCTTGACTTCGGTATTTGAAGCCGGAGTTGGGCGCGTACTCCACGGAAGGCTTGGCAACCTCCTCTTTCTCATGCTTGTCCTGGCGGACCTCGATAATGGTGCGGAAGAACTGACACACTTCCGCCAGCGCGGTCTGCAGCTCGGGTGGGCTGTTAAGCAGCTGCATGAGGGCCTGTGAATCCAATATATGCTTGGCGACGACCGAGTCCGGCTGGCAAAGCGTGCGGACACTCATGGTTCGCGCGTTCATCTTCATGCCGTACAAAAGGCCCTTGACAATGTGACAGTCCGCGTAGTGCGGGCCGTGGAATCGGAAGCTACCGATGTGTGCGTAAAGCATGTCAATTTGGGTCTCGAGATCGTAGCGGAATCCAATCACCTTGGGGCGACCCATCTGTGCCCAAGAGTCGGCAATCTTAGCATGGACATGCGGGTTTAGACGTCCGAGGTGTAGCTGGCCATTGATATATCCGCTCAGAGTGTTGCTCAAGATGAACTCCAGCTCGCAGTAAAGCAGACTCTGCTCGCGGGGGTCAAGCGTGATGTTGAGTTCACGAGCGGTGCTCACTCTGGATGTGCCAACTTTGAAGTCTGCCATTCCAGCCTGTAATAGCATGTTAGTTTCATTAGGTAGTTAGAGAAAAGGGGAAAGTTGGTAAAAACATACAATCTTTCGAGCAGTCTTCTTCACGCCGTCGAAGAAACGCGAGTTCGTATTCTTTAGACGCTCAGGCTTCTTCTGTGCGGCCGTATCTTCGAGCCATCCTTTATCGCCGAACAGGTTCTTCTTCACTTTCTTGGTGCTGCCATTGGTAAGCCATGGTGTCAGAGGCGTAAAAGGCGGCGCGCCGGGCTCTCTGGTGACCTCGTCGGTGGTAAGAGACTTAGGGATACCGAGACTACCTTTCTGCGGTGAACGGCTCTGAGGCGTGGTTCGAGAGGCTGGGACATCTGAAATAGGGGTTGCCGCTCGCTTACTCTCGCGCACTACATCTTCGGTAGGCTGTTTCTCCATCCAATTGGAGTAGCCCTTTAGAATGCTGCCTCTTCCCAATCCGGCTTTGTAGGGATCGCCCGAGGGCTCTTCGTAGAAGTGAAGTGACTTCTCATCCCCATACACCGAGGGGCTATCGTCCACGGATGCCTCTTCCACGTCTGGAGAAGGAACGGGATTGTGGATGATCTGAATATTCCCGTGTCTTCTGTTCATTGCGGCATATCGATGAGCCTCGGCCAGATCAAGCGGGGGAGGGCGACGTTTCTCTTTCTTCATAGCAGAAGCATCCATTGCCGGCTTGGGAGGAAGTTTATGTCGAGACATGTCTCGGGATTGCTGGTGAGGCTCTTCATCTCGCATATTGATGAGATCCGAAACCGTTGTGATATGACTATGGAACTTACCCCCGGCGATCTCAGGTACAGGGGAGAGGATTTCCTCAGTATCATTCGACTGGAACTCATACCTATTCTGCATTAAGCGTCCTTGTTCCGGGGTGCTTGTAGTGGCAAGTTGCTGGTATGCTCCAGACGAAGTGCTGTTTCCCCTGCTGCGACTGTAGTACGAGCGAACATCGCTTTGCTCGTCTCGATGAGAGCGTGATCCCGATCGTGAATGGAAAGGTTCTCTATTGAGCACACGGGCTCTGGCCGCATTCAACTCAAGTTCTACAGCGCTGCTGCCTCTCTGAGGAGTTGAGTACCTATTATTATCAGCAACTGGCTATTGAAATTATTTCGAGTAAAGTGGTCGTGCTTACATCTTGAGGTAGTTGTCGAGGAGAGCACGTTCAACTTCGGCCTGAGTAATAGGTAGCGGAGCTGACAGCCTATGGTGAGATGCTTTCTGAAAAATAGCTTGACTGTCGCTAAATCGACGTGTGAATAAAGGGTTGCTTGTTATTGGCAATGAACCGTCTGCTATGTGTTGAATCGTAATACTCCGGATAGAATGGCTATCGGAAGACGATGTTGAGTCGGTAAAGTCAACGTGCAGACGTGGAGCTCGCGCGCTACCAGAATATTCGGCCTCTTCTTGCTCGTCTAATTCAAATTAAAAATTCAGCATACCACCAGCACCAGATAAGGACACTTGCGATGGAGCATGTAAGGATGACAGAAAAGGGGGAGGGGAAGAGAGTATTGGGGACTGGCCAGTGAGGTTTTTTAAAAATAAAAATAAAAAATAAAAAAAATATTTACGAACCTTTGTCGAATATTGAGCTGAGGCAAGTTGTTGCAGATTCTGGTGAAGGTGCTGCAACCCTAAGAAGATTCTGCTCTTGCTCAAATAACTTGTTGTCGCCTAGGTGACAGGTTAGATTATAGGCTCCCACTTAAGCAATTTGATCAACCCCATCAGCCATTAACAGTCAAGAAGGATACATACCAAGTCTACGTCCCCATACCCAATGAGAGCTTCCCTCATCCTCATTGAATATTGGCTTGCCCGAGTGATATTTGTCGATAGCCGCGACGGCTAGGGGACTGGGCATCCCAGCTGTGAATGATTGTTAATCGGCGATCATAGACATAAACGAAATATAGACATGAAAATTATGGTATACCTTGAAACAATCCATTGGATCGAGTCGCCGGGGCGAGGTCACTTAGTTCCTCCTTGTTCTCCATGTTTTCGTGTGTGCGCGCGGAGACAACTAGGTCGAAAGTGTGCGGTTTACGAATTTGAATTGTTGAAGAGAAAATTATCAAAAGGACGCCGCAGTCCGGTTCGAAGTTTTAAGTAGTTACAGAGTTGAGTGCACAGAGTTGAAGTGACTACCTAGCAACGCAGCAAGCACCGTGCAAAACTGTCCTTTACGAACCGCCGATTTCTTCAAGTTTCCTTGTGTCCACTTTGCTATTATTTCTTTTTCGTGACTCTCACCGTATTAAATACACGAAATCCTCTGTAATCAACCCCTTTAGACACAGTGTAAAGACGAGAGCTGCTAAATCCTACGTCGCATATAACCGATCTATTAAGCACTGTTGTAGCCTCATGTATCATAATCATCTCTTAAGGGCACTCTTCCTCCGCCATTGCACTCCCGTGGCTTTCCTCCATATTAATCTCAGGGGAGTCAAAACTCGACGATAACTCGATTATGGTAGTCTTACGATTTGAAACTGAGGTGTTGACACCTGAAGCTTCTGCCGGCATTGTAAATTCTACGTTTTTGAAGAGTAGGGGGTCACGACGGCGTAAGCCATGTCTATTCCTAGGCCATCCATTAGTTAAAATCCGTATACATTTCAAAGAGCAATACTCACTTTTCCCTGATAGACGATAGGCGGACATGCTTATAATCCGAGAGTGTCGAGAGGCCCCGAGTGCTTAGTGTCGAAGGTTCATCAAATTGTAACTCCTCACGTGTAGCCCTATTGAACCCTCGTGGCGTGATTTCACCCAGGCTATTGGACATAGATACGTTCGAAGTGGTATAGTTTGCTAAGAGTTGTATAGAGTCCCTCTTGTCATCTACTACTTGGTCCGGCTCAAATACAATCCCCTGCCTCTTTGTCGATATACGTCGAAAGTCTGCGTGTTGTTCTATTCGCTCTAAACTGTCTTCTTCAAATCGATCGCCAGACTGTGCGGTACTAGCACCATCAATTGAACCATCTAAGTCGAATCTGCTGCAAGTGGTTGTAAGTTCGTTATGATTCCATTGGTAGTCTAATCCCCCATCAAAGTTCAACTGCGGTGTAAAGGGACCTCTGAATGACCACCTTGGTGCTCTTTCCAGGGATCCGTTTGATGCCGCCGTCACGATAGTGTCAGTAGCCTTTGATTCGGCAGTAGGCATTTGCCTCAGAGGCAGACACGGAGGCAGAGAGTCACTGGCACCAACAAGTAAATATTTCCTAGCAAATATTGCGTTGGGTATTTCGCAGCCGCCGGGGAGAGGTATAGTGGCGACATCTGGGCAAGCTCGCTTCGTTCGAAGGGATGAGGTTGAGTCAAACGTGAGGGCACCTGGGATCCAACTGCACCGCCTTTGGTCTAACTCGGGCTTTTGTTTATGAATATTAATCTTCTCTGATATTTTGCTGAAGAGACTGGATTTTGATGAATAACCGCGGAGGCCTTTGCAGGGTTTGGGATTGTCTAAAAGAGCATCTGCTGTACCCGGGAGCGATCCCGCGCTGGGACGATCCTGAGAGGTTACCATTACGTCCCGCTCTTCTATAAGCCTTCCTTGAGTGCTACATTCATGACTCCATTGCATTTCGTGGAATTTCTTTGGATTTGGGCTGTTCAGAGGGCGCGTGCCGTCGTTTCGTGAAGAGATGTAGAGTGTATGATCAATTAGCCATGCTTTGCGATTGCGTATGCAGCTTGGATCCATGGATGCCCTCTCCGCTGAAGGAGTTGAGTCGGATAATACGAATGGGTACTTGTCTGGGTGCTCTGATCGCCATTGTGTAAGCTTCTTCGTTGGAATGATAGAAGATGTGATGGTAGTCATATGAGGGACATGAGGGAGTTCAAGGTCAGCCTAATGTATTCTGTTAGTACTCGGCTCCCTAATTGGAAAGGTGGGTGCTATTCTAACATATCTGCGGAGGTGGTCATATTTCCACCGTTGAAATGCAGCTCCTGGATCATCTGTACGGTCACAGTCGACTTCAATGAGCTCGTAAAGTACACCCCCTGCCAAGTCAATATTCTCGTCACCCAGATGTTCTCGTAGAATTAGAAAGATCTATGCTCAAAGGGTTAGAAGGTGGATGGACCTTTCAATAGTTATATGATATGCTAACCTGCGGGATTCCGTCTTTGTATTGGTAGTTTCTTGGAATGTGCGCGCAGTATCTTACAAGAACATTGCGACACTCTGGATAATTGTAAGCTTGTGACAATACCATAATATAGAGGATATTACGCGTATAACTCACTTTCTTCATGATAGCCAGTTCGGTCCAGACTACGAATTCCAGATCTCTTGAAGGCATGGTTTATATTATGATCAGGACTATCCGCGTCATTGATCAACTGTATAGCGTCTTTGTCGGCACTGCCATCCTCCTCCATGGAAGTTTCAAGGCCTTTATGGCGGCACGATCCCCTGGATGCCATGGCGTGAGGGATGAGAAAAGTCGTATAATTATAAGTGATATAGTAAGCGACCGTTTGTATCAGAAACCGGATCGGTACATATCTAGGTCAATGAATTAGACGGGATCGCCGCTACTAATGGTCATTTTAGGCCATCAGTTCGCCGATGACACTCTGAAGTTAAATAGTTCACATTGAAGAAAGGGAAAAAAAAAGAATTTACCTAGGTGTTCGAGGCTTCCTGACACGACGGTGAAAAGTTACTTCCCCCACGTGCTCTTAGAAACCCTACGCTCTTGCCTCGTCTACCTAGGCTGAAGATACCAATAGCGACACCAATCAGCATCAAAGTCTATTTGGCTACCTAATGTACCCCATAGATGTACGTATGCCTAAAGATACATGCATGTATCTTGTATCTTCCCCTTCCCCTTCCCCTTCCATCCGAACTGTGTCCCATTACATTCAATAAAACTTGTACCATGTACTCTCCTGAGCCATGGGGCAGTCACTCTCGTGAAGACTCTAAGTTTAAACGTTTATGGGACCGTACCTACCCAGAACCTACCCAGATATCTCCTTTTATATAAGTCCCTATGGACACCCCTTAGTATAATCTACCACCCAACATATAAATAAGACTCTGTATTCCATTCTTTACCGGCTACAGATATTCTAATACACGCCTACACACTGAGCGACGACCACGTAAAAGATATTTCATGTCTCATTTTCTATATTCGATCGATATAAATGTACGGTTACTACTTTTTATCGTAACCGTAGCCATGGAAAACCATCATTCTAGCTCATGGGGTATTTGCTGACGCTTGGGTATGTCTAAGATACAATGCTTCATAGTTGTGCCATCTTCTCTCCTAACTTATTTGTGCAAAAAGCACCAAAATATTCGTTTAATGCATCCACCGTCCCGGACCCTTCAACTAAGCTCGTAACAATGCCTACGTAGCCATCCGGTCGAACCACAACGACGCCGCCCCTTTCTTGGTCGAACCCCATTTTTGCGTGAGCTGCAGCTCTTGCGTCGGGTACGCGGCGGTCCCATCTGTCATCAGCATATATGTGGTCGCGGTAACGAGCAAGAAGGCTCGGCACATCCCGCGCAATTTCGATTTGACTTCGCTGAGCAGCGAAAACGGTACATATAGTGAAGAAGAGGCTATGAGGGTTATGTTTCTCGTGGTGGGAGACAGAGTCAATATCTGGTCGGAGATACGAGCTGTAAAACGACCTCTTATTACCGAGGCGAAGGGCAAAATCCTCCAGCGCCCTCGAGGTTACCGCAGGTACTCCGGCGAAGACGTAAATACGGAATGAACCGTTGAGGGGTACTTCTTGTTCCAGATGTACAACATTAGCGTCTACAACCCTCGTAACATCAGCGTTGATCATAATTCGACCTGTTCGCAATTTGCTTCCTTGAGGATTGATTAGAGAGGACTTGGCTGCGTGAGCTGGAGACCAATTTAGCGCATTAGGTTTGTAGGCTACACCATATCCGCTGGTAAATTCGCAAGACTCTTTGAAAGTCTTGACAAATTCGTTATCCTCGACTTGGGCATTCGTCTGCTCCGAGGCGGCTTGTACCTCTTTGGCCGCTGGCGGGCGTTGCGAAAATAGTTTGGCATATTTGTTATCGAATGAGAGAAGGGTTTCTGCAACATCCTTGCGTTCAGATTCGTAGGTTGTCAAGATAGCCCTGTCGGCGAATCCAGCTTCGACAGCATGAATTTTCCAGGCGAGGTTCAGGGCATCGAGAAAGGCTGTGTTCATTCCTTGACCGGCTTTTGGCTACTAAGAAGTTAATAAAAGTTACCTATAGATGATTCAGGGGCCTTACACTATGGGTATGACAAGCATCACCACCTAGGAACACGCGATGATCAATTGTGTATTTATCTGATATGCCTTGCCCGATAGGGTATACCGAGTACCACTCCACGCGTTCCCATTCAATAAGATATGGGTGAAGGATCTTCTTTGCAGAGGCTTGAACTTCTTCCGCAGTAGCTGTCCTCCTCGGACTCCAATCTGGATCTGTAGACGATGCGATCTGTATGTATAATCGAACCATATTATCTTCACGAGGGATAACCATTATCGAGCCATGCCTAGAGTGTATGGTACATTTCATCTAAAACTTGTTAGTAGAAAGTTTGTTAGTTAAATTATATGACAATACTTGCCTTGATATCTGGGAAGTCAGTCTTAACGACGCCGTCTATAACACCCCAAACATGCGTAATAGGATCTTTATGTGTGATTTTGATCCCTAACTGGTCCCTGACAAATGATCTAGCACCCTCGCCGCTGAATAAGTACTTAGCCCGGACTGATTCCCGACGATGCCCATCGACGTGTTCGAGATGTACTTCGACGGGGTACTCCGAATCTGCTTTATTATCTGACTTGAATCCCTTGATAGTCCATGGCCGTTGAATCTCAACACCATTCTTTTTTAGATCTGAGATGAACACGCGTTCTATTCGGCCCTGATGTAATAGTGTGGTGAATGGATATCTCGCGTCGATGAAAGAGGGACAGCTAGCCCAGGTACCTGTCCTAACGATGCCTTTGCCATTTTTGGGCGGATCCCAGAATACTACTTCAAAAACACGCGCGGGCTTATGAGCCATAATGGCAGACTTTAGGCCCATGTTGCGAAGGAGGTCCAGGGATCGTGGCTGGATGCCATCTGCGCGACCTGTGGGTGTAGGTTCAGCTCGGTTGTCAATGTGTTTGATTTTATAACCCCATCTCGCGAGACACGTTGAGAGCATGAGCCCTACAGGGCCAGCCCCGACAATCACTGAATATGCGTCAGTATTATACAGTGACCGATAACAACAGGCCTACCAATATCATAGTGCGGCGAAGGAGGTTCCTTTGAAGATTGGCTGTCCATTGCTCCTAATAACGCACTGCAGGCTTAAATAGGAGCAAGGAAGAAGGAGAGATGTATGGAAAACAACCAACGTCGTATTAAATAGGATTCGAACCATAAAATTAGGGTTATGGCCAAGAGGTTTGCGTGTCTACTAGGTATCAATTGGCAGATTGTCTTAAACGTGGGCTACACGTGGTAGGAAGATAAGGGAAAGCTTGTGTATAGTTTAACGAACAAGAGCGAGCGCCGCTACCTACGCATAAGGGTACACATATGGATGGAATTGGGCATTAAATATTATTTAATTTGCTTAGGAATAATACGTGATAATACCTAACCGAGGGAATGGTAATAGCTGGAATAGTAAGAACACCGGAACCGCACTAGTAGTATTCAACGGCAGGAACATCGGGAAGTGTAACTTAGGTATAGGAGCTTCCATCATTGACGTCTCCCTTAAAGGCGCAATAGGCAGGGTATAGACAAACTTGTTAGGTTTGTCATTGGTTTTGAAAGGTCGGTGGACGCCAATAACGCCAATATCACCAATAGAAATGGGATTGAGGGACTAGAATAGCATGAGTACAATGCAGGGTGGGTTATCATACCTGGTAAACCAATCTTTGGTTTCTTGGTCTCATCAATACGATGAGGAGAGGGACCTTACGGGTCCGCTTCCGTCGGCCATGATCAGCGAAATATGGCTGCTGGTTTGTCTTGTTATCATAAGGTAGCCCGGGATGTCAACACGGCAATAAATGGTGGGGCCGTGGTGGGGGGCTATTCGCGGCTGAAGAGGACGGGAATGAAAATGAGACGACCGAACCTACCGAGGTTCCCCTATTGGAATAGGGGAGATATACCTAATATTTTGTACATATGGGTACACATACGAGTTAGCTACATGTAGGTACGTAATAGCTGCAGCTACCTAAGTTTCAGCTTTTTTTTTTTTAACTTCCTAACTTCCGTCGGTGTTAGCTGTTAGTTGTTATTAAGCTTTCGGAAATATTAGATGTCAAATGCTTGGTTTCCAGCCCCACATTCGATGTCTACCTCCTGTAGTTGATTTTATGTATACCTAGGTACCTAGGTATTAAGTGGTACCTACTAACCTACCTGACTTACACAGAGTAACTGATGTAGGTATAAAGAAATTAAAAGGTCGGATATCGAAATCTGTCCTGCTTCTAACTTACAGGTATCTACCTACCTAGGTACTATATCGCTTGCTTGTGTACTTTTTTGTATCTTATCCCTTGCGTGCAAACGAAAGGAAACCCGGGGCCCAGGGCTCATGCGCTTGGGGTTGGTTTAGAATTGACCAATCCTGAGATCTAAATCGCTAACTTGTGACGTTCGGGGTTTGTGGTTGGGTAGAGATTCGCCTCGACTTAAGCAAGAGCATTGGCACGTCGGGCCAAAGTAAAGAAGTATAAATAATAAGAAAAATAAAGTATCTGACCTGTTACACAAAATCGACGATCATATCGTGGGCAATAATGCGGGAGCTAAATCGCAAACGCTGATTGGTGAATAATATCTACGCTTGCGTTGGGGTTGGACATTGCAAAATATCGGGATCTTGCAGGTGAGGCTGAACCAACGCCTGATCCAGGGATTATTCTACCAGGTACGCAGCTTGAACCTGGATTGCTCCTTAAGCTAAACATCTAGGGTTACCAAAACATTGAAGCATTCAATGCTTGCTTGAGATAGCAGATCGACCTTCAAGGCAATTGAATGCCACCTATATTTAAATCGGCATAAGGTACGCTAAGGAAGATGTAGATACATTGCGGGTAAGACTGAATTGAACCATTAAAGCTACATCACATTTGTATACGTAACTACCTACATGTACATGTAATACCCATACATACCAGGTATGTACTTACTTACCTACTAGAAGTAGGTACTTAAGGTACAAGTGCATATAATATGAGGTACCTTAGGTAAGTAACTTTAAATACGTATATGCCTGTATGTCTGATTTGCAATAAACTGCTACAACGAACAAATCAAGATCAAGTAAAACGGCTACTTTGGGTACGTAGATGAAAAGAACCTTCCAATCATCGTATCAAATATTAAACCCTCTAAAAATGCTGCACGGTCAGTGCGTACATAATTGGCGTACTACCTAACTCCAAGCTGCCAAATTGCCCATATGCAGTTTAGTGGGCTAACTAGCTTATGGTTTACCTGGTAACAGGGGTCTAGGCGATCTACAAGGCTGGATGCGGCGAGGATAATAGGAATAATTGGTGGTCTGTGCATGACTAACGCGCTTTCGTTCTTTCCTTATGGAACTGCGCAACTTCAACTTTTCTATCTATATGCATCTTCCTTCCCACCTTTATCGAAACCTGATCGCAAAAACGTCACTTCCCAAAGCAGTTGCCAAAACTGATGCGCATGTACGTATTACGAGATAGCATGTAAACTTTAAACTTGAAACTTTATTTCCTGATTCTCAATACCTTCTGCCTGATTTCCCAGACAACAATTCTACCTGCCTGCCTTCAAATATCCTCCTTCATCCAACTTTCTTTCTTCCCAACTCACAATCCATTTCGCAACAATAACAATCATACAACAGCAGTCTGTTGACAGTTCCTGCACACTTTACCTTGTTACAAGTTGCCTACTTTCCCCAGCATTCAGCATTCAGCATTCAAACACTTTCCAACCTTAACTCATTTGACTCATTCGAACTTTTTATCAATCGCGACTGCAACAGGGATATACCTCTGCAGCCTTAACTTTCATCACTTTTCACTTCCTCACTTTCCTCACTCACATTTTCCATATTTCCACATTCCTACGTACAACCTTCGCGGGTGCAATCGTTATTGACAATGACCTCCCCACAGCACGATTGGCGCAATCCTACCCATTGTATTTTCTGCTCTCGCTGCAAGAACGCTCGCGTGGCCATCAACCGAGAAGTCCATGCCCTGGCGCATCAGGAAGCTCAAATCCACGCCCAGGAAGTCGGTAACTCGCCACGTCCCGCACCTCTTCATCGATCTCGAGTCATTAGAATCCCGCGGACAAGTCAATCCGTAACCATCCAGCTTCCGAATCTGCCACGCCCTGTTGCGCCTGACGAAAACCTGGGCCCTATCAGATCGAGGAAGCGAGCCCGCCCTCATTGGCCGGTGCCTGAGCCAGGCGCGTCACAACTAGTAAGTTTACAGCTTGTTAATACATTTCCAGTCTGAAAGGGCTTTACCCTACGTATCGCTTAGTACTAACATCTTGCCAAGTCCCCAACATCGAGGCCTCGTTAGGTACCTGCCCGATATATTCGTGACGCTTCCACTACCAAAAAACGCTCCAACAGGGACAAGATCCTCCCCTTCCATTCCCCCGCATATATTCTACCACTGAGTCCTGAGACTCGACGATTCTTGCAACGGCCAAATCCCACTGTTAATGGGCGCGTGAGATACGCCGCTGCCACCACGCGTGCGCCCGCTTCGATGCCTGGAGCTTGGCCATCCGAGCTGGTCGAGGCAGACAGCGCGGAAGTGCCAGCATACTATAACATGACCTTACCTACTCCCCCTCCACTCGCGACCAACATTCGCAATGCCTTTAATTATCTGCGGGACTCGTCTCGTAATCTCTGCACAACCTTGAGTAGCAAAATTTTCCGCCCGCGTCAAAGTCCTACAACCTCGACATCTACGATCCCGACACCAACTCCTTCCGAGGATGGTAGACGAACTCCGAAGCGCCGTCGACTTGATCAGGGGGAGAATGGACTACTCACTCCAGCCGAACCTGCTGATGACGCCATGGATATCGATGATCCTGTTACTACACTACCTACCGCCTCTACGAGTGAATTAGAAACATCACCATCCATATCCCCTGTGGTGTCACCGAACTCTGCAGCTGCTAGAGCTTCCGCTAGAAGAGCTACGCGACTATTTCCTTACAAGAAGAAGCTTGCCTCGCCGACTAGCTCACCGCGCAGCTTACCGAATGGTATACCAACCGATTTATTAAGTAGTTTGCCGAGTCGCCAGACCAATTTCGATGAGGCCAATGTCAATATAGTTACTCCACCCCCCTCGCGCCGAGAAAAGAAACCAGTCTTCCAAGCACCGGTACCCGAAAAGACTTGGGGACCTTTACCTGCTCCGAAATATACGAGCATCCAAGAGTTCTTTGCACATGATGATGAGATATGTCTACCTGGCTTAGAACGCTTGCAGCTGACGCCCAATGATATCAAGATAAACGAATTAGATTCACAACGCGAAGAGCGTCTGCGCATCGAGGCGGAAAGAGCTGAGAAAGAACGTCTAGAACAACTTCGTATCGAAGAGGAACGTTTGAATGAAGCACTACGCCCACTTGGTTTACGAAGACCAAAGGCACCACTTATTACTCCTCTCGACGATGAATGGGATCGGAGAGCCAGAGAGGCACCGAGCAACGGCAGAGTAGAGCCGAATAAATGGAGAGGAGCGCGCCATCGAGACGGCGTAGAACTTGTACCGCGAGATTTCCAGAAACTAGTACCGACAGGATCATGGCTAAACGATAACGCCATCCAATCAACTCTAGTTCACCTCGCAACCTATGTTAATGATACAGCTAATGTCACCCCTAAACTCTCAACGCCAAAATGTGTTGCGCTTTCCTCCCAATACTGGTCCGGTTTCCGAAAAGACCCTAAAAATAGTCTCTACGCCCGGGGGTTGGATCGAACCTGGGGTATGAAACCGGCAAACTTCCTCGACATTGATACGGTGCTCATCCCGGTCAATGAGCATAACCACTGGACTGTCCTGGTCATCCGACCATCGCGTCGAACGGTCGCCTATGTCGACTCGTTTCAAACGCCGGGGACAAGTCATATTAGGGAGGCCCATTTGTGGATGGAGCACTTCCTGGGCGACAAATATGTTGCCGATGAGTGGAAGACGGAACAATACAGTGTTCCAGAGCAGACAAATGGATTTGACTGCGGCATGTTTGTTATTACAAACTGCATTTACTTATCGCTGGGCATAGACCCTAGCGGCTATTCACAGAGCGAGATGCCGCTCCAGAGAAGGAGAATCGCCGCGATGCTCCTAAACGGGGGGTTTACCGGCCCATTCGACCTATCACACCTTTAATCCGGCCGGGAACCCCCCCTTTTCCCCCTTCTCTTCCTCCTCTCTTCCTCTTCTTCTCTTCCTCTTCTCTTCCTCCCTTAATTACCTCACACCTCTATTCCGCCAGTCGCCCTATTCACCTTAAGACCTCACCTCTAATTACCGACAAACCTCCAATTACCTAAATTCCGCTATTAATTATAATCACCTTTGAATACGACACGACACCATATGAATACACTATTATATCACTACAACCCGATAACCTTTCCACCTAACTCCTATACCTTTTTACCCTTACACCACTCCATTATTACTTATTCAACCATACCGAGACACATAACAACCTACGTCATCAAACCACTATTATATAATGTCCTATATGGACTGGAATTGCATTGAGCCGGTGTTTATTGGGTATGACTGGTCGACATTTTGAAGATATCCTTGAAGCATGAAGGGAATGGAGTTGAGGGAAGAGTCTATTGAATGACACAAAAGCAGGATACCGGCGGCTCCTTCAAGCAGGGGCTTGCCGAGGGGAGCTGGGAGTTTAGGTGTTTTGTTTTTTGTTTTTTTCTCTTTATTTTGGAATGCTTGGAAAAGAAGCAGTGTTGGATAAATGTAAATTTCTGGCTCTGGAAAGTGGTTTTCAGAGCTGTGATGTAAGACCCTGGCATGGGCATTTAGGGCATAACTTGTCGAAAGGAATCGACAAGAATTGAAGACACTCATCAAGAATTTTCTTGTAGCTCACAAGACGTGGAAGGTTTGTGACATAGTAGAATGTCTTGCTTAGAGGTTAATCCCTCTTGTTTAATATTGAATCAGCCCAGTTTTGAACTTGAAATATGCCTCCTAAATGCGTCTTGACCACTCGATAGAGACCTAATGCTAAAATAGACTATGAAGAGGCTACATCAATCTGCCAGTGCGGTTTTAAGTGTAATCTTCACAGTCCGAACTAAGGACTTACAACATGGAAGCGAGTTTAGATATGTACAGTAGCATCGCCTCCAGGGGTGTACTCAAATATATATTAAAAAAAGCGGTGTATCATTACAGGAGGAACTAGCTATAGAAGATTAACTAGCACATACACACACACATATATATATAGGTACATACCACACATTGCAACCTGTCTGTACTCAGAAAGACGAAGTTTGTCATCTATCTACCCAGATATACAAGGGAAAAGGCAAGATTTCCTAGAACTACATTGCTGATTGCCTGCTTACTTGCTTGTTTGATTGCTTGTTTGATTGCTTGATTGATTTATTTATTGATTAACTGATTGATTAATCATGTCTCCAACACATACGGACGACATCCTACGTCTCGAAACAACCCTACCCTACCCTACCCTAGCCATCCCTTCTTTATTGAACGCCTGCTAATGCAAGTTTGGATATATCGCAACCCCCTTTACCTCTCTCCCGCCTTGCACAAGATTCTATCTATCCATCCATCTAGAAAACTAAAAAAAAACTCTCCTAGCCTTTTTTTGTTTTGTTTATCTGCCGCCTCCGCCTCCGCCTCCCTCCACCTTGATATCTTCCCCGTCTGAGGGAATAACTGGAACAAAACGCCTTCTAGACGTTGGAATATGGCCGTATGGCTTGCATATTTCTTTGTTGTGTGATCCTATTTGTAGGCTGCAGCTGATAGATTTGTGCCCCTATCAAATTAATACCTCCTATTCTGGTTTACGATAAATTTTCTCAGCTGAGATTCGCCTAGTTCAAATGTAGGAGCTTCTTGGTGTTTTCGTAGACCATCCACGTAATACTGAGGGCCGGAGCAACCTTCAGGAGATTCGGCATCAGGCCCTTGTACAAACCCCTGACTCCTTCGTTTCGGATCGTCTTCTGCGCTACGTCCCATATGCCCGTATAATGAGCCGGATGCATGCTGGTGCCCTGAGTTTGTAGCCTTGTACGGAGCACATTCAGAGGATAGACTACCGTGGCACCAAAGGCACCTGATGTAGCGCCCATGATTCCTGTCACGAACGTGCTTGGTTGAGCGTCCTCCTCGTGAAGGCCATCGGCCTTTGCTTTATATGTAACGTATGTCGTCTTAAGAAATTCAAATGTGCCCATATCGATTGCTGAATAGGGAAACATGCCGATAAGGCCCATTGTCACGCCCCTATAGGTCGCCCGGACGCCACCTTCTGCCCACATCTTCTGGGCTGTTTGCAAGAGAAGGGCGTTACCGCGCGGTCCACCGGAAACATATTCCGATTGCAGGCTAAAATCATTGCATAAGTCAAAGTTAAATGGTTATACAAGATGAGGCTTACCGGAACTTGAGGGTATCTAGGGGATAGACGCAAAATCTACATATTCATTAGCCATCATTATATGAAAGAACGAGCAGTTCGACGTACTGTGCAGTCATTCCAGCTACACCGCCTGCTACAAACTTGGAATACGGGTTGATCTGGTGCATATCATTATGCCCTTCGAGGCTTGCAAGGGTTTTCTTAGCAGCCTCGTATGCTCCAAACTGGGTATGCGGTTAGCGAGATTTTAACCAGAAAAAAACACCTTGAGAGATGTACCCTAATTGCTGTCTCTGGCATGATCTTAACCACATTAAGTCCATTGCCTATTTGAGAAAAGGGGTAAGCTTCAAGATAATGGAGACAGCATGTATGAAGGGGATAAATACCAGCAAAAAATCCACGAACACCTCCAGCCTTGTATATGTCGGTGATAGCTGTAATCAAAGGTCCCCCGGCATGTTTCAAGGCACGAAAAGCTTGACCTTTCTTCGCGGCGTCGAGGACGGCATTAGCGCTTGACGTTGTGTTCACGAGAAGGTAGACCTTCAGTCGATCGAGCGGAGCAGTAGCAGTGCGAGAAATGCCTCCCGCCACAGCACCAGCAATGAAATAGCCTGGATCGGGGAGGTATCTAATCAGCACGGATCTTTTGCTTGTTTCACTCAATCCCGGTTCAATCTCAGTGCCTTCTGCTGCGGGAAGCTTCTCCTGCTTAGTGTCGAACAGGTCATTGGTAGACGTGATATTTTCGGAGGCGTCGTTAACGTATGGCTGCGTTATAGCCATAGTCACACTGGTCGTATCGTTGGCTGTCGGAGAAATATGTGTCACTGTTGCTCTACGTTCGTGCTTCTCCTCGTTCGAATTCAAAGGGGAGATAAATTCCTCATCCGGTGGGCAGGCGATTCTGAAGATTGAACCAAAGAGGGTGTGGAGAATATTCGTACCTAAGCCTTGAAGAGTTTCCTCGCTAACTACTGAGTCACCTTCAGCATTGAGGGTGAGAATGTCTGTATAGAACGAGAAGACTGCCCGCAGTGTGGTCGTGGAATCGGTGTTGGGCATAAAAAGGAGAAAATTTCTGAAGTTAGAAGGTCAGTACTGATTTGCACGTGTGGGTTTGATGCCATAACGCGTGTAAGCGCGCTGCTGAGCAAGCTACAACGTCTCAACCCCCTCATTCAGACGATAAATATGTGAACATAGACCGATGCTTATTCTACGATATAACAAACCGAATATGTCCCCGCTAAGATTTAATCCCTCAGGGTTACGAGAAACAGGAGAGATACGAAATTGAGAGGTAAACTAACCGCCACTCTTCATAAGTGATAAACCCATCACGATTATGATCGATATTCTCAAAGAATTCATCCAACCGGCGCAATGGCACCGCAAGACCAGCACGTTGTACGGCATGATGAAGCTCCTCTTTATCGATCTTCCCATTCTGATCCCGGTCGATAGACTTGAAAAGAACGTAAAGCTGGCGCTCAGCAGCCTCGACGAAGACTCGAAATTCTACGCCCGCCGAATTATGGTTAGTTGGAGATATCGCAATATGGTGGTGGAGGTCTAGTATAGGCTTTACGGACCCTCGTACTGCATCTTGCCGTCGCCATTCGAATCCACAACCTTTATGATAGTCTTTAACATGCCATCAGCATTTTTCATTGCTGTCGTACCTGGTCAGCGAGAAAAACATCTAAGGTCTTAGACAACCAATGCCGGGGAGGGTTGCTGACGATGATCGATCCTCTTGAGGCCTTTTTGTAACCCCTTCCAGTCCAATTCGCCAGTGCCTTGGTAGTCCAGCTTTCTCCAAAGCTGCTCGACGCGTGCGTCGCGCTGATTCTGCGACTCCTCCATGTCCATCTCTAATTTGGTGATCACCTTGGGAACATCCATACTCAGCAATCATGACCGGCGCGGCGAATACAATGAGGAAGAGGCTATCGCAAGGCTGTGCATCGAATGCTACGGATAGGGCATCATTAGATGCTGTGTCGAAGGCCGGTTTCGCGCCTTGTCTGAGATCATTCCCTCAAACAAGTCGATAATTTGAGAATTGGAAGTTCCCAAACCAAGGCTTTGAAGAAACTGGGGCACGCGAAAATGACGACCGTCCCGCAAAAAGGAAACCTCGGGGAACAAGGAATCCATGTCGAAACCTATTTGACAGCCCGATAAGCCGATAAGGAATAATGCCTACTGGATGAGACCTACCCGGATGACGATGTTCCCGTGCGGACTAAAGGGAAGGGACTGTGTATCGCCAGTTAAATAAAGGGGGTAGTCACAGTGCAAATTATGTCATACAGACGCATGCTAGTTTACTAGTTCGATGTAACCCCACTTCATCCGATATCTCCAGCCAGATCTCTTACTATGTAATCTCTTCATCCAATCCTCATCTTTCTCAGCCTTGGCTCGGCTTGTGTAAGCCATCCCCTTTCAGCCTCACAGGGCTGGGGTTCAACAAACCCCCATCATGTCCCCTCAACGTCGGGTTTATCTAAGCTTACTTCCAAGTTACCATTCGTTACCCGCCACTACATTAGCATAGCGCCTCCCTAATTCGCGTTGAAGACGTGATGGCGGCTAACTACTGGGAGTCAACCCAGAGGCGCTTCTGGCAGTTCTCCAAAGATGAACTTGCCCACATGCGTGACGAGCTGGAGAAAAGTGACCAAGCTCTTGTACAAATGTTCCCTTTACCACGGAGGACGCACCTAAATATTTATTTTAACCAACGTATGATCTGCAATTATCCTACTCGTAACTCAGTCGCACGATGTACGGCCGCGTTCTAATACTAACTGTTGGCTAGAAATCGGTCGTTTAGGGAAGAGACTCAACATCAAACAACAGGCTGTTGCTACGGCTCAGCTATATATCAAGCGATTCTATTGCAAAGTCGAAATCCGTCGCACGAACCCCTATCTCGTTCTCACTACTGCGTTATATCTAGCTTGCAAGATGGAGGAATGTCCGCAGCACATTAGGATGTTCGTGACTGAGGCGCGATCCTTATGGCCAGGTACGCTTAGACTACACTCTCGTGTTGAACTGGAGCTTTTTGTCTTACTGGAGTATGCGTCTAGATTTGCTTCACGCCGATGTTTCGCGGGTCGGCGAATGCGAATTCTTCCTCATATCCGAAATGAACTCCCAATTAATAGTCCACCAACCTTACCGAACATTAACGAGCCTTCAATCCGATTTCTTCCTCACTCAAGACGAAATAAATTTGGCATTGTCCGTAATCAATGATCACTACATGACAGACTTACCCCTCTTATATGCGCCACACACCATTGCGCTCACGGCCATTCTCCTTTCCCTAATCCCCCGCCCGAATAATAGTACCAATATAGCCGTGGTAACAGCAGCATTAACACAAGCCCAACAAAATCGACCTGGCACCGGCACTGGCACCGGCCAGAACACTCCCGGGGCTTCCGAGAAAGACAAGCAACAGGATACGCGAATGAACAAGATACAGCGCTTCGCCGTTTTTCTCGCCGAGAGTACGGTTGATATTGAGGGCATGATAGACTGCACACAAGAACTCATTTCATTCTACGAATGTCACGAACAATACAATGACAAGATCATGCGCGAGCAAGTCAATAGATTTGTCAAGGCTAGAGGGTTAGACAAGCATTAGGCGTGGCAACGTCTCCAAAGGTTGACGATAAGGCAAGCAAAGTGAAGACGAGATGGATTGTCCTTTCTATAAGAAGACCGTTACGTCACTTGACAAACATGGCGAAATCACCGTATACCAAAGTGACGGCACGTCAACAGCGACGGATATTGTTATGTCTTACGAAATAGAGATATATGAGGTTGGTTTGGAGTTTGTATATCCAATCTTCGAATCATATAGCCTCTCCGTTTCAGCGATTCCTATATTAGAGCGGAGGTATTAAGAAGTTGCTACGGGGATAAACCCCGATTCCCCGTGAGTGAGTATACGGCAAATACACTATTCGAACGATATCAACATGTGGGGACCAAGAAGTTGGAGTTTGTGTAAGACATGATACCCAATTAGAGTGAGCATGCCAATTACGGAGACGTTGTGTTTCCCAGCCAAGGCAGGTAGTATTTATTATTGGAACATTTCCGCTGTTTCGGGAGCTCTTTTTTGCAATGCACGTGGACCGTGATCCTCAACTCTTCAGGAGCTGGGGTTTTTCAAAGTCCCATAACGATCGGTTTGTGTCCCTTACACCGGATCGAGGAGTGCTCGATATAAAATCGGACACTTACTATGTATCTCACATCTCACATCTAGGCGTTGTTCAAAGACCCCAAGACCCGCAAGCCCTGACATGCAGAAAGGGGGGTGGAAGAGGAAAACAGGTTGAAAAGGTGGAAAGGATTACGCTGATGATAAGGAGAATAAGGAGATAACGCATGTAAAGATACCCCCACAAGTCGGAATCGAACCCGATACCTAGAATAACGTAAAATGTTAGTTTACACTAGATGTTGGATCGAACGGTCGGTCGGTGCCGCCGTAAGCGAAGCAACTCCATCCCACCGCCAAGGATCATGAAGTCAAATGCCATGAAGATTTTGATTTTGATATAAGATAATAGTTCGTCACATTGTTGAGACCCTAGAAAACTTTTATACTGTCTCACATTATGTACAAAAGCCTACTAAAGTAAGGTAATAACGACATTACGTATCTAGCATACCTATTTGCATAAATGAATAAATGAGTCCAAGTGCAAAACGGAGGGATACCGTAACAGTAATTTCGTTTAAAAAGATAACGGACAGTTACAGAGACGGCTGCGCCACTCAGCCTCTGCTCAACCCAATCGTAACTGGTCCGAGCTCGGTACTTACCCACCCAAGTGTATGCATGTACCAATGCACGAATTCGTGGAGGGCTGCTAGGGCAGGCTACGGCAAGCACAATTGGGTAACGTTGGGTAACACGGCGTGGGAAGATTTGGTCCTAGCCTTTAGTGAGACTTGTGTCGTTCTCTACAACTACAACAACAATTGGAACATGCACATCCACATCCACATATCGTCAATTTCTAACAGGAGTATGACATATGTGGACTGTGTGGATTGAGAGTACTATCCACTCAGAATCTCATCCCACCGTCCATCGTGAGATAACTATAGAAATACTAAAAGACCAAGCCTCTTTCTCGAACCCTCAGAAGGGAAGTAATAGAACAGGCTAATGAACATCTGACACAACAAGCCACAAACTCGATCAGAGACCAGGACCGGGATTCTCCTACGTCGGTAGATCTGCCATATTCGGAATCCATCACCCAATATTTCTCGATTGTTCTCTGAAACTAAAATAGTAGCAACTGCTGGTCTAGTACGTAGTGGTTTTTCTAGCGACAAAAAAGATGCCACACAAGAGACCTTCGAGAACCCGATCTTTCGCTGTTACAGGAACGACGAGTGGTGGGAAAAGACCCGCATACATACATAATTGCTACGACCTAATTTGGCCATAACCAAGCAAGATTCACGATAGTTAAATGATCATATGCATAGGATACATAGTAGGGGTGTGGCAAATACAACTACCTAACTAGAGAGAAAAGATGGCATATTCGCTAATTACCAGTTCGTATCTACACACACACACAGGCAGTACTTATCGGGTTCAAATTTGCCGCTTTCGTCACAAGCGGCTGTAAGTAAGACTGTTGCAGTCGAACAAAGCGGATGGCAGGACCACAATCGTCAACGCCCCAGTCGGCGCAATTCAACTCTTCAACACTGGAGGAATCCCTTCATATGCGTATCGGACAAGATAGTTCAAGCCTCCCTCGTGCAGGTGTTCATGCGTGCCTCATATGGTACAGCTGTATGTCTACAATGTCTACATCCTTCAGGGTCTACGGGTTCTAGGCTCCAAATTTCCAGGGACCAGAGGCAAATTCACTACACATGGCGGCAACTTGCGTCTTCTGTTGGGTAATCACTAGCCACTCAATCGCGGTTTTCGCCTCCGACGATCCATACTCTCTCATCTTAATGCACACATGTGCAGAGAAGCAACAGGTAACCCAACCTATCGTAAGCCATGATTGGTTAACTGATTCGCGTTTTGGTCTCACAACGGTACAGGCAGACAGGTTCGAATTGAATTGAATATAGATCGACGGCGTATATTACGTTTAGCTTCAGGTGAGCAAGCGCCTGGATCATCATTTTCTCACACACATATTCCAGCATGCATATCGAGTGGTCGAGTTCGAGAAATGAAACTGCAGGACACAAAGACAGGAATGCCGTCAGCCTTTAGGAGCGCGGGAAATTCAAGCGTTCCCTTACCTTCTTCTACCTTGTCGAGGCGGCTGTGAGCGGTCAGAACTCTCTCTTGCCGCCCTCCCTACGGTACAAGTCCAGTTACAAGTCGTCTGCTAAGCTGCCTAATAAAAGGGAATGGGCCAGCATCACCCCCGTTGTCCCAAACCCTAAGCAGTCTCACGGCTGCACGAGACCAGGTCCGTATCCACTTGCACCGGTACGGTGGCTTGCAGGACTGGTATGTGCGAGTCTAGCGACTATATGTTTTGGGTATAGCTCTAGTTCACCATCCATCATCTGCTCCACCTCGCAACAAGGGTTTCTAACGCCCGGACTGGAACACCATATCACAGTATGAGTACATAGTTACGGTCCCTAGCAAGGCTGCAATCCCACGCAAACCGAAGGGCCGAACTTGCCTCTGACTGGCCAGCTGGCCCTAATTGATAACCGACGTGCAAAATTACCTACATAGGCGAAGCCACCGCTGCAAGGCAGGTGTTGTATTTACTACGTTGTTGTCGAAGGGACACTGAGCATTCCCTTAAGGACTAAACACCATAATTATTCGACAGCTTCGATAAAATCGGGATACGAACGATGATATCAATTGGACGGAGATCGTCATCCCTTCACCTTCAAGCTTTTTAGCAGATGGCGCTCATTACGCCATGGATGAAAGCGAATTTAGAAATTGGATTAGACAATTACCGATCGGGTCGTTTAAGCTCTAGCGAGTTCCCCATTAGGAGTAAAACCCCCTCTATGCAGGAGGTTACCCCTGAAAGCAATAGGACAAGTAGGGGAAGCTATTCAGGACATCAATTTACCCAGGTTACGTCGACTACGTAAGTAATAAGGCTGGGTCATCAAAAGTTTGAGAAATATCCTACTAGAACCAATAGTACACGCGATACGTAGTGTACAGGGCAGTCGTCGTAGAATGGAGAAACGATCATCCCCGCGAGCCTCAAGATTCCCGTCATCGTCGTCGGGGTATTGAGTAGGTACGTATCCTAATCTGATGACAGTGGGTTTATCAATCTCTAATGTAGCAGTGACGACAGAAAGTAGGAACCAGCAGGGCCCGAGCATCGAGATGAGGCTATTCGCATTAAGTCGGCATCGAACGATCAACCGATTTGGTAGATTGAAGCCATGTTCAACCCCCCTCGATCGACCCACCAGTCAATAACGACTTCGTCGAGTCTCCTGATGTGTGCTGACTAGCATAGTTGGTAGTAGCGCTTCCCTAGAGGTCCTACGGCATGTACTTTGTAAATGAATGAGTATCTAGATAGGCTTTTGATTGGGTAGGGCATTTCCAAAGGGGAACCAAAAACCAAATTGGCTCCCCCCTCCCGACTGGTACCGACTTGGGACTTGGGTTGCTGTTGACCAGCCTGCCAGCCCGGCCAGCCTCGTCCAGTAAACAGATGGCGCAGCTTGCAGGCTATTATTCCTTTGTCCCAGACCACAGCACGCGGACTCGCTACGGTAAATTAATCGGCAAGCTAAGCTGCTGGCGATCGCATTGCAGCGGACATCTGGTGACGAGTGACTGGCCAAGGGACGGCCAGCATTACAAGCATTGCACTGTACTATGTATGGTGGTTTTTGTTTTGGGGGGAACAAGCGGCCAAGGAGAGGTTCTGCAGAACAAGCCGACTGGCACTGTGGCATTCCTGCAAGCAATGGGAAACAACCTCTAAATTGATGTTAGGTACATAGGAACAATATGAGGAACATTATGAGGAACAACAAGTACGTACATTAGGTACATACCTAAACAGCGCCCATCGACCCGGGATTTTGCAGCCATTCCTTATTTGAATTAGCGCATCCATCAGTTATCCAATGATCTCAGGTGGCGACTCCAGTTTCATTCGCCAGCTCAATCTTCTCCGCCCGCTATGAACGAAGGAAACCCTTGAGGCTTGTGGGTCCCGTAAGGACAGTGCGTCGCGCAGGCCCAAGAAGGCTTGCAGGTTCTTGCAGATCTTACATTCATGGATGTCTTTGCAGCTTCCGCTATTCAATGTTGTCCTCCCCCCTAGACCTTCTTTGGACTAGTCCCAGGTCATGAACCAGCAAGCGACCCAAGCGTTCTAAGAAGTCACCCCCGGGCCTTGGCCCACCCTCCTTTGCCGCCTTCTGGTGCTCTGCTGCTTCTTGTCCATCCAGTCCGTCCAACAAAATCCTTCGCCTTCTCCGAATTACAGCTTGCCCTTTCTCCTCTCCCGCCTTTCTTCTCTCTTACTCTTATCGATCCTACCACACTTCAACCCATCCCTTAAACTCTCCAAGCCTTACCCCAGAAACACACACGCACACACAAAATCTATAACCAATTCCTAACATCTTTAACACACACTTTCACAACCAAACTTTTGAAAAGCTTATTCTCTCCCACAATTGTGCAAATTACCCAGACAAGATCTCGTTGTTGTCCTTCCTAGCTGAATTTTAATAGCGCAACGGTCGGCAAACTTTGAAGTACATCCAACCCCAATACAACAACATCAAACCTTACCTTCTAACATACACCGCCACCCAACCTGGTCTCCTCTGTCCAACCACTTTCTATAATCTACGACGGCTACTTTGAAGATAACATAACTTTACACATCCCCTAAGGGAAAAAGAACAATCATAATGTCTTATTACAGCTACAACCATCATCAACCAACAGCACCTGCTCCTTCGGTTTCCCACAATCACCATGGCGGTCGTAACCGAAGAGCACCGAGGCTATCCGTCTCTCAAAATTCCCAAAAGCAGTTTCGCGGCGTAAGGAGCATGAAGGAGCTGAGCGAATCTGTCTCCGTAAATGCATTCCGATCACAATTTGAAGCCAGCCGCTCTTTCGATCTCGAGGACGACATGGAGTTTTGCCCCAAGCTATTGACGGAAACTGATGTAAGTTAGGCTAGCGCACGTCTTTGTTGTCCTAAATACGCCGCCTGCCTATGCTACAGCGTCGTATTGATAACATCCTTCCGTGTACCGACATGATATACTAACATGTTCGTCTACAGCTGGTGTCGATAAGCAGCGCTTCTTCTGATCGATCTTCATTATCCAGCAACTCGCCTAATGCATCCCCCACGCAGCACCCTCAGCAAGTTGCTTCCAGCTTTTCTCTCAACTCTTCCTCTGCGGCTTTCATTCCTCCTACTTTTCAACCTCAGCAGTCGAGCCTAAAGTTGCATGCACCCGCTGCCACACGGGCGCGCAACGCCATCCCCATCATCAACCCCGCCAATGGCCTGACTATGTCTAGCCCGCCGCCGTCCGTGTCGCCCGCCCGAATGCAACACATCGGCAGACGGTGGTAGATGGTTTGTCGTCTCGCTTCCTTTTTGGATTTTGAGATGACTCCGCCATCTTCACTCGTTTGCCGTTGTTTCTGAACATCTTCTACTTTCCGTTTAGAAGTCATTCGCTGCCTCAATAGCAGCTGTTCATCTTGGCGGGCACCGGCGCGGTAATCAGGCATTGACAAACAAATCTTCAGGTCACTTTAGGGCTCGACTGCGGACTCTACCTTTACTCCACTTTCTCCCTGTACAAAAAAAGCATCTTTATTCGACATATAACTAGTGTTCATCGTAAAACTTCTCTTATGGATCTTCACGATGGGCGCGAACTGGCATTGAAGATACCACCTGATTTCTGTTCGGTTTGAGAAAAAATGGGAAATTCCCAATAATCCCGGTGTTCCAACCTCGTAAGATGGGGGCTGTTTTTTTTGGTTTGCGAATGGGCGTTTTAAGTCACGGCGGTTTTGCATTTCGTAATTGCATCGGTGTTCACGACACAACGGAGTCATCGGGTTCGATCTGGGAGCGGTACGATAAAGCGTCATCACGGGTTATGACATTTGAGCAAAAAAAAGAATACCACTACACCTATAGAACAAGTGTTTGGCGACGAGGGGTCGGTTTCTATTTTGTTTAAGCAGGCAAGGTGGTTCTTCCATCGGGGCGGAGTTGTGCTTCTCGGCAAGGTCTTTTTTTCATGGGAAATATCCGGGTCAAAGAGAATCTCAACACAAAGCAACGGGATTGGGTAGGCACTCGGGGTGTCTTGATTTTTATTTTCTGAGCTCATGGCACGAGATGGGAGTTGGTTGCGCGCGGTGCTTTGGGGCTGCAAATACAGGGCTCATATTTATGTCATCATCATCATCGTCATTTTACTTTTCCCTTTTTACCATTTTTTATTGTCATTGTACTACGGTTGAGGGATGAGAGGATACCGGATACCAGTCCATTTCTTTCGTATTATTCCCCCCGGGCAAAGGTTCTACCAATTGGGTCAAGTGCATCACTGGGTTTCTTTCTCTCGGGGCGACTTAAAGGGAGGATGGAATCTGCGTGTGTATAGGAAATCATATTTCGGGCGGACAAGCGCAGGCGGCGCAGAAATGGGTACACGCCAACTGGTTCCCTAACGGCTGTGTGGCGTTCTACCTGTTTTTGGTGTTTGTGTGTGAAGATAAAAGAGCAACGCCTGTTTCTGGTGTCTTCAACCGTACATTCGATGTGTTCAATTGAAATGGGCGAAATAAGTGCCTCTCACTTTTAAAACTGCTATTGTGTTCTGTGTTTCTACGTCTCTACGCGTCTCTACGATTGTGATTGTGATTATGATGATGCATGTAAATAGTCATTAGTATGTCTAAGCTACTAATGCAATATAAAATTATGATAAGAATGTATCTATTTGCGGTAGGAATTGGTTTCTACTGTTTTCTAAGACTTGGGGTCAGAACATTCTCAATTCCGTCACGGTCTGATTCAAACTTCGGGTCGATTCAGCAACAGATCTAACGTTCCAGGGCTACGGACGGGTCGAACATGTCGGACTGCGCATCCGATGGATGGATGGATGCTTGGATATGACATTCAATATGACGATAATGATATGCAGACATCTATTTTGTTTTTCTTTTTTTTTTTCTCGGCTGGCCGGCCGGCCGGATGGCTGGGTGGTCTACATACGCCTCTGCGTACCTGTCTGTCTATGTCTGCACGTATGTGTGTCTATGTTTATCTGCATGATGCGCTTGTATATTTGTATATTGTATATGTATGTACGTATGGACTATGTATGCGCGCCGCCTCCTTTCCCCGTCGTCTCCCCGTCGGAGAGGAGGGAGGGGGGGGGGCTTTGCTGCATGCATACATATATGTACCTAGGTATGTATGCGGATGGGCCTCCCCGCACTCCCCCCCCGTACCGGCTTCTGGTTTTATAGGTACAGTACCTGAGGTAGATTAGATATGTACGACAGGCAGGTAAAAAGAAGGAAAGAGGCTTAGAGAGATAGGCAGATGGGCAGTGTATTCCTAACTTAGGTACGGATGGCTGGGTAGGTGTGTGTATGTATGTATGCATGCAGTGTCCCGATCCGGATCTTGCTGGCCGGCCCGGTCAGATCAGGTGATAGGGAGAAGATGCGGCGCTGCGACGTGTTGTACGAATAAATTAGGTGAATGATTAATTCTATGGTTAGTTGAAGAGATATAAGTCTAGGTAGTTAGAGCTATTGACTTGTATACCTATATTTTATACATAGAAGTGCGTTGGGTTGAGATGAGATGAGTTGGGATATCCATTCGGCCCATGTGACTCTAGGACTTTTTAAGTTTCCTGTTGTGATTCTTTTCTTACCCCCTTTCTGCCTGCCATTGGCGAATTAGGATACGACTAACTTCTAGGCTCTAGGACCCCTCGGGAGTGGTTTTTGATACCTAACGGGAGTTTTTGTACGACGTTGGGAGAGCACCTATCAGAAAACTCCGGTACAGGGGCAGGGGATGGTGATGGTGGTGGTGGTGGGTGAGGTGAGGTGAGGTGAGATGAGACTTGCGAGTAATGCCATGTCTGTGTTACTCGAAACTTCTATCACTTCTCACGCCCCCGGGTAAATGCGCCGCGTTTTGTGAGTTATCAGATTCTCTGTTGATAAGTGGCTATGGCGATGTATTAGAGATGAGCGATTAGGACAGTATAATACGGAACGGACGGGAGTTGCCTGATATTATCGAGTTCAAATACCTTCAGTTCCCAATGATATCGAACTCCGTGTTTGGGTTTATTATCATGCTGAGGTTTCTATATTGTTCAACTTCGTACCTATTGATATCTAAGGATAAAGAGGCTGTGGTCAATAACTTCGTTGGTGGTTACACAAGACTTGGTAATTCGTCAGGTAGGTATAAGACTTATCTATCAAGATCAAGCTTAGCTGCTCAGCCTCAAAAAGCGGTCGTCGAGCTACTCACGATATTTCCGATTTAAGTTCGAGATACCCGTATATTTCTTATTTCTTAGAGATCTAATAATCCTGTCCCGTGGACATTTTCGCCGAAAAGGTTGACATAACCAATCTTACTAACTGATTGAGGTACCGCCACATATCTATCGCTCTGCGGAAGCTCAAGGGAGGAGGATGACTATTGGCTAGGTCTTCGAATTTGTGCTTACCTGTTAGGAGCTAGGCACATAGCTGATATATAAAAATTATGACCCGATAAGTGATCTCTATGGTTACGACGTCCTAAATGCACACTTAGTGCTATGTATATACGACTATTGTTTCACGGATTTAGCTATGTCTTAGGAAGCCTCTGCAAATTTCTATTGTTTAGGATAACACGGTATATATGAATCCTGCTTGGGACGGAACTATTGTCGTAAGAAAACCAGAATAACTCATGCCTTGAGAGTTGACTCTTAATCTAGACGATGTACGCATCTCTAGGTCGTTAAAACTAAAATATATTATTCGATTCAATGGAATATATGACCAAAACGCTTTCTAATTGTTATAGCTACCTATGTTTGAAAAATATCCGTATGAGGTGGTTTAGCATGGGAAGATCTCCTTGCTTACGCAATACCTCAGTGCTACTACGAGTTGTTGTACAATATAGCAGAACCACTTGATCGTGAATTTGAATTAGAAAGAAACCAGGGTTTCTCACATGAGTCTGCCTATAAACTGGCTAACTGGAACAGAGAAGACTACTAGTTGCGATATTACACCATAATGGGAGAGATTACACACATTTGATTACTTTTGGCTTGGCTTAGTAACTCTGACGTCTATTATCTTAATAAAGGTATTCATCGGAGTAGAGAATAGCGTCAGGAGGTTAGTAGTTAGTCTATTTGACATGGAGACAATTCACGATACTTTCCGAGGCGTCATTAGGATATGTATGATTTTATAGTAGTGAGATCTAAGATCTAGACACGGTGTATTCTACACTATTGCACTACATGTACTGTTAATTGCTAAGAAGCATCAAAGATTAAGTTAATAATAAGCTGCTACGTTTTAAGGTGGAGAAGTGATGTCGTCTCTGATGTTATTTCCCATGAGCCGAAGCAAAGAAAACGGACTGAGCCGAGGGAATGGACCGTGCGCTAAGCTTCTTCTAACCAATCACATCCCATTAAATTCTCATAACCCACCTGAGGTACCCTCTTACCAGCTGGTGACGTCATAATATTAAGTAGATTCCTTGGTCCTCGGCCAGTGAGAGCAGAGCCATGTTCCATGACTACGAGACAATTACCTCAAATCTCTTTGGGGATAAGTTCAATTGGGACTAATAAGCTTACCCCGACTCGAGTACGTTGTTCAGTACAAACTTTTCTGAGCTCCAAGCTACCTACGACTCATTCACTTATACTTTATACAACTGCAACTCACAACCACCACTACCACCACCACTACCACTACCTCTACTATTACAACTTGCCTGGATAGGTATAATACCATCTTAATTAGACCAAATCAATATATACAAACTCAATGGCTTCCCGAATGCTCTTCAGATCAGCTGCTACCTTTGCTACCGGTAGGCAAGCAGTAGTAGCACAAAGGACCTTCACCACCAGCACCGCAAACCTGGCTTACAAGGAGAGCAGCCGTAAGTAAACGCCATCTCCCCTCGAGAGAAGCAAGGATTACACACACACACACACACACACACACACACACACACACACACACACACACACAAAAACATAGAATGATCAATTGGCTAACATCACGCCTCTCTCTCCTAGAGGGATCCGAATCTCACGACCCCGAGAAGCACAAGCAGGACCTGCTAGCGAAGCAGAAGTCGGGCAAGGGCCACTGGAAGCCCGAGCTAGCGTCCGACAGCGAGGAGGCCGTCAAGGCGGACCGGCACGGCGGCGACGGCAGCGAGGACGTCGCGGCGCTGCAGGAGCGCACCAAGCGTGCGGCCGAGGAGAACAGCAAGGCTGGCACCAGCATGCGCGATGGGTTGTAAGGTTCTCGAGAGCAAAGTTCCCGCGGGGGTTGATTCGCACAAGAAAATTAATATACCGACCTTTTTGAGCTGACTGTTTCAGACTCGATTTGATGGATAAGAACGGCGTCGGTCCTACGAGGTGAGATGATGGATGGGTGGATAGGTGGATAGGAGGATAGGGGGATAGGAGGATGGATGGATGGATGGTCATAGTGTTCGGTCGTTTATGGTAGACGGCTTTATCTTGGGGGTTCTGAATACTCATATAATTGTACTACGAAGAATGAAAAACGGATGTTGAAATCCACGGCCCGGCTGAAATTGCCTACTACTCTTTTGATTATTGCGTAGTCCATACGTATCCGGGATCTTCTAGAACTGGGCTATTACTATCCTTGCTTTTCAACTATCACGCATCACGCCCTAAGCAAAACAGACTTGGTTGTATGTAAAAATACAGGTCTTAAGTGCATACATAGCTCGCAAGTCGATCTATAACAACAAGTACAGGTAACCAAAAGATAATCTGCTTCTTCGGTGCAAATCTATGGTTGTCCCATCCCACGTACGTGTTATTGTATAGCATATATAGTATAAACAATGATATAATAATGTAATATCTCCCCTATCGAACGCCATGCCGACGCCATGCAAAAATGCAACGAGAGGACTCTCGAGTATGTAGTTCCAATTCAAATACAACCCGGGCCCAGTCCAGCGCAATTACACCCAACATCCCACCTCCTTTCTAGGCCTCCCTTCCTTCCCTTCCCTTCCCTTCTATATACCCCCACCATGTTATGCTCTCTTTCGTTCTTGCTCTTTATTTCAAAATCGCAATGAGCAACACCAGCACGATAATCAATATGATGATAGCAATCATCTGCTTGCTATCGCCCGCGGCCCTCGAGATCTTGCCGACCTGGCGCCTCGCGCGGTCCAGCCGCCCCTGGTGCCTGTCGACCGCGACGTCGACGTCGTCCAGCATGGCGACGTGCTCGTCGAGCTCGTCGCCGATCTGCATGCTGAGCTCGCGCTGGCGCGCGATGCTGGCGCCCAGCGCGTCTAGCTGCTCGTCCTGCTGGTCCAGGATCCGCTGGTGGTACGCGTGGATCTGCGCGTTCGTCATCCCCGCCGCCTCGTCCCGGTATCCCATGCCGTCGTCGCCGTTGCTGTCTATTCCGCCGCCGCCGCCGCCCCCGGGGTTGTCTCGGTACCGGCTGCTCCCGAAGAGCTGCGCTTCGAGGTCCGGGTCCGTCGCCGACGGGCTCATCGGGTTGTCCGTGAAACGCACCGTCTTAGATGCCGTGCGGGTGCCTTTGGGTCGCAGGTTAGAAGAGGAAGACGGTTGAGGTGCGTTGGAGGTGCTGTTTCGTGGGGATGTGGTAGCGTGCTCAAAGTCCGCGTTTAGGGACGGGTCGTTCGGATGCGTGAGGGTGGATTCGGTTGAAGGGGAAGAGAAGCCGTGGAATTGAGAGGTTAAGTCATTGTACTGCTTCTGTAGGCCGGGAAGGACGTCGGCGATAGTGAGGGAACCCCTATTAGATGTGATGTTAGCCAACCGAACTATTATCTTTAGCACATAGCGCCCCTATTGTACTATCACATACTCTTCGTCGCCAGCCTCCTCTAGCCTCTTCTGTTCCTTCTCCAGCGCTTCTAACCCATCCTTGAATTGATCTAAAGACCTGGATATGTGGCCATCCTTCGAATCGCCATCGAGATTGAGACTCTGCGCCCGCTGCCGTTCTAGTAGGGAGAGCTTGATATGATCGGCCAGGAGGTATAGTTGATTTGGATTCGACATGGCGACCCCGTGGTTTTGTCGGACTGGCGCCTGTGGTTTCTGGAATGGGGTGGGCAGAGTAGTGTAGCGTAACAACACGAACCAACCGGGGAGATACGGAAATGGCTAGCAGAAAAAAGAAAGTTGGATTGCTATCTTGAGGCCAAATTGACTGGTTTGAGTGGTTCTCGACAAGCTGTAAGTTGCAACTCGTAGCAGAAGAATAGCTAATAATAGGCACTAACCGTAGTACACCGATTACAGTAATCTGGGACCAATCCTAGCGGTTAAACTTTAACTAACCTAGTACCTGACAGGTACTACCTACCTGTCCTGAAATTGTACGCAGATGCGAGATGCGAATAATGCTTGCCTTAGGCATGATATTACATACATTATGCATACGTGCATACTTGCATAATTGGGGATTATGTCCCCCCTTTCTCCGCATCTCGATTTCATTACCATTTATGACCTTATGTTAGGTAATCATAATCCCTCTTTTTTCTCGTTTCCTGGTCCCCAGATCTTCCCGTCTCTTGTTCCCTTTAACATCCTCCAGATATGACCTCCATTACCATACTATGTAGTTCTTCCTTGGTCGGTGTCGGTGTAAACGAACCCACCAGTTAACTCACTTTATACACACACTTAACTGAAGTTATATGTTTACATTATACACACACTGCTTAGCATAACCGGCTACGGAATGCTGGTGACGAATCACACTACGGACCTACGGACCTATGGACTAGGGACGGTTAGGCCTAACCTGGTTCTGCTTTTATTGCACTACTTTGCCGAGCTTATCTCTTCTTACTCATGTCTCCTATCTTAAGACTGAGGGTATTTGAGCATCTATCGGCCGATCTTTATGCTGACTTTATAATCATAGTTGGTCGAGCCTCTTCAGGAGCCTCTTCACACAACTACCGAAGTGCTGACCGAAAAGTCCTATTGCTTATGTGTTGGCTTATAATATGTCTCACATTCTGCGTCTGAGGGCGCTCCGAGTCGCCCATCATCGTGGGGTCCGGTATGGGTTCCACGGTGAGGGTATCTATGGAACCTAAGAAAACCATAGAGAGTTAGGGATGTTTGGTGTGTTTGGTGTGTCCGATGAGGAGTCGAGGTAGGATTTTATTCTATTTTATAGCTTAAGGTATGACGATTCCCGAGAATGTACAACCCACCGGAGCCCTACTACCTTCTCCTATTTGGCTAGTTGGTTACGGACTTGTTGCTGGGATGAGATAACTTTGCCCCGAGTTGCCCGCATCCTTACGCCGCTTGGCAACATACCGGCAAGTAAATTGTGTGGGGTTACTCGTTACTAGTTCGCGTTACTATATCATTTCAAGGGTCCTATTATGACACCAGACGAAATAGTAATGGGTTTGCCCCTCACTGATACAAGCTTAAACAATCATCTCGTTGTTGGTTCTTTAAGCTTAGCTTGAAGTTTTTTTTTCTTCTCTCCCATATGTGTTATGTTGTTGTTTCAGACTTCAAGTGAGTCTTTTCTTGTCTTCTGCCTCTTGTTACCTCTGTCTAGTTTCGAGTACTAGATTATCTAAATCAGGTCTCATCACTACGACACTTCGTCTATTTCCCCTAGCCCAGCTTCTTTAAACCAACCTGTCGTCACTAAACCCCACGTTGCACGACATCATGTCTCTCCCTAATGGCGTATACCGCGCTGATCAGGTCGGCTCTTTTCTACGACCAAAACCACTGCTCGAGGCACGCGAACAAGCGGCTGAAGGCAAGCTGAAGACCGAACAACTGAGAGAGTTAGAGGATAAGTACGTCGCCGATGTTGTCGACAAGCAACTCGGTGCTGGACTACGGGCCATCACAGATGGAGAGTTTAGACGGCAATGGTTTCACGTTGATTTCCTTCGAAATCTCAGCGGAGTAGAGCTTCGTGGTGCTTTACAGTCTACCAATGTTAGCGTAGGAGGTACCATGCCTCCACGACTCGTTGTCGTTGACAAGATTGGCCACCCTAAGCCAATCCAGGTCGACGACTTCAAATATCTCGAGTCTCGGATCGCGGCAGCTGGTGCCAAGGCCACACCAAAAGTCTGCATCCCGTCACCTACCATGATTCACTTCCGCAACACCCGTGAGACCATTGATGAGAAGGCGTACCCGACGCTCGAACCCTTTTTCGAGGACCTAGCTCGTGTATATCAGGAGGAGTTGGATGACCTTTATAAAGCCGGTGCTCGCTTTGTACAGCTCGATGACACAAACTTGGCCTATCTCTGCGATCCTAAGATGCGTGCTGAGGCTGAAGAACGACATGGCGATGCTAACCGCCTTGCCCGCCAATACGCCGCACTCATTAACGCGGCAATCTCGAAGAGACCTGCCGATATGACCATCGGAATCCATCTGTGTCGCGGCAACCACCGCTCGCAATGGTTCGCGCAGGGCGGATATGAGCCCGTAGCCGAAGTCCTATTCAAGGACTTAAACGTGGATGCCTACTTCCTCGAGTACGATGATGCGCGATCAGGAGACTTCTCACCGCTTCGCCACCTGCCCGAGCACAAGGTCGTCGTCCTCGGTGTTATGACGAGCAAGAAGCCTGCTCTCGAAGACAAGGCCGAAGTCATTAAGCGCCTCAACGAAGCCGCTTCGTTCTGCCCCAAGGGTCTGAAGCAACTCTGCCTCAGCCACCAATGTGGTTTCAGCTCAACATCTGAGGGCAATGATCTCACTGAAGAGGAACAATGGGCTAAGGTTAAGCTAGAGGTAGAGATTGCCAAGGAAGTCTGGGGAGATGATTTATCCATCTAAAGAGAGAATTGAAACAGGGACATAGTTACCTTAGGTAATTGTGGCTGGGCATTAGGATGTCCTAGGCCATAGTCGAAGATTTCGTATTTCCATCTTGCAAATAGGTATATGCGTGGCCACATGGCAGAAAAGCCGTGGTTGGCATTTTCACAGCAGCAATGGAGTTGAAGGCAAAAAAAGAGCGGATGCGTTGGCGTTGAGAGTGGTTGAAAGGTGGTGATGATATAGCATAGTACAAAGCCTTCGTTACGTTGGCTGTACCACAGAATAGGAAATACAGAAAAGATAATAAACTGGTAGCCCAATGTCGTCACGATAAACGCTTTTCTCCTTAGTTGTAGACTTGTTGTTGTGCATATTTTGTGTAAATGTTTCCTTATATCGCCGCTAGTTAGTAGTAAATGTTGTTAGATCCCCTCCCATGTAAATGATCCTTTCCCCTTAGATAGTCCCTCCTTTCATATCCTATACAAATACATGTCGCCAAAGTTACGATCGCCGATAGCCGCTAGTTACAGTATAAATCTGTCGAGTTAGTTACATGCATATCCCTACAAAAATAATTCACGACTCATAAGACAAGACACGAAACATACGACACAAGACACAAGACACAAGACACGACAAGCAAAGTGTAAAAGGAAAATACAACGTTTGCCAGTATATTTAACGTGGCCTATCTAATGGAAAAAGAAAAAGAGATGAAAAAAAAAACCCGTATAACTCCGGGAGGAAATCTTATTTGTACAGTACTAGTGTGAGTTTGCAGAACCCCAGCCTCCCCTCCGTTTGCCGTCCTTTCTCTCCCCCCATAATGCACCGGGGAGTATAGGAAAAAATGTTTTCTTTTTCATGCGCCAGAGTTTGCCAATCAAACAACAATATACCGCCCACTCCCCCTTTACCTCCCCCTACCGCCATCCTGCCGTGTAGTATTGTGTGTAGTTAGTCTTAGTTTAACGGTTGCCCTTCTTGCCCAAGAGACGCTGTTATAAACCCTTTAGTCCATAGCCGTTGTTGTTGTTGTTGCTCTTCCAACTTTATCTGCCCAACACTCTATGAACATTGGCAAGCACGTGCTCTAGCTTTCGTTCTCGCTCGCGGAGTCTTCTGAGGGGATTTTTCAGGGGGACTGGTCGTATAATAGAAAAAGAAAGAGAAAAAAAGACGTAAAGACATACGAATGAAAGCATGAGCTCATTCCGAAATTGCGTAAATCAGGAAAAATCAAAGCCGAGCTATTCGCACGGAAAGACTGAGTAAGGGTGGTAGAACTCCCATAATTAGTCTTCTGAACAACGAGGTTTGCTCTGAAGAATTTGACGAAAATATCGAACAAGTGGAGGCCTTTCCAGTCCGAGACGCCCAACACACTTCTGCTGCCACCGAGCGACGGGATTAAAAAGCCGGAGATGCCATTATGGAAAAGAAATCCGTATTAATCCGTCCGAACATCTGGTCTGTCAAACGCGATGAGCCACGTCTGAGCAAAGAGTAAATCTCCGCAACAAAAGAGCGAGGAGGCCAAAGCTTAAGCTCCCGGAGGGGGAGGGGCTTCGCCCTGGGGCTGGCTACCCGGTTGTTGTTGGGCGTAAGCTTGATACCAGAGCGCCAGGTATTGTTGGTAGCCACCATCTTCATTCATGTTAGTACTATGCACAAGGCAGAGAAAAGGGTGCCTCAAACTTACAAGCAGCATACGGATCATTTGCTGGATTGGTGGCTGTGGACTCTGCTGGCTGATTGGCCTGCTGGCCATAGTTTGGAGTCGGGCTGGGATTAGAGTTAGGGTTGTCCCAATCTCGGCGATGCTGGTTTCGGGGGCGACCTTGGTTGCCACCACCGTTGTTCTTCTGTCGCTGGGAAAACGTAAGCTACATTGTCTAAACCAAACACCGTAAAAGGAGAATAACTTACTACTGCCTCAACCTTGTCTTCAATTGCGCGTTTGGCGCGATTGATGGCGTCACGAGATCCAATCAAGCCGATTTCACGTTCGGATTGACCAGGAACAGACGCAGTAACATTGATCTTGCATCCGGTGGTGTTCTGCATCTCTCGAATGGTCTCACCACCCCTACCTATGATCATACCAACAGCATCACCAGGCACGAAGATAGAATCATTAATCTTATCACCGGCACCTTGGCTGTTGTCACGAACCTGGTCAGGTCTTTGGACACGTCCCTTATTAGCATCGGTGCCGCTGTTACCGTTGTTGACATTGCGGCTATCACTTGCAACAATCTCGAGAATCAGTTCCTTGGCCTGGCTGGCAGCATTAGGGGGACCAATGAGGTTCACAGGGCGCAGACCATCTACGCTCTGGTCCTCGCCGACAATGTTAATGTGGCAACCGCTCCGCTCTTGCAGGTCCCTAATAGTCTCACCACCACGGCCAATGATGAGGCCAACCGTGCGATCAGGGACCATAATCTGCATGCAATCTTCACCATCTCGCAGAGTAGCTGGGCCAGGGGTGTTGTTATCGCGACGAGCATGTTGAGGCTTATCAAGGCCAGCTCGTGCAAGGGCACCCATACCACTGTCTTCAATGATTCTATTAATCGCTGCTTTGGCTTCGGCACGTCTCGCGCGAAGACCCGTGATCTTACACTGGCGATACGGACCAGGTTCACCAGTTGGCGACAAGAATTGCACTCGGCACGAGGTTTCTGACTCAACGCGTCGGAGATTCTCTCCTTGCCTTCCAATGATAAGGCCCACTAGGCTCGACTCGATGCTGATTACTTCGGAATCATCATCATCTCTAGGCGAATACACAGCAGCAGCAGCAGTAGTAGCAGCAGGCCGGCCACGACTAAGACCAGGCGATAAAGAACGATCACGACCACGACCGTAGTCACGAGCAGAAGCACCACGATCATTACGTCGTTCATCCCGATACGGATTGACGTTGTCACGAAAATTGTCACGGCGTGTGGGTGATCTCGACCTGGACCTATAGTGTCTTTGATCCATAGTACGAGCATCATGCGCCTGATAGGAGCCAACAGGAGGTCGTTCATACGGAGTCAAGCCCTTCTCAGTTGCATACGTTTTTGCTTGAGCAATGGCATCACCAATATTGACAGTACCGGATGTAATTGGTCTAATGGCACTTAAATCAAAACCTCCAGGTGCTGAAGATTGCTGTACAGGGGGATAGCCCCCAGTTGCATAGGGAGATGCTTGGGTCGTTGGCGGGATTGTCGCATATGCATTAGGTGGCGGCCCTTGTTGATAACCTGGGATAGCGTAGGGTGTTGGACCTTGGGAGGTGGGAGTCGCAGCTCCATTTTGCGCCGCTATAGTACAATATCATGGTCAGATTCGATTCATGAGGCTATCAGAAAGACTGCGCAAGAAGAGAAAGGAAGAAAAAAAAAAAAAAACACGTTCAAAGTTTCATACCTGCTAGAGCGGCGAGGATTGCCTGGACGTTTGGTTGAGCTTCTGCCATTGCGCCCACAATACAGTCCGGTCGGCAATTCCACTTTATCGGGGATTCAACTTGTAGGCAAAACTCCTTGGATGACAAGTTTGTTGCAGCAAGATCAAAGAGCAGAAGTCTATGTATCAAGATCGACGACAAATCCTTGGCCCAAAAGATAAAGTCGCGAGTCGCAAGGCACGCAAATGCACTTTTGTGATGATGGACAAGTGTTCAATGTTATACGTTTAGTCAATCAATCAATCAATGCGTCAGATGATCCCTCGACTAGAAGTTGACTAGAAGTTGACTAGAGGTTGACTAGAGGTTGGCTTGGTCAGATCAATTAAGTTGATGGCGAGGTGCAAAGTCGATCAAAAGCAGTCCGAATCAATAGTTGAATTTTTGTTTTTTTTTTGTCTGTCAATTTGCCTCTGACCTAGGTGTGATACAGTAGGGGAAGTACTGTAGAGGTGTGCAGGTAAGGGGGTTGACGGGAACTTGGGGAGATGAAGAAGAGAGTGTAAGGGTAGTCCGGATTTAATTCACCGTTGCGCGTGAATATATGTATTGGAATGCTTCCCTAATCTTGAACGGCCAAGTGTGTGTGTGTCTTCCTTACCGATCCACTAGACAAAATCAATCAAAGAAGAAGGAAAATCCTTTGGAGGAAGGTGAAAGATTTTGTGTGTTGGGGGAAAACGATTATTTTTTTTTTCCCGGGAAGAGAACATGAACAAATGTTTAAATGTTGAACGAGAAGTGGATGGGTGTAAGAAATGATTGCAGGGGAAGAGCGATACTAAGTATATATCTAACAAAAAGATTAGGGTAAGGTACGTTAGGTATGGTATTAGGTACCTAGCGTTATGCAAACCTCTCCCTGAGGAAGGTGCTAACCTTTTTCGGCTGTTCCAAGACAGCTGTTTGTTCGCGGCTTATTGTTCTTTTACTGGCTCGAGACGGACCCACTACTTTAGTCATTCAACCTATGCCAATTATATTATCACATGTATGTACCGCACCTGCCACGCAGGTACGTCTCTGCAGACTCACAAAGGTAATAAGCATTCACTTTTGGTAAGGAGCTGTTCTTGGTCTGCCGTGCGCCGGCCTAAAGTAACTTTATAAAGAGTACAACTAACAGGACGGGAAAGAAGCACCTCTTGAGGCATAAGTACCTAGGTAGACATCGTCTTCATGTGTTAGTAACGATTTGATGAATTCTTCTTCTTTCCACCCCCTTTGACCTGTTTTCTCTTCCTCTCCTGGAAGGTGCAATTATAAATATTTATCTCAATTTACGTGAAATTTTCGGTGCCGTCCCGAGTCGTCTGGTGTTTTCTCCTCTTGTCCCTTATCATCTGGTTCAAAATTTGGAGTTTCTCTCTTAGCTCACTTATATTAGCTTTCGAGCCCGTATTCTAATTCGCAAGCTCTACTGGTGACTGTCTCCATAGTCAATTTAACAGTGGCTGATGCACTTGATCTTCTTCATATTTGAAGTCTCTTGATATTTGATTCTGCCACGCATTCTGGCTTTACAAAAGTCCCGAGTCCTGTCCTATTGTACTGAGTCTGGCGATAGTATTTTCTACATATACCATGGTCTATATTTATTGAAGAAATCTGCGCTGGTAAACGTCTGTCACAATTCTAATATTCTGCTGAGCTCTAGGACTCGGCTACCCAGTTCGATTGGGAAAAATACGTCTGGTCTGCCGGCGTGGATCGCATGCTGGGGATGCTGGTATCTTGTTAGGGTAAGATATAGGCTTTTTAATTATAAAGAAGAAATGCTCATATCTTATCTAGGTTAGAAGCTATCTTGAAAATAGAGGTGTTAGAACCCGCCGGGGAATTGTCAACGCCAATCCAACCCGGTTATCAATTGTACGCCTTTTTTAGAGCTGTCTCTAAGCTACCTAAGTACCTAGGACCTAGCGGTTGTTTCTCGTTCAGGTACCTAATCAAAAGGAGCTAAGAAGATGGCTAACTGACGAAGAATTTCTATAAGGAAGGAGTGGTTCGGACGTGGGGGGGCTAAAAGTGGATGTGGGAATATATGGAATGAGAGAAGGTACGGAGAGAAGGTACGGAGAGGAGAAAAGGAAAAGAAACCTTCAGATGGAAGGGACGTGTGAGGAGGTCTACCTACGCATAATAAATAGGGAAGGAACATTCTGCTGCTGCCCCGAGACCAAAGCTACGTAAGGTACGCATCTGATGATCTTGTACCCGCCGTACCTCCGAATTATATAACCTAGGCTGCACCTCACGTAGATACAGCGCCGATGCAAGTGTAAACACAGGTGTCTGCTGCTAATAAGTCCAACAGGTCCTGCATATCCATAGTGCTGCACCGGCCATGCTGTTGTCCATGACAACACTCAGAGTCAACACTGAGTCACGCGGTAAAGCGAATCAGGCGCGCTACATGTACCGTCTTTCTATTTAACCCTTCCGTCCTAATTCCATTTCATCTTCCTCGAGTCTCATCATCGAGTAGCATTGATTTACCCACGATCACAAATCATCAACCATCTTCGTCTATACAAAAAGATGGACGGTAAGGGATCACAAAAGCGCGATGGTCGTCGCGGCCGACATCACACTTCTGGATCCTGGCGAAAATCCCATGATTCCTCACAGCAAGACCGTAAGCAGGGTCGCCAGCAAGGTAACCAACAGGGTAACCAAAAAGACCATCAGGATCATCAACAAGACCACCAGCAGGATCCCGTACTGGATTATCCTCCATATCGCCCGCCCATTCATGGACTAGCTCATCAGCCAACCTATCAGCAGCCAACTCATCAACAACAGCCTAGCCAGCAACAACCTAAGAAGAGACAACCTGAGAAGCAGCAGCCCGTTCAGGGACAAGCTCAGCAATCAGCCCGCCAGCAAAAGCCCGATAACCAACAGCCTGATAAGCAACTGCCTGTTCATGGACCAGCTCAGCAGCCAGCCGATCAGCAGCAGCCTACTCAGCAACGGCCTGACAAACAACAACCTGAAAAGCCACAATCTGATAACCAGCAGTCCGATAAACAACAGTCTGAGCAGCAAAGCTTCCAACCCTGCCAGACCCCCAACGAGGTAAGTTCCAAACAATCTCAATAAATATGTTAGTTTTCCTGACTTGGTTATATAGACTCAACGACCGCGCTCTCCAAAGGCGGTTACTAGTGAGGTTGACGCTTTGAGACGCGCTATAGAATTTGTCGGACAGCGCAATGCCGAACTGCATATCCAGTTCGAGGAGCTTAAGGGAGAATTTTCGGGCATGAAAGAGAAATACACGATACTCGAGGGTTCAATCAAGCAGAATATTGCTAGACTCCCTGGCGGCACCCAACTCCTACAGGCCATGGCAGAAAGGGAGAGACAGAAGAGGCGCCTCGCAATCCGCAATTCGCTATTGATCCCCAGCCAGTCCCAAGTAATTCCACCCGAGGAGAAGCCTTACATTGAGAGTGTCATTGAATTCTGCTATGAGCTTCTCCAGCACGAAGTTAACGTATCCAATGAGCTTCGTAAGGAGCTCGCTTTAGTTACTGCGGAGAATGCCGAGCTTATTGGTCGCCTCGAGTCCAAGTCCAAGTCCAAGTCCGACCCCTGTCGCGGATATTGTGCTTCTCATTAGAGTCTAAGCTGGGATTCACTATATTATTCTTTCTTCTTCCATCATAGACATCGTTTTTGATTGTGGACTGACTGGTAAGTTACGTCAGTGTACTACTATGATTTGAGATCCGAGATCTGAGTCCCTGACATACTTTAGGTTGTAGTCGTTGTCTTTGATTCTACGGATATCACCAGCTGCTTTTAGATCGTCGCCATATGGTCTCTAGTAAACGAAAGAGATTGAGGGTATATGTGGTTTGCTTGGAAAAAAGGATGGCCTGTGTAAACTACGTTATTCTTGGCAAAATTCCCCTAGGTACATGTAACAGGAGGTACGCTCTTGTCTGTAGCATAGTTTGGCATCCCAAATAGATCTCGCAATCAGATTTCCCATCTCCTAGCACGCGTTTGATAAGCTTCCGTTCCCAATTCTTATAATGTTTCTCCCGCTAATCCATCTTGCCTTTGAGTTTGTGTATATGTACCACATTACAGATAATTCAACTCTGGCCACAACATTTAGTAAGATCAGGATTAATAGCTCTCGAATTTGCCTCGAGAATTTGACATGTCATATGATCTTGCCTATGGTAGCCGCTTTAATGATTGTTTCGGGACGGTGCATGTTAAACGTTCTTTACCAAATAACTTTTCGGCTTGTAAAATGCAGGCTACCAGATGATCCAATAACAGATTCGTTTGTTTATATTATGTACGTAGGTAGTTAGGTAGGTACCTAGGTTAGATATTTTTGATACTTTGGGTGAGGTAGGATTGTATTGATATATGTAGTATACCTATGTATTAATATCTGCCTTCTTCTTTTTTTCTTTTTCATTTTTTTGCCCGTTTAAAATAGAAGGAAATATATCTGAAGGCATCCAAGTGATGAGTCTATGGGGAATGACCAATAATACAAGGGAGAAAAAAACGATATCCTGCGCTTCGCACGAGAAATATCACGTTGGCCTAACAAGTTTTGTTTCCGTAGTGATACTTAGCGACTCCTTTGGGAACCAGTATATCCGCCGACAGCTGCAACTGCCTTGATAACAAAGGGCTATCTCCTAGGCTACAGGGGCGCGTAGGTATATTAGCTGCCAGTTGCCTTGGGGTTGATGCTCTCTTTTTGCTCTTGTCGTAAATGTACAAACGGAACATCAGAAAGAAATTGTCCAAGATAAACGACACGTCTACTCAATTTATCTTCCTGTCCTAATCCCACATTACGAAATTTGCAAGCACCGAAGAGCGAAAACCCACCGATATCATCGACGATGGCAACCAACAACACCCAGGCTTCTATGGAAGCTCGGGAGCGAGGTAATGTCTTGTACCGAAAAGGTCGGTTCAACGACGGTAAGAATTCACTATGCTGGCTACTTAGATTATTTACTTAAAATGATAATATAGCATCAAAAGAATATCAGAAGGCTGCCGCTATGGCTCCTTCAGATCCCTCTCCATTGTCGAACCTTTCAGCCGTCAGCTTCGAAACTGGCAAATACATAGAATGCATTGAGTTCGCGACAAAAGCGTTGAGCCTCCTTAAATCCGGCCCAACAAATGATACTTCCAAGCAGAAATTGCTAATGAGACAAGTGAAAGCTTATCTTCATCTATCGAGCTTCAACGACGCTGAGGATGTCCTAGACCAATTGGTTCCAGGCAAGGAGGTCAATGATCTTCGTGACTCGGTTAAAGAGTTAAGAGAAATTTATGGCTTTCCGCAGCAGCAAGAATTACTACTTGAGATGCTGGTACAACTACCGCGTTGGAAATTATGCATGTAAGTTGCATCCAAGCACTAAGAACTGGCTATTGGGCTGACGTTTCAAAGCAACGACGAACCCGAGTATTTTTGTTTCGGTAACGACTATGCCAAATCAGTATACACAGCTGAGCTAGAGAAATCTGCTGGGAAGGACCCAGTCTTATCCATCATGTTCTGTGGCGTTTCAGACGCTCGTCATGTCTTCCACACTATCTTACAGTACGCTGTAAATAAGAAGGGGCCTCAGAAACTGCACATAACCATGGTAGACCATAAACCGGTTGTTGTGGCCCGCGATCTGGTATTCATCAGCTTACTGCTTGAAGCGGCTGCTAATCAAGGGTCAAGAGACGTGGCTCTACTAAGCCTAAGTTATGCATACTGCGCTCAAGTCATCCCGCCATTCGCCTGGGGTAAACTGCAAGATACCGTTAACAAGTTACTCGACCGGCTCGAGAAGAAACAACAGCCTACAGAAATGGTTTATCTCCCGACTCAACAGATAGATGGGGTCATGGCGGTCTTGAAAAGCTGGCAGGGTACTCTTCTGACGATGTACAAAACCTCTGAAATTCGTCGCTATGTGGCCGAACATGAGGCTATGGCACATGGGGAAGAGCTGGACATGTTTTCCAAATTTGTTATAGACAAACGGACCTTCAACGACTTCTCTGTCCTGTTTCCCCCGCAGGATATGCTGTCGAGTCTCGAGCCGGGCTTGTCCGCGCTCTTTGCAGATTACCAGACGAGAAAGCAGGGAGCTCAGAAGCGCCTCTCTGACTACCTGGATAAACATTGGAAAGTAAACTTTACGGTTCTCGATGCGAAAATGCATGCAAGGCTGGAAGAAGAGGCTTTGGATGTGTTAGAAAGACACCCATTTAGCGTTATCGCATCAACATTGGAGCAGCTGTCCGCAGTAAGGGCCCGCGGTGGATCAATGAACTGCTTGAAGCACATGAAGGACTTCTTCGAGAAAGTCAGCCTCAACTTGGTCCAGCTACGTGGTAGGCTGACAATGGAAATGATTGTCAGTGACATGGCCGAAGTATTGGAGAGAATGCGCTATGGCATATTGGATCGCCCAAAACAAAAGGGCAGTGCTGGAGATACGGACCTGTCAACCACCATCGACTGGCCCCTACGATATCATTTGATCCATCTGAACAACATCCCGTAAGTTAATCTTATATCTAACTGACAATGAGAGGCAGAAGGCTAACAAATTAAACAGAGATTTTTTTGGAGGGTCATTAACTAGCTTCCTTTATGGACCCCCCGTATTAAAGAAAGGGGTTGGATCAGGCTTGACCCTTTGTTCCCTCAAGGGTTGGGAGAACATCGATCATTTCAACTCGGAGAACTTATTGATGTATGATCAAAAATTGATCGAGAAGCATTTCCAAGTCAAGCTAGCCAAGGAACATTCAAGACAGGAAACATTCATATTTCAATACTATCGTTGGGAGAAGAGCGAGACTGGATGTCAATCTTTGGACAAGCTAATGCCACGAGAGAGCTTTTTTAGATGGTTGTTCGCCCACTACCTTAAGCTATGCATACCATTTCCTCGGCCCCCTAATGAAATTTGCTTATTTGCACCTCTCAACATGACCACGTTCATAAGGCTGCTGGTTCAGATGGGTGAGCAGGGCTACCCTGGCCATTGGCTGTCGAGTATCATCACGTCTCTTAGTCGCGGTATAGTCACCACCACAGCTAGAACATCCAGGAGCAAGCTGCTTGAGCCTAGTGCTGTGGATAAAGTATACCCGTCTCGCATTATTTGCGTTAAGCCTTGGTCAGCAGAGTTCACTACGCTTATTGCCCAATGGCGCAGCCTTCTCCCCTATACCGCCGTGGTACCGAGCGGACTCCTACCTCCCCCAGAGGCCATCGTCGAGTACTCGGTCAAGATCCCACATACCTGGGCTCCCTACCTCGACTGCCCCGAATTCATATTGGTCTTTTGGAACGCCCGAAAGTACCCCGTGCCACCACGCGATCTATACGCCGTAGTTCTTGACGACGAACGAGGAAGCAAGGCGCCTATCATGCAGGAGATGAGGGAAGATGGGCTCCACATCTTGACTACGGTCGACTATGTCATGGATACCTGCACGGCCACATTCTGGTTCAGAAGCGACGTGATGGAGTCGATGCTGAGAGAAAACTGGGCCGTTTTCTTCGGCAGGACTGATATGTGGACGCGGCACTCACCAGCACATCCTCTTAGGTACGTCCTCTTAAAGAAGAGGACCTGGAAGGAATGCGTAACTGCTTGATATCGCCTGTGTAATTTACCTAACCTTAGGTACCTAGGTAGTTCACGCATGTACAGAGTAGGAGAATCTGAGCGATAGGGTCACGATTCATTACCTACCTACCTACCTAGGCAGTTAGATAGGAATAAATCCATACGAGCATGTTTTATTATACTTCTCGGGCTAACGACCATATGGACCAGATATACGTAAGATAGGTACCTAGATTTTTTTGATTTTTTCCCCCCGAGAAATCACCCTGTGAATTTCATACTGACTAGGTGTTTGCTGTCTAATGCTGATGGGAGACCTCCAGAAAAAGATGTCCCGCTGATGTGGATAATTACTGAAGTCTATTTAAGATGCGCTCCAGTTTCTATCCGAGGCGTCTGGGGTGTTATTAGCGCTGACTGCTCTATTGGCTAGTGGTGTTCGGCGCTTAACATCGGCCCGCTATATCTCAAAATCTTGTTTGCTAGGTATCTACAATGGGGACATGGAAGCTACGGTGTCGGCATGTAAATAATTTGCGTAGGTATACCCATTACCTACTGACCTACTCGGCATCCCTAATCTGTACCTACCTATTTTCTTCCCGCCGTACTCGAGTTGCACAGCCCAGTTGATCTGTTTGCCTGTTCATTTGAAGCTCTTCATGGCGGACAAGGGGGGTTCGGCTAGCGTGGATGCGACGCAGCCGCCAGCGACTTTTCGGCCAATCGTCTTACACAACTGCCGCTGATCTGAGATTGCGTTTGAACCTATGGCGGGAGGCGGCAAGAAAGGTACTGCAAATTCCTATAACTCGATGTCCGACAAAGAAACCCATAATTTCGATAATGCACGACCTTTTCCGAATTTCCGAACTTTTGTCTTTAATTTTTGGTCGCTTATTCTGTATAGGTATCATAGATCACTAACGCCTACCTCGGGATAGTTGGGAAGGTAGACAATCTGGGCTCGGCTTAATATAACATCTACTTTCACAAGGTATTTGGGTAAAGAGATCATTTATATGGGAAAGTTTTCAATTGCCCAAGTTAGTCTTTCTTCATAGATCCGAAGGCGCAATAAAGTTTCCAGATTCTCCACTTAGGGATCAATAACGTAGACCCGGAGGCAAGCCGTATGACACGTTTCGATTGGCTGGGAGATCTTACTCATCATGTCTGTACCTTGTACCTAACAAAAGTTGTCCAACCCATTTTCTTCATTCTCCTGTTGAAAGTGTAAACCCTTCAGAACATCCAGTCATTTTATGTACCTACTTAGGTAGTCTTGCGAATCAAGGCTATATGTATTCTGCGGACATGACTCTTAGGTACTTTTCGAAGCTTGTAACCTACTTAGATGTATACATTCTCTACGAGGTGACACATAGTCGCTGTTTCGATCTCTTCGTGCGCCTCATGACGCAAGTCGTCGGCAGGAACCCTTCCTGCACACAAGAGGCGCATGCCGTATGCAACCCTGCCAAAGGAAGAACGGGAGTTTAAAATGTTGTTATATGCAGTCTGCTCTATTTAATGTCACCTAATCTAGCAGCCCTACTAATTTAAATCGGAACCTCAACCGCACAACGTCATAGCAAGATCGTGACGATTAACGGACTTACAAACCAGTCCGAATATGCAATCTACAATGCTTAGAATCCAGAGGAGTAGGAGGACCTTATATATGTTTACTACGACTTGGTAGAACCCTTGTCAGATAACTGAGTAGCCACCTAGGTGGGTATGTTCGCATCAGTACGTATTCACCTAGCAAAAGCGTGCATTTCGACCTCGGTGTGGTGGAAAGACGCACAACTGGATGCGAGAATCACGATATAAAACTCCCTCAGTAAGAGGCAGTGACCTCCATTATTAATTGACATCTGATTCGCATTTGACCTTAAAATCGATATCCTGGCCAGATAGATGAGCCAAGGAAATCAGCTGGTGAGGGCGCGGAGACAAGGGAATCGACTGGCTGAGAATGATCGCTGGCGCTTAAGCTACGTCTCTACACCGCGCGTAACCTTCACGAACAAACTGAACCGACAAAGAACTTTCTAATTAAGTACGGTGGATATGCGAAACAAAGACAACTATACATTCTATTCTGAAACAAGACCCGTCTTGATCATTCGGCCCTTGAGTTGTTGTTGTGGCCGCGAGGTGGGTTGAGATTTGACATTACACCATTTCTTTATCATTCAACAGCTCCCCCCCTCCATCATCTTCATCTTCATTGTCCCACTACAATCACTTTTTACTTGTCAATTACAGCAAATTTCTTTTTCACTTCTCTGTCACCTATTGTGACGTTAATGCAGTTACCACACATACGATACGTCGTTGAATGAATCACGACCCTTTTTTTTTCTCTTCTCTTATTTTTCGGCCGCATTTCTCTATTTATAAATTCCTTTGACGATACCTTTTTGTTCCATCTTAACACGACCACATCGCACAGAAGCGGCACAAAAGTCCCCCAAAAAGCATATCTGGTACGGCTTCTAGGAAGACGAGACAATCCATCAGGAAATCCAATCCTGCTTTCGTTCTTCTCAATTTATTATTATTTTTTTTCCTTCTTCGACATTTTAGTTATACCCAACTTTCGTTTTTTTTTTTACGACAATAAGAACATCCAAAACACTTGGATAAACTCGAAAACATCAAGCCTATGGCTATCTTTCGCGAACAGGAGGGCTTCCCTCAAGTACCTTCTTCACTAAGACACGATGCCTACGAAACTAAGGACGTACGAAGCATGAAGATCCGCGAGCTTATCTCTCAGAGCTCCGCCAAAGGTCCTACTCCCTACCTGGGGCTTGGCTCGCGACTCTCTCAGATCTGGTTCAACCGATGGACCATCCTACTACTCCTAGTATTGGTCAACTTTCTTTTGACCATAGGGTCTCTGAATGGAAACCTCGACGACGCTAAGGTGAAGGCTCTGGCAGCATGTACGAAGGTCGAAGATGTTGGTAGTGCCATGGCTTCGATGCCTCATTACCTGTCCGTCGGAGTCAACCGACTCACTGCATCTGGTATTACCGAATCTGTACACGCCTTGATGAAGATTCTTGACATGATCCTTACCGGCATCGAGCAGCTAATCCTCTTCGTCATCGGTATGATGACAGACACCTACGTCTGTTTGATTACCATGGTGGTTCACGGAGCACTGAATGCATCGTCGCTCGTCATTACCGAAACCACTGAGGCCATGAATGATGCCATTGATGGAGTTGCTAAGGCAATCAATGGCACAGCTGACGACCTCCAGAAACCCGTGGACACCATGTACTCGATCATAAACGGCGCAATCAACGCAGGCGAACAAGCTACCAGCGCTGTTGGAGGAGCTATTAACACTGCAACAGCTGCAGTTGGGGGGGCCATCGAGACTGCTATCGGTGGCATTGGTGATATCTTTAACAAACGTGATGACATACCTCCGCCGCCCGAGATCACCGGCACGGTTTTCAAACGTATTGATATTCCGCCTAAACCGCAGATCGCTGGCGACATCAAAGCGGTCGCTGCCAAGCTCTCGAACGTCAATATCAATACCACCGGTTTCGTGTCGGATTTGGATGCTCTCAACCAAGAGCTCCCCGATTTTGACGATATTAAGAACCTGACTGCTATGGCCGTATCGTTCCCGTTCAATCTTATCCGAGAGCAACTCACCAAGGCTTACGGCAACTGGGAGTTTAACGATACTGTATTCCCCGTAGCTAAGAAAGAGGCTCTTTCGTTCTGTTCCGATAATACTGCTATCAACGACTTCTTCGACGGCTTATACGAAATTGCCCACACCGCAAAGATTGTGGCAATCGTGGTATTGATTCTTCTTGCGATCGCCGCCTGTATCCCGATGGCCTACATAGAGATACGTCGATGGCGCCGTTCTCAGATCAGTGCTTCGGATGCGTATGATGACATGGATCTTGTATACATGTCTTCACGCCCCACAACGGCCCGAGTTGGTTATTGGATTGCTTCGAAGGTTGGCGAGAAGCGAAGGGTTCTAGTCCGATGGTGCATCGCTTACGCTACATCACTGCCCGCTCTCTTCGTCCTTTCTCTGGCTTTAGCTGGATTTTTCTCTTGCTTCTGCCAATGGATGCTATTAAACACTATCCAGAAGGAGGTTCCAGAGCTCGCTAACCAAGTGGGAGACTTCGCCAACCAGGTAGTAGGCACTCTGGATGGCGTCTCACAGAAATGGGCGGACGATGCAAATGGTGTCATTACATCCTTCAGCACTGAGATTAACGACGATATCCTTGGAAAGGTGACGAATGGTACTGCTGCCATCAACAACACCCTGAACACCTTCATGACGGAGATTGATAAGGGCCTCACCACAGTTTTTGGTCATACAATGTTCAAGGATCTTGCCGCGAACACGGTCCGATGCTTGATCGGGCTGAAGGTTGAATCAGTCCAAAAGGGTCTCACCTGGGTACATGACCATGCTCATATTAACTTCCCCGTGTTCCCCAACGACGTCTTCTCTGTCGGTGCAGCCAAGTCTATCTCTGGCGACTCAGACCTTACGTCTTTCCTGGCCTCTCCAAGCAGTGTCACCACTGACGAGATAACGGGCTCTGTCACTCACGTCACAGATTGGCTGCGCAGCAATATCATCCAGGATGCGTTGGTTGCAACTGGTCTTCTCTTAGTCTACGTGATCATTGTCCTGATAGGTGTCATCCGCACTCTCGTCGGCCATAGCGACGCCGCAGGAGATGCCCGCAAGAGGCGAATAGATAACTTCGACCCGTCTCAACCAGCCGGAGGCATGCAGATGCCGCAATTCAGCGGCGCAGGCGACACCAGTGCTCACTCCGACCATCAAACCTCGCCATTTGCCCGGGACGACGCCTTTAGCCGCGGAGCTGTGCACGGGGGACCTGTTACCACCGAGGAGGCACCCCCCTACACGCGCCACAGTACTTATGTCCAGTACGGCGACACAAAGCGCGCGGATCACGACCCATTCCCGCCCAACTACAATGGTGGACGGGCGTTGACCGAGGATCCCTTTCGAGACCCGAAGCACGGTTAATCACCATGATTAGATTTTTTTTTATTATTGGGGTGATTATGCGCAGTCAGCATAGGCCCTTTTTCTTTGTACTTTTCTTTTATTCATTGGCGATTGTTATTATTACAGCATACATACATATACCCAAACACAAAACTCTCTTCCTTTCACTAATATCAACGCATCCTACATCTCCTTGGGCAGATATCTCTAGGGTACTCAGACGAGAGTTGGATGAATAGATGAGGCATCATTCTTGCATTGGCATTGGTACGGTATGGCATAGCATTGCATCAGCGGCATTTCATTCATTTATTCATCTGTCGTACTCATCAGGCGAAGACAAAAAAGGGGGGAAAGGAGAAAGAGAGATCCGGCATCTCGGCTCAAGCCAACAACGTAATTATTCAGTCTTCTCCTTTTTTTTCTTCTTCTTCTGCATTACGCGTCCCTGGAATGGACACATGGTTTACTAGAGATTGGACGTTGGGAATTGCATCTGCGGCGTCTGCGCAAAGGGAACTCAACGGTCTGGAAAGGGAGGCCTGTACGATAATTAGGGGCAATAGTTGCCCTATATATTAGTTTAGCCGATAGCGACTAAAAATGAGTATCATTAAACCTTTTCTGCTGTTGCTTCTCTCGTATTCAACATAATCCGTGTGTAAATTGTAAATCATTAATGGGGTTCAAGGTAACGAATAATATCACCGTAAAGTAAGAGGTACGACTTTTCACTAACATACAGGCGGGTAACTTATGTGAAAAGATACTGGGGCAGAATCTTGAGGCACCTAATTGCAGAAGGGGATATATCGGTAATTTATCGTATAACGGTTTGGATAGAAGTCATAAGCTATTTTTATTCATGGTATATATACGCCAAACTAGAAGGCCATTCCCCATGCAACCGTACACAGGTGAGGTACTTACACGATATCAAACACCAATCTCAAGGTAAATACAGTACTCATAACACCCAGGTCCATTGCTCCCATTATAAATTATATTTTGTCTTCCACTAGCACAACCACTATGGCCATAACTAGACGTGTACCTCCCCTTTTCTGGTATTGTGACCGTAATCCTGGCTCTTGGTAAGGACAGCTTGAAAAGGGGGCCTTATAGACCTCTCCTTAAACCTTGGTGCGTTGGTAACGTGGTGGCGGGAGACTCTTGGCAGTAGGAGCTCGAATTGTTTGGATACCGAAGAGCAGGATTCCCATGTGGTGCTTCATGCCCGAAGACATAACGAATACCAGTAAAGTAAGTGTATGGCGTAGCATTACCAACCTCCGTAGCCTTAGTATCTTGCAGCGTAGTGTCCGACCGCAGGTAGGGAAGCCTAAACGGCGTAAGTCCCCTACGCTGCTTCTTTACCCCCCTCGTGGTAAACCTGTCGTCGCGTTCCCTTACCAAGTCGACGGCGTCAGTCTCCTATCGTGCCGCCGTGGTGGGAAAGCTTCGCGAGCTCAAGAACATGCCCTTTACGCTACGGATCGCGTCTTTCGTCTTCTTCACCTCGTCGTTGGCCTCCGAGGGGCTGGTGCTGCGGCCGTACCCGAAACCGCCGTATACGGACGAGAAGTCCATCATGGGCGGGAGACCCAGCTTGTCGACCTCGTCGCGGACTTCCCGCAGCAGCGAGTTCAGGTCCGCGGCGCCTTCGGCGTGGCGCACGTGCATGTCGTTCATCTCGCGCAGGGAGGCGCGGAGGGCCGTCAGACGCCGCGCTTGCGAGTCGATGGGCTTGTCGGCGAGGCTGCTTGCGCTGGACCCGAATTCGGCGTTCATCATGACGGGGGAGGTCTGGGTGCCGACGTCGCGGTGGAACAGCTCCGTCGGATCGCTGAACGTGCTCTCCCCGTCGTCGATATCCGCATACGATGCGCCTCTTCCCCTTCCCCCTTCGTTGTCCAACAGCAGTCTCGATCGTAACGGCTTGCCGTTGTGATACGGGACCTCGCTGGCGGTCTCCTCGAGCTTCTCGACGAGCCGCTCGAGCTTGGAGCTCACGTGCGACAAGTACTCGGAGCGCGCGTCGTTGAGGCTGTTGACCATGGGGTTGACGCCGAAGCGCGCGGCGCCGTAGAGGAGCGTCCATATGCTCCCCGTGACGGCGAGGATGTTGCCGAGGCGGGTCGGGGTGATGAGCGGTTCGGGCTTAGGCGCGGTGGTGAGGAACTCGGGGTACGTTATGATGGGCGCAACGTCGCTTGGAGTCGTTGGAGTCGTGGTTGTTGATGACGAAGATGAAGTTGTTTGGAGGGCTTTCTCGACATCTCTGCTTTGCTCCGCGGCTTTCCCCCCCTTTGTCTCCTCCTCGTTAGATTCGGTATTCGTAGGTGTGTTGCTGTTGTTCGAAGACTGTGCTGCATCTTGCTCGGCTTCGACTTCGTCTAACAGCTGCTGGATTTGGGTATCGTCAAGCCCTTTTCCCTTGAGGAATTCCCTTTTCTTTTCAATGCTTGAGTTTCGAACCGTCTCGTCCTTTAGGAACTTTCGGACCTGATCGAGGTTGACTTCTGTCGTATCGGCATCTTGTGCCTCGCTGGTTTCGGGCGGCTCTTTTGTCTCGTACTGTGCGTGCTGCCAGGAGGGTATCTTTTGCTTGGGATCGGCCATGATGGCGATGATCCTCTCTATATATTAAGCAGTATCAAGAGTACAGGCAAACCGAATTGGATTATCAAGAGGCAAATGATTGAGCTTGGTAGCAGTTTGGTAGTGGTAAACACGGCAACGCGAAGGTAGTAATCTTATCTCTGGCGTAATCAGCCTCGGTACGTTGTCCGGGGCTCTAAATTGGAACCGAGCACCTGCAATGGCTGGAGACTGTAGGTACATAGGTACGTAGGTACGTACATACTTACCTAAATTGATGGGGAAGATACCTAGCATGGATCAAGGGCTTTCACCGACCTCAGGCTTAGGTACATGAGGTAGGTACCTCTATGAGGCATGCCGCGGGTTCTACACGTGACGCAACCTTCAATCGCGCCCTTCAACTCGAATCATTTCATCGTCAATACGTTTCTTTCGGTTGGCAAAGGGTTAGAAAGTTCTTTCGGTTAGCAAGGATCATCTCAATCCAAAAGGGATTTTATATTTTTTACTTGTTTTAATTATTATCTTCCTACTCCTCTCATTATTTGCCCCCTTTTTAACGAGATCTTGGGTTGCGTATATTGAATATTCCGAGACGGTGCTTCTCCATCTCATTATCACAGGTTGGAAAAACATCTGGTACCCACCTGCATCACTACCGACGATCAAGAAAGAGGACCATTCGATTTTCCCATTCGATTTCAGTTCAAGTAAGCGCTTTCGTTTGCCTTTCAAGCGTTGCGCCCTAGTTGTTACACCTAGGAAGCTCGGTTACTTAGGAAAAAAACCAAACTGGGAAGACTGGCCGAACCACAGACCAATCGTCCAATCGTCCGAGTTGCTAAGGTTTGACGAGGTACTCAGCTGGAAAATCGCAAAAAAGAGGTATCCCAATTGACCTGTCAGCCACAGCTAGAAATTCCTATACGAATATACGAGGATACTCGGGATTCTCAATTCCATCATGTAAGTCTTAGCTGCAAATCCTGATAATGAGCCCCTTGTTTTCTCTCGTCAGCATACGCCATCTTCACCTGTCCCGAATTCATCAGTACCTGTACACAATGTCAATGTCCTTTAAAATTAAAGGGGTCGAGTAATGTTGGGGAGATTCATATATCATAAATTGTCAGTGTGATGAGAAATGGTATATGGACGATATTCAAGTGAATAAGTGATAACGGTGAGAGAGGGGGTGGAAGGTTTGATAAAGGAAGATAGGAGAGAGGGGAGATTGGGGATTGGGGGATGGGGGATGGTGCAACTCGATGCCGATGCGATGCATAACGCAGGTCAATGCTTGTTTGCCTTGGGTCTGTGTACGGTGTGTCCAATGTGTGCATGCGTGCGTGCGAGCGTGCGAGATATAAAAGAAAAATCTTTGTTGTCGGGGGTTGGCTGCATCGACTGCATCAAGTGCATCTATTGCATCGAAAAGGAACGAAAAAAAAAGGGTCTTGGTGTGTTGCCTCAAATATGTTGTTGAACAAATTCAACTGGTTGAGCTTCGATCCCAATGGCCAATGACCAATCGCGATCACATATTCCCCGATCTAAGCATCCAAGCATCCCAAGCATCTAAACATCCCAAGCCATTCAACCATTCAACCATCTTCATCCAAAGCGGCAACCTGCTTCTTTTCTCACACACCCCGACCCGGTGCTTGTTTGCGCACCGTAGGTACCAAAGGCGACCCAAAGGCAACCCAAAGGCAACAGACCTTGGCACCCGTCAAAGGCAACCAATATAGTACAAACTATCCATAAGCCAACGGAACAAGCAACTTATCAAACACCAGCGTGTCACGGCGTCTGACGCCCCAAGCTTATTTCAACCTCGAAGAAAAAAAAAACATTATAAATAACAGGACGACCCCCTTGCGGCTTGCGCGCCACCCCCAAAAATAAAAGGCTATCTAGTATCTACCATATACCCAGACGTCGGAACTTACATATTGACTCGTTCTTTCATTTTCAAACACCAAATTTCGTCATTCGTCATTCGTCATTTAATCACCCAACTTCACTTATCTCTATTCACCTCATCTAAAAATAATATCTCCTCCCTTACTTACTCCCCCCTCCCCCCAAAAAAACATACTGAACATATATCCTCCTCCCCAACCTATCAACTCTCATCACTGATCACTTACCCCAACCCAAAATGACGTCTCGTCCACGCCGTGCAGCTGCCCAGAGGGCAAACACCGCCATAACTGACATGGTCGATAGCGACAACCATATCAATAGTCGTACGGGCAGAACCATGTCCTCCAGGACTTCTCGCCGATCTGAGGGTAAGAGTGCCGCGGCATCTGACTTGCGCGGTCCTCCTTCCGAACCCTCAGATTCTAACCAGCATATCCATTTTACAGTTAAGCTTCCAGCTAGCAAACTTCGCCAGGCCACTTCTAGCCGCGCCGGTCAATCCTCCCGTCAGCAACCTTCTACCCCTGGAACCGGGGATGGGAAGCGGAATCGTTCCCAGAAGAAGAGTTATGTCGTAGACACTAGCGATGACGAAGACGAAGACGAAGTAGAGGACGAAGTTCAAGTTGAAGAGGATGACGACGATGACGATGACGACGACGACGAGGATGCCGAAGGAGAGGATGACGACATGGCAGACGAGGATGCCGAAGGTGAAATTGTTGTCGACGACACCATGGATATCGACGCCGAAGGAGACGATGATGATGATCTCGGCGAAGAAGATGCCGAGGGCGAAGACGACGACATGGATGTGGATCAGATCCCCCCTCCGGCACCTGTAATCAAAGTCTCAAAGCCTCAAGCTAAGAGTACCCCTACCGGCAAGTCAAAGGCGTCTACTAAATCTAACGCAAAGGCTGCCGCCTCTCAAGCGAGGGACAGCGACGATGACGAAGAGCTTAGCGAACTTGAAAGTGAAGCCGACGAAATTCAGGACACTGTTAAGGTAGGAGGAGGTGACGAAGAAGATGCCGAAGGGGAAGATGAGGAAATCGAGGCAACCAATATCGCCGAAGACGACGAAGAAGACGACGCCGATAGTGACGGCGGCGCTGAAACCCCTGATCTTACCCGAATGACTAAACGACAGCGTGCCCGCTTTGAAGAGAACGGCGATTCACTTTTGAAGCTCTCCGACGGTAAGCAAATTCGTAGACCCTAGTCAACAGTGTTTAGACTAACAAAATTCCAGAGGTACAAGCGAAGAAGCATTTCACAGCCGAGGAACTCTCTATGCGTCGTGCCGAGATGGCTCGCCGACGTCGTAACTTGAGTGAAAAGCGAAACGAGGAAGTTAAGGTAAGCTAGTGCTATTTGCGAGAACTATCCAATTTAACCCAGAGAATATGATAGCTAATAACTCGGATTTTAGATGGAGACTATAAACAAATTGCTCAAAAAGCAGGCCCCTAAAACTAACCGCAAGTCACAACTTGCCGGAGACCAGACTCCTGATGTTGAATCTCGGAAACCCAATCCGGTATTTGTCAGATGGGTCAGCAACAAGGATGGCAGTCGGGTCGGTGTCCCTGAAGAGATGCTCGCCGGTCCGTCGGGCAAAGTTTTTGTCCCAGGCGGCCTTGGGGGTGGAAAGATGGTAGAAGAAGTCTCGTAGACCAAAGATGATCACGGCTCTAGTGACTCTGGATTGGCAGATGCCACACGTTTTTCCTCGTGTATCCTCTAGATTACATTAATAGGGGTGTGTATATTATGGACTCGGCATGTTTCTTTTCGTTCCGGTGGAATTAAAGGGCATCACATTATTATATTGGGATTAGAGACTACACTTCAAAAAGTAGCAAGGGCAGTGACAATTAATAGAACGGAGCTTTCACGGCGTTATAGTGCCTCGAACTTAGACCCAGATGTTCCATGTTGAATCATGGTCACCTTTATGGAGATATTCACTTAATACAGGTGCTCCCTTTATAGCTCTGCCCGTACAGGTTACAAATCTTGAAATGTAATAATATCTGATAAATTAGGAATATTGGTCAAGGCACTAAACAAGCTTGCGCCCCTATATCAAACATTTGTGGTAAACATGTTCTTTCAGGTAAACCCAGGCGTTTAGTCCGGAACGTTTCAGCATCTCGAGGTCTAAACTACGTTAATTTTATTACTTAAACACATATTTACTCCCTTATTTGTGCCCCCATACGTTTTGTTCGTTAGGGAGTAATTTGCTATGATAATTCAAAGGGGCGTTTTTAGTTTTCCCGTTGGCTTATACGCTTTACCCAGGCATGTTACTATGCTCAAAGACAATACAAACCTCATTTGCATCAATTCATATTAACGAAACCTATTTACTGCTTAAAATACAACCTTGTAGCTAGAATTAACGCGAGGTAGACAAAGAATACAAATCTTTTGACGAGGCTTGGGTGTGAGTAACAATGCATTGTATAATTGTACCCAGGCTACGTTTACTATCATTGTATCTCCTTCACGAATCCACTGAGCAGCGAATATTTAATGTAGCTTCCTGACGATGTCGGCTATGATGTAGTAAGTTGTTAAAGATAAGAAGCTGCGGCAGAAGCTTGTCAGGCCATATCCGCGCCCCTTATCAAGTGACCGCTTTCTGTCGTTCGTGCTGTGACTTAGGTACATCAGATATTATCCATCCCGCTTGGTCTATTCCTCCTAAGAGCCTCAATTCAAATATATCTACTCTTGAGGAGGCCATATCATTAAAGCCCGTAGTACCCCTCCTATGAGCGAAATATACAGCTGGTGTTCCGTTGTTGACTCACCGCCTACTACTCGTACCTGATTCACTGGAATCACAAACAGCATTCAACCCCATCGTCACTCTACGCGTACATAGTTGTACCACTGAGTTGGCGTACCTCAAGCCAAGAAAGCCTGCGTCGGTAAGCAGCTGTCTATTAAACACTTCTCAAACTGCTGCATCTGAACGTTGACCGCTTTCGTACCCAACCACAAAATACACTTTTCAATCTCGTTTCCCAACTTTTACTTACCACTCTCTCCCTCTTCGCACATTCAACCTCTCTATTTCCCCAGAGCTTCACACGAGATTCTTGGGTTGTGTCAGCTTCGCCAATCATCCAGATACCTTCATCTGCCTATCAATATACATTCTGAATAGCCACACTTTACTCTATCATCGCCGAATCTCTGTCATTTATCTCCACGCTCCCTACAACAAGCAAATAAATAAGCAAACCAACACGATGCCCGAAAAGCGACCGCTACCCTCCGAACAAGAGGATCGCACCAGCCGCAAACGCGTCCGCACCAAGGCTAAATGGGTCACGGGCGCGAGTGAGAAGGAGAAGAATAAAGCTATCAACATGGCGCTGAGCAAAGCCAACGTCGGAAAGAAATACACCTGGATGGACCAGGTAAGCTCTCTCCTTAGTTCTCTATGGAAAGCCTTATCAAGTCTTGGGCTATAATAGCAATATGTTATCTCCAAAGGGTTACGTAGTGCTAACTAGTCACCCCAATAGAACACAGGCGCCATTAAGAAACCTGAGCCACCTGTAAAGAAGACTACGGCGGCAAAAGAATATGGCGTCACTAAACGTCCGGCCAGCCCTGAACTCCCTACACCTGCCCTCGCTAGTCCTCCTCCTACGGACGAAAGCTTTGTACATCCGAGCAATGAGAGCGCAGCTGGTGACGTCACAGAGGGCTTTAACGAAGACGTGGCGGAGATGGAAAAGGCGCTCGCCGAGGACGAAGAGTTCGGTGATATTGTAGCGGCCATGGAGGATGAGCTGGCTAAAGAGATAGATCCCCACGAGACGGCGACGGTGACGGAGAAGCAAGTTACTGAGGACCAGACAACTAAGTTAGAGTTAACCAACGGCTCCTCAGAAGACCCCATTGTCATTTCCTCCAGAGACCCTAGCCCTGTCGCAATCCCGTCTCCAGAGAAAACACCCGCTAAGACCACCAAGGCGGACGAGAAGCGGCCGGCTCTCCTCACTCCCCCCAAAGCGGACGAGAAAAAGAAAAGACCCGTGAGGAAACCGGTGCAGAAGAAGTCAAAGTCCGCCGCCCAGAAACCTCAGGAGCCTGAGGAAGATCCCGCGGTGGCGGAAGCTCATGAGAAGGCCGACTTGTTTGCCATGCTGAACTTCATCGAGCAATTCGTCTATTGAGGAAAGAGGAAAACTTTCCATGTTTGGCGTGGGTTACGCTTGACGGCATGGGGAAGGACAGACGTGTTCTGCCTACGGGGGTCTCAGGAAGGCGAGTAAGAGATGAGACTTTTGCAATTTTGGGCAGCCTATGGATTACACTACATTGCGTTTGGCGAAAAAAAGAAGAAGAAAAAAACCCATCATTTGCCAGAGCTAGAGAGGGGGGAGAGGAGATATTGGGTCGTTAAGCTTCCTAGGGCCTTGAGCATTCTTGTTGCCCGTCTACGCGGCTGAAGCTGAATTATCCGTTGGGAGGATAGACAAGCCTGCTTGCATAAAGCACGGGCTATAGGGAATTCTTGGGCTGATACAGGGGAGGAGGATATACCCATTTCTTGCGTATCAGATGCCCGTGGGTTGGTCTTTAGGTTATATATAATCACCTATAGACGCTACAAACACACGAGACGGCTTTCTGTGGACTCCGAGTTTGGCAATATTTTATGGTGGTTGGTTGTACGCCGTCGAGACCGCAGACTATACTATGGTTCTTAAACTTTGCGGATAATAACTTGCCGAGGCAATCATTGTCTTCCAACTTCATAGCGTTACTATTTGGGCTTCTAAAGCATCTTATTACGCAATCTTTCCTCAGATTTGGCTTGTATATTGTACTACGATTATCTCCCAATGAATATCTAGGTAATGCGTACCAAAACTCCAATATACTACTAAATGTAACGAGTATACATATAACACATAATATAGGTACTCATCTCAAGCCACGATTTTCGAGCCTCCAAGCGTACCTATGTATGAGCGTATATATTAGTTTACCAGCCCCATGGAAGAACATGCAACATTACATGACAAAGGAAACCTTAGAGGTTCTAACTATTGTATAACTTCTACTAACTAGTTGAAGAAAGGGACATTAAAGCTCTTTGATCCGATATACAACCGGATGAGGAAATTGCTAAACAGGGATACAGACCATATCTATTGTACGCATGCAGTAGTCAAGATCTTTCCTAGATATTTAACTGTGGTGAATTATATATACTCCATCGTCAGGCAAACAAAAGCTAACTACTATTTTTTTTTTAAAAAAAAATATGGCGCATATCGGGCTGGGAGACGCAGTATCGAGGAGGGTCTCCGAACTCGGGCACTTCTTTTCCAAAGACCGACGATTTGAGTCCAAAGGTCTAATCGCCACGGGGAGCTACGGCTTTACGATCCGCGTCGAGGTTCGGGACTCGAACATGCCGGGACTGCGAGATATCGTGGTCAAGAGAGCTAGAGGAGGCGCGGACGCGAGAGCCAATTTGGTGGCCGAGAAGGCGTCCCTCGAGGTTTGCATGGCCCGAGAATGAGAATCGATTCGGTGGTTCGCAACAGCTAATGTTGTGATATATAACTAAACTAGAGACTGCAAGGTAATCCGCATATAATAAGAACTATCAATATCCCAGATAATCCTTTAAGGGGTAACGTGGATAGGAGGGAATGGATAATACTGGAATGGGTGGAACATGGAGAGCTTCGGACGTTTATTAATAAAGCGAGAGTGGTATTGGGGAGAGGGCAGAGGTTGCCGAACCGTCTTCTTTGGAGGCTGTTCTTATGTTGTAAGTTTGTTCGATATGGTAGGTATTTCGTCGTATTAGGCTGACCGAACGTGTAGTATTAAAGTGCTGTGTAGCTATGGCCGTACGTATCTACAAATTCCGTCCAGACGACCTTGTCCACCCTATACGGGAGGGTAGTCAGTGCTAAACCTTCTTTCTTTCTTCGGTTTTAGTGGCCCAATGCTAGCGAAGAACCGCAAAGGGACGTAGAATTGTCGGGGATAGTTCATGGTGACCTCCATCAAGGCAACGGTACATAATCGCCAAGTCCAAGGCGCGGTGGTAGAATCGCTAACAAGAGTATAGTCCTTATCGGGGAGCCTCCTAATGACGAGGAGCATACCATCGCTCCGATACTAAAGCTTATTGACTTTGGCAGCACAGAGCAATATCCCGCATTTGAGGAGGGAGATACTCAAAACGTCTATGACATTGGGCAAGTACGCATACCTATTTGGCCCCCCCTGCCCTCCAGAAACCTGCAAGTTTATAGTACCCTTGCCGCGGACTGACGGGCTTAATAGATCATGCTCGGCCTTATAAATCTAAACCGAGGGCGAGACCGGGCGGACGGAAACGCGATTTATACATGGAATGGCAGACAATACACAACCGACGCAACCCCTCTCATCCCGACCCCAGTCGGCGCCGACGTGTTGCTATGCACCATGGTGTGCGCATGTATGGCGGAAATGCCCAACCACCGGCCTTCCTTGAATACACTGGTTCGGTTGGCAGTGAGAGGCGTGCGTGAACTAGGACCAGATCATTACGATGACCCGATGGAACATAACAGATTCATTTCGCATATATGGAGGAGTATCGTAAACGACGCCCCGACTGACGACGATGAGATGACCGACGATTGGACCACCACGACCCCTTCGGCGACGGAAGGCCCCTCTTCAAGGAGGACAAGCGTTGCTTCGGTCCAGACGCCTTCGAGGGCACCCGTAACTCCTTCGAGGACACCCGCAGCTCCTTCGTCGGGACACCCTACTCCCTCCGCAAGGGGTGGCGGCGGCAGTGGCAGTTCAAGAGGAACGGTCACTCCCTCAGGAAGGGCTCGGGGTTCAAGAGGAACGGTCACTCCCTCAGGAAGGGCTCGGGGTTCAACAGGGACAAGAACACCCTCGACAAGGGGTAGTAGAGGTTCGTTAGGGACAAAAACACCCTCGACAAGGGGTAGTAGAGGTTCAGTAGGGCCAAGAACGCCCTCGACAAGGGGTGGTTACGGTCATGGTGGTGGTGGTGGTGGTGGCAGTGGCAGTTCATCGAGAACAATAACGCCTGGACAAGGTGATAATGCTAAAACACCACAAGGACAAACAACACCAGGAAATCCTAAGACGCCAACAACTCCGAAATCGGTGGATTCCGTAGGGATACGCTGGGAATAGGGCATAGGGAATAGGGAATAGGGGATAGGGGTAATGGAAAAGCTTGCTGTTAGGTACACTTTTGAATTTTCGTTAATGTAATTATAGACGGATGGTTTGGATATCGTTGGCTTTACGTACGTACCTATAAAAACTACCTAAGGTAATCATATACGCTCCTTTCGAAGGGCATGTGGCTCTTATATCCTACTATTTTTGCGTGTATCGTGGAGGACACTCGACAGTCCTGTCACCTGTGACCAAAGAGTTTGCTTGGGATGAATAACACTCTGGTCGCTAGACCACTGGTAACATCTATATGCCCCCTTTTATATAGGTACCGGTACCCAGGTAAGAATCTCAATAGTTCTGAGTCGCTCTTGGTGGTTATTTTAGGTATTGGTCTTACCTCGTACAAAGGAGAAACATCGAGTAATATTTATTAACCTCACGCCATTTAGGCCTTAAGCCTACGTGCGTTCCTAGGTCCTTATGTAGTCCCGAGTTTAGTACTGTGGTACATGTATTGTAGGTGTTGTATTGTAGGTTCATGTCGGTAGGATATTGATGATATTGAAATGAGACAAAATTGGATGGGAAATGGGAACATCCAAATACGATACGAGCAGCTGCGTACCTAATGTACGTATCCGTCGTACCTTAGATTACCTAATTCGGGAGCGTCCAAGCAAAAGCCCAGATGCACTCCAGACTCGCGGGTGGATGCTAAAGTTTTACATGCCCTTTTCGTCTAAGTAAGCGAGCCAATGGATGCGGGGAACTAGCAGGGTCAGGTGCCGCGGGCGATCGACAAGAGAAAGCCTTTTATTTTACATAGGTAGTATTTTATTTTATTTTTAGGTTAGTGGATTTTGGTGGAAGAAAAACCCACTGAAGATCTGTGCTACCTTGAACTTTTTTTGACAGCGGAACCACCTCATCATGATGACCCGTTGCGCCTATTTTGCTTAAAGGTTATTTCTATTCGCCGTTGTCTTTCGTCGATGACGCAGATTATTATCAACTTTGCTATTGCATTAAGTATTCCTATCGTTAGGCCTAAAGTTTCACGGTAATCAGCAGAGGTAAGTTAGCTGATTGTTCGATTATCTACATAAGGTCTTACAATGCTTTTCGGCATATTTGTAACGACCTCGCCTGTTTCCCTGATTTCCGGTTTCCTCAGCGAATCTTCACCGTGGATTCCCCCCGGTCCAGCTGCGTCTTAAGAGTCATTAGACCTGCAGCTAGCCTTCGATAGCGCATTGGTTCCTAACTTACATATCATTAATGCAAGTATTAATACATTATAGGGAAGACCCGTCATAGCATTAATTAATTAATAGGCAGTTGACCAACAAAAAAAAAAAAAATTAAAAATTAAAAAATAACACTACAACCTACTTCTTCATTACTACCTAGGTACATATCGCCTACTACCGGCATACACGAGCCGTATCGTATCATCACTAGTTCAACCCCTCGGGACTGTTGCGTGCGCGATGGGCGATGGGCGATGGACTCGATAGGTAGATTTGGCTAAACCCTAAGAGTAAAAGAGGAACGATAGCGAGATTTGAATCGTGGCGCCCACTTCAGCTGGAAATTCCGGTAATTCGAGTCGAGGTTCTGCATATTTCACTTCACATACATAACATATTTGATTTGCATTTGCAGATTTGGTCACACGACACGGGCAGCACCACAGGCAGCACCACGGGCAGCACCACGATCCTCGGCTGACACAACAATAACAGACCAGGACCCCTTCACCAACTTGCATTGCAACTCCTATTTCCATGCGAGCACATGTGAGTTATGCCTACAGGTCGTCCGATAGGCATGAACCTAACCTAGTGGATTGTGGATTAAAGATTACGGGTTTTGTTACTTGGTCGCTTAGTCCCCGAACCAACCTAACTAATTAACTTCAAAGTCTCTCATCAGCTGTAATCAAACGAGGCTTTTTTCCCCTTCCCCCTTCTTCTTCCCTTTCTTCCATTATTCCTTCAGGATGCGGGTCTCAGAAAGAATTTCGTCAGCACCGGCGGACTCCCCGTCAGTCGACGCCCATAACCCGACTGGGTCTAGTCTTGGCCCCGATCCTGGTCCTGATAGTCAGCCGTCGGGTTCTAACAACATGAATAATCCCAATAACAATAATGAATGCAAATGTAAGTCAATTTTGATTTGACTTTGTATCTTTAATCCTATACCCTTTAAGTCCCTTTCTTTTTCCCCGGATCCTGTTTTTATCATGATATTACGGAAGATTTTGCCTTCCTTCGGACAACCGTCGGTAGTCTCGAGATGGCAATGATCGGACGTTACCCTTCTTCGCTTTTCCCAGTCCTACCCTCATGTCCAAGTAACTTAAGTAACTTAAGTAACTTGGAACCATAACCATAACCATAACCATAACCATATTAAACACCACCGCTTTATTGATTTGCCATCGCACAATCCCGAGTTCACATGTATTTTCTGCCAAGTTCCTACCATGTAATGAACCAGTGAATACGACGCCACATAGGTTGGGGTATTTAATGGGTATGATTGACTGATGCGCTTCTTAGCGAACGTACCAATCTTCCATGGCACCACCAGTCACCCTGATTCCCCGCACCCCACACAAGCAGAAGCCCAGATCGACCAGGCTATATCATCAACTGGGGCTGGCCCAGCTAGAAGACTCTCCGCTTCTTCATCCAAGATGTTGTTCTCAGATTTGTATAAGTCGACAAAGTCTCCCCTCTCGAGGTTAAGGCATCACTCATCACATCCGGCCCCTGCGGCTCTGGATTATGATCCTGACCTCGTGAGTCGAGATAAGGCCAAACAAAAGGAAGCTATAAAGCGCGTCCTAGCGGCTAAGGTACGAAATGATTGGCATTTCGAATGGCCACCCGTGATTCCAACGCCAGACCCAGGAAATGGTGGAGCAGAAACGGGAACGACAACTGAGGGGCGTGAAGACGACGTTGTCGTCGAAGACATCGATTCAGGAGAAGACACTGCTTCAGTGTATAGCACCGTTTCAGAGGATCTCACTCATTTTCGCCCCAGGTCTGAGTGGTTATCGGATATGCCCGATGATGATGATGACGACGACGTCCCTGTATCACCATCAGCTTATCGCTTTGATACTCCAGATGCGGTTGGTACTTCGGTGAAGGTGGCAGCTCTTGCCAAGAGTGCTAAGCGGAGGAGAGCGGTGCGTTCCGAGATGGAATGGAATCAGGGGCTTGCTTGCTTCAATGCTCGACGAGACGCCTGGACAGGCGCAAAGGCAGCTCGAATCCGACCAAAGGCGACTTCACCGGTAGCTACTTCTCCTGCTGCAAAACGTCTCTCATGGTGGCATATTTCAACTTCACCATCACCTTCGTCACCCACGGAATCGATAGGGGCGAGTACAACACTCAGTCCTAGTGCGACGCGTACATCTGGCGATACCACCGCAGTGTCTTCATCGGACGCAGAATTTAGGGAGACGAGGACTAAGGAGGACTCATCGACTTATCCGGTAGAGACCTTAGTACCCATACCCCAACCCATTTTGCCTGTCGCCACTCCTATGCGTGCCTCTATTACCGTGGCCGCATATCCAACTATTTACGACAAGATCGTCGTCCAATCCGCGACACCTTCTTGCCCTGTTAACCTAGGTGATGTGGTACGTGCTTGTGTGGCGGGTTGGAAACGAGATGGCGAGTGGCCCCCTAGGGGTACTGATCCCCCTCCCGTCGTAGCCGTTCGTAAGAAGGCCAACGGTGTGGAGAGTAGAAGCAACGCACCGAGAAGCAACGCATCTAAGAGAATGAGCTTCAGTTTTCTGGGGCGAAGGCAGAGCGTAGGCGGAGACCCAAGCAACGCAGCAGAAAATGCATCGCACCCAGAGAAAGAGGACGCTAGCCATGCAACAGGAAAGGCTTTTAGGAAAGGTTTACAGCGGGTGTTGGGTCTCGGACACGAGAGAACAACCAGCAACGCTAGCAACCAAGGGTGATTGATGGATGATGATGATGTGGGATGATGTGGGATAACAGGGCCGAATAATTAAATGTTTAAGCTTAAGGAGTCGGAGTTGAAAGATGTTGGTTTAGGGAGGGAGAAACAATGAAGGAGAGAGTCTTGTATATCACGAACATATTCCGCTGGGATTGTTAGGAGGAAAGCGCGTTTCTCGGCATCATGGCAATATACCCAGCATCGCTTTCGGCGTTTTACTTTTTATATTACTACTTCAACGACATTCCGTCTACTCTTTTTTTCTTCCTTGCAGCGTACGCATAGCGTACATAGTGGATATCTCTTGATCTCTTCTAGAATGAAAGTAGGTAGGCATGCGCCGTTCGTTTTTCTACTTATCATCTTGTAGCGTATAGCTATGTGTTCCCTTGTATGTGTATTGCTAGCAATAACATATAGGGTACTGTTGTCTTGTCTTGAAGGTATATATCGCTTCCATTAGCCTTTCCAACGAACGAAGTGATGATGTAGGTAAGTAATAGAAAACTATAATCCTCGATGGCCTGCGAGCTAGGCCGAACTTTGATACCCAACTTGTCGACGACCTCACGTTGAGTTCCAACCATGTTGGTTGGTAGATAGAAAAGCTGTACGAGTTCAAAACTATGGTTAGGCCGCGATGGCTTAACTTACCTTGATCATTGATGAACTTATAAAGCCGATGCATGCCTCGCTACAACCGCATAAACTTACCACCACAGTAAGTGAACCCTAAGACTAAAAGACAGGAGATATTACAGGTTCATCAGCACAGCTTAAACCTGACTTAACCTTAAGCATAGCCGCGCATGAAACGCCGAAAGTGTATGATATGTGTATGTAAGTGTAAGTGTAAGTGTAAGTGTAATTGAAAAAGCTTACTCTTTCATCTCTCATTACTAGCGTTAAGTAAACCATGTGATGCCGTCACCACCACCACCACCACCACCACCACCCTTCATCCCCTTCTCCGTGCAAGCTTTTTCTAATCCTACACACGACACCAAAGAACGAGGAAGACTGTATATGAAAAATAAAAAAAAAGATATCCATCTGACCTCTCTCCGAAGAAACGCCAGTAGACAGATCCTTCTTTTTTTTTACCCTTCCTCTCCCTTTCCCCCATCCATTATCAATGACGATGACTCCTCAACCATCTCGAACCTGGCCGAAAGAAAAAAAGAAAGAAAGAAAAAAAAAATAAGGAAGCTCGGTCACTTATAACCCAGGCGATCATACATGCATCAATATACCGGGCGCCCAACCTGTTGTTGCTATAGCCCAGAAAACAGCAGCCCAAGGGACGGAATCCTAAGGGCAAGGAAAAATGCAGAAAATAAAACAAGGTTTGCCCGCGGGCAGGAACTGAAAACTCCTCCTCCTTAGCACCGGCCCGCAGTAGTCCGGTCCGATCCAATATACGCATGTATATGATAAGAGCAGACAGAAAATCAGGCAAAGCTATCCTCGCACCCCTACGACAAAGCAGCCACCGACTCGTCCCTGATCCCCTCGTCGTCGTTCACCACGCCGCTGCGCACCAGCGCATCCCACACCTTATCGCTTTTCCTCTTCTTAAGCCCCGCGGCCGACGCGTCGACCGGAAGACCATCTAGCATCTTAAGCCGACGACACCGGTCCAGCACGACCATCTCGTATAGTCTCCGCCGCATCCGCGTCCCCATGTCCGAGCGAGCAGCAAACTTCTCGTCGCGCACCGCGTCCGCGTCTGGTAGGGTAAACGGATCGAAGCCCTTGGCTCCTTCGGTAGGCACGAGCGCCTGGATCGGCGCGTAGAAGCCGAGCGTCGCGGGGTTGTCTCGGAGGTCTAGACGCGCCAGGTGCGGGAAGCCGGCTAGCACGTCGGCAACTTGGGCGGGATCCGTGAGCCTGTTCCCCGCGACGAGGAGCTTCTTGAGCCGCGGGATGAAGCGCAGGGGCGTGAGGTCCTCGAGCGCGTTCATGCTGAGATTGAGCACCCGCAGGTTCGGCATCAGCTGTCCGAGATCCGGCGGCAGGCGCTCGAGGCCGCAATTGGCCAGCTCGAGATATTGCAGATTGAGGAAGTCTACGGATGGGTTGAACGACGTGAGGTAGTTTCCGGAGAGGAAGAGCTTTCGGATTTCGTAGGCGGCGTTCAGGGATGATGCATCCAAGGGAACGTCACCTTGCTGCTCACGGAGAGAAAGGCTATCGAGACGACGGCATCGGGAGAAACCCTTAATGCTTGTCAGTTGGTTCCGGTCCGCGTGTAGGAGGCGAAGCGATGAGAACGGCGACAGGTCAAGGGTCGTAAGCTCGTTATTAGAGAGGGTTACGTATTTGAGACTGGGCACCGATACATTCTCACTGGGGCCAAAGGACGATAGCTTGTTGTGTTGTAAGTTGATGGAGGCAAGACTTGTGAGCTGCTCGACGCCCTGAATTGAACTGATCTGGTTATTCTCCAAATCGAGCTCCGTCAGGCGCTGTAGCATTGTGCCATCCAGGTTTACCTCACTGAGAAGGTTACCTCTGGCTCGGAGAACTTGTAAGCTATCGTGCATCTTGATACCATCTAGATCAGTGATGAGGTTGTTATCGGCACGAAGGTTTCGCAAGTGGACAAGATCTCTGAAAGCATGCAGACTGCTAATCTGATTGTTCGACACATCCACATATTGCAAGTTCATCAAGTGACCCCATGCTGTCAACTCGGAGAGGTGGTTATGGGTAATGCGCAAGTTGCGAACACTTCCAGGCATGCCGTCGAGGTGCTCGATAGCATTATTCGATGCGTCAAGGGTAACAACATTGGTGCAAAATTCGTCCAACATATGAAGCGTCTTCAACTGTTTACCATTGATATCCAATTCACGCATAGTCTCCCAGTCCGGTTCGAACGGCTCGACCTCGGTGATCTTCTCGACCAGATTTTGGATGGCCTTGGACATGATCTTCTTGGAGCCATCTCCGGTAGCAAGATAACGGTCTCCTACAACATAACTGACTTCTAGTCCGCAAGACTGATCTGCCTGGTGCATGGTAAAATCCGACAGCGGGCTCAGTGAGAAAGTACCGACATACTGCCCGATTAGTGGTGTTGCCGAAGTGTAGGAAGCTTTTGTAGGAGCTGGCGTCACTACGACGCTCACACTAGTATTCCCCTGATGGTTGCCCTCCGGATAAATAGTACTGTCGTCTTCGCGGAGGCTGATCTGGCGTTCTTCACACTCTGTTTGCTCCCCGTTTGCATCTTCATCCTGTTCGTCTATTCGTGACACAGGCCGTGGCACAAATTCCTGTCCTTTAACAGACAAATTTCTTGCGGAACGACTTCGTGACCTTGACCCTATACTTGAACTGCTGACGGATTTGGGTGCTCGAGAACGTCCCCCTGGTTTAAGCATATTAGCTGCTATGTTATCCGTCGAATCATCCAAGAGGCCTAATTCCTGAGCCGCGTTGTCATCATCGGAAAGATGGGCGACATCTTGTATAATGGAAGCGATTGGCGACGAGAACGAAATAGTGAGATTCCTTCGTCGCGCCGAATTTGACCTTTGCATCCGGTCTTCGTGTATCGTTATTTCATGCTCAATCTCCTTATCGTCTTCAACTGCAGTCTCTACCAAGGGTTGCTTCATTCCCGTAACAGCCTCGTTTGTCTGACTCAACATACTTTCGTCATTCAATGAGTCTGGTGGCACAGTAGATGATTTGGCAGGGGAAGGCATCATAGAAGACTCTTCTTGCAGAGACAGGTCGTTGTCTCCTACATCCTGTTTTACAGTTGACCCTAAGTGCTCCGTCTCCTTAATCGTATCGACCGAAAGATCCGGGATATTAGCGAAAGGATCCTCGCTATCTTCGGATGGAAGAACATTTCTACCGTCCAAACTAGGACGTGGCTGCTTGACCTTATACCACACATTTCTTTCCTTGTCAAATACCATATTGCCTACCTGGTTGCCGATGAGAGGCGTGACGACATCTGGTGCTATGAGTCTCTTTGAATCTGATGCATGGGAGGAACTAGAATGTATAGAGCGCGCAGTAGAAGCTCCGGAAGATCGTGTCGCATTCGTGGGGAATTCAATGGTATCTTCACCAAGGTCGGGGAAATCCGGATTGCGCGATATCCTGATGTTGGAAAGATCGCTAACGATATCTTGGTCATCGGGAGAACTATCCGATCCGTCTTCGCAGAGGAAACTTTGTCTAATAGACTCAGTAAGGCTGTTAGCCTCATTGATAGCTTTCCTAATTCGCCCCATCGAATGCATTGAATTCGTTATGATTTCTCCCAAGTCACTGGCTTCCTCGTATTGCTTCAGCCGATCTGCAACAGCTGGATCTTCTTGATGGGTCGGCACCCTGCTAATAGGAGGTCCTTCTCGGCTTGGGGGGCGTAAAAAGGGCTCTTGCGTAGATTCCTGTGATGAACTCTCATCCTCAGCCGGGGCAGTTACGTCGTGCTGCTCGGTAATCTCAGCCTCGGATTCCTCTACACTACTAAGGTCGTTCTTTGGGCGAGCCTTGTTTCGGATCATTGCCATGATCTGTTCTGCAGCGTCGAAGAAGTCTTGAGTTTTCATAGATGTTCTTGCGGATCCATCAACAGCAAAGTCTTGAATTGATATATCTGATATGCCATTTTGATGTTCTGCATTGAAATCAAGGCTTGCAAGTGGTTGTCGTTCATGCGATGTTGACGGTCTTTGGCCAGGAGTGGGTGATCTTGGCCGGTATGCCTGGTACATCGGTAAAAGGGGTGGGCTAACGGGTTCATATGATTCACTTTGACCAGAAACTTGTCGATTTGCCCCCATAATCGATTGCATGGTTCTGTGTGAAGACTGCACAGAACCCACCCCTGCGTATGGATCCTCCAATCCGTACGCAATGTCCGATCGGTGAAGTGTTCTCCTTCTTTTGGGGGTAGGATCTTTAGACGGCGAAGTTCGCGGCCTCTTCCCATCGAAAGTATCCCGCTGAGGCGTTGCCTGGATGCCACCAAAGGGCCCGGGCGGATATGAAGAGCTCTGCGGCTTTATATTATTGGCCGCCCTGACCATAGTGATACTGCGCCGTGGAGAGAAGGAACTGCTAAACAGTTTATTGCGCCGGCGATGTACGGCAAGAGATCTTCCACCTAGAGATAAGTCTTGGGGAAATTGAAACCTCAGAAATTGACTTGGCGGAAGTGAGTCGTCTGCAGGCGCCATATTCTCTTTGTTTGTCAATTGTGAGTAGTCCATAGAGTTCTGAGTGATGTCTTCAGTGAACTCGTAACCATCCAGTTCGCCAGCTCCAAAAGTGCTAATGTCTAGATTTTCGGGAAGGTCAAAGCTAGCCTGTGCAGCCCTTTTCGGACCAGACCCGGTTGCAAATCCTCTACTTCCGTTGAGCCTTGAAGGTGATTCTTGCGTCGACGCAGCATCAGTTTCGCCCGCCATTGTGCGAGAGATGGGTTCTATCATTTGGTCTTCAAACTGGCTTATGCGGCGGAGAAGGGTTTGGTTGGTGAAGGTATCGTATGGGCCAAACAACTTCAAGGGGCTACCGCTTTGGCCTGAAGACTGTTGGGATCGTTTCTCAGGGCTTGGATACGGCACAGGAGGTATAACAGGACTGAGAGCGTATTTCAATTCTTCTTTCCTCTCTTCAGATGCCACACGCTCTATCCTAACGGTTGGGAACTGCTTCGGTGTGCTGGCCTGAAGTGACGATTCTGGGAGCATCTCTGATGTATCAAGGTTCAGCGGGGGGCTTAGAGGGCGTTGACGAAAGGATCCGTCTGTCGAACGCCCACCTCGCTGAACATTTAGAAAGCCTCCATTTTTGATAAAATCTTCGGTTGTGTCAATTTTCTGAGTCTCGTCGCCCGCATGAGTTGCTCCTTGTTCCGAGTGGCCATCAGGTTCGAAGTCTAACAACATTTGATTTCTCCTGAGTTTGTCGAGGCGCTTACGTAGCTGTTCTGCCGGAAGTTCAACGGGAGCGAAGTTCACCTGGCCATCCCCAGAGTCGTGGCGTGATAGTAAAATTGGGCTTAAGTCCTCATTTCTGATAACGCTTTGCCCGCTAACCTTACGTGATGCATCAAAGTCGTCGAGAAGATTGTAAGAATTATTATATTGCACCTTAAGTTCGTTTCCCCCCTCCTTGCCATTTTGATGCTCATCAAACGTTTCATCTCCTCTACTCGGTTCGTCAACCATCTCTTCCGTCATTCGGAATTTTATCTGCTTGCGGTTTGGACGAGGTTGCCGAAGCAGAGATTCGTTGACAGATTGTTCGAAGCTTTCCTCGTCACAAGTCTGTTGTCTCGAATAAGGTGGAGGGCTCGAGGGTAAGGTAGATTCGTTGGCCGTATCATCTTCATTCCCGGCGGACTCGTCCCCCGTGGATTCCTGGGCCATGGGTGGTCGAAAGATATTTTCTAATCCTGTCCCGGCGGAACTAAAAAGATCCTTTGACTCGCCGTAATTCAATTCCCCGTAAACTAATCGTCTTCTCCATTCCGGTACACTATCCTTAGCTTTAGCCGGCGAAGAACTTTGCGACTTGTTATGCTGAACGGTATTATGAACGACAGACGCGGCACTAGAAGCGGATGTCGAACGACGAAGATAGCGTCCCCCTTGAGAGGTGCCGGCTGCTTGCGGAGGCTTTGGAGAGCCGCGTTGCGCTCCTCGGATGTTGTTATCGTTTATGCTTCTTTCACTCAGTATATTAATAGCGCTACTGTTGTGCATCGATTGTTGTGATTTCCTCCCTGCAGCATTCCCGGGGTTAAGTCTCGGTATGCGACTAGCTGGTGAGTTTACACTTCTGCGACTCGTGTTGGCTCTAGGGCTCGTAAAACTAGGCAATTGCGCTTGAGAAGTATCAGACCTGGGTTGAGATACCCAGTCCTCGGAAAGCGAGTCTAGCCAGGCCTGAGCCATGGCGGGCGGGCAGGTATTGTTAAGGTATTGAACGCGACGAGTAGTGATCAGCAACACTGAAGATAGTCCATGAAGTAGCTATATTGAATTTCGGTAGTGTTTTTGAAACTCTTTCAATAATAGACGCTCAGTAAGCTGTAGTGCTATGCTACAGCTTGAATAGTCGCGTTATCTACGTATGTTTTTGTGGGGTGTATAAGTGGTATGTGATGTGTTGTGTTGACAAGTAAATGCGTGTACACGTAGTCGCGTCTGAATTTGGAGGTTTTTTTTTGATAAGAGATGAGTCGATAAACAATTGAGTTTAATTATCGCGACATCTACCGGAGTCATTCATCAGAAGAATAACTCATAAGTCAGTACAGTACCTAAATTTAGGTAAGTTCGTAAGGCTTGAAGGTTAGGTTCTCCAGATAGCAACCTACGTAATAGGTGGCGGGCGTGTTGTGCAGGCGGTGTACCGGTATACATACCGTTCACAGTTCATGCCCGTTAACTTCTCATCCCATACCCGATTTTACCGTTTGCCGTTCGTTGGTCAAAGCACCCGAAGACATTTCGCACCCCCTGTTAACCTTAAAAATTCACCGGTTTCTGTAGCAACAGTGCCCCATTCATTCAGCCACATCTACCGGCCTAGCCATACATAGTAAGTGTCTAGCCACAATCAACTAATTTCAATTAACGCGCTCAGTCGCGTCTTTCGCAATTTCCCTAAGTTGAGGTCCCCTATGTACTAAGAAAGTTACGAAAGTACATTAATTACCTAACGTAACTACCTCATAATAAAGTTAAGCACACAGCAACCACCTGCAGTAAGTTGTAACTTTTTTATGTATTTCTGACTAACAAAAGCAAAATAATTAAACTTTTTTTTCTGACTCATATCTAAAACTAAACCCCGCCTACTTTCTAATGATCTTCTAACTAGTTACTTATTCTCAATTCCTCTCCTGAATTGGAATTGGAATTGCTCTCCTAATCCTACATGGGATTCGAAACATGATGTGGGATTAGCGAACTATGGTGTCTAGTATTGAAACGATGGATGGGGATATCACCGGCGTCGAATCATGGAGACGAACTCGCCTCGGAGACGAACCGATTTACTGCGCTGCACCGCCTCCCTCGAACCCGGATGACATTATCTGCCTAGGCTCAGACGAAGAACTCGATGAGGCCGAAAGGATTTCAAAAAAGTTGAGATACGAGGCACAAGCACTGCGATATTTACAGGGAAAGCCGGTCCGAATCCTGTCTGCTTCTCTACATGGCCCCTTCGACGGAGCCTCCGGCTGGAGAAACCCATGGCTCCCGAAACAGCTTCCAGTCAAGAAAACCAAATATCCGTCATCCAGAAAGCGTATCCACATGATTCCCGAACTACCTGGGCAGCAATATAGTACCACATCCGGTACCGATAACTCTGTGCCTTGTCATTTACCTAGCCCTGAGAGTAACCGCGGATTACAGTTCTCCAGCGATTCGTTGGAGACAGAGAAGCATAATCGAATACAGGCGTGGACTAAGGAGGTGTCGAAAAATACTGTCTTGGAGAGAGATGCTTTCTGGGCACCTAACCAAGTACTCCATGACGACAATGGTGAGCCTAGAAAGAAACGGCCTTTCGGGAAAGAATGGTTGAGGAAAACATCAAAGCGTAAAAAGCTGAGCAGTTCGCAAAATGCAAATACAAAATTTACGCCCACACCACTACTACCGATGCAGGCACCGACCCGAAGTACATCAGTTCCTATCAACATACACCGCCATGAAAAGTTGGGCCTCACAAAGCTCAAGGTCAATCATAGCTTTGAGTTGGCTACTCCGTCGTCCACTATCAGCCAAAAGCATCCAGAAGGTAACTACGAAAGAGAAGTCGAGGTTTCTATGCAAGGTGAGACAATGCCGCTAAGGGAGGATTCCTCCAATGGCATTCGACTGGATGCCAAGGACGTAATAGAGAGGCCTACTAGCACAGCAGTTGCCTCTACGCACGAACAGGTTCTCATAGAGGCCCAGGAGTGCGAATTAGTTTCGGACCCTGAAAGAACGAATCATTCAAATGAGTCCCCTGGGAATCCGATTAAGCAAGAGGCTCAAGTGGGCCAAGAAGCAGAAGAAAATTCGACTTTCGAGAGTTATATAGATGAAAGTTTTTACTATCGAGCGCGGCCGCCAAAGGAGTTGGCCTCCATACCTGAGTTGACCCCCGTAACTGGTCCGGTCTCGGTTGCAAGTATTTATTCTAAGCTGACTCAGACTGGTACGCCCGATGCCCCGAGAGACGAAGATGCGACAGCTATCACCATTCCCGAGAATCTATTCCCCCTACCGCAAACTGCAATGCTGGACCACTATGTTGACATAGAACCGAGAGCTATAGCTCAGGCATCTGTACACTTGCTAGAGTCAATGCGTAGCCGAGCGAAGGGTGACGACATTGAAGGCTACCAGTGCCAGGTAGCAACGTCAACATTAAAAGACGAAGTGTCCAAAGACCAAATAATCAACGGTTGTGATGAAGAACCACATAAATGCAATGGAACCATTGGTCGTATAACCCTAACAGAGACAGGACCTTGTGATGATCCAAAAACGGTTGACGAAAATCGGTATCTATTGCAAGCCACCGCAACTGGCATTTCAATCCTGGCAGAGACTGCCAACGCTCTTCGCCCGGAGAATAAGGTCGCAGAATACAACGTTCCAGACGTGGTAATTGACAACTCGCATGTACCACATGGAGTATTTGGTGTAGAAACAAAGAGAAGCATCAACCCCCTAGAAGTCCATGCGGTCTTCGAAACACATCCAACCGAATTCAGATTATTGGCAGATGAGGGGTCTACCTTGATCGGTGATCCAATGGATTTTAATCGGGCCGCACCAACCGAGGCCAATGGTTTGCTTACACCTAACCACGTATCTAACAACGCAGATACCAGGGCAGAAGCACACAATCCAAATAGGGACTCAGTAGACATAGCACGAAGAGCGGATTCGGATAGCGAATCCAATCCAGTCCTGTTGCCATTGTCACAATTAGAATGGGGTATCGGTGACGATAACTCGAGTATCCCAGTCGCCAACGGTGAAGAGGCTCTTGAGAAAGACACTTCAACTGAGACCACTTTATTAAATCCTCTAGAGTCTCTTACACAAAGTCTATGGGTCTCTGGTTCTCCTCCAGCCGCAGATTTAACACCCAAGCACATCAAGTTGGAGCCTGTTGAGGGTGGGGCTTCATGCTATCATTATCCATACCAGACAGTGTTGCCAGGCTCCCAAACCAGCGGTCATGAAGCATTCAAGATCGAACCATCACAACAGAGCCCCTGGGCTAAGGAGATTTTGGACCTCGCGAAATCAGATAAGCGAGACTTACATTCTCCTATGGTTGGAGAGAACGCACCCACAAATACGCTGCTTGCCGCACTGACATCTGAGGAAAGTCAAAGTCCTTGGCCTACAACAGATATAGGCATGATGGCTCCCTCTGAATGCCCACCTGTCTCGCCTGGGACGGCAATTTTTTATAAAGGCTCGCTATTCCCGCACCTTCAACCTCCCATGTCAGCTCAGGAATCAGACAGTCGGTTGTCAGAACATGGAGCAAATACTCCTACTACCCCTCCACGAATACCTATACCTCATATACGTAGCCCTGACCTCGAAAACTCAATAAAGCCATTCTCTTTATTTAATACGCCATCGCCGAAACGCCGACGGAGGAACTCTACGCAGCATTTATCCACCGGCCGTACTATCGGGATTTTATCAAACGCCGCGTACTCAAACTCGCGGGCCAACTCAAGGTGTCAGCGACGAGTGTCATTCGCCCCGTTACCGAATGAAGATAATATGAACACTTCACCAGTATTCAACACCATAAGAGCCGCATCACCCCCACCGCAGACACTTGTCAATGCGGAGGATGAAGATGTTGATAATCAATTTCAGGGACATTTTGATGCCATGAAATTACGCGCCAATGATAGAAATATCCGGCTTCGGCTACAACCGCGTCTGCTCCCAAGCCCTTCTGAACAAAAGCCTGCAAGCCCACATATTGGCGCGATGGCAGAAGCTTTTCGCGAGGCAGATGCATATGTGGCCCGTACACGTAAAGATTTAGTCGAGGCCAAACAAAAAGATAGTACTGATAACTTTTCTGAGAAGGTTGCCGAAAATATAGTTGAAGATATGGCTGATATAGAGCAATCACCGTGGCGAAAAGAAAGCCAGGGCATAGATCATGTTGCGGACGTACTGGAGAACTTAGATGATTTCCTTGATGCTTGGGACGTGAATGTCGAGCTTCAGAAGGCGAGACAAGAGTCGAGCAGAGACAGTTTTGATGGAGAAGCCCTGTGGTAAGGACAAATACGGCTGCACGACATGGACGCGTAATGATAACATAGGACTAAGTGCGAAGGAGTTGTATTGATACCCTTAGGTGCACATTGCTTTCAAGCACGACTAGGAGTTTTTTCGGTCATGGCGTGGCAGATGAAATAGTTCCAGAGTATATTAGGAGCGGCGGTTTATCACGAAGCTTTGCTTACCTTATGAAGACATGGTCGATGTCTATTACGATCACATAAGATTGAGCGCATGTGTGGCCTCACGCTAAGGTTTATTCTAAACATGAGCATTATCAATATTAGCCAGACTATTATTAAATACGACATAAACAGTCTAACCATGTCTAAGTGTTGTGATAAAATCATTCAAGATATGGAAACTATTCCAGTCATTTTACTTTATTTCTATCCAGCTCCCCTTGATCCCTCCCCTGGGCGACTTATAGATTATCATGCCCAAAATTCACCACCAGCAGTTGACACGGATCCTTTAGGGCGTTACTAGCTCTTCTCATGATGTATGCATGCAATGTGATACTTCATAATCGCTGCTTTGTCTAGGTTGAAAGTTATTTCCGCTAAGGCATTCGTGAGGTAAAATGCAAGTTTATCTAAATGATCAATCATATAATTTATCCCAACTAGTAAGATATGCCTGAACTACCAAGCTGGTTCTATAAAGAACGAGCCGCATAGTGTAGCTAGATCTTTGGAATATGTAATATGCTACTTCTTATATGATCTGAGTACGATAAGTTGGGTTCGAATCATTCTTTGATCAGAGCTTGAGTCTATTCGTCGTAGCAAGGAGGATATCATATCGTGGTAAGGGGTCGCGTCTCTTACAACGGGCTAGAACTACGTGACGCAAATGGCCTTTCTCCGTAGACCAGAAAGAGTTCAATATGTTTAGGCTCCCTGGCACATCAAACCATCATCGAAGGCAAAAATTACTTTCTATATCGTAAAATACATATATTCGCCGGCGTGTTGACCAAGTTCCGCACCGTCTACGAGAACTTGGAATTGGCTCTGCAAAGCATTGTGCTGTTATGAATCTATATTATCGGCGTATAAAGGCTATTATCATACATGATCATGATCTCACAGCACCTTCCAGAATAAAGCAGCGAGGTTGCTAAAATGTGCTTGGTCATGTCGTGCATCCGCTCATCGCCTAGGTCAAAAAAACATTATGGACATCGGAGATAATTACCTAGGTAATATATGTATGGTTGCTAATATCCTCCTGACTGGCGTAAGGAGTTTTGAATATATCTAATATGAACGTGAGGGTTACCAAGCGTACTGTCCAAGGCCCTCATATATTTTTTTTTTTTCTTTTCACCGATCCGCCGATAAAGTATGCGCGGAGACGGGGATCCAAGGTAATAATCCCTTACATCAGATCCGGGGACTACAAACAAGCTTACCGAGAAGAGATGCATACATGTAGAGAGAGAGGAGGGGGGCGTGCGATAGGGACGGCGATAGGGGATAGCAGATAGCCAGTTTAAACAGGCGGGCACTGAAATGGGAGATTTGCTTTCCAAGATAGCATTGTTAATAAATTCGATAGATTTTGTATGGTCTTTTTTTTTTTTTTTTTGCGAACCCGTGGGAAACACAAGGTAAATGAATTATAGACAAACAATTAACACTTCTGTAAACCGAGACTCGCAGCCCTTTTGTCTCGCAGACCGACAGAAAACAATTCTCGTAAATCAAAATTTGGTCCCCATTAAGAAAAAAAAAGTAATATCAATTCTTGATTTTTTCGCCTTCTACCTTGAAGCTATGTACACTACCTCTGATACGGTAGAATGTCCTGGCACATGACATAGTAGGAAACAGACATAGGCGAATAGGCTACTCATGAACATTCGGTATTCGTACACCGTACTTATGCCAGCCATTGTATCACCCGTTTATCTACTACATACCTAAGGTAGTGCCGGCCTTCCACTGGCTTGTCCGCTGGCCTAGATTCTTTCTCGAAGCGGATGGATAGTTAATTGGTGCGGTGTGGTTGTCTTGGCCCGTGGGCTCTCGGCCGGGGCTTACGGATAAATAGCCATTGGGGGACTTGTCTACCCGCTAGCATGACTCCGTCTCTTCACTATAGCGGTGCTATAGGCGGTGGTGTGCTTGAACACGACATCCGTCTCCGAAGTCCTAATAAAGTTAACTGACTACACGTGGCGCGGCTATTGCTAGGCTCGGGCCTGACAGAGAAAGGGTGCTCGTCTTTAACAGATGTTAGATGAAATGCGCATGTACTTTAAACAACCAAATGAAGCCCTACGGAACATTGATGATCTGATCAGCGCAGTAGTGCTTCGTTGGACACATATAGCGCATATAGCGAGTCTACATAGGACGGAGAAAATCCTCCACTAATCAATATGTACATATTGCCATGTACATACCTAGTGATTTTTACGACGATCCTGTAGGATTGCATGTACACCGTACAACAGCGGTGAGAAATCGAAGTAAGCGGAACGGGATTGATAACGCAATATGGGATGCCGCTGGGATGCCGCACTATCCCCCCCAGTCTAGAGCTTGGGATCAGCCGCCAAAGTCGGATTTGGAGAACTGGGATATCTGGGATATCAGCTAGGAAAAGCACTGAAACAGGCAGGCAGGTTTCTAGTAGCCTTGACGCTATTCGTCCTGATACACTCTCCCCCTTTGTCCCCCAGGTTCCAGACCCTCGAGGTGCAGGTCTAATTCTGATGCGGAGAGGTGGTGCAATGCTGATCTGCATTCCACGGCACCAGGGCACGTATACTATGTACGGATCTACCTTGGCTTGCCTAGATACAGTAGATACAGTGTATCGCGACATTTTATCTTCCGCCCTGTGCAGCTTTATCGAATCTAAAAGATGTCTCAAAAGTATTTCGCTTCGCAAAAGATCAATGGAAAAGAACTGTAAAAAAATAACTTCTCCAATGTACAGTCATCCGAGCAGACGACCTGGACCTCATGGGAACTCGGTAGTACGACATATGGAGAAGCATAATGACGTAGAAGTGGTGTGATAAGAGGAGTTATAAAGAGGTGCCAAGGGACGAAACTTCGATATAGACTAAAAAACGACCCCCTTTAGCGTGCGACGCGACGGTTGAAGAAAGTAGAACGTCGTGTGCCTGTCACCACTGGATGACAAGATCAGGAGACTTGTGGACTGAGTTGTCAAATTTAGACACATGTCATTATAGCATTGCCGACTTTGACGCGGAACGAAGAGAATGAAAAAAAAGCGGCCCGGTCGAAGAAAACACATGTAGCCTGTAGCCTGTGGCCTGTAGTTCTTGTAGCTCTTGTAGCTCTTGTAGCCTGTCGGTTGGCCTTGTAACCCAGCTAATGCGCCTTATGCTGGCAGCTGGATGATCTTCTGTCATTTTTAGCGTGGGCTACCGTAACCCTCCCACCTAGTGCCGCTTCTTGATTATTCTTTAGTATGTGCGAACCTGTGAGAGCAGCCGTAGGATAGGTAGGTATTGTTGTTATATTCTATATTCGGTATCGTACAGTCAGCTAGACCCACGGATTTGGGCAGCTAGATGATCTTTGAACTCCATAGGTAGGTGAAATGTCTAATATCGATCTGGCGAACTTAGGTATGTAGGCAATAATACCTACCCCCTACATACAGGTTAGTATCGTACATAAGGTCGCGTGGACCCTGCCAGGGGCTAAGCTCCGTGAAGGACTAGCATGCATAGCAGTGACTGTCGCTAGAGCTGCTCGGCTAGGAGGTATGAATTTTAACCAAACCATGGCCGATGAACTAAACAGATTTCCTGATTTCGGCGAGGATTGTCTACGAAGTCGAAAGATCCAAGTTTGTACCCAAGTTGGAGACGAACGTATTCACGTATTCGCGTATTCAGGTGTTCAGGTATTCAGGTTTTTGTTGGTATATTGGATGATATCTGTGGAATAAACATATGCTATGACGGAAATGGATATGCCGAATCGCATGTTTGATTATCCGAGTAGGACTGCTGGGATAAACCCTTGAGAAACTCGAAACCATCAAATTCCAATCTCAGCCTCACTGCGTTTGAAAGTACGACGGCGGACGCGGACGCATACATAGTACTGCTTTGGCCGGCTAATGGACTTGCAACCAGATTGAGCACCGGGTGACCGGTCCAGAATTTTCGAGCAATTAAAAACTCGACGAAGGACATTTACCAAATGCGATTTTCGCGGTGGTATGGAGTAGAGTGGGATGATCTTTGTCGATTCTGGATGAGGGGAAAAGGGTCCAGAACAGACAAGAGAACAGACAAGCAGCAGCTTCTTCTGCAACTTGCCTGCAACTTGTCTGCAACTTATCCGGAAAGAGACTAGCGTCTGGCATGTCATTATTTCCAGAAAAAGGGGGTCGCACGTGGCCTGTGCTCAAGTTTGTCCTACTACGTTGTATCTAAGTACTAACTATGACGTCTTCATGATGCGCCACCTCGGGTCCGCGTCAATGTGCATATAGTGCATAGACCACATTGTGGTTCTACCTTAGGTACACATGTACGTACTTTATTAGTACTGCTCAAGTCCCGTATCACCCTATTGACTATTTTTATGTACTTAATTGTACGAAGCTATTTCGGATGTATGTATTCACATACTTACCAAATCTGCCTCAAGCGCGGTTGAACCGAATAACCTTGCAAACATCAGATGCGAGATGAGAGTCTGATAATCATTACAAACCGAAAGCTTTAAGTGTACATTACATTGTATGTACGATATGTACGAGACGGCGGGAGGCATGTGCAAAGGTATTTTAAGGAAAGTAGGGATGAAGAAGTTTGGCGGAATTATTCTAACTTAAGAAAGAGCTCCTCTCTCTTATCTATGTCCAAAACGGTAAAAAATACACTATAGGTAAGTACCTACGTTTATGACACTTACCTCATGTCATGTTTATGCTACCTATTACCTACGCCAAAAGGAAAAAAAAAAAAAAAAGGTTTCACCGAGTCATCAATTCAAGGGTCTTTTTAGTTGTTCTTTTTTTTTCACACCCCCCAACTTTTTTTTTACCATTTCGTCATCGAGGCGGGAACCCTTTATTCTTTTCATTTTAATCACTTTTTTTCTCCAATCTCACGTTACGTAGTCAACCGAATCTGTATTTGAGCGAGATTGGCCTCCCTACACCTTACCTCATACTACATAGTACATTTCCATTATCGTTATTTGACTTGACTTAGAAAGCATTCATTCGTAACAACTCATGTATATTGTACACGTACAAGCCTCAGTCTCAATGGGGCTCATTATCTTTTTCTCATCTAGGCTATTTGTCTAGCATTGAATAAGAGCGGGAACAGGCTTTTCAGTAGTTTCTGAGAAAGAAAAAAAAATTAGTACGAAGTAGGAGAATAGGAACAAGCGGCTTATGGATTATAGTGTTATATTGTCCGTCTCCACGCTTTCAAAGCGCTGTGTCTCCCACCCCTTCGACCCTTGCCGCCGTCGCAAAGTAGCGCCATTGAATCGCAGATCATTACCTCAGGCGACATATTCTCTTGCCCTAATAGGATCCAGAAACTCCCGTAGTGTCGACCCTCTATGACACTCAACAGCCCCCCCGAAATCTACCAAGTCTACCAAGTTTACCAGTCTACCAGTTTTTACCTGCTGTACCTTTGTTCTTCTTAAGTACCTGCACGAGACACCAGGTCAGTCGCCTTGCTCCAGTCAGGCAACCCGAGAGCGCCCCCATCTACGTACATCTACCAAGTCAGGGCAAAAGCCTTTCCATTCTTATTTCCCGTGCAACCAAGTTGCGTCTACTAGTACTTCCAAGTAGAGATCGCCGTGGTCCAGGCCTCATTGTCCATTCCACACACACTCTCTCATACATACACACGCACACCACCACCGTAACGACCGGGCCACACATTAAAAAAGCAAAAGAGTTCCTAGACCTGAAAGAGCGGCAAAGAAAAGGACCCTTTTTCTAACCGTCTGCTCCCCCACCCACCATCTTTTCAACTGTTTCCATTACCATCGTCACATTCGAAAGAGCTGGGCTCTATCCTGTCCCCGTCGCCTCGTATTATTTATGCGTAATACGCTTTTTATGGTTGAGGCTGTTACCATCACATTCGAACATATTCTTCGCCTGTCTCACTCTTAAGTTGGCTTCCTTTTCCCACGCCTCAGCCACGACGTAAGGAGGAAGCGGGAGCTATACGTGCCGCTGGAACTACAATATTACCCCTAGCGCCCCTTTAAAAGAAAGGAAAAAAAAAGAAAATTAAAACAAACGTATATACATCTCTAAACAGGTCGTCGCTCGTCATGTCCAAATTATAAAGCAGGCAAATACTGAAATGGGAAGAAGACGAAGAGGCTGGACCGCTCAGAGACACGACGTCATACGTAAGATGAAAATGAAGATGGCTCCAGACTCGACGAAAAGCAACGACCGTTTAGCAGCCGGCCTTAGCACCGCCGCAACCACTCACCATTACACCATGAAGACATCTACGAGACCGGCTCTTGCGTCGTCTCACTCTCATCACTCCCGTCATTCTCAAGCCAATATGCAGGCTTTCCGCGCTAATAAATCTACGACCCCCCTGGCGTCACCTCGCATGCCTCATTCCGTCGGTCAACCTTACCCTCCCAGTACAAAATTACCCCCTATCGTTACAGATGTTCGGCCGCCTAGTCCCAATTATTTCGGTCTCAACGTTGACCATTCGGCTGACGTTGGTAACTCGGCCGTTGCTCCTCCCGATCACTGGAGCCCTCCGAGCTCGTCCGTTAAATCGTTTGGTGCCGCGATACCTAAACAAGTTCCTCTTGATGCCAACCCGGAATTTGAGGCTTTTAGACGCCAAGTCGATGCGAACCGCGCCAAGGGGTTCAATCTAGGGAGCGCCTACTTTGCGCCAGCCTCGTCACCTATGTTCGTAAGACCTAGGCCGCCACGTTTGTCGACCAATCATAGCGATACTGCTTCAGATCTTTCTAGTACCAGGTCTTTGAACGGCAAGGTTGTCGATGGCGCGGGTGGTCGAATGGATGTTGATACGGATAGTCTACATGACTCTGCGTATGTATCATCAGATTCGAAGAGGAATTCAGAGGTGTCGCTGAATCCTCCCTCATTTAGCAATATACCTCGATTTGAGTCGCCAGCTCGAGCTGACTCTCCTTTTGAGCCCCTACGCAAGACAGCATTGTCCAAAGTTGATGATCGGCACCCGCGACTGTCGTTGTCTCATGAAAAGTTAGAGCAGACAATGGAACCTGCGAAACCCCGTGCTGAGACGCTACCGACGACACTTGAAAATGGACCGGGACTCATCTTGCCAAGGCAACTAAAAGATCTGCTTTCAAATGTACCCGAAGACGAGTTTCTTCTATTGGACGTCCGTGTATCTACCCATTATGCCCAATCGCGTATTCGTGGCGCGCTGAATCTCTGCATTCCAACGACTCTTTTGAAGCGTGCTACATTCAATCTGCAGAAGCTACAGCAGACCCTCCAGACCGAAGAAGATCAGCAGAAGTTCGCACAATGGTCAAATGCCAAATACCTCATAGTATATGATGCTTCTTCGACGGAAAAACGAGATGCGACCTCGGCTATGAATATGTTCAAGAAATTTACAAACGAGGGTTTCTCGGGAAATTCATATCTTCTAAGGGGAGGGTTTCATGCGTTTTCTACGGAGTATCCTGCATTCATCGATCATCAGTCCGCTTCAGAACGGCCGGGAACCGCTATTACCTTACCGAACGGCGGACGACCAAGCTTCGCTCCTGTGATCGGTGGTGTAACGCTTCCATCTAATGCTAATAATCCCAACCCATTCTTTAGCAACATCCGGCAAAACATGGATCTAGCAGACGGTGTCGGACAGATGGATATCTCTGTGCCATCTAATTTGGATTCGAATACACTACCACCTTGGCTCCAAGACGTGACCCGGTCATCAGATCATGGCAAGAAAGCGTCTGAAAGGTTCTTGAAAATTGAGCGTAGCGAGCAATCGCGCATGAAGGAAGCCTACGCATCTTTCAATACGTCTGCGCCCCCAAGCCAAACTTCTGGACGAGTCTGCCTTTCAGGAGTAGAGCAGGGAGGTAAAAACCGCTATAAGGATATCCTTCCTTTCGAGCATGCTCGTGTGCGTTTGCCCGACCGGGCTCAAGGCGCCTGCGATTATATTAATGCCAGCCACGTCCAAGCCTCCCGTAGTCATAAGCGTTATATAGCCTCTCAGGGACCTCTACCGGCCACCTTTGATGTAAGTTTGCTCATTACAATGTAAACAAACGACATTTAACAAACTAACCGTTTCTCCCATAGGATTTTTGGTCTGTGATATGGGACCAAGACGTTCGCGTTATCGTCATGTTAACTGCAGAATCGGAAGGAGGTCAACTAAAGTGCCATCCATACTGGCATGATAAGGAATTTGGACCTATTAAGCTCAAATTGATCTCCGAGAAGAAGGTGTCGCTCGATATGGATAAAAACCGGTCAAATCCTGGACCTACCTCTACAAATAACGCATTCGATTCCGGACGACGCCGTGCTGCCACTACGACAACGTTCGAGTCCGCGCAGAATACGCAGCCAACCCAGGCACAGTCTGAAACCCCTTACGTTATTGTTCGGAAATTCGCATTGTCTCACGCTGCTCATCCATTCTCTCCTATGCGTGAAATTACCCAGCTTCAATACCTCCTGTGGCCCGATTTCGGTGCGCCAGCGCAACCGTCACACCTCCTAGCTCTCGTCGAATTAGCCAACGTGATGCAACGTGCTTCGTTGCCGGTAGATGCAAGCTCCATTGCTGCATCGGGCCCTACCGAGACCCCAATGGCAATGAACTGGGTGGACGAACCGGAGTCCGCAAATGCTAGGCCGATGCTTGTCCACTGCTCTGCTGGCTGTGGCCGCACTGGAACCTTCTGTACTGTCGATACTGTCATAGATATGTTGAAGCGACAGCGTCAAGTTACGGCTAATCGCATAGATCGAGATGGAGACGTGAGCATGAACGAAAGTTCGCCTATTCGTCGCCGGACTAGCACCAACGGCCATAGGCGCAGACCAAGCATGAATGACGCCAAGGGATTAGAAACTAGTTGGCTAGAGGATACGAATCTTGATTTGATAGAAGCCACCGTGGAAGATTTCCGAAGACAACGACTGAGCATGGTCCAAAGCCTACGGCAATTTGTTCTCTGCTACGAGACTGTGGTAGAGTGGGTCTGGAGAGTTCACGAGAAGAACAACAGTACGGCCGGCAGCAGAGGCCGCCCACGGAGTGAAACTGTGAATACTCGGAGATAAAGAGAAGAAAACAAGATGAGAATAAGGCTTGTTAAGAGTCTATAAGCTTGGAAGGAAACGAGGGTTGGCCCAAGAAACATTGCATAAGTTCGCATTTGCATCGATACGGCATTCTAATACGGTCGGAAGGTACATACCATCGGCTAGACGGTTTAGCCAGGCAAGGGGTATACGGAGTTCAGGGAGGATTTAGTGCTTCAATAGGCGTTTTTCAGGTCTACGGCATGGCATATTTGACTTTTTATTTTTCTAGCGAGGCGAAAGCATTGCACAAGCGGGACACACAAAGAACAGGGACCAGGAAAGAAAACAAGCAAGAAATACAGAGGCAGAGTGAAGGACGGACTTAGGAGAGTACCTATCGCGAACAGCCACGTCGATGGTTGGGATTTGTACAATAAGAATGGAATGGTGGGCGGGTGTTGACCATGGCCCTGCTTCTGGATGGTACTGCAAACGAATAGCGGCGAGTATATAGCTATAGATACATACTTGCTAATATGGAGCAGAGACAGGTAGAAATACGTCGATACTTCACGGTTGAAATCGTTCTATGCCTTCGCTCTTATAATTATTGATTTAATGTAGCCTTCGTTTATCATACCTTATTATATCTGCCCTATGTAATGTGACCTTAGAAAATATAGCTTTTCCGCGTTATTTGTATAGGTTCTACAAATCCTAAATTCCTTTTGGACCGGATAGGTACTACGTCGGTTATAGTCACGGAGTCATTTTTGGTATTATTCCTTTTTTTTTTTTTTTTTTTTTTTTTTTTGCGTCTTTGCAGAAACTGGCATTGCGGTTATCAAGAGCTAATAACTAAGCCAAAAAAATCACTGAAGTACGGGAGAACTGGCTGTGATAGTGTAAAGGCTGCATATGTATCGTCTGGAAATAGCAAGGCCCGCGATGAATTGAGCTTCGCGTATCTTTCTTCGTTCTCTAGGATTATTGTACACTTTACAAAAATAGTTAATCTTTTTTTGACTTTCGCCTAAAGCCCGTTCCTCGTCGGTTCCCCCCATCCCCAGCTGCCGCCGCATGAACGTTTCGTAGTAAGAAGTTTGCTTTGCATAAGGGACATCGCACATAGTACATTGCCCCCCTCCAACAACAGCTTATTTCCAGAATTTCTGGAGCGAAACCTCCTTGTCGTCGTGCTTGTTCAGGATCTTGGCTGTGGCTAGCTCGAAATCCTCCTGTGTGACGTGAACTCTCCGTTCGCGAAGAGCGTACATACCGGCTTCCGTACATACACCCTTTAGTTCGGCACCGGAACAGCCGTTCATCTTCTCGGCGATCTTGGTCAGGTTGATGCCTCTCGTCAGGTTCATCTTTCGGCTGTGGATGCGTAGAATATCGGCACGGGCCTCGACCGATGGCGGCGGGAACTCGATCTTTCGGTCGATACGACCGGGACGGAGCAGAGCGGGATCTAGAATGTCCAATCGATTCGTTGCCATGATAACTTTGATGTTCTTGGTCGGCTCGAATCCGTCCAGCTGGTTGAGAAGCTCTAACATGGTTCGTTGCACTTCGGAGTCACCACCAGATGAGCCCTCCACTCGTGATGAGCCGATAGAGTCGATTTCGTCCATGAATATGATTGAGGGTGCGTGCTCTCGGGCCATCACGAACAGTTCACGAACCATACGGGAACCTTCACCGATATACTTTTGCACAAGTTCCGAACCAGAGACTCGGATGAACTTACAGTCTGTGTGGTGTGCGACGGCTCGGGCTAGTAAGGTCTTTCCTGTACCGGGAGGACCATATAGAAGGACACCTTTCGGTTGGGCGATACCGAGGGACTCGAAGAGCTCGGGATGCTTCAAGCCTAGCTCGATAACTTCTTTGATTTCTTTGATTTGTTGGTCCAGACCACCGATCATGTCGTATGTGCTGTCGGGCACCTTCTCTACCATCATGAGAGAGACGAGAGGATCGACGGAGGACGGGAGGATCTTCTCGAGCTTGTAGGAGTCGGATAGTAGCGTTACTCGTTTGCCCACTGTGAGCTTTGCAATGTCTACGGAATCGGAGACGTCGACGACTGTGAATTGTTAGCTACAGAACATAGCTTCAGTAAATAAGCTTGTTGTCCGTACCATATTTGCCTTCGGGGTGCACCTTCACTAATACTTTCTTCGTTCCCATCACCTTAACCACCTCGCCAACATACGACCCGGGCTGCTGTAGGAGACCCAGCTCTTCCCTTAATAGTCGCACTCTGGAGTTATAGTCATTTCGTTGGGCTTCGAGACGTCGGAGAACAGCTTGGCCCTTAAGAATCTCAAGCTTCATCGCCTCGATCTTGTTGTGGTAATAATTGTCGAGCGCCATGGTTGCTGGGGCTCCTTGGGGAGAATTAAAGACCTTGCGTGTGGTAGTTCAAGCTACAAGGGAGACTATAAAATGTCGGTATGGTGTTGCGTGCTACCCGAGGAAGAATAATATGTGGTGAGGATGGTTGATGACGATGAAGTTCAAATGCAGTGATGCAGTGATAGAGTTGGGATAATGAGGCTAAGGCTAAGGCTTGCGCCAATGATGGGCCTTGGACCGGGGGTCAGTAAAGCTTAGATCCGACGCAAGGCAGTTGCAGCAACGCGTACCGGAGCTACGGCAAATCTAATATCCCGGCCCTTTAAATAAATTGTACAATAGGTAGGTACAAATGCACAACGTGAGCTTCTGCTTATCTACCCGTCTACCTAACCTACCTATTATAATTACGTAAATCGGGATGCGGCACAGAGCTGCATCGTGTAGCCAGGTGCAACTACGACATATGCATTGATTTTCGAAGCCTGGCAAGCTCACATGCATCAATTACGTAGGTCTATTTCGAAGATCTTCCAGAACTTTTCACCGCAGGTATTTGCGGAATACTCCATTGGATCACAGCCATTTTTAAGTTATTAAGATTAAGGAGATTAAGCAATGTGATTATAGTAATTATTATTCCCCTTGCTGAGCTCTCAGTTAATCTATTTCTTTGAGAATTCAAGACTAGGTTACTAGGTAGTTATCATTTCTCTATTTGCAGTTGGTGGGCTGTTGATAAATCAGTCGTACTATGTAATTTTTCAAAAGTGTCCCGCAGGCGCGGCTGCCGGGATGTGTTTATGGAACAGGCATGTACTATACAGTACAGGATCAAAAGAATGCAGCGGGCAGTTGCCAATGGGCACCAATCTGTTTTTAGGAAGCAATACATGTAATACACTTTCATCCGCCATAAGGTTCCCCCCGTAGCTACCTTCCCGGCCTTAGGCGAGACGATTATGACTATGACAAGGGTGCAACTAAAACATTGTCCACTCACACTGTAAATAATCACGAGGCACAATCACGACTTGGGACTGGACTGGACTTCGCTCCATCCATCGCCATCCCACTGCCTTTGAACCATGTGCTATGTTCGCGATAGCCTGATAGCCAGATAGCCATGCTTTGTGTGTCGCACAAAGTCTGACTAGCCATTGTGAGCAGTCGTAAGCTGCTTTCAATTTCATCTTACCTAGTGTTGTACTTGATTATTTACCTGCATTACTTTTTAACCTAGTCGTCTTCAACTTTTTTTTCCTTTTCTTGTCTTTTTGTCTATTTTCTACCTGAGAGTCCTAGAATTATCGTGAAGCCGCACCAAGCGTTTCATCCAAGTCTAACCTGTTTATATCGTTTGAAAATCTCCGCATCTGGATTCGCCCGCAAGACATGCTGCAGCAACGTACATGACGCTAAACCTGCAAGCCAAAGTCATACAATACATTCCCATCGGGTCCCCACAGACATCATCCGCCGGTCCCATCGTTCCTCGTCTTTAGTCTCTTGTCAAATTAAAGCTGAATCGCATACTGTCCTCCCTAACTTCAATTTACCTTTTGTCTCAAAGCCTTGAGAACTACCTCGTATGCTCCCTAGCTAGGTAGTTTTAATAAAGAGCCCTCTTCGTTGGCGGCGAAGACCTCGAATACTGTCTCTATCCTCGATGGATCCCAATTCGCAGGATGACAGTAGCTCTGCTGCTCCACCATCGCCTACAGATTCGCGACAGCAGCCCGTTCGACGCGATACTAGAGACACTACAATTCCCGAAGGTTACCAGTCCACAGAAACTGTGCGGAGAAGAATAGATCAGTCCTATGGTATGTCGCCGCCGTCTAACTAATACCCTTTCCGTCCACATAGCCTACACTCTAAACTTAATTCTGACTCTAGCGGGGGGATCGCTCACTTGTCACGTCAATTCCCCATCAGAAAGAAGCTAAGCTAACTCGGCCCTCTGACATAGGTACTCTTCAAACACCGCCGCCGCCTACCAGCGGTGGTACGCAGTTTTTGGGAGAATCGACAGCTCACGAGCGAGCACACTCGAGATCCGCAACCCAGCAACCTCGTTCTCCCTTACTAGGCGCAGACCGTGGCCGACAGCGACCTAGAAAGCCCGCTATGCCTCGCAGAGCCTCGTCCAACACTTTAGCTCCCCACCGCGGTGAGGTCTTCTCTACTGACGACGACGTCAACGAGGTGGAAAACGATGCTGCTGAGCGACAGCAGACTTTCTCTCCCCTTCCGGCATATAACAACGAGCAGACAAGGCAGCCGTCTACGCTACGACGACGAAGTATGGCCCCGCCAGCCCTGTCCCGGGTACACTCGAGTCGAAGCACTGGTCCCGAAGAGGAGGGTATCGACGAATTACTAGAAGAGGATGAGGAGAGACACTTGCCGTCGCAACCACACGAGGAGGGTGTACTGCAGGATTCGACTCCTGATTCTGGCGATCTTCATGACGAGGATGACAATATCAGCGAGGCCGAAAGCTTCACCTTGAAGGACCGCCAGCAGGCTATCAACGAGACGCATCCCTTTGGTATCAGAATTTGGAAGCCTGCTTTGTACAAGAAGGATCGATCGGTCCAAAAGACTGCTGAGGGTGACATCCACTCTTCTCCTGGTGGCCGGGTTAGTAGTTGGTTGCTATTCTTCAACCTCATATGGACCTTGGCCTTCGGTTGGTGGATGGCACTGTTTGCTGCTCTGGGTGCCATAGCCTGCTTCATCTTTGCGGCAGCTCCTAGTGGTAGAGAGTATGGCCGCGTGTTATGGGGTTTGGCCGGCTACCTCTTTTATCCCTTTGGAAAATTTGTGCGACTTGAGCAGGACGAAGCGTACCTAGATGAAGACGAAGGAGAGGGAAGAAGTATCAGCGAGTATGAGCAATGGCAAAGCGGTGACCTGGAATATGGACGGTTGTTCTTTGGCCCTGAACGGAACCGCTCCATCGTAGGCCGATCAAGAAGGAGCATCGACTCTGAGCCTAGCGAGACAGACAGCCTTCTTCCTCGCTCGGGACGACACGACAACTCGAGCGACCCAGGACGACGATTGAAGAGGCGGTTATTTGGCCGTGGGCAATGGAATATCGGTCGTGTTATCTTCTTCATTTTCTTTTGGGGCCTCATCACGCCTTCCCTGCTTATTGTCTCCGCCATTTGTTGGTTCTTGGTCTTCTGGATTCCGATGGGTAAAGTCACGAACCTTCTCTTCGACCACCTTAGAAGGCATCCGCTAGCCCTATCTTTCGAGTCCGATATTAGCATCGCTAGGACATCTGACGGCCCACACTCCTCTATACTGCTTTGTACATATCGAGCAGTGGGTTACAAGTATTGGAAGTACACCGTCGACGGCACCAACATATTTCTTATTAACCTCATGGCCGTCGTCATATTTGTGATTTTTGATTGGCTCGTGTTGGATTCTGTCCTCCATCTTGACAATTTCCTGACGTCTCCGGGCTTTCTATTCATAGCCGGCTTGTTCTCTATCATTCCTCTGGCGTACTTCATAGGCCAGGCTGTTGCGTCCATCTCTGCCCAGTCCTCCATGGGCCTTGGTGCAGCGATCAATGCCTTCTTCTCAACGATTGTGGAAGTCTTCCTCTACTGTGTCGCGCTTAAGGATGGCAAAGGCCAGCTAGTCGAGGGCAGCATCATTGGAAGCATATTTGCCGGTATTCTCTTTTTGCCCGGGTTATCTATGTGCTTCGGTGCTATCAAACGCAAGACCCAGAGATTTAACGCCAGGTCTGCCGGTGTTACATCTACTATGCTAATTTTTGCCACCGTTGCTGCATTCGGGCCAACCCTTTTCTACCAAATCTATGGCACACACGAACTCCGATGCCAGAGCTGCACTGATTATATAGGGTCTCAAGAACGTGATTGCCGTCGGTGTTACTACTCACAAGTGCCAGCGCTCGATGACCGTTTTTATATCGAAGCTGTGCGTCCCTTTTGCTATTTCGCCGCCATCTGTCTTTTCTTGTCATATGTCATTGGTCTATGGTTCACGCTTAGGACCCATGCTGCTGTCATTTGGAATAGCGAAATTGACGAAAAGAAACATGATGAACTTCAGCAACACATGGCTCGTCTATCTGAAGCACGTAATATCGGCGAATCGACCGGTGCAGATATCCGAGACAGCAACCTATATAAGCGTATTTTAGGACAGTCGTTGAAACATGTCGGCTTGTCGAACGAAGAGGGTCGTCATTCTCGTCAACCATCAGAAGGATTTCCGATAAACGGAGGAATTCAGACACCACATATGGTTCCACCAAGGGGTAACATTGACGCTACAGATAGCATTCGTTCGAATGTTCATATTCCCGGCTTTTCCGATGCAGAGAACAGCGATCTTGTCCGCAGTGTTACCGAAGTAGCTGCAACAGCAGCCGCTATCGCAGCTCGTGACGCTCGAGGGCCACGACGTCTTTCTACCCAACCGTCAAATGCCGGAGCTAGTACACCGGCGACGCGTCCTACACCTATTCGCTCCGCTACTTTTCCCGAACCTGACGAGGCTGGTGAGCATGCCCAGGCATCCCATGGAGGTCACGATGCTCCGAACTGGAGTCGGACGAAGAGTTCAGTTATTTTAATGGGTGCCACCGTCCTCTATGCAATCGTTGCCGAGATCCTAGTCGACACGGTGGACGTGGTGTTAGATAACTATGCGATCGATCCAAAATTCCTAGGTATCACTTTATTCGCTCTGGTACCCAATACCACCGAATTTTTGGTAAGCACTATCCCTTTCAATTTGCTACATTTTCAGAGCTAACCGTTACCGTTCTATTAAGAATGCTATCTCTTTCGCCATGAACGGAAATATCGCGTTATCCATGGAAATTGGTTCTGCGTACGCCCTACAAGTCTGCCTTCTTCAAATTCCCGCACTAGTTTTCTTCTCTGCCGTCTACCCTCTTCAACCGGCTGGCGACCAGGATCCCACGCATTGGACATTTAGTCTACTATTTCCACAGTGGGATATGGTGACGGTAATCCTATGCGTGTTCCTCCTGAGCTACATGTACGGCGAAGGGAAGAGCAACTATTTCAAAGGCAGCATTTTGATCCTAACGTATTTGGTGGTTGTGATCGGGTTCTACTTCTCCGGCTTCACGGACAGTCAAATGGGACAGATGGGCGTAAGCCGATTCGACACTCTTGGTCCGGATGGTGTTTGGCAAAGTTATAAGACGATTGGACGAGGGACCGGTGGACGAGCGTATGAGGCAGGCGTTGATTTTTGAGAGTTGACCATACATATGTCACTTTTGGACTGGTTAACTATTTGTTGAGACGTTCACTTTGAGAGTTGGAAGAAGTTTGTGGCTGCTAATTTAGGTAATTATGATATCCCTACTACTTTTGAGGTTTTCCTTCTGTACAATTGGCGGTGGTGCATGGCTGGGTCACTGGAGTACAGCTGTTCTTACCGGCCTTTGAGCCCAGGCAGTTTTTGTAAGCTTGCTCTCCTTCGGGGGAATATATGTTTCGATTGGTGTCCAGGCATCAGTGTATGACTTGGCGGGTTATACAAGTATCCTTAATAGAAAAACCTATCAATACTTGCTTAGATCTATCAGATACCTGCATTACGGATGCTTCCAGGTGTGGAAATATGAACCTACGAGCGTAATTGCATCCATGCTTTATTCATACGTACATTATCTTCGTCCAATTGATGGTTTACGACAGCGTGAAATAACGGCACTATCTGTGTCAGGTTAGGAAGAGTAAGAATAATTATGACTCGAGGAATTTCGGTAGATCATATGTAAGGCCTATTTCGAGCCCATCTGAGTTTTTCTCCCTCTAATCAGTCCACGCCCAGGACATCTCTTGTCGGTTGGCTATTTGGTCGACCATGATTATTATCCAAGTTCGTCAACATTTGTGAAGGATGGACCGAACTAATCGTTGTGACTAAGGGGAAATCATATCCAACGTTGAATATGCTTCTTACACTAACGAGGATAGCATAGATATATCGACCGGGAAAAGTTAAGCGAAGCGGTAAGGGTCAAGCCAAAATGGCGAAGTATAAGATCCCATCAGGGAGTATTGAACATTTTCGCGAAGCTATTCTGAGTAGTTCCCTGCTGGGCATTGAAGACGACTAAGCTAACAACAGTTCGTATGGTATATTTTTAATCTACTCTACACCTTACACCGCATGTGTAGACGTTCGGTAGCGATGAGGTACGGTATGCCCGACTTTTGCCCGACTTTAGGAGGGATGTTGTGTCTGGTTGAGGGGGTTAAAAATTTCCTGATTTGGATTTGGGTATGTGGTCTGTGCTTTGAGCTAAAGCTTTTAGGTTGTCCAAATTGGGAAAGGTGTGTACGCTAGTGGGGTTGGTGCCAAGTTAAGAGAAATTGGATTGGGAAAAAAATTCGATTGAAAAAATTAAATTAAATATATAAATAAATATATAAAAATAAATATATAAATATATAAATATATAAATATATAAATATATAAATATATAAATATATAAATATATAAATATATAAATATATAAATATATAAATATATAAATATATAAATATATAAATATATAAATATATAAATATATAAATATATAAATATATAAATATATAAATATATAAATATATAAATATATAAATATATAAATATATAAATATATAAATATATAAATATATAAATATATAAATATATAAATATATATATATATATATATATATATATATATATTATATATAATTTAATAAATTTTTTTTTATTTTATTTTTATTTTATTTTTTTTTATTTTATAATTTAAAATAAAAAAAATTAAAATTAAAAAAAATATTATTATTAAATAATAATATTTTATATTAATAATTTTTTTATAATTAATAAAAATAATAAAAAAAATAAAAAATATTATATATAAAATTATTAATAAATATTATATAAATTAATATATAAATTAATATTAATTTAAAAATTTAAAATTATTATTATAAATTAAATTAAATTTAAAAAATATATATTTTTAATATTTAATAAAATAAATTTTAAAAAATAAAATAAAAATTTATAATATTAATATTATTTTAAAATTATATAAATATTTTTTTATTAATTATATAAAAAATATTATAAAATAATATTTATTTATAATTTTTATTATTAAAATATTTATTAATATATTTAATATATAAAATATATTTTATTTATTTTAAATTAAATATATAAATTTTTTTAATTTTTATATATTTTAATAATATAAATTAAAAAAATTATATTATTATATAAATTTTAATTAAATTTTTTAAATAATATAAATTTTATTTTAATATAAATTTTATTTTAAAAATTATTTAAAAATATATTTAATTAATTAATATAATAAAAAAATTTATAATAATAAAAATAAATTATATAATTTTTTTAAAAAATTATTATTATTATAAATTTTAAAAAAATTATTATAATTTATATATTTTAATATTTTAAATATTATTAATTAAATTATTATTTTTATTTTAATTAAAATTTTTTATAAATAATTTTATTTTAAATATTATAAATATATAAATATATTATATATAATAATAATAATAATTTTTAAAAAAAATAAATAATTTATTTTAAAATTAAAAATATTTTTATAATTATAAATTTTTTTATTATATTAATTAATTAAATATATTTTTCAATAATTTTTAAAATAAATTTTATATTTATATAAAATTTACATTTTTTAAAAAATTTAATTAAAATAAATATAATAATATAATTTTTTTAATTTAAATTATTAAAATATATAAAAATTAAAAAAATTTATTATATTTAATTTAAAATAAATAAAATATATAAATAAAATATATTTTATATATTAAATATATTAATAAATATTTAATAATAATTTAAAAATATATTAATAATAAAAAATTTTTTTATTATATTATATATTAAATTTTATTTTAAAAATTTAATATAAATTTTAATAAAAAATATTTTAAAAATAAATATTAAATAATAATTAATTATATAATTAAATTATTAAATAATTTGAATATTAATATTAAAAAAAATTAAAATTTATATAATTATATATAAAATAATTATTTAAAAATTTAATAAATATTATTTATAATATATTATAAAATATTTATTTTATTAAATTTAATATTATATAATATATTATATATAATAATAAAAAATAAATATATATAAATTAATAAAAAAAATTAATAAATATAATAAATATTTTATAAATAATAAATTAATAATAAATAAAAAAATTAAAAAATTATTAAAAATATAAAATTATATAAAATTTTATAAAAATAAAATAAATTATAATTATAATTATAAATTTTTTATAAATATTTATTTATTATATTATATTAATTATAATAAAAATAATTAAATAAATATATTTTTTAAAAAATTAAAATAATAAAAAAAATAAAAAATATTATTAAATTTTATAAAATAATTATAAATAAAATTTTAAAATTTTATTAATATAATAATATATTATAATATTAAAATTATTTATTAATTAATTTTTTTAAATATAAATATATTTTTTAAATATTTTATATAATATTATAATATTAAATTAAAAAATATTTATATAATTTTATTAAATAATTAATATTTAAAATTAATTAATATAATAATTATAATTTTATTTAATATTTATAATTTATATTAAATAAAATAATTATTATTAATATTTTTTAATATATAAAATATATTTTATTTAAATTAATTTAAATATAATAATTTTTTTTAAATTTTATATATTTTAATAATTTATATTAAAAAATTATATTATTATATATAATTTAATAAATATTTTTAAATAATATTAATTTTATTTTAATATAAATTATATTTTAAATATTATTTAAAAATACATTTAATTAATTAATATAATAAAACATTTTATAATTTTATAAATATTTTTTTTATTTTAAAAAATAATTATATAATTTTTTTTAAAATTATTATATTTAATATATTTATATATATATATAATATTTAAAAAAAAATTATATTAAATAAATAAAATTATTATTAAAAATTTAATATAAAATAAAAATAATAATATAATATTTAAAATTTTTATTATTAATATATTTTTAAATTATTATTAAAAATTTATTAATATATTTAATATATGAAATACGTTTTATTTATATATTTTATTTATTTTAAATTAAATATAATAAATTTTTTTAAATTTTATGTATTTTAACGATTTAAATTAAAAAAATTATATTGTTATATTTATTTTAATTAAATTTTTTAAATAATATAAATTTTATTTTAATATAAATTTTATTTTAAAAATTATTTGAAAATATATTTAATTAATTAATATAATAAAAAAATTTATAATTATAAAAATATTTTTAATTTTAAAATTAATTATATGGTTTTTTTAAAATTATTATATTTAATATATTTATATATTTATAATATTTTAAATAAAATTTATATTAAATAAATAAAAATATTATTAAAAAATTTTAATTAAAATAAAAATGGCGATATAATTTTTTTAATTTGTTTTATGGAAATATGTAAATTATAATGATTTTTGAAAAAAATGTAATAATAATGTTTTTAAAAAAGGGAGGGGTACGTAATTTACGTTAAAATTAAAAATGTTTTTACGGTTATAAATTTTTTTATTATATTAATTAATTGAATATATTTTTAAATAATTTTTAAAATAAAATTTATATTTATATAAAATTTATATTATTTAAAAAATGTAATTAAAATGAATATAATAATATAATTTTTTTAATTTAAATTATTAAAATATGTAAAATTTAAAAAAATTTATTATATTTAATTTAAAATAAATAAAATATATTTTATATATTAAATATGTTAATAAATTTTTAATAATAATTTAAAAATATATTAATAATAAAAATTATATTTAAAATTTATTTTATTAAAATATATAAATTATAATAATTTATAAAAAAATATATAATTTATTTTAAAATTAAAAATATTTTTATAATTATAAATTTTTTTATTTTAATAATTAATTAAATATATTTATTTAAATAATTTTAAAAATAAAAATTATATTAATATAAAAATAATATTATTTAAAAAATTTAATTTAAATAAAAATAATAATATAATTTTTTATTTAAATATTTGAATTATATAAATTTTAAAATAAATAAAATATATTTTATATATTAAAAAATATTAATAATAATTATTTTAAATAAAATAAATAAATTTTTTAAATTTTTTTAAAATAATTTTTAATTTAAATAATTTATAAATATAATAATGTATTATTTTTTTTATTTTTTTATATTATTTATATTAATTTAAATATAAATTTTTAAAAATTTAATATATTTTAATAATTTAATATATTTTAATAAATTAAAAATTAAAAAAAATATTAATTATAAATATTAATTAAAATTTTTAAATAATATAAATATATTTTAAAAATTTATTTAAAAATAATTAATTAATTAATAAAATAATAAAATTTATTATTATAAAAAAAAATTAAAAAATATTTTTAAAATTATTATTATTATTATAATTATAATTTAATATTTTAAATTTTATTTTATATATTATAAATATATAAATATATTATATATAATAATAATAATAATTTTAAAAATATTTTATAATTTATTTTTATAATTAAAAATATATTTATAATTTTAAAAATTTTATTTTATTATTTAATTAAATATATTTATTAAAATATTTTTTATATTAAAATTAATTTATAATGAAATTATGAAATTTTATATTATTTAAAATAAAAATTATTATAAAAAATTAATAAAATAATTGATAAAATAATTAATAAATATTATATAAATAATTGATAAAAAATTTAATTAATAAAATAATTGTTATGGATTTAATGGTTATGTGTGATTATTTTATTATAATTTTATAATTTAAAAAATATAATAAAATTAAATATATTTTATATATTAAATATATAAATAAAATTTAATAATAAAATAAAAAAATATTTATAATAATTATTTATATTATATATAATTTTATTATTTTTATATATATTTATTTATATATTTTTTAAAAATAAAATAAAGTTTTTTTTAATAAAATAAAATTATTATTATAAAAATTAATATAATTTTAAATAAAATTAATAATTAAAAATTTAATTAAATAATTATTATTATTTAAATTTTAAAAATATTATTTTATTAATAATAAAATAAATATATTATAATATAAAAAATTAAATTAATTAAAAATTTTTAAATTTATTTTTTAAAATTTATATAATAATTATAAAATTATTTATAATAAAATTATAAAATTTTATATTATTTAAAATAAAAATTATTATAAAAAATTAATAAAATAATTAATAAAATAATTAATAAATATTATTAAATAATTAATAAAAATTTAATAATAAAATAATTATTATAAATTAATAATTATACGTAATTATTTTATTATAATTAATAATATAAATAAATATTTAATAAAAAATTATAAAAAAATTAAAAATATTAAATTATTATTTATATATTTATATTAATTAATATAATAATTTTATTAATATTTAACAAAAAATTATTTTATAATTAAATTTATAAAATTAAAAATTAAAATAATTATTATAAAAAATATAATAAATATAAATAAAAATTAAATTTAAAATTATTAAATTAAAATTTTTATTAAAATATTAATATTTAATATAATAATATTAAATATTATTATAAAATTATTTTAATATTTATAATATTTAATAAATATTTTTTATAATTTTATTTTATAATATTTAAATATAAATTTTAATATATTATATTATTTATATTTTATATAAATAATTAATTTAAAAATAAAATTTAAAAATAATAAATTTTTATATTAATAAAATTATAATAAAATAATTATGCGTAATTATTAAATTTATAATAATTATTTTATTAATTAAATTTTTTATTAATTATTTATGTAATATTTATTAATTATTTTATTAATTATTTTATTAATTATTTTATTAATTATTTTATTAATTATTTTATTAATTATTTTATTAATTTTTTATAATAATTTTTATTTTAAATAATATAAATTTCATAATTTTATTATAAATTAATTTTTAATTTTAATATAAATAATTTAATATTTTTTAAAAAAATTAAATATATATTTTATTTTAATATTTTTATTATAAATAATAATATATTATTAATTTTTATTAATAAATATATATAAATAAAATTAAATAAAATAATAATAAAAATAAATAATAAAAAAATAATAAAATTAAAATTATTTTATTATTAATATTTTAAAAAATTATTTATTTAAATATAAATGTAAAAATATATTTATATATAATAAAAATATATAATTTTTTTATAATATATATTTAATTAAATATATATATTTTATTATTTAATTATCAATTTTATTTAATATTTTATTTAATTAAATAAAAATAAATTTTATATTTAAAAATATATATAATTTTTTTTTATTTTTTTTATTTAATTAAAAAAATAAATATAATTTTTATAAAATTAATTTAAATTTATATAATAAAATATATATTTATTATATTAATTAAATTGTAAATTTATTAAAAAATTATTTAATAATTAAAATTAATTATAAATTAAAAATATATATTTTAATATAAATTAATATAATTTATTAAATAAAATATTTATTAATAATAAATATAATATTAATTTTAATAATTTTTAATAAAAATTTTTTTTTAATAAAGATTTTTTTTTAAAAAAAATAATTTATTAAATTATTTATTAATATTTTTAAAAAATAATATTATTATAAAAATATTTTAAATAATTATTTTTAAATAAATAATAAATAATAAAAAAATAAATATTTATTATAATTATATTTAATAAATTTTTTAAAATAATATAATTATTAAATTAAATAAATAAAAATTAATATAAATATTATAAAAATATTAATTATATTTTTATTTTAAAATAAATTTATTAAATTAATTTATATTAAAATTATTTAAATTTATAATTATTTATTTTAAATTAATTATTTTATATTTAATATTTAATATTTATTTTTATTATATATTTTTTTATTATAATTTATATTTATAATATAAATATTAAAAATAAAATGAAATAAATTTTTTATATAAATAATAATTTTAAAATTAAAATATTTATAAAATATAATTAAATAAAATAATTAATTTAAAATATAATATAAAAATATAAATAATATAAAATATTATATATATAAAATATATATTTTAATTATTTAAATATATAAAATTTTATATATTTTATATAATAAATAAATTAAACTAAATTTTAATATTTATCATAACCAAAGCTTTTCCTAAAGTCGGGCTCTTGTGGTCTCCCTCCCAAGGGGGGCCCTCGGTTTGGTATGGATGGATGGAGAGCTTCATAAAAGCAGTATTTAACTACCTAAGGCAGAGAAATCTGTCGAGAATGGTCACTGGTCAACGAATTATGGCGATATTTATCCAATTTAATAGCTAGCAGACTTCGGTCCGACTAGCCAAGTTCTATCCTTAAGGCTGGGTTAAAACGATGAGGATTAGGGGTCGTCGGAACTTGTACGTCGTGACAGATACGCGACGAACAGGATAAGGCTTAATTTCGAGCAGGTAGGTAGACTTATTGAGTGGTTCGAACGTACCCTCCGGCTGGATGGTCCTCAAGGATGAAGACATCACACAGACACATTATAATAGTTATATGTCTCGAGTCGAAGAAAATACAGAAATTTGTAGATAAAGTTGGCGCTATCAAGACGATTATAGGTGTATTCGACTTAGGAGGCATCTTTATATATATCTCTTCGCGGGACTCGATATACTTGCGTGTCCTACTACGCTTGACTATCTGGCTGACATTGGAGCTGGCATAATTATTGGTACAGCCATTTCAAATTTTTACGCGAAAGGAAAACCGAGCCGAAAACTGGCAAACAAGCAAGCAAAGCGACACAGACTACTCGAAACCCGCGAAACGCCTGAAGAAGATTATATATTCCCGGAGAGAAACCGAAAGCTATGAAGACTGGGTACATTAATCGTTCTGGACAATGGACCAACCTGGGAATAGAGACGACGATATGGGGGATACTGCCATAACGGGAGTGACAAAATGTACGTCATTTGAAGTGATAATCTCGCTGGAACCAACGAATCAAAAAATCAGTCCAAACGCGTAATATGACGGTGTTAAAGATGTATGGAAAATAATGTGATGGGCTTCTGTCTTGGCTAAAAAGTATGCGACGATTATATTCACAATTTTTTACGTGCCGGTATGAACATTTCAGGGATAAAACTTCAACTTATATGTTGGTAAGGCGCGTAAATAGACGTCAATTAGATACATAAAACTCCAATACCGGAACAGCAGCTCGTAAAAAGCATTGCGTTACGAAGTCTACGGATTCAAGTCGGATATTTACAAGTGTAGCGATTCTTCTTCACTCCACGCGTCAAGCGCACGAAAGCAATGAAAAATAAGCCTGTCAGACGTCCACCATCGCCCACCCCGGCCACGCGCCCGAAGGCAAGACCGTGACAAATCGGGGTTGAGATCATTACCACTCTCTATACAGCATCTCTTGCGAGATGCCGCCACCCTTGCGGGCAGAGCGAGAGTAAGGAGCAAGGACGCACAAAGGCCTCGGTGCTCCCGCAATAGAATTTTCACTCTAGGGCGACGGGGATATCATTCATCAACCAGGGTGGGATCTGTGGCTCCTTTAGGGAACACAGAGTAGGACGAATACTATAGAAATGATTCTCTGAAGTACTGTATTGCGAAAAGCATGGTTAGTTGAGATTGCTCGAAGGTTGCTAGTATGGGGGGAGGGGTGAGACTGACTTGTCGACATGAAGAAGAAAGGAAAAAAAGTTCCAATGGAGGGGAGGATGGCCAGATATTTATACACTTTGGGCTGGGGTCTGCAAGGGCGGTTGCAATCAGCCCCTGCCTGCAAAATTTTTTTCGGGTGGGGCAGATCAAACGCACTTGCCAGTACGTACCCACAAGCGCAAGCAAGCCACTAGCAGATCAACCAATCATAAATTCGTAACAATTAGTAGGTACCGCACCTCCGTACGCTAAAGTACCAACCACCAGAAAAAAAAAGTTTTTTACGCTAAAGTCAAGACTTTACGGCCTAGATCAGGGACAAGCACTTTCCGTCATGCCGTGAGTCACTGAAAATCTAACATAATCTAACTCGTAGTTGCTTAGTGTACGTAAGGAGTACAAAGTTCTAGCGCAAGCTATACCAAATATACTGTACCGATTTACATAATTACGCCGTATGAATTTTACAAGAGAATCAGTCATAGTGCCGAGGAAAAGAAAGTTTTATTGTCTAGCCAATAGATTCATTGTTCGGACCCTTTTTTTTTTTTTTTTTTTCCTCTCATTCTCTAATATTGCTAGGTAAATCAAATTGATATTGTACAGTAGATATCTTTCAGTGAGGCTCAAAGGGCAGTGATTGCTGGATCTACTGCTTAGCGTGGGACCTTCCTCAATCTAGCCAATCAAAAATTGACGCAGCGTCGCATTTGCCTTTTCATTTTGGGGATAGCGGGGGTTTCTGCCATGTGCGATGAATTGATTCTGGGCAAGTCTCACCGCCCGCAGAGAGCATATAAATATCTGGCCCCTCCCCCCCTCCGTTTGGAATTTTCTTCTTCTTTTCTTCTTTAGCTCTCTTTGCCTTTTGGCTTAGATCAAGTGTAGTATCTGTTCTTTTCAGTTTAATCTCTGAAAGAGTCCTACTTGGACTCAATCGTGATTATTCTAATTTTTGTACCGAGGGAGCGCATCCTCTGGGCTTGCCCATGATCGCTCCCACCGTGTCCCTGGTATTACACTGCCTCCAGGTGACGCGAACCTCTGTTTTTCGTTGCAGTCTCTAGCTTGCCTAGGGATGTGAGGAAGAATGTCTTGGCCTTAATATGATGTAATATCCAGTGTATTGTCTGGATCGTGCGTTGCGTTATTGTTTGATGCTGGGGCTGTGTATTCGCGATTTAGATTCAATTCTGTCTGGCTCCACGTAGGATGGATCGCCGGTCCTATTCAGAGATAGTAATGAGAGCTATCTTTGTAGTTGAATCCCACGCGGAATTATTTACTATCATGAGTAACATTTTAATTGCAAGGCACTATTTACACGACTTGGTCGCGTCACACCTTCCAGTATAATCCCATCCATCTCCTGGGTACCTTGCGACCAGCGGCTCCATGATACCTTATTTATTTCTTATGATAGAATGTAGCCTATTACATCGAGTTCAGTTGCGATTAATTTATAAGACTGGAATAATATGATGTATTTATGCGGAGAAGAAAATGAATTCAGTCGTGGAAACGATCAGGAGTGTCATTAAATAGCTTGGCATTGCTATATTGGAGGACTGTGTTAGAAACACCGCGCCTTCGTGAATCCAGAATAGGGGAAATGATGATATCTCTTATGTACCTATATACATATATGCCTATGCCCGTGCCTAATAATTATATGATGAAGTAGCCTTTATGGTGTTCCTCTTGTCGAATCTTTACCTAGGTAGCCAACCTTTTCCCTCTACATTGATCGAAGCTGGGGGGAGTGCTAGGAAGAGAGACGACATAGAAAGAAACGACATTCTTGTATAATGTGTTTGTCTCTATTGTCAGCTCTATCCCCTTACTTCATCTCAAAACTCAGTCAAGATCAAAACAGTTATAAGTACCTAACCTACCTAGGTTTTAGCAGCTATGCTGACGATACAAGATTATCTAAGTATATAGGTACCTAGGTAAGTATGAACATTTATGCAAACTCCACCCTTACTCTTTAGACTGCAATATGTAGCTGGGGTCATGTAAACTCAATATATATTTACCGGATCGTGACAATCTCTAGCACCGGATGCTCAACTCAGACTACTTACAAAGCGAAGCTACTATAATAACCTGCTATGATTCATGTCTGTGTACCTAAAAGCTACAACAGTATTGATTGATAGATCTACAGCTACTGGTTTGCATAATACAAGTTTACTCATACACTCTCGCACACTGACACGATCCCCTTCGTGCTGATTAACCCCTGAACTCGGCTAAGCCGTCATCCTCCTCTAGTAACGTTATAAAAGAAAACGGAGTGAACATGTGACCCGCGAACTCGGCGTATTTGGATTGCGCTTCGACCCACTGGAGACGGAGAGAGTGTAACTATGAGAGAATTAGCCGACATGTCTAACTTGTGCCCTGCGAGGCAAGGTGAATGGAGGGAGGGGAAGACACTTACCATAGCGCTACAGCCTTCCATGCAAATAAGGATGGCGCAGGAAAGGAAAAACCACAAATAGAAAGCGACAACGATCATGACAACGCCGAGGGGGCCCGGCTTGGAAAGCGTGGGACCGAGAGTCATGTCCCAAAGCACAACACTTAGCTGTTGGTGGGCAAGTGACAACGCCCAGAGACGTAGATAAGAAGCAGTGTGGGAAACGCAATTCAGGCAGAATTCTAAAAATGCAGGTTAGCGTATATTTGCGACACCAAATATGACAATGGTAACTTACCAATGGTGTGGATGACCTGATGGATCATGACCTCACTGAATTCAAACTCTTCATGACCCTCCTCGTCATCACCATGTGCGATCATAGCGACGCCTTCGCCATCATCGGTGTCCACACTAAGACGACCGTTACCGTTGCTGTGGAAATGCCCATCGCCCTCATCGTCATCAAGCGCCGACACTCTAGACTGTTCGCCGATGCCACGATAGCCCTGGGCACGAGCGCGGTTGTGCTCCCATCGGAGGTATAACGGCTTCAGAAGTAACAGTACGGGAACCTGGAGAAAGGCAAGGAGCAACAGTATAACTTGTACCGGTTGTTGTCCCGGGTACAATGGGATATCTAATGTGCCGGGCTGCAAGAACATGTAAATCAGCATGTTTAGGAGTCCAGGAGGTTGTTCTCCGATCGCAAGCCAATCCACAGACCACTTGTAGATGATACAAATGACGAGATAACCAAAGATGGCCTGGAAAAATATCATTCCTGGTACGAAGTTACCCCAGATATCAATGGGTTTCTTGAAGTGTCTTGCATTGAAGTAGGAGAGGCAAAGAGAGTATGTCATGTGTGCCCATCCAAGGATAATAGACATCTTCATCTTGTAGCTGTTGCTGAACAACAAGTCGTTTTCGGTACCGTGCCAAAACCAATCGATGCCAAAAGGATATCGGTAGTCGCCCTTGAGTTTACCTACAAGAGGCTGGCCCTGCTGCCATCCCTCAGGAACGTCCCATTCCCAAGCACTGTCGAAGAAAGTGAATGTCTTGGAGAATACGTCATTGTAGATGAGACCGGTGAACAAGGAGAATATAGCCATGACCAAGGCAATGTATCGGCCATAGTAAATCATGGCGAAGAGTTCGAATGTGACTTTCTTCAGGGGCTTCTCCCAATATATCATGGCCAAGGAAGCAGAGAACATGATGACGGCGTGACCAAAATCTCCGAACATGACGGCAAACAAGAAAGGGAAAGTAACGATAGCAGGCAGAGCAGGATTGACCTCTTGGTAGGTCGCCGTACCGTAGGCGTTAATGATGGTCTGGAAGGCTTCTGTGAATTTATTGGTTTTCAAGTAGGTAGGAGGAGTCTTGTTTGTCTTGATCTCATTGATAATGGATGGAACAGACAGGCCTGCTCGATTGGTTACATCTTGAAGTGTGGTACGAATGAGAGGCAAGTCATTGGTAGGACACCAGCCTTCTGCAATGAGAGTTCGTCTCTGCCGGTCGAACGAGAAGAGATTGAGCGTTTGGTAGGTGGCTTTCTCCTTCGTGATGAGAATCATCCAAGCTGCAAGAGACTGAGCAATTTGGGTAAGCTCGGCTTCGAGGGTCTGCTGCGTATTGTGCAAGACGTTCCGAACATCGTTGAGACGGGCATTAACCTCATGCACCTGGTCTCGACGGAGGTCTGCGTTCTCGTCGACGCTGTAAATATCAGCTCCCATAGATTCCGAGATTTTCCGAATCTTGGCCAAGATTTCCTTGCCATGTGCAAAGATCACGAAGACGTTCTTGTTGATAGATTCATTGTTGCTCGGGTCAACAAGAGGTTCGGGAATCTCGGACTGATTCATGTATAAGTTGCCACGAAGCGTTCTCCAGAGAATACGTTCGAAAGCAGCTACTCGGTCGCGGTTTATGACACCAGCAACAAAGCCTATGTTCATACCGGAAAACGAACGCTCAACATCGCCAGCCTGGTTGTGTTGTTCCACGTCTTGGAGTAAAGGAGCATCGTCGTCCTCGGTCGAAGCTCGAATCTCCTCAACATTACCGTGAGCTCGGTCAAAGAAACCGCCGGCCTCGCGAAGAACCCATCGCCATTCGGTCAGCTCAACCTCGCGCTTCTTTAGTGTCTCGTAGCTGTCGTTGAGTTGAAAGATGCGCTGTTCTAGGCTTTGAGTTCGTTCGGAGAGTTCGTCGATCTCGGTAGTAGTGGGAGGAGCCAGAGTCTCGACATCAAGGTCTAACCTTCGTAGAGGGATGCTCGCCTTTTCCATTTGGGTGTGGAAGTAGCCTAATAGGGTGTTAGATAAGACAACGCGACTCGCGACGATGATCCAAGCTATCCAAGACTTACGAAGCTGGCGCTCAACATTGTCGAGCCTTCTAATCTCTTGAGTAAAAGTTCGTTGAAATGCGCTGATATCGCCGTTGAGCTAGATAGCTATTAGTGTTGTTCGATGCATTCACGATGCGTAGGAATCAGCATCGGGATTAGCAGGGGATGGCAACATACATCTCGAAATTGGACCAGTCCAAGTTCTCCTAACGCGTTAACACATTCTCGGCCGATTTCATTGGATATGTATAATTGCACCATGCTCATGTCCGCAGAGCGGAACATGGACTGCTTTGAAGGAGCCATTGTTTGATGGACTGCGCTCCAAAGTCAGACCGATGGTTTCTGAATGGTGACGACGAAATGCGAACTGGAAGAAGGTAAGCTTGGAATTAAACGTCGCACCCTTTGCAGCTTTGCAGGGGGCCGCGGTTCTAATTTGGGACAACCGGGTTAGTTTGTGGCTTAAAGTCACGAGGCGTGCTTGTTGTGTGGCTCATACATGTATGTATGTACAATGTACATGTCCGTCCTGGAACATGACGTATAACTTTTGCACTTTGGATTTTTCAAACATATTCAACTTGATGCAGGTAGTTAATTCAATTACTGCTAGTTGATTTTTACTTTTCTTTTATTCATTAACCTCCCTTTTTAATGGCCTTATTTACCTATTTTCTAGTAAGAATTATATAGTTTACACTCATACATTTCTAGTTATACAATTTACATAGTAACTCCCCTTAGTATGGATACTTACCTTAGATTAGACAGTTATAGTTCATCCTATAACGATAAGGTTGGAGAGTGGGATTTAGGTACTTGGGTACCACCTAACCTACCCACCAAGATTTTACTCTAATGGCTTACAATTATTTAGTTTCTGGGCTCCATTCACAATATCGAACCACCCCGGTGTCAAATCAATTGACGAGTTTTCTGAACGCGGACAGTACCAACCGTACCGTTACTGTCGCCAATTGAGCTTGCATAAACACAGCCGATATGCCTTAGGTATGCATTCGTTGTTTTCGAGGGCTGTACAGGCGCAGTCTTCGTGTCGGTGTCGACTCTGCCTTCATTCCGGTCATTCCATTGTACGCCGTTCCACGAATATAGCGCCGAGGCGAAAGGTAACGGTCGCTGATATCTTCACTGCCTGTTATACCACCATACTTGGCACTGCGACCGTCATCGATGCCCGAAGGAAGGAAGTAAGGAAGAAGGAACTCGATGAGAAGCTGGAGAAGGCCAGGGCCGCATTGGGTAGCTCGAGTGCCCAAAATACTTCAAGCCAACCAAGTGGGGAAGTCAACATCCCCGATTCCCGCTCTGCAACTGCTTCGCAAACTTGCAGTGATGGATCGAGGAGAAGGAATCATCCTTTTACCAGCGGCCTACTGCAAGAGTTAGGGGTTTTATGCGAAATTACCCGTCGGCCAGTGTCCCGTCCGTCGTGGATGCAAACTCAGATAGAATGGGCGCAGGTTGAGTCCGCTATTGTCGCGGAGGAATTAGATCCCAAGAACGTCCTCAGAGAACCCAAATCCGACCAGCAACTCCGAAGGACAACCGCGACAGTTGTGGACCTGGTAAACCAGCTTATTGATCGAAGTCGAACTTACAAGAGTACCCGGAGTCAAGATGCAGAAACCAGCGCGGACGAGGCCATTTATAAGGAACTAAAGGATATGTTGCTGACTTTCAATTATCCAAGTTATAACCAGCCTAGGGAAGACCCCAACGAAGCAGCTAGGACTCGGTTTCTCCTTGGGGAGTCCATACGGCGTATCTTCAATCGCGCCGCAGATGCTAAGGAGGTTGTAGCTAAGATATGCTTTAATATCTTAACAGTTGGTGTGCCTCCCAGTATCCACACTTATAACACCATGATTGCGGGCTTCAACCGGATCCAACGCCCTGATCTCGCGCAGGCAGTTATCGATTCGTACATTCACCGGACAGCCTGGCCAGCTACTGAACAGACTGCCGTGTGTCTGCTCGATCACTACCGAGGAGTAAATCAGGAAGACGGAATACGTGATATCATCCAACGAATGAGAGGCGTCAGGGGTGATGGTCTACATTTTCGAATCATCGACAAAAAGGCGATATATACGCGAGACTGGTTGGCATGGGCTATAGAGAATTGTGCTTCACGGAAGTATGTCTACGTGGAACGAATGCGACGAACGGACGCTGTATTCACTAGCATTATCAAAGGTTGGTTATACTGTGGAGAACCCGGCAATGCTAGCATGGCCTTTGTGACATGCATACGTTATGGGGGTACGATTGCTATTCAAACGCTTCAGGAACTCTTCACGGCATGTCTGTCAACAGTCAATTACTCTGCAGCACGGCGGTTAGCGGGAGGACTGGCTAAGAACATACGGAGCTTTGCGACTTGGATAAATTGCATCATTCGCCAAGAGTCGATAGATACCTCGCGCCGACTCATACTGAGTCTCTCGAATCTGGTTGACCTCTGTCGGCTTCCATTTAGTTTCACGCCCATCTCTAAACCCTACGACCAGAGTTTGAAGGAGCTTAAATCCCTAATCAACCTTACCCGGTTTGAACTAGAGATAAGAGAGGCTGCAAATTTATGCATGGCCACGTTAGAAGAAATTACTTCGAGTGGACCGTTAATCAGCCGGCTTGATAAAGTTCTTGCCACGCTCGAGTTAGCTCAGCAGAGCAGACAAAAGGCTGCAAGGTCGCTCGCTCATTTTGGCAGGCTGGCAGAGCTTTCTTCTATCGAAAGGAGGTGCCGCGATCTCGAGACACGAATCAGGAATACGACGGCATTGACGAAGGCTACAATTCTCAAAATCAAGACGGGATATGAACTTGACCCCTCCGCAATCCTCACTTCTAAACAGGAGTCTTCAATTTGGTATCAACGGGAGTATTTCCTTTGGTATCAGCGAGATCGTCATGATTCACTTGTTAACGCCCTTCAAAACATACAAATTAGCTTGGGCCCAATGACAAAAGATGATATAAGATCGCAACTCCTTCGACGGTTACCTGACCCTGTCCTGTCGAGAAGGTTAGGCGACTCTGGCCATCCAGAGAACCTAGCTATAAGAGCATTGACAAGTTTTTATGCATCAAACATAACCCATACCAACGGGCTCGAAGATGCTATTTGTGACGCGCCTATAAGCCAGCTGGAGCAAGAACTCGCCGACATTGAAAACACGATCAGAGCTATATTATTCGCTCATCTTAGTGGTGATACCCAGAGGAAGCTTAGGTTCCAGTATCCGAACTTCTATAAAATGCCCTTCAAGAAACTCTATAAATACCAATTGCGGAGAACCATATTTAAGACGATCTTGCAGCAAACCGGCGAGAAACTATTGGGGATATCAAGAGACACCAACGAAGCAGCATACCCAGGCAGTAAAGGGGGTATGCATTCAGGTGACCCAAGCACTGGACTTCATACAGCGAGTTCGTCTGGATTGCGTGACGCTCTCCCCTTGTCCGCGTTGGGATGAGGGGTGAGGATGAGATGTGTCCTGCAGAGCGGAGGGGAGGGTCTAATTGGATCCCGGGGAAGCTTGGCACAGAATTAAGGGAGTCCTGAGCCAAACCTCTATCCCCCATCCCCATCCCCTTGTATATAGAACAACTATACCTACCTAGATTATCTTAGGTAGGTAATATGTATAACTTAAGCCGACGACTGATTTTATGCTCGCTCAGCTGCGGCATAGTGTACCTGTGAACGATAAACGGTCACGATTACGATCCTGGCCCTAGTCCCGATACCGGATTCCAAATAAGGAATATCCAACCTCATCGTTCGAGGTACGTTTGTCTATTTGACTTCGGTACATATATGCCTTGCCTTGGTGCGCTATATTTGCTATCTATCAGAACCGGTCAGGATAGGCGAAGTTAGCCAAGGGCGTAAAAAGGTGTATAGGTCTGCGGGATTATCCTTTAAAAGATAGGTAGGTACTAACGCCGAGACATGACATGCGTGCATAAACATCTCATTGCAGACAATGTAAAGAAGGTATGTATTATATATGTCCTACGTGATAAGTCAGTACACGCAGATGGCACGGTAACATTATTATTGCCTAGGTTAGCACGCGGGTGATTGTTCACCGGATTATATTTACCAGCATGGGCATGGTTGATGTAGTTTCTGGCAGATGTCTGCGTCATGATAAAAAAAAAAAAGTAATGGAGTCTAAGGGTTTGATAAAATACATACAAGATTAGTAGTGAGTGTCCTTACACGATATGGCGGAGCCTCCGTATTACATTCCATGTCTAGGAGGCGTCAAGAAGTATTTACAAGTATAGTCGTCAGCTTGTAAGTGGGAATATATACTTTATAGGTACAGCTACTCGAAAGCGCCATATCGATGCGCGGACTGGTGGGTGTCCCTGTAAGTGTTTATGGCTGGCCAATCAAATGTCTACATCTACATCACGTCTCCCCATAACAAGGATCTACTGGCCCCTCGAGATCCCACAACTTCACGAGCCAACTAGAAACTTAATTATTCCGACCTCACCGCCCGGGAACATAAAAAAGCGGAGATTTTTGATGGTTTGACGGGTTGATCTAAAGCTTACTGCGTCACTAGAGACAGGATGAAGCCGTCTAGTTGGCCCATTTGAGAGATGGCTACTAGGTGGGTTCAAAGTATTAAGGGTCCCGGCTGCATTCTCTTTCTTCCCCTCTACCTCTTACTATGTATGGTTCTATGGTTCACTTCTCGCATGTGCTTCCAAACTTCTTCCCAGACTCTACCATAAATAGGTACTGCATACACGTCGACGCCGGGACGCTTTGCGGTGTAAAAAAAGGTTTATTAAGTAGCATTGGTCCTTGCCTACCTTTACCTTATACATAAGGTCCTGGGGTCCTGTGCTTCACCTAGATCTTTGTTTCTACGTTTGCCACTCCCCTCCCCCCCCTACATGAGGGAAGTGTCATTCTCAACTTGTCAACACTAAAAAAAAAGGCCTAGTAGACGTCAATGGCTCTAAATATTGACCTTCGACAACAAGAAGTTCAGTCGACAGGTTATTCATAATATCTACAGAGTCACGTAACATTGTTCGTTTGGTTTCGAGTAACCCGAGCGACCGTTGCTATCTGAGTACCTACCTTAGCTTAAAATCTTATTGTTTGCTAGCAGCTATTTTTTTTTAGTTCTACAGCTGTTATTATAATTTATCCAGCGTAGAATACTAAGTTGATGTAAGTCACACACTTCTCTGGGGACGTTGGGTCATAAGAAAATACCGTCAAGCTAATGGATTACTTTCTTTGACATCAGTCACTCCACCGAGTTAATCATAGTCATTTTCGCTACTTGACCGGAGTCCACTTCCATTTTAAGTAGCCTTCCCATCTTAATTCTACCAGATCAACCCTTCTTCTTTATTGTACGCTATACGCCGTTTACCTACCAGGAGAACATAGGCGCAATATGAAGTTCGGAAGAAAGTAAGGTTTACTAGCACCCCTTGGAAGCTCCCAGAATTCTGCGGATAAAAGCTGACACTTACTTATAAAGTTTACCTCGTAACCAAGTCCCCGAGTGGGCATCCTCCTATATCGATTACAAGGGATTGAAGAAGTTGATTAAAGCGGCTACGAATGCTGCGAATGCGGGAGAGGATGTTGATCTAGCAGGTGGGCTAATTTCTCGACACTATGTCGAAACCCGTTGCAACCCCCTAACCTGATACGTACAGAGTTCTTCTTCGCTCTGGATCGTAACCTCGAAGATGTCGATTCCTTCTACAACAAGAAGTTCGCCGAGGCCCACCGTCGTATCAAACTTCTCGAGGACAGATATGGTAGAAGCCCGGAGGTTGTCGCGGAGTTGGACGAACAGGAAAGCGAAGAGCTTATGGGAGCTTTGCTTGAACTTCGGAACCAGCTCCGTAATCTACAATGGTTTGGCGAAATAAATCGTAGAGGTTTCGTCAAGATCACGAAGAAGCTCGATAAAAAAGTACCCAACACGACTACTCAGCAGCGATACATCACGACCAAGGTCGATCCTAAACCGTTCGCTAAGGACACTACTGTTGTAAGACTAATCGGTGAGATTAACAAGTGGCTCTCTGCGCTTGGAGATGCGCAGAATTTCGATGATGCTAAGTCGGATAAGTCTACGCGCTCGGTGCGTTCGCTTGGAAGAGTGACCGCGAAGGCTATGTTGAATGTTTCGCAGCCTATCCTGGACCAGGTGGACGCCGCGATCCGCAAGGACGATGTCGCAACGCTACAAAGTAGCTTGGCAAGCGAAAAGCTGGTAGTGTCAGAACAGGCCTCCCAGGAAATATTGCTCAATCTCCTGCAGCGTTCCATTTCTGCTCGATCGAAGGCTTGCATAGCCCATCTCCTAGGGAAAATCAAGACGCTCGACGAGCCAGGGGACATAAATGAGCGAAACTGCGTCCACCGCCTAGTCATCCACATCGGGCGGAGTAAATCATCCCAAGTTAACGATCTGGAACCCAACGCGGTCTCCCTTCCAATAAAGTCTCACTTCAACAGTCACTATGTTGCGCCACCCCAGACTAACGGTTCGGCGGCGGCACGGCCAACAAACGGCACTGACTCTGAGGCGCAACTTTTGAGCAAAGACGATGAAACAGTACAGCTTCTGTGCTATCTTCTAGATTCCCTTCAAGGAGAGCAGCGCCGTGCGCTGGTAGCTAGAGACTCCCTAGGTCGTATGCCTCTCCATTACGCAGCGCAATTTGGCATCGTCGTCCTCTGCCAGGTCGTTATGGCGAAAATGCAGGAATGGGGACAGTTCAATGTTGAAGATGGAATTGATGCTCCTAAGTGGCAGGATAAAGAAGGAAATGCGCCGCTCCATCTCGCAGTCATCGGGGGGCATCCATTGACTACGAAGTGTCTTTTGCAGGGAGAGAATTGGCAGGGTCCGACGCATAAAGATGGAGAGGCTAGAAAATCCGTGTCCAAATCTAGCGCCGTGTTGGCATTGGCTACGAAATCGAATTTCGTATACATTGTACGACTGCTTGTGGAGGCCGGTATAGATATCAACTGGCAGGACGAAACAGGGGAGACTGCGTTGCATATTGCTGCTAGATTTGGGCATGTTGAATGTGCCAAGATTCTACTCGAGGGCTCACCGGAGCAAAAGGTAAATTTGGAGTTGACAGAGAAATCGTTCGCATGGACTCCTCTGCATATAGCAGCCGTGGATGGGCATCTTCCCATAGCGGAATTGCTAGTGGAAGCCGGAGCGGACGTTGGAAAAATGGACTCCTTTGGGTGGACCGCTAAGGAACACGCAGCTTTACGAGGACATCTGAAAATTGCGAAGCTACTCGCGGAGCATGAAGTTAGCTCACCATCCGCAAATAGCGCGGAGGAAACCCAGGCGCAACCTTCGGCCTCATCATCTCCTCCAGAAACCTCGTCTCTCGAAGACCGGAAATCGGACGGGAGCACCCGAATCACGGAGCCCATTAAGTCATTCGGTCATCGCTATCTGAAAGATAGCAGCCTTGTGATGGTGAGCCTAGGTTCCATGGATATGCGTAGAAATATTGAGGCTGTTAAACTCGATCGAGTCCCTCTGACAGCAGCGCACACGAATCAACTGGACACCGCTCTATCCGTTGTAGTTTCAGCACAGGGGGCTCAGGGGGAACCAACTATTATCGATCTACCGGTTCATGAAAATATATCTACTGAGCCGATCTTGTTTACTACTTCAGATGCCTCGAATGTTAGGCTGCTCTTCGATATAGTGCCTACGTATTCCGGTAATGAGAAGAACAAGATTGGCCGCGCAGTAGCATTACTATCATCGGTCCGCCCGTCACTCGGAACGAAACGAATGAACCTCCAGGGAGATGTGTGTGTACCAATTTTGGGGGCCAATCTAGAAGTTATCGGCGCTGTTAACTTTAACTTTCTCATCATTACACCATTCTCGCATCCAAACATGGAAATCAACTCTCAGCAGACATACTGGAAGAAGCTGTCCTCAACTATGGTTTTTGGCCATCGTGGACTTGGCAAGAACTTCCTTGAGAACAAATCTCTCCAGCTGGGCGAGAATACAGTTTCGTCGTTCATCGCCGCGGCCAATTTAGGAGCTCATTATGTTGAATTTGATGTTCAGCTCACTAAAGACCATGTGCCTGTCATCTATCATGATTTCTTAGTGAGTGAGACAGGTATAGATGCACCGGTTCACACATTGACTTTGGAACAATTCCTTCATATCAATAATGAGTCTCAACCGAGATCTGGAAAAGAATCACCTGATAAAAATGGGGATAATACCAATGGCAATGGTGCAAAAGAGCCCGGAACCAGACAAAGGTCCCTCTCTGTGGACTTAGCCAAGGGTGTGAAGAACAATCTTGACGAGCGTATGAAATACACTCTGAATTTCAAGAAGAAAGGCTATAAAGCAAATACCCGAGGCAATTTTGTTCAAGCGCCGTTTGCTACACTCGAGGAGCTCTTCAAGAAGATCCCTGAGAACGTCGGGTTCAACATTGAGATGAAGTACCCCATGTTATTGGAGAGCGAGAAAGAGGATATGGATACGTATGCGATTGAGCTCAACTCATTCTGTGATACTGTCTTGAATAAGGTCTATGACTTGACTAGGAACCGGCACATCATCTTCAGCAGTTTCAACCCTGACATATGCCTCTGCCTTAGCTTCAAGCAACCGAGCATCCCGATTCTATTTTTGACGGATGCAGGAAGCGAGGAGGTCAGTGATATCAGGGCTAGCAGTCTTCAGGAGGCTATCCGGTTTGCGAGCCGCTGGAATCTTCTTGGAATCGTGAGCAACGCGGAACCGTTCGTGAACAGCCCCCGTTTGGTCAAGGTGGTGAAGCAGACTGGATTGATCTGCGTCAGCTATGGGGTTCAGAACAATGATCCTACTTTAGTCCAGGTAAGTTGTTTTATTTTGAATCAATTATCCCCTGCGGAAAGCAAACGAGTTTGATACTAACGATTATTTCACTATGTAGCGACAAGTCAAGGAAGGCATTGATGCGGTGATCGTGGACAATGTCCTTGCGATTCGTCGGGGATTAACGAAGGATGACTGAGACTGAAGATTGCATGGACTGTTAAGTTAGACTTGTTTATAGACTCGAGAACGAGTAGAGAGATAGATGAAGACTATCTAAGGCAGTCTAACGGTGACTCGTCTATCGTCTGTTAGATATTGATAGACATTGCAGTGTGTTGAGTATCTGGATCATGCAACTTGTAAGAGGTAGTATGCTATTCATAAACGACCTACAGAAGAATAGGTAGGTACATACCAGCGTTACATCCACTAGACAGTACCTAGAAATCATACGTTAGGTACCTGTTTAAGCACCTGTCACCGTCATGGTAATAGGTAACGTAATGAGTTTGTGTACCCCACTATCATCGAAGCTAATTGCTAGTATGGGGCGCCGTTGATTTTGACGTACCCACGTGGGTGATCCAACTGTGACGACATCCCAAGAACGTAACTGGAAGCGCTACCTGCCTATGGCCGCGGATAACGGTGATAGAAATAGCGATAAAATAGCGATAGTCTTTTACCCATAATTGAGCAAATTGTTGAACCAAAATATGCGCTTAAGCACATCCGGTTCTAAACTTTCGCCGAAGACCGGCCGATTGGTAAGGACAGCACTTAGCACCTTGCCGGGGATCACATCACCAACGCAAACCAAATCTGAGATTCGCCGCAATTTTCCTTCCGTTTCTAATTCTAGTAACTATTACCAAGGCGTCGCAGTTTCCGTCTGAGGAGAATGCGGCCTCCTCCTCAATCGCCAATTAGAAGCTGATCGCTCTTCTCTTTTCCTTAGATTCATTTCTATCCAACCAGGCCATTTTTTTTAACTTGTGAATCAGTGGTGGCGTTTCTATCTCTTATTGAATTCTTAGCTTCGCCGCCACTCTTTGCGACATTCATCCTTCAAACCCGTCAATCCCGTCAATGCGAGCAACTATTATTCTATCTGCACTGACTGATCAAGCGCGTACTTGAGCCGAGTCGCCATGGCGTTTCAAACGTCAGCTCTGCCGAGCATCGCGGCGGCGACGACGGATCTATGGCCATCAATATTGAACACATTGACGGTATCATTTCGAGCGCCGGTGCTGCCATCTTTGAATCCGAAATCACCTCGAACTCGAAAAGTCGAATCAAATCTTCAACAGGCGCATACCCAGCCTAAGCCCTCTCCGGTTATTCCCAAGTTTGAGCTTCCCGAGTTTCTTCGAGATGCCCAAGTCGATGCCCGTCTCATGTCTACCACCTCTGTAAAGAACATTCCCGCTCCCTTCGATATCCGCTCCTCCATTTCGAGTATGCAGCGTACCGCGCTCATAGCGGCGAATCCGGTGGTGCATCGCCTATACCCACAGTATCTATCGCTCCGCTCTATGTCAACGTCCACGTCCACTGCTCCACGTATAATCTCGAACCAGGTAATGAAGATGAATCTACCCCAGCGTAGATCATTTCAGACCGGTGGAACGTCTAGGAACTTGCTTGCCCACATGGAAGAATCTGCCAATAAGAACCCGACTAGTGCTACTGCTCAGAACGCATTCTATCAAGCCCTGTTGAAAGCTAACATGCCTGCTATTATCATCGAGCGATACCAGTCTGGACGCTTCGCAACGAATGCTGCTGCAACTGAGGCCTATCATAAAGCGTTGAACATGTTAACTCCGAATGTTGGCCAAGGAATTCAGGATGAGGACGTCGACCAAACCGTCAAGAACTTGCCAGGAAATCTGACGCCTATGCAAGCCCAAGCTGTCTCTCAGGCTCTTGCTGCTCGATCCCGCGGTGGTAACCTGGCTGTCTCCAAGGGCAGTCAAGCTACTGGTGGTAAAGATGGTCCTCTTCATGTTGTTGTCGACGAGACTCTCGGTGGCAGTGTGTTTCGCTGGGTTAAATTCCTCCTCTGGTTCTGTCTCTTTACCTATCTCAGTTTAGTCGTCGTAACCATGCTTATCGATGTCTTGAGTATCTTGAAACGACCCTCAGCCAGTCTCAACAGTGAAGTCAAGGCGGAGCTCCAGAAAACTCGATTCTCAGATGTCCACGGTGCCGACGAAGCCAAGGAAGAATTGCAAGAGATGGTCGAATTCCTGCGTAACCCCGAAAAGTTCTCCCAACTAGGTGGCAAGCTTCCCAAAGGTATTTTGTTGGTCGGCCCTCCTGGTACTGGAAAGACTCTTCTGGCAAGGGCAGTTGCTGGTGAGGCCGGTGTCCCGTTCTTCTACATGTCAGGTAGTGAATTCGACGAGGTTTACGTTGGTGTTGGTGCCAAGAGGGTCCGAGAGCTTTTTGCGGCTGCCAAGTCTAAATCACCTGCTATAGTCTTCATCGACGAACTCGATGCTATCGGTGGGCGTCGTAATGCACGCGATGCGGCATACGTGAAACAGACCCTGAACCAGCTTCTTACCGAGCTCGACGGATTCGATCAGAGTACTGGCGTTATTATCATAGGTGCTACCAACTTCCCGGAATCACTCGATAAGGCCCTTACGCGACCGGGTCGTTTTGACCGTCACGTTGTTGTTGACCTGCCCGATGTCCGTGGCCGTCTTGCCATCCTTCAGCACCACGCCAAGAAAATCAAGGCTGCCACAGATGTCGATCTCCAGGCAATTGCTCTAGGTACTTCTGGGCTATCCGGCGCCGAACTCGAAAATATTGTCAATCAAGCTGCTGTTCACGCGAGCAAGGTCAAGGCCTCCTGGGTTCGCAAGGAAGATTTCGATTGGGCCAAGGACAGAGTTATCATGGGTGCCGAGCGAAAGACCATGGTCATCAGTGCCGAAGAGAAAGAAATGACAGCATATCACGAGGCTGGCCATGCGCTTGTCAACTTACTGACCAAGGGTTCTCCTGCAAGCTTGTACAAGGTTACCATTCTCCCTCGAGCTAAGACGCTAGGACACACAGCTTTTCTTCCGGAGATGGACAAATATTCCTACAATATCAGCAATTATCTAGCCCGGATCGATATTTCTCTAGGAGGTAAACTTGCTGAAGAGATCGTCTACGGAGTCAACCAGGTTACTAGTGGTGCATCATCGGTGAGTGTGGATCCTTCATTTCCTTTCTACTCAAGTGTTGGCTTGTACTGATTACATGACTCTAGGATCTGGAAGCAGCAACTGCTGTCGCCTTCGACATGGTCGCAAGCTTGGGCATGTCTTCTAAACTTGGCAATATGGAGTATAGAAGCCGATACGAAACTCTAAGCAGCGAAACCAGGGCCCAAGTCGAGTCTGAAGTTCAGCGTACACTGAACGAAGCCTATGAACGAGCTCGGAAACTCCTACTGACCCATCGCAAGGAACTTGACCTCCTGGCTAAGGCATTAGTCGAGTACGAAACACTGAGCAAAGAGGAAGTTGAAAAAGTCATCCGTGGTGAGCGGTTACCTAACCGCATTGCCGTTCCAAGGGGTCCCATGACTATCCCGTCATCCGCTAAGCCTCCAGCGCCAGGCGAACTAGGGTCCCCTACTCCGGGAAGGGATGACGGCCCACCCCCGCCGCCGGTCCCGCCAGTACCGCCAGCGCCGGGCGGACTCGCCCCGAAAAACCTTCCTCGAGATGGGTCGAACGAGAAACGGGATAGCTGATCTAGTTACTATTAGTAGCTTATCTATATTATTATCTCGATGCCCAACTTCCGTTAAATATGAGATGGAGGCCGGCAGCTGGCTATTGCTAGGCATAGTGACGAGCGCGAGAAACTCATGATTGTGTTGTGTGGCTTGCCATATGAGCACTTTCTGCGTAAGGCGCACTTGATATAGCAAGCGCGGGGGGAAGAGAGGAGGGGAGGAAGAACATTACTAGTTAGAAGCGTTGACTATAGCCTATAGCCTACTCAAAGTAAGATGATGGAGGTCCGCGAAGGCGGCCAGACGTCTGTATTAGCGCGCCTCATTGGGTATTTATCACACTACTGTTACCTTAGGTAGCGTTATTGTTTATAATCAAAAGCGGCCGTTGACAGACAGACAGACAGACATATACTTTCTTTTGGCGCAGGCATACCACGTCGCCTTGGTGAAAAAATGAAAAACATGGCACGCATGCAAATTAGCGTACCTAGCGTTGAGAGGGGAAAGAAGAGGCTCGGTGTTTGCTGCTGTCTGGCGAGGGAGAAGCTTGGTAGAAAAATCCCACCTTACATATTAAAAGAATAAGAATATGATCAATCTCGCTGCTCACTGGGATAGATCGTCGGGTTGATTGGTTATTCTGGGTTTGTAGCTTTTGCTGTGCTGTAAGATCGTGTATCAACATAGGAAGTAAGGATATTATATACCTAGGTAGGTATTGCTCGATGGCGTGATATCATAGGAGTAGCAATTTCCGCCTCTCCCTTCGCTCTTATATATCTACGACTATATCCCGTTACAAAACGTATAATACCCGTTATACTAGATACCTAGGTAGGTACCTAAGTAACATCGACATCGACGCCCCCTATTCGTAGCGCGAACCATCAAGACCGGCTTCCTCCACAGTGTGTGCATCCGCGGCTAATTCCGAGGTCGTACGTCCAGACGAGCTTGGCGAGGGTGGTGCGCAGGTCGAGGCAAAGCACGCGAGGTTGCGGCCCATGCAGCGGCGAGGGCCGAGGGAGAAGGGTTTGGCTGCAGTCGAGGTTGCCGTCGTCGTCGTCGTCGTCGTCGAGGGGGTTTGGGTTTGGTTGGAGCCATCATTCTGGTTTGAAGGACCATGGGTCGTGGAAGTTCGCCGGGGGATAGGGAGGCGGCGATGGGGTTCGTGCTTACTGTTACCTTGGGTTGGGGGGAGTTAGTATACTGATTTTTTTTATACTGTTGATAAAGTGTAGAGGGAGGGGAAAAGGGGGAGGAAAGAAGTGAGTGCTTACGCCCGCGGGAAGATTCCATCGACGGTGTCCCCTCCGTCCGGCACGACGCGCGGGGGGCCTATCGGCACGGGAGGGTACAAGCGCAGCGCCTCGAGGATGACGGCGCGAAGGTACGGCAGAGACGCGGTAGAGGAATAAGTAATGTCTGCGTAACTATTGAACACGTTTCGGATTTCGGACGTCAGCCGCGACATAGTGGTGGTGGTGGTCGACGACGAGTCATCTTGGAGCAGATAGTAGAGAGCGGCGGCGAGAGTGGTGGCGGTCGTGTCGCTTCCCGCGGTCACGAGGTCCGAGGCGTGGGCGGCGATAGCCCGGTCTGTTACGACGCTGAGGTCCCGGTCTTCGAGGATGCGGGTCAGGAAGTTTCTGCGCTTTGTCTTGCGCGCGACACGCCTTATTCAAGTGTTAGCCTGCTTCAATAAAGTCGTCGTTGTGTTAGCTAGTCTACGATTGGACTGCGTTGTAGGATAGTTCCTCGTTCTTTTTCGTGTTTTCGGTAAGCTTCTTAAGTTTGCTGCCCATAAGCACGGGTAGGACTTTTGCTAGTATGGCAAAGCGGTTGAGAACGTCTACGATCTCGCCCTGGGTCATAGCTTCAAGTGACACAGATATCCAAGGATGCGGTTCCTCTAGGTGGTTTGTTCGTTAGTAGTAGGACTCGACGAGAGAGTAAAATTTAATGTTCTAGTCTCCTTACCACTTTTGAGAGCACCGAATGTTGCGCCGAAAGACAAGTCCCCCGTGATGTCGCAGGTTAGAGACTGTAGGGTTGTCGACATGTTGAACCACTCTATTTGAGATCCAAGGACTCCAACTAGGCGAATAAAATCATCTACCGAAGCCGTGACGATCTTTTCTTGTTCTAAGATAGCACGGTCTGAAAAGGCACCGGATAGGTAGTCCCTCATTTGCTTATGAACCTCTAGTCTTCGTTCGCTAATGATGGACGTCGTCCCAATTCCGGCAAAGCTGCCACCGCTGTAGAACTCCCCTTTGACGAATGTCTTATGGCCGGGTCTCGCACCGTATATGTCTTTCCATGATTGGGCGGTATTAAAGGAGACCTCGTTCGGTGCGGTGCGTACGGCAGGGTCAACGTTATGTTAGCCAACTCCTGGGTTCTAGTAGACGAAACTGACGTACCATATTTATTATGTAGCTCAAGCATCTTATACGGTTGAGGACCACCTAGGAACCACCAACGATACGGGATCTAACACTGTTAGCTGGAAATTTCCTCATGTGTTGCCTCTAAGCTCACGTTGCTGATAGCAGCAGTTCTTGGTCATGGAACATTCCGTAGGCGATGGAGATAGAGATTGTAAATTGACTTGTATACCTATCCAGTGGCCAATAATCTATAATCGTTCTAGTTTAGTCTTCACTTCGTCCGTTAGGATGGGAACATTAACTCATCGCTAAAAAGAAGAACAGCATGGTCCTAGCCTGCAAGATCTCAGCGATCACCAGCCTTAACTGGATGGATTCCATACTGAGCATTGCCGGATGTTCGGGTTGTTTTTTTTTTTTTTTTTTTTTCGTTCGAACACTATCCGAGGACGAGTATCTACCTAACCTAGGTACGTAGGTAGGTAATTGTCGATTTTGAGATAGTACGTCTATGATAGGCAGTATACGTTGTGTTCAGCTTTAAATCCCCTCCTGAGTCCTTCTCGCAATAAGCATGTGAGAAACACTGGACTCCTAGGAAAGAAAACGATCGGAGCGAAGCCGCTGATATCACTAATTGAGGAGCGGCCAGTCCGCACAAAGCGATCTATGTTCCGTGCAACCCCAAGATGTAGTTGATGAGGCACACTATTTAATTAGTTTCTACTACGAGCCGCTGCCTCCCTCATTTATCTGACATATACCAAGGTTGAGGTCCGAACATAGCGTCTTAAATCGACATCTCACCCTAACCAACAATAAGCTGTAATGTGAACCTGGAGGTATGGCTACACTAGATGCAGTCTTACTGCTTCTATATCATACGGGCTGCACATTAGCCCCGCATTACACTGACTTGAACGAGGCATACCGAATAGAAATTTCTATCTACCTCCTACCTAGGTACGTTTTGAATAGAACGACATGCCGAGATTTTGTCTTGCTTGTGAATTGCGATGTTGTTCAATGTTGTTATTGTCTCATACACCTATAGCATGTGTATAAATATGTGCTTTGTTATAGCCATATATGTTTGGTGATGTCCAAGAGTCCTGAAATTTCAACAAGAGGCCGTATCAGCATACATACTCCTTGAAAAGTCTTCTCGGTTTAGTTGCAAAGCCCCTTTTAGCAGCTCTTGGTTTCAACCTGATTCGAATCATGGAATACGCCCAGCCCACGTTCACCTTGCTTTGCCACCCTCGATTTGAAGCGGTTGAAAGGGAAACTAATACATATTTCATCTCTAACTGGCCCTTCCCAGACGTCAATAGTCGTGATAAGTTCCTTAAAGAAGGCTTCTCGCGATGTACCTGCATGTACTTTCCCAAGGCAAAGGACGATAGAATCCACTTTGCATGCCGCCTTCTCACCCTCCTATTCCTGATTGACGGTGGGTGAAGGAGAAACACCTTTCACGTTGCAGAAGGTGTTGTATGTCTAACTCCGAGAATCATAGATGTACTCGAGAACATGTCTTTTGAAGAGGGCGCTGCCTATAATGGGAGGCTTATGTCAATAATTCGCGGGGACAAGGTCCCAGATCGCTCTGTCCCTGTTCAATATATCTCGTACGACTTATGGCAAAGCATGCGAGCTCACGACCAAGGGTTGGCCGACGGGCTCCTGGAGCCCCTTTTCATCTTCATGCGGGCGCAGACCGACAAGCGTCGAGCCCACTCGATGAGTCTAGGACAATATATCGAGTACAGAGACAAGGATGTCGGTCAGGCGTAAGTTTGAAATGTCCCTATAAGGCCCATTTTCTCTCTCTCTCTCTCTAAAAAAAAAAGCGAGATCTTAACGAATACACTTTTCACAGCCTGCTTTGCGCGTTGATGCGATTCTGCTTGGACATAAAACTTACGCAATACGAGTTGGATCTCGTACGACCAGCAGATGTGAACTGCGGCATTCATATCGCTATTATGAACACTTCGTCGACGAGCTAGGGGGCGGACGTGATACGACTCTCGGAGCTTACCTTCAGGGTCTTGAATATCAAATGAGTGGGAACGAGGCTTGGAGTAAACTAACACCTCGTTATCAGATCCAGGAGAGTCAGCACTAGGGTACTTGGCCAGCTTAGCACGTCGCTTTGTACTTCCAATCATTCAATATTAGACAGATAGAAAGGCGGACAGACTAGGTATTAGGGAGGGTAGACTATGGACTAGGTATAGATAGACTCTCTGATCTAATTAGATAACGCGTATCTCAGTAAGATTCGAATCTAGGTCCCTGTTCAAGATCTTACTCATCTTCACGCCCAGCCGGCATATCAAAGTCGCATTGCATGGGTTTAAGGAATCAACTGCAGCAATACGGCGGTAGGCTAAGAGATAGTGACGAGTTGCGGCTAACCTATTACCGCCACGGTACCACGTAAGACTAAGAATACATATCAAGATCGCCGACCACGATATCAAATCTAAGCTCGTGGTTTAGGAGGTTTGGTAGTTTACCGGTTCACGGCTCCGTGCCAACATATATAGATATAACCAAAGTATTAGGGAGTGGGCGTATGACGAGACACTATATCAAGGCTTAATTACTTACCAAACCTAATACTGCGGCGAAAACCCTAGCCGTCACAAAAGGATAGATGTAAAAAATTGGCGGTACTGTTGTTACTTTTAATCAATGACGGCTCAGTGTAACTGCCTTATTGATTATACCTAATTACCTACTATTATACCCTAGCAACACCATGATGCCATGACCAACCAACATCGCCGGCATGTTAGTTCCAGGTGCCTAAGGTAGCGAATATTTCGTAACACTAGCCACTACAACCCCTGAGTGATCTTTGATAATTGCCACCTGGCTCCCAAATCCATTGTCTCCTATCTTTTTGTCCCCTTCAAAGTTGCTATTTCCTTTCTTACTAATATTAGCAGCATACGCACTCCTTATTGAATTACGCATAATATGTATACTGTAAAGGATAGCGATAGATTTGAATGTACCGCTTACATGATGCATGCCACTCTAGGCGTCAGAGGCGTCAGTAGCGTTAGGGGCTGAATCTTGATGTGACCTCTTCGGTGCAGTGCGGGAACATAGAGAGATCCAACCTACGTAATATAAGCCCTATCTTTTTGACTTGAAAAAAGTTAGGGTCTAAAGAATTGGAAAGGGACCGAGGCGGCTCTATGGAACAATCCGAAATAACGACCTTACAGAAAGCTGTAGGACCACATGAACACATGCAAAGATGAGGCTTTCCTTTGACCATGAAACCTTACGACGCTTGTAATTCTAAACTCATCCAGACTTTCAATTGTAGATAGGGTTGTGATAGCTTCTTAGGATAACATAGGTGTCACGGTACGACCCGGTGGACCCCGGTGGGTCACCGGGAGGTGTATATAAACGTAGATGGACGTAGGACATCCTACTGTTCTTTCTTTCTTTCTTCGCGCAACAACAATTGTATTTATGGAACCCTAACAATAGGAGTCCTGTCCGGTTTAGAACTGTCACGCCGTAGAGCATTAGGTGAGGAAACAACTTCGTTGTTCCGTAAGGAACTCTAACTAGGATAGTTCTGAAGTCAGAGCTATATACAAACATCTTCTTTGTCCTCCAAAGTCCCTTTGTTCCCAAGTGGGATCCCTGACACCTGTCCGGTTTAGAGTACCTCAGTTAGAGCTACGCGAGCGGGTGAAGTTATACCTAGGTAGCTAATCCACGATCAAGGTCCATTCCATAACTGCTCAATACCATAGTTAAACTAAGACACCGAACCAGAAAGGTACGAATCTCGGAGGCGAGTTAACGGTAAAGATTAACTTCATATCAACAGCTACCTACCTACCTAGGTATATTAAACAGTACTCAGATCTTGTATCTAAGATTTACATCAATATCTGTTTTCCTTTCTAACAACTATAGGTATGGTTTAGAAGCTTGCTTGAGTTTTCAACAAGGGCTTCACATATCTAATACCAAAATACCATTCAGCTCAATAAAAGAAGCCATAGAATAGCATATACAATAATAGCCGTAAACAAGTTCTCCTATCTGAAGCACATAGTAATATTCTAAGGAATATTTAAGTTAGGTTGCTACTTGCTCTCTGTTCAGGCCCTCCAGCTATTTTGTGGCTTATTCGGAAACAGCAGGAGTCTGATAATCAATAAGATGGGATTTCTTTTTCTATTTGCTTGCTTAGTGAACTCAAGTAGATACACATTGCAAGCGAGGAAACTAGTAGAGAAAAGAGACCGCTGATTAGCATTCAAGATAGCATTCGCCATGAACACATAAGGCTTCTCCTTAATCTAGAGCGGCATTACACGGATCAACATCACTTGTGGTAGTATCACGACTGAAGAGCCTCACCGGGTTACTTCGGTGACTGGATAGAGTTAAATGGGGACTCCGAAGCGACGTTTGTTACTTGTTTAGTCGCTAGGCTCTTTACTCGACGGGCTTAAAATGCCAAATACCCAGTCCAAAAGGACTGTCGGCACTTCTAGTAGAAAGCTTAGATTAGGTAGGTTTCTGACAATAGGGATTCTTAAACCGTCAATCTGCAACGTAGCTGACGCCTTTGATGTACCTCTTTACGTTATTGACATCACTTTCGTCATGTTAAGGGGGAGACACCTCATAAGACATAGCTACACTATATTGCAGACCTGGTCATCTGGCAAGGGCTAAATAACTTATGGACTTGTAATATAGTAAAAGCTATATCAGCAAATGATCTGATTCATTTTAGACCCCATTCATGTCCATGTCGCGGGTAAGCAGTTCAGCACAAACCCCGGGAAATACCTAAGGGGCAGTCTAGGTATGTGTAGACTCGGCATAGCAGAGTCGGCTAAAGACTAGGAAGCTAGGAGTGAAAGGCCAAGGGGGGTCAGTATGAGCTACTCCCAAGTTCACCGCAGATTCGTTTTCAAGGTTTCCGAGGATGATCTGCTAGATTTCGCCAGTGACATAAGGGAATGGAAATGGTAATAATAATATTCAGCTCGTACAAAAAGTTCCACTTATCCCCTTTTTCCTTTGTCGACCTTAATAGGAATCTTCATATCCAAAAGGGAACCCTGGCGGACTAATTGGGCACCTAAAGTAGCCGTCGTCTTACCTATTCCGAGAGCTCCTCCTGGCGGAAATTTTTCTTTTTTTTACGAAGCGTTCCTGGATGCTATGTAAGCGATGTCGAACCATTCTAGATGTGTGCCTGGGTCGCTTAGACGGTTGTGAATCATCGACCAATGGAGGAAAGTAAAAGTATGCAAGCCTTGCCGCAGAGTGTATGGCAGAAATGTCGAACATCAAGTGTTCCGGGTGCTCAACGTGGATGTCCAAGGATGCTGGATGTACGGTCAGTGCGAAATTTGATACCTGGCTATCCCAAGGTCGTTCCTAACCAGTATACGGAACACGTAAAGGATAGCGTAGTGACCAAAATGGGAAGCGGTCTTCCCGACGGTGGACCTCGTTTTTGAGATGATGTTTATCTAGCAGCATAACAATCGTAATATCTCTCTAAACCGAGCCTATGTGGATATAATGTGGCTTTGCTGAACCTCAAGGGTTAGCCCCAGCGTGGTACCGTTGCCCTATGCAACACTGTCGAACTTAGCGGTGTGTCGACTGAGGCTCCAGGAGTAGTAGACTTTGCTATCCTACTTCATGACTAGGCTAGTTTCTTCCTTGCAAAGGCCCACTTGACCTAGGATGCGCATAATAGATGCAATTTCTACTAGTATCTAGTGTTATTGACGTCGAACACCTTTAGAGACCCTGAAAATAAGGCGGCTCAATGTCATCAGCTATCCACTTATTCATTGAGACCTACCATATTAGATTAGTCCGTACCAGACTTAACACGCCTAGAGTTCGGCTTAATCCGTCCCATCTATCGCCGCGTATCCCGAGTCCTTGGACGTGGTATGTCGTCAACCATCTTAGCCGCAGCCACCTACAGGGAGACCTTGTAAATTCGGCCCCGAGCTGCCACGTTTCTAGATGTGACGGCCCCAGTACCGTGTTCCCGGACTGAATAAGGGATTGCCCAGAGGAATTTTCTAGACGGATACCAATCCCTTACATTTCCACCACCTGCTTGGCTACAAGGGCGAATCGAAATATAATCAAAGGGCGGAGATAAGTAATATAGATATCACACGGCAAAAGTAATAATTCCGAAATTCCGAAGAAAAAGGAAGCGGATGTACGAGTATATGCGCCGTTGTATCACGCGTACGATGTTTCACCATGTCGTTAGCGATAGGAATACATAGCGTGTTCTTGCTTTGATGTAATGAACGTTCTTAGAGGTTATAATTCGTACCTAAGTATAGGTAACGCGGTGTCTATCCCTTTATTTACCTAATTTAAGAAATATCTATACCTTAATATGGCATTTAAAACTACCGAAATCCTAATCACCCATACTAGGTAAGTGCTACTGAAATGGAAAAGCCCTCACTATTACTGCTGTGTTAAGATATTTGTATTTTATATAATAACATAGAGGGCTATGGTGTGTATAGACAAGATGCCTAACTATAGAAGTCACTATGACTTAGTTATACTTTGAATCTATAGTTATAAGTGATGTTGGTTAATAATACGCGCACGTATAAGTAGATATTCTCTCCTAACTTTGACAAAATTGGCATATATTTCGCAAGAAGGCTAGAAAAATTGTAAAGCTGATATGTTCTATAGCAAGAGTAGACCTATACCACATACGCAGAGCGTAGATACGACATTGGTCCAAAGAAGTATGATGGGCATATTCGGGTCCGTAATGCCACTATTGGGTAGTCCTCAGCTGTCTTCCCATCACTCACGACCAACTTGAGTCGACGAGGAACGGTGTATTTGCCATGTGATATCCCCTGCATATTTTCAAGCCTGTTGGACGGGCTGAAGGGCGTCTTCCATAATGTGGCTTGCTCACAGCGTCTGGAAGGTGACACAACGTTTCGGTACTTGGCCTTCCCGTGGGGGGTTTACGCTCCGTCGCCGGTTCGATCACTGATTATGGTACGATGATTCGAGCAAGTGCTTCACCGGTGGCTCACTCTACAGTCAGAAATCGGCGTGAATGGAGCATAGGGCGGTATCGGGCCCGAGATGAAAGATATGGTACAGCATGGTATGATTAGGTAGTGAGTAGTATAACCCTGAAGGATCTTTACTTGATTATGGTTGGTTCTACTAACTATTTTGTAGCTCGAATGTGGACTATGTTGCGAGATCTAGGCAGTCAACAGAGTTTTCAGTAGTATGTGGTATCACTTCGAAATCCGTGCTCGGCCACTGGCCAAATTCTGAATGAACAGGAGTAAGAGTGATATCAGAATGACACAAAACTCAGGTAGTGGAGTGTGCCTATCTATACGTCGGTGATTAATGCCATCTAGGATAGAAGAACCGGTCAGGCCTTTATCCTGAAGACATTCAAGGGCCCCAATCTCTCACTAGGTATAGCGCCACCGCAGCCCAATTCTTATATTGGCATATCATAGAGCATATAGGCCGGATCAGATGGAGCGGCAACGAATGGGGTTGTTTCGTAGGTTCGCTCTTCAATATTCGACCGGACAAGACTAACAATCGATAGGAAGGAGATGGTCATCCACTGGCGATGGGGGTCAGGACAGCAAGTAAGATTTTTCTCGTAAGGACGACCGGCGTCTTCGTCATGGAATTGTCTACTGGGTTCTTATACGATTAGCTTATGTATTCAGGAAGAATTCAGGACATAGCTTTCCCAACACCCAAGGAACTAGTAACATCGTTGTTGACAGATCTCTGAACAGTTCCCCCTTGATATGGACGTATTAGCAAGGAGCAAGAAGCAAATCAACAAGCAGGCATCGTAGCCTCTTAGATTTGAGGAGGAAATATTGCGCCAACTACGATGCTATTCTCCCTTGCGTTGCGATACAGACTTAACCCTGTCACGCGGTTTCCTATCACGCAAATTCGACAGAAGGGAGACGTTTTCGCGACTCAAAATATTTAGGATTATAGAAGCACTAAATCTCAGGAGACGATAGAAGTTCAGATCGTCTGACTCTTACGTCCGAGCACATCCGTCTGCCCCAGTCCCTACAGCCGATTCGGTGGCTGGTATGTTAAAGTTATGATAACAATATCGTACTTGAGATCTATGATGAAATTCCACCAAGAAAAAAAAATAGTCCATTGTAATAAACTATGAAATGTCATTTAGTTCTTCCTGTGGGTAGCTTGATTTGTTTCATAGGTCTACCCGCCACCGCCCAGAGATGTCTGTTCGCGGGAACCCCTGGGTGTTGACATACATATCCGGACGTGACCTGCAGATTTTGAATCTCAGTAACTAGAAAGGGCGGTGTGGGTTTAGGGCTCAATCGAACTTTTTGGCGCCCTTCTCGCTGGACGTCGTCAGACGCATAGAGAACGCGATAACCGGGCATTTCGCAACATTCTCAAAACCTGCAAGTAGCGACTCTTAAGCAGGTTGGTCAGCCGCTCAAAGAAAGGCGATCCTTAAGAACCAGCATACGCGCATCTGCACGAGGGCAGCTTAGTGAGACAGGAGGTAGCGACGGCGCCAACGGCAGCGGCAGTGAATCTGCGGCCCGTTTCGTATTGCCGCGTAACGACGCTTATCATTCCCTTTATGTTGCGTCGAACCTGCGTCTAACTTTTCACTCCGGATCTATCGTGCAAGTTCTCTCTCTCTCTCTCATCACTGTCACTGGACTAGGGCTCCTTCTGATCGCGCAATGCAGCCCGGTGTGCTTCTGTCACATCTTACATCTGATTTTGGACGCCCCCCGAGGTTGGGTAGAGTGGGGAGAAGGTCTTAAAAGGGTGATACGATATATCATTTTCCCCTGACTACATACGTTCGGACCTGCATATGCAATCCAACGTCGGGTCTTCACCGGGGCCCCATGTGCCCTATTCTCTCTTCATTTCTACGTAGCGTGTGCTATGGAAGGGTGAGCGAAGCCGGACCGCTTCTTCCATATTCTACACTTTCCTAAATTTCTTAGTGAGTTAATAGAAGTACGTTGAAGTACCGATAGGTTTCAGGGCTTCCGCCTTGTTGTGAGCTACCAATCGCAATCCATTAGCAGAGCCCTTCCCTATAATATGATACTATACCGTTGCGATTGGGGTAATATATCTTGATTAAAATTAAAAATCAAACGGTGAACGTTATACCACTGTATGTATTGAGTATTCCCCTCCTAAAGCCAGCTGTCGAATAGGTATAGGTTCTTCATGCGTACCTTATCTAGGTAACCTAATGTAAATGGAGTGATCGGCTTGTGACTATGAGGTGCTTTCAATTCTTTGCGTGAAACCCCTCCGCCACAGTGCTTTGCCGTAGTTCGAAATGCAGTAGCATCAGGTGTATGCAGCAACATGCGACGATATTCTCCGAATGCACTGAGGTGGAGAGAAAATCTTGACTCTCGTGAAGTCTAGCAAGATATTGTGGTTTCACGACGAAAGGGGTAGATGGGATGGAAAATTGCTTCGGTGGAAGGTGACAGAAAAGGGATAGGCGATTCACCTTGCAGTAGTGCGTATTTACGGCGCAGTGCAGGAGTGTTATGGGTATTAGTGGTTTGTATCGTCCATGTCGTCCCCATCCTCTAGAAGAAGAAGAAAAGAGAAATCTGATTAGTTGATTCCCATCCCATGTAAGTGCATATGTAAAAAAGAAAGAAAAAAATTGTGGTGAAGGGTGGAAGATGAATAGCCAAGTTGTATTAGAAGTCTTGTGAAAAAGGCTTGCATACAATAGTATTACATTAGTTAGGTAGTAAAGAAAGGTCATTTACACGGGTTTGCTGGAAGCGTGCTAGAAGCGAACCAGAAGCGAAGATATTATTACAAGGAGTGCTATACTTCGTAAGAGACTAACTAATACTAAGTTAGGTTGGTGGTTTTCGAAAACGAAGAATGATTTTTGAGGGGCTGGACAGGTTTAGAATCCCACTCCGAACATCTAGGATAGACAAACTTGGGAAGACTTCAGGAAAAAAAAAAAAAACTTCAAGGGGGGTTTCCCAGACGCCGTCTCGGAATCTCTCCCCGGAAAAAGGTGCTCCCCCCCCACTTTTACTATAGAATACCAGGTATGCATTGCCCTCTTACGATAGAAGATACATTTAGAAAATTGTTTAGTTCTCTCTTGCTATGAGGTACTTTTAGAACGCATATTTTCCTCTCTAGTCTATTTGATTATTTAGGTGTTTACTTATCCTCTGTCCTTGTTCATTGTCAATAGCTCTCGGTCATAACTTGTATTAAATTCGTTGATTTTGGGAATCTAAGATGTTAATATTTACAGGGTTACCCTAGGTAATAAGTAGCTTGACATACAACGGGCCGCTTACGACATAATAAACTCCTTATCGTCAGTATTATCGTACGTATGGGGTGGGTTAGAGATGTACATGATCGCCGAGGTAGTGGCTAGGCTTATACCTAGTATCAAGTTGCACATATAGGCTCTGTCCCGTGATTGACCTTCTATGCGTCTCTGCATGAACTTGCTATCTTGGTGGGCTTTTTCTTGAAGCTATGCATTAGTAGAATTTTCAAGAGCCACTAGAGCTTCGAGAATCGTTACTCGTATCAAATTATATACTAACGGTATATCAGTTTGGCGCGGTCTGGACCATCTCGTCAGCCTCGCTCACCTTGTGCCCAATCTGATATTATGGGGTGATAACCCACGTAAGAACCATATTTGGAGTAGATCGACAGATGAATCTATTACCAACGCCATGGAGACTCTCTCAACCCCTCATTGAAAGGATTCCGTAGCGACATTATTAAACTGCTGCGTCTATCCATTGCAAGGCGCGTGCATATGCATTTCTCCGGCCGGCAGCGGGACTAGCGACGGCTCGGCGGATGTCGGCCGCGACAATACAAGAGTGTGCATATTGGCAGGCTTTCGGCGCATTTCTGAGTATGTATTGGTGATAGCGTAGCATTTACTAGTTAGTTCCTACATCGCGTTGCAGAACCTTACAGAAAACGCCCGGAAGAAAGTTGGGGTCGGCAGATCGTTGCAAGACAAAAATTCAAGACTCGCTTAGATTCCTATTGGGAAGTCACTTAGCGGTACTTGGATCTACGGATCGGGGTTAGCGACGTCGGTGTAATTCGGTGAGTTGGGTTCGTAAATAGCGTACGGTCCCCAGGATATGGAATGGGTAGATGATGTCAAGGATGACCCGAAATAACCGAATTCTTCGGAATTCCTTAGTGAATTTGGTTTAGGAACGTTTCAGATGTCCTAAGGGTGTAAAATGTTTCAACCAAATTTGAATATAAACGGTTTGGTTGGTGAAAATATTCACATCCTAACCGTCTATCATATAGGTAGCTATTCTAAACCTCACATTTACATCTAACTAATGTAGGTGAATACAGAGGTCTCTATCAAGTATACATGGTGAGATCACGTAGGTCGGTATATTGTATACTCAATATTGTTTTTTTTTCTTTTTGCTAGTGTACAAGCCCTATTATGAGCCCTGTCCACCTAATTGTTATCCTGGTAAATTGCACCCGCTCCAGTGTTACATCGTGAGAATGGGTAGACATGAAGCAGGCTAAACCTCTACAGGCGAAGCTAGCTAATGATCAAGGTAGTACATACACAGATATGGGACCTTGTATACCCATTTTCATGACACTGCCCTGACCGATGTTGCGATATTGGAAAAGTGAAATTTTGTTTCATTTCGTAGACGGGAACTAAAATCGAATGGAGATGACGACAATAGTGACGACGGTGACATTTTCAAGATTTCGGTTACGAGGACGGCATTGCGGGCGAACACGTGGGTCAATGGATCTGCTGCAAGGGCAAAACACGTCGCAAACTGCGGCCCTGGTCTATAAGTCGTCAGGCGTTATGCACTTGCAAATTCCCGGTTGCTGCTCCGTAGTAGATTGCATGTAGTTATGACCTTTTACTTATCGAAAAGTAGACGAGACCATGACGTCGGGCATCTTAAATAACAACAATTTAACAACTCACTATCGCAATGCAAAGCCGACTCCAATAGGTATACGATCGCCCAGCTCCATTCACCATTCACTACATGTATTGACCGTTATCCGCTATTTATTTGATTAGGAATCTTGGCGTGTACTGTTCGAGCATCAACTCTCATACAAAGCTGCGTAATATGTTAATGCCTAGGTACCTAGGTAGGTATTATCTCAAGCCACACGAACGGAGGCGGCCCCGTTGGACTTACACTAGACTCTCGAAAAGCCAATATCGGTACTATGTTCAGCTTAGAGAAGAGAGTACTTTTCTTTAACGCTCTTTTGGGGGGAGCCCCCCCGGGCGTACAGTGTGGAGGTATGACATGTACCTACATAAGCCCAGGAAAACCCCCCTGCCGGCAAATCCAAGGGTGCCCCTTGTTGACATGCATCTAAAATAGGGTGGATTCTCAGCCCTTGCTTCTGCAGTACGACGGTTTGGATAGCCCAGTTACATATGTAGTACCTTACCTCATACTTCGTTGCAAGTTGTTGTAGCCGGCCTGCGTACCTGGATTACCTAGTTACGTACAAGCTTACTTGGTCATTCCCGCTGCTGGGAATTAGTGGGATTTCGTAACAAATAAGGTAACAACCTCGTAGTGTTAACCACATTCGTTAAGCTTCCTTTATCAACCCCAACTCCCCTAGGAAATAAGACCGATCCATCAATTCTCAAGCAGCGTCGAGTAATACCGAACCTGAAGAATAAGAGGGCTTTAAAATCGAGTCGTTCGATTCTTGGTGTAGTCGATAAATCTGATAAAGAGACTGCACAGTGTCCTTGGTTACTGAGTGGTTTGATACTTGGCTGATCCGTGTCGCTGAGATCAGACCTGGACCCTCTTGACGGTCCGCTGCGCGCGCGCGCACGTATGGGGTTTCTATGATAAGGTTCTCAATCCTAACCGGGTTCTTTTATAACAGGTTCAGGAGTGGAAATGACAAATTAAGACGAGTTACAGAAATAATTACCTATTTTACACGATAGTCCCACAGCCTACCCGCATCTATTGCAATGCTTTTCAGCTGGATATATTGCCAATGCCAATCTCGGCTAACGAACTTTAGCCATAATAGTTAATAAGCCCGCTTAGCTCTGAGAGCAGCGGCTGTAAGCTATCTAGTCTAACGTCTGTGGGTTTGCAACGTGGGAATTCTAGGCTAAAAGCCACGTTCTAGGGGATAGGAGATGGAAGACACAATTCTAAGAATAAGTTGGTTAAAAAGATACCTTAGGTAGGTAGGTAGGCATAAAGCGTTAAGACACAACTAAGAGCTGCTATTGTGTATCAGGATTTTATCAAACTCTAGTTACCTAATTTAGCGCTCGTATTACTCGTTAGCGAGGCGGTGTTGTGCGATTCAATCGGTTTAGCATAATAGTAGAAGTAAGCAGACCACAGGTAAGATGGCCGATTAGCGAACATGCGAAGACAAGATCGCGGGGATGAAGACAAGTTAGGGGTAGTGGTGTGCGGCTGAACCGTGTCCGAAAAGTTGACAATTGGAACTACGGACCACACGTGGGTCTTTAATTACACTTACACTATATACAAGTAGTAGTGGAGGTTTGCGAGCGACAGCGGGGCTTTAATTCTAGACTGTTCCTATATCGAGGCAACTTTGGCGAGGTCGAAATTCCAATGCAACAGCGCTTGTAGACAATTCCTCTGTATCAGCCCACCGAAGCATCGAGCAAGGGACCCATCTGGCATTTTCGGTATCGGGCTGCAAACTTATGGCGGCTGATCATACAGTCTTCAAGTTTACGGGTGTAACCAAGAGTATATGATTGAGGCTCTGAAGTGTGCATTACCTAAACCAATACTAAGGCTGTCACTTTGCCGGAAGTCCACCTATTGTTAGGCGCCATGGACGGTAGCAATATGAGGCGAAGTCATGGTCATGCGGCCGGAGCCACCGGCAACCGGGATTCGAGGCATTTTAACTTCCGGCTTACGCTAAGACCGGTCATTCTATAGTCCCGAAGTCTTAATCGCAGTTGAAGCTCCCTAGAAAAGAAGAGGCGTTCAAGCAGTAGGTATCATGTTAATACGATCCATTAGGCGGGAACCAAATAATTACGTGTCGTCTGTTGGAAACTGGAGTGGAGACGGCCGGAATGAAAGGGGCTATTCTGAAGGGAGTACAAATAATCAAACCCAGTTGGAATGTTAGTTGGTCTCTTTTCGGATTCTGGATTTTGGCGTTGCTAGAAGTAGTTGAGTGCCCGATGGATAATTCTCCGAAAGTGATAGTGCCCATTGCCCGAAATTCTCATATTAAACCGTCCGTAGCTCCGATGACAGCTAAAAACCCCGTCGCCGATTATTCCAGTCTAGGTACATTTTTGGACCCGATTTGAATATGATATCTCTTTCAATTATTATAGCGCTATACAAATATGATCTTCACGATAGCCGAGGTCCCTACGGATCCGTACGTGCTACATCTCTGCTATGTATCTCAATAATTAATCAATAACTATGAGGGCAATTCTACCTAAAATAACCTGTATGTACGTACAATACATAATGTATTAACCAGATCTTTAATTCTGGTGGGGGATCGTCATGGGTTCGGCATCAGTCTGGATGGGTTCTCAGACCACCTACCTAGGTAAATTATCTAAGTGGAAAGTAGTTATTGCAGTTCCGAGAATGTAAACACAATGGAAACAGTTTATCTGAGACGTAAATAACAAGTTACAAACTACAATATCGCACGGTAGGTGTTGTAGCATCTCACCATCCTCGTTTTGGCATGCAATACTACCATTTATCTAAAACTACCGAACCTAGTTCACCTCGTGAACCCTGGTTCACTATCTATTAAATCTCCTATTGGCTCACCCAAGAACACCTCGCTGGAGAGATCCGTGCCAAATATATAGGTACATACCGAAGGTTACTACCTCAGCGTCGCATCGTTCGTGATAGTTGTGGAGAGGACGGCAGCCACGAACAGACCAATCTTCAACTGGCTCCTCTGGTCTATCGTGGGTCCGTTTCTCTACACATGTAGTAGCTAATCTCGCAAATACCGTTGCTGTATGCAGAACTTCACGAATACGGAAATCCTTATCTAAACTCCAGAAACAAGAGTCAGTGCAGTGCATATTCTCTCCACTCGTTCGCCTTCAAACGGGATGACCTCGGCACTGGTCGATCCAAGTTCAATAGAATCGTGGGTTTTTGGGAAACGCCGGATCGTGTGTCCGAAATCATATATGGTGGTGCCATCTTGCGACGTACTATGTATTATGCATTGGTTGGTTGTGAACATACGGCGCTTGTTCCAATACCGGTGAAAATCATACAAGGGGTGATACAACTTAGAAAATAGCCAATTGGGTCTATCGTAGTCCGCAGTCTATGGATTTAATAAGCGCGATTTGAATGATCCTAATGATGTGGTATTGTCTGCAAGTGACTGTGGTCAACCAAATACCCAATATATCAGGAGGGGAGCTAACCTTGATACGCCTAGACGTATTAATATCATGGTGACATAGTCCCCTCCTCAGTCTTAGCGGCAAAGACAGAGCGTGTGGAGAGCACAGACCTTAGAGAAATGCGGGGAAGAGAACAGTCAAGTCTAGGAAAATTGTAGTTAACAAGTTGATTACAGTTGTTTTGGAATAGAGTTTAAAAAGTACGTGAGAGTGAGAAAGGCTCAAAAGTCCCTCAACCCCTTCGCCTTCTAAGGAAGCTAACTTGCCTACCAGAGCTACACGAGTACGGTTGACTCGAAGTCTATTATTTAAACTAATCGTTTCCCATCCATCGTTTGTTATTTGCACTCCCTTTTACGTATGCGCCCTAAGTAATCGCGAAACCTCTGACGCGTGTTCTAAACAGCTAGCTAATGTGAACGAGGGAAAGATAAATCTATCTCCTTGCGATCGTACATGTGGAGCAGAATGGGTAATCCTCTACGCACAGACATTGATCTTAGATACTTTCTTAGCATGCCGACTACAATCCCAAAAAAATATGATACACCATCACCTCCGTGAAAGACGTTATAGTTTACCTAGCTAATGCAATTGTTCATCGCCAAAGAAAGCAATGACTTAACGAGGCTGTACCTACTTTAAAGATTTGGAGCGTTGTCCCTCTATGAACATTGTCTTAAAAGAAGAACCCCCCTTCCCTCCTCTTCCTAAATTAACTAATTTTTTCTTCTTTTTTTTTTCTTTTTTTTTTTAGAGGTACGATTTGCTAAGAGGAAACGGATGAGAGCCAAGAAGAAGTTTGCGCAATCCTTTATCACCCCTCAAGTTCTCGATACAACTACTGCAAGGGCATTTGTCAGGGCGGGTTGTTGGTGGGATCCAGTACAGATACAATCCGGGGATACTACCAACGTGGGATTTCCTTTGATTTTCCCTGCCTTCACAGCATGACAAGGAACCTGTATACCAGCATAGCATTTACATCACATGAATGTCGGTTACCGGAAGATTTTGCGGACCGCATACTGGACTCCACGCCTGGTGCAGAAAATGGCCCTTTCACGAGGAACAATTTTTTTTTAAACCGGTAGAGACTATAATACTATTCCATATTTTGTGTCTCCGATCAAGCTTCTAGTGGATGTGTAACCCTTGATGAGGCTTGATCACTTCCATTTCTGGAACTGAAGACCCAAGAGTCTGGACAAGTCGAATATAATCGCATAAGTGGAAAACCATGAGGACTAACTAACACAAGGAGACTTTTGGTACTGTTATTCCTCCCAATGCTGACCGTCTACTCGGAACCCCATGTTGCAAATAGAGAAGGTAACATTGCGGCCCTAGGAATGACAATAGTTCTATACGGATGAAGGCTGTTGAAAGCGAAAACTTGATGAAGGAGTGTAAACCCTAGCAACATTTCTTGTTGGCTAATCGGATAACTGGATTTCACTGCGCTAGTAGCCTTACTTCTCGGCCTGGGGATGTCATTGTTGCTGTACCTAGGTAAGATGGAACTTGCCGCAAGGAACCTATCGCTCTGTCGCTTACTAGGTATCTCTGAAAACTGACAGGAAGAAAAATGTAGAAGAAAAAAAATTGAGAAGAGCGCGCTTCTGGTGAGCAAGGTGAACCCTGTTGTCTACCATGACTTCCACGCGGCGTCGCGGCACGATCACAAAAGCGACAAGCGCGACAAGCTCCTCACTGGAAGCTAAAGGCGGGATTTCAAGGACAAACCAATGACTCTGCATTTCGAACTTTTGACATTTCCTGTAAGGGTGGATACCTCAACAAGGATATGCATGCCCTGGAAAGAAAGAAGCTAGCAAGGAAGTCGATTACGGGCCATGCACCCAAAGGTTTCCGGGCCTTTAGCGTAGACCCACGATGTCCTATTTGGGGAAGAATCCTCTTTGGGGAATCGAGGTTCCTCATCGTGGACTTATTTACCTTATTACATACTAGGTAGTAGGTACATGCAGTTAATAATAATTAACGGAAAAAGGTATTACGCGGTATATGTTTCATCGGGTAGTGTAGCAGAAAGAAGAGTTGATTACTTCTCTAACCGTTATGACCTAAAATAATGAAATATGAGACGTTTACCGCTTCGCGTACATTCGACGTGCGTGATCAGCTCTGCAGAAAAGCTACCTTAGGTACCAGGTAGGTTAGGTATCTAAATGCCCTAGGAAGTGATGGGAATAGCAGATAGCTATCGCCTGCGAGCCTATCCCATTTACGAGCCTGTTCTTCCTGCAAGTTCCAACCGCGAGAGCAATGTGATTTGCGCTTAATGCCTCTCTTAAAGCTGCGCTGCAATACTGCAATGCAGGTGTTCGTTCGGCAGAGGTCAGCTGCAAGCTAGATGCAGGTGGTGCCGGTGGGCTGCTGTTTACATGCATGGCTGCGAAAGTTACAAGTCTACAAGTTTACAAGTCTACAAGACTTTAGTAGGTACCTTAGTAGGTAGATACGAGCCTACAAGCTACGCGTATGTGTTCTTATTAGCCGCCGTTAAGGTGTGTAGTCGACATGTTTCGAAACAAAGGGGGATCCTTGGGTAGTTAATTGGTCCATTGTACTGGGAGCTTTCTAGTCCCAGTGAGAAAGAATTAAGGTATGGCGTGGTCTTCCTGGCCGATCAAATCTGGGAAAGCTGTTATAGATATTAGGCGTTATTAATGGCAAGGAATACGCAACTTCATCGGTGAGGAGGCTTAAACTACCTATCGTTATACCGAGTCTATGTTTTTATCAGTTATATAAATGTAGTCAATTTGCTTAAACGGGAATGGGATTGTGACCGGCCTTGAAAATATCCCAGCCATATGCATACATACACCTAGCGGGAAATCGGGTTGGCTTCTACATAAGTACCTAGATGCTATTTGAAATTACACTACGGCAAAGACAATTACTGCTGTTTGCATTGCTTACCTAGGTTAAGTACTTAAGTAGGTCATATAACCTCTATGTAGATATCCATCTAGTTAGCTACATGTATTTGATCCTTGAGGTCTTGTCCGAACTTTGGGAACGTCCGTAATAATTGTTTCTTTTGAAACTAAACCGTACATTTAATTAGGTAGTTAACTAACTGAGAAACTCCAGAAACATACTGTAATTCCGAGGGGTTTCAATACTATACTAATTACTTATTTCTTAGTTTTAAACAACTAACTAACTGATCGTATTTCGGACATGTTTAATTGCCCTTGCTTCTATCGTGCAGATGCGACAGATTATCGTGGAATTCTTTAGCAAATTTCTTTAAAGGGTAAAGGTCGTTAGCCACCTAGGAGAAAACCCATCTTGTACCGACCGACGGGCTAACCCTTATCCCTACTGGCCTAGCAGAACTAATATGTGAATAGGGTAAGGTTGCGCAGTCTAAATGATCAGGCATCTGAAACAAATGGGGCTGATTGTCACTTCAGAAATGTCAAGCGAGTCGCGATTTGAGCTCGAGTTTGACGATTCCCCTGAAACCGTCTGGATCGAGGTCACTTCGCGTGATACCATGACTTCGGAACGGAGTCCCGGTTCTTTCTGGGGGGCGGACTATCCAATGCGACGGTACATTACGACACAATCACTAAGAGGTTATCAGAAAAGCTTGAGAAAACCTACAGAGGAATTGTTGTTTACTATGTGTCAATTGAGACTGGGTTGATCTATCACCGTCACCGTCACCGTCACCATCGGTCTCATTTTCAAACAAGACCTTCACGTTAGCAGCGTGCAATATGTATATGAAGCATATTATATATTACATGCCATTGTCACTGATTCGTCCACTGCGAGGTTTATAGTGTATTTAAATTCAAGAGGGGTCTAGGCAATAACCCTTTAATTCTCTTAAGGACTTCCCATACAGCAGAAACGTACCAAGATATCAAATTGTCGTTTGCATTCGCCAGTATCGCTGTTATGATTGAAACTTTGACTTGCGGAACGATCCGGCCCCAATTCTCTAAGTTCAGGCGTGTACCTGAACTATGTACCTACCTAAAGCTCGGTATCGGCGTTTAGAAGATTTGGAACGCCAAGCACAACCCCTGATATCTAAAAACTATGAACGCGCAGAAGAACTATTTGGTAGTTAGTAGTTAGTAGTTATTCGGATATTGATATTCGTCATCTACTATTTGGTACAAACATATATACCATAACCCAGCTATACAGTTCCTAGAGTTCCTACAATAGTGAGGCAAGATATTTCTTACCGTGGATCTAGTTACCTGGTTGAGATATGCTACCATTGCCAGGACCAGCGTTTCCACGCTTTATCAGACAATGTTCGCTCTTGAAACAAAGCGCTGCTTTAATTGCTCATTCTCTCTGGCCGAGACCTTACTTTGAAATTTCGGGCCATCATTAAGATAGATCCGGATAGTAAGGTAACCAATTTGAATATTTATCGAGCTAAGAGAATATTTCGCGTTGATGACGTTAGTAATCTGATGTGACGGAACGTTTGAAAAGCTTCATGTGCAAAATTGCCCCATCTAATACCACACCACGCCATTTAGATCATACTTGACCGTACTTTGAAGCAGGCCACGTCGTGCTCGGTGTCCGTCTCTATGCGATACCTACCCCTCTTCTTCCCCGCGGTTGATCTAACTTCCAGGTCTATTCGTATATACATAGTTATCTTATTTTATAAACTTGACGAGCTTGATATTACTAGCCGGGTATACACTTGGAAAGAGTCCTATGTGTATGTACTTACTTTCTATATATCCTGTATGCAAAAAAAAAAAAAAAAAAAATTCTTTGAGGAGATCGAAAGTCTGCCTAGGTAGGTAACGATGGATAATGAGACTACATATTGTCCCAGCACTTACTTATCAGATGGTTTGGTGATGCATCAAAAGAGTTCGACGGGTTTAAATTATTCGCATTCATGAATATCGAAAGTATGCATTTAATAAGCTCAAATAAGCCTGATAAATTCGCACTGAATACCTACCGTAAACAAGCTTACGTATTGAATCAACTCTAAAAACCCCTAAGTGTAGAATGGATCGGTTATATTCAATGGTTCAACTGGATTTTAAAGTTTATCAAAAATGGAGAAACAGCCCACGTCTTGCGAATGTATTAAGGCACGGGCAGAATATAAATCTAACTACGCGTAGTTCATAACTTTATGATTGACTTATTTTATGGTACCTTACTTAAAAAGAAATGGCGAGGGGTCTATTATCGCTCTATATGCATTGTATGCATTGTATGAATTGTACGCGTTGTATGCACCGTAGGTACCCCCTCACCCATGTCGTTCAATTGCTAGCAACCGCTGCTGATGTATTACTTATTATTTTAAACCCCGGAACCTGGCAATTCCCTTTCTCTTCTACGTATAATCCATGATCCCTGATCCCTGGTAGCTAACCTAGTCTACCTATTTTTCTTTCGGCGTATCACTCCCCCCCCCTATGTACGTCTACCGGCTTCTGTTTAGCTACTAATATCTGCATGCGCATTTGGGGAGAAGTCAGCAGTACCTTGGCCGGTAGCCGGGGAACTTGTTGATGGCAAGCCTATCGTAACTACCTCTTAGGTATCTACATGTAGGTTAGCTTTCTTAACAATAGGTGCAGGGGGTAAGTCGACGGTCGTAAGTACCCAGACCAGGTCAATTTGTGCTGGAAATCGACGGTTGAAGCGAAAAAAAAAAAAAAAAAAAAAAAAAAAAAGGAAGAGAGAAGCTTATCCTCGTCGTTAAACATTTAGTACCTGCCTTCTCGATTATCAATGATAAATGTTTCTACGTCGTATTTCTCCCACCCCCATTTATAAGTCCATGTAAACCCGACCTTCTATAAGGGCTACCAGGCACTTGGTCACATCTCAATACTATTTTAAGCTGCACTTTGATACTCAACTTCTACTCCCGTCTTCGACGTCGCAGCAGTCGGCCTGTTCGGTAGACAAACCCGAGACAACTCATCGACGTGACCTAACGTTCATTATTATAGCAGCTTGATTTTAAGGCCTTCCGTCTAAAATCCTCGCCTGGCTAGCTCTCAGAATCCCACGCCAGCAGATTTTGCACACACCTTTACGTATGTTTGTACATACCGGATTGCCCACGGACCTATCCTGACAACGCACTTCGCAAGTAACAGACGAAACTACTGGAGGTGACACTGTAACAACCCTCACATTTTACTTTGCATCATTATAGACCACCACTAGCCTTTTTTAGAGTATCCCCAGCTCTTGAGGTCTCTCATTTTTGAAGCGATCGTCGGTCTGCTCTTCCCGTTGCGATCTTGTCAATTTATCTGACATATACCACCGCTCCAATTTGGGATGTGCTCGAGCCTTCTACTTTCCCTTTTGCGATCACCACCTAAGGACTGCATAACCAGGAAAGGAAGGCATCCTATCGTCATATAACTTCACTGATGCTTCAGGGAGTATCAATCAAATATCGATAATACCCTATCTTAATCCACGAGTGGTGAAACGAGCGAGTCTCGTCTACCGATACGATAGCCTTCATCTGGATCATCGGCTAACATCTGGCTAACATTATAACCAACCTCCCTTGGGTTTTTGGACTGGGTGCTCGGGTCATATCGAATGTTTCTTCCAAGTCCCCGTAGACTAGTCTCCTGTCCCCAAGTCAGCCTTAATATCGCCCCTCAAGCTATTCATCTCTTGGATATAGGGTTTAACCCGAGCTCGACCACAAATTTGGATCAGTTTCTGGTATAATTGTAATAGTCCAACCCCCTCGAAGAAAGTTCCCAGGCAACGAGTACTGGGCGGTCCGTGTGCCTAGGGGAGAGAAGTGAGACGACTTTAAGACCTTTCTTTTCCCGTCGACAAAAGGAATTAGTAAAGAAAAAAACCGTGGCATAACGCAAGTCGACCTCGACTACAAAATTTGAGGGAACCAAACATGATTTCGACGAGTTGTAGCCTAACTTAGTTTGCTGAGTGAACAGGTTTCAGAGTACTGTTAGTCTACTCGAATCTATTCGGCCAACTTACGTTATTCGTCCTTTACTCGCTTTTGTTACCTGCCTTGGTAACGCGACTGGTAGACAATCTAGCCAGCCCTCTTTTTTTGGGTGGCAATTTGGACGTAGGAGCTTGAACCTTACGTGGTTGACTCACAGAGGCTTTCAGTCTACTTGTAAGTAAACATTTCCATTTTCTCAACAGCGGACTCGTTGGATGATATCTGTTTTCATTCTTAGCTAATTTTTCCATATTTTCACTAACTTTCGCTCGTTTCTCAAGTGTTCCACTTAGCCTTATCTTCTCATATTAAGCCTTCCGAGCTTTTCTTACGAGTAGTCAGAGTCCAGCCAAGTTCAAATTGTTGCTCCATTCTGTTGCTGCACACTCTTGTTTTCTTGTATTAAATCTCGTATACCTCTTCTGGCATACCTATTCTGGCTCTTTGCAAGGGTTTCTCATATCGGTTTGGACCGAACATCTGGAACCAAAGACATCCCCACGCATAGATTTCAATCTCGGCGTCGCATTGAAGATTCCGCTTACATACTGTTCCGAGCAAGGGTATCATCCACACTTGGGGCTGCTTTCGAGCGACCCACGCTATCCCTGTCTCCTCGCCTTAAGGGACTCCTGGGTCTGGTCCCACACTGCTCATATACCTTGTGTTTCTTGGTTCGCACTGTAAGACATATAAGTAGTCTCGTTCGCACACTTACACTACTATTGATATCCGGGCCCTAGATCTTGGGGTCACCAAAGACATGGAACTGTTGGAACTCGTTGAAAACGAGCCGACGGCTCGGCCCTTTAAATGCAACTGGGCGATGTGCAAAAAGGTATGTGCTCGACCGACGCTTGATTATGCGTCGCTGCCGTCGCTTTGGTTGTGGTCCGAGTCGCTTACACGATTGTAGAGCTTCAATCGCAAGTCTGACCTTCAAAGACATTACCGAATACATACAAATGAGAGGCCATACACTTGTACGATAGCAGGATGTCGAAAAAGTTTTATACAGCGTAGCGCCTTGACGGTTCATATCCGCACCCATACTGGTGAGAAACCTCATCATTGCCAGCATACAGGTTGTGGCAAGCGTTTCTCAGATGTAAGAACACCATCAGACTTCACAGTATTCAGAGGGTCTGCTAACCTTTCCAGTCTTCGAGCCTGGCTCGACATCGCCGTATTCATACCGGCAAGAGACCCTATAAGTGCGCACATCATGGATGCATTAAGAGGTAGCGCGAGATTCGTCTTCTTCAGAGGTAATTGCTAACGCGTCTTGTAAGTTTCTGCAGGAAAACAACGATGGTCAAACATCAGAGGCGCTCCCACCAAAGGGGCATGCCATTAGAGAATGAGGAGCTCACTTCTGAGTCAGACGGCGGCGAGTGTCTGAGCCCAGCAGTCTTTTGGGGGAACCGCGCAACACTAAGTGAGCAACCGAATATTCAACACCAAGCCGTCCAGCGAACAACGCCTTTTTCCGACTTGGGCCCAGCAAATCAGTTCGCTATAACGCAGCAATACGGCCACCAGCAAAACAATATGCCCCGTAGAGACACCCATCGATATCACGGCGAAGTAATCCAACAGCCTCAACACTCCGGAGTTCCGATGCTTCAACGACCAGTCGGTGTGCCCCCACACTCTTACTATGTGACTGAGCAAAGCAACCCTGGTATTGCGACAATGAATACGAATGCGATGCAGCACTTCCAGGTACCGAGACAGCAACCTGCCCGACCAACAGTGGATATTCCATACACCGCGGCTGAGATGATGAACGTCATCCGAAGTAGTCCTCATATCTTCGCAGCAGCGCTCCCAGGCCCTAGCCCGCAGGGGCACGATGGCTACTACACGCACCAGCCTCCGAATACAACGACGTTTGCGATGAACCCATCGCCTGTTATGGAGCAGCCGATGGTGCAATTTCCCCAGCAAATGCATCAATCTGTCCATCCTTCTCAACCGACGCCATCACAGGTGTCGCCCATGCTGTCGCCCATGCAACAGGGTCGACAACAGGTTTCCCCAATGCTATCCCCGATGTTGTCTCCCATGCAACAGGTTCAGTCTCAAGGACATTATCCGCCGCCGCCTGCCAACCAACAAGAGCAATGGTATAACGCGATGCCCTACCAGCAACCGGTTGAAGTTCCCACCATGGGTCAACCTACTATCGGCCAAATACAACCTTTCGGGATTGGGGCGGAATATCCGTGGGCTATCAAGTCGGATTACAGCGACCCGTCGGTGCAGATGCCGAGCGACAGAATCAATGAATTGTGATTCATCGAACTCGGGCATATATATATAACCCGCATATTTCCTTTCTCTCTAATGCTTTTCGAGTCACACTGCATTCTTTGCTCTGGTTATCACCCTTCATAATTCGGTAATGCGCCTCCGACCTGCTCTTGTACTAATAATGCTGTCTCATTTGTTGTTTTCATGCTGGACAAGATATACCACCGGGGTTGAAGTCAAGATGACATGCCACATCACGACACCATTCCTTTATCGTTCCTTTCAACTCGTATGGGTCATCCATTGGATCGTTCCCTTTAGTCCCGCATGTATGGCATGCTAAAATTTTTAATGGTTGATTCCCCACCATGGGCTGGATTAACTTTGACGATGTCCCGACCATCCCTTGACGATACGGAACATAATGTTTTTTAACGGATATCCGACCATCTCTTTCAGTTCGCTAAGCCGGAGAGGTGCATCAAGGCTTACAAGAAGCATCGAAGCTTAGAAGAAGGTAGAGAGGAAGAGTGGCGGTGAAATTGAGAGTGTATCGAAGGAGAGGAACGGATCGGTTGGCAATGAATTGCTTCCAACGTTGTAATAGTATTGGGTTTCTTTGGTTTAATCGGGTTGGCGAGGACTTCTGGGTTTTGCGCTAGTTATTATACCGCGTGTCTTGTATTATTGTCGCAATGCGTTATCTGCCATTGATAACTTGGGGGCTTCGGATATGAAAAAAAGTTTTGTACAATTAGGTACCGCGCTATGCAGTCAGGTATTAATTACTGTTTAAAGTATTTTAAATACTGTTCTCGTCTGGTGTTGCTTTCTTTCAACCTAAGTGAATATATGTTGGTTATTGATTCCACGTAGACGTTTGAAATGGTGACAGGATGACGTTATAAAATTTTGGGAACGATTAGAGAGGGTATTTAATTATTTATTTGTAAGAGGTTACGGAAAGAAGCAAGGCTTTAGTGGCGCCAGATTTCTTATTCGTCCAAGTTTCTTGCAAAACAGAGGTAGACACCGAGGCCTTTTAACCTTCAATGCATGGAAGAGGCTAAATATAAATACGCCTACCCAGCTGCCTAAGGAGGGTAGGTTGGCGGTTACGTTTGGGAGATCAAAAGGAAAATAGCAATGAAAACCTGCTACCGAGCTGAAATGCAATCCCGCATCCTTCGGGGAGACACTGTAATTTTTTTTTCTTTTTCTTTTTAAGCTGTTTCATGTGCCTAGCCTCGTCTAATTGGTTAAGAAGACAATAGGCAAAGAATATGGATTGCATTGAATAGGTAGGTAGGTAGGTAGGTAAGTAAGTACCTACCTATCTATCTATCTAGACCTAAGCCGTATGGACGGATAATCATTTCCTACCTCTTATGCTAATGTCGGTCTGTTGGTCAAGAGAGTTTGAGGCTGAGACTTGTGATATAACTATTTTTGACTTTTGGCGCATCGTCCTGTGAGATGAGAGATATCGTCATCAACCGATCCTTATAAATATCTACGGGTATTTGTATTGTGGCGTAAGCCCCCCCCCCCCCTTCCTCCTCTCCACGTGCGAAACTAGCGGTCCGCCAGGAAACAGATTGGATCTCGTCGCATTTCAACTGACGTTGCATTGCATCGTCGTACCTACATCTATACCTACCTAGGTACCTACATAGAGATCTCCGCCGAGGTAGACCTGAAGACTAACGAATCTCGTTTTCTTTTTTAACCACAACTTCTGATCTACTTGCGGTACATTATTACGTGTTTGCGCAAACGACGCGGACGAGTGAGAAGCTTCTTTTGACCGCCAAGTCTTATAAAGTGAGACCCTTCACACATGAGAGTTATGCTCTGGCGCTTAAAAGGAGAGCTTAAGGTATAACTTGCCCGTAAGTGGGTGGGTGATATCGAGAGGATATAACTACCTAGAGACATATCCATGGATGTAGGTAATATAGGTAGGTTACAATGATCTATAATCACTAAGTCTACCGTAATAATTCTCTTTAAATGGGTAGGTACCAAATGCAGTCGTGTTAGCATGGCTAACAAACAGACACAGACATCGGTTAACAAACGCTTGCAGCTTCTGCTCAAAATGCAGTCCTTCCGGTCTTAATAGTCTTCAACACACCTTCATCTGCAAGTTTCTCCCACATGTTCCACAGCATAAAGTCGCAACCTCTTTTCGCAATGACACTGACCGTAACCGGGATCATCTCCTCGACAAAAGTTACGTTGCTCAGGTACGGGACTTGCCCGATGGGAATCGTCATGTCAACACACCCGTAAATAGGACACAAGCTGGCCCCATTGATACCCGCGGTCGGCGGGGTCACAGCGAGGAAGGTGGTCGTGTTAGGATCGCTATTGAGAGACTCCTCTCGATAGCTCGGCAGCCCGCCTGTGCCAATGTCCCACAGCATAATACTTTCGCTGCACGATTCCGCTGTTGAGTACAGGACCTCTGATTCAAACCAGTCCACAGCCGCGCGCTTAACACCCAAAGACTGGTTATACAGCTCATCGGTATACAGGGATTCGTCGTACACTTTCCATCTCTGTCGTTGGGCTGGATCGATGGGTGGAAATCGACCCTCATATTGCTCCCGCCATGCTGAAATCAGGGGCTTGCCTACCTGGCGATACTGCGTCATAGCATTAATCACGCCCGTAGCGTTATTTAGGGCATTGTATTTAGGGACCTCGTCAGTCGTATTGTCAACAACTGCAGTCAAATTGAAATCTTCGACCGTCATCCCAAAGACTGTCGTCAAGTTCTGGATGAAATCTTGAAGCACCTCCTCTGCAGCCGGATTCCTCAGTGGTAAGTAGTCCGTGAGATATAAGACGCGCTTTGGAAAGCCATATGAGTCAGGCGCTTCGAGGGGACTCAAGCCTGTGGTTGAGGTGTCCTGGCACATCTCAGGGACATACCAGTTCTTAGCAAAACGTACCCAGTCGTGGACATTCCGCGAGAATATTCCTGCTGTGTCTGTTGCAGCACCAAGTGGCATGACTCTGGAGAGTGTCATTAATCCTTGACTCGGTCTATTGCCGTAAGTACCCGAAACCGCTGCAGGTCGTCTCATGGATGATCCAGTATCCGATCCAATTGCGAAGTCAAGCCAATCGTACGCAGCTACGGAGCAGCCGCCACCAGAAGATGAGGCAGAGCATGTGAGCCAACCGTCAGCGCGCGGGTTGAACGGGTAGTGCTCGTCCTGCCAGTCCCATGGATTTGCGCCCGAAGCGAATTGTGCCAGCTTGTACTTGCCAACTAAGACACCACCTAAATCAACAATCCGCTGGACGGATGGCGCTGTCTCGTTCGCGGCCTCGATGATCTCCGCCCATGCCTGGCTGCCTCCCGAGGTGATAAGACCCTTCATATCGAATAGGTCTTTAATCGCAACTCGGTACCCTGCGAGCGGCCTCGTATCGCCCCAGCTGTAAATACGAGAGGGCACTGGGATCATAGGATCCCAGAACTTGGGCTCGAATATCTCTACGGGACTAAAAGTGCCCTCTCCATCGTTGGAATCATATGCGCCGTAGAGAAAATTGCGATACGAATCGCGGTAGAGGCGATACACTGTCCCAAATGTTACCGAGTCCTCTGAAACCAACGCAGCATATGGCCCAGCAGTGAGGTTGTTAGCATCGTCTAAACCCCCGAGGTAGGTTACTTCAATGTCTGTGGGGTCTGAAGAATGGTCAGTCGGGCCCGAGACTTTCCTTAGGGACTTGCGCTAGCCGTTAAAACTTACAGCAGCTGCTTTCAAAGCTGACGTCTAAGATTAAATGCTGTGGTGAAAGATCGTTTAGGTATTGTAGCGCACTTGCGTCGAGGGTTTGGCTGCTGCTCGTGCCATTGTTCCCGATGTATACACCCTCCAAGAAGTCCTTAGAAAAGACGTCGTCACCCCCTGAATAACCTTGGATAACATCCAGCAAGTATTGGGCAGTCACAACTTCGCTGTCGGCAAATACGACGGTGAATGGCACCAGCGAACCTTGCCGGTTTGCCGTAGCCCGATCGTTCCCGCCGAGGATGGCCTTGGGGTATCGGATGTTTGCCAGGTAGGTCCTATTGCCAAGGCCGAACGCGACGTCGCCGTGTCGTGTAGTCTGCAGGTGTTCGAGAGGGGCGCGTTTCACGGGTCTCGCCCATACCAGACACGCGCATAAAAGAAACCATATACCTCGAAGGGTTAAGCCGGAGAGGCCCATCTTTAGCTCCGACTGGGTGGTTTAGTTCTTTTTTGGAGATCCTTCGTTACTTGAAGGGTGTGTGTGTGAGAGTCCTTCCCCCGCCCGGATCAGGGTCCATCCATGACGGCTGCCAGCGGGTTTATATGCCTCTTGCTCCCGTCCCTACACACACCTATTGATTGGTATCTATCTATCTATCTACCTATCCTTCCCCTCAAGCGCGATCGGGAGATATCTTATCTTCACACACAGCCTCGTGAGCGCTGCCCTGCGGGTTATCTTGGCTGCTCCCTTCGGATGCTGCCTAGCTTCCCCCAGCTGGGCTTATCGTGAGGGAGACCCATCGGAACCCCGGGTGGCTCGAACCGACGTCGCATTGCAGCTTCGCAGCTTTGTCTTCACCGGCCTGGGCGCAACAAATGAGGTGTCAATTGCAAAAGTTTCCGGTGGAGGATCGGCAGGTTCCCGGCCTTCCCGTTGGTTACGGCCCTGGCGGGGATGTTGACTTGGCACATGAGGTTCGCGTTAAGGTAGCGGGAAAGGTAAAGCGAAAAGCTCTTATCAGAACGCAGAGAACCCCCTCCATGAAGATCCCGTCTATTAATCAGTAACTGCATATATATACCTAGGTAAATTAAAAGAGGTGCCTCTTTCCGCTTGGTTAGTCTTGTCGTGTTATAGACCTCGTGGTATACGTCTATTAGTGACTGCTCGTTATTACTTTATCGATTGCGAACCCGGTCTTCGCATTTAGTATTTGGTAGTGCCGAAGCTTTTTGATGGCTTTCGACTTACCAAGTACCTTACATATATCAAGCCTAGAAGACGACAGGGAGTTTTGGGAATAGTTGGAGATGTCATTTTGGCTTCTGAATACCTGAATCTGACTGCCGGTAATTTGTTTTGATGCGCGACTGTTCATGTCATGCGCTCCCGCCGTCCCATATAATATACCGAGTAAGAAGTTTAAAAGGATGAAAAAGGAGGGGATGGCACGGAATCGGGCTATTTAATAGTTAGTAGGCGAAAGGCATCTTATAAACCTGTAAGAAGCCATGTTAGGTCTATCTTTTACATCATATAATATGAGGTCTTACGGTTTGGAATGAGTGAGTTTAGGTACTAAGGTAGGTAGTTTAAGTTGAAGGCCTCGGCGATCGACGGATTAACAGGGACACGTTGAGCCAAGTCGGGTACCTGTTATAACGCATGGCGGAAGCTAGGTTAGGTAGGTAGGTAGCGGAATAACTTATTATTCAAACAGGTACCCGATTGTGGGGGTCAGCTTCTTTACATACCTAGGTACCTTAGGTAGTTGCCGATGTTCACCGAGCTTAAGCGGTTTTCTAGCGGTTTTCTAGCGGTTTTCTCGCGGTATTGAAGGTGAAGCGGAGTAAAAGATTTATCGCGCGCTTTGCCACCCCGAGGTGCGAGCCGTCCCACACTCGGCGACCGCTTCTGATAACCAACCGATTAGCCTATGCAGAAATTCTATGGACATTCTATTTTCCTTATATTGCCTCCGACACGAATTCAATGCACTGTAAGTATATGGACTCTTTATATTTAGACATTCAAGATATAACAAAACTCATCTTCTTATCATTCATTAAAAAGTACTAACGCTGATGACCAGTCGAATGAATACCTTAGGCAGTTAATATGATGTAAGTATCTTTGTCTTCTCAAGACTTTCCTCAGGTGGGGACGTCGCGTCCTCGGAGTCTACGAATAACATTAAAGTGGCCAACTACCTAATATGGCAACATTAAGAGGAACGTGCTACTATTCCTTAGCTTCTTCTCTATTGTCCAGTATAAACTCGATAAAAAGGTAGCCTAGCTAGGATGCAGGTTAAAGGATAGCTCATATTTTCAAGGCCAAGTATTAATCTGGGCTAGCTGTTCTACTATGTATATCATCTCCAGTGGTTCCCGGCATTTGGGTAGTTCACCGGTTGCTTCCGACCGGTCTAGAATAAAGCGCTCTGGTTTCGTGGCGACTCAAACATCTAATAGAGGAGAGGATCCGGGAATTAGGAACGGGTACCATATGCACGAAATTCTCCAAGGAGGGGCCCGCGTGGCGAAAATTTCAAAATCCCATGTCTCTCAGCATGGGATTCTTGAAGATGCCGCCGCCCCCCTGACGAACATGTGCCCCTTGTCCATTTAAATCTAGTCCACCACAACACGGCTCTCCGTAAAACCTTCTTGACTTGAGGTATTATGGCTTTCGCTCCCTTTTTCTAACCACCATCGCATCCATGGCTGCAAAGCCATCTCTCAACTCGTTACCGTACGAGGTACGCCAGACGATATTTTCTCTTGTGGCGCGGCAAACTGACTCTAACGGCTGGCGAAAAGGACCAGCCCCGACTATTGCACATTATGCAACGGTATCCAGGGAATGGCAAGAAGAATTCGTCGAGCCCATAACCTTCAAGGTCATACGCGTGACACCCAAGCGGCTTAAGTCCTTTTGCCAGATTGCCACCTCACCACGGCGTAGGGCGATTGTCCAGACCATCTGCTTCCACGTCTCGCTCGATAAATATGAACCGCATCTTGATGGTGAGCAAGAAACTCCTGCGGAAAGGCGACGAAGCACCGAGATCCTAACTGCGGCCCTTGGAACATTTTTCAGGGCGATGACCCTGTGGAAAAAGAGCGACACGTCCCCCCTCGGCCTAGATCTACACCTTCTCGTCGATTCACCCAGTGATACATCGACTTTAGTCGGTAGGAATGGGGGCCCTCTCATGGCAGGGAGAGCCCTAACATCGTACCTGAAACTCGATCTCGAAGCTGTCTCGTTGCCACACATTGACATCTTCAGCGGGTTCCGGTGCACCGGAAGACACCTGCAACCGACATCGATTCTAGCGATTGTGTCTAGGCTTCAGATGCTGGAATATCTTGACGTCGAGCTTAACCATGACTCAACACGCCACCGAGATGTCAAACAGCGAAACAGTTAGTGGCGCTATTTACTGTTTCTATTTTTATTTATCTATTTTCCCCCGTCCACCCTAACGTAAACCTGTCGGGTTGGTGGTGATAATTGTTATGAATCTCTTTGCTAACCGTGCACCCACAACCAGGCTTTGCCTTGGGCCTTCAATATGCCGAAACAGTCCGAGTCCTCAGTCTTCGCCGCCCCAGCCCGATGCTAGTACCGGCTCCTGCGCCTCCGAAACAGCCGTGGTCGGCCTTTTATGCGCATATGAGAACGTTTAGTCAACAATGTGAATCGTTCGAATTCGACGATTGCATTGACGCTGTTCAGTTCTTCACGCCGTTCCTCATCGGGCCGGGGATGGCGGATGCTCCCAAGAGCCAAGAGGTACCTTTCTGGACGCGGCTGAAGAAGCTGAATATTCGCAACTCGTACATGATGAAAGCACCGTATCTGCGTGTCGGCAATAGAGTCGAAGCCTTGGCATCCGTCCATAACGTCCTTGTGGCGATTGGGCGCGCCACCCGCCGTATGCCGGAACTACTATTCGCTCGTGTCTGTCAATACGTCCTTACCGATGGCCAGTTGGAATGGTTCGTCCTTACCTACGAATACCATACTGGGAAAGCCGTCGCACGCACCAAGGGTTTCGTACCTGGAAGGCTAATGGTAAATGCTTGGAAGGATTCTGCCGCGGCTAAAGGGATTAAGCTTGTAATTCACCACGAGAAAAACGATGCCAATGCGCCCGAACTCTGAAAGGTTTTGGCTAGCTCGTCAGGGATTGTCAATATTGGTAGCGAGGAGTTGGTTGTGGGAGAGGGATATATAATTGCATGTTGGTTGCATGGTCAAAATTTTTTTCACTTGTCGATGGAACTATACTGTTGAACATAGCATAGCGTCGAGGCCTTAGGTTGTATATTTAGGCTTGAATATTGAAAACTCTCTGAATGAATAATACGACAAAAGCGAACTGCGATATACCTAACTCGCTCTCTCTCGCACCCCGTTGAGGAGGCTCCTACCCGGGTTTAACATATTACTTTCTTATTTGGACACGAATGCTTAGCTTTATTAAAAAGGACAAGTAGAATTTCCCCTTTCATGATAATAACTCCTAGGCATTATAAGTCTATCCAAATGATATCCCCTTACTAACCCATATTTTTCAAGTTACAACTAGAACCTCCCCGTCTGAATCAATAATCATCTCCTCTTTACACTACCTCCAGGCGCCTTCCATGCACCATCTGCTCCATTTTCATCTCTACCGGGTCACGGCCTCATAAGCTGCAGATCGTCCACTTCCTTCATCAAGCGTTGCATCTTCTTCAGCTGGCATTTCATGACTTCATTCCAGCTCTGAGCTGCCTCCGTGACATGCACAAATACCGTATCGTCGCTTTTGACAGCCGCGCCGCAAATGTGTACAACGCGGTCGATGAAGTCCTGCGAAAGTTCGTCGACAAGAGCACTGGCTTCTTTGAATTTATCACGGGGCGTGTTAGGAGGTTCTTGGGAAGTAGAGGACGGGGGTACATTTTGTTGGCTGGACATCTTCAGTCAAATATCAACTCTATCCTTTTCGGTTTCTTCTTTCTCGTTGAATATCGGCAAGATAGGGACCTAAGATGGCTCTTTTAGATGGGTGAGGTATAATGCAACACGTTCCCTCAAACTTGCTAATATTTATATATAACTAGTTCTCAATAAAAGTTGAGTTTGTATAGTTAGTGATAGGTAGGTTTCCTATAGGGAAACATCGGAACCGCAAGCTGTCCATATGATTCATAGTATGTATAGTAGTTAGCGACCGAAAACCTATACAGCAACCTATTTTGGTCAGGTAATGTTAATTTTTACCTGATAGTTGCCGCGGAAGAGAAGAAAGGAAGAGAAGAAAATATGCACATCTTGCTTATCCCCGCGATTGATCGTAGAAATCGTATCCGACCCTTCGCTATCTAACCTGCCTTAGATATTTGGCCTGTATGGATATCAGAGCTAGGCTTAGCCATTAAGTATGCATACGGAGGAAGGAAGATATTTAGATATGCCAACTATTTAAAGCCTACCTAAGTTCAAGTGGCTTATTTGTGAAGCTTTCATGTTGGATATGAAATGTTTTGAACCCAAAACCGCTTGGTTACATGATCAAACGAGCTTCATTAGACTCGGAAATACCATAACGCCATATTAATTCCGGGCTCACATATCATTACTCCACAAGATAACCGCGGTTTATGCGTTGTTCGCTATATAGCATTTGCTTGTCATATCATCTAGTGTCTCTTCTCTGCTTATCAATACAACTTGTAGAAACAAACTGTAGAATTTTAAGTACTCAGCTGACCAATACACGGCGTTTATTACTGAGGTTACTTATGACTCATAGACTTAGTTGTCTTTATAAGGTAGTTGGGTTGGCGAATGTGTTGGTTTCATCCATTCTCACATGCGACAGTACGAATGGAGATAGATGATTAGAGGTTTTAAGGTGGAGATTGGAGATTGGAGATTAGAGTAAGATATTTATAGTCAGTAATTACGGGACTTAGCCGGGCTGTAAACGCCGAACATCAATTAAGAACCGGCTGACGCATAGACTATTCTAGTTGTTTTTGCCGAAATACGACGCCGATAGATCGGGGCCCTAGCTGAGGTACACCATGGACCCCTTCGGCCTTTAGTTTAAGACCTATTACGGGATCTGGTTTATGGAACACGGGAGAAGAAAATCAATCCCGGATATCCCTGAGAGCCGAAGAATCAATACTCTACCCCTTTATTCATGATTCACGCCGATACACGTTACCATTTCTTCACGGTAGTTGAATGAAGAAAAGTTGGTAAACAGATACGACGTTGGATATTGGATAAGTGGCTTCACCTAGGCTATCCAGGTAGGCAGGTATTAAGCCCATAATAATTGCTATTCCCGAAAAGATTTGGTGGAGTGAACTAAACCTGACTTACGTAGTGACGTCGCTATCTGCTTGTGGGACCCCGCGATGTTGCCATACATCCCGTTAATCACCCGCGGATGAATATGGGTTGGAGGGGGGCTATCGAGGTAGCTACTGGAACATATATATAGGGTCCTGGTTCAACCTTGAGGGCAGATAATTTCAAGCAAATTCAAAAGGCAGTCTTCCCCTGACGATACCATTCATTATCATTATCCCCCCTACTCATACATCCTAATTAACATACCTAGCAAGTTTACTACGCAAGTCGTAAAGAATAAACTCTCAAAATGCCTAAGGTTCTGTTGACAGGTGGTTCTGGTTTTATTGCCGGTAAGTTAAAATCCGTGTAAATTATCCCACGCAAGCCCAACCCCTAACATACTCGCAGCCCACGTCCTCGAGCTTCTGCTGAAGAGGGGGTACGAGGTGGTGACGACGGTGCGCTCCGAGACCAAGGCCTCCCAAATTCGCGCCAAATACCCCGGCGCGAAACTCTCGGTAGCCATTGTACCGAACATCGCAGTCCCCAACGCCTTTGACGAGGTGATCGCGAACACTCCCGGGATCGACTACGTGCAGCACACGGCGTCGCCTTTCCATTTCAAATTCACAGACGCTCGCACGGAATTGCTAGACCCGGCTATCAATGGCACTAAGGGGATCCTCCAGGCCATCGCCAAGTATGCGCCCAGCGTCAAGCGCGTTATTGTCACTAGCTCCTTCGCCGCTATCATGTCCGAGAACAAGATGAGCGACACCACAAAGGTCTTCAGCGAAGCGGACTGGAACCCAAGCACGTAGGTTAAACTGACAACACTTTTTTTTTCCGGAAATGAGACTTGAGAGGACTAAATTCGAATTACCTACAGATACGAGGACGGACTCAAGGGACCGCCCCCTACATCCTACCGCGTGTCGAAGAAATACGCCGAGAAGGCGGCGTGGGACTTCGTCGAGCAGGAGAAGCCCGGGTTCGACCTCGCCACGATCTGCCCGCCGATGGTCTTCGGCCCCGTGGCGCACCACCTCGACTCGCTCAAGGACATCAACACGAGCAACCAGCGGTTCGTCGACCTAATCCAGGGCAAGTGGAAGGACGAGATCCCGACGTCGGGCGTGTGGCTGTGGGTCGACGTCCGGGACGTCGCGCTCGCGCACGTCAAGGCCATGGAGCTGCCCGAGGCCGGCGGCCAGCGGTTCTTCACGACGGCGGGCTTCTACGACAACGTGCAGCTCGCGCGCGCCGTTCGCAAGGGGTTCCCCGACCTCGCGGATAAGCTGCCCGGCGACAACGTCAAGCTCGCTCCCGGCGCGGAGAAGCCGGCCGAGACGTTCGGGTACGATAACTCCCGCACGAGCAAGGTCCTGGGCATCGATTGGATCCCTGTAGACAAGGCGGCGGTGGACACCGTTAAAAGCCTGCTTGAGATCCCTGCTTGAGGAAATGCAGTTGGCTGGCTACCTAGGTACCCGGGCTGCTAGGTACCTACATAAATAAATCGAACGGGGGGAAAAAAGGGGTAGGGCTTTTAGATGTTTTTAGGGCCCTACCCCATGATTTCCAAAGCCAATGTCTCCTAATTTACCTAGCTAGAAAGGTATAGAGCATTTCTGGGCATTAAATTTCACATTATAATAGCTAGCTACCTACCTAGGCAGGCCATTATAAAACAAAAAGCCCACATATCATTCGGCGAATTCACGAGTTTAGTGGTGCTTCAAAGACAACTATAAGTGATTGATTGGCCATTCATTTTACTCACTAGTATAGCTACCTAAGCTACCTTACATGCTACTCCGCGTATACTAGAGGACGTGATAGGAGAAAGAAGCGAATACGTGTTTTCTCCCCTAATTAATGGGCTCCCGCCTTGGCTAATATCTGCTCCAGCACCTTAGTGGACTCATACGTATCGACAAACTGCATGACCTGCGAGACGCGGGTCCCGTCCTCCGAGAAGTTCAGGTCCCAGATCACCTCGACCTTGCTTACGGACCCGTCCGCCGTAGTGACGGTCAGCTCGCCCCACAGCGTAGCCCTCCGCTCGACCGTGTCGATTACCGTCCTGCTGATCTTCTGGGATACGTCTTTCATCGTCTGCAGCTCGACCCGCATCTGTGCCTCGAAGTCGGCGTTCGTGATCTGCGTCTTGAAGAACTGGGGATACCTCTGGATAAAGGAGAGCGGCCGGTACATCCGAATGCAGTCGTCTGTCAGGATTGCAGAGAATAGAGTAACATCCTTATTTTTCACCCCGAGAGTGTTGTTCTCTACGAAAGCATTGATGGTCTTCTGTAGAACCTCTCGGAAATCTGCCATGGTGAGTATTTGAAGTAGGGTTGTTTGTGAATTGCCGTTGAGGTTGGATTGAAATTAGGTATGTTGGAAATACTGATTGTTTAGTCCCCGGAAAGACTTGATTCTAATATCTACAATTAATGGTGACTATAATAATAATTAAGTAGAAAATGATTTTGTATAAACTGGCAGGAAGGGAAACTGGTTGGATTTATATTGCAATTTCAGGATCGACTAGCTAAGCTCTAAAGCACATTTCATTTGACCAGGTACGAGTGGACCGCAAGTCTCTCATTATTGTTTTTTATTTTGGCTGCAAAGACAGCATGCATACTGCTTGACACCTAATCATAATCGAGTCCTTGAAGCTGTGCCGCAACCTAGCTAAGGTCGATGCGGCAAAACTGACCGAAGCAACTTTGGGGTTATGCAAGGTTTTGCGCTCCTCTTTTGGTCACATATGTACCTTGACAAATGATGAAACCTAATAACAAACTGGGGTATTTCACTGAAGGGCACGTTAATGTCGCAATAACTAAAAAAAACTAATCGACGATTGAGTGCTATTTAAGCCGGCCGAAGAATTAAAGGGGGTATCAATGCACCTTTATTAGTCCTAAGACGAAAAGAATAGACGAACTTTACCGCCACATAACTGCCGTGGTGACTGTCTATCATTGATTTGCGAAGCTAACCCACAAGCAAACCACATATAAACGAAATGGGGCTGATATAGACGCCCTACAGCCTAAGAGAAATGCATGATTGCCTCTATCCATAGCTCTCCTCGAGACCCTCCATTCGTTGTATGCTCTTGGGTAATAATCTCATCCCCCGTACTTTGATAGTACAAAATCCATAGAGCTCATATAGAACCCCTCTAGCCTGCCGTCGTATCCATGGCATTCTCTTCTGACATCTTAGCTCTGGCGGCTGCTATCCGCTCGGCTTTCCATTCCTCAATCCGAGCACGCAGGTCGTTGGCCGGTACCACATCGTCGATAGTCATGGGTTTTCGAGTGAAGGGATCTAGCGGGTTAGAGAGCAATTGCTGCACAATCGTTGATCGATCAACGATATTGTGTGACGGTAGAATGACCGGATCGGTCATCAGATCACCCATCAAGGGATCCTCAAATTCATCAGGTACTTCGCCTAGGTCGAGTTCGGCTTGGTCCAGACGTTGTTTAGCTTCGGCAAACTGCTCCACCAGAGATTTCCAAGTAGAGATAACCTCAGGTGCCGCATGAAGACTATTCAACATGATATTGGTTGCTTCATTAAAGTTGCCCGGTTTGTATGAGCGGCCATCGGCGGCCACAGCCTCGATGAAAGCAGGCTTCGGTGATAGGTTGATATATATGTCTATGAAGTCAGATAAGAGTGTCTTCGGGTCGAAATGGTATTTTCTGGCATCCTGTACTTTGAGGTTGCCCCGTTTTGGGCCAACCAGAGATTCCAGGTTATAGTTTAGCATGCCCGCTAACCGAGTTACTATCTCGGGCATGGTAAAAGCGTCGCGCAATGCAGCCGTGAACAGTTTCATCATCCCCATAGTATCGTTCACTAACTGCATCCAGGACTGGCACTGCTGTTCTGCGGTTTCTAGATCCGATCTGACCTTTTCTCTGTCTTCAGCAGACAATGTGTCATCTTGTAATTTCTTCTGATAATCGTGTATCGTGACCAGCTTGGTCAGCGCCTCATCCAATAAGTACGTGGCATCGTTTAAGAGCAGGTTGACAAATTGCACGAAAAATTGCCGGTTAACCCTAGAAATATTTAGCCGAAGCCAGTTATAGGTTAATCGTCTTTTAACTGACCTGCTTTCTCGGCTGAGTTGATCTTTGTAAACGCTGTTCGGCCAGATACACTTGATAACTTGAAATATCTCGTAACGGATATTGAATTTATCGTAGAATGCGGAACTAACACCGCTGTGTTCGCATTCTGCTACTGTTAGCATGTTGAAATAGAAATAATACCATACAACTTACCAATGTAGAACTTCATGAGTGAATGCAAAAGGTGCTCATTGGCAAACTTCGATCCGACCAAAGTATCGCCTAAAACTCCCCTACTAAGATGGTACAGCGGCCAGGTCCCAGAGAACAATAATGTGACGAGAGAGGACTTGAGGTAAGGATTCTTGATATACTCCGAGGATCTCAAGAAGGTAATGCATAGTGTGATGATCTCGTCCCCAACAGCGGACACCAAAATCTGAGGCAAGAAACTGATTGAAGTTAGCATTTAGCTAGTCTGAACAGTTTATTGTGGACACATACCGAAAAACAAACTTGAAATTCTCAACTACATCCTGGAGGGCATACTCCGGGAGACATCTGAAAGCATCAGGTTGCTTGGTAGGGAGAGGAAGTGTGAAGTCTTTGCCTGGTTTGTAGTCTGTCCCGCTAGCAATTCGGAGAAGCCACACGGACACGTATCTCATAAATTGCAAGGATAGTGTCTGCATAGACGAGTCCAATACGACTCCCTCGATCGAATACTTGAGCGCTATATGTCTCTCAACCGCGTTAATAGCGTTCTGGTGATGTTGCCTTGCTACGGCAAGACGCAATGGATCCTAACATCATTAGCAACAGTTAAAAAAATATCTCTCCTTAGGAGAGGGAGGCGGCTCACGCTTTGTAACTTAGGTATCTCCTCTTCCATTTGTTTGATGACTCCCTCCACATACTTGATATCTTTGTCAAGATCTTTTAGTTTTGAGTTTGTTGCCCCAAGGCCATAGTGATGGGCAGCCAGGGTTAAAAAGAAGACTTCTGAGATGAAATTAGAAGTTCCGGGTACTTGAGTTTTATAGAATGCCTCTGATGTCGCCTGATCGGCGTTAAGCTTGGTCTCGTCACTTATGTCGACTCGAGGGCTACGGCGTAAATAATCAACATCGATCTTATCCACCTTAGAGAATGTAGTGTCCATAAAAGGTTGGCATAGTTGGTCTAGAATAGCTGTTACGTTAACCATAAACCCATCCGAGGCCACTTCTGTTGGTTTGACCTGAAGAGCGCGTCTTTTATGGTTTGTATTTACCACGAATGCGAACCAGTCGAGTGTACTGTTTCGGGCATTTGGGCTTGCGCGAACAAAGGCATTCGTGATGCTCGTGAGGTCGCCCTGATGAGCCTTCAGCGTCATCTGCAGAGCACTCTGAGATGATTTGATGTGACCCGGATCGATTGTTCGCGGACTGGCGAAATATGTCTTGGTGACCTCAGTCTGTAGTGGCGAGATTCGAAAAAACGGCCCTAGGATAGTTTCGGTTTCGCTTGCCAAAGCTATTTGCTCCTTTGACATATTTGGCGTAGTTTGTACGCGAAAGTTGGGATGCTCCGCAAGCGCATTAAGCAAAGGTGGGAATCTCGCGTATGTGACCAAACACTAGATTTGTCAGTTAAAATCGAAACTCTAACGGAGTAATATGGGCTTACATTGATGTATGGTCTATAGTCATCGTTCATGGTCATGGTGGCCAGCCGCTTACTCATAATAACCATGGCATCTACGAAAATAGTAGCAACGGTATCGTCTTCTGGTATACGAGAAACAGCCTCGGCAAAGAAATCTAAACAGATACCGTCTTCATTATCGTGGTTCCGAAGAAGATACGGCACTAGAGAATCGTGGTTCGGATTGGGCTCACGGCTGCTGGTAGTTAGCACATAGGGACGTATATATGATTTGGGAACAACCTACCCGAAATATTCAGGCATAGTGAGTGCAAAGATGCAATTGCTCATGCACAATCGCTTAGCTTCGTTTAAGACTGCTTCTTTCTCAGGTGGGGGTGGTCTGGCAGGCTTGGTAGCCCTCACGACGCGCTTCCAGCACGGCAGCAAGTAGTCTAAAAGCGGCTTGTTTGTAGGTACATGCCTGGCTGCTTCAAGAATTGCCGAGTCGACAGATGAGGCTGTAAGCTTTATCGGCTCTCCAGATTGTTCCAATTCAGCTTTGAGCTCTGGCAGGTAGGTCAACTTGTTGCCTCTGCTGTCGGCTGTGTGAGTCTCGTCAAGAGTGACGCGGAATATATCGCCAAGCACCCGATTCGACCAATTTTCTAATGTCTCTTCTTTGGCAGCGTGTATTTTCTTGGGTGGCGGAGCTGTTACATTTCCCATGTCAATATTTGCGTGCGGCCTCTTGGAGACACGTTCATTACCTGAATCCTCCGTTGTGTTTCCAGACTCTGTCTTGGTTTTCCCACCAAGCTGGGAAAATGGGTTTGTTGCTGGGGACTGGCTTGGGGATGGCGCAGAAGAAGCAGAGTTGGTTTGGCGATTTGGCAGAGAAGTTGGTCGGGTATTCTCCTGGTTTGGCACATTTGGCTTAGGTTGAGTAGCTGGAAGCGACGAGGTTGTCGGTGCCGGCGATGCTGACGAGGTCGGAGGCTCAGGCTTATTCGCTTCTTCTGATTTCGGGTTGGATGTCGCCGAATTTAGGCCACCAAGCTTCGCAAGACGCCTTTGGCGCATCTAATAGTAATAAGTAAAAATTGTCAGCTTCTAGAACAGTTGAAGATAGATAACCCGTCGCATACCTGCTCCTGCGGCGGCAGGGTCGGTTGGGGCTGTTCATTCGGATCCATAATGAACGGCAATGATGGATAGATGAGATTTAAGACGGCGCAAAGAGTCGGCGAGAGATAGAACCTTTAAGGATCTATGTTAATTTGGCCCAAGTAAATAAAAGAAAAGAAACGCCGTCTATGAAGAATATTGATGTGTTGTTGAAAATGAAGATGCATCAAATACTAAGCTGAACGTATCGGCGATAAGTTACGTACACAATACGTTAGGTAATGTTTTAGTTGCTTACGGTGACGAAGATGGACTATGATGGAATGAGGTAGTAGCTCCAGCAGACATATAACGCGCTGCTTATTTGTCCAATCATAATCGTCAGATAAAGAACAAGTTACAGAACGTTTATCGATAATGCTTTAATCCACCATCACAGCATCAGTCAGCTTAAAGTCAAATTGGCGGGGTTGGTGGGCTTTGCTGCCCCACATTACTTTTCCCCCACCATGAAGATTAATGAAGATTATGTAAGAATCGCCTGCTTGGGCACCTTCAAGGTAGAGATAGATTGGTATTGATTTCTCAAATCCGCAAACCCTCTTCATCATCTAGGCCTAATCAACATGCTTCTCACATGTTATGCCCATTGTAGCTGAGATAATTTTTCTCTTTGGAATTTCAGTAATTAAAATTCCTGAGTATTTCAATTTCCCTATAGTTCAACGCATAAACACATGATATAATCCTAACTAATAGCAACGCACCTCAAATAGGTACCTACCTAGACCTAGGGTACCTACCTACCTACCTACCTACCTAAGCAGCTAAAGAGCTCAGAATAAAAATAGGAGCAACAGGCAACATACCCAACGCGATCATTAATAAAATCACAATACTGTTTTCGATAGTTATATACTAATAAGAACCTACTCAGGGTGTCTTCGTCGATGCAGACATCTACTGGATAGGCAAGCATATCTTGGAACCTATGCTCGGCTCAGTTATTTTTAGCTGAGAGTCTCGCGTCCCCTGCAATAGATTTCACGGCCTCGTCATTCGTATGATAGCTTCATTGAGTGATATCAATCTTCTGTGCCTTACGAGAGCACTGCGTAAGGGATAAACTACCTAACATGTGTATGCTAAAAAGGACATCAGGTATGGCTGCTTTGCGCAGATGAATTATTATGGGCGACTGTGGTTATTATACTCTTTTACTTTCCCACGCAACCTGTTCTCTCCTACCTCTCACAGGCTATTCCTGAAAAGAACCTCCGAGATTATTCGAGCTCTCCTCTCTATGCGAAGGTATCCTCTAGGTAATTGAGACATTTATCGTGTCCTACTAGAATTAGTGGCATGAAGCATCCCACAGCAAACATTCGTAAAAGCTCCCGGTCTCCTCTAGGTGCGTCCACAACTTCATAGTAACACAATGTTTCGTATAATCTTGTGGCTGCTCGCCTACACTGTAAAGCCATTGGATAAGTAGCTCCCTTCACCAGCTGATCCGTATCTAGAATGCATATTCATTCTTCGCCACTCTTTTCTGGATCCTTCAAAAAGGAATTCCTAATAAGAGGGCTACCCAGCATCTAGTTACTGTCATCCTATGTCTCCTTACGTTGATTCGGTTATCGCATTGCCGTATTTCTAAGCCACACAGAATATAGACTCTGGGCCCTTCGGTTGATTATATGATTATATAAATAGGACAGCAAGAAACCTGAAATCCAAGCGGGAAAACATTATACGGCAATCTTCACGGCAATAAGTGGCGAATCCGGCCGGGTTACAGCTCGATATAGAACAAGAAGAAATAAGCAGACCGCCTTATTTCTTCGGATGTCATCTCGGCTGCCACAGGAAAAAATTTGCCTATACTGTGCACGTTTCAGCGACCAAGATCTAAGTCTTGCAAAGGGACGCATACCTGCCTATCAGCTCTACGGCACTCCACATGATATGATTTCGTATTCAGCCTTTGGATACCATCTGCTACCTTTCTGCCACTGTTCTGCTGTATCCACCCCATTCTTCTAGAGAAGTTCTGCGGGTATATACAGGTCCTCTCATCTACCACTGGACAACATGTACAACCGCAACCCTGTTCCCACACGAGACTCATTATCGTCAACACGGAAACATGCAGGACCTGTGCAACGCGTGCTGTCTTATTACGCTGAAAAGTTGGCTATTCCTATCCTAAATCGTATTATGGGCGCAACGGCGTCCTGTCGTGCGAAGCACATTGGTGTTGCGCCATGGATAACAATAACCGGAGGCTGACAATGCAATTAATACCTGCGCACATGGCAGATACTATATCGCAGGCGCCACGACGGCAAGCAGCACTTAGTGCGAAGTGATCCTTCTGACTGACTCTGAGGTGCATCGTCAAACAATTTAACATTCTTCATTCATGGTTAGCCCTCCTTCGCCACTGCTAATGCCAATCTCTCCTTTTTCGGCCCTCTAATTATGCCTCTCGTTCCTTTTCGCTGCTTGATTTACGCAGATAATTATTCGTGATAGGCGAGGTGTTCATATATTATCATGGACCTCCATCGGAGAACCGACTTCAGTCAATTCAATATCAATGAGAGGGAAGACCACGGTTATAGGAGCGAAAGCAATGTAGCAAATCCAGCCGATATTGGTCTCCAGAATCCAGAAGCTTGTATAACCGCATGCTTCCAGCAGTTTGTTTATGGACTGTCTGAGGACCCTAGCGATAATTTCGAGGATGTATGCAACCAGCTCTCAAATGTTCAGCCAAATACGGAGCTTTGGAAATTATATTGCTGCGATTCGACATTCTGTGGCGTCTGGACCGGCGAGAAGGGGCAGAGTCGTCAGTTATCCCCTACTACGTAAAGAGATATCATAATATTCTGCTAACTCACTTCGTCAGCTAATGTTGATTTAATTATTAACAAGTGTCAAAAGTTCGTTGACTACCTAGTTATGATTATTATGACTACCTAACCTAGACAGTCGTTGACTCGTATAGTATTGGAGACTATCAGATCTACGACCCAGGGCCACCTCTGCCCGATGAATTCAACTGCAATGCAGCTGTAACGAGTAAGTATCCTTCTAACCTCAGCTAATAGCTTCTCTAATCAGGTGTTTGGGGCTAGAGTTTGAAGAGCCCGGCGTTCAAACAATCTTCTCGAGTGATGGCCTGTCATCCATCATACCTACACCAACCAGCCCGCTATCTACGGCAACAGAAACTTCTATAAGTTCGGGATTAAACTCGAATTCATCACATATTGATGCTTTATCAAGCAAATCGACTGGTCTCACGGAAGGAAGCAAGGCTGCGATAGGTATCTGTTCAAGCTTAGCAATAATAGCGATTGTCTTCCTCGGGGGGTTCCTGGTAATCCGACGTCGATCAAGTCCCCAAAGCTTCTTAGATGAAACCTCGAATCAACATCGTCTTGGCCGTTCGTCTTCAGAGCCACAGAGTGGCTCCAATACACCCTTGATTACGCCGCCACCGTCAGCATCATCAAAAGGTCCGCCATTGACACCTCCGGCGCGTCTCAGTGATCGTAGGTTTCTCCCGTCACTTCTCAAGCAAGGTGATACGCCAAACTCCTCCTTGGTCTCCGGCTTAAACGAAAGGATACCTATGCCTAGTGGCCTCAATGCGAGCACAGAAAAAAGCATTCTACTACCGCATAACGGCCATGGGGCTCCGAACATCGTCATGGAGCCATCTGTCTCTCTATCTCCCCCAGCAGTCGTGCATTTCGCCGATAGTAACGTTTCGTATAACAATGACTCCGCGGGAAAATCGACTTCTGTCAGTTCCACTAAAGATAGCTCGGTGTATTCTAGTACAATATCCGCACCCGAGTTTAACTCGCAGTTTTCACCACTGCCATTGTCCCCTCCTCGACCGGTAAGACCACATGATGAGCCGATAGAGATTCCGCATCTAGTCACACCGGCCGGGCCACCACCAAGCCGCGCCTTACCGGCCCCACCCCCGTACCACCCAACATCGCCAACATTCACTGTATCACCCATATCGTCTCCAAGCTCGCCTATACTACCTTCTATCAAGTCACCGAGTTCTTTAAGGGACCGGGGTTATATCTCCGAGGATATCGAACTGGGAGAAGAAAACAAGGAATTGCAAGATGCGTCCACAATCGGTCTTGCGTTACCAGCATTACTAAAAGATGGTACCAACCCAGCACAGCCATATCTATCGGAGACCCCCCAGAGCCGGGGTACTGCAGAAGGGAGGAAGAGGGGCCGAGGAAAGCCACGAGATAATAATGTGAGCAGATACCAAGTAGGGGATAATGGGTCCACAGTATCGCTCCAGGAATTAAGTCCGGGGAAGTTGCGGGATAAGACCTGAGCGTACGGGGTGGCGGGACAAGATACTAAAGACGAGCATCAAAGTTAGAGGTGGTATAAGATAGTAGAGGCAAGAATGCGCCTAAGAATATTTCTTGGTATCATCCAATACAAGTCTTATAATGCTTGCGACAGACTAATAAAATATGAACTTAAAGCCCAAAGAAACCCGGAGTTTCTGAGGGACGATGGTTTCTGCTAAGGGGTGGCTTTAGGGGCGGTTGGTTATGTGAGGTGCATTGTGTAACTTGGTCCATGTAAGGGGTTCAATTTCATTTCAAATCTATAATCCAGGTACCTTAGGAGGTACTTGTTGATTATACTAAAGCGTTTGACGTCGAAGTAGAATTATGATGACTTCTTGAAGCTATATTCATCTTTCGTTTGATTCTTCTCAGACGTAATGCTCGAAATATCGGCAATCCCCGAAATTTTTAGTAGGTTGCCTTGGAATGCTGGCCTATCGGCAGGCGTTTTTCATATCTCTGATTCTGCTATCATTAAGAAGCCCATGTCCGATGATCTATGCAGAGAGCAAGTAGAAGTCGAGGGTCAAATTTATCAACGCCTCGGGCTGCACCCTCGTATTACGAAACAGGAATTATTCTAGAAAGTCTACAATGCCCTCTGCGTCAGCGCCTCCTAAATCTCCAAAAGGATCAACTGCGGCCAACCGCGCATGAGATGACCCGATGGGCGTTACAGATTGCAGAAGCACTCCAATATATCCATTTACGCAGTGTCAAGCAAGTATATATTGGTACATATAACGTCTTGCTTGACTGAGATAACAATGCGAAGCTTTCGGACTTTGCTGGGTCTTCCCTTGACGGATCCAAACCCACGATAGCACCCAGTCTACATTCTACTCACCCAAGGCTATCCTTCATGAAACCACCAATTCAGTCGGATCTATTCGCATTCGGCTTCTTGTTATATGAAGTCGAAACCACCTATAAGCTTTATCATGATAAGAAGGATGAAGAGGTTGAGGAATTATGGGGCCGACGAATACCCCGATACGAAGGGGATGATACTGGGTAACGTCATTAGAAAGTGCTGGCTGGTAGAATATCAAAGCGCGGGTGAAGCGATGGTAGATATCCAGATGATTCAAGACCTCTTATAATGTTTTTTTTTCGTGCCTCTTTAGATCCGTAGCCTGTAACATTTAGTCAAGTGAATACACATGGTGAAGCACTGCATGTATCAAGTACCCAACCTAGGGATATAAAGAGAGATTGTTTCGTTACAATTGACTAAATATTTGAATCCTGTAATATATTCAACTTAAAGCTTCCTTTCCTATAAAATACCACGTTTTGTCCCTCTCAATTGCCCACGTGGGATCAATAAGAAATATCATAGGGTCAGTTCAAGCTCGGAGGCGCAAGTCTAGGCATGCGGCCAAGTCGTAACTAGCGGCTCCGCCAAGAGCCTCAGACCCAACGACTCGTCCTACTTGATCAAGTATAAAGAGTTGCCAAGGCACCAGCCAAGTAGAAAGTGATTCTTGGCCGGTCTTGACTACTCGACTTCTTGGGCCGCACCATATTGCTTCTATCACAAGCTCACCGGATGAACGCAAAAACTCAAAAGGAGCTTAAAATATTTGATGTTGGGCTGTTGATACTATGCCTTCGACGTACTCGAGGAGTGGCTATACCGATCCAGCTCAAAGGGCAATCCTCGAATTCACAGTTGGGCGGAAAGTGATGACTTATAATTCGGGACAGCATGATGGTGTACCCTCCAGTGATACTTGAACGCGGACAGACTTCCCCGAGACACTACGGCTCCTTCTAGTTCTCGTAAAATCGATCCGCGTAGCTCCAGAAGAGTTACCTAGGAATCCTCCGTCTGTCATGCATGTCATGCATACTAAGATGTTATCAAGCTACCTAACCTAAGGTGTGTCCCCAAGATATGGATCTTCTAGTATACGAAGGACCCTTGATGTTCAAGTGTAGGTACTCTCATATCAATGATCACTCAAGGGTCCATCAGGTATAACAATAAGGTAGTGAGTTTTAACTAGATGGAAAGGATTAGCTACCTACCTAGGTAAGGTAGTGTTAGAGATACTTGCCTCTTTCTCCATCATCGTTCAGTCGAGTTCTTATAGCGAGTCTCGGCAACGCTAAAATTCGCCCATGCATGGTGAGATATTCAAGGAGCCAAGAGCCAAGCGCGCGGGAAACGCCCAAAAAGACTTTGACCGAGATCCCAGCCTTGCTTCCATCCTAAACTCCATCGGTCGCGACGTCGATCCACGATCAAATTAATGTTAGTTTTTTTTTTCTAGCTGCCTCCATCCTGCGAAACCACGTTGCATGCATGCGACCTCGCATTGGCTATGCGGTCTGAAAACGGGTTCGCACGAGGCACTGGAAATTTTACGGGGTTTCTGATGGCTCGATGGGTGGCAATCCCATCACATACGCCCTTTCGAATGATGTAACTTGCCCTATTCTGGTTGTTCAGCTCAGTTCTGGCCAGTGAAATATGCAAGCTGACATGAAGATATATAATACATAATATGTCCCCCTCCCCAAAATTATAACCTATACCCCTTCAGCAGCTTCAGCTCTGGGGAGCCTTACTTGTTCCAACTCGTGATAACTTGCTTCGTATTATCAGGAAGGATGGTGTTGGCCCAGTACGACTATCTCTTTGCCATAGGCGTAATCTTTGCCTTCCTAGATGCTTGGAACATCGGTATGCCTCTTCCTCCGCTGGCCACATATGCACTCTAAGGGGTAAACCGATACTGACATTTACTTTGGTCTATAGGAGCCAATGATGTAGCCAATTCGTGGGCGACCTCGGTCGCTTCTCGCTCGTTAACCCTTTTCCAGGCGATGATAGGAGCCAGTATCATGGAATTTGCAGGATCCCTCGGTGTCGGATCCCGTGTGGCTGATACTATCAGAACGAAGATCGTCAGCCCAAACCTATACAACGACTCTCCTGAAGTGCTTTTACTTGGGATGGTCTGCGCTGTCATTGCCTCCTCTGTCTGGCTTACCTTGGCTACTAGAATTGGTCTCCCTGTGTCTACTACCCACTCTATTATGGGAGGTGTTATTGGAATGGGAGTCGCATCTGTGGGAGCCAAAAACGTCACATGGGTTGCACCGGCTGGTACCAAGGGCACAGAGGTGATCAATACTGGCGTGGTCTCAGTTTTCCTCGCCTGGATCATTGCTCCTGGGCTCTCGGCTATCTTCGCTTCTATCATCTTTCTCATTACCAAACATGGAGTGATGTTGCGCAACAATCCTGTTATGAAGGCCTTCGCCCTAGTCCCCGTCTACTTTGGGTTTACCGCGTCGCTTCTGGTTATGCTCCTGCTCTGGAAGGGCGGCGGGTATACAATCAACTTAGAAGATAATGAGCTTGCAGCTGTCATTGTCTGTAGTGGCATTGGATGGGCTGCTATTATTGCGATATTCCTGATGCCATGGTTATGGCGCGTGGTTGTTAAGGAGGACTGGGAACTAAGATGGTACCACATTCCCCTCGGCCCCTTTCTTTTGCGACGAGGCGAGGTGCCGCCGCCTCCATCGAATTTCCAAGGTGCAATCCGTAACTTCTACGAGGGTCATCTTACGAAAGAGGAGCTTGAAGCCAAACGTGCAGCTGCTTTAGCTCGAAACGACATCGAGGCAGCTGGCACCAAAGAAACCGCCAACGAGGCTAATATCGCAGATGCTATCGTCAAGTCTTCAAAGCACTCCGACGTGGGATCCGATGACTACGCCAACGTCCCGGAGAAGAAGTCGATAGTCGGCCCTAAACCTGAGGGTCTTCCTTGGTATTCCGGTCAGATGCTATTCTGGTATCTCAAGAAAGTACTCTTCAACGGTGTTGACCAGGACGTCGTCAACATGCAGAAAAAGAAGGACATATTGTCTGGGGATCTTGAGGAGAAACACGCCCGGGCGGCACACTACGACAACAAGGCCGAGTTTATGTATTCGTTTTTGCAAATCATGACCGCCTGCACAGCTTCGTTTACTCACGGTGCCAACGACGTTTCGAAGTAAGTCTTCAATATTAGCCCTTCCTCATGCCTTTCCTATCGTTGGAATATACTTACACGCACTAGTGCTATCGGCCCCTTTACTACAATCTACCAAATCTGGCAACAGGGACAAGTCCCTAAGAACCCCGAAGTGCCTCTTTGGATTCTCGCCTTTGGCGGTGTCGCCATTGTCATTGGTCTCTGGACTTACGGGTATCACATCATGGCCAACCTTGGCAATCGCCTAACGTTGAACTCACCCTCTCGAGGTTTCTCCATGGAACTTGGAAGTGCTGTTACCATTATTCTAGCTACGCGACTCAGTAAGTGGACACCCTCTCGGCGCTCCGTTTATTTGGATAAGCCAATTAACCTTCTACTTTCTAGAGCTCCCGGTATCGACTACGCAGTGCATTACAGGCGCCATTGTTGGTGTTGGTCTCTGTAATGGGGATTGGCGGGCGCTCAATTGGCGAATGATTGCTTGGATCTACGGAGGCTGGATCTTGACACTGCCCTGCGCGGGAATAATTTCTGGATGCCTGATGGGATTCATCCTGAATGCCCCGCACTGGCGCTGAGGATCCTGACGTCGAATGTGAAGACAGCTCACATTAGAACATAATGCTGAGAGATATAGCCAGTGCCAGAAAGGCACTCCAAAGAAATAGAGTAGTGATGTATTCTTGTCGTAATTACCTAGATAATATACCCGTCCGTGTTGTACACATCGCATTTCATCCTAGAGTCGACTGTCATCTGAAGTAGTTTCGCTATAGAGGTAGGCAGGTAGGAATTGATATTTCCAAGCCCTGCATTGAGAAGCGGTTTTCTGCAAACTTGCTTTTCATGCTTTGCTCCTTTGTCTACCTAGGTACATACCTAAACATGTTTTTTTTTGTCTAGCAAACAATACATTTGGTCAACTGATTCCCGCCAATTCGAGCTTATTCTTGACATATCATATCTGTCTTGCTATGTACCTGCTAGGCATTCACAATTATCAAAACCAATGCGACTTCGCTGTCAGAACCCACAAGTGGCCCAAGCAGAATGGCATCAGCTCCGCTAGCCACGTGCGTAGTCCTTTTGGCGAGAAACCCAGCGCGTCAGCATTGTCGCCGAACCAGAGCTGCAGCGCGAGCACTACCACTAAAGTAGCGTCTCTCGCGAACACGGTCCAATAGACTATCCGTCTGCTCGACGCTGCTTTTGGCGTCTTCGCTGAGGCGAGTAGCATAGATATCCCTAGCGTAAATGTCTGAGTGCCCAGGAGTCGGCTTAGTAGTAGGGCTGAGGGCGGAATGGGTGCCGCCACCGCGACAGACAACGGTGTTTGAGGTGAGACTATGAACACTAATCCTCCTGCTAGCTTCATGAGGCCTTCAACCAGGAACAATGATCGCAACGGTGATGTCGTGGGTGTTGACATCTTGCTTTAGGTAGCAGACCTTTTCTGCCTATCTTGGTGGTTTTGTGAAACTTGCGTATCTTTCAACTTCTCATCGTGGTGGCGTGGTGAACCGGATTGTATGCATAGGTACTAATAGCGCTTAGGGAAGACATCTGATCTCAGCCCTATGCTTTAGGATTCGGGTACGGTAACGCCGGCTTATAACCAACTCCGAACTAGGTCTAGAGCTCGATGGTTCTACGCCAAGACATCTCACGATCTTAAATGCCCGCACGGTTTACCCCGGTAATCATCAGCCGCATACATAGCTTCTTATTTTCGTTTGGTATTCGCTATTCTTCCTCAATACTCTTACGTTATCTCATATTTTGTCATTTCGAAAAGACAGCCTAGTTGCGTGATATGCTTTAGGTCAGCATTGATATTCGACTGATCGAGAAATGCTGTGATAGTGGCGTCCACCACTCCGCTCCCTAACTATTTGAGCCTTTGTTTACTCTAGGTATAGCTCCGTGAGATTAGTATGCAACGGTTTTTTTTATTATTTACGGAGAGCTCATTGGTCAAGGAAAGTCGTATTCATTCGAGTAGAGATCATCATTCATATCTAGTCTAACGTTTCATAAAATACTCTGACTAAGATGCACCGCATCGTGGTGCCTGAAACTATATGCGGTCCGACCTGATGTGCTGATCGATGGGGCGCCATGCGAACTAAATTTACTTTTCTTAGGTCCCGTACCAGATTTACCAGGTTACTTTGCAGGCATGGAGGCTGATGACATGGCATTTACTGGCTTCAAGTGGGAGAGCTGAGGATTGCCAAGGCTATACCAGCCACTTAGATAGGCGAGGGTTACGGTATATAGCCCGGGAAACCATGCCCGTTACCATAGCATTGCAGGAATAGCGCTGCAACGGGCTCGCTTCGCCACGACCGGGACGAGAAGATATCAAACACGCGTATCCTCCTACTACTTGAAAGAGATGCGGCTCTTCTCTATTTTCTTAATTGACGAAATCCTACCAGGACATAATAGCACGTCTGTCCAGCAATGGTTCGGAAGCGCTCAAGAGACTAAGGATAGACGACGTCATGTCACACATCACCACAGCGCCTCGTACAGATAGGGTAGCGTTTAATGCCCTCCCTCAATCTCATGCCCAAAATGTGAGCTCGGGGCGTTCTGATGGACTATACGACAACGACAACGACTACCATGACGATACAACCCAACTTCATGAACGACGGTACGACGGAGACGATCCCTTGTATGAAAGAAGACATGGCAATGGATCGGCACGTTCAAGCAGTGAAGAAGAGGGACACCCCAACCGCAGTGGTGACCAGTCATGGCGTAGTAGAGGGACGGACTACACTCAGGTTCCCACCAGCTACAAACCCAACATGATAACCCAAAGTGAAACCACTCTGGTTATTGTGCCGGAAATAGACCGAGAGCGTCCCAATTATAAACCCTCTGCACTCAGATGGCCTTTCTTAATTGTCTTACTCCTTGTAGTATCAACCCTCATTGGGATGATAGTATGGGCTTTGAATGCTCTCCCAGTTCTCAACAACGACCTAAACATCCTATCCGAGGGTAGTCACAAAAGGGAAGTTCAGGAAGTGCCGTCTTATACAGTCGTTCGGGTTGCCTTTACAGAAATCAGAGCGATTAACGTACCCTCGCGTCTAAAGAATCGCGCCGATGACACCTCTGAATCTCCCGATTCACCCACGTCTGAGGAGGATGCGGCGCCAACTGTGCCCGCAACGCCTACAGGAGACGACTTTGGAAAAATCGGTGACCAGACTATCACCGAACCAGCAGAGCCAACGACAACGCCACCACCAGCCGACGACACCAGCAAACCTAAGATTTCAACTCCAGACGATCCAGCGTACTCCAAGCCGTCGGAGGACTTCGGTCATGTGGGTGGGCCTGTTACTATTTCAGAGGATAAACCAACGTCGTTGTTCCTACCTGGGACCAGCAACTATGGCGATATAGGGTCGAAGACGGTGACAGAGGGAACGCCAGAACCCGACCATGATGACATCGAATCAACGTCGTTTTACGAGTCCAAGGGGTCCACAGACCACGGCAACCTCGGTGAAATTACGATTTCGGAAACAGTAACGCGGACACCAACGGTCGTGACGCCAACATTCGTGACCCCGACCGTCACCATTATCACCAACTCGGAGGGCGTGACCGTAACTTCAACGAGCATCCCGGAACCTGTCTCAACGCCTCACACGATTACCTTGACGGACTCCCAAGGCCAGCCCACAGCTACTCAGGAAACCAGCATACTTGTCACGCCCTCCATTGTAACACGCATAGACTCGATCGGGAAGCCCACCGCAACAGAAACACTATACCCCGTCATCCCTCCTCCATCTGAGGATAACGACGACGACGACGACGGCGGCAACAACGACAACGTAGTGACCAGGGTCTACCATATCAACCACGTGCAGTACTTCATCGGCAGCTTCCTACCCACGCTACTGGCCATCGCCCTAGCAATCCCGGTCCGTATCCTCGACGTCAACGCGAAGATCTTGCAGCCGTGGCACGAGCTAGCGCATGATCGTGGAGTGTCTGGTAAGGAATCCTTATGCCTGAATACTTCGGGCTTGCAGTCCATTGCCGCAAGTCTGCGCTCGCTAGTCGGTGGCCAGGCCCTCGTATTCCTGACTACCATGCTCATGATCGCCTCTACGTTGCTGATCCCTATCTCTGCTGAAGCTGTGAAGTTTGACCTGCGCGGCATCGGCTGTGTCGCGGGTAGTGGAAACGCTAGCAATTGCGCGTACGTGCTCAGCGTGTTCGATCAAGCTGCCAAAGGTACGGCTGTGTTATTAGGGTTCATGGCCCTTGCGATTGTAATGCTACTCATAGTACTAGCGCGATGGCGCTCCGGAATCAGCACGAACCCCTGGAGTATTTGCGGAACGGCATCGCTGTCGCTGAACCCGGATGTGCGGCATCTATTTACGAGTCTACCCGCCGGAATCGATGCAGGGAAGATGCCTAAACGTCTCCTCGAGTCCGTTTTAGAAGACCGGTGGTTCAAACTCGGGTACTTCTACGGACCCAACGGGACGGTTGAGTACGGAGTAATGCTGCGTGAAGATGGGTATGGTAACAAACACGTCCTAGATAAAGCGGGCGGCGAAGAAGAACCGCCAGATCATCACGCTGTGCCGACGAAGCCGAAACATCATTTACCTTTCCTGATGCTAGGATATGTGGGACGAGGCTTGTTCCTGTTCATCCTGTGCGGTCTATTGGGTCTAATAATATACTACAACACCACTGGGGGAGATACACCGTTCGAGCGGTTTATGGACAGCGAGTCGTTCGGAGTACGGTTTTTGTTTACCACGTTTGGTGTTGTTATCAGCTTCTTCTGGGCCTCCTTTTTCAGCAGTATGTTTTATCGCTCTTCCCCTTCATTTTCTTGAGTCAGACTTGAAAATCTAACAACGTATAAAGGCATCGCTATCCTAAGCCCCTATCAGCTTCTGGCTAACTCCCCCCAACACGCCCGACGATCAATATTACTCGCACCACCAACCAACGCTTTCTCGGGGTTATTGTCATCAGTGCGACGACGCCACGTCTTCCTCGCTGTTGTTGCGTCAACTTCCATCCTATCAGAGTTCCTCACTATTTTCCTCAGCAACATCCCTTACCGGGTCACACAGACCTTTCTATTACACCAGGTCTGCACATGGTCTGCCGTTGGCATTCTCTGCATCATGGTGATCGTTGTCGTAGCATCCTTTTTCATTACAGTATGTACCGCCCAAGCCGCCCCTGGTTTATTACTTGGATAACTAATTTCCGACTTTTGTAGTGGCCCCATATGCCTGTCGACCCCAGCACTATTGCGGGAGCCATGTATTATATATGCGACTCGTGGATGCTCAGCCGCTTCGAAGGCATAAGCACGTTAAAGCGCGAGGACAGAGACTGGCGCGTCAACGAGATGGGGCTGAAGTACGAGTTTGGAGAGATCAGGGGCGTCTCGGGCATAGCGCGAATCGGCGTGGATGCATCATCATCTGGAGACATGGGCTGGGCATAATAGACTAGAATTCGATATGTGATATGTATTAGAGCTACCTAATGTAATAATAATAGAATACGCTAGTTAAATCGTCTTATGACAAAACGTGCATGCATTTTCAACGACTCCTATTGTCGTAGCACGCCCTGTTACTGACTTATTCTCAACTCCTAAGTGTACCTAGAGTAGTTTGATATTTTAAGAATGCGGCTAACAGAGTCTACTTCGCTTGAATTATTCGCTTCAGATATATAAGGCCATGGGGCTAGCCGAGGCGTTCTTGAAGGTTTATGCGCACGGAATAAAAATATAGACCGTGTCGGCCGAAGTCATGCAGGCTCGAAATGCAAGCCACACTTCTCGCCCCCCAAAAAGGGAGCAGGGGGAAATATCCCATTGAACCCGGGGGCCGGAGGATTAAACTCAGCATGCAGTTAGACATGCTTCATACACTTTCTTCCCTATAGGAAGCGAAGGGCAGCCAAATCCGACCCATGGCAGGGCTCGGATGCAAAAGGCTTAAGCAAAATGTCTTAATAAATCCCCATCATTGGATCTTGTTCCCAACCAACGACGTTAGCCAAATGCGTCTCCGATGCTATTTAGCCGCCGAGCATGAACCCAGCACCAACGACGGTCAGTACCAGATCTCGCCTTTAATTGGATATGCCGCGATTGGTGCCCCCCCAACCTGAAGAAGCCCCCATTGGATAAACGGCGCCCAGCTCCCAGGTTCTGCAGCCAGAGATGGTTTTTTTTTTATTCTCCGAAGGTTATTATTGATTTGTGTGACGAGGCCGTGCGTCGATGCTAGCCGGGGGCCAACAACGAGGTGAGACGAGGAGGTGAAGAGGTCATGATAGATTTCGAAGTGGTCACATTGACATATTTCACTTCCAGTTCAGATGATTAGCTCTTGGATTGGTTAAATAGGTAAGATGAGGTGGTTGACCTGAGTAACTCTTAAGTAGGTAGGTATATAAAGCCATTGATGAAAACTGTCAGATATGCATGTCAAATCGTTCCCATAAACTACTACACAAAATCGTCAGTCTTATAATTCAAGCCAGTTGAATTAGTTCGTTCGCGTTATCATTGCGTAGTATAACAATAGTAGATCTTAATAAATTCAGGATGCGCCTTCGACAAATCCTTACATCCCTCGTCATACCCGCCATAGTCGGGGGTCTTCCTACAAAGCCTCGCGAAGCGCAAACCTGCCAACTCTATAAATTCGCCGAAACCCCTATAAACCCGCCGGCGTGCTGGGCATGGTACGCGGAAGCCTCGCAACCATCCGACTACTGCGGCGCCAGCACTTTCGAGTCCATCGCCTCCGCCTCTCCACCATCGGCAACTTGGCTCGACTCGTGCACCTCCTTACGTACCGCCCAGCTCAGCTCGCCGCGGGATTTCTTGTTGGCAGACTACGCTACCGACAAATTCAACACACTCCTCGTGTCAGACAGCTGCAGCTTTCAGATTCAGCCAGCCACACCGCCGTCCAGTGACCAGGTCTATGTTGGCGGTATTGACGTTGTCGACATCCTCGAGTCTGCCATAGCCGCCAGCCGAAAAGCAGATGGAAGCATCGGTATCGAGGGTAGCATGACCTGCTCACCCGGTATCGTACGCTGGAGAATGGTGGCAATTTGAATGATTTGGCTGAATTAACCGACCAGGGAATATAACAAGGCCTTATTCGGTCTACCGAAACCGTTAAGAAAGGCGCGAGACTTGACAGGATTAGTTTAAAAGGGTGTTCTCACAGTATTCATCGGCCTGTTCCATTTCAGCTCACTCATTTTCTTCATGAGCGAGCCACCACAACCAGTCACGAATAAAACTTTCTACATTAAAAACGATCAAGTACTTTTGTATTGCAGCAAAGCGCCTATAGCGAGTGTTTCTCCATGTTCCGTTGACTTTCTTCCCCTATCCAAAACCCCACTACCCTTACTGTCCCTTAAATGACAACGCTTCTTCACCGTTGGTAGCTATAAATCAATAGATGGGAAACAGTTAGTTGAATTATGCTGAGCGGAGGTCACAGTGATAGGCGATTCGAGAAACGCGAAAAACCTTGACACAGCATCAACCGGTGCGGTGAGATAACCATATACAAATGCAAATAATTTTATCAAATCTTCTCCTTCTGCCCTCATTCTGTTCTGTCCTCCAGTGAAAACAAATCTTTGCTCAGCAACGAAATTTACTCTTGCTGTATTCGTCTTCGTCGCTTCGTTCGTCATTTCCAATCGCTCCGAAGCTATGCCGGCCCTATCGCCAGGGACGCCCCGTAGATGCTCTTTAGAACAATAAATTAGTTAGGGATCTCCCAGTCTAGTCGGCCAGCTAGCATCGCGTTGCCATCTAATGATGTGCATATGCGTCATAACAGCGTAACCATCGTAAAGAGGTTCTCCAGGCTTGACAAACCCCCCTCGGAAGCCGTCAAGACCTCAAGACACCTCGGAGGGTATAGGAGTTCGAGTCGTGATGCCGTGAATGGTCGCCCATAAATTGCTGTATGGTGTATCCAGAGATGGTTCATTTGTCGATCATCGTAAGAGGGTATTGTATAATGGAACGATGTGCTTCATTGTTCCCCTAGAATTTTTTTTTGGTTCCATGCAACACTGCAACCTTTCACCATCGTAAACTCCATGATATGTATGTTGTTCTTTCCCAATCCAGGACGGCCGGAGAAACTTTGATGGAAGGTGATAAAACAATATTCCAAAATCAAATCTCATATTACAAGATATTATTAGTTCAAAACGAGACGGGAAAAAAAAGTCAAAACGCAATAATGCAGGTCGAACCGTTAATCGAAGTGAGATCGTGCTACGACGGGTTGAAGCATAGCGTCAAGTCAATGAAGGGAAATAAGTCTATGTCATAAGTCGTCTCTCGTTGAGTTGTGCTTGCGACGGAGATCTAACGCTCGTGGTGAAGGCGGATTTGACAGATAGGGGGCTTTAGAAGCAAGGTTCAATATTCTCCAGAAGGTAGTGGTAAGCTTAGCAAGATTGTCGCGGCAGTAGACGAATGGTTATTCGAAGTGCTCCGTGTAGCCGTCTCCCACTGTGGGTAGAAGTAGGCTGGATCAATGGAAGCGCGCAGTACCGGAACCGCGACCTGCATCAGACGAATCTATACATGGCCTTGATTAGCAATGGATACTGGCAAAGGACTCGATATAGACTAACCGCTACCTCTCTGCATATGGCCGCGACTTCGTCCGCCGAAACCTTGACCAGCCTCTCCCCATTCTGGACCGCGCGGTTGCCTATCAGGAGCGTTACGGCTTGCTGCCCCATTAGCTCCTGGCCTCTGACTTCCAATAGCTCCCGGCGTTTCTCTAGCGCGCATGTGCGAGGCGTTCGAATCGAAACCCAAGCTCATAGAACTCATGTTGCCTGCTAACAGAGCGTCGGTGCTTGATGCAGCGTTTTGACCTGATGTCGGGGTTAAATTGGGGGGCGTGGTCAGCGAGTTTTGGGAAAAATCACCATAGCGGGCCCCAAGGCCGTTTCCAAGGCCGGCATAGCTCGAACCAGACGGCGCAGGGCTCGGACTATGCGTGCGCAGATCTGCGAAACTCTTAGCCGCCCTTAGATTGTTTGGTATTCCATTCTCTGGACTGCCTGGCAGTTCCAATGTAGGACCCTGTCTGCCTAGTGCATGATAAGCACTGGAACCTATGCGAGATTCTGTAAAGTCATATGTAGCAGCGCGACTTAGCCCACGCCGGTGGTCTTCCCAGGAGACGTTAGGAAGTTGGCTCTGGGTATGGACGGGAGGCGAATTCTGGGGCCGTTTCATGATCTGAATCTGTCTTCGATCAGCCTCCCCGACGGACCTGTGCTCCAAACCCATGTTATGGGCAAGGATATGTATCTGTCGGCGCTGCTCAGGGGTAACATCGGGTGAGAAGATATGAACTTCGCGAGATGGATCATTTTTGAACAGTGTCAGCTGAGTATAAAATTCAAGAGTAGTAGGATCGTTTAAATCGACATCGCCTATTAAAACAGGTTTAGTAATATCTTCACTGAGCAGACAGTTTGTAGAAAACTTACGTAAAGGTGAATTACTCGGCTGCTTGTTAACACTGACACCAAGAGCTTGTAGCGCGCTCTGCTGATGCATAGGAAGTGGTGCCCGATGCTGCTCTTCAAGCTGGCCTCGTTTTTCACGCTTCTCCCGATCAATCCTATCACGCTCATCTTGCGGTAGCATTTTCTTGTATTCAACGCGCAACTTGCGACCCATAACCTCCAATCCATTCATTTTCTGGATCACAATTGCAGTATCATCAGCTGTCGAGAAGTTGGCGAAGGCTAGCCCTCTGAATACACCTTTGTCAAAGTGGTAGTTGAAAGCATACGGCTGAGGGAGATTCATGGATGCCATGAGACCTTGTAGAATCTCCTTTCGACACTGGAACTGGATATTCTTTATCACGATGGCCGTCGGGATGAGTTGTTCAGAATCGCCCGCACTAGGAGTAGTCATCATCCCTCGAGAATCCGCAGCAGCGCCAGCCATATTCGATAGGTCGTGTTCATTTCCGTTCATCGACATGCTCGGATCGTAGAGTTGAGGCATCGAGTGCACGCCCAATCCGGATTGATCAGTCCACGTCTAGAGTTGAATACCCGATCAGCACAGTCCTCATCATTTCCAATATGCGCGGAAGGGGTACTCACCGTAGGCAGAGCAGCTCGCCGATTTACAGCTCTCACCGCCAACCTGCCGTTGCCATTCATGGGGCCGTTCATGGTGGCTACTCCGCCATTATAGCCCCACGTCTGGCTATTCTCCAACATGTAGCCAGATTGCATCGCACTTGGTGCAACGCGATCAAATCTCGATAAAGATTCATAGCCCGCGCCGCCGAGACGGTCATCATGCCCGTATACCGAACCAGGCGCCATGTGTTGTCCAAGAGATTCGAGAGGTCGTTGGCCCGACCGGTTACCCCCTAAGCCCGAAGGTAGGCCAACGGTAGCATAACCTTGTCTTGTCGACCCAGGCGACCTGTTCGCTGTCGTCGGATAATCGTAATACATATCGTGTTGTTGATTCATGATTACCACAATGGTATTGAGGGCTGGTGCAGCTGCTGTGGGGAGCCAGCAGGCTGCAGCTCCCTTTTTACACGTATATAGACGGGCGAAAACGCCTTATTAGGTTCTATGCTAGAACTTAAGACCTTGTCTTAGGTCTCCAGGGAAAGGAAGAGAACGAGACAAGGCGCCGTCGTGAACCGCACTCTTTTGCAGAGACGAGGGTTACTCGTGCGTAAAAAATAGGTAAGTAGATAGGTAGTATCGGCTGGAAAGTTAGGCAGGATTGGCTGTGCAGTAAAAATGCAAGAAGCCGAAACGAAGATTAGGTCGGGTAATATGCCGTCGCGGAGCTGAAATACCGGATAGCTAACTCCTGAGCGCCAGGTCGTCAGATCTTCCCTATATATGATAGGTCCTAAACCTCTAGAAAGGGGACTCAGGCCTGTCCTGAAGTTGATGCGGTGGAGAAAAAAATTGGCCTGCAAAGGCAGATTGAAAAAAAAGGCGGCGAAGAATTGCGGGCTTGACCGCAGGGACCCCAACCTAGGTAAGTTAGGATTTTCTTTTCCTTGACTCTAGTTCTTTGATTTTTGATTTTTTTTTTTAACTTTCCTCCCCGTCCACCAGATGAAACCAAGGGCTAACCTGGAATTTTAGAGGATGACTGTACCCTCGAAAAGCTTTACTCGCTTTGGTCGCAAAGTGTCGCCGTAAACGTATGGCAAGTAGTAATTTACGGCCAAATGGATCAAGTTTATAGCGATTAAAAAGCAGAAGGGATAGTAACTGTGCCTGTACGCGACGCGCGAAGAGTTTAGATCCAATAAAGCGACTTTCCAAGTTGGCTATTTAGGGGGGCAGTAGGTAAGTAAGCAAGGGTATGAGGATACGTAAGGCGTGATGGGTCAACCGGGGAACCTCTCGCGGTTCCAGGGGGGGACAACTAGAGGCCTCGGCGAAAGGAATATGTAGCGATAGGATTGGATAGTTGACCGAAGTAGAACTGTAGCCGGTGCCTATCAAGTTGGAGGAGTTCTTAATGATAGTTGGTGGAAGAGCAGAAGAAAGCTCCTAAGCTTTGGGAAAGCCCACAAGTAACGAAGCAGGTAACCAGTGTAATCGGCCTGGGGGTTGCTCTTTAAGTGGCTGTTAAAAATCTGGGTGTAGCTGAATGAGATACAAGCCAGACAAAGACTGAGGGACCAATCAGAGCCCGAGTTAGAGGGTGAGGAGGTACCGCTCGGAGGAGGCCGCAGGATAGATGATGGCGAAAGAAGGGAAGAAGAAGGGTAATGAAATACGGCAATATGCCTTAGGAGACAGCGATGATCATCGGGTAGATAATACGATAAAGTAATTAAGGTAGTATTGTAGAATTTCGAGAAGACGAAAATATGTCCAGCTAGAATTTTTTCTTTCCAGAGCAAGGCATGGAAACTTGGCACTTGAGAGATCCCAGGGATGGGGGGGGCTAATAGGGTAGAAGGTGGATCGCGGATGGTTGATGGAAAAAAAAAAAAAAACAATGCCAGAAGCTTAGAGGGAAATTATTGGTTTAGAAGTGATAAGGAGTATGTACCGTGCTCCAGCGATTCTACTATCAATTTGCGCTTCCAGCTTTTAGGGGGGGAAATCTCACTAACGGTTAGACGGGTTACGAAGTACGAGGTACAAAAACATGCGAATGTAAAATTAAATGAACTTTTATACTGTGCCCGGAGCTTAAATTGGTCTATTTCTCGGGACGCTTAGGCCATCATCAAAGCCCCTAAGTCTCCAATTTCTCACAGTGCAGCGCAAACTCATAATTTACTGTATGTTAGCATTACTTACTAGTGCACTACGTACATAAAGTAGCCCTAAAGCCTAAAGTGGTAGGTTAGGTAGGCATAAAAATGTGCCTCTGGTGCACGGGGCAACAGGATCGGCTCCCTCGTCAACAATCATCGTCATCCTCAACATCAAGGCTAAAGTACCTACCTTTTTAGCAAAACGTAATAGTATCAGAAATGACAAAGCCATACGCACGTTACTCTAGGCATCTAATGAGATATTTTATCAGATTATCTGTTACCAGGAGAGAAACTCTCCGCTGGGTCCGAGACAGATACCTGCCTCACTTATACACAGTATCACCGGCATTGTTCCCCTAGCCCACCTAAGCTATGTGGCCCCATACGCATTTTACTTACCCAGGAAGCTTTTATTACCAGACTGGTTTATTACAATATAAGTCTAGGCGACCCGGTTGAGAAGGCCCTACTATACTACATCATTAAGCTATCTCGCGTATTACTCGAGTAGTTCTTCTGTGCCGGGCCTTATCACGGGGCAAGGCTACCTTGCCCGGCTTGCCAAGTGAGATACACATTAAAAGCCTCGTGAGCATTCGCAACACACCCTCTTTTTTTCGTCAACAGCTCCGCTTTTCAACACAATATCAAGTGGCCTTTTCATATCATTCTCCAATACATATAGAAGAACGAAGAGCACATAAATGCAGCCGTCCTCTACATTAATTATTGTACTTTGGTCGTATTTGCGTATTTCGCACCGGGGCCGTAGAGTTCCACCACGCGCAGTTAAACTTCACATAGGACAGCCTGCATTCACGGTTGGTAGGAATAATGAAAGACGTGAAACATGCATGCATGGCGTCGAGATCATACAGATTCCCTTAAAACGGCGACTGCAGAGAGACAATAGAAGACGCCAAAAGTGCACCAATAGCTCTCTCTTCTTCCCCAGGGGTAAGGCGCCGAGATTTGCGAGCAAATATTTTTATACGGGACCCAACTACAGACCTTTTACCTAAATTCTTTCGATCCCTCCTCCTAAGTTCGAGTATTATATACTTTACTACTTACCTACCCCAGGTAAGTAGGTATGTAGGTAGGCATATTTGCTTATTTCCAGGTTTGATCCGGATTCGCGCCAATACATACCTAGGTACATAATCCTCAGGCGTCCTCTTCGAATAACACTCTAAATCCCTACGAGAATAATTCCAGAAACACCAACCGGATCAGATTAACGTCGCAGCCCAGCTTTTTGGCATGTTTATACACCCCGGCAGATGTTGAATCTCGACTCTCTTGTGACCCTGCATCTGGTGATGGAATGTGGAATGTGCCTGATGCACCCATTTCATGTAGATCACAAGCACTACATTACAGGGCCGCTGATCAAAGATACATAGAGCCAGTACCCGACATGCGCGAGGCGCAACATGCAGCGGATGTCACCATTCTGCGAGTCTTTTAATATGCAATCCCACCATAGCAACTTCTCCCCACGTATTAATGAGATGGGCCATCATTTCGGTCCAATCTTATGCGGGCAACAGTGCCCAACCTTACTTATCGAGCCGCATGTCATCCATCTATCCATCTATCCATCCTGTTTGCTCAAATAGACCAGACTTTATTCTGTCTCGTATGTACGAGGTATGTATGTGCCTACCTTAGGTACCTACATAAGGACAAGCAATTATCTCCATTGTTCTGTTCCCATGGTATTGGCATCATTCAATATCCACGGGAGGTATCCCTCGGCCTGTCAACTCTCCAGCCTACCGGCTCGTCTGTGCGCTCACATACCCAGTTCCCAGGGTTCATTCCAAGATCAGATCGCAAATTGGTCCCAGCCTCCCCGGTCGAACCCCTAGGGATTCGAAATGATCGTTGACCATGGCCAGCAAATCAGAAGGAGTCCTACATCTGCTTCGAGAAAATCGAGGCAACTCTCAATGGAACCTAGAATCTTGGCATATTCTGGAACTCATCTCCATCCATTACTACAACCCTCAATTACGTAGGTTTTCTCCTTTACCAGGTCTACATCATTTATTTTCTTACCCATCACTGCCTCCTTGCTCCTTAGTTTCCTAATCTAACGTCACATCAATGACGTTCTGGATCTGTGACAGTTGTTGGTAAGTTAATTACGGCTCGTCTTCCTCTGATACGATTTCCCGGTTACTGTGACTACAGGCAAGGTTAGCTAAAAGAGAGTATCCATGCCGGGCTTCAACAGAGCAATCAACTACTCCGCCCCAGGTCCGTTTGTCCTGCGGAAGATTAACTAGTGGAGGTTGGTCCCCAAGCTGAAGAAGAAACGAGTTTATCTCAAGAACGGCGGGGAGCGATTTGCCACGCCGATCCACGACTTGAGTAAGGCTGGTTCCCGTCGAGTTGGATGTAACTGGAAGATATCTTTACAGACACGTCAATTATTAGCTAGCTTTCTTCGCCATCAACATACGACGACCATGTTTCGTGTCTGTATGGCTAACTAGCGAGTCGAGCCTCGTGCCGAGGTGCCGCCCCTGAATGTATTGGTAAAGTGGAACTATTTTCAATGTCGAGACCCAGGATTGTTTAGCTTATCAAGAGTATGTAAATGAAGTCCTGCTACGCCCTGCTTGCCAATGCCATAATACAATACCACCAGCAAGGATCGCTCTTTGTCAAGATGCCATCAAATTTGATAAGCCCATTTCCTGGTCTCGGCGGGGGACGACACTAAGCTTTTCTGTCTCGGGAGCTGACAGCAGGAGAGTACCTACTACCTAGGTTAAGTAGCGTCGACCCAGTCATCATCCAATCGGTAAGTTCCCATACTCTGCCTTCCTCCTCTCGTTTCTGAGGAATTACCAACGTAAGGTGCGGCAAATAGGCTGTATTGGCTCACATCAACGTTCGAAAAGATATTATCACGTCAGGGAGAAATTTCCAACTTGCCACGTTCTATACATAGATCGCTAGAAAGATATTTTTCTCCCAAGCCGAAGGTTTCCGTTGGGGCGAGACAGGGCAATTATTACTACAGAAATTTCTTTGCTGCCAAGGCAATAAATAACTAGCTTTTTTATTCATTCCTTCTTAGACCATCGGCTGTGTTCCGAATTAGCGAATATTCCAACAATAAAACCCCTTTTCATATGCTATCCTATATAGTACAAGACAGACATGAAAGGTACTTACTTGAAATCAAATTTCGTGAAAAATATGTTTTCTCCGTCAAGACAAATTGGACGTGCTAACGTATGTCGTGTTACTTTCTATTCCACAGTTATCTTTTACACAATATACCTACCTAGTCATTAACCACCACAGTACTATATATATAACTAATATCCAACAGCCATGATGATTTAATACATTCAGTCAACCATTTTGCTCAAGTCTTACCTTTTAAGACATTTTAAGACATTTTAAGGCAACGTTTGAACAGACAGGCAAGGGCAACAAACCGCCACAAGCAGCCGTGGTGTACCCAAGAACTAATCTGTCTTACCATTCGCCAGAAATTCCATAAGCCTACTTAGATTTAGCTAGAATTATATGCATTGAGAGAGCGTAATCGATCGGGCCTTGTTAAAATACATTTAGGTACCTACCTATAATATATTTCAATGCAACCCAATGCAATTTAAGCTACATAGATTCAAGAACATGGAATCAACTACAAATTCGATATTACCTTCTAAGTGTTTAATTCATATTATTGACAGTGTCTGAATCCGGGTCCCTGTCAGTATAATGGATTTTCATTGATTTAGGCAGGTACATTGGTCATATCTTATGTATAAACAACGGGAACGTTACCAATTTGTTCAGTTTCCTAGCACAGCCCACTGCTACGTATACCTCACGAGTCGTACACTCTCTGTTATAGTAACCTGCCTACCTAATAGCAACTCCATTCGTTAAATATTGAGTCCGATTTTTTGGTCAGCTTATACCGGGCGAGCAAACTCTCGGCAATACGCTAATAAGGATCAGCATGTTCAAAGCTGATTAATTCAAGCTTGAGCAGAGAGAGCTTATTTCTGAGCTGAAGTCTAATAAACAGCATATAGCCAGTTGTAAGATGCAGCAGTAGCTGAGCTAGATATTCTAGCGGGGAAGTAATATGTTTGTCCACCCCTCTCACCTTGTTGAATGCAATGTCTCTCTAGCTGTCTTACCCGACGGATCAGTGGCGGATTTTCGCCGCACATGGAGAGACCCGGCAGGATCTGAATAGGCATCTTGCATCCGGAGCCGGTAGCACACTCTGCATTTTCTTCAAGCATAATGCCTACTTCTACATACAATTGGCGAGGTTTGTACGACCCCGAGTTCGCCGTTCAAATAAACAGCCTCGTTGCTTCTCACGAAATCCCAGACTATACCCTATCAAACTACAAACAGACTTGCGTAAGCTCGTCACATCAAGGCTTATTAGTAGGTACTTAGAAAAGTACTATAAACAGCAGCTAGGTGGTCGGACCGTACAAATCTATGTGGCTCTCAAATATAGGTACTCATTCACCATATAGCCGGAGCAACTTGGTTCCAGAATCATGAGCATCTTCGTAGGACAACCTTACTAAATAAAAGAATGACAAAAGTTAGTCAGCTACATTCAACATTAACAGGTTAACTGCAGGTTAATTTCCCTCGCACAAAAACCAAGCAGACTTTCCGACCTCCCCTATAGACTTAACGCAACCTCTACGCGTAAGGCTCTATAATCAATGAAAGCGGCTCATCGCGAAACAATACAACCTTCATTATCATCATCTCGCCCACCAGCTTTTACGATAGTTCGAACAGCCACGTTTTCGCATCCGGCGTTGTCCCACTGCTCTCCCGAATAGCTCGCCATGTAGATGAGTCTATACCAACGACCCTTCCCCTCTGGGCCCTCCGGACAAACCGAGAAGCCAATTATCTCAGCAATAGCGTCGTGGATAAGCTTATAGGTACCAGCGTCTGCGTTTACCTCTCGCTGGAGAACCCATTTGGTATCCACAGACCTGGGCAGAGCGTTAGGACCGGGCAACCCGGTCATATTTGCGAACAGGAAGTCGAACTTGGCGAAACGGTGCGGCGAGATCGAGCTCACGTTGAGGTACCCCGTTGGCCCTAGGTCGTACACTTCGTTGTTCTTGTCCCGCCCCACGGCATAGAGCGAGTTATTCCAGAAGCGGGTCATGAGCACGGGAGACGAGTCGTCTATAACGACCAAGCCACCTGCCGGCAACCCGGCCAGCGGGCGCAGTTTGACCTGTTTATTATTAAGGGTTGAGCCTTCCTTGTCGGAAAGGATGGTCCAGGTGAGGTAGCTAGTGTCGCCGATGCCGCTAGCGCTATACAATGTCGGAGGAGGATGTCGGCATAGTGCACTCACAGACACGGCGCTCGAAGAGAGAAGTAGAGCTACGGCAGCAGCAAGTTTGTCTAGCAACATTTCGAAGATAAGAATATGAGAACTTGACAGTGGCTCTCATTCGTGAATGTTTTTGAGAAACTTGCTGGTGTTGGATGTGCGATATGGTCTTTGCAGGCATGATTATATTCCAGCTAGAGAGGCTTTTATACTCCGCCGGAATATTGTTTGCATCCATCAATATACCATTCTCATCGTTAGGGCTTGGATTTCGTTTACACAATACAGACGTGGCCGTGTTCAAGCCAGCTTTATTCCGTCGAACCATGACAGCAGCGATGGGATCAGTTCCGTTACTTGGGACTAGGTGTCAGTTGACGGCCAGACTGGCTAAGAGCCTAGCCAGTATACCTAAGCTAGGTACACCTAAAATAGACTGCGTAAATCTTCAGAGCAAACCTGAAAACACTTTATTAAACGTATCTCCGTACAGATCATAAGGAATCAGTCCATCGACTTCGCTCATGCGTTGATGTAACGAACATCAGCCAGCACACCGGGACTTGAAGTACTATTCGGGAGGTGACTCTCTTGCCAATGGCAAGCTAGGTGGTAGGGATACCTTTAATTCTAGAGGTAGTAAAATTTGGATGAGACATCATGACACATTTTGGTTACGACTGCATTATGCCCCCTATCCATCCGTCTGCATTTGTATACGAGCTGGACCAAAGTTTGCGAATGGTGTTTCTCTGTATTTTTCATTCTTAAAGACGAGGCCTAGTCCCTCAAACATATCAGATAGGTAAATTTCCAAAAATCCCGTTTGATAAAGTTCATTGAAGGATTACTTGGGATAGTAATTCTCTACAAGTAAAGGTGATGAGACTTAGAGGTTAAATTGACAAATACCGTCGTATTGTATTACACACAATATGATTTAAATCTGCTTTCAATATTCCTTGGAGCTGGCGAACATTGTTACCTACAATTTTTACAAGAAATTAATTTTGTTTCCTTCTTCTGGCCTGTAATTCTCCTTTTCAAGCCCTAATGACTACGCTATAAGTACAGGGAGTAAGCAGATTGCTGCTTGATAGAGCCAAGCTTAGTAGCGAAACTTGTATTTAGCAAATATGATGTCCAGAAACCTGCGGAGATGGTCCGGGGCTAGTCGTCAGGTCTCTTGTTTGACACTAAGGGTCATTGAATCAAGTTGTCACTAGGCGTTGCCAAAGGGTAGGGAAACAAATTCGCTGTTTCGCAAGGAACTCTAACTTGAATACGAGAAACCGCGGTTATACACGCTGAGAATATACTTTGTTCTAGATATTTGATCTAAAATCCTGACACCAACATCACACAGACGCCCCAGTTGGTAGGTTTCAACCACCAGTTATAAAGTAAGACTTGCAGCTCATATTCGACGATGTTTGCATACGTACATCTCTTTCTCCTTTTATCTATGATATTAATATTTAAAATTCGTCGCTAAAGCACAATAAAGGCACGCCTATTGTACTAACAATTAGGGAGCAGATAATCTCGAATACAAGTCTGGAAAATCAAGTCTTTCCTGACGTCCGGATATCGAAACAGAGACCAGTCGAGGAACCGACAATACCTGGCTACTAAAACTCACCGAAAATGGGACCCTAGTATTTCTTCCATTACACGAAACCGGCGTATAAGTCGAATAGATATATCAAAGTCTAACTCATTAAAATGATATTGGATCATTAAAAGTTTTTTAGCATTCAATATTTTAGGTACGAGCGATATTCGGTACTTAGGTACCTATGTATCTACCTACATACAGGCTAGGTACATGTACCCAGGTACTTGAATTGAAGGCCAGGATCATGTGGCTGTAGAGCAATGCAAGCCACACTACTTCGGCTGATGGAGGTATCCACCTGATTGACGTAGAATGGATCTTCATTCAACCTTAAACGTCCACAGCTAATCTACATTCCAATATCAAAGTCCACCTTCCATTCATGCACGATTCTTTTTTCTGCGCGACACTTCCGCCTTTACTCTGAACTGCTTTGAAGCTGGCTTTCCAGTCGTCTACTTTGACTCGAAGTATAAAATGGCACTAGAATGGCTTCGAATGCAGTATGTATGCTGCCGTCGCTCTTCGTCAATCTTCATGCCGCCATCCCCTTGACTACCTAACCTTGCTGGTCAACCGCAATGTGGTTGATACTTCGTCATTTGCGCATCCCGCATCCTGATAGTTTATATGCGCTTGAAGATGTGAGTATACCAACAAACTAATTCTCTACAACGTTCTGTCTTTTAATCTATATTCACTTGGTGTAGCACGCTTTTGATATCTTGTCTTGCACTCGTCAAAGACAACTCTCTCCTCTGGACAAGCGGCTGATGATTAATAGCCGGAGATTTACCGCCAGTCACATCGTAACTGAATAAGGCTTAGTGCCACGGGAAAGCTGGGCGCTATGGAAGGTGGGGTCATTTTCTTACCTTTCGGGGCTTCTGGAAGCAAGATTTGATGCCTGGCTCAGTGCCAATAGCCCAGCCTAACCAACTGCAACAGAGCATTGAGTCAAACCAAATAGGCAAGCAACAGCAGCCTACAGTTAACTCACAGCTTTCCTTTCCCGCCCCAGCCCGCCTACAACAGTAGCCCGCCCCTTCCAACTACACCGCGCCGCCTCTCGATTTTCCAGCGCCTCCAACCCCAAATATCTTACTGCAACAATAAAAAAAAACACAAACAACGAAAACAATTTTCACCAACAAACAATTTCGACGCGAAAGTTCAACCATCCACCCCAAAATCGACGACCTCTTTTTATTCGTCTCCCCGAAATTCGCTCGATTTTATTACCATTAAAAATTATCGATTTCGCGCATACCAATATAAACAATGGCTGGTGGAAAAGGAAAATCGGCTGGCGGCAAGAGTTCGGGTGGGAAGACTTCGGCTGCTGAGGCTCCCAAGAAGCAGCAAAGCCATTCTGCTCGTGCTGGACTTCAGGTAAGATGTTATTTTGTCACATAATATTGATGCATCGCGAAATTTTTTTTTGCCAGTTCGGTTCGTTGAGATGTTCATGTCTCCGCATTATGAGCTCCCGTCGATATCGCCGCGTACCCCTCGATTTGTTGAATGACGCGCAACGCTTTCTACACAACACGCACTATCCAACCATCTCGATGGCTGTATCACTATGACGAGCTTCAATTTCGACTGCAAATTTAGCTACCGCAGACGTCATTAGGCCTGTCCCATTTCCCCCCGGTTCTATAGCATTATATGTATAGATATATATGCTAGATTTAGCGAAGCCATCAAGGGCCTGCGATGCGATGCGATCTTAACGTCCTTCCCTCCCTCGACACTGGTTGTACTCATTACTTTAGCTCGGTTCACTGCTTGCAGCTGCGCCTTTCTTTTCTTCTCTGAAAAATATGTACTGTTCTTATGGTCGAGTTTTACTAACATAATGATATAGTTTCCCTGTGGTCGTGTTAAGCGTTTCTTGAAGCAAAACACCCAGAACAAGATGCGCGTTGGTGCCAAGGCTGCCGTCTACGTTACAGCCGTCCTCGAGTATCTTACTGCCGAGGTTCTCGAGCTTGCAGGCGTGAGTCATCTTCTTTATTCTCTTTGTGCCACATTGCCACTATACTTGCACACATTTTACCTAGTCCTGGTTCCACAGGCCAACGTGTGTAGGATAGAAGCTAATCATAATCTTTTCAGAACGCCGCCAAGGATCTAAAGGTCAAGCGTATTACTCCTCGCCATCTTCAGTTGGCCATCCGCGGTGACGAAGAACTGGACACGTTGATTCGCGCAACCATCGCTTTTGGTGGTGTTCTACCCCACATCAACCGTGCTCTACTACTTAAGGTCGAGCAGAAGAAGAAGAACAAGGCTATCGAAGCTTAAGCTATCTGCGATGTCGATGGTTTGGAGTTACCAGTGTATACGCTCTTTCGTTTCTGGGTGTTTCTATTATGTGGAACGAAGTTCTCCGCCTTCGGAGAAAGGCCGTGCGGTTCGCGACCTTAAGGCGGTTGATTAGAACGACATAATTATGGAATTATGACTGCGCTGAGTTTTTTTTCGGCTCTGGGTTGGCTGCTTGTCATGATATCTTATAGGAGATCTAAAGCGGGTCAAAAGCGCTCATCGGGTAATGCTGGCAAGGCGCATAGCTGGACAAGCTGGCTTTGATGATTCATTCGTAAGGATGAGTTGAGATACCGAATGCTGTGCTAACCTTGTGAGGTCTTGCCAGAAGCAGCAAATAATATTATATTGCTTCGATTTATACACGATTCTCAGTAGTTGGATATATAAAGTGAAGTTGTATTCTTATGGCAAAAATCTTACACCGTAGAGTTGAAGACAGGCGTAAGTCTACATTTCGTACTGATGTTGTTTGCCCTAAGTGGGATTTAGGATGCTCTGCAATGCCAATTAAATTAAAAGCGAATGACTTCTAACATGTATGGACTATGTGTTATTATCGTATAGCCATTTTCAATATTAGCAATTATTCCGAACGTACCTCTTAACATAGCAAATTTCGTAATTGCCTAACGTTAGTATGCTTTGAGAAAGAATACGCAAATACATCACGGAACGAATAGCGGTACAAGGAATGACCATTGCTGTAATCTTGCGTAGGGAGTTTTTCGCACAACCACTGTCCTGCTTCTTCGACCTTCGACTGTGAAAACTATTCAGTGGAAACCAAAGGCTGAAACGAACCTCTAATATTGATAAATAGGAGGAATCGTAGCCTTCAAGTCGACCGAGGTGTTTTATTAGGTGATAGTATTTCTGTCAACAGTTAGCACTTATGATGCTACTCTAACCCTAAGCCAGCACTATGGGACGATCACAAGGTTAGCCTTTGCGAAGGGTTGTAATCTAAGCGTAGAACTGGTCTGTTCTGATAGATTGTGCCCTTCGCCACGGTCGAGGGTCAGGTTTACGGCTTATCTTTGTGTAAATAGATATTAGTAATATATATCAGTCTATAGCAAGCTGCAAACCCCTTGATGATGTAGTAAGAAACCCGGAGCAGCACCTTATTTTATCGTCGATTTTTGTTTTTTTCTTTCTTTTTCTTCTCGACCTCCTCCTTCCGGAGCATATTCTCAGATTGTTCGTCTGGTATTGTAATGCCCATAATGTATGCAATATGAACTAGTGATTTTACATACGGACCATACCTTTTATAGCGTTAGCTTCTCTCTATTTCTTCGTCCGAATTATTATGAGACGAGACTGAGAAGTGGGAAAGTAATCTTATTTAAGCTTGATGAAATATGATGGTTTTGGGGGCTGGATCATAAATGTAGGTAGCTAGGAGCTTTTCGTCCTAGATGGCTTAGTAGTGTAAAGGTTTGTAAATCATCCCAAGCTATGGCAAAAGAGGATCATGCTTGGAGAGACCGTCTCATGTATCAGGTACTCATGACCTTTTACGTCATGTAGAGATATAACAGGGAGTTAAGGAAGTAAAAGAAGAAGAAAAAAGAAAGATGGTTCATCTCTTTAGCGAAAATCTGTGAACTGAACCGAGGATGAAGGATTGGTATAGCTCCAAGCCGACTATCCGAGGTTTTTAAAGTAAACCCAGGGCGATCTAGCAGTCAGAATCTTATATACCATGCTAATATAAGACGACTTCGGAGTTGTATCATAGTCGCCCGACGATTTTCGAGCTAGCTGGCTAGATAGGTTATACTCATTCTGGATATGTAATCCGATTGCTTGCTAGCAGTCATTCCAAGTGGCTGGTTTCTCTTATCATAGGGTTAAGGCAAGGGATCTATCGGAACTATCGGTGCGGCGGAGCAGGTAGTTAAGATAGGTTACTACTAGTATGTACTTTGATCATATTTTAGATGATCTGCTCCGTACCCTGTCTCGCTAGGTATTTTAACTTTTCTTCGACCGGCCTCTCACATACCCCCCACAGCCTCGGGAAATTCCATTGTTGACCGCTGCTTGGAGAGGTCTATGCGCACCTAGTAATATGTAGATTTTCGCAGTCACGAGGACTCCTTTCCAGGGTTCTGCATCGCTTCGGCTGTACCAGGGTATTTTTAGCACTGCTCAGTCGAAACACTAGTAGATAGTGATGATAATCGTGATCAATAGATATTTTTTCAGACCACGTATGACCTCTTGGTTTACTTGGTCATCTTTGCTCTCAATGGTGGCGTCGTGTGGCTCCAGGAATCGTATGATTGCTCGTTCAGCTATCATATGTGTGTGTATCGACTCACGCGATCTTTTGAAGCCGAACGGGACAATATCATAGTAAAATGAATCTCTTTGTAATCACCGAAATCTGTAACGTCGATGAAGCTATTATATAGTTAGGTACTTAAAATTTTATTAACTTGGAAGATGTCCGATGGCGCAATACCTGAGTACCTAGGCATAAGAAGCTTCGGTAGTTAGCCTCAGTTAGTTATCACGTCGAGAAACTCTTAGCTAATACCATAGCTAAACGATGCATGATAAGATCAGGGTATAGTAAAATATGATAAGTCATTTCGCCTAGAAGCGCGCAAAAGGTTCTCGAAAAAAGAATAAAAAATATTAGAGATATCCTTGCGGGTTCAAATTGATCTTAGATTATCCACCGGTCATCCTTTTAGAGCTTAGAGGCTCTTACTAGGTTAGTGTGATGAAGAATTATGTCCACGTATTATATGGGGTTTTTAGGGGAACGGCTGCATCCGATCGGCATTGAAACTCGAACTCCTGCTTCTAGAAAGAATTTTGTAAGATTTTAGTTGATCCATTACCACGGTTAAATTCGACGACTGTCCACAGGTTTGGAAACCAATGAAAGACGGCCATCCGAGCGTTTTACTGGTGATGGGGCGCGTATGTAATTTCGCGTGCTTTTGCTGAAGAATTATAATGCCATTGTTATTATACCTACGTAACCCCAAGGTACCTAACACATGCAAATGCAAATGTTTGCTGCATCGTGGGAAAGGATACAAAAAATAGTAGGAAATCAAGCCACGTGGCAGTTCATTGATCATTGATAAGAGCCTAATATTCTTGGGCACTATTATACTGCTTCTTCATTACCTTTTGTTAGTTACCGTAGTTAGTTACCCGTTTTCTTTTTCTTTTTTCTGTTCCTCTTGAATTGCAAGTGTGGTTAAGATGTCTTTCGTACGTACTACTTGTCTTAGCGTCGTCTGACAAATTGCTAGGAGATAACTAGCGATGGGGTAACCGAGAGCTTCCCGAGGGAGGGAAATGACGATATCTTTTCATTTTTCAGCATACCCTTGTCTATGGTGTGTGTTTGCCTGTCGCGTCCGGGGTTAGCTGTCTGCTAGTTTGGGCTTCTACTAGACGATCGGCACCTAGCGGTGGCGGTCAGTCAAGATAGGTGGTATACATAGTATACGTATGTATGTATGTAGTATGTAGGTAGGTAGTACGTATGTAACTTTTCTCTTGTTCTTTTTTTGGTTTATGAATTAATTGAAAAGTCTTTTAAGTAGGCTATAACTAAGCGAATGGAATCGCTTATAGTTTAAGGTTGCATGCATCTTCTCAATTGGAAGGATGCCTTAATGACATGTAGTATATAACTTTGGACAAAATGGTAAGCAAATAAGCTTATTTTTTTTATTTTTGAATCCTTTTATAAAAACCCCTATGTTCGGTGAGAGAGGGTGAAAGGGTGAGATCATTTTTTTTTACTCCGACGAGATAACCTTAACCTGGTTAATTAATATCGCCTGCCGAAGCTCTCTTTTGGGCGTCCTGAGCGTTCCTTCCACGTCTTTACCTTTTACCATGTAAGTATTCACCACATCCTATCTGAAACGTGCAGGTGCGCTAACGCAAGACTAACTAGCCTTGCACTTTTGACAGTCCCTGGCAGCCCTAGTAGTTGGTGCCAGCACTAAGAGGGTCCGCCAACCCAGGACTTAGATACTCTAGGTTAGTAACTTGTCACATCAAGAAAAAAAACTTGTGGGGACCTCCGGCAGCGATGTGGGTAATTCATGGTCTCTATGGAATGTAACTTATTAAAACCCTTTGAACCATTTACTCCCAGCTAACCCAGAGACTTGTCCCACTGTATATTTATTACCTAGGGCTTATAGTTTTTCTCGTCTTTTTGGTGAACCTCAGACCTCAACCCTCTTGATCCTGACTAACTTTCTCAAAAAGGTCAATCTGACAAGGTGGAGAGAGCGGAGAAGAGACAAAAAAAAAGAAAGCGTATATTCCAAAATTGTGCCGGCAACGAGCTAACTACCTATACTTTCTTGGTGTATGTTTCGTTGTCTAGGATCGGAAACTTTAAAATCTACTTATCTCCACTTCGCTACTATTTCGAGGGCAACTCGCGTAGGATAAAGACCGTGTGTTGCTATACTAAGTAGTCTAAAAGAAAAAGGAAACCGAACTTCCTTGTTCCTAGCACAATGGGGACAGTCCGAGATCTCCGCGCGGGCCGCTCGAATCAGCCCTGGATTGACTTCCTGGATAACGAGATCGCTACTGCTGACCCGCAAACCAGCAGACATGCAATCGCCAAAATCTTCAGACGATCTCTATTCTCAACGAGGGGGTGTCTACCTTCAGATGCGGCTCTACAGTTAGATACTTACTATCAGGAAACATATTTACCCTCCAATCCCGAACTGAAGGACCAAGATGATAAAGGCATGGTCGCGTTCCTTGCCGGACTTTACGGGCTTGTGGTCGATTTGATGTTTTATATCCCCTACCACCATGGCTTACAATATACCCTTATTGACTTCCTCTACGAGCTTCGACATCTACCGCCCAAGGAGATCAAATTTGAAGGTGTACGCGAATTATCTCTACTGTACAAACTATCCACTTCACTTACACTAGCGGCATAGGAAACTTGCCTTATCTACGAAGAGGAGCCTGTCCTTGAAAAAATGATGAACGAGAAATGGGAAGTCAACAATCGTACGGATTTAAGAGCTCCTCCGCCAGCAGCTAGTATCTGGTCACGCTAACGTAGTTTATAGCAATAACAAAGGATGAGCCTGACCCTGAGGAGCTTGAGAAAAAATGTTCAGCGTGGGTAAACGTTTCCGCCTTCGCTGCCCGCTGCATTGAAGCCGGGTTTGCCGACCACTTCAAGGAGAAATGCACAATCCCTTGTATGGATATCGCAAAGGCTCTCGAGGAGGACCACCCCCCTGGCATTAAGCGCAACTGCTTGATAAGAGTGGCAGTGCAATACATCATGATCGCAGGCGCCAAGATATGTCAGCAGAAGATCGGAAAAGCAAAGACCGAAGAGCAACAAATGTGGCTCGGAAAGTGGAAAATCTGGGCGGAGAAGCTGCTTCAACTCGCCGAGCAAAATGAGCTCGAGCCAGGCCTAACATCCGAAGTGCGAGAGGCCCACGGGACTATGGTGGCTTTGCAACCTCGCCTGTTTAAGTTTAAACGCTAAATGGTGAGATCGTAGGAGTTTTCGGGCGACTTGTTGGGCTGGGAAAATTTTGGTGAGGTGGCCGGACCATGATTCGCTGTTTCTTCATTTTCTTTATATGTCTCTTCAATTTCCACTTGCAGCGCGGCCGTTTCAAGGGGCGTTTATGTACTAGATTTCAATTCCCTTTGGGTGGATCAGATTACGTTGGACTGTTGGATGGTCGGGACTAGGGCTCGAGCTTCTACTAGGAGGCGGTTACGAGTGTCTTGTGTGTACCGGAATCCTTCGGAAGGGTTTCCTTTATCCAAGGAAGTCTTCACGTTGTTGGGGCTTGTTCGATATTTTTGTCTGGGGAGATAATGGCTTAGGCATAGGGAGTTGGCAGATCAACTTGACGCGCCGGATTGAAGTAAGACATAATTTTAAATATGCAGTAAATTATAGCGAGAGAAGTAGACGAATATCTAGTATATATCTACCTAGCTTCCTTGCTTATCAGAACCTCTTCTCTAATCTCGTAATTTACAGCAAATTTGGGTTAGGATATCATTCCGCTACCATCCTCGTTCCCTTACTTAGAAGTCTCTTTGATATTGACAAGGCTACTAAACATAAGTCAGCATACATTCTTCTATTATGTACTAACGCCCAACGTGTAAGTAGCCATAGTAGCCATAATAGATATATGGTTGGGTCGCAGACAGTTATATCTCTCGGGTCATTTGTATCAGACCGGAATGTACCCATTTAACCTCAAGTAGATACATTATTCTGGCCTATTAGCTTAGAGCTATCCACCACATTACCTAGGTATCTAGGTAGGTTAGGTAACTATTCACATTATTATGGTCGTGATGGCTATCGAGTCCAGAGTGCATAGAGAGTAGGTACCTACTTAACCTTTTCTGATCTAGTCAGCTCCATATATAGGTCTAATACAACTTACGTTGCAGTAAGTGGTGGTAGTAATATATCATGTAGTGTCTACGGCTTCCGTCGCGTATAATGATTCAGAAGTAAAGCGTAGAAGCCAGTATATATACACCCCTGGACATAGACTATAGGTATTCCAGATATGGCCATCCGCGTGTTGGGCTCTTGCATAATTATATCAAGTATCTGAAATGGCTTTGTCTTATAAATAATCCTCGACGGCACTGCCATGCTTTCCATTTTCCTGGCACGTTTTTTTCGCTTTGTCGTACATGTGTTCTTGCTTTACTATAAACTTCCAATAGATCTGCCTTGTCCATCTCATTCTTGCACCTTTGTCGTTAGTCAATGAGTAAAGCGCCGAGCTACCACCTCATCAACATCACGCGTATCCTCTAATACAAGGCATGAATGAAAGTGTATATCCCACAAAGGTTAAAAGATAACATACGGGTGTATATGTGCCTCGCATCTACCGACGAATCGTCGATCGAGCGACTAATTCAAGACATATATAGATCTTAACCCTTTGTTGCAGATACCCGAACAAAGTAGCAGCATCCTGTATAGGTGTCTATCAGCTTAGAATGGGATGATGTCCGTTAGATACCTGACTGTATATATAGAACCCAGCTCCAACAAGTCAACTTACACACACAGTTTCGTTATTTCGTTTTTTCCCGCTCTCTTACTTTCCTTTTTAGTAGTGTTGCCTTCTCTAAATCAGTCGTTCCTTTTCCTACACTCCTTATAGAGACCCCCCTAAGTCTCATCTAATATTGAAACCAATTACTCTCCTTATTTTAAAGAATTCTTGTCACGGACCCTAGAGGTACTGTGCATTTGGACGAATCGTCATCGAGGTATTATTTAGTGGAGTCAAAAAACGCAGATTGGGTGTTACTAGTCACAACTTTTGCAGTTTGTATTTTTGCAAGCAAACAGCTCTTCTCAAATAATAATCGTCTATCTAGCTGTCAAAGTGTAATACGAAAACAGAGAGAAAAAAAAAACTCAAGGAAAAAGAAGATGCCTTCGCGTAGAGCGTTGCCGACGCTTTCCATATTCTCACGGAAGTCTACCCCTCCGTCTCCAGCCCCTAATTCCTCGCCATCGCCCGATATTCGAACTACTTCCAATCCCTTAACACCACCTGCTCGCCTACATCTTCGACATATCTTACCCTCAACACCAGATGGCGTGCCTACACCACCACCCCCTCCTCGAAAACCATTTCCCTGGTTATGGCAGTGTCACTTGTGTGATACTGTCTATCGGATCGGCTGTACACGCCGCTGCCTAGTCTGCTCTCACGACTATTGTCTCTCGGCAAACCCACCGAAAACAACGAGAGGAAAGAAACGTCGCCGCAGCGCGATGTGTGTTTCCGAGTTTGACTACAGCGGGTGGGCAGAATGGGGGGCATGGCGTCGGAAAGTTCTTGGGATGGAGAAGCAGCGCGAGCAGGACTTTTTGAAGGAGACGCATAATTGCATGACCGACTGCAACTATCCATCCGAGTGCCACCATGTCAGGTATAAATTGCGCACGGAAGCATTCAAAAAAAGATTACTCCACGCACTTCCAGAGGAGCCGCAATCTCCACCGATTGTGGCAAGCGTGCCAATGAGTCCCGATGATGACTTATTTCTGAACGAGGCGAGGGAACTGCTGGAAGAGGAGGACATAGAAAATAAGCAGAAAAGCCCTACCAGTCCTAAGAGTCCGCTCAGTCAAACGAGCTTCCCCTCGGATGAACCTAAGCGAAAAGAGGACAAGGTATGGTGGACTGAAGAGCAAAATACAAGCACCAAATCCGAACGGGAGATTCAGAAGCCGACTGATGCTGAGTTAGAAGAAGCAGGCAAGGAAAATGCATCCACGGCTGGCACTGAAGGGTTCGATTCGGAAACGCTACGTGCTATCCTGGCGGAGGATGAAAGTATGATGCCTCTTGACCCAGTCAACTACGCCGTAAGTACTCGAAACAATGGAAACCACGGCAGCGTATTAACTGCGCAGAGTTCTACCGACACGGATAGAAGTGATGATCAGGAGGGGTCTACAGACAGTGATTCTGACAGCGTCTCTGTGTCATCTTTAGCTTCTTCGTCTTCATCTGTCGACGGACAGTGGTTACTGGCCAGCACATATATACCTTCTTCTCCTGGTGGTGGTGATGGTGGTGGTGGTGGTGGTGGTGGTGGTGGTGATGGTGGTGGTAAATATGGAGAGAATCAATCTGAAAAGAAATCAGAATAAGGCGATGGTTTATACTATAGTAGAACCTGGGGTTCATTCATGACGAATTAACGGGTTGATATTAGCAGCGAGGACTAGTATCGGTATTTTTATTCTTACGTAGCGAACATGAGTTAAGATATATTGCGTCATGGCATTATGAGGATATACAAGATTATCTTTTAATTAATTATATAGGGTGGTATTCTCTCGTTGTGATAGAATCACCCAATATACGAACATTCTTATGAATTCTTTGTGTCTGTATTTAACAACGGTAAAGTTTATATGCTTTAATTCTAGGTAGTAATGAATCAAAATAATAACCTGAATAGGTACATGAGGTAAAGTTGCTGGTGTATGTTATTTCTGATTTCTGATTAGATAATTCTATCTTAGATCTGGGTATTAAAGGAAGTTCAACTTTGAAGTCAAAATTAAGGAAGGGTTACTTTGTTCCATCACGTCCCTAGCGTCTTTGAGGGACAAAGCTTACGCCACAGTACGTACATGTTATCCATGTAACCCCCGCTTTGTGGGTCTAATATCGGTACGTACATGTAGACATGTAGAGCTACCGTATCCCTGTTGGTCGGATACGCGTTAAGCATATTCAATTTACGCGTCTTTTCAACGGAAATTCTAAAAGTTCAATTGGACGGAAATATTCAAACTACAGTGCACAAACTAAAGGAGTCCTCCTAAGACTATCTGATATTAACAGGTACATTCTCTATTATAGAGAGAAGTAGTATTCTTAAGGGAACTTTGCGTTGAGAGAAGCTACTATAACAGGAAACATTTTCCTTGCTGAAATTCACGATAAAGAGAGCAGCGACAATATCGTCGCTGACGCCTAGAACATCAACATGTCCGACTTCGAAGATGAGATGGACATTGATGCCCCTCCAAAATCCAATGATATCACATTTTCTTCTGATAACACTGCCAAGGGCAAGCGTAGTGCTGCCAACTTACCTGTTGAAGCAGAGGATTCCTTACCATGGTAGGATTGCGATGGAACCTCCTATGCGTCTTCCGTACCTTATTGCTAACTCAAAAAAACTAGGGTTGAAAAGTACCGACCTGTTTCTTTATCTGACGTCTCTGGCCACCAAGATATCCTAGCGACGATCAACAAGTTTGTCGATTCGAACCGCTTACCCCATCTCCTCCTCTACGGCCCTCCAGGAACTGGTAAAACATCTACCATTCTAGCGCTTGCGAGACGTATATATGGGGCGGAGAATACACGACAGATGGTTCTAGAGCTAAACGCCTCAGATGACCGAGGTATCGACGTTGTTCGTGAGCAAATCAAAACATTTGCCTCGACGAAGCAGATATTTACGATGGGCGGTGCCTCGCGCCCCGGCGGCATGGCGAGCTATAAGCTTATTATTCTTGACGAAGCTGATGCGATGACAAACACTGCCCAGATGGCCTTACGAAGAATCATGGAGAAATATACGGCGAACACGCGATTTTGTATCATCGCCAACTATACTCACAAACTATCGCCCGCATTGCTGTCCCGATGTACGCGCTTTAGATTCAGTCCTCTTAAAGAAGACGATATTCGGGTCTTGGTGGATAAGGTTATCATTGAGGAGGGGGTTAAAATCACAGCCGAGGCAACAGAATCTCTGGTCAAATTGAGCAAAGGTGATATGCGACGGGCGCTAAATGTGCTTCAGGCTTGTCACGCATCCAGTAAGCCCTACTATCCCTCCAAACTTTTATTGTTGTTCAAAGCTAACTCGGATAGGTACGCCGATACAGCCAAAAGATGGACCCAAGATCCCCGAGAAAGATATAGTCAGGGAAACTATCACAACTGAAACCATCTATAATTGCATAGCAGCCCCGCCTCCTGATGCGATCACGAAGATTGCTAGTACGCTACTCGCGACTAGCGACGTAACCACTTGCCTCTCAACGATTAATACGCTTAAGGTGGCTAACGGCCTCGCGTTGGCGGACATAATCACAGCACTGTCGGAGCAACTGGTGAAGATGGAGGTGAAACCCGAAGCTATGATCAGATGGCTCGACGGTCTGGCGGAGATAGAGTACAGAGTTTCGGCTGGAGGAAGCGAGGCTATTCAAACAGGTGCTGTGGTTGGTGTAGTGAGGGAGGGTTGTGAGCTCATGGGATGAGAAGCTAAGTTCAACGTGGACGAACTTAAGGATTGGCAAGCATGTAAAGGGTTAATGGAACCAACCAGATGAAATGCATGCAACTAATGAATCTGGACTCATACGTACTCCTAGTACAAAAGAGTATCTAAAGTATACCTAGGTAGTCTAAAAGATCCTTAAAAGATAGACTAGGTGGGTTAATCTCAAGAAATATTAAAGGCCTACGAAAAAAATTATAAAAAGATAAAAAATAAAAATCGAATGGTGTCCTGGGAAGTATGAAATGCTGGTGATGAACAGTATAAGTTGCAAGCTCGTATAATCGTATATATTGTTAGTTGTATGCCCCGCAGGCAGCCTTGTTTACCTGGCTTTGCGACGCGCAGTCTGAGTTTCACAAGTTACAACCAAACAACAATCAATCAACAACATTGTCACATCTGACGCGTCGTTCCTACGTTAGGCAGATCCATAACTCAATCTTTCTCATCGTATATCCCTATATCGTATTTCTCGCTGTCGCCATAATATCTGATACGGTTATGCTCAGTTCATTACAATAGATCAAACCAGCCCTGTCTCTCCAAAATCAGTCCTTTAAACATTACAATTATGAGCATATTGATTCCGGAGATATTATACTTAATCTGCTCGTATCTCGATATCGAGGATGTCCGCAGATTTCGCCTATGCTGTAGAACCTTTGCAGACGTCGGTGCTTGCTTCGCCTTCCGAGAGATTGTATTTTATTTGCATCCCCACGACTTTGACATGCTACGGCACATTTCTCTGCATCCTACTGCATCTAAACATGTCCGCTCATTAGTCTATATTGGCCATACTTTAGAATTACCTAAGAAATCACTCGATGAATTCCTTGATTATTATTATGAGAATCGAAGGGCGGACAAAGTGATGGCTCAGGTTATGAACGAACCGCCGCCGCCTCCTCTAGATCAGCGGCAACTCTTCCGGCTTTATGAGAATTATGAGACTACCATCGATCAGCAGATAATGGCACTGAGTAATGCTGATGATGTCTATTGCCTTCAAGAAATCATCCCTCGTTTTCCATCGCTTCAGGAAATAGCCATGTCATCTGACTTTTGGTTTTGGCATGGTAAACATAAGACTCCATTCGACGGCTGCCTGGTCTTACCCAACGACGAATTGCAACCAGTGGGATGTCGGCATCTCGACTCTCTTCTATCCGCTATCTCCCAAACTGACATCAAGCTACGGAGGCTTACTGCCGGTTTGCTGAGCTGGTGGTTCTTCCACAAACCGGCCGCGGAACTCCGAAATACTCTTTCTTTTTGTTCCAACCTAACATGCCTTGAGCTATGTATCGACACCGGGGAGAATAATCGTGACGCTACCCTTGCGGATGATCTCATCGTCGGGACAGATGTCCCTGAGTGTCGACGTCTACTAAGAACAGGATTGTTACGTGATTTCATCAGATCGCTCTCTCAGCTACAGACATTATACGTCGTTTTCAATTGGCATTCAGAGGAAGAGGGATACCCTGCACGGCTCAAGGATATAATGGAGCCAAAGCATAGATGGGAACATCTCCGTAGTCTGACCTTGGGAAATATCATATGCGAACGACAAGACATGATGTCCATGCTCAAGAGACACAAGAGCACTCTCAAGGAATTATGTCTTCGAGACATTCGGCTGAAAAGTACGTCATGGCAGTTACTTCTCCCAAAGATCCGGAGAACGATGGACCTCGACGAGGCTTGCATTTGTGGTGAGATATATGGACTAGAGGAAAACCCGCCGTACCCAGAATATTGGGATCTTTCACTACCAGACGCCTCCGAGGACTTGCTCCGCGATGAAATTAACGAGTACTTGGTCAACGGCGAGATTAAACGTTGCCCTCTTAATCATTATTACAATAGGTGATAGTGAATCATGCTGGGCACCTGGATACCTACCTACCTACCCACGGTACCTAGACTTATAAAAAGCGAGAGCATTATTGCAGTATTGGAGTCGTCCAATTTATGACCCGGTTCATATCGATATGAGAGCACCAGAGGCATGATATTACCGTCAGAGCCTCATAGTGACATAACAGCTCCTTCCCAGCTGCTCTACTCATGGTTAATATGCTGCAGGCAGTCTGGATGTTACAGTCAGGGTTAGCACAGGAAGTTCATTTGAGTCACGAGACTAATTTAAATGTCCCTGCAAGTCTGGCCCATTCTTGAGTTATGCAACTTGGGTAAGATTTAAGAGTAATAATATCGTCCTTAGAGTTTATGAGGGCCGTGATTTATAGCTGGCCTTGATTAACTTCGAGCGGCGAGAGGGGTTCCTGCTGCATGCTTTTGCAATACCAGCACCATTCTCTTGGTCGCCGGTTATATACAATACGGCCCGGCGGACTCTGGCTGGGTTACTCAGCTCCCATGAACATAGATATAGGAGTTCATTTTTCATTATGCGATATTCGGGTCCACCTCCATATATTTATATAATTTCCCTAGTTCCTGCTCACAGAGAAGAATTATCAATTAAAGATAATTTTGATGCTTGATTTTCAAAGTGATATTTGAACCTACAATGATACCAACCTAGAGAGTATCCAGGGACTTCTGGTATGATTTTAGCCGAGTTCGTCTTCACCAATCTTATCGTCCCGTGTTTGGAAGTTACTGGCTTCTGACCTGGGTCCATGGGAAAACTTTGTGGATACAACAATCAATATATCTCCAAATAATCTAATGTCACTCCTTTATTCGACCCTTGATAACAAGCGACAGCAATTGATTGTGATGGAGAGTAAGATTGAGTTAATTGGCTCAACATATAGGTACATTTACCCGCACCCAGTGAAAGGTGGTCCGTCAATATATTTCCAGCCTTGGCTTGAGCAATGTCGGAGGCCGTCGTCGGCATGGGGATCTTTATGGCGTTTAAACACTAGCAACCACAAACAGAGCGGAGCTAGCTTCTACAGCAGCTGTAATATAATATGAGCATCGAAGATCTCCTGAGCCTTGCGCGGTCGTGTGGTTCTCGCGTTCGCCGACCCTTCACCATCTCCCCTTAAGTGGTCATCAAAATGAAGTTATTTAATTTTATTACTTTGGTGGCTTTCGCTGTTCCGAATGTCTTTGCCGCACCCCCTTCCACAGATCGTCTAGTGCTAAATCTCCTAATTTGGGACGGAGTATTCCAGAGACACATACTCAACATGAGAAGAGGGCCGCTGTGCAAGAAAGGTCTTGGAGGAAAGTGCAAAGGGCGGTGCCGGATGCCATTCTACCTATGCGCATAGGTCTGAAGCAGCAGAATCTTCAATCAGGACATGATTTGTTGATGGACATGTGCGGCGGCTCTTTCCACTAATATGCGTTTACCAAATAACTAATAAGCCTCCGAAGATCGAACCCCAAGTCAAAGAACTATGGCAAGCATCTCTCGGCAGAAGAGGTTGTTAAGTTCTTCGAGCCCGCAGAAACAGGCATCAAAGCAGTTAAAGACTGGCTGGTCGAGGCGGGAATCCCCTCCAGCACTATCTCACAGTCTGGTAATAAACAAGTGAGTCGACGCACCTATCGTTATAGTATAAATATCGTCAGTGGATATCTGATTATAATTCGTATAGTGGATACAATTCGATGCTCCCGTTAGCAAGGTAGAAGACCTTTTGATGGCGGATTATCATGTATGGGAACATGTAGATACGGGTGCTAGGAATATTGCTTGCGACGAGTCAGTGCAGCGATCCTATAGTATACTTATCCTGAGAGCTAACCGCCTTCAAGGTATCACCTTCCGAAGGGAGTGAAAGAACACGTCGACTATATTACACCTGGCATTGGGCTGATTGGCTACGGAAACACGCAAGAGCCCCCATCAAAGAAGCGAAGGGAAGTCGGTGTACGCCCAATTCATCGTTTAGGCCATCCAGTTGATGAGAATGAGCTTGCTAAACTCATGAGCGAGAGGAGTAAGAATCATCTCTCACCCCTGAAACGAACGACGGGTCCGAATGTAGAGGGGCCTTTACGCTTTGCGACGCCCGTGCAACCCGCGGATACGGCGAGTGGAAATTTCACGCTACCTGGCGGCTGTGACCAATATGTCACCCCGGATTGTATTAGAGGTACGAACATTTTTCTTTGAAAGCACTCTCGTAGGCTAACAGGAAGTCTCAGCTCTGTATGGCATCCCGAAAGGGACTAAGAAACATCCGGATAACAAAATGGGGATCTTCCAATCTCTCGGGCAACACTATACGCAGCACGATCTCGACACGTTTTTCTGGAGTTTTACGGAGTAAGGCCGATTCCGATTCCCTCTTTAGACAATAAATTCAGTTGCTAATAGCCTACAGCGACATCCCGAATGGAACCCACCCTGAACTCTTCTCCGTGGATGGCGGGCAAGGACCCACGAGAAACCTCAGGCTGGCGGGTTCGGAAGCGAATCTCGATTTTCAAATGGCGTACGGGTTGATTTGGCCACAGGAGCCGGCACTCTACCAGGTCGATGATGAGTGGTACCAGACTAACTACGAGTTTGACCCAACGTCATACATGGGATTTTTCAATAGTATGGCTACCTAACCTACCTACCTAAATCTACCATTCTCCCTTATTCGAATACACTAGTATCCTTTGCTAACGTCTGGCACCCAGACCTTTGGAATGCAATCGACGGCAGCTACTGCACCTTCGAGGCCTACGGCGAAACAGGTAATTGCAAACGTCCCGAGTGCCGGGACCCCGTATACCCGAACCCGCACGACCGCGCCGGATACAGCGGGCAGTTGATGTGCGGTGTGTACAAGCCGACGAACGTGATTAGCATTTCGTACAGCGGAGCCGAGATAGATCTCCCGGCGTCTTACCAGCAGCGGCAATGCGCCGAGATCATGAAACTCGGCCTACAAGGCTCTACGGTCATCATCTCGTCAGGCGATGACGGCGTCGGCGGCTTCTCGTCCCCCGCGGCGCCTTCGGGCTGCTTAGGTCCCGCGCGCGACGTTTTCAACCCGCAGTTCCTCGCGAGTTGTCCTTATATCCTCGCGGTGGGATCGACCGTGCTGCAGAGCGGTAAGACCCCTGGTGTTGACCCCGAGGAGGCGACGGACAGGTTCCGGTCCGGCGGGGGATTCTCGAATATCCACGACGCGCCGGATTATCAAAAGGATATTGTGAATGAGTACCTTGAAAAGGCCAAGCTTCCGTTTGAGGGCTACGAAGGCGGTGGCGCAAACTATAGCAATGTCCACGCTGGAAAAGGGCACTTCAATAAGCTGGGAAGGGCGTACCCGGACGTTTCGGCCAATGGTGATCACTTCGTTATCTCGAGCGGTGGCGAGCTGCTGAGTATTGGCGGCACATCTGCTTCGGCGCCGCTCTGGGGATCGGTAATTACCCTGATTAACGAGGAGCGGTTGGCGGTTGGAAAAAGTCCGGTCGGGTTCGTTCACCAAGTCCTGGTAGGTCTTCGTGATCTCTGCTCGAAACAGTCTCGATAGGGGGAAATGACTAATTACTTGGCGTAGTATTCTCACCCCGAAGTGTTTAATGATATTACAAAGGGAGATAACCGGGCGTGTAAAACCACCGGTTTCCCGGCTACTGAAGGTTGGGATCCTGTATCTGGAATGGGGTATGTGTTCCCACGTATGACTTTTTTTTTTTTTTTTTTTTTTTTTTTTTTTTTTTGAGAATCAATCACTGACTCGAGGCCGAATTTAGTACTCCGAATTACCCTAAGCTCTTGGAGCTTTTCTTGGGCTTGCCGTAAAGTTCACTTCAAGAGAGCGAGGTTGCGGGAGATTTCGACTAAGATTTTGGGGTCTGTGTTGTCATGAATATATTACATTCTCGTAAATTTATCCTACACTCGGAAAATGCATGAGTACCTAATTTTCCCTTTTCCTGTTGATAGAGATGATGTCCTGCTATTTATAAGCAGTACGTTCCACTGTTCCGAGCCCTCATTTTAGATCAGCTATCCAGCTCAAAGTTCATCATGCGCACGTCCCTCCCCTGCGCTCATAGTTCCATCCCAAGCCTTGACCTTGCCCTGACTGATATCCATCAGGAACGCGCCTATAGCCTCGGGCGTGATATCCCGCCCGCGCGGGTACGGGAACACCTTGCCGAACATAGGGTTCTGCACCGATAACGCGGGGAACACGCCAGGCGCCAGGCCCAGCGGCGCGGCTAGGTCGCCGTATTCGTTGGCGTCTACCGTCACGAAGCTCAGGTACTCCTTGTACATCTTGGCCACGGATAGCATGGCTTTTACGTACGCTTCCCGCTCCGCGGATGACGGGGAGAAGAAGAAGACGATCGACTTATCGGCCTTTTATGTTATCAGTGACCCTCTATTCCTCAATTTTGTGTCGGTTAGGTAGTTACAACTTACCTGCAAGTACTTCATCTCATTCGCCCGAGTGAACTCTCCTATCACGGGTGTAAGACAGCTCTCAACGAGTCGAGGTAGAGCGTCGATGGACGTCAAGTCCGAAATGGAGAATTGCTGGCCGTCACGGTTGTTATAGCATGCTACTGTTGTCGCTTTATCTGTCTTCAACGACCCAAATGACAAGCGGTCCCGGTACTGGGAGGCGATTGTGTCGTACAGGATCTTGATATGTTTGTCTTGTGGGTTTATTCGCGCGACAACGGCATAGTCGTCACTAGACTGGAAGGCCGCGGCCTTCTTCTCTGAGTTTAGGGCCGTGATAGTGGGGCGCACTGCCCTTTTCAAATATGAGAGTATCCTACTGGAGCTTTAGCCCGTTGTTCTGAGCTGGTATAATGGAAAGGTAAGATCATTGGACGGCTGGTGCTTACGAGGATGCCCGTCTAGGGCCACGGTACGATGTCATCTTACCGTGGCCGTCGAAAAATCGCAAGGCAGGATATGAGATGACATCAAACTCCTTGCACAAGCTTGAGGCTGAGACGCAATCGACGCTTATCAGAGATTTCTTCTCTGATTCTGTTGCCGTTGTCCATTCTGGCTCTAGAGCTTGGCTGGCAGCTCTAATGATATCTGTTAGCCTCTAAAATATGATGAGATGTGACTATTAGGCTCTAATAAGCTTACGTTGATGGCTCTATGACTGTATTGATGTTAGAGTACAGATACTGCTGGTATTTTGAGATGGGTTTACTCACAGGCAACCAGAGCATGGTTATGACCAGATATAGCTCGACGAAACTCGTCCTCGCTAGCATGTTCCCAGGCCGCAGTTATTCTAGCGCCGGCTAAGAGATATAAGAGTTCTACGCTTCCGATTTTCATTGTGAATTTACTGAAGCATCACCAATGTTGATATTTTGAGCTGAAAGAGAATTCACAGGAAGTAAACCAACTACTACTATGTAGTAATTATGTAGCTGAGGTTTAAGGTAACCTTGTAGATCAGGGGTTTAGATCTGACGATGCCCGAACTCCACGACCCTGGATCTCCGCTAGAGCTCTCCACTCAATGAGCTTGACCAGGGGCTGCTGCAACGCTAAACAGGGGAAAGCTCCTTTTTGCGCAGACAGTTGACGTTTCGGCTCTGCATGTTCTCCTTACGATGATGTATGTCGATGCGCCAACGGCTTGAGAGAAAATGCAGGATTGAGAATTCTCGTAAGAAACAAAAGTGAACTTGTCCTTTTTTTTCTTTTTTCTTGTTCCCTTATAGTCTCTATCGTTCGCTAAGTTAAACCCACCATGAATTCATTAAGATCCATACTACTGTTATCGTTCACTACAGGGTTGGCTCAAGCACATAGCCATAACGATGGTGCGCAAAAACCAATGGCAGCATCGAGCGATTATACTTGCGAGCATCCCGCATACCAGAGCCATATAGTGTCTAAATCGCCGTTGGTGATATACCTGGCAAACTTCATCACACCCGAAGAACGAGCACATCTGCAGGAGATAACGCAAGTACTGCATCCGTGCAAAAGTTCGTTTCGACTAACAATCTTCAATAGTCAAGATACATTCTCCCACTCCGCAGTAGCGGATTCCTCTGGTGCCCAAGGGCTCCGACAGACGCGGACCTCGCAATCGACCAACGTGCCGCGCGACGCCGTGGTCCGATGCATCGAGGAGCGAGCTCTTCTCTTCCAAGGCTTCGACGTGCCGCGAACGCACCTCGAGCCCCTGCAGCTCGTCAAGTACGGGCCGGGCGAGCGGTACCACTTCCACACGGACTGGTACACGAACTCGGCGCACGCGACCTCGGCACTAGGCGGGAATCGGCTGAGCTCCTTCTTCGCGTACGTCGCTGCGTCGGACGACATTACTGGTGGCGGGACGAATTTCCCCATGGTGAGGGCGCCACACGACGAGCGCTGGTGTGAATTCGTCGATTGCGATGAGCCGTGGGAGAACGGCGTGACTTTCCGTCCTGTTGTTGGGAACGCGGTCTTCTGGCAGAATTTGCATGAGGATGGCACGGGGGACCAGGCTACGCTGCATGCTGGATTGCCGGTTACGAGTGGTTCAAAGATAGGGGTAAGTACCTAACCCCCCTATGATCTAATTTATTCTACGTAGAAATTGCTGACATATCTTCGCAGATGAATATTTGGACGAGGCAAGGTCCGCTAAGCGAGGATATTAGAGGCCCAGATGTTTGATTCAGATCATAACGAATGCTGTTTAGTTTTTAAGCACGACTTCTACGTGCGAAGTATCGGAAATATAGGCTATCTTTTAGCATACAGCATGTCCATAGACTTAATAAAGCGATGCGAAGTTCTGCGTTCATTACTTCTTTGCGCCGCTGAGCTAGGTCTTCTTCATTTTTAAATAATATAAATAAATAAGGCAGCAGGCCGTAACTCTTATGCCTCTATTTCCCATGTACATTTTCGCTTCTTCGTTCTGTCTGGTTAGCATAAACCCGTGACCTCTAACCATAGTTGTCGGCCAGCGTCCTTGGTTAGATCTGCGATCTCATTCTCGCCGCACGGGAAGTACTGTGCAATCCAGACAGCATCGTTTAGCTGGTCAAATATAACTATCCAATCCCTCTGTTAGCAGTTATACTTCTTTTAGGTTCTTCTATTACCAGGATTTTCTTGACAGTACTCACGGTATGCAGCTCGAATAAAACTTGTCCCTAACACCCACGTCGGATTTTTGCTATCTGTAGGCTGGACGCCTAGAGCGCAATAATTCTCGAAGTCGACAATGAAGTCGGCGTAGTTAACTCTGACAATGATATTATAAAAATTAAATCCAAAGTTCACGGAGCCGTCTAAATTTCGGGTATCGCATGATACCCGATAGACACCATTCTCATCTTTATACGCGTTCAAGGCCCTTGCAATCGTAGCAACTAGGTCCGCGTCGAGATATGTATACGTCGATCCAGAATCGATCAGCACGTTATGTTCAAAGTCAGTGTCTGTTAACATTGTTTCGTTCCGTCCGGGAGGAGTAACACCTAAGGATGTTAGGTTCACCCGATATCTTATAAGTTTTAGTATAATATACGCCAGTGTGTTTTACCTTGTCTACTAGAATGTGAGAGCATCTCACTTACCCTACTTGACCAAATAGTTTCAACTGCTGATCCGGGTACGGATAGATTTCTAGGGGTTCCAAATATCCCCGGAACTTTTTTCTGTCTACTCCCCCGAAGATAATGTCACCTGAAAGGAGATCAGTCTTTTGAATGCTTACGAAAACGGGGGTGGCGGTAACTTACTCGGACTCCCACCACCTTGGTATCCAACACCAAGGCTGAAAATTGGCACTTCAATATAGCGTTGAGTGACTAGAAGATCCAGCAGCGTTTGGTATCCGGTATTCCAGGCCTTGCCGTAAGAAACACCCAACACCCCAGCCCAAATATACTGGCTCCACTTGCTCACCCCGACTCTTAGGTTAGGAAGCGGTAGGTCTACCACCGATATCATGCGGGTTAAGACACGAGTTCATAACTCCTAATTGGAATATCAAAAGGGGAATCGCTGGTACTTACTGTCTAACCCGACGTAAGCTGTGTCGCTAAACCATACACCTTCCATATAGCCAGTCCCAAATTGGCCAGAGAACCAGCCATTGAGATTTCTGGCGGTAGACGACTGTTTCGTGTCATAGTAACCGTATGTCCGGCAAGCTTTCGGGTCCGCGGCCTGGTTGCAATCCGGATCCACGAGCAACGTGTATGATCCGGTATCGAGGATAGCCGAGACTATTTGTCCAGGAGTTCCGAGAGCAACTACCTAAGGACATTAGCTATCGTTTCACGATGCAAGAAGTATAGCAGCGTACGTTCTAGCATATATACAATCCCGGCCCCGTATCTTGCCAACGGTTCCCGCGGCGACCGATCTGAGACCTTAAGCGCCTTGTCATACATGGACACTGCGCCGCCGGTTACATTATTCACCTTCCTGGACTGGAGCGTAGCTCGGATATGTCTTCCGCTCGCGGACGTGCGGTGTGCGCTTGTCGGTTTCCCCCTCGATCCCAGATTATCAAATCGCGAAGGTCTTGAAAGGGCGGCCGGTAGGCATAGAAATGGCAGCAGGCCTAGTAAGAGCAACTTAAGGAGTGCCATTTTCGAATATTCGCTGGCCGAGTCATCCGTCACCTCCGAAGAGATGGCTTGCAGCTCTCAAAGTTGTGCGCTTCCATCCACCCGGGCATAAGTCTTTCCCGATGATGACATGATCAGGCGTTCGCCCTAAAACTATCCATGGGAGAAAATTTACGAAGAAACTTTCCGAATGGCAATTGAATGTGTCCTTCGTAAGACTGGTCAGCGGAACACGAATCAGTGCCTGCACGCGGTTGATCTAGATACATCCATACGACGGAACTGGACCAATGATGTGTCCACCAAGAGCCGGCCTACATGAGGAGAGCTGTATATATGAGACGACGCTGGTTCTACCTACCTGGTCGGGTACAGGACGGGTTATCTACATAACATGGTTTCCCCAAGATCTACGGTTCCAGTCACGCGCTACGATTTTATCCGCAATTATTATTATACGTTAACCGTTTCCTTACGCAGGTAGATCTTTATAACTTGCAAAAAGCTCGGATAAATAGAAAAGAAAAGAAAAGAGGGAATACCTTAAAAAGATTATTGCCAAATCGCCCCTTGTCTCCGGGGACAAAGGTAGTAGACAACATTTATTGCATCCCGTCCCTGAACCACGGGACGAAGTCGAGAAACTAGACTTATCGTGGGCAAGATAGACGAACCCCTGAGAAACATCATGGCGATTCTAGTTACGGTTCCGTGGTTCGGGATAATGGCTAGACTAGTTCGAGCATCATACGGATGCAGAGGAAGCAGTTAGCTGATGCAAGCGCTCAATATAACCGTAATATATAACCCCACACATGTAACGTTCTCATCGTGGTACAGCAAGGCTGCATATGACCGCATTCTTCTCCCTTCTGAGAGCTCTGCATCTAACAAGCAACGCCTTGGATAGCATTCTATTCTATAACACCGTCATGCAGACAAAGGGGATACACTCTCGTGCGTCCGTGCTGCTACGGTCCCTACCTACAGTCTATCTATCTACGTTGGCATGTAGCATGCTGAGATGAACGATCGACCCCCCCCCCCCGTATTCGGCTGCGGTAAACGCAACTTGATACCGACCTGGCGGCACACACTTTACGTTCGGCAGATTTCGTCTAACCCCCTAGATACGGATGCCGACTTCGGATATTCCGCGATTATAGTGTAGCATACATCATAATATAACGCATATGCTCGGCTTTAAAGTATTTCCAATCTGTAAATATTTTTTTTGAAAAATTTTTAACTTAGGTACCTACAACGAGGAGAACCTGTTATTCCAACATAAGTCATCCATGTCCGCCTTATCGCCAGTCTGCCAACACGGTATCGCCCTCCTTAACATTTGCATACCCCAGACTATCGCTCCATAATCGCCGGCACTTAGTCTCATCTTTAGCCTCCGGCCCGACGTCCGCGATGGCCGAGCCGTTGAGGTAGACCCCGTTCGGGTACTCGCCGAGCCCGCCGTCTGTATCGAAGCACGCGTGTATCACGTCCCCGGCCGACTTCCACGTCGTCCGCAGGTCGCCGTTGGGGTTCAGCCACGTCGCGATCGGCGCCAACAGCGGCATTATTAACCCCATGATGATATAGCGCACGACCCAGTTGCCCCTTCGCGATATGCCACTTCTCATCGCCGCCGGGTCCAGGCCGAGCACCGCGATTTTGGAGAGGGCTGGGTCTTGCGATATGCGCCGTGCGAGCTCGCGCCTGAATAGTATTAGCTTCGGTTCGGTGGAGCGTTGACCGCATAGGGCAAGAGGGTGGGGGGATAAGTATGGCGGCCATACTATGGCCTAACAGACGAGAGAAAAAATAATTACTTACATCATCATGACCTCGCACAGCTTCGAGGCTCCGTACCGCCTCATCCCAGCGCAGACGTCTTGCTCTTCTGTGAGCCCAGAAGCAACACTCCATTTACCTTTAGCAATACCTTCGGTACTACCATCGGGGTCGTTAAATATCCAGTGAAACTCCTCAGGCCCGTAACTCTCCGCAAAAGGTCCTATTTTGTTCCTAGGGTCGGTGGTGCTAGAGCGGATTAGCTATGGATCTACCACAAATCCGGTAATAATAATGTTTGATGTGTGCTGGTAGAGGGAGACAGTAGTACTTACTCATGTGTCCAGCTGCCTAGAACTAGTATGCGTCCTTTCTCTTTATCCATACTCTGGAGCAGGAGGAGCGTTAAGAGGAAATGCGAGAGGTAACTGGCCTGGAAGGTCATGTCAAAACCATCCTTAGTGAAGTCGTGCTGGCCGTGCTCTTGGTACGCCGCGGACAGCACCAAGGCACGGATAGGAGGTAGCTCTCCGCTTGAAACTCGCGAGTTGATATCTGCGGCGACTTGTCGCACGCTTGCGAGGCTTGCTAGGTCGAGAGGAACAAGGTCGTATTTATGATTCACCTTGCTGGCTCTCCGAAGGACGTTCTTCACGGTATCAGCGGTCTCAACCTTGCGTACCGTGTACAATCCGTGATATTCCTGTGCAAGCGACGGTCGATGCAAGATTTGGTCAACAATAGCGGAACCCAGGCCGCCGTTAGTACCAGTAACTAGAATCGTGCCTTTGGCCATAATTTCGTTCAAATAAAATACAGATTTATTAGAAGATGATTAGAGACTTGCTTGCTAAGGCTGATTAACTACCTAGGCAAAAATATCAAGTCGTCTTCGACCGAGCTGCCCATATATATATATCATATATATATCATTTAAACCCGTTTATCTCCACGAGAAATCGTACCCTTGACCATATATACGACAACAAGGTTACAGCGGGCGCGGAATTTTTCCCTGAACGTACTAGCTTGTCCGCAATGTCCCTGAAATCCACCCCACCAACGCATCCGCGGGGAGCGGATCCTCCTGACGAAATTGTATCGCGATTAATATATGTAGGTAGGTAGGTACCTAGGTAGGTATTGGTGTTGAGATACATATGGTGTAGTTGTATCACGAGCGGACAGCTTCTCCGCCGTGTAATAAAAAACTTTGGAAGGTATTCGAAATATCATCGTCGCGTAGTGTGTCTGAGATGCCGCTCACGTGAGCGTACATTCTTAATTATTAAATTTCGCCCTCTAGAATCAGGTTAGAAACCACTGGAAACGCTTGTCATCATAGGTCGTTTTATCTTTAGCGAGGAGAAGCTGGCGTCAGCTCCACGCAGCTATTGAAATCCGCACATATGATTTGGCAATTGGGGCCGAGTTATAAATTCTCATATATTATTCGATCATTATACGACTTATTGTCGTTCCCGGAAGCTGAAATTAAGAGGACACATGAGCTATTCTTTTTATGTAGTCCCTCGAATAGCCACGGTTACTTGCTTTGCATACTTGCATTATACTGGCTGGTTTTTGTTGCTAAAGCTAGGGCATTGGTTGATGATGTTGATGATGAATATAATGCATTCAATATAGCGTTAAGCCAAATCGCAGTTATCCCTCTGACTTGAGATTGGTTGATACTGTTTGCTCAAAGCCTATATCTCATCCAATTTTCATATTCGTCCTTATTGTGTTCGGGGCCCTCTTAAAGATTAACAAGTTGAAATGTTCTTATGAAAGTAACTTGACTTAAACGTTTCCGGGAATCGTGCGCTTCTTGTCTCACAAATTTCATAGACATCATAGATACTAGTTAGTATTCTACTAGAAGCCCTCAGAGTTCAATCTAGGTAGTCACATGTAGGAAGGTATCTAGGTACTTCCATAGATATTATGTCGATATCCGTCATTAAATTGTGACGGGAGGGTTCCTGCAGCAAGCAATCGCAGCATATTCAGGATCAGATCTCATCTTGCTAATTATCCCTCTTATGTTACTCGGGTCGATTATCGATGATTGATGCCCCCCCGGTGACAAAGAATTCCCAGATCCAGACCTTCATTTCATTGACAGCGTAGCACTTAAGAGCAATATCTGACAACTTCCATTATTTTAGCGTCACGGGTGCTTCTATGCAACCACTATACCGCTACGGCATACTAGGCACAGATCGCTACTGCAGGTATACTGACGAGCCTATAATAGAGCTCCATCTCCGGGAAATAAACAATGGGTAGTAGCTTGTCTGATGATAGCTCATCCCAGCTCACCAGCCCTAAAGATTCCAAAAAGAGCTATGCCAAGCTCTCCTTGCTTTGCTCTTATCTGGCGTGCTCACCTCCCTCCCCCCCAAATCAAGCTACAAACTACCCCGCCATCCTTCCCGTTCCCCCATGAGAGTTCACAAGCTCCCCCGCCGCTTTCTATAGAGCCAGGGAGTGAATCACCCAGATAGAGACTTACCCGTAAGCAGACAACTGCGGTGCCCCGTCCTATCTAGCGGGATGGCATGACGGACCCTTGATCGCACAAGCACGTTATCTGGTGTCATCCGAAGCCATGTAGATACAATAGGTGAGAGATATGCATGTTTGTGGTAGAGGTAAGCAAGCTTCGAAGGTAGGTGTCTCTCTCTCTATCTTTGTCCTTTGCTATTTACCCCTCCTTTGTCCTCCTCGAGCTCGATAATTATCTAGCTTCTTCCCGATCCCTCATCCCCCCTTCCGTTACTCGCCATATTGTACGAGATTTCACTTAGTCGTTAGTTAGCTCTTTTCGTTAAGTTGGATGAGAAGACGTGCGAAGAGCGCGAGCGCGGCTTGAAGAATGGCTTCACGTTCACTTATAGCGCTAGCTGCTGGGCTTTCGCTTGTAAGCGAGTCCCTAGCTCAGTCCGCCAACGAAACCGTCTGGGCTTCGTTCGCGTATGTCTTATACGGCGAGCGCACGCCTTTTCTGGGAGATCTCGTCTCCAGCTTGACACCGCTAGGCGCGCAGCAGCTTTATTCCCAAGGATCGCTATTTAGAGCGCGATACCTGTCTAATTCTAGCTTATCAGATGAAGACAACGCTATAACGACGAACTCGCCCATCGTCGGTTTGGAGCGCCAGGCTCTCGATAATAGCCAGCTTTCTGTCTTCAGCAGCACGGATGATTATGTAGTTGGAGGCGCCCTGGCTTTCTTACAAGGTCTTTACCCGCCTGTTACTAGGGCTTTTGCCGACAACAATGGTGGTGCCAACGCATCGAGATTGGCTAACGGTACTCTGGTTAACTACCCTCTTGGTGGTTACCAGTATCCTAATATTCGGAACGTCCCCACTACTGATCCGAATTCTATCTGGTGAGTTGATTATACTCTGGTAAAGTTTGAGTGAATATTAACAGGGTTACTAGGCTCGAGGGACATGCGGCGTGTACAGAGTACTGGTCGTCGAGTATTGATTTTGAGAACAGCGACGCAGCTCAGAAGATGTACAATTCTACCTCCTACTTTTACGAGAGGACTTGGGAAGAGGTGTTCCCGGACACACTGCCAAATACTATGCTGAATTACGGCTACGCGTATGACTTATACGACTACGCTCAATATGCGTACGATCATGACGAGTCGGTGCACGAGGCTCTGAATGGGGATCGCCTTGCAGTTCTACGCAGCTTGGCCAATAGGCAGCAGTTCGATCTTAACGGCAACTTATCCGCGTCGGGATCTCAACAGGGCGATATGATCCGGGCAATCGCAGGACGTACGCTCGCGGCCAAGGCAGTAACGCAGCTCAGGACGCATATGAGCTCAGCAGGCTCTTCAAACAAGTTGACGTTGATGTTCGGCTCCTTCGAGCCGTTCTTAGCCTTCTTCTCGCTGGCCGAGCTAATCAACGTCTCTGGGACGTTTACGCAGATCCCTGACCCGGGCGCCGCCATGGTGTTTGAGCTTTTTACCACCGACGACGACGCAGCTTATCCCCGCGAAGACAACTCTTGGGTACGGTTTCTGTACCGCAACGGCTCAGGATCCGATATTCCGTTCACTGAGTATCCGCTCTTTGGCCGGGGCAATTCGGAGACACGCATGACCTGGGCCGACTTCCAGGATGGTGTCGACAAGTTCGCTGTCTGGCAGCTATCGGACTGGTGTAATATGTGTTCATCTTTGACCCTATTTTGTAGCTCGCTCGGTGATAACTCTGGAAGCTTAGACGGCTTCTCGGGGAGTAGCAGCGGATCTAGCCAGAACAGCAACGCTTCTCTGTCCCCGGCGGTTGCTGGTGTCATTGGTGCTGTGACCGCGATTGCAGTACTCAGCCTCGCTGGCGTGTCTACTTTCGTTTTCGGCGGTCTACGTATTCGGCGTAGGGATCCATCTGATTCTGCTCGGCGCCGTAGCAGTCTGGGTGGGTTCAAGGGCGCCGAGAAGATGGCTTCAGATCACGACGTCTCCGTTACCAAGAGCGGGGCTAGGCACGAGCGCGTGGGCAGCTGGGAACTTGGCGGGCCGTCTGCAAGTGGGAAGGTTACAATGCCAGCTCCCGTTGCAGTTCCTGACAGTGGTGTCTTTGGTGCCTCCATTAAACGAAATGTGAAAGACGATGACGAAGATAGTATTCTAGGAGCCTCCCCCGTGGATCCCGTCGAGCGTGTTTAGGAGATGTCCAGAATCGGCCATGCGGAATGGTCAAATGAGCGTGTCCGCCCTGACACTAATTTAATCCCACTTTCCTTTCATAGTCGGTTGTTTTTTTATTCTCTACAATCATTGATACCCAAGATCATAGAGGATTAGGGTCGCATGTCGGCATTGGAAGGGTTTGGGGACACTTTATAATTCTTCCTAGGCGTTGTGAATGGGCTTCGGTGGGAATTGATACCCTTTCCTTTCTTACGATCGTTACATGGAGCTGAGAAATAGGACTTCAGATGCTCTTAGGTCCACCAGGATGATGGAAGCCATAATAGGCACGATATATCATTAACTCGAATACTAAGATTCTAAATCATTAGTAAAACCATACCTCGTAGCTCTTGGGAAGTGACAGAGTAATGCTCTCATTGTTCGGCGGCCAGTTGCCGTGGTTCTTTAGTAACAAAAGACAAAGCTCAGATATCTCTTAACTCCTCTACTACGCCCAAAGAATCCATGGTTGAATGATGTTTTTTTGCATAATAAATAACTCAGTGGCAAAGCCTATGCCTCATTACCTTCTATGCAGCGACCCCTTTCTCGCCAACTGTCATCATCATACCTCCCCTAGGCTTCGCTTCCATGGACAACTCTTGGAAGACTATATCACCGAAGATAGTATCCAGATTCGTGTAAATTGCCTTGGGATTGGGATTAGGCTGGAGCCCGGCAATTTTGAAGTGAAATTCTCGAACAGTGAGCAACAGAACCACGCGCATGATATCTATAGCGAGGTCTTGACCCAAGCAGGCGCGCGGTCCTCGACTAAAGCTACGGAACCAACCGCGGGGAACACCGTCTCCTAGAAAACGCTCAGGTCGGAACGCGCTGGGCTCTGGGAAATATCGCGGGTCGTAGTGCATGGTGTGCCAACAGGGGGCGATGACTAGACCGTTGTCAACCGGGTACTCGCGACCCTGGTACGAGACCGTTGAGCTGTTAGGAATTTGTATTAGTATTATATTCGATAGTCGGTGGGAAAACGGGGGGTATGCTTACCCTGCTGGTGCTTCCTTGACGCCAAATCCGATGGGGAACAGCCGTACCGTCTCCTTAATCACGCCCGTTGTGTACTCCAACTCACTTAGTTTGGCAGGTGACTCCTTTAGGTTCTCTAAAATTGTCGCGAGGTTTCTACCAAATACAGCCTCGTGCTCTTCGAGCATCTTCTGAACAACTCCCGGATGTTTCGACAAGAGCATGAAAATGTACTTTTCGTTGCGGCGCGTCAGCTCAAATAAATATGTTAACGTTCTCAGGAACACTTACACATAGAGTGTCAACGCTTGTTCCCATGCCGCCAAGTAGAAGGCCTTTAACACTGTTTCAGTTGTAAGTGCATGTTCCTTGATAATTATACCAAGCATAACCTACTTTGTCACTAATAATTCCAACTCTCCTTCGGGAAGCTCAACCGCTTCGGAACCTTTCTTAGTCCCATCTCGCAGCACCGTTTCTCGAAGCATCAAGTCGAGAATACTAAAGGGATCCTTACGCGAAGGCACAATGTTTTCGTTTCTCAGTGCGGCCAAGCGCTCCTGAATTTTTGCCGCAACAGATGCATCAACCCGCTTTCGAACCGACCACTTCTTCAGAGCTACCTGGAGCTTTACCAGCGGATTCCTGGAAATCTGCTGGTTGAGTAGTTGGATGGTCTGCTTCAGATCTTCGTGGTACGAGCTGCCCTTGGTTTGGCCGTGAAGTGGGAAATTGAAGACAACCCGACCAATGATATCAAATATCAGCTTCGATAACTCGTGCTCCGCGGAGAAGACCTGACGGCTACTCGCGAGCTTTTTTAGAGTTTCCCTAAATATCATCGTCTCGTCGGCTATGAGGCCTGCGAGGGTCCTGACGTGAGAAGGAAGAAACGCCGGGGCCATTGCATTGTGCAGCTTTTTCCACACGGGGCCGTTTGCGGCTGCGACAATGTTCTCGCCGAGTACACTCGTCAACACGTCCTGTGCCAGTTGGTGCTGGTTGTATACCCTTGTTACCTGCACCGCGTCCATGAGCTCTGGTTCTGTTAGGACGACTTGCGGATCTGCGATAGGCCACAAATCGAGATACCAAACGCCCTTCAAGTTGTACGTCTGCGCTATAGTGGTGATAAGTAACTGCTGGTGACTGTTCGGCGGCAATTGGCTGGCAATCCCGCCTATGAGCTTGAGATGACCCCATAGAAAGCTATGAGGTGGTTTAGGCTGCTCTATATCAGTCTCATATCTCCCCTCTGCTCTCAATGGTGTGGTATAGACGAGAGAGAACTAAACCCTACCAAGTTTTTAAACCACTGTCTCCTGCGATAGAAGCGGTGGACAAAGTTCAGTATAAGCGCGCCCACCAGGGGCAACAAGACAAGAGAAACGCCGTAAGCCGCCATTATTAGTTCGACATCAGGCTGGCGGTCCCAGAGTCAATAGCGAAATTTTTGAAGGAAGAAAAATTATAATGACAAAGATCCCCCAAGAGTTATATAGTAACCTATTAATTGCACGTGAATAGGCCTCGTAGGGTCGTAGTTACAGGGGACGAAGCATTCAATGGTAGGTAGGTGGGGGCGAGGATATTGGCAACATGTAAGATATTGCTTCTTAATACCCAGGTAGGTAATAGGAACGTAGTAACAGCGATGTGTAAGGCTTTGCCAAATACTCCAATCATTCTCTCGTCCTTTTCGAGTAATGATTTACTACCAATAGCAATAATATCGATTTGTCAACCAACAAATGGTTGCCAGTTATTACATATTCGTACTACCATCAATGATGACGGTGAGATCGTTTACCAGGCTCTATTAGAACATTTACTATACATATTATACATATTATACAATTGCTTAGTAGCCTTTTTAGTATTTATGTTGCTAAGCTATTGCTTAAACATATTAGGTAGTTATACTATGTTCAGCCTATAACTTTATAAGAAATATCCATAACGTGTACGTAAATCTACGCCTATATTCCCCCAGATATACAAGTCCGCTAAGGCTACACAATGCAGCCCATTACCGCCGTCGCTGACCATAGCCTTCAAATGTAATAGACAACGCAACTTGGTAATCTTGACTGAGACAAACATAAGATGACTGTATCCAACCACTGTTCTCTCAACGTGGCCGCCCGCAAAGCTAAATAGTTAGCTATGAAGGCGGCATCAGCCTGCCTTAATGAGCATTAATCAGGCAGCGCTGCTTCTTCGGACTCATGAGGAAGTACATTGTAGGCTCCATGTCCTTGTCCGTAAATCCCTCCAGATAAGAGAGAGTCGCGTTCGGGAACCGGGTGAAGAACCGCGCGGTCGCAAGACGCAGTTCCATCTTAGCCAAATGCAAACCGATGCAGACTATACGCAGTTAGAAATGGGTATTCGGTTTCGATCAATCATATTTGAAGAAAGTTATAATATCAGATTATAAGAAGAGATAGATGTAGAGTTGGGAATAAAAAAAAAACTTACTTCGACTTCCTCCACCGAATGGCACAAACGCATCCTTCATCGCTTTGGTCGGATTCTCCCATCTCGAAGGATCGTACTTCAACGGCTCGCGATATACAGCTGGGTTCCTATGCATACTGTACGCCTGCGCCGACACTGTGTAACCGCCCGGGATGAAGTGGCCGGCGAGAGTAGCGCCTCCCTGGGGCACAACACGAGGTAGACCCGAAGGGGCGGCGCTGTATAAGCGGAGGCTCTCCTGGATGACATTTTCGAGGTACGATAGTTTCCTGAGATCTTGATCCGTAAACCCGTCCGGCAGCGTGCTTAATTCTGCCAGCAGCTTCGCTTTGATATCGGGACGTTTACACACGGCCCAAATAAGGTACGTCAAGGTATTAGTAGTAGTATCGCTTCCCGCCGCAATATACGACATGGCGTCCTCGCGTAGCTCCTCGAAAGGCAGCGTGTCCTGGTCGTCCTCCGAAGCACGGTACAACTTAGATAGAAGCGTGGGCTTCGCGTTCCGCCCTTGCTCTTCTACTAATTTGTAGTGCCGGCCTAGGGACTGCGTCGCGTATAGGCGCATGCGCTCCCGAACCTGCGTCCCGAGGCTGAGAACAGGCAGCGGAATGTACTGATTGATCTTCATGAGCGTAGGGAACGTTGACCTCAGACCGCCGGCGAATCCTAGCAACTTCAAATCTTTAATATATTGGTTCTCCTGTTGCAAAGAAATAGCAGCGTCAGCGGGAGACTACAACGGGTCACCATAGATAAGTAAGATATTCACCTCCTTTGTTTCTAACATACGGAATGAAGACCCGAAGCTGAGCTCACCGATCACGTCTGTGGCCATGTATAACGCCCAGCGATATACATCCTACATTAGGTAAAAAGGGTTCCAAGTTAGCAACTTCTCTTCTCTCCCTATAAGCTGGCAACTTACTGTAGCACCACGTGTCTCCATTTCCTCGGCCATGTTCTCAATAGTCATGCGAACCTTGGTTTCGACTGTGTCCCTATGCAAAGCCAATCCCGACTCTGACATTTCAGATGCAAGGAGCCTTCGGTGACGTCGGTGATAGTTGACATCGGTCGTGCTAAAGACATTCTTGATCCCCGGTAGGAAGGCTTCATAGAACTGCGACTTGAGGAACTCGCCCTTTATCTGGTATATCTGCTGGACAGCGGTCGGATCTTGTATGCTAACCTCGGTGGGACTTATACGGACGACAGTGCCTACGGTTGTCAGGCCACGGTTAGAATAAAGCTAGTTTTCTTTTTCGACTAGGGATATGTCTGTCTGAAGATGAACGTACCATATTTCTCATGCAACGAATGAACCCAAACCGGCCGTTGTCCAGTAACAACTTTATACTTCAAAATTGTATAAGTCCACAGCGTATACCAAGGACCTGGTATTCTTCTCAAGGGATTGCTTAAGATAGTATAGACATACTGCGAAGTTGTTAGCCCTATATGATACGTACGTTCCTATTTTGCTCGGGTCTCATCTCATACGCCGAGTATAGCTACGCCTGTGGCGATTAACAAAAGTTGGCCACTTTCGAGGCCACTCAATACTTCCATGCTCGCTGCGTTTGCGACTTATAACCATGCGTTTGTAAATGCTCAATATAAATTAAAAATCGACATCCGCCATGTTACTTATACGGCCTCCTTTTCAAGGGTAGGAGTTTGTTTACTTCTAGGTAAATACTATACTATTATATTCATTAGATCAAGTCTATAAGTCGGTTCACACGCTGAAGCGAAAGGCCGAGAGTCACGAGGCGATGCGGACATTTAACATTTAGATGTTCCGATTAATAGGTACACCTACGGCCCAGCACCGACTTTCCAGAAATAATTAATAACACGGGGGAATTGATCTATTCCTATGTGGTAGTAGAGCCACTGTTCCCAATTCGGGGCACGGTAGAGGGTTAAGACCGAATTGTCCGGATATTCCTGTTAAGCTCCGCTTCCACCGTCGTATATAGACCCCCCTTGTTAAAACCAATCGAAAGCCTGCCGATGGTCACCATCTACCGTCGAGATTCCTTTTCGTATGTCTATCTCAATCGGAAATCCCCTTCGATTTACAAGAAAGCCTATGGGATCTTTCGGTCTTAAGCGGATCGTTAAATATTCAGTATAGCATGGCTTTGACAAACCTCGCTCTGTCGGCCTACAATTTATAATGACGAGTCTCCTATCATTATGCATCATTGCGTAAGAGTAGCATTGTCGCGCGGATTGAGAACGCGAAACTCGAGCAATCAATTTGATAGACATTAGCCGTCTACACGATTTGTTAAGACAGATTAGCGAAGGATCAGCTCGAATAACTTCTTGAATAAAAAAAAGACCGCATGCCTTAGACTAACCAGGTGGTACGAGATAGTCAGTCTGAATATAGAGAATTGCGTAAAAAGGGCATTCTTCATTAAGGAATCGCCAATTAGATATACTGTGCTTAAATACTGCATAACTGGGTATCATCATTCGTATTCCTAAAACTCCATTTCCTCAACTTCCATGCTGCAGGTCGTACATGTCTTCACCGTTGATCCGTCTTCCTTCTCGATGACCCGTCCCCATTCGTGAATATGTTTGCCGCCACTTGAAATAGCATCGCCGAACTTGGCCTTCTTGCCAGTCCCACTGTCTCCTCCCAGCTTCCCCGTCTGTCTTCGATATGCATCAGTCCTTGTCCGCTTCTTCAGGTCTAATAGCTTCTCTTTGAATTTGGCTTCTTTCCGCTTCTTCTTCTCCGCCTCGCGACGTTCGAATTCTGCGTCGAGCGCTTCCGCCGACCCCCACTTCTTATCACTAAATGCGTACTCCTCGACCTGATACCGAAGGAAGAGCATCATATCGTGCCAATGGGACTTGTGCGGGTTCGGTTTTGAGAGATGCGGCAGTAATTCTTCATCCTTTAGCTCTGGCTCTGTGAGAAGATAATCCTCCCTACACTCCGTCTTAGTCAGGAGACTGTATTTTTCAGGGTACTTCTCCTTGCAACTGTTGCAGACAGCACACCCAAAAACCTCCTCCCATACGAAATCGATTTCGAGACTCTTACACTCGCGACACCTCTTCCGCTCCTTTTCATCCCGTAGTACACTTATACCCGGTTCGAATGGTCCTGCTTTCTGCCGTTGGAGCTTCTTCAGTAACTGCCGCCTTTCCCACTCTTGCACGGACATGCCCTTGGGCCTCTCTTCTTGGCCTTCACCAGGTCCGCTACCCTTTCCATTACCCGTCGCGGTAGATCCCGACATGGCCTTATTCCAAGGATCGTCTTCGGCGCTCAGGAAGCCACCTTTCGTATCTGTCATCTTGCCCAGGTCATAGTCGACAAACTTGGTGAATTTTCTTGCTGGCCTAATTGCCCCGTCATCCTTGTCCTTCTTTGCCTGGTCCGTATTGTCGCCAGAAGCCGGAGCGGGTGATGCGCCGTTAGCGCGGCCGTCGCGGCTGGTGGACGGCGTCTCGCGAATCCGGACGTTACCTGATATGGCATCGTGGGCACGCTTGCGTGTGTTCGGAATTTGGACATTATCGGTGGCGATAAACCCAGATGGAGTGCGAGGAATAGAAGGTGCACCAGATGCTCGAGCGGCAGACTCGTGTTGTTCGCGTAATGCCTTAGCACGGAGGCGGTTCTCTTCCTATAGATGCGACACACGTCAGAATAGAGCTTCAAATATCGGGTGTAATTCAAATGTTGACTCACTATGCGACGGGTAATCTCAGGTGTAGGAGGAGAGGCTATGGGCTTAGAGGGGTTGGCGTTTTTCGCCTGTGGAGGCGTAGAAGGACGCTCCATTTCAACAAGTCAGTATAGTATTATCATGAGCAATCGTGGGGGGGATGTAGTTATGAATGTGTGTGAGAAGTTGACTTTGAATGTTAGGATAGTCTTGCGATTGGTTCTAGAAAAAAAACGACTGCCTACCTCTATGTACGTATTTCAAGGGTTCAGTACGTATCATGTAAGCCGGTGGCGTCGGGGGGTTGAAAACGGTACTACGAAATAATCCGTACATAAAGAATTATCCCCAGCATTTCCAATCCGCCACCCCGGACAACCCGCAACTTATACATGTACGTACCTTCACAGGCGCATTAGAATCCGAGGCCCGTTGATGAGACAGGCTATCCAATTCGGCAATTGGATAGACACATAATGTGCATCACTAAAGTCCAGTTGCAATGAGAATACCTCGTTAAGCCTTTTCAAGTAGTCACCACGACTCGACACATGCAATGTGGACTAGGTGCCTAGGTAGGTATGCAAGAATTATGCAAATTGTCTATTTGCAATATGAATTTTCTCTATGGCAATGATTAGAAATCCACAATTTCCGTCGTTTACAGCGTCAACATTATGCTGTAAGTGCCTTCATTAAACCTCTTAGGTGGATAAGTCACTTGCAACGCCGTTACTCGTCCTTAACACCACCCCGGCCGGCACGCTCGGCAGCTTCAACAGCCTTCTTATCGCTCTGCGCCGGGCCACTCTGGAGACCTCCCATGAGTCCAGCAGGTTGCTTGAAGGGTCGCTTGAGATCTCCGCTAGCCGGCTTGCCGAAAACGTGGATCTTGACCAGGTTGGACTCGAGGGCACCCTTAAGCGGGATAATGGACTGAATCAAGAGCGGGTTGGTGTATTTCATATACAGATGCATGAAGCTCATCATAGCAACACCCATGATCTGCGATCGGAAAGAGTTCTTCAGTTGCTGCGTGTCGTAAGCTTGGACAGTGGTAGTCACAAGCTTGCCTTCCTCCGAGGATCCTATCGGAGCCGGTTCAACATATTTGAGCGTCGTGAGATCTATAGGACAAAATTTGTTAGCATAAATGTGTATATAATATATACTACTTCCAAAGGAAGGAGATCATACCCTTCTTCTTGTTGATCTGGTATTGGACATATAGGTAGATGAAGGCAATGATCACGTTGCTACCAACGTAAAGCGCGCGAACAATGTTGAGGACATCGGGATCTTCGAAAGGAATTCTCTTGGAAACTTGCATCATTCCAAGGATGATGATGATGTTAGTTCTGTCGAGTCTCTGTTAGCTACTACTTCACAAATGCACACGTGCAAGACAAAATTGAATCGACAGCACATACACTTGAGGACTGAGGACAGCCATTTTGATTATGGTCGCAAATATGCGCAAGACAAGATAATAAACTAAAGAAAAGGATTGCTTGGGCTAGCAGAACAAGACGAAGATGTTTTATGTCAATATGCGTAGAGGCAACAAGCAACCCTGGAAGAATGGAAAAAGAATGTAACAATTGCTGAGTAGTAACCTGCAATTGGAATCCGTCGCATCAATTTACAAGCAACGGACATAGAAAAAGTAGGGGACCAAGGTTCTTCCGTAAACCTTATCGAATTCCTTATCAAGTTCTGGCCACGTTCCTTTGTGACGACCTCAGTGGAGCTTATCGCATGAGGTAATTACCATAGTAAGCACTGTTAGGTAATCACTAAATTATCGCTTAATTGCTCCAATGCAAATAGAGGGTTAATGCAGATACTATGTCAGTACCCCACTAGCGGCTACATCTTTTTGGTCACTCTCGACTTCCAATGGTCATCAAATTTCGAGGTGCGAGGTTATGACGGGGAGCTTTCAACAATTGAATCTCCATACCCTCGCAATCATGAATTCCAAAACGCCGTCGTGCCTCGTCGGCGCTTTCCGGTCGCTAAGGATATCCCATACGCCAACAACGCGCCCATTGGCCCATCCTAGCACCTCGATTGCGATCCCGAAGATACAATGTGCCCAGAATGTCCGTCTCTTTTCGGCAACCGCGTCAATGGGCGGCAACTGGTTGGAACCCAATATAAATCGCAAGAAGAAGATGATGAAAGGACGAGCAAGAGTGGCAACTGGTGGTTCTACTAAAGGAACGACAGTGATGTGGGGAGACTACGGTCTACGGATGATCGATCACCACCGTAGAATCAGCGCTGCAAATCTCAAGATTGCGGAGGATACTATCAAAAAACGACTGCGTGGCCAGAAGTACCGACTGTATAAGAGAGTGTGCTGTAACGTTGGCGTGTTCGTCAGCGGCAATGAGGTCTGCCCTCTAATGTTCTCTATTTATCCATCTCTATATAACTAACTGGTATTCGTAGATCCGTATGGGTAAAGGAAAGGGTTCATTCGACCACTGGGCTGCAAGAGTAGCAGTGAACCAGATCGTCTTAGAACTAAGAGGAATGATCCACGAGCAAGTTGCGCGCGACGCATTCCGGTTGGCTGGCAACAAGCTGCCCGGTAAGCCCCCATGATCTGTGATATTGGGGTGTATAGGCCATTCTAATACTACATTCAGGTCAATGGGAATTTGTGAAGAGAGGCGAACCACCGATAGTTGGAATTACCAAGCTGGACGGAATTACGTTAGAAGATTTGAAGCGACCAAGACGAAAGGTCCCAGCAGAGTCAATAACACCAGCTCCACCCCCGACAGATGGCCAACGGACTCCATTAGATCTTCCATAAGTATGAGATTCCATATGATGTATAACTAAGTTGTGTAAGAAGTAATCTAACTACTTTCGACGCCGTATCTACTGCCGGGGGTGTTATCTTTATACACATCCATTTTCAGAGTCACCTTAAAATTACCTAGGTCCCTTACCTTAGGTTAGGTATATATGTACCTACCTAGGTACATATATGTACATGTATAAACTACGACCAAGAAAAAGAGAGGTGCATATTACCGACGCACCTAAAGCTCATAGGTAGTACCTACCTTACTAACTTAACGTATAATAAAGAAGTTGCGATATCAATTGGAGCAGGATCTTCATACTCTCAGTTCGCTCTTTCCAGTGTCTTGCCTTTTCGTCGTCACTTCCAATTTTGTATACTCCAGGGTCAAAGGTGAAAGTCGGCAGTCAAAAACTTATAGCCCAATATTCATCTTTTTTCCTATCACAAAGCTGCTAATACAATCCTACCAAAACTCTCCTTTACCTAATTCAATTTTACTCCCTACATAGGTATGTTATGTCTTAGATGTGAATATGATATCACCCCGAACCTCAGCACGGAAAGGTTTATAATCGTGTTGAGCCGTTTGTCCTATCATGGCTGAGTATACTGAGCTTGAACTCAAGACCTTCGAACTTTCTAAGGCAGAGTGTGGTTCCTCCTTGTCCGTAACATCCCTTGCGCTGATCTCGGACGTACCATCCTCTCAGCATACCCCTGAGAAGCTTTTCCAATCAATTCAGTCAAAAGAGCTATGGCTTGTTTCCCCCGGAATATGCCGGATGCAAATCATAGTAGAGCAGGACGAGGTGTCCTTATTAATGAGAGGAACTGAGCCTGGCTTTTTGGAACATTTAGCTAATACAATCTGTCGATGTCCAGTAAGTTACCGCTACCGACTTATACTACAACTACTTATATGCATTTGTTCAGCTCTGGCCTGCTCTTGGCCTTGCGATTAAACAAGAGGACATCCATTATGAACCGCTCTACGACGGAGCCCCAAACCTCTATTTCATTATCGAACATCTACATAAGTCATCTGTACTCCTCTCACCACCGCATAGTCCCACTGCTCGTCTCAATGGAATAGAGTGTCTATTTCGGTATCAAACAAAGAACTCAGATCTAGCCGGTACCGATACTAGAGAATCCAGCCAATACGGCGTTGGCATGGAAAACTGTATTCCTGAGCCAGCTCTACAGCATCAGATGTCAGATTTGAGCGACGATACTCCCGACAGTGCAGTCCATGATTGCTATTGGGAGGAGCCAATCTTAGATGCTTTTTCCGGTTACTCTGGGCACTGGGACGATGCGGGTTACCTGGCTCAGATGGCACTATACGTGACCATTGGTATCAGGAAACGTATGCGTGGCTTGCGATTATTCCATCTGGATACTCGACCCTCACTGCTTGAATTGGCCCCTGCTATCTGGAACGCTCACTATCTAAAGGTTCGAGAACTCTCTCATAAGAATAGAGGCTCTGTCTGACGAGACCTAGGTAGTGGCGGGTCATGCAGCTAATATTCCCATTATTTCCACCATTCTGGCTGCATCATCGCGACATCAGTCAGTATTTTTACAGGAAAAAAGTAAAAGACTGTTACCAGAAGACGCCTCACACGACAAAGACCATAATAGCATAGAAGCCGAAACCGAACCGAACATCTATCTATGTTCCATCCAGAAAAGGCTTTGGAATCTGGTACAAACAACATTAGAGCCGACTATTCGGATAAAAAATGTTAGAATAGGTATTGATACACCCCGGCGCCAAAACATCAATTGGCCCCTCATGGTTTTATCTTCGGACATGGGTTTGGAAGAACTCGAGAATGGAGATTATTTCTATACGCTGGACAGAACTACCGACAACGATTTTGACTTCGAAAGCCCTTATGATCCTCCAGAGTCTCCAGGCGAAGGATATAGGAATCATTCCGACGTAATAGTCGAATATAAGCAATGTCATCGTGAAAACCAGGATATGATCGTTGTTAATGAAGACGCGCTTCCGGGAGTCATTGATGCACTAGAGGAGGAACCAAACTGTTCACCCGGGAGTAGTCTTCCAGATACTCCCCCTATTCGGTCTTCAAGTCTGCTGGAACCACGGGGCTCCTCAACTATTCAGCAATGCCTTCCCAGCCATTTTAGGAGTTCGATCGAAGGCATCGAAGATCTACACACATCCAATTATGTCTACGATGTTACGGGCATTTATGATGATACGGATGAGTTGCCATATAACACCCGGCATACGCTCTGGGACACGGGACAAAATATATATAAGGCCGAAGACGATCCTCCCACAATGATAGATGAAGGGGTGATTGACAACGACTATAATCTTAGTGGGGAGCAGGCAAGTTCCCAGGATATAGAAATATATTGACAACATTGGTAGACCATATAACCGGTAATATATAATAATTATGAGTGCTAGACGCGGCCTGCAGTCGTCGAAGCGTCTCTAAATGCTATCCTTCTCCATCTATTATCACCTCGCACCCAAACGCTAAAGATTTAAACCCCCTATCTGCTCAGCTCTATAACAACTATCCGTTAGTTCGCGCAAGACGTCTGCGTTTCGATACGCGATATTTCCTCGAGAAAGGCTGTGGCGGTGAGTAGTCGCAAAAGAGGATAGCTGCCGAGTCTTATTCCAATTAAAAGTTGTTGTAACGCTTTCGAATTTGGTATCAAACCCATCTTGAGACGGGGTGTGTTTATCGAGCTGCCGGGGGCTTTGCTGGAGCCTTCTTGCCCCCTTTAGGTTCCTTCTTTTTCTTCTGCTCAGGTTTCATGGTGGCGTAGTGGATGAACCAAATGAAAACGCATTCGAGAATGAGCGTAATGAGGACGACGACGAGAATGGTGAATAGATACGGCTGGTCGTTTAAAGTGCGGACGGCTTCATCCGTGGCACCAATCTTGGACATAAATCCAAATTGACCACCGGGAGGACTTGGTAGGTTTGGTTTTTGTTGATCAGCCATTGTGAATTATATATATATATTTGACTTCGCAATGGTATCCGAATTCGCGTGAAGGATTGTTAAATTATTCGATCCGAAGTCGAAAGGTTCTCAGGCTGATGGATGGAGAGCGAATGTGAGAAGCAAAAAGAGAGAGGGCTACGCGCTAGCAAGACAAAAATATTATGGTGCACCAGTCACACTAGAAAGGAAGAAAAGAAGGGAAATTGGACGATGATAGCTTCACTTTTCGCAAGATTAGGAAAAGGGAGAGGAACGGACGAGCCAGGCTTGGGGATCGGGGGTTTACAATAAAGAAAAATTACCTAAGGGTAAGAAGAAACGTAAGTGGTTATGGTCAATCCTACACGACGTCTTGTGTTTAGCATCAGCCATGCGACAAGCGCCTCCTAGCGTTTGCGGTCTCGACTGATGGACTGACGATAGCAAGAATCCCTGTGAAACTCGTGCGTTTCAGACCTGCGGCAGAGTCGACAGATTTAGGAATGGCCAATCATCGATGGGGGCAATGGGGGGAGGGAATTGGTCAGGGCGTCAGCTTCCAGGTTGTCGAGATTCCGAATAGCCATAACAAGTACCTAAAGTAGGAATCTCAATTGATGACTGCGTGGTGTCATGTCTTTTTTTTTTTTCCTTCTTGCTTCCTATATCCTGATGGAGGCTTCACTACCTGATGTCTCGTGCAAGTGACGGTAGAAAGAAGAAGGAGGACGTATTAATCGTACCATCTGTAATTACAAAATATAGCACTTGTACATGTTGTACATTCAGGTAAGTCGCTAACAGTATGGGCCTAAGCTGATTGGCTTCCAGCACATCAACGGCGTATGAACCAATAAAACATGGAAGAGGGTTCCACATGGCAGGTAAGTCCAGACAATGATTGCCGGCGAAACGTATGACCGAATTGGGCAATGGGGGATCCTAAAAAATAATTTCGATATACTTAATATGTACCAATTGAAGCTCATATCTCCCACGCGCGACCCTATCATTCCTCTTCTGCGCCATCGCAGCCATAATAGGGCGGGTAATTGAACGCTAGGGATGCGATGAGCGTAGCACGACCAACACGGTGTCTGCTCTCCAGGCGGCTTGCTGCCGCGGCCAAACCAGCAGCACCGGCATCGCAATGTCACGCCCCATTTCACAGTTCCGCGCAGCTCGCTGGAAGGCGGAAACCGAGATTCAAGAGTATAAGGGCAGAGGAAATTGGTCTAACAACGCCAGAAAAGATCGAGGAGTATGGTAACAAGGTGTTCCCTCGTTACACCCCGGAGGAGTTGGAGGTTTTGAGGAAGAGATATACGGGCAAGCAGATGGCCGCTCTCGAAGCCGGTGAAGCAGCAATCGATCCCAAAGACTTGACGATACAAGGTCGGTTACGGAGAGATCCTTATAGGATACCTTACATCGACGACTTTAGCAAGATTTACCCGATCATCGACAAGCGCCCCAAGGTCCACCACCCACCCAACCCATTCGCTAGGTTTATGACGGAAGAGGAGGATGTTGCAGACCTTACCAGGCGCCTCGAGGCTTTAATACCGAAGGACGTGAACTTCGAAAACCTACCTCAAGAAGAGGTAGAGAAAATTTTAGACCAGCGCATCGATTTCCCGTTGGAGGAAGCCAAATATTTCCTCGAGCCGGAAACCCTAGCAGGCGCCCACGGCCCTTCAAACTCGGCGGTCGCGCCGGCGCTGGGCAAGAAGCTCGCCGGCGTGGAGGGTATGTACAAGCCGCCGATCGACCCGGCGGACGAAGGCAAGGACGACCAGGGTATATACCAGGATCTGAAGAGGCGGACGGGCTTAAGCGTGCGAGACATCTTGGATATCAACAGCAAGATCCTCGTCACCCGAGTGGTTCACAACCAGACCCGTCTAGGAAAGATCCGTAGCACGTGGATTTTGGCCATCGCCGGCAACGGAGACGGGCGACTCGGTATCGGCGAGGCCAAGTCTGTCGAAATGGCCGTGGCTCGACAGAAGGCTAAGCTCCTGGCCATCCAGAACATGCAGCCGATCCGGAGATACGAGGACAGGACTATCTACGGCAACGTCAAGGCTAAGGTTGGCGCGACTATAGTCCAAATAGAAGCCAGACCCCCTGGTAAGTCTTTTTACCCATGCATACAATTACCCCTCCCCCACCTTTTTCTACTATACAGAATAATATATATATATATGCTAATATATTCCTCCGAAAAAGGCTTCGGTCTGCGCGCCTCGCATCGTCTCTTCGAGATCTTCCGCTCCGTCGGTATCCGCGACATCGCGGCCAAGATGCCGCGGGGACGAAACCCGATGAACTCGGTCAAAGCCTGCGTGCAGGCCCTGCAGAGCCAGAGGGATCCCGAAGAGCTCGCCGCCGGTATGGGCAGGAAGTTTGTGGATTTGCGCAAGGTCTACTACGGTGGAAATGTACACTAAAGCGAACAAAACTACCTTGTAAAAATATCGTGTAGATACACCCGCCCTCCAAATGAAAGTAAGACGCAACCTAACTGTGCGCTGTATTTTCCGGTGTAGTTGTGTTTTTTTTTTTTTTTTTTTTTTTTCGTTTATTATTGGCCTAACTGGGTATCTTTATTCTTGTACACATTATGCTGTCTGTACCGAGCCACCTAAACCCGAAATCTTGATGGTATCGTATCCTCATTTCTCGCATACCTCGTTAAACCCTGATCAGAAAGAGCTGCTACATATTAAGTTGACATGTACCAATGCTCTTCTCAGCACGAATTGTACGGTACAAACCAAACAACCCCGCAATACGGCTCCTTATACGTATCGAGCACGCGGACTCATCGAACCCCGTTCGCATTTAAAGCCACGACGTAAGTCTAGGGCCCCGAAGATAAATACGATGCTCTTATACGCAAGTCGCTGCATACCGACTTGCGCCGTTATGTGTGTGTGTGTGCGTGTGTGTGTGTGGTGCCTATTCTCTCTGTCTCCCGTGTTGCCTAGGTACCTAGGTAGGTAGCCTTATCAATCGAACCGCTCAACCGCGGGTCTGGTCGCCCCACTCGATCTCCTGCTGCAGCACGATGCTGTAGACGCTGGCTTTGAGCAGGGTGAACACGAGGCTCGTCTTGCGCTCGAGCTCCCGCAGGCCGTCGAGGATCTCGGTCGTCGGCTGGCCGGCCATAGCGTCCAGTACGGTCGCGAGCTGGTGCGGTTGTGAAGTTGCGAGGTTAGCTGGGGGAGGGATGCGCCGAGCTATGGGATTGTGCTTTCGTTGGGGGTGTGGATAAGGGATGGGGGGGAATATGTCATGGACATGTTAGATTTGCGTAATCGCGTTGTCGCGTTTAGGCCGGCGCGGTTGGATGCGCTTGTGCGTGTGCGTGTGCGTGTGTTGGGCAGAACAGACTCTAGGGTACCTAGATAATAAATAGACTTACCTTCTTCATGTTCTCGGCTAGTCGCTCGTATTCGTCAAGGACTTCCTGCTCGAGAGGTGTGACGTCGGGAGGTAATAGGAGGGGATTAGGCGTCTGGCCTTCCATGGCGATGGGAGTTGACGATTGTAAGGAACCCTCAACTACCTATGTGTGTGGTTGTGTACCTAGGTATGTTTGAAGAACGCGGAATGTGAAAACTTAGGTAGGTTGGTTAAAGAAAACGCGTCTTGCTATCGGGTATGGAGGGGTTTACCTTTTCCGGCCCTTTTTGGATATGACATAAGTCTCCGGTCCCCACTACCTATGGGAAATGGAAAACGGGCGGTAAGGTGGAAAACCAAAGTGCTAGAGATTTAATTAGTTATGCAGTTTACTAAAGTCGAACGGTCGCACAAATACCTAAGGTACATGTATGTAGGTACCTCAAAGTTGTACCTCCCGATACAATGGCTCAGGAACCCGTTCGGCGATAAGATTAGATTCTTCTCAGCCAATCGCGCTGTCTGAGTTAATAATGGCTTGAGACGCCCCCGGAAATGGGATCTCGGATATACGAAGTACATTCCAGGACTTCTTTAAGCTCCCCAGTCTCCCACGCGGGTATCTCACTCTCTCAACACATTTCTTTACATATCGCTCTTTCTTTTTTTTTTTTTTTTTTTTTTTTTTTTTTTAAGTGATCTTTTTAAGGATGTCTTCGCACCTCCGAGCCTCATTCGATATGTTTGTCCGGAACTCCGAGGAATATCCACTGCCTATGGCGGATATATATGAGGATAGACAAACAGCCACCAGGAACAATGGGGACAAGCTTCGGTCTGTTCCTGTTTGCGTCGGCCGACTAGAGTCTAGACTTGGCGTGGATGGCTCGCTCTTGGGGAGTTATACTAATCTACGAGCACTTTCATTACATAGTAACTCGCCTCTTATACCTAGGTAGCTTAGGCGGACAAGTATAGAACTTATGTGTATTTGGTAGTAACTAGCAGTTATCCGTATTCCTGGATCTTGCTTGCACTGCACTGGCTGAGCTACGTCCGCTCACAATAGTCGGTTTCCGACTCCCGAGTCTCGGCCGTGGATGGTTTACCAACCGCCATCATTCCTTCATGTGGCTGGAACTTAAATGGAGTAAATAGATCATACCACTATTTTTATCATCCTCCCGAATAGACAGACGACTTAGGGATAACCTTGCTTTCCTAAACGAAAGAAAACCACCAAGCCACCAACTAAGAGATCAGCAGTCTTATATTAATCTGCCTCGAGAGATATTTGTCGCTGGGACAACCATGGTGGTGTTAGAACCGGTGGTTGCTACCTCGTTCCCACGATTTCCAGACCTGCCAGCGGAGCTGAGGTATCTTATATGGCGCTTTGCCCTGCCGTGCCGCGTATTCGAGATCCGGAACGAAACCATATCTACCAAGCGAGACGGCGAGGCCGACGTTACCAAGGAATTAGACCATGAAACCTGGCGGTCCCGCGGCTCAGACCTAGTGGCCGTGGCGTTAGCTCCGCCGGTGCTGCTTTCGGTGAACCGTGAAGCGCGGAGGTTCGCCTTGCGGTCTGGATCGTGGAAGTTCGTCGGCAGCCGTCCCCGTGGCGTGTGCTGCGTGTTTAAGCAGATGACATGGTTCGACCCGTCAAGAGATACGCTGTGTTTCGACGACTCCGTATTCCCGCACGTTCAGGGGCACGTTACGGAACAGAACGGCCTCGTTATGGAACACGTCAACAACCCCGCCGTCACCAGGTTCTACTTCGGTAGTTCTCCTGCGAGCCCGATCTGCGTGAGTCTTGCGGCTCTATCGGGCGCTTCGGGGAAGTTCTTCGTGGAGCAGTGGAAACGTAAGAGAGGTTTCTGGTCCGGCGTGCCGCGGTATCTATTCTACCACGACAGCATACTGATGCACCTTGGTAGATCGGCCAAGGTACAGGCGCTCTTTGGGAAGGGAGCTGATAGATGCCATACTCTTCTCGTCAATGCTCACGATCGTGGGAAGCTAAGGCAATTAAAAGAGCTATACGTTGAGGAGTCTGATCCGGCATATCTCCAGGTCAGTAATAAGATTTTAGTATTCCGACATCATTCCCTCTATGAAGTAGCACGGTCTCAGGCGTCGCTTATAAGAGTTAAGATCTTCGTTTAGTTCACTTGATTCTGTCATTGCCACCCGATATAATGTAGCTGCTAACAAGTAAATATGTCATAGCGGAGAACTGCAGATTGGCTTGAACACATCGTAGATGAGGGCGAGAAATACATCGAGCAATGTGGGAACGATCTAAGAGACCTTTGGATCAGAGCTCAGGATGGCGTCCCATCCTCAGCTCTCATAATCTCGTCGGATCAGATGAACGTACAGACGAGATCACTGATAGATCCCGGGGCCGTTCTTCATACCATACAGCAATTCGACCACGCCCACTCCTGGTGTCGAGAGGTCATTAAGACCATGCCTCACATGGAGCCCGTAATTCATTTTCGGCTCTGCATCACAGATCACAGTAATGAATACCGCAAGAAGAGGAAGAAGAAGCCTAAGCCCATTGGAAACAAAAGTCCACCGGGAATGAATACTAGCATCAGTCCAGAAAACAAGTAGCCTTGGACTTTCAATATAGGTACCTAAATCTATATTTTCAAGCTGTCCTCCCGTGTCTGATCCAATTGGGTGGTCTGCCCTTCTTGAGCTTGTAAATCCGTAAGGCAGTCTTACAAGCGCCTCCCCAGCCAAGCTGCTCTTTCTGCCACCTCCTACTTCCCGCATCTTTAAATAATTTCTCCACCATCATAACCGGCTCATCAAACGAATCCGACCCGACCCCTTCCTCCTCACCCTCCTCCTCCTCTCCTTCATTCTCATTGCCCTTCCCTAGCGCTGTAAGTCCAAGCGCCCCAACATACGGATCACTCTGTCCTTCAAGATCCCTCTCGGGCTTTTCCTCGGTAGTGCTAGCACTAGTATTATTAGTACTATTACTGTCACTATTGCTATCACTCGCAACCTCGATCCACACCTCGGCCTTGCGGATCGAGTCGGCGTATATGACGAGCACGGCGACGAAGACCAAAGGCACGGCGACGGCCCAGAAGACGTAGAACATGGGTCCCGTGGGGCTGAAGGGGTCGCTCATGGATAGGATGCTGGAGACGATGGATAAGGGGAGGAGGATACCTCCCATGTACGAGACGCGGTCGAGGGCATGCTTGTTCTGGTTGTCGGCGGCGACGGTGCCGTTGCCGCTGCGTGTTGTGCGGTGACGGCGGGGAATTAGCTCTGTTGGAGGAACGCCCCTTGTATAAACGGGTTGTTTTTCTAGTGGAGGGGACGAAGTGCTTGGGGTATTGGCGTTGGAGTTGGGGGGCTGGGTGGAAATAGGAGCGAGATGACTCAGGAGGGTGACGTGTCGGTTGAGCCGGGAGAGTAGGGATTCCCAGTCTGATTTGGAGGAATAAGTGGTACCCGATGTCTCGAACAATCTCTCGTGGAGCTCGGCGCTGTTCAGATTCCGCTCCAGACTCTCCTGGGCTTGCCAGTATAGCGCTGTCGTCTGATGTGCGCTAGAAGATATATTTGACGCGACCGCGTCGAAGAATCCGCTCCATTGGTGCACGACGAGATCTTGTACCAACGAGCGTATATCTACGTCGTTGCTAGGATCACCATTCCACTCTTCTGATAAGCTACTATATAGTAGCGACTCGAAGCTCGGTATCTCGTCGTCCACTGGACGGTCCAGCAGAAGAACTGGGCAAAGGTATTAGGAATCATCTTTCGGATAGGATGCCTATACATAGGGGTATACTTACCATCGGCTTTGGCACACTTCCATAGCGAAGCGCGGCAGAACATGACCGCTTTCTCGTCCGAGATAGCATAGAGAGGTGGCTCTCTAGCGATATCGTCATCATCTTCGACACGGGCACTCCTCGCTAGCAGAGCCCTCTTCACATCTGCGGGTAGTCCCTTTGGCATCGAGACCAACTCCGGATACTCAAAGCAAGCAAACCTAGCCCTAGTAGCCGCACCGTCTGCCTTCCTCCGTCTCACAAGAGGCCTATAGCTTAGCCTCCCAATATGAGCATCGATAAAGTCCGCGTCGATGTCCAGCAAGTCCGTTAGTGCCCGGGTGTAATCCACAGACAACCTGTGCAGAACCAGGAGCCGGCGTCGTGGCTCGGGTCTCTGCGGCGCTTCCCCCTGCCCCTGTATATCGGCGCGTAGCTTTTCGGCACTGGCAAAGTGCCGCCGGGAGCAGCGGTGCTGATTTTCAGTCCACTCTAACGCGTAAGCGGGACCTCGCAAGTCCTCCTGCGCCATGGGACGGGATTCCTGTAGTATTGCTTAATATATATTTCGTTCAGACCTTGGCTTAACGTCTATAAAAAGGTGATTCCCCGTAACTATCCCAGTGTTCTTTCTTCTCTCTCATGAACCTATAACTTCCGATTCATAAGCCCACACACAGTGTATCGACTAATCGATGAAATAAAAACTGTATTTGTAAGTTCGTCTCCGAGAACGTTTCCCGTGAGGCACCCGAATCTATTTATTCCAAACCCCTGTTCTAGGATGTCAATCCCTTAAGTAGCATTCGGTAAGGCGGCTCTGACTACCTACTTAGTCCATTTGATATATATATTATATCAGCACCATCATCCAGAATAGCGTAGCATCCAAACTAAGAAGGAAAGATAAACATGGTTAGTTAGTTAGTTTAGTTAACTAGTTTTTAAGAAACATATCTGATCGTCTGCCAGCGGTCATATATCAACCACATAGAACCATATAGGACACTGAAGGGGTGCATTTGCTATGTATTATTACTCACTTCTATTACTACCTTGTGTACCTAGGCAGCACCACCCCAGATCGGGATCGGATCGGGTCTCAGGGGAGGTAGTATACATGACTTCATTTAGAAGGCAGCCTCGTGCTTAGTACTGTGCCGGCAAGTTGGTCACAGGGAATACTACTACATGACACCACCCCCTCCATAGAAAAGTCAGGAGGTCAGCCGCAGGAACCCTCCATCATGTATTGTACCCACACGTCCAACACGCATATTAATCTTTGCGGTTGGTTGGTTATATCTTAACAAAGAAAGAGAGAAAAAAAAAGTCATCAATAATAATGTTATTAGCAAAATCTCGTATTTCCCGTATCGGTTACTCCTTTCTTTCTCATTCAGATAACTATATGTACCCTACTTACTTTACTTAACTTCGACACTCTATAAAATAAAATGTTAGGAAAAAGCTACCTGTTATGTCTGTGATAAGACCTCAACACCAAGATACCATTCGTAGCGCAACGTAAACCATTTGACAGAGAGACCAAGAAAAAAAGAAAAAGAGACATACACAGATACACACACACACTCCAGGAAATGGGTAGGTAATGAATGCTATGCTATCTCACAGGGCAAGCAGCGCAGCGCGGGCTGTTTTTCTTGTTATCGTCTGAAGACCTTCTAACAGGAACAAATTGGCATAAAGGGCGATGAGACCTTATTTGTAACTGTCATACAAATCAAGGCCAACGAGCAAGTGAGCAAAGTGAGCAAGTTGCCGCTATAATTTTCGCGAGTCCCCTTTTTCTTGCGGTCTTCCGTCCCAAAAGTGAAACATCAAAAAAATAAAAAAATAAAAAAACTCCCTTCGTGCCCGACAAAAAAACGCCGTACATATGAATGCTTCTTGATGCCGCCATCGGTTCCCCCGTTCCCTTCTTCGTGTTTGGATCCTGGTCACAATCTTCTCCCTCGACATGAATATCAGGACAGAAGGAAAAATAAACGTCGTAAATGGACGGTGAGTATTTTCCCGTTTATTTCAAGGCTCATAGTACAAACCCGCTGGCGATGCGTAGAAATCAACGCTGCGTGGCAAAAAGAAATGGGATATCACGTTTCAATGACCACATACAAGCTTAGCCGCCAACACAGGCTATGCTGCTGGATGCGAGGAGACAAGTATAGATCGAACCATCTGCTGTACCAGTTGAGATGCTATTCCAGCACGATCACCTGTCACTGTCGTAAGGGTCGCCATCGTGGTGTAATGTCACACTATTGAATTCTTCGAACGGGTCGGCTGCTTCATTGCCAGGTGTTGCCAGGCCGCTGTCCAAAGGCACACCCTTCATCTGTCTCGAGCCGGTGATATCGACGCTTTCGCTCTCCTTAACGTTTCTAAAATTGACCGTGTCGACTCCACGACCCGCGTGAGGAATTATGGGCGGCTTCATATGTCGAATAAGGGCCCATTGCGTTGTCCTGAAAAACGGGTGTGCTTTGATATCGGAAGCTCCAGCCCTCGCGCCCAGTCTTCTCGTCTCGTCTTTGATCAGGAGTTTTCGTATTAATGACTTGCACAGACTAAATAATGAGGTTAGCGTTGTTACTGTATATTAGGTTCAATCTCAACATACTTCGAAATCTGGGGTGCTCCGGAGTGCTCTGGGAATGGTATTTCCTCTCGGAGGATGTTGGCAAAAGTCGCGTTACGATTTTTGCCCTTGAAAGGTGTAGTGCCGTACAACATTTCGTATATCAGGATACCCAATGTCCACCAATCCACGGCACTCGTGTGTCCACTGCCCTTGATGACCTCGGGAGCGATGTATTCTTCGGTGCCTACAAACGAATTCGTCCGGAAGTTGGCGATACACGACTTCGTATCTATCGTAGGGAGCGAAGAAGTGCTAGCACCATTCTTGCCCATGATCATGGTAGGCTTCCCGCCGGGATCCGACTGTTTCGAGAGATCGAAGTCGGACAGCATTATATGTCCTGACTGGTGAAGAAGAATGTCTAGCAACTGCGTTAGTATAGCTCGAGCAAGTAGGCAATGTTAACGTACTCTCAGGCTTTAGATCCCTGTAGATAAAGCCCATTAGATGAAGGTACTCGAGAGCAGCTGTAACCTCCGCAGCATAGAAGCGAGCATCATCTTCGGGGATGCATTTGCCAGGACGAGTCTGCAATGCTCGGAAGAACTCTCCACCGCTGCAGTATTCCATGCAGAGGTAAAGGTGGTCTTCGGACTGGAAGGAATGATACAAGGTCACGATGAATGGGTGATTACTCGTTGCCAGGATTTCTTGTTCAGCCAATGCTCTCTTGATCTTATTACGCTTGATCATCTCCTTCTTGCTCAGGACTGCTTTGGGTCAGCGCGACTCGATAGGTAATGAATAATCATGACAGCGAAAACTTACCCTTCATAGCATAAAGCCTAGAGCTCTTCTTCTCTCTTACAAGGTACACCTTTCCAACATCACCCTTTCCAATGAGCTTAATCTTGTCAAAGCTAGAAGGACCAACTTCAACGGTGCGGACTTTGATCGAATTGGAACTATAGGTCCTACGGAAAGCTAGCGAGTTCTGATTTGGAGGAGGAAGCGCGCCGAGACCATCGTTTTCGGGTACGGTGAGGGCTCCAGAGTCGGTGGAGTGTGTCGTCTTAGCATCGACTAAGCCCAGCGAGGCAGCATTCTCGCCTTGAATCAACGGTTCCTTGCCGAGTTCAGCTGTAGCTGGTCTCTCTCCGCTGCCTTTTCCTTGGTTGAAAAGACCCTGAGCATTAGGAGCACTTGCAACTCTCCGTAGCTTCCGAGCAAGCTCCTCTTTTGTAGCATTTGTGGCTTGTTCTTTTGCTGCCGCACCGTCGGGGCCGTGGACTTTTAAGCTTGGCGTATCCGGCGGACTCGGCGGAACAGAGCCTTCATTATGATGACGAAGACCGGGCTGGCCTTGGTGAGCGAAATAGGGATTCGCATTGGCGGTAGGACTAAGTGCATCGTCCAGGGGATGTCCTTCGCTGGCCGTGGTAGTCGATCTAATCCTGCCGACATTGGTGAAAAATCTCCTCGACTGGCGGAAGCCGACCTTGCTCTCGGATTTCAAGGGATGGTCTAGACTCTTTTCTTTATCGCCATTTGTATTAGAGGAGTTAATGCGGAAGAAGTTCTTCAGCTTCTGGTTGAAATGGCTATTATGGCCATTATGGCTGTTGCTGCCGGTGGAGGCGGGCGACTTGACGGGCATCTTGTCGGTGTCGGTATTGTCGCCTATATCAGAATCCCTTAGGTCAACATTCGGGTGATGCCATGATGTGAATCGCTTTTTGATACGGAAGTGAGGCCCTCGTTTAGTAACGAATGTTGTTGGTGAGGGAGAGTTTGGGGAAGGGTGACTAAGGTTGGAATGGTGTTCAATTGACTCGTCGGACCCCATGTCGGCGGTAGCGCGGCGACAAGCAGTAGGTAGTAGGTAGCAGTAGAAGTAGGTACTATGGTAAGTACAGTAGCACTGCAACAGCAATCAGCGGGCTGTCGTTTGGCTGGATTGTTCCAAACTAGGCCTGGCGTAAGCGCTTGGGGCAGCTTTTGGGGGCAGGTCGGGAAGTGCTGGAACACGCTGGGACAGGGCGGGTTTAGGCGCTATGCCCGGTATGCTCTTGCTTGGTCAGGGGAGCCACTGAGTCGGACCCACAAAGTAGCCAGTGAAAACGAGGGGCAAAAGGGGTGGACCTGAATGGGCTCGGGTCTCCACTTGGCACTTGAGATAGGTAACTGATTGGGATACGTTATTGTCCCGGGTTCTTGCCTTCTTTTTTCTTTTGCTTGCTAATCAATCCAAACTGATCATTATCTCTACATTAAAAAAAAAAAAAAAAAAAAAAAAAAAAAAAAAAAAAGGTATTGTAGGTAATGTCTCAAACTCGGAAATGGAGGCTCTGTTGAAGTAGTTAACCGCCCCCTTATTCCCCTGCGGCGTAATACGCGTAAATATTCTCTTTTTTTTCTTTTTTTTCTTTTTTCTTTCCTTCCTTAACGAGGACTTTCCGAGTATACGTAAAATCAAACTTCGTGTCCTGGGGCCTGCTTTGTTCTCCGAAGGCTGAGGATGCGCTAATAAAACATGGGCCTGGCTAAGGACTTGGGTACGTACGCGATAAATCTTAGATGCTTTTCGCTAGACCTCTTTCGGTCCGCATTAGACGACTGACAGGTACGGGATTTTGCTCGTGAACGTGAACGAAGTAAGGGTTCGGTAAGCGGAAGGGTATTTGCGGAGAGAGAGGGAAAGGGAAATTGACGAATGAGTGAATAATTATAGGAATGTTGAAAGTTGAAGGGAATATGCTATAATCCCTTTAGATGGTTTGAAGAGAAGCACAACTGTGAATTCGGGCTTAGCAATACATCTTAGCTTCTCACTTACATGAGGTAGCCCTAGGTTCAGATTTAGTGAAGTACCTACGGATTTTAGTATGTAGTAGTTTACCCAAGGCATTCTGTACTAACATTTTATACTAAGTAAAGTTGTAGGGCCAGTCTAGTGTGGATATAGGTACATTCATGCTTTCTGTTAAGGCTTCAACTTGGGCGCCACCGTTATTTCCGTTAGGGATTTTTATCGCATGTTCGGGTAACCAGGTATTATATTTGTCCGTTCAATAGACTTATGCTTGTGGAAATTACATTTCACGTGTCCTTGTTGTTCTCGTCTTTTTCTTTATCTTTTCTTTTCTTTTTTTTTAACCCCCAAAATTGCAAAGTACCAAGCAATAAGAATTACAATTAACTTTATAGTTACATTGATTGCTGATGCTGATGTCTTCTATTAGGCAGTATCCTTGCATTATATATATTTGTTTCGAACTTTTCTGGCGAATGGACCAACTGGAATGCGTGGATCCAAATCGAATACTACCTTGTAGTTTCAACGATGTCCCTGTTTATTACGTCATAAGGGAAACTGTGCCGTGGCTGCGCGGGTAAGAAAGAGGCCTAGATTTTTATGGATTGGTCGTTGTTGATGATGGATATTAGCACCGTGAACATAAACGTACCATAACCTTGAGCCACACAAGGAGTAGCCCCATAACACGTCATGCTGTTAAGTTTGTACCAAGGGTATTATCATGCTGGACTTCCATAGGAACTCGACCACTGCGGTACGCCTTTAAACTCAAGCTTTCTTGTTTAACCATGTAACTACCTACCTCCCTTGGACAGTTCAAATGTCAAAACGTCTGCTATGCGTAGTAAATGCATGAAGCTGTGCGGAAGCCCGGTAGAGTTATGCCGTTTGAAAGCCTAACTACCCACCAGTAATAGGTATGCAAAAGAAAATGGAATTCGTAACAAAGCCAAAGGGATAGTCCTTATATAAATATATTACAAGTTTTAGGCTCGAATTATATACATGCTTGTACTGCATCCTATATACATGGGGTTAACCAAACATAGAAGTAGGTAAAGTAATTATGAAGTCTATTACTCCTTTGATGTCACGTCTAGAGACCTAACCTGTACGGCCAGATAGACCAATTATATTTTATCCAAGCCACGGCCCGGCAAGGCAATGATACTATCATCATCAATAGACGTCTTATATCAGACAATTCCTAGCGTCTGCTTCAAGTATTCCTCTTCAGTGGGAGCATTCTCGTCCTGTTGGATCAGGAGGCGTCTTAGTTTCCGCTTCCTCTCTTTATATTCTTGGTCGTCCTCGAGTCGCTGTTCCGTGATTGACGGCGTGACTTGATTCCCATCCTCATCGAATAAGTACTCCGGGAGCTTATCAGCATTGCGTTTTAAAGTCGAAATACCCTCGTTCTGGTACCCGTCTCCCATGTACCACACAAACGATCTGAAGTGCGCTTTCTCCATGTGTTCCTCGAATTCTGTTTCGGTTGCGAACCTTATAGGGGTATCCCTTGCTGCGCACTTACCCCACTGACAGATTAACGGGTCTTCCTCCCCGTGGACGAGGAAGACATGTCTGCGTAATGTCTTCATGTTTTGCAATTCTGCTGGACAAGGGTGACTGGAGGAACGCTTCCATTCACATAAAAATGGCGCGTATTCAACTTTAGACCGTAGGTACCATTCTCTAGCCGAAGGCGTAGGGTCACGTGGTGGTCTTCCACGCCGTTTCGGTTCTTTAGAGGGTTCTTTCTTGGGCGCGCTGGGCTTAACATCCTCTGCGTCGCCTTGTTTCTTAGCTGAGACGGAACCCTTCGGCCTACCCCTTTTCTTCGGTTGAAAACTGGCCCCTTCTATTCCATGTTGTAAAGGAGCTGGAGGCAGAATGACGGAGATATTTCTCGTCGTCGTCGTAGGTTCTCGTCTAGGCTGTGATTCCTGACTTATCTCCAGAGATTGTCCTTGCCTAATATGAGATGGCGAGGATGGTGCTGATGACCTAATGTGGACGGCTAGCTGTGACCTAGCCTGTGATGGAGATGCTGGGATGGCCGTAGAAGGCCCCTGAACCTTTTCTTCTCTGACCGAATTCTGCTGATTCGAGTGGAGTGGTAACGGCGCTTTAGGGATAGTTTTCTGGCTTGGTTGTAATATATCCGAGACGACAGCAGGTATAGGGATATCTTCCCCAAGCTCATCATGAAGGCTACTAGAGAAAGAATTCATTGCGAAAAAGCGCCTAGTCGCGCTCTTCTCAGCCATAGCATAGCTTCTTTGGTTACCGTGCCATAAAATGTTTTACTGTTCTTTTACTCAGTTAGAGCCAAAAAAAAAATAATAACAATACGATAGATTATAGTTATAGTTGAAGTTTGAATATTACCTGGTATCGAATATGGACAATTTCTTGTGCTCCTTTTTTGGAGGATATAAAGGATATAAAAGATTCCCTGCAGAGACGATGGTTTCACTTAATCGCGTTGTTCAATCGATTTGTTCAATTGATTGAATTAATTCGTACATGGGAGTTAATTAAAAACGGTTAATTACGCGCGATAACATTCTTAGAAGTTGCCTTTGTACGGTTGATTTCCGTTACGACACGTAATGGAAAGGTACGTTTAAGGTACAGTTACAGTACTTCGATAAGGGTTTTTAGTTGGTCATAGCTCCCGGCATGAACTGACCCCGAGTGGCTTCCCCCCCATTGCTACGCTCTCCACGCTCTCTAATTACTGATGCTGCACGTCATCGCCTTTAGCAACATCGTACCGGAGGAGGTGCATTAGGTATTGAAACTTATTATTCGACCGCCGGACTATTGCGACATCTTGTGAAATTTGTCATCAGTATACTAAATTTCTGACGAGGAAGTGGAATTAATAATCGTTATCGCGGCACGTATCATTCTAGAATTATTTTGCGGAGTAGACAAAAGGTGAGACGGATCGCCATTTATAAGTGAACCTCGGGATCCGGTCAAGATCAGATCTATTCTGTTCCAAACAATATCCAGCTAGTTGTAGTAGAGAACCTTGTGTCCCCAAGAAATATTCGCATCTATTATACCTAATACGATTCATATTGAAAAATGGCTTCCAAGCTGTCTTCCAAGTTATTCGCAGTTGTTGCCGGTGCTGGACCAGGCACAGGTAAGCACTTCATGACCTTAAGATAACCTCCGGATTCACTAAGTCTTCCCAAGGCCGAGCATGTGCCATCCGTTTCTCGAAGGCCTACCCCGTGGTGCTTTTGACCCGTACAGCCGAGTCGTACAAGGACACTGTGGCAGAGATCAACAATGCTGGCGGCAAGGCAATTGGTATTAGTGCAGATACCTCGGACGTCAAGTCACTGGACTCGGCCTTTGAGACTATTGCAAAGGAGTTACCGGGTCTTAAGCTCGCTGCGGCAATTTACAACGTCGGTGCTGGGTTTCAGAGGAAACCATTCCTCGAGCTGAGTGTTGAGGACTTCGACGTCGCTGTTGGAGGCAATGCGTATGCATAAACGTTTTTCTGAAACTCGGTCGTCCTAAACTAACAAACCGGACAGTCGTGGCCTCTTCAACTTTGCTCAAAAGACTCTTCCGCTGCTTCTAGAAGCAGTGCCCGAGTCGGAGCATCCACCTTCCCTGATCATTACGGGTGCTACCGCCTCTATCAGGGGCTCGTATCTGTTTTCAACGATGGCTGCCAGCATGTTTGCTCGGCGAGCCCTTGGCCAGTCCCTGGCCCGTGAGTTCGGACCCAAGGGAGTGCACGTAGCACATGCTATTGTCGACGGGGTTATCGATATTCCTCGGACGAGTCACTACAACGTGAACAATGGCGCCGAGGATGGTAAGATCAGGGCTGATGCGGTTAGTATCCCGTACTACTTACCCCCCTTTTTCAACGCTAACTGAAAACCAGATCGCCGAGAGCTACTGGAACTTGCACACTCAACATCGTTCCGCGTTCACGCAAGAGATAGATATACGGCCCTATGTTGAAAAGTTTTAAGCTCCGTTTCCCAATCGCTACCGGAAGGCCGGAGCTGTAGTTATGTCTTTTGAGACAATTGGGCTTTTAAACACGTGTATGGATATGAGCACACAAATATAAATAACTCGAATTCGTTGAATTTGACCTTGTGATGATCATTAGAACAAGCCCGATGAGTACAAACTGCGTGATACATATTCCCGTCAACTCAAATCCTCAAAACATCAATACAGTGGTAGAGTGAAGGGGATTACCTCCTCGTACTAACCACCCTGCCTTGGAGAGACAATAAAAATCATCATCGAGTAACTCGATGCTTCCCTTTTGAATCAATCTGATTGGTAGATATGGTCTACGTAAACCTAAGTCAGAAGACTAAACCCGTCAATTTAATAATAGGTCCCCACTGTTCCGCATGATTCAAGACCAGTAGTAGCTCGACCTACGCTGGATCTTTGCAGTCCAAAATGCGATAGGTAATGTTGAGCTATCGGCATGCCGTTGGTTTTGACCAGCTGCTTGTTTAGAGTGCCCCCCTTTTCAGGATAGGACACTGATTTGCTTCGAAGATTTACTAACTCCGTCACCCCATTACGATGAGGTAAGAATCAGGCGCCTGCAGCTACAGGTGTACCATCGCCGGTACCAGGAGGTTGGCTTGAATCGGCGGAGTATCCTGCAGCTGCCGCTATCCGTTCTGCTTCTTTCTTATCCCGGATTGCTTGTGTTTCTTGCCTCAACCTCTCTAGATTCCAAGCACCATCATCTTCGTCTTCATCCTCGGACTCATCTTCTTCCGTGAATCGCCAGTTGCCACTCTCGAACAAAGCACGGCCAGTCGATTCCTTGGCTTGGCGGGCCTGTTCTTCGGCCGCCTTCTTATCTAACCGCTCCTTCTTCCACTTCGCAAAGGTTTCCGGAGTGACAGGTGTGAGCGTTCCAGTAAGCTTGTGTCTCTCCGACTCCAAGAAATCTTCGAGAGTAAGAGTTTTAAGGGGAGATTTGTCCATAAGAGCCTTCTCGGCTGCGCGTTGTTCTTTCGTTTTAAGCACGAAACTAAATCAGATGGTGTTAGAGAGCCTATTACACGAATCAAATATAGTGGGGGACTTACCCTGGTGGAAGAGCGTGTCTATACTTGCACTTGTCGCCTCCGTTCGGACACGTCCAGAACCAACCGTATTTTCCGTCTTCAATCGCTTCGATGAAGTATTTGCAGACTTTGTCGGTCGTGGTAACTTGATTGCCCTTTTTAGAAAGGACTACCTTTCGCAGCTTCTCTTCATCCCAATCATCAGATGTCTCCTGCTTCTTCTTCTCTTCCTCTTCTGCACGACCATCTGTATATAGATTCTTCTTCTCCGTCTTTCGTTCGACCGAGAGATCGTGTGCGAATTTACACTTCTTTCCCTTCTCACAGTTCCCTTTCTTGAAAAATATGCAGACAACGGTCTTGGGATCGACACCGAAGGGGACTTTCTGAATCTGCGCTGGCTTGTTGAGCAAAGCCTCTGCTTCTCGTTTCGCATCTTCGGCGGCCTTCTTCTCGCGGGCTCGAGCCTCCTTCTCGGCCTGCTTCCTCTTCTCTTCTGCGCTGCCTCCGGCTTTGGCTGATGCTTGAATCTGCTTAATGTGCTTTTGGGCGACAGAACCCTTCTTGTTTTTCATGCCAAAGGTCTTGTCTTCGGCAACCTTCGCAGCCGAAGGCTTTTTGCCCTTGGGCTCTTCCTTCTTCTTTGGAGGCATCTTGAGAGGGTGTCGCACGAAAAGTAAATTGAAGATCCTATCGAAAAGAGTGACCAGTAGTCAGCTTGTTAGAGCAGGGGTTCGAGCAATAATTGAAGCCGATCACGTTATATAGAAGAAATTGTTGCGCTTCGGCGAAAGATGTCTTCTATGCAACCCGAGGATAGGGCAATTGGTTTAATGATCACAAACACTAAGGATGAAAGATGGTGGGCTATAAACTTAGCGGGGGGTACCTACATACGTAGGTAGTTTTCGGAACCGCGTCACGTGAGTCAGAATGTGGCGTCTTAGTTTAGCGTTTAGCGTTTACATAACGTCAACCACGGGTCAATCGCCCACACGGGTCAGTCGCCCAGCAAAAATACATACAAAATACGTCTGTGCGTAACCGTGCACTTTAATGAAAAAAATTCCTATTAAAAATTGGTTTTTAAATATAGATAAATATTTAAATGAAAATAAATACAATATTTTTTTCAATTTATGTATTATTTTTTTAAATTAATAAAAAATATAAAACGTAAAAATGGGTTTAAAATCGATAGTATTTTTTATAATTTATATTATAGTGACACGTTATTTTTTTCAATTTTTTTATAAATTATCTTTATTATTAGAATATATATTTTTCAAATCCGGGAATTTTAAATTGAAAATTGGTAAAGTTATGAATTTTTGAAAATGTTGATTTTAGGTGATATTTCGATTGAGCGACTGACCCGTGGATTACGTTATTACATATGCGTGTATCAGAATCAGCCCGTCCGGCACGTCTCTAACAGCCACAGTACCATCGCCCCACATACCGCAGCAGTTCGAGGTACAATCAACCCCAGAGGTAAGTACCTTAGGTACATACCTACCTACATATCCGACATTACGACGCTGATAGAAGCTCCAGCTGGCCTCAATTTATCTAACACGGACATGTAAAGACAATTCACCCACCACTCCAAAAAGCCATTCACGTTCTTCTATACTACTTCCTATAGGAGTAGTCAAGAGACTCGTTAAGAGGTACATACGTAGTAAGATTTCCTATAACCTCAATAATGAGCAATGGCACATTATTAACTTTAATATTCTAGCTTCTCTCAAAGAAACAACTACCAGTCCGATCCACCTCAACTCAACATGATCTCCGACGACGATCTGTACACCCTAGCCATCTTCCTTGGCTCGGTGGCTATGATCCTTATCGTACTATACCATTTTTTCGAGGTCAATTCGCAAGAAGACAGCGCCCTTAGCGAGAAAGCCGCGAAATCAGTGCCGTCCCAACAACCTGCAGTTGTGGGAAAGCAACCAGGTGGAACAAAATGAAAGAGACGATGATTTTGTACTGATATAGTACGCGGCGTTATAGAAGACGAGGGACACTATCTGAGATGATTCGTTGTTAATCTATACGGTTTGGGCGTCCAGGGACATGGCCAAGCTATGAGTTACGGAACATCTCCTGGTCAAAGTTTTTGACATAACCCGGATATCTCGATCCCATCCGGATATCCGCTGGAGAGGGAGGAATGAAGTGTGTGCAGTACCAACATACACATGGACACAGCCTAAGAGGGTAGTCTTATGGGTTCCAGAACGCGCTGGGTAGTCTCCATTTCTTTAGGGACTTGTTACCCGTGGAAAATCTTTAAATAATCCAATCGCATGAACATTAGGTTATGCTCTGATTGCAAATCATTTATTCTTTAAGCGTCGTGTTTGGATCCTACGTGATGCATCGAGTCTGCTGTTTGATATGCCGTTTCTGTGACTATTGTCAAAGCGTAGACCTTTTTTATATTAGTCAATGAAAGAGGAAAGTCTCACCTTTTTCAGTACTAAATTCAATCTATTTACGGCATGTGATTGAAAAGCGGTCGTTTTACTACCAAATTTATAGATCTCAATTTGTAGTATGAATCCGTAAACTGCCTGGATGTAATACCAAGCTGACTTACCTCTATTTACCTAGGTATCTATGCAATGCACATAATTGATGTATGTACGTATCCAAGTCCTCGGATACGTGCATGAAGTAGCTGAGTGGGAGTCAAACAGGAATACAGTACATAAACTAAGCGCTAACCCAAATCAGGCAGAAACAACGCCACGTATGGTGGAGACTGTAGACGGTGAAGTGGTTCGCTGGATGATTGTGCGACTCATTGTTTCCCACTACCCGACCTGCCAGCGTCGCGCTCCCTCCCTGATTTCCTCTTAACTGCGCCTCTTTTCCCAAGCAACTTCTGCCTTCTTCTATTCCATCAACAACCCACGCCAAATTCCACAATCCGTCTTCCCTTCTTTAAAAGTTCGATAAGAAGAGAAGAATACAGAGTTGCTTCGCCTTCAATTTTTTATTTTACTTTTTTTTTTATCGGCTACATCCAACTTCGTAAGCCGTTTCCGCCTTGTCGCCGCCAGCTCGCGAGACAATATTTTTCTACCAGCATCTGTTCTACCCGCGAACTATTTCTCGCCATTTCTTCCCTTTCCCAACGCGCAAACGGCTAGTATTCATCTTAGCCATCGCCAACCATTAAACATTCTTCATCACTGTTGATAAACAGCAGTTGTTTCGTAAGCCGTTGCGCTCGCATCCACGCCATACCCCGTTAGGCCAATTCTACCTGCAGCCTAACCCCTTCGACGCGCATCTTCATCGCGTCGTTCTTCTGGTCACATATAACCATCCCACAATCAGCCGTAATCAATCACAATCAATATGTCTGGAAAGCTCGACCAGTCTTTGGACGAAATCGTCTCTACTCAGCGCCGTGCCGGCGGTAAAGGTCGCCAAAACCCACGCCGATCAACCCGACGACCCACGACAACTGCTCCCGTTGGTGGCGTCCAAAAGACCTCGAGACAGCCTCGTGCCGCAGCAGCCAAGCAGATCCCTGCTAAGGCAACTGGTAATGGAGAGAGCAAGGTGGTGGTTAGCAATCTAGTAAGTTACTATACATGATCAGACCTCAAATTTAGATTTAGCTAACCTCATATTAGCCCAAAGATGTGAACGAAAGCCAAATAAAGGTATGTTTCCTAGGGCTTTCGCCCATGGAATTTCGTCGACATCTTCCTTGAAACGCACACTCGTGTCTTGAATCGATCGAAATGATTATCCTCTTACCCAGAGATGGTTAAATCTAGCCAGCACGAAGTTGTCAAAATGCAACGTCTCCTCTGTCGACTACACATGCAGCTTCTGTTGCTATGATGTCAAAGAGTTGAGCTGTCCTTGTCGCGCATCCATATTGTTCGACCACTGGTAGGCTTGGCAACCCTCCATGTAGGCAACAATGCGCAGACGTAAATGGACTATAGCATACCATGACAAGCTGGCCATCTCGGCATACGAGATTGTTATTCTGGCGGGACATCATCCTTTCATATAGGACAATTACAACCCAACGAGCATAGCAGTGAGCAGCAGCGTTACAGCAAAAAGTAGGGGAAGTTTCTACTGTCGATCTCGGCATAAGTATTATTACTTCTTACTCTATATTCGGGCTATGTGGGACAGGCCCTTCTATCTTGTTCTTGGATGCGACAATTCCGTATGGAACATGAAGGTAGCTTTTTAGAGGCACTCTGGTGGTTTCAGTGGGATCGAATCCTTCCTTGGAGTGGATCCAATTTCTAAACCTGAGGATAGCAGTGGCGGATGGCTAATCTTCTAGAGTTGTTTACTCTTTGTGGGGTCGGATGCTGACTACTAACGCTCACTGCGTGCTCGTTGATGTTGACTTACCTTTGGATGCTTAACCTGGACTTTCTCTGTCGGCTAGGATCTCACGACTATCGATATTGACTTACCGCCTTGCGCAAACCTCGAATGGGTTTCTTGAGACTAACCTTCGTGCCCTCCGTAGGAGTATTTCGCGAGCTCAGTTGGACCTATCAAGCGAGTGGAGCTTTCTTACGGCCCGAACAGTGTCAGCCGTGGCATCGCCACCGTCACCTTCGCCAAAGCTGATGGTGCCAGTAAGGCTTTCAACGCTCTCAACGGTCTGCTCGTTGACAACCGACCGATCAAGGTTAGTACATCATAATACCTGCAATCCTGGATAATATGCTCATATTCTGTAGATCGAAATTGTAGTCAGTGCTGCCAAGGCTGCAGAGATAGCGCCTCCAGCAAAGACCTTGACCGAACGCATCACTCAGCCCAAGGCTCAACCCAAGTCAGCGGCAAGTGATAAGAAGGAAGCTGGCTCAAAGGCTACCGGCGCTGGTGCGCGTGGCCGTAAGCGCCGTGGACCCCGTAACAGCCGCCCAGCCAAGAAGACGGCCGAGGAGCTCGATTCTGAGATGGCGGACTACTTCGAGGCCGGAAACCAGAACGAGAACACCAACAACGCCGCACCTGCTGCTACTGGTGGCGATGCCCCGATGGAGGACGAGATTCTAGTATGTTCGCTTCGCAACCCTATTTACTCTATATACTAACCTAGCTATAGTAAACGAGTCAACTGGGACTAGATTGATTTTTAATTGGAATGGTGCCGCATTGCATCGTTGATCTCCTTCCATCACTTGTACTGCTGCAGCTTAACTTGATTTTAGTCTTTTTGCTTTGACGTTTAGCAGTGGTAACAGGAAAGGGCTTGCGTTTACGAGTTCCGCGTGGGTTCAGTCGCCAAATGGAAAATGCACGATTAGGGTTTTCAGGTAGTAATTTGAGAAGAGGATACACGATTCCCGCTACCGAGTTTCGCGTCTTCGTAATGTGTATGATAAAAGAGGTTGAGCAAGTTGTTATTTTAAGTGGATAGGCAGTGGTATTGTATTGTTTACGGCTTAGGTCTGCTTTGCTCCGCACATAAAATACAATAGCAAATAAGCGTATAATTAAGTCCATTGCGAAAGATGAATGTCCAGACTTTGTTGTTTTGTGATGCTCAGTATCGTGGTTGTCGATTATCGCAAGAGTCAAAGAAAATGGAAAGCCAAGCTTAGATCTAGCTAAGATCTCACGTGCACTACGGCCCATTGTCCAAGCTTCACGAAGCTTGGCATATTCAACGACATGTCTCCTCGAAAGACCAGAACACCACACGATTACTATTTTTAAGAGAAAAAAAAAGGGAATTTTATTTCGTGAATGAGCCTCTATGATAGTCAGCTAGGCTAAGGCCTTATATCTTCTTTTTCTATTGAGAGAAAAAGCCGTGTCAAGATTGCAATCAACTCTTTTCGCGTGCGCAAATCATGCCCGCCCCTCCGCGAGCCTGTGGTCTTTCCCAAAGAAATCGCGAGTTCTATTTAAGGGATATACTTCTTGAATCTATATTAACGTTAGTTTTACGTTACGTATAACTTCGGTGTTAGGAAAACTTACTTGTTGACAACTCTCTCGATACCGTCGCAGCCCATCTTAAGAACGTCCATTCTCGGGCCGTATGAGAAACGGACAACTGTAAAGAAATGTCAGTCCCTAGGTAACCAAGAGAAGAGAGAAATTATCATATGAGGGGAGTATGGCTTACAGTGGTGGCAAGGGCTGTCAAACAAGTCACGGCGGCGGGAAGGGTTCAGATCGAAGAAAATGCCCGGAACAACAATAACCTTCTCCTCTAGACAGGCCTGGAAGAAGTTCAAACCGTCCGAGATAGGACCGGGTAGGCCCTCAAGGTTGAGCCAGAGGTAGAAAGTGCTGTCCGGCACATACTTGATCACGAAGCCCATATCACGTAGGCGCTTAACCACGTAATCTCGCTTCTCCTAAATAAATGTGTCAGCTTGCATGAAAATAGGATATATGCTGGGGATGACGAACTCTGAAGTGGTGCTGGAGAGCAGCCATCTCCTTGCGGACAAGGGATGGCTCAAGCATAGGAATAGCGGCCTCCTGGAAAGGAGCATTGGCTCCACCGTCAAGGTACGAACCGCATGAACCGATACTAGAGACAGCAAATTAGCACAATTCTCAAGCTGTAGTATAACTTCCCGAGACTTACGCCTTAATGAACTCCTTGGGTCCAAGAATCCAAGCGATACGCCATCCAGGGAGACGGAATCGCTTAGTGAGTCCATCAATAATGAGAACATCGTCCTCATCTACATCCTCAATGTTCTCGGCGGCCGAAATAGTGGTGCCGTCGCAGTTGCTGGTATAGTTATAGCCCGAGTAGAACTCGTCGCTAACAAGAGTCGCGCGTCCACGGCAAATGTCCTGGATTTCGGCCAACTCGGGGTTGGCAACTACTCTGCCCGTAGGGTTTCGGGGGTTTGAGGTTATGATGACCGAGGTACCTCGGGCAATCTCTCTCGCGATCACATCGGGATGAATGTGGTAGCCATCTTCCTCAGAAAGAGGTGTGGGAATGGCAGCAAACTAAGGTACCTGTTGTTAACGCCATGGAACGGTGCGGTCCACGAGAGCCAACTTACATTCTTGAAGAGGGACAGCATCTCATTGTAAGCTGTGTAATCAGGAATGAAGAAGCCGACGTAGGCATTGTTCAACACAGCTGCGATACGGATCAAACCAGCTCGTCCACCAGGGACGATGGCTACATTTTCCCAGGAATATTGGCTTTCCTTGCCTTGACGATGCATCTCGTTGTACATTCTGGCAACGGCGGCACGCAGAGGCTTGATACCAGCGGTGGGTCCATACTCTCTGAGGGCAACAGAGATATCTATGGTAGTGGGACGCTCAAAGCAACCCTCAATGTCATCCTCAACTTCAGGAGCGCCTTGACCAAGGTTGGCCCACTTATCGGGCTCGTCAAGGAAGCCATACTCGGCAGCGCGCTCGGTACACCAAACGACACCTGTGGAGGCACGTGAGGCATCTAAACCTGCATGGGGAAGATGACCCGGGTTTGCAGCACGGAACTGGCGATGGATCTTGGAACTCGTTTCTGCCAAGACAGATCGTTAGTGATTAATTATATACCAACCCAAGACATACATGGACAATAGCATGAAGGCCACGTTTGCCAAGTGCCAAGGCCGCCACAAGTTTATATCAAGACCCGACACAAGGACAGAAACGTGCTGTCCTTGGCGGTATTACAACATGAACATAAATATTCGCGGGGAACTAATTTAGAGTATGTAGAGTATGCAGAGTATGTAGAAATTAAAGATCTTACCATTAGCACTAGGGTCGCCGATGCTGAATCTTCGTCGGGGAACACCAGTGTTCCTATTCCTATTGCGTGGGTTAGTAATCGTGCTGTATGCATTTATAAACAGCTATAGCATCAACATTGAGGGTTTAAGAGAGGATATTGAGATATCATCATAGGGTATGCGATGTGTCATTGAGATTTCGACTACTAAGAGTTAAGTATAAGCTTACATGGAAAACTTGCGATTGTTGAAAGACATGTTCGCGACTTGGTTGGTGAGCCTAACGACAAAATGTCAGAACGGTCAAGGAGGCAACAAGTTGAAGTTATAAGATTAACTAGGTAGAATTTACTCGGCTGAGTATTATCAATTAGCCAAGAGGGGCAGGGCTCCTTTTTAAAAGGAAGTTAATTGTCAGAAGTAGGCCGCAAGATAGGTACAACTTAAGAAAGAGTGGGAAAGGGGGGAGGATGATATCGCGATAGTTGTCGGTGTGCTCTTTGGGTTTCCAAGAGAAAGTGGGGTGCGACAAAAGAGGAACGTCGTGCTTTGGGTGCTTTTGGTCACTTTTTTGGTGCTTTTAGGTGCATGTGGGTTTTTTCCAGGTTGAGTGGATCTTTTTATTTTTTATTTTTATTTTTATTTTTATTTTTTATGGAAAAGTACACGCAAGAAATCGAAAGCGCCAACTTGGAAGAAATAGGGAAGGCAAGTAAGTCATGGGGTGCGGGTCGGTGATCAATTGAGTCTGACATCAAATCTGTCCAATGCGAGAACTTACATTCAATGTTGCTAAGTGAAGAGGAAGGAGGGAAAAAAAACAAGATATTCAGGCAAGACCTAACAGCCACTGTACGGTATAATACGTACCGTCGTTAGGAGTGGAAGTGTTCAAAGTAATATTTTTTTTTCTGGAAGGTGTACCTCGTAAATCCAAAGCAGGTACGGTACCAACCGGTATAAGTGGACGAAAGTGGTGATGGCGTCTACAACTGCCCCGTATCTCTTGCTATCTCTTACGTATTCACATCCAGGTATCTCTACCTCACCTACTACCTAATGTAACAACAGCCATGGTCTGTATTGAGTGGACGTAAGACGCCACAGAATATTCGTCAATTCCAATTCCATTTCCATTTTCCAATTTGAAAATGAGACCCGTAGGAGGCATCCCATCGATGTCGCAGAATGGGGATTGCTGATCGATCTATGCATGCTACCCGACGATATGCATAATAACTTTTGGTAGGATTTCCAGTTACACTGCCTTTCGTTTTTTCCCATCCCTTATGAGATATATATGTAGCACTTACACAAAATACATATAGTGCCTACATACTGATAGTATGGACAGATACACCTACCATTTGTTAATAGGTACAAACACTGAGACTCACGATGGGAGAAACCGGAATCCAAATTAAGGCACGACAATATATCCCTACCCACTACCCTACCTCCTTTATATTATCTTACGTACCCGGCCACAGGAAACAGATATCCGCGAACGAAACAGCATTATGTTCCGTATTAGTACGACCCGCCATGTCTTAAAGCTCCGCTCCAATGTTGTGTCTTTCTGCCTTTCTGGCTTGTTCATTTGTTCATTCACGGTTGAGTAAAATAAATGTAGAATTGTTGGCGTCAAGTCTCGGACAGAACAAGTTATGGACTGACTTACAAGGTAGGCTATCATAAGGTACATACACTGCTACAACATTGTGTAAGCTTAAACCCGGGAATTACACGTCGGATAATAAGTAAGATGGTACATGGCTTCCATATGCACACGCATTTTGGTAGGCTTATGGCTACGCAAACTAAAGATCAACTGAGGGTCAACTGAGGTTTTCTTTCAAGGGGCCTTCAACGGTGAGGGGCAACTAGAGAACCCCTCGTCGGGGATCCCGTCTTTGTATGCCGGGCTTAGTCAAGTAAATGCAAGTTTACATAACGCACATACAAATATTCCACATAGACCCACAACTCGCGCAGGTGTATGTCTTAGCGCCACTTTGCTCAAAATTGCAGGCGCTGAGGCGTTGGCGACTGGCAAAAAAAAAGACAAACGCGTTAGAAAGTTCAATTAACGCGTCTCAATTTCTTGGCAGCATATATCCGCATTTTGATAGCTTCAAGGCTTCAAGCTTCCATTTGCGAAATAAATGCCCTTGTAAATACGCAAACTCGTCAGTGCAACTTCATTAATACACTACGAATATACGAATCGATAATTGCGAATATGGCCCTCATAGTTGATAAGCATCGTCCTCGGTCTCTTGATTCCTTAACATACCATTCTGAGTTGTCAGAGAGGCTTCGTTCCTTGGTACGTTAATCCTGGTGTTTGTCTGTTTTTATCTCATGTCTGACCTAGTAAACTTCTCTCCTAGGCTCAAAGCGGCGACTTCCCTCATCTTCTCGTATATGGCCCCTCTGGCGCGGGCAAGAAAACTCGCATCGTCGCAACCTTGAAGGAGCTTTATGGTCCTGGCGTCGAAAAGATCAAGATCGACGCTCGTGTCTTCCAGACTACCAGTAACCGCAAACTAGAATTCAACATCGTAGCCTCCGTCTATCACCTCGAGATCACACCGTCCGATGTCGGAAATTATGATCGAGTCGTCGTTCAAGACCTGCTGAAAGAGGTTGCACAAACCCAACAAGTCGACCAGTCAGCCAAGCAGAAGTTTAAGGTCGTCGTGATAAACGAGGCCGATCACCTGACTCGAGATGCTCAGGCCGCTCTGAGAAGGACGATGGAGAAATACAGTCCGAATTTACGATTGATTTTGCTTGCCAACAGCACAGCCAACATCATTGCGCCCATTAGGAGCCGAACGCTCCTCGTGCGGGTTGCAGCCCCAACGGTCGACGAGATTGCAAATGTTTTGGCGGATTCGGCTAAGAAAGAGGGTTGGCCTGTTGTGACAGGACTACATAAAAGAATCGCGGAGGAGAGTGGACGTAATCTAAGAAGAGCATTGCTAATGTACGAAGCTGTACATGCTCAAAAGTAGGTGTTTTATCCCATTCATGTCACGAGCCAGCTAACCAATTGTAGTGAAAAAGTTACCGATGATACCCCAATTCCACCGCCTGACTGGGAGGCCCTAATAGCGCAAATTGCGAAAGAGATAATGGAGGAGCACTCACCAGCCCGTATATTACAAGTTCGGTCGAAGTTATATGATCTGCTCACACACTGCATACCACCTACGACGATATTGAAGACCCTGACGTTCAAGCTAATCCCTATGATCGACGATGACTTGAAATACGAGGTCATTAAATGGTCCGCCTTTTACGAGCACAGGATAAGGACGGGAACCAAGGTGATCTTTCACCTGGAGGCTTTCGTTGCTAAGTTCATGCGAATAATCGAGATGTATTTAATGAGCATGGATATGTAATGAGCTCTCACTGCTTCACGGAAGGATGGCATATTTGATCTGCTCGGAGCTTATGGAGTAACGGATGGCTTTATAACTGTGGTGCGGCAAAGCTACTCTTAAAATAATAATTGTAGTATATTTCGCGATAATGAGATAGGGTCCGGCCTAAGCTGAAATCTAATAGGTCCATCGGATTATACGCCCGAAGACCGCGGTTGGAAGAATATGAAGCCGATTCGACATCCATCGTGTTAACCGGTAGTTCGGAAAACGTTGTTGAGTATTGGATTTCCGAAAAGCCGAGTTGGTTCCGGCCCGCATGAGACGTCATCGCGCCGATGGTAAGATCCGGTAATGACCACGTTTAAGAAGCCGAATGCAGGTTCCTTAAATACCAAGCGGACGGAACGGCCGTCGGACGTGAGGCTCTGAGGTCGCATAAATACAACCGTAGGCCATACAAGTTGCATAGCTCTACCTCGGTTAGGGCTAAGTCAAGTAGATCTTATCGCAGCACACCTATCTCGGAGAACATCAAATGGCATGATGTAGTTCCTTAAGGAAGTTTCCCCACGGTCATAGTGTAAGTGACAGAGTTTATACCGGGTATGGATAGTAGCTAATTCGTCTTCCACGATAATAGCTATGGCGCCAAGCCGTATCTCACATGGCTAGCCGGGGAAGAAAGAGAACTAGCTGGCTTTCCCCACACTCTCACCAACAAAAAAAGCGAGCTCTAGACAAGGGCAGAGGGAAGCTTGGCGAAAAAGTGACGCCATTACGATGTATCCGAACGACCCTGTACGGAATTGGGATCCAAGGGTAGCTACCTACATAGGTAAAATCCGAATCGAGAAGTTAAGGAGATATCTTACTTTTCGAGACAAATATACTACCATCGCCACATCTTATCGAGGGACGGATGGTACTCAATGACATGTATGTATGTAAGCAGCCCAGAAATTGAATCCTTCTGAATGGGCACGAGGTCAACGGAGCTGCGGAGGTATTCTGATGATGAAGCTTAGCGCAAACTTGGCTGCAAGGGCTTTGGTTCTAGTCGAAAAGGTGAACGCGGGGTTGAGGGGCAAGGGGGATGAAGGAAGACGAGGCAGTCTTGGAGTTTCTATCGGTCCCCGTTATTGGGATTTGGTGTGCAGTGTTGCAGGCATGAGTGAAGTCTTGACTAATAGGATTACAAGAATTCATTATACTAGCGACAATATCACGACACCGAGGACGTGGAGGTTGTACATTTTGTCCCTGTCGAATGTGACTCGTACTACTCCACAACCCTTGGTTACATCAAGTGACATGTCGTTCCCTACATACATACATAATATACATGAAATATACATGAAATATACATACATGCAGCAGGGCTATCTCTGTGATCTATGCGCTAGTGATAACCACCAAGCATTCTTAAAAAAGCAAAGGAAAAAGCAAGAAGCATGAATCCTCCATCTAGATGCCAATAAATCGTAACAGCTACCGTATCCCCGTTGGACCGGGAAAGACATTGAGTTGCGCACCTGCAGAACTTCCCGTCTGGATCCGGCTGACCTTGCACATAAGGGGGATCAGCCCTGCCAGCGTAACTGATCATACCTATCGTCCGGAACATGGTTGCGACGCTGTTACCCTTCACCTTAAACGTCACCCCATAGTTCCGGTAAAGGTCCATTAAAAATCCCATAAACCCCACGGTGCGGTCTCGCTATTAAAGAAAATGGATTACGATAGGTTACCTCAAGCCCATCCGACTTCGCTGGTAATGCCGTTTGTTTACATTCGTACGTACGGAATTTTTTGTTATTAGCTCGGGAAAACTACTTTGGGAGTCTACCAAAATCCCCAACATGTTCAATACCAAATCCCGGTCTAAAGGGAACAGCGGCCTAGGGCTTTCAGCTAGTTCCATCCTACCCATTCTACATATTGCGACGTAGTAAGGTAACTACAACTACCTAAGACAAGTTTATGGAGGGTGTGAGGTCAATACCAGCCTGCGTGCGTCAAGAGTCAGGTGAATGCGCATTTTCATATCCTCTATCCGTTAGCAAGACACTGAGGCGGCGGCCTGGCTGGGTTTGGCGTTCTAGGCATCGTAATTAAAGAGTGTTGGCGTAGGGAAGGTTCCATCAGATAGTCAGATAGTTTAGATAGTTTAGATAGTCTAGAATGGAGAGAAATGGAGAATGGAGAATGGAGAGAGAAAAGACGGGGGATTGATAACACACCTAGGCGCAATGCGGTCAGCGGTCGAGCGGAAGAAATAAAAAGACCCACATAGACCTAAGCCAGACCCCGGTCCGGGTCGGCGAATCCCCAACGAAGTCCAGTTAAGTGCAGCTGGTATCGGATTAGCAAGGCTTGTCTTGACTAGTAAGTCACGTTTTAGAGGCTAAACACTAACCACCTTAGTGACCTTTAGTTGATCTTTAGCAAGCCTGTAGCTTGCGCTTTAGCTGGGTAACGAGACTGCAAGACCACAGAAGTAGAGAAGTAGCTACCAAAGTAATGAAGTAACTGTTTGTACTTTCTGTACTACCTGCTGTACCTGGAACTGCATATGTGGGCGCACTATACATTTGAGCAATAACAGTCGTTGCTTGCTACGTCCCGCGCCTTGTTCATTTCCATCTTCTCCCAATAATTTTGCCGTAATACAAAAAGTGCCTCGTCCTCGTCACCGATAACTCAGGTCTACTCGTTCGTGATTGCTCTTTGCCCCTTTTCTTCCTCACTCTCTAAACCTTGCACGAAGCTGTAGTGGTTCAACTTGTTTCTATATAACATTCAATCAATATCCTAACCTGGATATCTAGCCATTAATTCTTATTGCGCTCAATAGTCTCTTCTTTTTATCGTGAATTAGTACCCCGCAGTGTTTACAATCAAACCACCACCGTTCAACAACCACTACACACTACACCTTGTCAGCACCCCGCCATCATCATGGGCGAACAATCAAAGTCACCGGTGGTCGCCGAGGCCCATCTGGTTGACACCTATCGTGAGCTTTTCCCAGTAGTGCTTTGCGAACCTATGACTACATGCAATGCTAACTTGAACTTGAATAGACCCCCCGGCGAAGATGCTTGAAAGTGAGCTAGACCTTATTTAAAGGACTATATACAAATACGCAAAGCATAAATGAAGCTAACTTGGAGAATAGAGCATCCTAGTAAACCTCATCTTAGCAGTAAGGCCAACCTAAAAACCACGTTTAAAAAATATAGTAGACCTTCTTTCTAATACAACGTATAGGTCTCGAACACTACCAACAGCTATACAAAGAGTCTATTACCGAACCCGAGAAGTTTTTCAGCACGAAAGCCAGAGAATTGTTGACATGGCAGCGAGATTTCCAGACTGTCCGTACCGGATCCCTGGCCAACGGAGATGTTGCCTGGTTCGTCGAGGGTCAACTAAACGCTTCGTACAACCTCGTCGATCGACACGCATTTAAGGACCCCAACAGAGTCGCGCTCATCTACGAGGCAGATGAACCTAACGAGGGTCGCAATGTGACGTACGGTGAGCTTCTCCGTGAGGTCAGCAGAGTCGCACACGTCCTTAGGAAGATGGGCGTCAGAAAAGGCGACACAGTCGCTATCTACCTACCAATGATTCCGGAGGCCGTCATTGCCTTCCTTGCAGTCACGCGTATTGGTGCTATCCATTCCGTCGTGTTTGCTGGCTTCTCGGCTGACTCATTACGTGACCGTGTCATTGACGCCCAATCCAAAGTAGTGATAACTACGGACGAAGGAAAACGAGGTGGCAAGCTGATCGGTACCAAGAAGATCGTCGACGATGCGCTTAAGCAATGCCCCGACGTAACCGGTGTGCTAGTTTACAAGCGCACTGGCGCAGATATTCCCTGGACTCCAGGTCGCGACTTGTGGTGGCACGAGGAGGTCGAAAAGTGGCCGTCGTACATTGCCCCTGAGGTCATGAACTCCGAGGATCCCCTCTTTTTACTATACACGTCAGGCTCGACCGGCAAGCCAAAGGGTGTTATGCACACCACTGCTGGGTATCTTCTCGGTGCTGCGCTGACTGGCAAGTACGTATTCGACATCCATGACGGAGACCGATACTTCTGTGGTGGTGATGTCGGTTGGATTACCGGCCACACATACGTCGTCTACGCGCCTCTTCTTCTCGGTGTCTCCACGGTAGTTTTTGAGGGAACCCCGGCCTACCCGAACTTTTCGAGATACTGGGAAATTATCGAGAAGCATGAAGTCACGCAATTCTATGTGGCACCGACCGCGCTGAGACTGCTCAAGCGTGCTGGTGATGATTACGTCAAGGCTCACATGCCGAAGTTGAGAGTGCTGGGATCGGTGGGTGAGCCTATTGCGGCTGAGGTTTGGAAGTGGTACTTCGAAGTTGTAGGTAAAGAGGAGGCACAAATTGTCGATGTAAGTTTGAGCCAACTCTTGTGTTCGATGGAGTGAGTTCTAACGGGACAGACCTATTGGCAAACCGAGACCGGCTCGAATGTGATAACTCCTCTAGCAGGAGTAACACCCACGAAACCGGGTAGTGCTTCTCTGCCTTTCTTCGGCATAGAACCTGCTATCATCGATCCGATTTCCGGTGAGGAGATACACGGGAACGACGTCGAAGGTGTCCTGGCCTTCAAGCAGCCTTGGCCCAGTATGGCCCGCACCGTATGGGGTGCGCACAAGAGATACATGGACACGTATCTGAATGTCTACAAGGGCTACTATGTAAGTATGCGGAGTATAGCTATGTGTCTCATGTTGCTAACCAATTCAAGTTTACTGGTGACGGAGCTGGCCGTGACCACGAGGGTTTCTACTGGATCAGAGGCCGAGTAGACGACGTGGTCAATGTTAGTGGACACCGTCTATCGACCGCAGAAATTGAAGCCGCCCTGATCGAGCACCATTCAGTAGCCGAAGCCGCAGTCGTTGGTGTTGCCGACGAACTTACTGGGCAAGCGGTTAACGCGTTTGTCGCTATCAAGAACGGTAGCGAGGCCTCGGACGCCCTGAGGAAGGAATTCATCCTCCAGGTCCGAAAGAGCATTGGACCGTTTGCCGCACCCAAAGCGGTATATATCGTACCCGATCTACCCAAGACACGAAGTGGCAAGATTATGCGCCGTATCCTCAGAAAGATTCTAGCTGGAGAGGAAGACCAGCTTGGTGATGTAACGACGGTCAGTACTTCCTTATATCCCTTTTAGAATTTACACTCATCGCGTAATAGCTATCCGACCCCTCGATAGTTGAAAAGATCATCAACGTTGTACACGAGGCTAAGAGAAAGTGAAGCACATAAGGGCTTTTGCTTCTCCTTTTCTATATTCTGATACCATTCTGTCTTAGATAATGCGGGAGGTTTGGAACGTATAAGATCCGACTAGTGAGACCGATGTTTTAGCGGTTGGGTCTGTCCTTCTGGTGTTGCGGTTTCGGTAGGACTATGAGCTGGGGATTTTAATACTCCGATTTCAACCAATGTTACCTACTTAGGTAGTTTTGGACGTTGCGGTTGAACAACATTCTGTCGACAGATAGCTGAAAATAGCTCTGTGTATAGATAGTGTATCAACATGAAATGGTTGATACTAACTCGTTGCGTTCTTGCAGAAGGGTATTGTGCAGTTCTTCACCCAATGAGCAGTACTTGAAAGATACGTTAAACCGGACCTATCAGATACACAGCTACCTGACTTTATAATACCAAGATATTGTCTGCACGAATCCGCTTCCGCTGCGTCCGTAGAGATCCCATAGGAAGGAGGCGCAGCTCGAGACTAGCCCTGGACACGTTGCGAAACCCCTCCTCATAACCAGCAGAATGTTACGATGGCTATAAAGAAACAACAACGCACTAGAAAGAGTATATCTGAAGGACGCGTAACACAAGTCCTATTCGAGGTAAACCATTGGCAGGTCGTCTTTTGCCAAGAGATGCCATGTCGGCTTAGGAAGACAAGGCCGTCAGCTCTGGGCATGATCAAGGAAATATATGTGTGTTATACACGGATTTATGGTCTCGGGCAGAAGCTATTTCGTAGCAAAGACCAGATGACCTAGCAAAGGTACCACGCATATCGACGGAGATAACAAGACGTCAGCGCACAGGAGAGGCTGATGCCGTCATTACCGAGACTCGGGTGGCTACAAGTAACTCCTGAGAATCAAGCCATGGCTAGGTATACAAGGCACTATGTGTAGGTACATAGGACAACGGCTCGGACCGATAAAAGGATCGCAAGTTGACGGGAAAACTACCTACCTAACATAGGTAGGTATAACTACACGTTCCTTAAGCGACGCCCTTGATATAAACAACGGGTTTCAATAGTTGAGCACGATGGGAAATTTGGCGTATTTTAAATTCACGAGTCTTTTTTTTCGGGCCCCGGGTTACATGGCTTCTTTTGAAACTACCCCTACAGGATGGCCGCAGGGGGGGAGTATAAATAGGTAGCAATATAAGATATAAGGAGCCGGGGTTGTTTCGCCTCTTCTTTTGATAGGTTAGGTAGTGTTCAGTTAGTTAATCTAACTACCTAGTTAAGGTAGTTATGTTTTCGCGACGGGAACATATGCTACAAGTTGTCGTTGTCTGATTCTCCATAGTATATAACTTCGTATGGCTGTGGCGTACGTCCGTCTTTTGCGCTTAGACGATGGACCTGGACGTGGAAAGAGGAGATTACAGTACAGGAGATACGGTTGACTTGCCAAGACGGCTTTAGGGTCCCCTTGTACGGATTAAATCGTTCGAAATCGGCCAATGGACCCTAAATCTTATCTAATAATACGTACATGCAGGCTTACATACATATAGTAAGTACATTTGCATGTTAGGGAAGTTCCAATGCCCCGCTTCAAGGAACTGTGTATGTGTTTGTGTGTGACACCTGCTCTTTTGCCATCGAGAGCAATAATAGATGTTGTTCATGGTTATTCATTGGCTCTTAAGCTTACCTACCTTATGTAACTATTCCAAAGGCTATTATCCTCGCCCCATCCCCCTTCAACGGAAGCATCCCCAAGGCACAGGACCTTTGGGATCTCTTTTTTTGCGCAGCCACAATTATTCATATTCCCACCGTCTCTTTTTCCGTTTTCCGTTTTGCTTTTTTTTTTTTTTTTTTTTTTTTTTTCACAATGGGAACATTTTGAAAAAGTTGTGTTTTCTTACTTTTCCCTCTTTTCTATCGGCGTGTCAGCTCTAATCATTCCCCCCTCCCTCCTCAGTTTTATTTTGGTGTTTGGTTGTTTTTCTAATAAGCGACTGATATTATACGAGAAATTGATGTGAGCAACCAAACCAAACCAAGACCAAGACCAAAAAACAAGTTCAGCCCCGACGGTGATCCCAGCCCCTCTTAGAAAAACCCAGACCCAAAGACCCAAGACCAAGCCTCCCTCAGCACGCCGCCGAGCCTGTCTAGTTTGTCCTTATTGCGTGTAATTTCACTTGGCATCGGCATCTACGGCATCCATTGCTTGTTTCACTCTGGCGGTTCCGCTTTCTCCTTGGAAATCTTAATACACGTTTGAACGCCTTCTGAAGTCATTTTGAAGCACTCTAATCGTTGTTGCCGTTATTCTATTTTTTTCCCCGTCGATTTTCTAACCAAAGCTACGACCGATAATTTCTTAGTCTTCTTTTAATTCTTTTCAGTTCGAGACGGCCCGTAGCGACAGCACTAGTAGTATCGCGCCGGCGCATGGGGTCTTGAGTGCAAGTAATTGTCCTCGGAGCAGGGCTTCAAACCCATTCGATCATGCGCGGTCTTAAGGCTGCGGCCGTCATTCTATCAGCACTATCGCATTCCTCACTTGCGCATTCCGTTAAGCGAAATGCCTTGAATTATATTAGCCGTCTCGATAATCCCGTAATTCATACCGCCTCCAATCGATTACACGCCTATTCTGAGTTTGATCTCACCTTTTTACTACACGACCAGAAGGACAAGATCCGCATTGTATTAGAACCTAACCTCGATGTGCTTTCAGATTCGGCGGTGGTACGCTATCTTGGCCCTGATGGGTCCATGACTGAGGAGAAAATACAAAGGTCAGATCACAAGGTGTTCAAGGGCCACGCCTTCGTACAACACCCGCATCATTCAGAATGGATCAATTCCGGTTGGGCGAGAATAACGGTATTTCGAGATGGGCCGAGACCATTATTTGAGGGCACGTTCCGGGTCAACGGGAACCACCACCATATCCAGACGAGTTCTAATTACAGACAAACGCAGCACGAAGATGATCCCACTGCAGATTTTGCCGAGGACGAGTATATGGTCGTTTGGAGGGACTCGGATATAAAGTCGAACTACGATGTTTCGGAGTTAAAGCGTGGGCTTGACGAGAATTCGTGCTCGTCCGATATGCTCAATTTCAATAATGAGGACGAGCATCCTGTACATAAGGGCCTGGATCTCCGTGACATGTCGGCAGTAGATGCAAAAGACCTTTTCGGCCGGGACCAAATCGATGGGACAACTACTGGAAATGGTGCCGGTGTCAACCTTGCTCAAAGTATCGGGTCTACTCAGGGTTGTCCTACTACCCGCAAAATCGCCCTTGTTGGGATAGCGGCGGATTGCACATACACGGCGCAGTTTGCCAATAAGAGCGACGTGCGGTCCCATATCGTTCAGCAGGTTAGCTCGGCCTCGGCGTTATTCGAGAGTTCGTTCAATATCTCCCTAGGTATCCAGAACCTGACTATCAGTGATGCAACATGCCCTGGAACTCCCCCGGAAAGTGCCAAATGGAATGTCGCCTGTAGCGATAGTGTAACTATTACGAATCGACTTAACTTATTTTCCGAGTGGAGAGGTCGGTTCAACGATACCAATGCTTACTGGACGCTGATGAGCACGTGCAATACCGATGCGGCCGTGGGACTGGCATGGTTAGGACAGCTCTGTTCCCAGGGATCGGGAACCCAAGCAGACTCCAGCGGAGGCAATGAAACGATTGCAGGAGCTAACGTTGTGGTCCGGACCTCGACCGAATGGCAAGTATTTGCGCACGAATCAGGACATACGTTTGGCGCCTTCCACGATTGCACACCCGACACATGCTCAGACGGCACGGTCTCGATGCAGAAGTGTTGCCCGCTTAGTACCTCGACGTGTGATGCTAACGGAGCTTTCATTATGAATCCTTCTACCTCTGACAGCGCCACACAATTCTCTCCTTGCACTATTGGCAATATTTGCTCGGCTTTAGGTCGTAACAGTGTTAGATCAAGCTGTTTGACGAACAATAAAAACGTCGTTACGATCTCACCAAGCCAGTGTGGCAATGGTATCGTGGAGGCGGGAGAGGACTGCGACTGCGGGGGCGAAGAGGGATGCGTTAATAATAACTGCTGCGATCCTGGAACCTGCAAATTCAAAACCACTGCCGTGTGCGATCCGACTAACGAAGACTGCTGTACAGCCCAATGTCAGTTCAAGTCGTCGGGGTCAGTTTGCAGAGAAAGCACTGGCTCATGCGACCCTCAGGAGATGTGCAGTGGTAATTCTGGGACATGCCCTGCCGATGTCAAGGCAGCCGATGGTCAAGCGTGCGGTGCTAGTGGTGAAGGCTTGACCTGTGCTTCTGGACAATGTACCTCTCGAGATTTACAATGTCGGACGTTGGTAGGTTCGTTGACTAATAATAACGACACGTCGGCTTGTGACTCGCAGACCTGTCAGCTACGATGCGCTTCGTCTCAGCTCGGACCGAATGCCTGCTACGATATGCAACAGCACTTCCTGGACGGTACCCCTTGCCAAGGCGGAGGGAAGTGTGACAACGGACAATGCAAGGGGTCTAGCTTCACGGACCAGGTGGGAAGTTTCTTCAACGATAATAAGAATATCATCATTCCCGTAGTCTCGGCTGTCGGTGGTATCATCGTCCTCGGCTTGCTGTGCTGTATCATTTCATCCTGCCGGCGTCGGGCTCGGAGAAGAAAGATAGCTAAGCTAACCCAGCCTAACAGCAGCTGGGTTGGTGGTGCCGGCGGTGCCTGGGCTGCTAATCAAGTCTCACGACCACCTCCAGCAGCTCCAGGAAGAAACCGGGGTCCCCCGCAACAACAGTCCTGGCAAGGTCAAAATCAATGGGCGCCGCCGCCTAGAGCGCCTACAATGCGGTACGCGTAGTCATTCGGGCGGGGAGGACCTAGGCTGGCAACTGGGGAATCTGAGATGTTGTAAAGGGCATCATAGAGGGTATTCACAAAGGTCATCATATCAGGGTGTTTCAGGCGTTCTGAGGCTGAGCATACATTTTGTCGACTACATCGGCAAGTACCCATGATATCGGAACTTGGGACATATTATATGGGTGTTTGGACAGCATTGGATCACTATCTTACTAAGATATATATATATGTACAAGTATAGGCATAGGGTCTATGGTTCTTTTTTTTTTTTTTTTTTTTTTTGCCTAGCCGGCAATATTGGGGCTGGGGATTATCTGTCGTGGGCAAAAACAAAGCCATATTTCAACTGATTTTGGCTTTTGGAAAGAAAGGAAGAAAGAGGAGACAGGAACAGAGGAGGAAACTTGGGGCGTGTGGTTTGAAAATAATACCGCCCTAGATTACGAATGTTTATGACCAGGAACAAATAAATATATTATTAACTACCCGAATTGTACCCTTCTCGTTCCTTGTGTCTATATATCTGTAGTTATACTTCTTAATAAGGGTCTAATACTATATTTCCATACGATTAAACTTGTTCTTATACGGGAATTTAACTTAAGTGTCGAATAACATAACAGACTTGCTTTTTTTTCCCAAGAGTAAATAGAAGTACTTGAAGGATCTGCCGCGCTTGGTAATAAATAGTAACTACCTGGTTACTGGCAAAAACTCCAACAGATGGCCCGTACTCTACCAAGGTACCCCGTGCGTTTTGCGCTAACATTTCTTGTTGATGCCCAATGGCTTTGGGATAGGTAGGTAGGTAGTTAGTATTTTGTTTTTGTCGTTCTATCCCCTTCACCGGTGGTATTTTATTATAAATATGATGGTTGTTTGTTTGTTTGAATCGAGGAACGTGAGTACCTATTTCTCGACGATGCGTTTTATACCTTGGTTTCTCGGTCCCCCCTTTCTTTCTTTCTTTCTTTCTCCTACTCTCACTCTCTCTGAGGCTGACAGTGGCACATCTACTACACTTCTGTTTTCTGTCTAGGTAGTTAACCATATATATGTATAATATAATATAGGGACCGCGAACTCCTTCTCCTTCTCCTCGTCTCGCAGAGTTTAATGAACTGATGATCCAATAGACAGAGCCATAGTTCCAACTCCTCAACTAACCTCCTCCCGAGACAATCGAATTAGACACCGCCGCTCCCATTAGCCGTCTTCGTCACCGCTCCCTCACCGGGCGTCTTTCCTCCCCGAACGCCCAGGCGTCGACGATCCTCCCGACGCGCGAGGCGAATCGCTGCTACCGACTCCTCCGCCTCCGCCTCCGCCACGATGCGACTTCTTACGCGCGGATTGCGGCTGGGGAGGCTCCTCGAAACCGCACAGCATGCGGGTGTAGCGGAGCCGGGTTGCTGGTATACTCTACACGGACGGTTTTCTTTTTTTTAGCTAGGGGACGAGTTATACTAGGGGGGGGGGGGGGGGGGGGGGGGTGGGAAGTAAACAGGAAAACAGGAAAACAGGAAAAAAAAAAAGGGAAGAAAAGAGAAGAGAAGAAGAAGAAGAAGAAGAAGAAGAGGAGGAATTTAGATGTGGCAAGATAGAAGGCTAGAGTACAAGAGGAAGGGGGAGAATAAAATTTAGATACTGTTTAGAGGGTGAGAAAGAAAGAAAAGGGGGTAGAGAAATACCTCGTTGTCTCGCTGTGCTGCCATCATTAACAGCTCCGGACTATCTAGGACCTGGGAAGCTACGCGGCGGCGCTCGGTCATGGGGAAGGACTCGTCTTTACCGCTGGAGATTTAGAACTGTGGTGTTAGTATTTATATTTACCTTCGAATACATTTATAGGCATAGGCGTAGGCATAGGCATAGAAGTATTAGGGGTACGGGTTCTCGGGTGGGCTCATAACAATAACACGTATAAATAAGAAGACAGAAGAAAAGGTAGCCGTAGTTGGGTGTTGTAAGTAAATAAGGCAAAAAGGGGGGGGGAGAAGAGAAAGTAGTAACATACCCTCCGGCCCGATACTTCCTGTTCCCCTCGGGAGTCCAATCGCTACTAGCATCGGACGACTCATACGGGTCCTTGCCTCTAGCCTGGCGGTCCCGCATCTCGGCGGTGAACTCGTCGTCCGTCGCCGTCGCCGCTGTTGTTGTCGTCGTCGTCGTCGCCACCACCGCGGCTCCTACGCCTACTACCGCCGCTCCGCCGGGGGTGAAGCTACCGGCGGGAACGTGGTGGTGGTGGTGATTGCTCATTATTTTATTAAGATTGGATCAGATCAGATTAGACTTTAAATCCCCCTTTATTACTACTGCCTCTGGAGACTCGGAAGATGGAAATGTAAGGTATGTGTATGTTGTTGTATATTGTCTTGTATTGTATTGGTGGGTTTTTTCTTCTTCTTGGGAAATAGGGGGGAGGGGCGAAGTTAATGTGCGTTATTGTCTGTCTTTTGTTGTCTCGGCGTTGCTGGTGGGTAGCGTTGTCGTCGTCGGTCAATGGTGTATATAGTGTAGATAGTGTAGTATAACTACTAGCAAATGTAGTGTAGTGTAGTGTATGCGGGTTTGGATGATGTAGGTAATGTAGGTAATGTATGTATTACGTATAAGTTAGTTTGTGATGGGCGTTCGAGACTTCGAATTAGCTTGATCCAATGACGGTTGGGTTTGTGGGGTGGGAAGGGAAGGGTTAAGGTTTGACGATTATTTGATTGATGGATTAGATGAATGCAAATGCAAATGCAAAATGCGTGTACGAATGTACGAATGTGTGTGTAAGTAAAGGTTGTAAGACGTGTATGTAGGTATGTACATAGCGAGTAACAGGTAGGTACATACCTACTTAGGTAGTAACTGGAGTACCTAACCCCCCAGCTATATGTAACATATTATGTACTGTAGCCTGTAGCGAGTAAGCGTAGCGAGTTTGAGTTGGCCCCGGCGTTAAAAATGTTTAGGACATGAGCTAGGTAGGTACATTTACCTTCAGATTATCTAAAACCTAATGGCGCAGATAATGTAAGGTAGTATGTAAGTTCCTTCCCGCGGTGCCGGGTACGGGCTGCGGGCTTGGTGTGGGGGTAAACCCAGGTTGACGTACATAATTTGGTACTTGGGGAAAATTGAGAGGTTAGGTTAGTTAGCAGGTTAGGTAAGGTATCTAGCCGCGGGGTAACGTGAGTACTGACCGATCTGATCTTGGGATTGACAAGGAGCCCAGTTTCAATAGTTGAATACACACAGTCAAATACCTAAACTACCTACATGTACTTAGGTAAGTACCTATAGTAAGCGATTAAGCAAAATACATACCTAAATAGAGTTGACTAGCGCACATTACCTACCTTAGGTATGTAGGTATGTATACTATTTTTCATGTGTGTAACTATCCGTACATATTTTAGGTGGTGCATGTAGGTATTGCATGTATATACGTACCCGTACCCCTTTTACCATTTGTCGTCTTACATGTACCTCTTAAGAAACATTACCTAGGCAAGGTTGGTATTTATTTATATCCAACTACCTATTATAGTTACTCTTAGAATTATAACTAATGTTTTAGGAAATCCAAAAAAAAAAAAAAAAAAAAACCCTCTTGGCTTTTCTCACCTTGAACACCGTCCGATACTGAACACGGGACCAGATGAAACTCCTTGTCGCGGGCCTCGTTATGCGCACCAATCGGCGCTCCAACGGGCACGATTCTCCCGAATGGCACAACTTTCCCGTACCCGCTCCGGTCTCCGGTGGACCCTGATACGAGAGGGGAGGAGGAGCGTAGCGGAGACATACAATATCATATGAATATAAGTGAGTCCGGTTTTGGTCCTGTCTCTTAAGGTCATTCTTCTACGATCCGAGACCGCAAAAAGGAGAAAAAAGGACCAACGTGACAAGCCAAACCGTAACAATGACCACCTTCACCAAGATCACGGGAGATGAGACTCCTCTCATCGAGGTGGACGCGGCTAAGCGCCTGTCTAAGATAGATCCCATGACATATGGTGGCTTTACCGAGTAAGAGGCAATTCATCTACCCTTAATATATATATATATATATATAAGACAATAAACAATAGCTAACAGCACATGAAAAACCCAAGACACATGGGCCGTTGCATCTACGGAGGCATCTACGACCCATCTAACCCGCTCTCCGACGAGGACGGCTTCCGGACAGACGTGCTCTCCGCGCTGCGGGAGCTCGACATCCCCGTGGTGCGGTACCCGGGGGGCAACTTCGTCGCGACGTACCACTGGCAGGACGGCGTCGGCCCGCGGGACAAGCGTCCCAAGCGTCCCGAGCTCGCGTGGCTCGGCACGGAGACGAACCAGTTCGGCACCGACGACTTCATGCGGTGGCTCGACAAGCTGAGCGCGGGGAAGAAGCAGCGAGTAGAGCCCTACCTCTGCCTCAACTTCGGCACGGGCACCCTCGACGAGGCCCTCGCCTGGGTCGAGTACTGCAACGGCACGCGCGACACGCACTACGCGAACCTCCGCCGCGCCAACGGCCACCCGGAGCCCTACCGCGTCAAGTACTGGGCCCTCGGCAACGAGGTCTGGGGCCCCTGGCAGGTCGAGCAGATGACCAAGGAAGACTACGCCAAGAAGGCCGTGCAGTGGGCCAAGGCCCTGCGTCTCCTGGACCCGACCGTCGAGCTCATCCTCTGCGGCCAGGACGGCCAGAGCTCCTGGGACCACTACGTCCTGCACGAGTGCGTCGGCTGGGTCGACATGCACAGCATCCACATCTACACCGCGTCGAACAAGCACCTGCACAACGCCACCGCCCCCTTGGCCGCCGAGCGCGCTATACAGATCACCGCTTCGCTCATCGACCTCGCTCGCATCGAGAACAAGGTCGCCCCCGCGAAACCCCCTACCCGCATCTGCTTCGACGAGTGGAACGTCTGGGACCCCGAGCGCGCCCCCGGAGACAAGGGCGCCGAGGAGCAGTACACGCTATCCGACGCCCTGGCCGTCGGCGTCTGGCTCAACGTCTTCGTGCGCCAGAGCAAGTACATCGGCATGGCCAACATAGCGCAGACCGTCAACGTCATCAGCCCGCTCATGACCAACGACCGCGGCGTCGTCCGCCAGGCTACCTGGTGGCCGCTGTTGCTATTTAGCAAATACATGCGCGGCTGGACTGTTGCGACGCATGTACGGTCCGGTGCCTACGACGGAGAGACGACGCCGGCTTGGTTACAAGGGACGCTGGGCGAGACCGGTGCGCCGTGGCTCGATGTTAGTGCCGCCCTAGGCGACGATGGATATGTAAATCTAGCTGTTGTCAACATCAGCGAGACGGAAGACTTTGCTGTTGAGCTGAAGGGAGTTGGTACCGATGTGACCGCATACACTGTATCTGGATCGCGGGTTAGTTCAACGAATAAAGAGGGCAAGGAAGAGGTTAGCTTATCGGAAGGAAAATGGGATGGTCAAGGGAAATATAAGTTCGCAAAGCACACGTTCACTTTATTAAGGTGGAAGTCATAAAGCTTAGCTAAACTAGCTTTGATTTTGAACAATACAATAAAATTATCTGATGACTCTCACAGTTCGTACGCCAACATGATTTCGATGTGGATGCCAGGTGCAGTGCTTATACAAAACCGACAAATCGTTGGCATATGTATACCTGAGAGAAATGCCGCGCCCCAATGCTCCTAGCTATATGATACCTAGTAACCTTCCCACCGCCCCCCGGGATAGCTAGACATGCCGATCCGATACCCACGAATCATCTCGTCATCTTTGTCATGACAAATCAGTAATGACAGTTCACACAGTAGCTCGCAGTTAGCTCTTATGACACTTATCGAGATGGTCCGTTTCAGTTCGGAGTAGCTGTCCTCAGTTTCCTTGAATCGTTACTAGCGGGTGTCTAGACCTCGCGGTACTAGATCAAAAAATCGAAAAGTTTCGTGGGAGCCGAATAATACACTCCATATGCTGTAATATGACTGGCGCCTCAAGTAGCTATTCTTTGCTACTGGCAAACAGCTAAGGCCGTGAGCCGACAAATATACCCCGACACGCTATGATATTCGCTATATCTCAGTAATGACTGGGATGTAACGTAGTCCTTTGCGCCTTTTATCGAAAGCAATAAAAATATGTTTGTAGTCTATCACCGGAAGTTGATAATTGCGAGCTTGCTTTTGTTAGCTTGGATGTGAATAAATTAGATAGCACAACTTACCCGACTGTTTACTCCATACGCAAGTTTATGACCTGTAGCATCCCATTCCAAACAATGCTCGTCCTCCTTCTCCGAATCGGGGTTAATTCGTGGGCTAAGCCAGCCAGGATGGGGCGCTCGACTCCAACTTGCTCGGGGAATACTGCAGTCGCCGACCTTCCAAATTAAAATCCTCTCGGTCGTAGCTACCGCAATAAATGCACCATCCGGGGTAAAAGCCATCGAAACTATCGGCGACCCCATAGTCATGGAGCATTTCGGTTTACCGTCAAGAGCTAAGGCGTTCCATATCAAAATAGCCCCGTCCTCGCCACCGGAAGCCAAAAGCCGCTCATCAGCCGGGGGTGTTTGCTGTAAGGGTTGCCATGCCAACGCCGTAACCGCATCATAATGCGCTTCTATCTCACGTCGCTTGCCGTTGCTATCCCAAATCTGATATCATACGCGTTAGTGGAAGCGGCCTAGTTTTGCTCCAAGGGGAGCTACTTACGTCGACAAAGCCCTTTTCTCCACAAGTAGCCACCAGCGAAGTCTTCCAGTCAAACTGAACGTGGGTTAAAGTATCGCCTTCGCGAGTATCGAACTTCCGGATTTCAGTGATTTCCTCATCACCACACCTCAAAGCCATTAATAAGTCACCACCACCAATTAAAAACTCGGTTTCACTAATCCATGCAGCATCTAGCGGCTCCGAATCGAGGTCGTGTCGCGGGAGGGGATATGTTAGAGTATTAGACGACAGGGCATGGTATATCGTTATTAGAGCACCGCCATTATCCGGTGCGATGCCCAAGATAGCCGTATTATTAGGGTTCCAGCGCAGTTTAAAGACAGGAGGTTCGGCAACCTCGAAGGTGTGTATATGATTACCTTCGTGACTCCAGAGGTCAATTCGAGCTCTCGATTCCGAATCTGTAGCGATAGCAATGGTACTTCCGTCCAAATTCCAGGCCATTGAGGTGACCGTAGCTGTAGGCTTGATATCGTCTTGAATAAGGGTATGGAAACTTGGAGCGACGCCATTCACGTGACCATTGGATGCAGGGTCGGTTGTGGCTCCACGAGAAACGTTCCAGATGCGGGCTAGCGCATCGGTTCCAGCAGCCGCCAAGATGGTGGGATCTCGGGGATGCCACTGACAATGCAGTAGCACAGGCGCGTTCTCGCCATTCATTCTTGCCAATGCCGTGGTTGGCGAGGATGTAGGCGCATCGTCGTGACCAGAGCCTAGGGGGATAAACGTGGTTTCAGTAGCTAATTCTTGGACTTTATCGACCTGTGTGCCCTGGTCGGGGCCGTCAGTTCGGGGAGTTGGCGTTGGCGCCTGTTCGCCTTCTTGGGGGGATGGGTAAGCATGGTTGTCGTTCTGCCCGTCAAGTTCCATTGGAGTTGTGGCTGCATCCACCCCATTTTCGTACCCATTACTCAGTCTTGGTCGCTTAGCTGGTGAGCCATTCAGAAGCGCCGCTTGTGACTGCCTTTCAATTTGACGCTTTCGGTTATTTTCTGCATCGGCACCGGACGTTGTCGTCGGTGCTGTTACTGTCACTGTTTCTGCTTCTCCTTCGTCATCCTGGTCCATTTCCTCCGTTTGTTGCTGTTCCTCCTGTTCCTGTTGGTGAAGCGGTGGACCTGCAAGCAGTGGACCAAAAATACCTAGTTGCATCGCCTCGGCCACTGCCGCCGCAGCGGCACCACGGGATAACTACGCAGAAGAAACCTGTCAGTGCCCATTTGGTCGTATTCTGGGCGAGATTAGAGCAAAAAAAAATGTTTTTCTTTTGGACTCCATCACAACCCGCGTTGGAGATTTATCTCGCGCAGTGCACATCTCATAGAAAAATAGTCAGGGCGAATTCAATTTTTGCATCGACATACCTGTTGCGACTGTGCATGCTCTCTTTCTAACGAGTTATACAACAGACCCTTGTTTATGACATTGACTAGCGCATGACTTTTGACATGTTGCGCGAAATCCAGCTGTCGGTGAGGTTCCTCGACGTGCCACTCCTTTTGGAACTTGACGGCTGTCTCTCGATAATCTGTAACCTCAGGTTAATTTGACTGCGGCCGTCCATAGCAACGTCACCGCTATGCGTGCACACGCATAGACAACACGCGCGCATCATCGCATAGCTCAAAATGCGTCAAGATGCGTGGGCGTGCACAGCGGCATTAGGAGAAACACGTACTGCCTTCTATTAAATATCTGCGATTTCATGTCAATGACCCGGTAGGAAGCGACGGCACAGGAGTAACGGGGGTACGGGGGAAAAAGGCAACAAGGACTTTGGTGTGTGAAGAAAACCGGAGATACCTAAAAAGTGAGAAAAAAAAACATACCTCCAAATCAAGAAATTGACTCGGTTAGAGTCTAAATACTCCTTCATGGTCACAAACGAGGGGCTATATGAGAGCGTATGATGTGACAATATCTAATAGGTCGAACAGCGTCGTCCGTATACTGGGATAAGCGGTATTTTGATCTCTTCTCATGAGGATGGTGAAGGAAAGAAGACAACGAGATTTTGGCTGTCAGGCCTTGAACGATTGAGATGCATCCACGGGCAGGGGCCAAGCTACTATGGTACTGCCTTCCTGGTAGATCCACACCAAATCCATCTTAGTACGGAGTGCTTAAGTACATACCCTACACGCCGTTGCCAGTTGGGGGAGCTACAGCCTGCCTTGGTACCTACAGGGTATGTAACTAACCCAACTTTGCATGATTAAAAACAACCTGACCTTTAGGAAGTACCTAGGTATATAAGATACGTACATAAAGGGAAAGGTAGGTACCTAGGTACCTAGTAGTGTAAATAGTCTAAGTAGGTACAGACGGCGACCGATTTTGAGTCTTGAAGAATATTTCCAATTCTATTTTGTAATCCATGCATGGAAGCCAAAGCCAGCCAATGCAAACAGTTCGCATGTTTAACTTAGCTAATTTGCCTAACCATCTCATAACAGCGTTACGGGGTTGAGAGATGAATTGGAAATCTCTTTTTGAGTGCAAGGGGCCTGCTTCGGGGCAACTTTGATTGTACAGTGTAGGGCTGTTGCTCCGCTGCAAGATTCTGACTGGGCATCAGCAACTCAGTCGATTATTTAGTCGAACCCTCTTCTCTCAAATAGGACCCCCATTTTTTGACCATGCGGATAGTTTTTCATCAACTTGCATTGTCGAATGGGCTCTGCTGCATATTTCTTAAATAGAAAAATAAAACCACCCTGTCCGAATCAGGTTCGGCATCCTAGCTTTCTTTTTCATCATACAGTGTGTGTATGTCTCAGTATCATTCTTTTTTACCACCATCTTGTTGATGATCCACGCGGTACCTAGGCGGTAGGGCGTTTCCTGGCGCTGCAGGTGTTCTGTCGGGTTGGAGGGATGGATTGGAGAGAGGAGAGGCTAGACTCTATTTTGCTAGGGAGACAAGATGGCTTAGCCTATGAGGTAGTTTTCCTTTTGAACAATGGAAACGACAGCGAAACTCCAGACGACTCCACAGGCAAATGATCAGGGTTTATCATTTTATTAATCCGTCATCCTGGCTTGGCTAGCTTGGCTGGGGTACTCCCGGAAATTCGCAATCGGAGAGGATCTAAAAAGACTGAGATCGGTCGTGCTTGGACGGGAGGGAAATACATGAGGAAAATGTAACTACGTTGTATGATATTTCTCTTATTTATGGTATAGATGAAGAGATCTGATGACTAGTACCATCCCCGAAGTTTATTCGACCATGTTTTGTGCCCATATACTGGATGAGTAGAAAAGGAGTTTGAATTCGGCGGCCGCTAGAGCTGAGAAGAATACGTACCAGAAGAAAGTCGTAGCGTAGAGGAGCGTACCAAGCTTAGGCGAAGAAACAGACGATCTTTCAAGACTTTGCCATCCGACTAGCGAATCGCCTTAGCCGCTTAAGGCTTAGTGCATTGAAAATAGCATTGTGCCTCTCCGGCATCACCAACAAATCCCTACCATACCATAATATACCATAATACTTACCATAGCCATACCGGCCATACCATAGTAAATATGCAACGACGCTAAAAGTTAAAGATTGCCTAGTGCGGACGATAGAAAGAAGACAAGAGTAGAACCCGTTCTGTTTTTTTCTTGGCTTCTTCTTAGACGCACTTTTTGCCATGATCGCAAGGCCATCTTATAATCAAAAATTATTGAATGATTAGATGGTTTAATAGATTGTCCTATTATGGAGTTGGAAATCATGTACATAGTAGTATGCATGTGCCTGCACTAAGATGAGGAGGACGTGTAATCTATGGGTTCCACGAGTTACACATCATCGGCTTTTATCAGTCGAAACCATTTCGAACCTTGCTCCCCTGCAGAAAATTCGTGGCCCTAGAGACCGGGGCTAGTCTATCTTAGGTACTTGGTACTTTGTTCAGGTCATGCACACGTATGAATCTTTCGCAGCTTGTTCGGTAAAATCGGAGACGGATGGATGGATGGGATGATTATTTCGCTCGATTATAGAAATAAAAGAGATCTTATAGAAGTTGTTTATCTATCTAAGCTTAACATTGCTTATATGTGGCTATACATTATATATGTAGGTAGGTATTGATAACATGTTCGATGCTTTGTTTCGTATTGTGCTGATATGAGATTTGTACATTCTGCGGTACCTAACCGGAGGGAAGGAGCGGCACATCCGTAAAGGTTAATTTTGATGTTTTCTTTTTTTCCATTTAAAGCACAGGGCAATCCCAAGCCTTGGCTGCCTCCTCCCCGAGGAAGGTAACCGTAGCTGTGTACTACCACGTATTTACGTATTGAATGAGGTACATGTAGCTTACTAAATTTGTGGCTGACGGGAAAACGCATTGGCCACATCAGCCGTTGCCAAACTTAACCTCGTAAGGTGATGTGCGGCTTCGACGCGACCCCGAAAATCCGACATCTCTCAAACTCTACCACGAAGTTCAAGTCCCAATATCAAAAACCGCCGCCATGCCTCCGCGACTAAATATCCCACCTGTTACCCGAGTGGTACTTGTGGTATTGCTATTGCAGTCCGTTCTGAGTGCTGCCGTGCGCTACCGCCAGTGGTCTGCGCATTCCGAGATCGTCGTCGAATGGCTTACACTCATACCTCAGCTATCGCTGTTCTATCCCTGGACATTCCTGACGGCTACTCTGGTTGAAAATAATATTTTCACATTAGCCATCGCTGGTCTGACCTTATACCATGGGGGTAGATATTTGGAGAGAGCTTGGTCTTCGAGGGAATTCGCTAAATTCCTACTTGTGGCATCCCTGATACCCAATACCTTGACTTTCTTGGTTCTTGTCACACTATTTACTATCACTCGTAATGAGAGATGGACGTAAGACTTCCCTTTTTATTTAGATATTCTAGGCTTTCGCTACGTGAAGTTAGGAGTGCTAATAAATAAAAATTCAGGTTGACTACCATTGCTGGCACGATACCCCTCCAGATATCTTTTCTTGTCGCTTTTAGCCAACTCGTTCCCGCGCATACCGTTACCCTCTTCCGAGGTGTTCTGTCTTTGCGCGTACCGAAGTTCCCTCTCATCTATATTTGCATTGTTGCCGTGTTATCCTTAACCCCGTTGCTCACGAGCGCTTCCTTATTCCTATCCATATTTGGTCTCCTTGCTAGTTGGACGTACTTACGATTCTATAAGACGATCTTCCCCGATCTCGATTCTTCGCAACCAACATCCCTACGTGGTGATGCAAGCGAGACATTCGCTTTTGCTGAATTCTTCCCGGGACCAGTGAAGCCATTTGTTTCCGCGATTACCGAGCCGATTTTCAACTTGTTAGTGGCAATGAGGATATGTACGCCTTTCTCACAAGCCGACATTTCCGCCGCGCAAGGCAGTAATTTTATACAGCGCAGCGGTCATGGAGGTGTCAGAGCCGAGGCTGAAAGACGGAGAGCCTTGGCTCTGAAGGTACTTGACCAACGTCTTCATGCCGCCACTGCCGGACCCAGCGGCGCCTCTCGAAGCCAATCACAGCCTCCTAACCAACCAGGCGGCTCCGGAGCGCACACGCACCAGCAGCCCAACGCTCAAGCAGCGATGACATCACAGCCCACGGCCGTGCTGGGGGAGACTAACTACAATCCTGATCATGATCATTCCGATAAGAGCGACTCTTAAGACGTTTAATTTTCTGCGGGGGCTGGTGGGGGCTTCTATTATTTGGATCTCAAAGCACCATTCGCCTATGTCCGAATCCGCGTGTATTTCTACATTGGGAGCACTTGCGAGTTCGGAGTCGGCATTAGAGGACGAGGTATCTGGGTTTTGAGCTTTGGCGAGTGGAATATCCTCATTCAGGTAATGTCAAAGTTCCGGCTACAGTGAAATTCACATGGTGGCCGGATAGCTGCAGCGTTTGGTCTGACTGTTCTTCTGCAAACAGCGGTTGAGATTCCCGTTTGGATTATGCCGAGGACCGCGGACTGAGCCTGACGTGCAGCATTATATGTCAATTTTACGATAGATATAATATTAGCACTGCTTAGCGTTTGGATAGTACGGCATGCGATTACATACATACTATACTACCCACATAGCTATTGTGCCTGTATTTCACCTGCCCATAAGTGTATGCCATCCTAACATTTAATCGCCCATAATATCGAACTTACTCTACCATAAGCCTAGGTATTTTATCGAGAGTCAAAAAATAATAAACAAAGAGAAAGGGTTTAGTTACTTGGAAGCATATATGTACCTATATAACCTTTGTTTGTTCATTAGTTGGTTACCTGACCTTAGTGACTACATATGTAGAACGTTGTTTGTCTTTGATTTAGGTGTATACATAGTAGTGCCCAAGTAGATCAGCCATTCCCACTAGGGGAAGGGAATAACCGTTAAACAATGTTTAGGTTACATTTTTCAACTAGGGCTTTGCCGAAGCCATGTCTTATATCTAGCGGTTCAACCCACGAGAGAGGAGAGATGTGGGTTAGGTAGGTAGGTAACTATGTAACCGTCAACGATTTTGGGTTACCCATTCCTCGTTAGGCAACTTGTGTGTATATTTATATCTTGTTTATAAGCTGTTATACTTATTTGTGCCTAGGTAGTGTACTACCATAAGACGACCGTTGAGAAAAGTATTTGAATGTAGAAGATCTCTCGTGTTAGTCAGTCAGTATTAGTGACGCCGTTTGAATAACTCACCTAAGCTAAGCCTAATCTAGATCTAATCTAATTCGTCTAAATACGGATGTCTTAAACCCCGGCCGTCAAAGGTTAACATATGTTATTAATGTTAATAATGTGGCTGTTAAGATGTGGCATTGTGGCTTATCTAGATTCAAGCTTGCCCTCGGGGTTGCACCAAGAGTGGATTCTCATTCAGAGTGGATACTTTCGGTGGCTTATGCCGTACGTCAATTTGGGGAAACCTCAAACAGGTACACATCCTTGGACATTGACACCCTTGGACATTTGTCTCATCATAATCGGTTTCCACTGCATCTGAGTACAACCGGATCGGCTGAGTACATGTGCACACGTATCGCTCGAGTGTGAGTCGCACCGCACACTATCCCCGAAGCCATTCAGGTCCATTACATGTGACTTTGAACGAGTGTGCAAATCGGCAAATCTCACACTTTTTTTTTTTTCTTTTAGTGATTTTTTATTTTCCCTCTCTTCGGGAGCTACGCTGTACATGCAGAACATGTAATGAAGAAATTGCTTACGCTTGTCCTTCGAACCGTTTCGATTCGTGTAAGCCCCTGTACAACTCCGAAAAAAAAATCCTATTATCTCTCTCTCATCTGCTGTCCGCCTTCTACGCCAGCTGTGCTAGCGGAACTAGGGAACTAGGGAACTAGGGAACAGCCTTCTTTCTTCCCGCGTCCACCTTGCCCAACCCACGACTTTTTACTAAAACAAGAGATGACCCTGTTTCAACCCACATTCCTCCTTCTTTAGCAAGCGAGTGCTGCAAACCTAGCTACGTTGGAATAACTATCTGCCTATTTCGTATATAATTCGTGATCAATACCCAAAATGGTCTCGCTTTCTCTCACCGGTCGATGAGCATCGTTCCCCTTAAACTGTTGGCTGGCTAAGCATTTGCAAAGTTGCAATATCGACCTTGGAGTTGCAGGTTACGGGAATACAAGCGCCAAATGCGGTAGGAGATTTTGGTTGAGGTTCTCCCTAGCTGAAATGCGGCGAAAAATCTTTCCGTATCCGTACTCTCTCACCCAAAGCAAAATAACGAGGCGGGAATGCATTTATTATATGCTAGAACAGCGGGGGGTCATCACTTCATTCCAGCTACCTATGATATGTACGCAGCATATGTCCTTGGTCGATCGGGGTTTTACTTATTGCTTGTTTAATACTGGGCCGTCCCGAAATAAATCGCTGCCGCCGTCGTCAGCCCGCCGAGCAAGTCATGATGAAAAGGCGCTTACAGATTATGTACCTAACGTAGGTACACATTGGGGCTAGGTAACCTACCTACCTACCTACTTCGGTACGTGACTTATATCCGGAGGTGTGCCAGGCGAGCCCAGGTGTGCCTAGGCGACGCAGGACAAGTACGTACCATGCGAGTTTTAAAGCACACCATCATCATCATCATTACTAGACCGCCGGGGCCCCGATGCAAGCACACGGGTGGTAGGGTGATCTGTATCTGGAGGTGTGGCACGTCAACCGTACGGACCGCTGCTCTCTTGGCGAATAATAGCCCACGCAACCAACGGCTGCATATGCGCGAGATGCAGCACACATATCTAGCGGCTTCGTACCTTTGTACTCTTCATTCCACTGGCCTCAATCTGGCTGAGCTAATAATAATAAAGGGTTGGACCGAAATACGGTATTGAACCCGCATATGTAAGGTATATATGGATGTACATAAATGGGCAATGGGAAAAGTCACACCGGCTACGACACGCCCCCTCGACTTGTTCCCCCCCTTCTCCTACTCTTTTATTCACCTACCCTCTCTTTTCCTGGGGCGCTTCGAACTAACTTGCCTATTGTGCAACCATTGCTGCAGTCTTCTCCGTTCACTCCCTCTCGATTGATAGATCCCAACACCCACTCCGTGGACACTTATGCCGGGCAATCACATATTGCATGCGTTATGTACTGCTGTGCAGGTTGCGGGAGAAAGCTTCCTTTTAACTGCCTGGAGATGACGATCACACAGGTAGTGATCAGCCAACCGGCCATCTTCCAAATGATCAATCAATCTAAGTAGATTATCGAAGGGGGGGAAAAAAGAGCGACACCCTGACATCCCGACTCATGAACCCCATGAATAATCCTATCGAAGGGGTCATTACTAAACCCCACTCCCCCGACTTGCTTTTCGAAAGCTGTGCGTGGCGGCGTGGGTAGCGTGTTGGACTAATAAGAGACGGTACTCAGGTACGCGTGATGATTTCATAGTAGGGCTTGAAACATGGCTCTGATAGGATCGACTACCGTTGCTTGATGTAGCAGTAGTTACCCGAATAGGTAAGTAGGAAGCTCAAGGCGGAGCAGGGTAAAAGTCGACGAGGAAAAGCCCGAGGTGATGAAACAAATAGAGTAGGTTTAGTAAGGTTGCGCGGTTGAAGGATTCTTCGGGAGGGCGCTATGACAAAGTAAGTAATAAGCACCAAACAGCTTTTAAAAAGGTCACGAACAGATTCCAGCCCCTTCTTGTTATGACACGTGGGCTTTCTAGAAACGCGTTAGCGCCCAGAGCTACACTACCTCAACAGGAATGGCCATCAGTCTTATTATGCTTAATTATTTTTTTTTTTTTTTTTTTTTTTTTCGTTTTCATTTCTTCTTGTTCCCCCCAAATCTGAAAAAAATTGGTGCCACATTGTCGGTGTTTCTTCACCCTCGATCTTCGGGAGATGACGAGATTGGTCGCTTGGCCATTCCCACATCAATTTCCTTGCTGACACAATCCGGTAACAAAAAGCCCATAATAGCCTCACAAGCCTTTGTCTAGTTTTCTTTTTTTCTGTCAACCGAGGTGCTACCCCATCCACCACCCAATCATCCACGGTTATATAAACTCATCAATATCAATGGCGTGTCTTTTAGTTTGGCCTTATCGATGATAGGACATCCAGATAATAAGCTCAGGGACGGGATGGTTTGGATGAGCTTCTGCATGATTTGCAGTGACGAAAACTCGGCAATGGAGAGTTACATGATGTGTCTGTGACCCACTGCCTCGAGTTGACCAATGTTATTTAAAACTACGTCTGTCCAACGACAGGCTCAGAAGATATACTATGGGCTAGAATGCGGATCCTCGACGTCAATGGCCAACAACCTAACCTTTGCAACGACCGGTTCCTTCTTAACCATCCGTGCTCGTAATAATAAATTTATACCAATGGACGAGCGAGTGTCCCAGTGTCAGCATTGGTGCGGGCGAGTGCGTGGTTGTGGCCTGTATGTTTGACAAGTGTCAAGCCAAAACGTCGGAATTTGTTAAGAGACACGGCTTTAGCTGTCTTGGGTAGTTCGATCCTGTGCGTCAAGCCTTTCTTGCGAGATTGGCTTCGATGAGGATAAATACTCCGACAAGAGAGAGAGATAAGCAATCCTCAGAGAAAAATTAAATTGAATTTCCCCTTAGGTTTCCTTCTCGTCTGCGACGGTACAGTTATGTTGTAGTAGCGCACTATACATATATGTAGGTAAGTATATATGTGGTATGTATTTAGTGTAGTATCCATCAAGTTACAGTAGGTTAAGTACGCCCATATGTAAATGTAGTACGCAATACTACTAGGTGGTGTAAACCACCCAAAGGATTGCCCTATTGCCCAAGATGCGGGTCTACTACTATGAGGTATGTTACATAGATAGGTACATAGGTACTTAATGTACTTCGTACATGGGAGGGTGTGCGGTTCAAATGCCAAGCCGCAATATGACCCATCCACACACCCGCCCTTTCTCAAACCCTGTACCTTGCCTTTCCAAGCAACCCTCCCCTCTGGGGCTCGCCCATGCCAAGCGGCAAGGTAAGAGCGAATCCGTCCGAGCCGCTACCACCGGCGATTGACCAAATTTGTAGGAGTTTCGGAACTTTGCCCGCTCCTTGACCCAGGTTTCCGCAAGGTAACTGATTCGTACCCTTCCCCTTCTTCCTTGCAGGAACCATCATTGCAGAGTTTGGTTTCAATCAGGGTCAAGAGGTACCTTCTACTTTATAGCCGCTTTTTCTAGCCGCTCGTTATCTCGGGCAATATTTTAATCTTGCACCAAACACCACAACCGGTAGAAAGCGGCTTAAAAAAAAACCAAAAAAACAAATAATAGTATTACGACTTAAGCAATGATTGGTAAACTTTGTAAGGAGGATATTCTAGCGCACAAGCCAAATGATGACGCATGCTCTGCAAGACATCTAAAGTACGGAAGAACGGAAAAGAATAAACTTTGTCCACCTTAATAGGGAAGAGCGGTAACTTATCATAGTAGTTACATATTTGACGCGTTTCATAGATCAGGTCGGCATTTCTTTAATAGACTCGAATGGCGGCGTTCTTTTTGAGTCTCGGGAAGTTACCATGTCAGTAAAGTGTTAACTAAGGTAACTACATACTAACTATACAGCTAACTAGTACAAAGATGCATCGTCACGTTTATATTAACCACATGTTATACCTAACTAAGCATCGTTCAATTCCAACATTGGAGAAGATGGCAACAAAACTGTGTGAGATGTATATATGGATATATTTAGGGTGCGAAGGAGCAATAAGGGTCCAGCTTAGCTGAGAAAAAAAAACGTGAAGAAAAAAGTATAGGGAACTTTGGGGCTGGATTAAAAGAAGAGTGGGCTTCGTATTACATGCACGTCTTAGTCGACCCACTTATACTACTGTGTACATAGCGGTTACTTAGCCCAGATGACTTCTAGGTCTAGGAACACTCGTTCCTTGCCCCACATATCACTCCCATGCTAGTTCTATCTACCTAAATATTGCAGGTGCTATCGTGGGTTAGGGTAGCTGCTGTCCATCGAAATCCTCCTTGGGCCTTCTCCCAACTCTTCTCTTCTTCCCGTCTACTGTCCAGCCTCTCCACCGCTTATTCTCCCCTCCCCTAAGCAAAATAAGGCCATCAAGACAAAGATTGAGCCTCACATTCCGCATTCCCTTCTATCCTCTCCCGACTATTAAAGTTGTCGCTCGTAGACGTTGTTCCCGCTTACTAGTTGCGACCCGAGCATATTATACTTGCTTGGTACTTAGCGGCGGCTGGTATTAAGCGCTTTTGCCCGGATCAAGTCCTTATTTACGACCTTGCGACCGTTGAACTCTCGGAGCCACTCCCACAACCCGCATTATCACCAGTTCTATTTATTCGCTTCTTTACGCTCTCGCGCATCTACGCCCGTCAGATTTTAATTTGACTTTAACGTATTTCGATACTTGACATATTTTTATGTACATCCATCTCAGTACAACATCGTCGCAAACGACTTGTTCACATTCATAAGGCTTTGGTCCAATTTCGTGTTTAACCGAAACTGGAATACACCCAAGCGCCTCGGTGAGGCGGACTCTGCTGATTAGTTGAAACATTCCATGGCAAATCACCACCCGTCGCCGCAAATGGCGATGCAAATGCAGCATCATGGCCCGCCGGTGCCTCCCCCTCCTCCTGGTCCAGCCCAAGGGAGTCAATGGGCACCGTCGCGCCATATCGTAACTGTTAACGAAGGACTTTGGATGCAAATTGGTAAGTAAAATATGCAATACTCATCTACCCGATATACTGGACTAACAATTTGTATAGGCAGTTTCTCTGAACTCCTTGGCAACTTAGATGAAGCTATGATTGCCTACGAGCACGCGTTGAACGCGAACCCAAATTCGATTCCTGCGATGAATGCTATCAGTCTGATCCTCAGAACGCGTGAAGATTTTCATAAGGCGGTCGAGTACTTGCAAGCTATATTGAAGATAGATGCAAACAATGGCGAAGTTTGGGGTAGCCTCGGTATGCTCTAACCCCATCCGTCCCCGTCTATATTCACTCTACTAACACTCCCCTTCAGGGCACTGTTATCTTATGATGGATGACTTGCAGCAGGCATATGCTGCATACCAATCTGCGTTAGTTAATCTGCCGAACCCCAAGGTAAATACTCATCTCGATCCCCATTGTCTACTGCTCCAGCTGACGTGCAATAGGAACCCAAACTCTGGTACGGTATAGGGATTCTCTATGACCGTTACGGCTCCCTTGACCATGCCGAGGAAGCTTTCTCGCAAGTCATGCAGATGCAGCCAGATTTCGAGAAGGCCAACGAGATTTACTTCCGTCTTGGTATCATTTATAAACAACAGTCAAAATATGGCCCGAGTTTAGAGGTATAGTCCATCGACTAGCGCACGTCCACTTGACTCTAACCCGTTACAGTGTTTCAAGTACATTGTGAATTCTCCGCCGCCTCCGCTGACCGAAGAGGACATCTGGTTCCAAATCGGCCATGTCCACGAACAGCAGAAAGACGTAGGTATTCATCGATTTGTACCATTGGAGTATATGCTAATTATAATACAGTATGATAGTGCAAAGGCCGCTTACATGCGGGTACTCGAGCGTGACCCTAACCATGCTAAAGTACTCCAGCAATTGGGCTGGCTTCATCATCAGCAGAGCAGCAGCTTCCAGACCCAGGAGCGAGCTATCGAATACCTAGAGAAATCCGTTGCTGCAGGTGGGCATTGACCAACTCTATAATAGAAATTTGTACATTCTGACTCACACGTGGCAGACAACAACGACGCCCAAAGCTGGTACCTCCTTGGCCGATGTTACATGTCACAGCAGAAGTATCCCAAGGCATATGAAGCATACCAGCAAGCAGTGTATCGTGACGGTAGGAACCCCACATTTTGGTGTTCCATTGGTGTGCTCTATTACCAGATCAATCAGTACCGTGATGCTTTAGATGCATATTCTCGGGCGATTAGGTTGAACCCGTATATATCTGAAGTTTGGTATGATCTAGGTACTCTGGTAAGTTCTGTTTACTGTTTCTTATAAGCAGAATCTAGCTAACGACTTTTTCCAGTATGAGTCTTGCAACAACCAGATCAATGATGCTCTAGACGCCTACCAAAGAGCCGCCGAATTGGATCCCGCCAACCCACACATCAAGGCGAGACTTCAGCTGTTGAGGGCTGGTCAAACTCCCGGAAGCCTTCCCCAGGCTGTCCCCACCGATGTTCACCCCCAATCCTACGGCGCTCAGGGGCCACAAGCACCTGCCTGGACTGGTTCTGCGCCAATGCAGCAATCCGGACCCGGTCCTCACAGACCACCCCCAGGGCCTGCCGCAGCTAATGGTTGGGGCCAAAGAACCAATGATATTAACCCACCACAACCACCTAATCCCTATGAGCAGCGTGAGTCCTTTCGTGGCCCGCCGCCTCCAATCCCACGACAGCCCAGTCCCAGACAGGAGATGAGACAATACGGAGAGACAAGCCGTCCGGGTCCAGCACCAATTCGAAGAGGTCCTTCTCCGGGTCCGCCTACCCAGTATGCTCCGCCCCTCCCAGGACCGTCGCAACAACCCCCTCCACCTGCTGCTCAGGGTCCGGCTAGGGTCAATAATCCCAATTATACTCCGGCACCTTCTTCGAATATGGGCCCCACGAATGGCCCGCCCAATGGTGGACCGCCGCATTCTCTAATGCCTTACCGCAACGGCTCCCCTCGCTCAGAACCAAGGCTCATTCATGACAATCGTATGCCATCGCCGAAATCAGCTTATCCTCAGCACCAACCCCCATTCCCCCACCAGCAAGAGCCTGGAATGCCAGGCAGTATGGAGCCGGGCGCTCACCCAAAAGGAGCTATGGGTCCCGATATCCATCGGGATCACGATAGGCCATCCTCAGTAGCGTCCAAGAGGTTGCGAGAGTGGGAAGATGAGCCCTCTATTAAAAAGCCTGCTAACGAGGAGACTCGTGCTCGCATGGACGATATACGTCATCGACGGCAATCCACCCCGCCGCCGCCGCGGGATCCTTACCGCCGTTCCCCTGATGGCCATCGGTTTGAAGAACAACGGCGCATCGACGAGCAGCGACGCGTCGATGATCAAAGGCGAGTCGAAGAAATGCGACGGGCTGAAGAGCAGCGACATGTGGCTGATAGTTACCATCCATCAGATGCTGCTCATCACCCACCGGCACATTCAATGCCAAACCACCTTCCTCCTATGCAGCAAGGCCCTCCTCCGCTGCCAAGCTTAATTCATGACGGTCCACAACCAAGTCCCGCCCCAAAAGAGTACCCCCAAGATGAGCGGCAGAGACTCGAGCACCCGCCTGCTCCTACTCCATCTCAGATAAATGAACCAGAGCGCGCTGCTAGGAAAATGGACGTAGACGACGACTATGATGACAGCGGTGAAGAGGAGAAGAAGGTTGGCATCAATGGTGCGGCATCAGGGCCAGGTTCAACATCTGGGGAACTTAAAAATACGACGCCGACTAGTGCTAGCATTAATGGAATAATGGGGCCTACGCCCAAAGCGGAGGGGAACGCCTAAAACTGAAAGGTGCCAGCAGTGAATGACGGACTTCGATACATACCCTTTTCATTATTCAGGATTATTTCAGAGCTACCTACCTTATGTATATCAATGGTCACGTTGGCGAAGCTGCCTCCTGTTAGATACTGGCAAGGCGACGAGAAGTCTGTCCATCGTTTCTAAACGTTTGCTTTTATAAGTTCAAGAAATTCAAGATCCACAATTATACTATGTAGCTAAATACGTATGCATACCTAGGTAGTGAAAATGTTTCGACAACAAAACCTTGGAGGTTGGTGCTGTAATGGGTTACGTAAGCCCTTAGGCTATGAGTGTAATTCTAGGTAGTGCTATGTAAAAATAACCAGCACATGCCATGTACCTCGGTACCTAGAGCAATTGATGCTTCGAGGCAGCGAGGTAACATTTTGGTGGGTCTCGACAAAGCTCTCTTATCACATGGCCCAAGCTTTAGGGTTCTTTTGATTGTCTTTTTCTCCCACATTCGGCTATTCTCCGGGTCTTAATAAACCCACAGGTTTTTTTTTTTTTTTGCAACTACCCACTACCAAAAAAAGATTGAGAAAAGCTCAATCCCGCATATTTTCTTCTATCCTTTAAACCCTCCCGTCCACCGACCTGCCGATTGACATCTTCCTTCAACAACAAAGGATCAATCGAAGATGTCGCACCGTAAGTTCGAGGCTCCCCGTCACGGTTCTCTGGCCTTCCTGCCGAGAAAGCGTGCCGCCCGTCATCGCGGCAAGGTAAAGTCGTAAGTTAACACCCACCCATTTAACGTGGAATTGCAGTTGTGCGCAAAAGTCTCTTGGAATTGGATACTAATATATAATTGCTATCGGTAGCTTCCCCAAGGATGACCCTAAGAAGCCTGTCCACCTCACTGCCGCCCTGGGCTACAAGGCTGGTATGACCACGATCGTTCGTGACCTCGACCGACCGGGCGCAAAGGCACACAAGAAGGAGATTGTTGAGGCAGTCACCATTATTGACACTCCACCTGTACGAACAACGCAGCCCGCTTGGCTTTGCGCCTATGGCTAACATCTTGACAGATGATCGTTGTTGGTCTTGTGGGCTACATTGAGACTCCCCGCGGTCTCCGATCACTCACCACCGTCTGGGCCGAACACTTGAGCGACGAAGTCAAGCGCCGATTCTACAAGAACTGGTACAAGAGCAAGAAGAAGGCTTTCACCAAGTACGCCAAGAAGCACTCGGAGAACAGCGGCTCTTCCATCACCCGCGAGCTTGAGCGCATCAAGAAGTACTGCACCGTCGTCCGCGTTCTCGCCCACACCCAGATCCGAAAGACCCCCCTCAAGCAGAAGAAGGCCCACCTTATGGAGATCCAGATCAACGGTGGCTCCGTTGCCGACAAGGTCGAGTTCGGCCACGGCCTCTTCGAGAAGCCCGTCAGCATCGACACCATCTTCGAGCAGGATGAGGTGATCGACGTCATCGCCGTCACCAAGGGTCACGGTTTCAACGGTGTTACTGCCCGTTGGGGTACTAAGAAGCTGCCGCGTAAGACTCATAAGGGTCTCCGAAAGGTTGCTTGTATCGGTGCTTGGCATCCTTCCCACGTCCAGTGGACTGTTGCCCGTGCTGGTCAACAGGGTTACCACCACCGTACCTCGGTCAACCACAAGGTTTACCGCATCGGTAAGGGTGACAACGAGGCTAACGCCTCCACCGAGCAAGATGTCACCAAGAAGACCATCACTCCGTAAGTTACGATCAGTTCAAAATACTTGAAAGCTTTTGCTAACGTATGCTCTAGTCTTGGTGGTTTCGTCCGATATGGTGAGGTCAACAACGACTTCGTCATGCTCAAGGGCTCCGTTCCCGGTGTCAAGAAGCGTGTCACGACACTGAGGAAGTCCATGTTCACTCACACCTCGAGAAAGGCGCTCGAGAAGGTGGAGCTCAAATGGATCGACACCTCGTCCGAGTTCGGTCACGGTGCCTTCCAGACTCCTGCGGAGAAGAAGCAGTTCCAGGGTACGCTCAAGAAGGATCTCGTCCAAAGCTCGTAGAGAGTTTTACGTCTCCTTGTATCTTCGTCTTTGCATCGGTGTTCCTGGTTCCCTTTTTCGGCTGCTGCGATGGGCATGGTCTAGGGTTGGCATTTGAGACTCAAAAGAAGTTAATGAACAAATGCATGAAGTAAAAGCCATGAGCTCCGTGTTCTATGCATATTCGTGACAAGTAACCGTAGCTTGCTATATGATAGCCGAATGATACTAAGATTTAACTACATGAGCCCACGTCTTCAAGTCCAAGCAGATGCATACACTATTAGTAGGATGTGGTCAATCGCAACGTAACCCGGATGTTGTATATGACAATCCATCAAAGCAGCCAGTAATGCGGATTGTGAACAGGTATTCTCCATAGAATAAATATTGAGACCATTCTACATGTGGATTGAAGACTTGGACCATAAATATAATACCCTCAACAGTGACATTGAACTACTATTTCATTATATCTTGCCGTTCATCATAAGCTTATATCACTCCCTATCCATTGCACAATTGCATCTGTGTACGATACGTCCCGGAAGCTGTCCTATATAACACCGGCTCTGTCTAACTTCCTACCGCTTTACATAACTATACATGAAAATACATCTACGAAAAGCTCACATCTACTAGGTAGGTATTTCCGTTCTCGTCGAGAGACGTACTAGGTAGGTAATGTTGTTAGGACGTCTCATGGTCCCGCCATGATTGCGTGGATGGTATAAAGTTGAGCTAGCTGCCTGTCTACTTGTACCTGCCTTAAAAGCGACTAGAACACGGACTTTCCGCGTATAGGTAGTTTGAGTCTTTGCGTAGTAAGTTCCAATATCTCCGGTCGTAGGTTACTGTTAGCCCTTGGGAATGAGCTAGTTAGGTGGTTTTTTCGCTTATATAGCGAAATAACAAGCAACCTCAAGCTAGCTTGTGTCATAGTATATAGACGCTTTGTCAATCTTCAAGTTGGATGGGAACTGACGATGGAGATGGTCAAGACTTTCCAACTTATGGGGCAGTCGCTAATGGCTGGTTGACGCTTCACCCAGGCAACAACATACCTAGGTGCCTACCTAGATAGGTAGGTAGGTAGGTAAGTATTAAGTTTGAGATGTCATACACACTCTGTCGTAGTTGCCCCAAAGAAATACCATACGGTCAATCAAATAGAAAGAGCGAGTTCCCATCAACAGAAGATTTCCTAATAATATTTCTAATAAATACCCCCAACATAATTCTTTTCCTCCTGACCCTTTCTTCAACTTATTTCTAACAACCACCTCTAACCATCAAAACCGACCAAACACTGAGCTACGAATAATCCTATTAAATCAATAATTATATCCATAAAATCACCTAAACAGTCATGGGATAACTTGATATCACAATAATTAATACACTTGAACCGTATTTACTGGTGTATACCCCCACGGGTTCTGCACCACTAATCAACAGACATCAACTCCATTCACATCTCCCTCGGACAACAACATGGAAGCAATCCCATATAGCGTCACATATATATGCATTATCACTGCATAAAAGCTGTTACCGTACACACGAGCTTTCCGCAACTATGGGAACAGCCCAGAAATGCCAATTGGTGGCACGAGGAACGGGTGCTTCGCCATGGATGATTAGCCACAATCTACCTTCGGTTCACACATAGACAACTCGGAACAACTCTTTGGCATTGTCTAGAGAGACCACAAACTTACATATATGCAAGAAATGGCAAGTGTCAGGTGCCATCAACTAATATCCCCACTCTTAACCTATACGTACCTATCGTTTTCTTTTGAACGCTGGAATGGTTTTGATCGAAGAAACGATTATCATGTACTTATCATTCTCACACCAAAAGGGCGCTTGGAGAAGCCTAGAGCATACAACTTCAGGATTGGCATACAAGGGATTCATGACAGCAAGACACCACTAGAGGGAATGATCTCAGAAAGAGACCAACCCAGCGGGTGTGAGATGGGGATTCACGGACAAGAGTCGCTGTTCATAACCTTGTACTTTGCGGTTACGAGCACCTACTCAGTCGGCAGTTAGTTCGCCGCCGTGATGGAGTGCCCATATTCCCGCTTTTACATCTCCTTGGCGAAATTCAGTGATTTATCCTTTTACGATCCATCATGCCTATCCCATTTTTCGAGACGGCCTTATGGGGGCTGGGCATTGTATAACGTTGACCCAATAAATGGAACTGGAGCTTTGCGAGGAGTTTCAATCCAGATTCGAGATTCTGACTAGGGAAGACGAAGAGACTTTGAAGTGGGCTGCCACGATGCCATCCGATGCAACAATAACAACCTCAATCAACACATATTTCATGTAACAGGTGGGGGAATCAGTGATGTTCAATATGGGTCCTCCGTCTATGTCGACCAGGAGACTCTTGGAGCGTCTCTAGAAAGTGGATCTAACAGGCTGGACTCATTGAGAAGATATCGAGGACGAATTCCTATTTGCCGTCTTCGGAAGTGCAATGCCATGCGAAGCATCACCGGGAAACCGACGGACGTCGTGACATATAAGAGTATCTGATAATGGAGATTCCCGAGTAACTCGCTTGGTCCAACGTTCAACGATGGTTGATAGATGGTGTGCAATTGGGTGATGAACGTAGTCCGAACCGGTCGCGCATACGAGACTACATTCAAGAAACAGCAGATGTGGCAGATATACAATATGCTAGACCCAGAACTACGACACGATGTATCGCCCCCCAACGAGACATGGACTATTGACGACCTTGTGGGGTGGGTCATGTGACCTGGATCCCACACAGGTGCCCTTTTCCTCCTTCTACTAGTTTAACTTAGAAATAATGAATGAGGAAAAAAACAACACTTTTCTTGAAGATCAATTTTGGACCAACAACCTATAGTAGTATGCCAACAGCCGGAATATTGTGTCCGTGGTGTAAGCGTTTAAAAAGCTTCTGTCCGATACGGAAAAACATAGGCTGCTGCTTTCTGTCATAATTTATTGTACATTAGGTCGACACTTGCATCTTGATATGTATTTTGGGACTGACTGTCTTGTTATGTAACAGTTTTTTATCGCTATACATGTAAGAAACGACCGTACGGTAGTGGTCGAGTTAAGGACTAGGAGACATGCTTTAAAGGGGGTGTTTGCTATAAAGGATAGTTAGACTTCGTTGGTGGCTATGATGTAACTAGCAGCAAGACAGCATTCCAAGTTTGCTTTTTATAAAACCATTCAGGTAATGAAAGCATATACCAATTATTACGAAGTATGATCTACCTGGATCAATGTCATTACGGTCACTTTTAACTTCTAGTGTTACTCGTAGACCATTTGATCGTTGTACTGGTCGATTAATACTGAGAGCTACGACATTGCATCGTACCATTTACACCTCAAAAGGAAAGCGACTTGACTGGCTGCCCTCCACCAATACGATTATTCTCCAAAGCAAACACTCTCCTCCGTCGACCTGTAACCTGAGGTGCTTCACCACGAGCAGCGCGCTAAGAATGGCATCCGACGATGATTACATGGCCTTCTTAAACAAGGCGAATAAGGATCCGAGTGAAGGAGACAAGAAGGCACAGAGCGCGAGCAAGCAAGAGTTTAAGGCGACTGATGACGGAGCGCAAATCCCCGCTATCATCCAAGAAGCAACGAAAGATGCATTTTACGTTAGCGACGCCGACGAACCGTTCGTGCCTGTCTATCTAGCGTGGGACGAGAGCGGCAAAGGGTTACCAGACGAAGGTAGGGTTTACTTCTACGAATATCTAACTATATGTTATTGCTACTCGCCAGCCTTGTGTCTATACAAGCGCTAACATCAAGCCGTATAGAGGAATTCGCATCCTTGATACACCATCCCGACCCGTCGAGCGCGGAGATCGAAATCCAAGACCCGGCGGACTGGGACGCGCAGGGGCAGTACAAGTCGATCCTAGACGCGGTGCGCAAGGCCGGTAAGGGAAACGACGTCAGGGTATACCGGGTCTCGAAGGGAGGGGTTAAAGTTGAGTATTGGGTTGTCACGACGGAGGGGAATGGGCCGGGTGCGAAGCTCGTTGGCGCTAAGGCGCTTGCGATTGAGAGTTGATTGACCAAATCACTCCTGGGAAAATAGTAAAAATATCAAATAGGTACGCATCTCTAATGAGGATCATGGCTGGACAGGCAGATTGGGAATGATGTAGTTTTCCGTTAAGCTTTTAATTCATGCTGTATTGAATACCCCGCGGTTTACCCCTAAGCTATGCGAGTCACCAGAGCTTTGCTATGTGACTGACTGACTGTATTTGATAAGATAAGATATAGAGTCTTATGTGGGGTAATTATTACGGAAGTGCCCCTCCTTCCGTCAGCTCCGTGTTCGGATAAAATGTGTAAGGAGCAATCAATGTAAGGTACCGAGAAAGTTCAGGGACCGACCAACTTAAGGTAGCTCTAGCTGAGTCAACCAGGTGTTACATTCGTTGTAGTCTGAAGAGAGCAAAAAGGGAGGAGTGAGGGAGTAAATATTCTCTCCCTCTTACTACCTCCTGAGATAAACCTGCCCACCATGGCTCAAGCGGTAAGAACTTGTCAATTTGCATAATTCATAATTCACTACTTTTAGAAATTTATAAGCCATCTAACAAGTTGTTTGTATATTATAGGATGTGATTCTGCCGTCGCTAGATACCGTCAAGGACATATTATCGAAACCTAACCCAGGACCCAAAAAACCAAACTTAGTCCCACTATACGGCCAAATATCTGCCGACCTAATAACGCCATCCGCGGCGTATCTAAAGGTATCAGAACACTCAAAGACAGATTTCTCATTCCTCCTCGAGAGTGCGGCTACAGAGAGGGTTGGTCGGTATAGCTTTATTGGTGCCGGTCCGCGCAAAGTCTTGAAGACTGGAGAGGGTCATGGAGAATCGGTAGATCCCTTACCCGCGCTCGAGAAGGAGTTAGCACAGAATGTCGTGGCTGAGATCCCGGACCTCAAGTTGCCTCCTCTTATCGGAGGTGCTGTTGGCTACGTGGGCTATGACTGTGTCCGATACTTTGAGCCGAAGACCGCGCGGCCTATGAAGGATGTACTCAAAATACCAGAGTCGCTATTCATGTTGTTCGACACGATCGTGGCGTTCGATAGGTTCTTTGGCGTTATTAAAGTCATAACCTACCTGCGTATCCCCGAGAACCTAGATACCCTCGAGGATGAATATAACAAGGCCACAGCAACCATTTACGAGCTTATCGACGTCCTTAACGCCCCCGAGATACCCATACCCATACAGCAACCTATCAAGCTCGGCCAGCAATATACGTCCAACATTGGCCAGGAAGGGTACGAATCGCACGTGACTGAGCTGAAGAAGCACATCGTCGTTGGCGACATTATCCAGGCTGTCCCCTCCCAGCGATTTGCCCGTCCGACTTCGTTACACCCGTTCAATATCTACCGCCACTTGCGAACAGTCAACCCTTCTCCATACCTCTTCTACGTTAATTGCCAAGACTTCCAAATAGTCGGCGCGTCGCCGGAGCTGCTGGTGAAGGAAGAAGAGGGGCGTATTATTACACATCCTATTGCAGGCACAGTCAAGCGCGGCAAGACGCCGGAAGAGGACGAGAGGCTTGCCAATGAGCTCCGAAACTCGCTAAAGGACCGCGCCGAGCACGTCATGTTGGTGGATCTGGCGCGGAATGATATCAACCGAGTCTGCGATCCGCTCACTACGAGGGTTGATAGATTGATGGTGGTGGAGAAGTTCAGTCACGTTCAGCATCTCGTTTCACAGGTATCAGGGGTATTACGGCCTGACCAAACAAGGTTCGATGCGTTCCGCTCGATTTTCCCTGCCGGTACGGTGTCAGGCGCCCCGAAGGTCCGAGCAATGGAACTCATTGCGGAACTCGAGAAGGAGAAGAGAGGCGTATACGCTGGTGCTGTGGGGTACTTCGGGTATGGTAGCGTAGATTCCGATGGAAAGGAAAAAGAGGGCGCCATGGACACTTGCATTGCCTTGAGGACCATGTTGGTTAAAGACGGAGTTGCGTATCTCCAAGCAGGTAAGAATCCTTTTCATTTACTCTCCTTCTCTCTCTTCTAGGTTTATGATTTACTTACAATGGAAATAGGAGGAGGAATTGTCTTCGACTCGGATCCATATGAGGAATGGATAGAGACTATCAACAAGCTAGGAGCCAATACGCATTGTATCACATCAGCGGAGAATCTTTATGCGAAAAGACAGCAGAAGTAGAGCGCCTGATTCACCCGAGAGGTTAACACGACCTTGCGCGTTTAGATCTAAAGGCCGTGGTTGGGTGAGGCACTGATACGAAGCGCGAGGTGGGCTGGCTAAGCAGGTTGCGGGTATCATTATTTAGTCTGCGTTCTGCTTCATGCTGAGACGGGGGAAAGACAGACCACCTATAGACCTTCAAGATGTGGATGAGAGGAGGCATCGATCTTCCCTTGGTGATATGGGAAGGTTCACAAAGGATTGTGATTGAAAGATCCATCTATGGATAAAAACTGATTAAGTTCAAGGGCGCGGGGCGAGTACTTAAAAAATAGATAGGGAATGGGACTATCGTGGTTAATGAAATATTGGTTAGCCAGGTATTGAGTTGTTCTATATTGACCGTGTTTTTAAGGTGCATTCTATTTCAACTGATTTGCTTCCGTTTATGAAGCTCTGATCTTTGAAGAATTGTGGCTTAGGTACTTCATCATCTAACTAAGGGGGGTCGGGTTCAGATGACCACTAATTGAACACAACTTGAGGTGCTTAAACCAATTGTATACTTGGGATCTCGTGGAAATATCGGTTTTGTATAATAGGGGAAAGTTGACTGATGGGGGTATATTATAGAGCCGATCCGATCGAATTTCAAGTAGAGAGGATTACACTGCCTGGAGAATTTTGATAGTGAGACTTAGATGTAGCAACAATTCCCATGATCAAAGCTTATGCAACGCGCCTTTAGATAAAGGAAGTCATCTCAGGGGTTGGTGGACTCACTCGATCATATATAAGTCTAGGTACGTCATGCCTCATAGAGGACAATGTTGGTCGAAAAGGGAATAAGAAGTGCAAAAGTCTAGATAGCCACCAAAAAGGGGCTTCCACAGATGCGCTAGCTTTCTAACAACGCGGCAAACTCTTTTATTTCTCACGAGACTTATATATATAGGTACCTAGGTATATAGGTATATATATACCGACACAGAATCTCCCTACCTACCCTCGACCTTCCACCACGGCATAGGCTATGTCAATTGCTGCTTCTCCTCGTCCCAGATATGTCCGGACAAGTCTTGCGCGGGCAGGACCTTGTTCTTCCCGTCGCCCTTCCTGTAGTTCAGGGCACCTAGGTCGATGCCGTAAAACGAGCGGGCCTATTTGTGTGTTGTCCGTTAGCAATAGGGGGGCTTTGAGGGGGGATCTGACCTCTCTCTCTCTCTCTCTCTCTCTCTCTCTCTCTCTCTTTTTCACCAACAAGCTGCTGCACCAACAAACTATACACTACCACGCCACGCACGGTTCCTCACTCGCTCGCTCGCTCATACACGCAACACAGCACATAACATAACATAACCCCCCGGCGATGGACTTACGTTAATCCCATACACGTGGTCCTTGAACACGTCCAGGAAATCGATGCCCAGGCTGGCGCCGCACTTGGGGCAGAACATCTGGTCCTTCTGCTTCGTGTTGAAGCGGTAGCTGGCGCAGCGCTCGCGGCTGTCGTTATGCCATACGATGTCCGAGGCCTTGGGGTCTTTATCGCGGTTGTGTTTGTTAGTTTCTTTTCTCTTGATCGTTTTGCGTGAGTGAAGTGATTGAAGGGATTGAAGTGATTGAAGTGATTGAAGTGTATATCTAGAATTTTTTTACGTTCGCTACCTATTCTGGGTTATAGGTTCATTGTGGATGGAGTGTGTGTGTGTGTGTGTATAGATAGATAGGTAGGTATGCATGCGTAACAAAATACCCCAGCGGACTTACAGACAAGCAGATACCCCAGGTGCGTGCACGCGGAGCAGTTGCACTCGAGCACCTTGTACTCGGACAGCGGCGGGGACAAGGTGACGGCGAACTTGATGTAGCCGCAGTGGCAGCCGGCTTCGTACGTGCCCGTCTCCTTCCTATCTTCCACCTTTTCCTCGGCGGCTGCGGCGGCGCTGCTCATCGTTTCGATTCGGTTCGATTCTCTTATCTTCTCTCTTCTCTTCTTCTTCTTCTTCTTCTTCTTCTTCTTCTTCTTCTTCTTCTTCTTTTTTTTTCTTTCTTCCTTTCCCCTATAGTTACACACACACACAAGTCCTATTCTCGTATTTTACCAAGATAGTATGTTTTTGTGTTTGTATGTTTTTTTTTTTTCGGGATCTCCAAGTTACGTGCGTAAGAGAGACAGCTAGATATCACCTAGTAGTAGTGGAGTATAGAAATGAGAAGGGAGTATATAATATACCGAGTATATATACCAAGTATACAATTGGTAGGGTCAACGAAAGTTAAAAAGTTACCGAGCCGAGCCGCATATTTAATTAATCACTCTTTATAAAGCATCCTTCCGCAACATATAATTACCTTATGCTGTATTATTAATAACCAGGTACCTGATCGGGATCTCTTTTTTACATACGGACATCCGCATGGGAAGGATTCGCATAATCCTTGTCTGAATTAGTTAATATAGAAGGTGCGTGCTTGTCTACGTAGGCCTATCTGTTTACACAGGACTTGCATATCTTATCTTCCAGCTCCTAACCTGCTATACTTAGTAGCTTCCAATGGTAGATGCAATATGTAATATACTCCCTTCTGTCTTGTGCAGGGCGCGGGGCACGGCGGGGGAAAAAAAAATCCATACTGGAACGAACACTGTCCTCGAAGCGCCCTTGTTGTGCAACCAAAGCAAGGATAAAATGTTGTGCTTCTGAATCCTTCACAAGCTGTAAGTTATCGTTGGTTACCTGTTACCCTTACTTAATGTACGTAATTGTGACCTATCATATCAACGCAGTACCCAGGTATATATCTATCTCGATCGATACATGTAGGCTAGGGAGTCCTAGTCGTGGACAATCATCATCCATGTACAAGTAGCTCCCCCATGCAGGCTGTAGCCTGTAAGCAAATAGGCAAACAGGGCACGCCCTTATACGCATTGGGTGGCGCATGTTGATCCCATTGGCGGGGTTTTATAGTGGCGCGATCTTCGTGTAGCAACAGCCACTGATAACTTATACAGTTCAATCGAGTCGAATATACCCAATAGTAATTTTATAGTCAAGTGTTGACTAGTAGTTATATACCTATTCAAGACTTGGCTAGGAGGTGAAACATCTTAACAATAATAATATCAAATCACAAGCAAGAAAGTCTAAAGCAGTGATCATTAACCGTATTGATATTTTACGGAATTATTACTCTTAGTGAGCTATAGCCGTAGTAGTAGTAGCAATAGTAATAGCTATACTACTCCATAGTATGTATGTATTTACAAGTTATTCCCGTCATCTAGTGGTATTGGTATAGTTCAGTTGCGTCCTTTCATAACGACGCGTCCCATCCGTAACATCTATAAATCTAAACCCAACCGTATGTATAATTTTCCCACCTATCATTTCTTAACCGTGTTTTTTTTGTAAGAAATTCCAAGTAGTTGAAGCTAATTAATAAAACTGAGCACTTAAGCCTTCTCGCTCTCGACATTAGTCTTCGGCGCGCTTGACGCAGCAGCAGGGTCTGCTGCGCCTTCGCCGTCGACCGCCGTGTCGTTGCTCGAGTTAGAGGCAATCCCAGGGGTGTTGCCGGGGAGAATTGGCGCGAACTTGCTCTTGGCACGGATCTTGTGACCGTATAGGTAAAACAGAACTGGGATAGGAACCAGTATCGCAGCTACGCAGCCTAGTAACGTAGCAGCCCATTGAATACCAAGTCCGTTGAACATGTATGTAGCAAATAGGGGGAATCCGGCACCGCAGAGAGATCGAAGAAAAGTATTACCTGCGATAGCCGAGGCGGCGAACATAAGATAGGCATCCACAAGGTAGTTGAGAGCCTGGAGGAAGATGCCCATAAGACCGAAACCAGTTAGGATACCTGAAGCAGCAGGGACAATCCAGTGGATATCCGCGCGGTAACCGGACCATCCAAACCAGAAGATACCGCCAGTGAATGATACACCACCAGCAATGACGATAGGGAGACGCCATTCAGGAATAGGGATACCATTGTTGGCAGCGAGCTTACGTTGGTAGGAAGGCTGGTCGAGCAGCACTACGATACCGGCAAGGAGTTGACCGATAATCATGCCAAAGAAGGCTAGACCAGACTGGCCAGCGTTGAAGTGGTGTACTCCCGTGAAAACAAAAGGATAGGCCGTCAGGAAGAGATAGAGTAGTCCATAAATGAAAGCCATATAGACTGAAAGTAGGGTAACAATTGGTTCACCGAACAGAAGTCGCATGGGGCGAGTAAAGTTCTTCTGGACCAGCTCTCCGAAGTCGACTTCGATTTCTTCCTGCTTGGCGTGGATACCCCAGTTCCTGGTGCGACGGCGCAATTCGGCTGCCTTTTCAATCAAAATCACAGGGGGATAGGTCTCGCGCAAGAAGAGCAAATCGAGAGTGAACGCGACCCAACCCATGATACTCGCGATGTACATGGTCCAGCGCCATCCGAGGTAAGAAGACACAATAAAACCTCCGACAAACGGAGCTAGCAAAGGACCAGTAAAGACAGCCATGGAGAAAAGGGTGATAGCGATACCTCGCGTGGCGTTGTTAAACATGTCCGAGAAGACGGCAGCAACGACAGCCAGGGGGCAAGCGCCAAAGAAACCAGCAAAGAATCGACAGATAAGGAGAGTCTGTAAATCCTTGGCTGTTGCGCAAGCAATAGAGAAAACCGAAAATCCGAACATAGCTATGACAATCGGCAGACGTCGCCCCTTTAACTCGGATAGCGGCGCCCAGAATGTCGGACCGGTTGCGAAACCGACCACGAACAAAGAAACACCTAAAATACCAACTTCGGAACTAACGCCAAACTCCTTAGCTACGTAAGGTGTCGCAGCTGAGAAGATACTGGAGGCGAAAGCTGAAGTCATGGTAGTATAACCGAGCATAGCGGCTGTAAGTAATCTATAGGAACTCGTGTTAGCTAATTGTATATATATATATATATTACGACTTCGCGATCATATGCGACTTACTTCTTTTTAAGTGACCAGTTCTGGGCGTGGTAAGGATCATTAGGGCCATCAAACTCTACAACATATTCCTCTTGGTCTGGTAAAGGGGGCGGGAAGGGCTTCCCGGCCCCGAAAGCAGGTAAGGGTTTCCTCGACTCACGGCTCCTGAGGCTTCGTCCGACGGTAGCACTGTGTTGGCTTCGGGCGGTATTAATACGGCTAAGTTCGGTAGGATGTCGTTCGAGGTCTCGTTGTGTAGGAATGCGGCTCATACCGCCCGTGTTTCTGTGCGCCACACCATCGTCACTGGAAGATGTCGATACAGACGACGCCGAAACAACTCGTTCGACCTCGTTGCTAGCTCGACGGTAGTGATGCTCGTTAGCCCTGGACGTGGAAGGTGAGATATGCCGTAAGGCATCCTCTTCAGCTCGGATGAGCTCGCGGTCAACCTCCTCCATTATTCAAAGCGATAATGGGATATCTGACCACAACAGCTATTAAAACGATATTTCTCTACACCCAAGTAATGTATATAATTGCTTGGTGTTTTTTGTAAGAGCTTTGTCGTGGTGGCGGTCAGAGTGGCAAGTGTAAAAATTCCTTAAGAACTTTTTGAACAAAGGTATAGTTCCGTTTATACTCGAGGACAAAGAAACAACGAGTATAAGTGTATAGTATAGTAGGTCCGAGCGCACTTGCACCGCTTGAGAGGGACTCAACAAGAATTGAAGATAAGAAAAAAAGTAAAAATTCTTCAATTAGGCTCGGGGGTACCCTGATAATAAAGGAATCGAAAAAAAATTAATCGAAATGGACACCTTGGGATCGGGATTAGGAAAGGTCTAATATCTAGAGGCGATAAAGCGAAGGGGTTCGGCATTCGCTCTTTGCCGTGGTAACTTGAAAAATATGGATCTGAACGGAAAGCTCTGGGTCTTCAATGACGAAGGATTGACCAGGGATTGCACTAAGATTTCCACAGGGCCTTCAAACTAATAAGCCGTCTAAATTCGCCGGGGTTATTTTTTATTTTTTTTCGTTGGGCTGTAAGAGGTCCCCTCTTGGCCTTGATCGGTCGTAACTGCCTTTGGGGTGTTGCATGAAACCGACCCTATTGCTCAGTTGCTTTGAAATGGTACGTATTACTTAGTGTATATGCAAAATGCATGCACTATCATAGTACAAAGCTTGACTATTCCGCTTTTTCTAGAAAGTACGCGAATAGGCCCAGTGATACGGCCGCATCCATGTCCCGATCCATGCCCTCATCCCGTCGGCTTTATGACAGCATGATCATTAATAACACTTGAGACTAGTAAGGCTGACTTATTAAGCAGCGTTTGAATGACTCGAACGTGCCATTGTAGGTATGTAGATAATCAAAACCAAATCCTGTAAATAGAACTCTTTAGAATAGTTGTTGGTTAGGCACTCACTAGGTTGGGTATGCTTAAGTCAGATCCCCTTGGTAATATTAGAAGAACAGGGACCATGTACTACTATGTAAAGCAGCTGGCATCTATTCTGACCGATTCTGACCTGTTGGATGGAATTTTGAAAAATAATATGAAAAATTTCGGTAGGGGGGGCGACTGAAAGGGTAGAATGGGCCGAGGTGCAAATTAGAGAAGGGGGAAAAAGTGCTACGATAGCGGGGCCTTCGTATCTTAGATCTTTTGATTTGTACGCAAACCTCATCTCCACCGTACCCATTGACCCATTTAAAAACTCCATTGAACGTGCGGTGTCGACGGTGTGTCGAGACCCAAAGGTGCTCAAGAAAGAGTCGAGATTCAAGATCGGGCCTCCAAGATTGGTTTATCAGTCATTTATCCCTGCTCGGCTAGTCAACTCGGCTCGGTTTGAAGCGCTTCTCAGCGGTGAGAGCTAAACAATTAACAATAAAAAGACCTTTTAATCTGATCTCCCATAATCGCAACAAAAAAAAAAAAAAAAAAAAAAAATCAGCCTCGGCTCGCCAATCCCGAAAGGAATAATAGGGACGTACCCTAAAAACATACTTAAATGCATGTAAGAAATACGATAAAAATGCGAGTAATGTGTAACCAAGACCAAGAAGCTAATTGGAAAATAACAAAGCAAACATACTAGTACCAGTCACGATCTACCGTTACCTAGTAGGTTCGCTATGATCCAATGCGTCCATTTATGATATCTACTATGTGGTATTTGCAGATCATTTCTCGAGTAATACGTCAACGAGACGTAGAATATGCGATAGTGGTAGTACCCCAACACCGGGAAATCCGTATTTGTCATGTAACACTACAGGTAGGTAGGTATTATGGGTTGACTGGGTTGACTGGGTCGACGCTGCGGCTCTCTTTCCGGGTGGGTATTCCGCTAGTTAGACGTAAGTAATAGCTTTAAAGACCATCGACCATCACACCACCACAGGCGGTTAGTACAAATTTCTTATACATAGTATCATTTCCGCTTACTCGTGCACAATAAAATCTAACCTGGTTAATAATCAAGATATGTAAATAAAATCTGTGGGAGGTTCGCTTGAAACAATCCACTCACATGGATTTTTTTTCTTTTCGTTAACCAAATGCTATGCGGTGGATCGGTATGCTTATCAACCCGATTCTTAACTACATCCTTTCCCTCACGGCCGTGCCGAATCAGACGGTGGCTCGGAGATGGTGTTACCGGCGATAAGCTATACGGCCGTGACTGATCTTAACGTTCAAGTGGGGCGTAGGCTAAAAGCTGACTGTGGCTGTGTATTAAAAGATAGCATCTGCAACCTTTAACTTTACCTTAAAGAACGGCGGCACGACATCTATTCTATTGTGTGCATGAGATTCGGTCCATTGCGCAGCCGTGTTACACCGAATCCGCTTCCCGAGGGAAGTGTAAACTTTAAAAAAGATTATTTGTGCTCTTCTACTAAAAAAGATATAGACCGCGGCTATTTTACGCCCCAGCCGTTTTCCAACAGGCATGTGGCTTCTTCGAGAGTCAATCCCGCCGTCTCCGGATATATCTTCCAGATAGCATACCAGCCAATGGCGCAGACAGCGCCGTATAACCCGAATGTCAACGAAGGAGTTAACAAATCCATCCTGCTTATAAGTTAGCACCTCAAACAAGACATACGACGTAGGCTATGCTATGAATTCCGTTGCATAGGGCTTCGTAATTACGAAACAGTTGGTTACTCACTATGAGACTTGTTAGTAGGTTAAACTTCAATAGAATCGATTAGTCGTAGTTGTCTGAGGATTTGATACGTACCAATGGCAAGAATGTCAACCCAACAATAAAGTTCGCCAACCAATTAGTAGATGTCGCCAGTCCACTACCGAGTGAGCGCACGTTGAGCGGGAAGAGCTCACTTTGCATCCATGGCACGTTGCCGAGTCCGAGCGCGTAAGCCGCAACGTACATCATTATACTTACTAAAATTATAACGGCAGCACCTCGTGACGATATTGAAGCGGCATCGGTAACAACAGGTGCACCGCCTCCGTCGGTAGTGGTGTCATCAGGCGGTAGCTTAATTAAGCTAAAGCCAAATGCTGACAGCAAAAGGCCGATTACCATGAAAGGTAATGAGTATAGCAAGATCCGCCTGCGACCAATACGGTCAATTAAGAGCAATGCAAATACCGTAAAAACGAAGTTTGTAGCGGCGACTGTTAGCGAAGTGAGCGTTGGGACCGAAAACCCTAACATTGTGAATATCGTAGCGGAGAAGTACATTAACGAGTTCTTAACCATTAGCTAAAATAGGCGATAGAAGAGGAGGGGGTGTAATGACTTACAAACCCGCAAAGCTGTTGTAACCCCTGAAGTAAACATGCGATGACCAGTGCCCGTCGGTTTTTCGGTACGTTGAGAAGCTCGTTCCATCCCTTAAGCCATGTGTTACCGTTCTTCCCTCCGTTATTAGCCAATGCCATGTTGCCCTGCTCTTCCCTAAGCTCCATCTCGATATCCTTCACGACGCTATCGATTAGTCGGCGAGAAGATGGGTCACAACCTAACGTCTTCTCTATGACAAGCCGAGCATCCGCAGACTTCCCCACTTTCACTAGCCAACGGGGAGTATCGGGCATGAATAACAGGAGGAGACATTGCAATGCAGCTGGTAAAGCCCCTAGACCAACCATCCACCTCCATCCCGTAGAAGGATCGCTGTATTCGGAGAATATCCATCCAATAACGTAAGCTACGACTTGGCCAGCAGTGATCGATAGCACGTTCATTGTTACGAGCATACCACGGTAGGCTGGTGGGGCCAACTCAGCAATGTACAACGGTGTCACGAAACTGGCGGCACCCACGGCAGCACCGACGATGGACCGTCCAAAGACCATTCCCGACACAGTGGTACTCATGGCCTGCACTACGGCACCGAACACAAAGAGTAGGTCCGACAGCAGTATAACAGGCTTTCGGCCGAAATAATCAGCAAGAACGGACGAGATGGGTGACAGAACGAGAGCAAATAACGCGGTGCATGACGTAATTAGAGATTTATCAAGGGACGTTAACACCCTCTCGGAAAGGGAGGTACCTATCGAGACCAATGTAGCCGATATTACTCCCGTGTCATCTGTCAAAGTATATGAGCAGCTGCGCGAGACTTTGAATATGTTAGACTCACATCCGAATAAAAGCCCGCTGATACAAGCCGATAATGTTAAGAGCCATATAAAAATGCTAGGGCGACCGGCGGGCCACTCAACGGTTGTATTCTCACCATCGGGGTGTAATTCGTCTTCTAGTTCGTCCTCCTGATGTGACAACAGGGGTGCCTCCGCTGGGCTTGCCATAATGAGATATTACGGATGTTACTCGTCACCGCATTGACGCATACTCATGTTACAAAGTTCCTATGAGAATCGTTGTCGTTTCTAATACGAAACGGTTCGTAATTCGTCTCTGGATTTTTTTTTTAAAGTGTTACGATAATGAAAGTTGAAGTGGTACGGTTTGTAGTTGAGCACGCGACGGTTTAACAGGCTCGGGTAATTTTCGGAATTTAAAGTTCACTTGGCCAGAAGCCGCTGTGTGACATGACACGGCAGTGACCCGTGCTTACTTCCCCCTATCACGAACGAACCTGCCTCATATATGATATCACCGACAAACTATTATGAACTATTATGAAAATATGCAGTGTAACCAGTATAATGCGCTGCAACTAGTATAATTATAATAAACTACACAAACTTAGTTCCCAAATTATGTTCAAAACATATTACTAGAGGGTATCAACACCGAACCAACCGACAATACCACCACTAAGAAACTTGCCCAGAATATCAAAGTAAACACGATCCTGTCTTGTAAAGCTCTCAGATGTCTGTTATGGTTTACCACAGAGACATCGAAGACCTTTTGCCAGATCGACTTTTGCCGATACGACTCGACCAACGACTCTCTAGATAAGTCGTCAGCTAAGCCCATAATTTGCACGCACTCCTCCTTCATGGAGTAATTTTCCGTCCTTGTATCTTGCCCCTCACTTTTAGGAGAGCTTTTGCTATCGTCTAACTCTATCTGCTCAAAACCACCATCTGCCTTGGCATTTACACTCTCTATTTCTATTTTAGACCTTGTAGGCCGTTCCCATGGGCGTAGTTGTCTCGTCTGATTCATATAGAGCCTAATGCTTATCCCGCGTCCTTCGATCAATAGGGTGTAAAACCCAGCGTACCATAGAGGCACAGCTGACAGTCGGCTCAGGCGACCAGCCGTCGACAAGATGAGTATCACGTTCAGTAAGACGGCCGAAATTATTAAGACAGTGCCCAAAGTCCTGGCGCATAGAACCCGCGAAGAGTTGGTATTGCAAGTGCACCATCGGATAAAGTTGGGATGACTTCGTCTTCGTAATTCCGCCTCGGCTGAGAGGAAGGCTAGAATAAAGCTGGATGGATGTGTGGTATGCTGTAAGGCGTGAAGGCAAGCAGTTCGCTCTTCGTGCGTAAGGCTTAACCTGCGTGCTCCAAAGATCGATATGTACTGACGGGCTACTTGTGTGACTTCGTCTCGGAAAGGCTGCGCTGAAACTTTTTCAACGTCAACACCAAAACTACTCGAAGATGGTATGTCTTTTACTCACAAGGTTGCCACTGCCACTGTTCTTGAGCTTCTTCCTTTACCCCAGACGGCAATGCTAACGCCCGAGGCTTTGAAAAGTTTACATCTACCCCGATCTTAGATCCCGGCTTGTTGGCTAACGTCGGTTCTGGTGTCGTTATCGGTGTGTATCCGTCCAGGATTTCGAGTTTTTGGCTCAGCTTATCCACCCTCTCTCCTAATTTTGTCGATCGCGGGCGTGCTTTGATGTATGCCCTCCTTCCCGGACCCCATGCTGGAGATCGGTCTCTCTCAAATCTAGATAGTTGAGCCCATCTCTCGACATAGTTACAATACCACAGAAAAAACTGAAGATTCTCTGCGCTTCGCTCTATGTATATTAGGTAGTTCATGAAGTCGTCCAAAGAACATGGCTTGTGTACACATTAGCGCTAGTTATATCCAAACCATAAACCATATCGCGGTATGTACTGACCGAGCGTGACTTGCCCCTGATTATATTTTCAAATGATAACTCCGCTGGAATCTCTTTTCCAATCATCTTTAAATATGTCGTATACACTGTATTAGGTGTCCTGTCGAGCCCATAGTTCGGCTTCCGGAGCCGGCTGCATAATTAAAAGAACGTAGGTACTTTATAATATGTCAGACTGTGGCCTGGAACTTCTATGCCAGGTAGTCAACTCTTATGTCTTCCTTCGTCGTCGCCTAGAGCTTCGTGTAGATAACCGAATAAATAATATTCTCAGTCCAAGAGATATACATAAGGAATTAGCCAAGTTAATAGATAGTAGAGATTTCACGTAGCACGACAGCCGAACAAAAGGGAAAAGGGGGACGGCTCTATATTATCCTATGCTAGGAACCAAGCAGCCTTTTCCATTAGCTATCTACATAACGTTGTTATCCCCTACACTTCCCCTTGGAGTTTTATTACCAAGTCTCACAGAACGTCTATTGTCGAGTGACTTCGGGAAAGGTAAAATTCGCATATTGATGGCTGTGCCCCCCGCATCCTTAGAACCACTCTTGCGCATGGAACAAATGACACCACCCCGGGCCTTAGCGAAACACAAAATTTCCATTACATATTTCATACATACAGATGTTAACATCCTTGTCTAGTCACATCGAGATGCGACCAATCTTAATTCGACCGCAGAGTACTTGCCTATCAGGCAACGGAAACGCAGGCTTCCCAAGGTCTCAAAGTCTACTCTCATGTTTTCTTCCAACTCTGTTATACTAGATAAGTCTTTTTGTAAATATGTGTAGGTAATTATACTAGGAAGTTTAAAATATCACCGTGCTCTATCTTCAAATGGCAAGACCCTACATGGCGATACAACCACCACCGTAAATGACGAGAGAATAAATAAGACATCAAGTGGTCCATGAGTCGCGATGGAGGAGTAGTACCGAGAATCTAAAACCGTTACTTTCGCAATTAAAGTCTCAGATCATCTCCGATTCCTTCGAGTTTCAAAAACTCCAGAGAAACCAAAGTAGAGAACACCGGTAGGACGCAAGTTGAGCTCGCCTCGGATCGATGTACTAGCGATCGAAGGGATCTTTTGCGTTGGCGGATTCAATGGTTCCCTAAGCTGCGTTTAGATCCCACGTCCCGTCCCGATTGTAACCATGTTATACAACCTCAAAGCTCTTCCGAGACAACTTATATTTACCAACCCAGCTACTGTTCTGAGATCTAATTATATCCCATCCGAGTACATACATGATAGCATTAGACTAGAGTGCGTCTGGAAAGTTACATTTTAAACATACTTAGTTAGGTACTTAGTTAATTAAATTAGGGGGCGGGTATGATATTGCTATGCATAACGTGAAAACGATACAATCTAAAGAAGCACCCTACACGCAAAACGTCCCCTTTACTTTACTCTAGGGACCCTAATGCTCAAGGCCTAATAATCTCAATCACCCCTTAACGCCATACCATAAGAAAACACAATCGCAAACCCCAAGACCCCCACCTCCAACAACGGCAAACTCGAAAACCCAAACGCGGCCCTAACCCCCCCTCACCCCAGCGCTCTGCCCCGTCTCCGCAATCTTCACCTGCGTAACCGTAACTCCACCCGCCCCCGTCCCGAACCCCAGCACGGTCGTCGTCTTCGTGATCGTCGTAGGCGGGCCGCTGAGCACCTTGGTCGCGAGCCCCGGCTCCGCGCGGTACACCTTCAGACACCCGGCCGACGCGCACTCCGTGTTGGGCGCGCAGCACCCGCCCCCCATGTCCTCGGCGCAGGGGCTCATGCGGCCGTCGCACCGCGGCGGGTGCGCCTCGCTCGCCAGGCACTGCGGCTCGCTAGGCGCGCAGCAGTACACGCCTGATGGCGAGAAGGCGCTTGCGTAGCAGACCATGCCGACGGGGCAGCATATGTTCTTTTTTTTCTGGTTAGAACGATAGTTACGGAATCACTCTCTACTTTAGGATTCTCCTCTGATAATATATATCCGGAGAGAGGGAGAGAGATGGGGGGGGGGGGGGGGGGGGGGGGGGGGGGGGAGCTGGACTAGGTCAAAGACAGGGGGGGGAGAGGGGGGATACGAACAGGTTGGTTGTACGCCACGCAGCTATCCCTCCTCTCGCCGCACACATTAACACCTCCCGCCGCGCCTCGGGGGACGACACTGCCGAGGAGTATGGGGTCTACATCTGACGGGGTGTTGTTGTTCGCGGGGCGGACATGCTGGACGACAACCTCGGTCTTGTTCTGGGACTGGGACTGGGACTGGTTGTACGATAATTGTTGGTGTTGGGTCTTCTTGTCTTTGAGCAGGAACGCGCCGCTGGAATAGTACATGGCGTCGTAGTAGACGGTGAAGACGACGCCGGTGATCAGCACGCCGACGACGACGACGACCAGCGAGATCAGAAAGACCCATCGCAGCGTCGGCCGGTTCTCGAACAGGCACTACCGGTGCCAGTTGAGCTTCGCTCGCAGGCAGTTCTTGTTCTTGATACTCCACGCTCGCCGCTTGTGGTCGTCGCAGTGCTGCTCTACGATCTCCCCTCCTGCTACTGGTGCTGCTGCTGATGATGATGATGATGGCTGTTGGGGTTGAGACTGGCTTGCTTCTGCCATATATGTTAGAGCAGGAGACTAATAGGTATTGAACTGAGAAATATTTAGGACTGTAACTGAATGATATATGAACTTTGGACTCGAAGACTTTATAGGTGATACTAAAACTTTTAGGTGTAAGTGGAAATAAGTGTTGTCAGGGTTATTATCTGAGACGTTTCGTTAATGGCCCAACTACTACGTGGGTAGATAGGCATTTATAGAAGGTATTTACCACTTATTACTACCTTCCTATGAAAAAAAAACCCGGATTAAAATTCATGGAAGGGACAACACTTTCATCTTTCATTTGCAATACTGCTATCTGGGCAGCTGAGGGTTGGCTAATCGATACTTCCTTCACTTCTAATAATTAGCAAATTAGCGATAGTCACGATCTAGTAAAAAGCCCTATCGCAATGAAGGGTATCATAGCCAGAGCGGCGTTTTTATTTAAATAGCACCAGGGATCTGATCTTTCTCAGATATGTAATTGTTGCTTCGTGACGATCGTCATGTCGTTCATCTGAAAACCTCCCAACTCGTTCTCTTCATATGCAAATCAAGGCACATTCCTCGCTGTCATCTTCCGAAGTGTATCATCTAAACATGTACAAATGTCCACAACGGACACCGATCATTGGGTGATGGCCCGGAGCTATCCAATGCAAGACAATAAACGCCGTGTACAATGCCTTGCGGATGCTGTGAAAAAACTCCCTTAACGGGTGTTGCCGAAAGGAAGAATTAAGTGGTACTTGACGAGTAGTGCCGGACGTGAAACCTCCCGTGCGAGGGGAATTAAGGGAGGAGAACGTGGCAGAATGGAGCGTCAAGACCGAAAAAAGTTGTAGTTCTAAAATATTTCGATCGAACTAAAGTCGAATTAAAGCCATAATGTAAAGACCATCATTACACCCACGAGACCGGCACCCATACCGGCAATCTCCTTTGATCCAGAGACAGCATTTTGAGTCTCCGAAGGCTCGGCACTAGCAGCGGTACCGGTAGCACTAGGCACAGAAGAATAAGAACTGGCGGTAAGCGTCTCTCCCAAAGTTGGGACAGCGACGTTGCCATTGACAAGCCATCCACTAGGAGTCGAAGTCGGGCATGCGCGTGTCGAGATCGACTTGGTATTGTATTCTGATCTAGCCACGCCAGTGGGTGTAATTGTCGCCCAGTGCTTGCTGAGGTTGTCGAAATCAGGTTTGACGGGCGTCGGGGTACCTGCACGCGTGAAGCCACCAACAATATCCTTACCCGTCACAGTCGGATCGACCTTAGGACCATACGAAATTAAACCGTATTCGTTGGCCTCCTGGATCCACTCGTACACGATAGCTCCGCTCCAGTCATTCACCATTTCAGGGCCGAAAATAGAATCTTGGTCGTTGAATAATCGTGGACCAGGCTTGTTGCATCCAGTCTCGGAGAAGAAGATAGGCACAGGGAAGTTCTTGGCCTGTTCCTGTAGGTTGATGTAACCGGAGGTCTTATAATCGGTAGGATCGCACCATTGGTACGAGTTCAAGCCGTAGAAGTCAATGTTTTCAGACGCATTGCCACCGCAGGTAAGATAGTCTTGTAACCAAGGTCGAAGCTCGGCGATATCAGTTGCAGAGTAACCGACTGGGATCTTGCGGTATCCTTTCGAGTCTCTATACGCCTTTAGGTCGCGGGCGCTTGCCTTAATGAAGGGTGCGGCTAGCGACTGATTGTTGATGGCGATGATCTCATTTCCCACGAATAGGCCCAGGAGATTATCATAGTCGTGGAACGTATCCATAACCTTAGAGTAGGCATCGAATTGGGTTTGGTTCCACCAAGGATCGTTCTAAATCAATTTAGTACTGGTTAATTCGAAGGAGGACTGAAAAGTCTTCTGAAGTTTGAGCTTACGGGCAAGATGTAGGTGTCAAAGGTATCCATGTCTACCATAGCATAGATGCCGGCGTCGGCGAAAGCAGACATGCAGCCGTCATGATCCGCTTTGGGGTCGACGTGATAGACACGAATAGTGTTGGCACCCAATTTCTTCATGAGCGAGGCATCCCGCTTACATTGCTCGGTGTCGACCAACGGGTCCTCTTAAATATAAGTCAGTTTTTAGAGAACAACTTATTTTACTAAATTGCGCATGGTCTGGGACTTGAACTCACTCTCAGTAAGTTGATAAGCAACCCCCTTTATGAAGAATTGATCGCCATCGCTTGTGAAGAACTTGCCACCGACTGCCTCAATCGTCGGTATGGCGTATGATAGCGTAGCGCTGCAAAGCGCTAGAAGTAACGAGGAATGCATGGTAGCGGATGGATAGCGATTATGCAAAAACAATGCAGATTATGATTTTTGAAAAATTACTTTTTGAGGCCCGGAAGAAAATCCTCCACGATTTTGCGACCACAAGGAAACTTGAATAATAACGATGGTCGAACGAGTGTGAGTCGAGTCGTTGGGGATGAATCCTTAATTAACGAAGGCCAGAAAGAGTATCAACGCCCGGAGTCTAAAACGAATGTGCTCCAGATCGGATTTGGCAACGAACGGACAAACGAATGTTTGTGATATTCCCCCTTCGATCTTTGCGATCTTTTGACTCGACCAAATCTTGCGGCTCTACTCCTCCGAGAGTGAATGTACGGATAAGACGGGATGCGTGGAGAGAGAGAGAAGGGAGAAGTCTAAAGAATCCGGAGAAGAAATACGGACGTGATATAGCTAGCGTAGGTAGGTCTCGACTTTCTCTCTGCAAGGCGTAATCCCAGCTTGTACCTACATATCAAACGCACTACCACCGTAACTAATCGAAGAAGCGGGACCTTCTCCTAAGCAACCCCCTGGTCAATCAGTAGTAAATACAAGATTTATTGACCTTGATTTTGGGGAAGCTTGACCAAAGCTTGACCCAAGCTTGGCGCAAGCTTCGATCTGATAGGTTGATGGGTTGAACTTGGTAACAACTGGAGGCGAATGCCAGCGAATAGCAACGAATGGTAGAAATCTCCGGGGGGATCCTCAGACCGAACTGGAGCTTGGCATCGGTTTATAGATAGGGATTTGGGATTTCTAAAGGTCGGAAATCAAGGATAAGAAAAAAAAAAAAAGAGATCGACAAGGCTACCCCCCTGTCGTTCGTTCCGGCGAAAAAGAAAAATTCAGAAAGGTCATCCCCATCGATTGGTGACTTAAGTCTCTAGTACTATGTCACTAACACAGGTAGTAAAACCGTAGACGCGTATGCTATAAATTTCGAGCAATGAAAATATTGGCTCGAATACCCAGGTGTTCCAAGTGCATACCAACCAGAGGTAAACGTTGCTGCAAACGGCCTCGATTGTTGCATCATTATTGGCTCATTCTATCGTGGGGTTCCGTGTTTCAGGCTTTTCATTCAGATGCATTCAGAATATGCTGCTCATGATAGGAGGGATTTTGGAGAGACCAGACAGACTTACATATGTACCGTTGCACAGATCTACATACATTATACATTATACATGCATTACTTGGAGCAGTTTTTGCAGGGATACGTAATGAGCTCAATACCTCAGTCGGTGACTCGGTAGAAGGCGCCAAACAATTATCGATGGAAGGTAGGCAGTTGTCTTCATACTGTTTTATAGTTGCAGTCTTGCAATTGCCAATAGTTATGTAACGCCCATTCATGTCGTGTGGAATAAGGTTAGATCCGAATTGTGGCTTTTTCTGATGGGCCAAGCATTTCGGGAGTTTCCTAGCCGCTTCTAAGCACTTAGATAGATATAACCTAAACTGTACTAAATATCAAAAAGGGGAGCTCGATGCTCATGCAGCCCGCGCAGCCAGTCGCTCAGATAGCCACTCGCTTCCTACCGACACTACTATGTACGTGCATGTAGGCGTGGACACGTCTCCCGCCCAATTTGTGCATCATGACGTAGTAGAAGGACAAGCTTGGGTATAATACCAACTTGTTATTATTAGGTAGTTATGTTTACATAGTAGTTACCTAATATGCGTAGAGAATGCATTCAATTCTGGCTGGCTTGCTAGGTACGTTCTGAAGTAGTCAATAAAGCCTCTGAGAATAAAAATAGTACAATACTTACACAAACAACATAAAGTATCCCATTATCTTTTAGATATGTTGCACTGCTTCGCAAATCTTCCGGCTGCGAACTGTAACAATAAAATAATGTGATACCATATGCTAGAGCAGCAATAGTTGTGAAAAACGACCCATAACACTAAAATTATGTGGTGCATAACAGATAAGTAAGATATTATCGATAAGATGCGACACCACCGATAAGGCTTATCAAGGTCGAACAGATGGTGCCAGCCGACAAAGTGGGATAGACTCTAAACTTTTTTTCTCTTATCGCGTTGAATGCGAAACCAGCTTCAACATTGCGATATCTTAATACTTCGCAATCATGGTAAGTCGCACATCGCGCCCACTGCGCCCACTTTTAGTCCAGAATTTCTAATTCCCTTTATAGAAGATAAAAGCATTAACCCGCTCAACTGAGGCGTATCAACCGCCTGGGTCCGATGTCCCAAAGGTAAATCTCCTAACTTTGGAAGTACCTTCACTTTGCTATTCATGTTTCTTACTTTCCCTAGGCACCTCGTAACCTAGACCCGGCCATTCATCCCTTCGAGAGAGCTCGAGAATATACGCGCGCTCTCAATGCCGTAAAGCTAGAGCGCATGTTCGCTCAGCCATTCATTGCTCAGCTTGGAACCGGACATGTCGATGGCGTTTACTCCTTAGCGAAGGATCCCAATTCTCTTGATCGATTTGCCTCTGGCTCCGGTGATGGGGTTGTAAAATGTTGGAGCTTGACAAGCAGAGACCAGGTCTGGAAGACGACCGCTCACGAGAATATCGTAAAGGGAATGGCCTGGACGACGGATCAGAAGCTTCTCACATGCGCTGCTGATAGGTCGGTAAAGATCCACGACCCTTATAACACCCGAGACGATTCGCCACCGATTCACTCCTGGCTTGGTACGAATGCCTTTACAAGCTTGAGTGTTCATAGGTCCAAGAATGCGTTCGCAGTTTCTTCCGATGTCATATCGGTATACAACCTCGACCAGTATACAGCTGCGCCAGAAGTCCTTCGCTGGCCCTCATCCGGCGAAACGATCAATTCTGTCTCTTTCAACCAAAGCGAAACTTCGGTTCTCGCATCTTGCTCCACGGATCGCTCGATCATTCTATATGATCTCCGAACCGCTTCGCCACTCGCACGTACTTTCCTCAACTTTAGCTGCAACAAGCTATCCTGGAATCCGGTGGAGCCGATGAACTTCGCAGCAGCGAGCGAAGATCACAACGTGTATCTGTTTGATATGCGTAAGTTTGACCGGGCGTTGAACGTACTGAAGGACCACGTTGCGGCAGTGATGGATGTGGAGTTCTCCCCAACTGGTCAGGAGCTTGTTACGGCCTCGTATGATCGGACGATTCGACTGTTCAACCGTGATCAGGGCCACTCAAGGGATGTATACCATACGAAACGGATGCAGCGAGTTTTCTGCGCTCGCTGGACTCCTGATTCCAAGTATATTTTAAGTGGATCGGATGACGGAAATATTCGCCTTTGGAGAGCAAACTCCTCGAAACGAGAAGGTGTCAAATCGGCAAAGCAGCGACAGGCACTCGAATACAATGAAGCATTATCTGAAAGATATGGTCACATGGTATGTTCATATCTATTAGCTTTTTTTGATTGCCATATTATACATTTGCATGCTAACATCGACGATAACAGCCTGAGATAAGACGAATCAAGCGTCATAGACATCTTCCGAAGGTTATCAAGAAGGCAAGCGAGATTAAGAAGGAGGAGCTTAAGGCCATTAAGCGACGCGAGGAGAATGAGAGGAAGCACACGAGGAAGCAATTTGAGAAGAGGAAGAGTGAGCGTGATAAGGTTATTCTGGCGCGAGAGAAGTAATTACGGATCGCATTCCGAAAGATTTGGTTGACAGCCAGAGATTTATGAGTTGCATTTACAGGGCGTTAAGGGACAAGGAAGACTCTGATACCAGGCAAGACATCGATAGGTTGCGTCTACGTTCTTGCGACGGATCAAAATATATACTCATTGCAGATTTCTACTTAACTCAAGTAACTACCTATATATAGGTACCTTATGCTTGCTAAGGCACGTGTCTCGAGGCGACAGCATCCCAGTTATGATCATAGCACAAGACCAATTTGGGCTCCTAAAGACTTCTAAGTAACTATGTTAAGAAGACAATCTCCTAAAGTTAGAAGTAATTAGAAGATGAAAATATAACTTTATTACCTAAGACGAGTAGATCGAACCCCTGTTATTAGATAGATACAGCCGATTGGCCAAGTTCAATTGGAACCTGCCTTAGTCGAAACTTACGACGCTTGGACCAGTTGTTTCAAGGGTCCAGGAGTTCTTTTCAGAAGCTGAGCTGAGCTGGAAGTAGGGATGCGAATTTTACTATGCGCATAGTGCATTATACCGCATAATACGATATAATGTTTCATAATAGATCTACTATGCGCATAGCGGAATAATACCCCCCGTTTATCCGGCGCGCTAGTACTAGAACGGGATTAGTTTACTTGTGGGGCATCGTATTCGAGGCTTTTACCTAGGGTGACGAACTTGAGATAAAACAACAAGCTCCCCATGCAAAAAAAAAAAAAAAAAACGCGCTTGAAAGCTACGTATGCTATATAGTATATTACGTCTAATTAAGCAAATTGCCGCTTGGTATTTCAGCTTGATTTTGTTGATCTAAATATTTAAATAAATACGTTCGATACAAGGTAATAGCGTAGGTTTGAAAAACTTGATCTAGTACACAACTCTTCTTTACAATGTTTACAAGCCGCCCTTCCTTAAAGAACGGGTTTGACCGATAAAGACGAATTGACTAAACGTAATTTCATCTTTAAGAGGCATCCTAATTAGATTTGATGGTGTTGTATGTAAAAATAGGTGTTATTATTGTTGTTGTTTTCTATGTTGTTGAAAATTTGACTAAGTCAAACGCATTATACGCAAATTGTATGGTATTATACGCATAATGCCGTATAATGGCATTATATCGCATAATAGATCTATTATGCGCATAATTAGCATGCCTAGCTGGAAGTTGCGACGACGGATTCAACTTGTGATTGTGGACACGGAGCCGGTTCATCCATTTTTTTCATCCCATCTTTTTTCAATCATTCAATTCGTTCGATTCATCCGTTCTTACAAAGAACACCTAAATATCCGTGTATAACCTTCTTTCCAATTTATCTGTATTATTCGAAGTGCTTGCTGGTCAGCATTCGTATCTTCAACTTTCAAATATCATGGATCATCCTCGACCTCCAGTACGCGACTCGTGGTGGGCGCCCATCTCTGTCGATCTCCTCCTCAAGGTTCTCAACGTTACGATATTGCATCCTTTCGTAGCATGGATTATACCTCTCTGCTTCCGCGCCGAGCACCAAGCATGGAACACCAACCCTATGGTAGTTAGCATTACGTGGGCTATCTTCGTCACCCTGCTATGGATGGGAAATGTCATAAGTCACAAGATCGCCTATGGAATGCATCGGGAGGTGGACTTGAGCGAGGAGGTCATCGTAATAACGGGCGGTGCCAGCGGTCTTGGCCTGTTAATTGCTGAGGTATATGGCATGCGAGGTGCTACCGTTGCGGTTTTGGATATCGCCGAATTAGAGAGTACGGAAGCCCGCGGCATTACTTATTATAAGTGTGACGTACGAGATAAGGCACAGATTGCTAGAGTTGCAACAGAGATAGAGCGCGATGTGTGTATTCTCTTCTACTGGTTCACATGTGACCTCTCAACTAATATGATTTCTAGCTCGGAACACCTACCGTCCTAATCAACAATGCCGCCGAGGTTGTTGGCAAGAAGCTACTCGATATGGATCTAGAGGAAATTGAGAAGAGTCTTACAACGAACCTCCTATCGCACTTCTACACCATCAAGACCTTCCTGCCGGGAATGATTCGCAGTGAGACCGGCGGCACCATTGTAACCCTTTCTAGCGTTATTGGCCACCTCGGTGCAGCTCGGCTCACGGACTACGCTGCTGCCAAGGCAGGAGTAACGGCTTTGCACAAGTCTTTAGCTGCCGAGCTGCAGGAATACCCAGAGATCAAGACCATCCTCGTTACGCCAGGCCAGCTAAGCACACCACTCTTCCACGGTGTGAAGACTCCCAATGCATTCATTGCCCCGGTTGTCGAACCCATAGAAGTTGCCAAGGAGATAATAAAGGCTATCGATCTCGGCTTAAGCGATCACATCGGGATGCCCCTTTACGCGCGCTGGGTGGATTGGTACAACGTGTTGCCTGTGGGTCTCCAGAAGATTGCGCGGAAATTTTCCGGCGTGGACAGCGGCATGGAAACATTCATAGGTCGTAGAGGGACTCAACAGAGCGAGAAGAATGGGAACTTGATCTAGCATCCATCGCAAATCGGCGAGTGGTTCAACATAAGATTATCCGGTTAATGGAAGAGATATTCACGATAATATAGGTACACACTAGACCGCAGAACGCTGGCGTCCACGAGTCTATTGAAATGCAATGGTAGTAGTAGTAATGTGTAAAGGGGGTATTGTATAGTAAAATAAAGAGAACATGCCTTCTCATAGGAAGTTGATCAGCGACTGAATTTCCTGAAAAAAACAAAGCGAACGAGGTTCTCCCAAGGCCGTACACGAATCTTGCAGTGGACATCTGTATAACCGGCCAGCCGGCCTGGGGTTCGTGCTCTATATTCTAATAAGCAACCGCCCGTGTTAGTATCCTCTACCATATCAGAAACCATACCCGCGTCCTGATTAGGAGAAGGAGACCGAAAGTTACCAGTCACAATGTTGAATGTTGTGGCTGGCCATTAGTATCCTTAGCTTTGATCGAGCATATCAGGCACGTTGCACTGCATTTGATACTTCGCAGTATCTCGAGTTCTGAATGGGCAGGTCGGCCCGAGTACCTCTAACAATGCCACCAAGGTTTTGGAGCCCACGCGGCAGCATGCAGAGGCTGCGTACAGCGGGCTTATCAGGTTTCGCCCTTTCGGCTCGCGCCCGCTCCCGGTGTTAACGGTCGACGAACGTCATGCTTGGGGGGGAGGTAATACATGGGGGGTGCAGTGTGGCTTTAATAAATTAATATATATCCCCTGAAGATATTTTTTTCCTGCGTCTATTTCTACACCGGATTCCCCAGGATAGCGGAGATCTCGACGCTCATTGGAACGGAGTATAGGTGAGCCAAGGCCTAGAATGTCGTAAAGGGCGCTGATATAATAAGTAATATTATATCAAGTAGGCTATGTTGCAATTTAAGATAGCCGAAGACTAGAGAAAAAGATAGACACGCCGGGGGCCTCCTATACGACCAGATAGTCAACTCCGTAATGACAAAGCAACATAAGAATTATAACTCTTTTCAGCTTTACAGTATGCTGTGTAAACTAATGTAGTGATCCCTAACAATATATTGGAATAGGTAACTTGTTTCGATCTAATCGTATTTATCTGTTAAGAGCCTCTTCTCTCAACTGGTGAGCCGTGAGTTAAGCCTGTCAGCCTCGATGTTGAACATACGACAGATTCAACCTATAGCTATCAAGTGTAACCTATAATACCCGAGATGAGATGGTCGCACGGCATAAATTCGAACCCCTTTTTACACTAATAGAAAAAAAAAACGAAAAAAACCAATGGTAAAGTCGGCGTAAAACTGCTCACACCGTCAAAGCAATGAGAAAAAGAATAACCAATACATCAGTACAATAGTATTGAGTCTGCAAGTTTGGGTATATACCTGCTTGTGTAGTAATATATCTTGGATACACACCGGGTATCATATTTCCCTTTTAAAATACTACGTATGGTGATCCTACCGAGTCTTTTTAATTTATCTTGCAGGATAAAGATAAGTTAAAGTGCATAACCTGTGGGGTTTAAGAAGAGGTGGACACGTGAACAAATATTTAAACATCGGCTTTAATGTAAGCATATCTCATGTAAGTAATGATGTTGAAAGAACCTTAGGCTGGGAATGGATTAAGATACTAATGTACTATGTATATTAATTTGATCGATTACGTACACCTCCAGCAGGATGGTAAAGCATAGGGTCTCCACAGCCCCATGTATACTTTATAATATATTTTATAAGAAACAGATGCAGCAATTTCTATAGGAAAATACGTGGTGGGCCTATTCGGCTTTAGTGTATAAGGGAGGATATCTCGAAAATTCGAGGATTAGGAAGTATTTCTCATACAAAATTCTCTAGCAACTACTTGCGGAATGTATATGGGGCAGTGGAGACCCTATGCTTTACCATCCTGCTGGAGGTGTAGACGTGCATTATTCTACCCTTGGTAAGGGAGGAAAGAATAGGTATGGTACACAATCACATCTCTAGTGTAATGAGTTCAATATGGAAGTTACTAAAAAGGGGTTGAATAGCGAAAGAAGTCGCAACTGATAGGTTTGTTCTCTAGGTTAGAAGGTCGTGTTAGTCATCTGTCAGGAGCGGGGAGCCTTAGAAGTCCCCCTCCCTTTCCCCGCAGTTGTTTTGAAGCTTATCGTTAGCTGAACATCAATAATACAATAATATCACAATAATATCGATGCGAAGAAAAAAAAAAAAAAAAAAAAAACTAAAAAAAACTAAACGCATGATTTTGAACGCACTACTCCAACTCGCTAACCAGAGCCCGTCATGGTCTTGGCCTACCACAAGTGCGGTTCCAAAGATAAGAATCACCTCAGAAAGTGATTACTATACTACTAACTAGCCCTATTATCTTGCTTTGACGTTTGCCAAGGGCCTCAGATCCTCAGATCCTATGCGCTTCATCACCCACGCCACCGGTGATAATATGTACGCTCATCAGCTGTCATATTCCTATTCCCCATATTCCCCTTTGTGACGGACATGGACCGCACCTGCATACCTAATACATGCCTTACATCGGATATACGGGGAAACGATCATCTTGTCGATATTAAGACTGTCATGTCGTACCATGTGCCGTCTGGCTGAAGACAGGTCACAATGTCTCTAGTTGCCAAGTGCCCCCAAGAGACAAACACACTTGCGGAGAGAGACGAGTCCAACTACAGTAGACAATGCGTGGGGGACCAGCGGGGTCCGGACTCACCTTCGTTCAATAAGGTCCCCGAAAAAAAACGTGGTTAACATGCTCGCAGGCCTCCAAGTAATGATGGTGTACGAATTGTACGAATACATGAAATACATGCATACTATCTCTATTACATTCCAGCCTCAGGCCAGTCGGTGACCCGAGTCAGCTATTAATATAATTCCTGCTGGCTGCCACGAATGGGGCTTCCCGGGGAGACCGCTTTTGGACGGTATTATTACATTAGTAGACGCCTCGAGCTGCATCTACATTAAACCCACGAGAGCCATGAGAGGCCGTGAGAGCCTCTTAAAGCATGTCTCCCCCTATTAGTGGCGTTTGACAAGGGTGTTTATCGACTTCAGGATACTAAGATATCTCTCTTATCTATTGCCTGCACTCCGCCAATCACACACCTCAATATTCGCCCTAAATGGCCACCAACATGATTTGCTAAGTGCACGAGGTAATTGGTATCTAGGCAATAGCAAGAAGGCGAAGGATCCCTATCATATGCGTGCTCCTATTTGGACAAGCTTTTTACTACGCAAAGCTATGGAGCCCAGATGTATATGCCCTGAGCGCCCATCCCCTAAAAATATCGCCCCCAGGCAACATTTGCTTTGTGCTGACTTACCTCATGTATGTTGCACCTCTAACGGGCGCCCTCGGTCGGGTGCCGTGTCGCATCTAATTGTAGATCCTATAAACGGGCCACGCCCCTGTATCGCCTACACCACCAAACTTGAGCCCCATTGAATCTATCGCAATAGTTTACAACCAACCCCTTCTTACATGCGGCGCTCGACTATACTGACTGACTGGACTGACCTAGGGTGGATCTATGGTGTAATGCTACCCCTGTTCCATCCATGGTAGCCATGTGGTGGGATCCGTCGCGGATTGAAGCGACTGTCACTCGACAGTTTGTCTGCTCACATCTCCTTCCCGAGGAGATAAATCGTCTAGACTTGCCGCTGGGTTTTGGTGATGGGTTGACAGACGGAACTTACTGGGAATGGATTGACGAAAAAGCGAAGCGCATCTTCCTTATTCTTCTTGACCTAGGAGTCCCAGACCAGATCTTCGGACTTATCGATGATAGTTGGGACGACGACGACCTCCCGATTCCGCTCGATCAGATCGAACGGCTGGCGCTTACGCTTACCAAAGACGATAAACTTGAGAGGAAGTTCTATTCTCGCCAATTCCACTATCTGCTTAGATTCATAGAAAAGGGCGACTATATGGTATACGAAGATCCCGAGGTTGTGCCTCTTACCGTCGATAAGCGCCCCGGGCTAAGCCTCAATAACATTGCGGATAGGGTAGAGTTGGCAAATAGACCCGGAGAAATCTTCTCGAGACGTCGCATCCCGATCGGAACGGGTTCTGGTCTGCTAAGTGAAAAGGAATTCTTCTACGAGATCGACAGGGCGAGGAATATCGAAAATGGCCATATCATGTCTTATTACGGATCGTACGCCCACCAGGGTGTTGTTTATGTTTTATTTACTCTCCCGAGCGATTTCAGCCTCAAATCCCTTTTAGTAACAACGCCAAGTTCAGTGAAGTCATTGGCTAAACAGGATCGACGGTGTTTATTCATGAACTGGATACACTGTCTTGTTGACGCACTGTGCTATCTTCATAGCTCCGGACTATCTCACGGCAGAATCAAACCATCGACTATACTTTTCAACAACGACAACCACGTCTTCTATGCAGATATAAGCCGTTTGAGCGCAGAAGCTATGGCTAGTGCGTCAGATAGATCAGCCTTTGACAAAGAATCTTACGACTATGCAGCCCCTGAGCAGTGGTATCGCCCGTCAACAAGTCACGGTCACCGGAGAAGTACTCTCGTCACTTCTTCCGGGTCAACGTCGTCAGATAACTCGATATTCTCTATCAACAGAGGATACACGGAAAGCGGAAACACTGCATCGATGATCCACACGCCAACACCTTCCCTCGACCCTCAGGCAGTCGACATCTTCTCACTAGGATGTGTGATACTTGAATTGTTGAGTTTTCTAATGAAACGTCAGACTCGATCCTTCGCCTCGCATCGATCTGCCAAACATAAGCAAGCCGGCCGGGGAGGAGCGGTTTTGGACGCCTCGTTCCACAAAAACCTGGGACAGGTCGAATCATGGATGGCTGGCCTTGCTAAGGATGCATCGAAGAAGGATGACCTTGTGTTCCGTGGCGTGGCGCCTATGCTGCAGGTAGTGGCAAGAATGCTCTCAATAGCCCCACACGAAAGACCGACGGCCCAGGAGGTTGAGCAATGCACGTACAAGATCCTGACGGAGAATTGCCAGATAGCAGAGCCGCATTGCGTCCACCAATACGCTAGTTGGGATTTTGGACTTGGTAACATGCACATCAGCGGAGGGGGTGAGGGTTTCAATATTGCCTCAAAGAGGCATAGCGGTCCAGCAAGGTCGAGTCACTCCCGATTAAGTTCTTACCGGCCGATGAGCAGCAGCTCGGTTCGGGAAGTGGATAGTATGCCCGGTCCTAGCGGTTCGCAGGCGACAAACTCCCGGGTCAACAAGGTGCGCACTTGGCAGGCTCATGTATATGCAGGTAATGATGATTGCATCCCAAGTACTAATTCGACATAAGTAGAGAGAAAGCTGACATGGTGGCGTGTCATGACAGAAACGACGAGTATCTGAATCTGATGATCTAAGGGGGAAGTTGAAGAAGAATCAAAAAATTAAAGATTGGGAGAGGGACTATATTTCGGTACATAATGAATGCAATAGGAGTTTCGGGACCTTAAGGCTTGACAATGGATAATAAACATCTCGGCGGCGGCGCTTGTGGCAACTCTCGTTCTGAAAAAAAAATTAGGGGTAGGGAAAGAGAGGGTTTACGTGGTATACTAGGTTAGATGTTTAGGTATTCTATTGGATGGATGTGTGAATATCTACTACTATACGGATGAGATGGGTTATGAACTTGCTGCACTTAAAAATAAGGGAGTGGGATAATTTGTGGTAGCAGTCCAACCTATGTGGGGTGTTATGACCAGTTCTATAGTATTACGAAAAAAAGAGTTGTATGTTGAAAATTGTTACTTTAATATCTATTGACTGCTCCATGCTCGTAGTAAGCGAGTGGTTTTGATAGTGAACATATTGCATAGCATCATCGTGTTATTCAATAAAGTACCTAAGTACCTCAAGAAAGGGCAAGAGGGAACGGAATAGTACTAAGGTTATTCCGTGCTACCTAACAGTGGGAGTCCTGGCATAGATTTCAGGCAGTCTGGGAGCTGCGTCAGTAGGTATCCACTTTATCACCTAATGGCAAGGCTGGAGCTACGGTGGGAAATAGCGGGAGAGTTTACTGAGCTTTAGTTTGTACGTACCACTTCTTCAATTAATTCTTGTCCATTTAGACGACGTTCTTACAACCTCTCTAATCAACTTCTCCATACCAATTCAAACCCACAACACCCATAATCGAGAGTCACCCCTCCTTTACTATAATTCGACTCGGTCCTAACCAACACCAACACCTTCTTGAGCACAAGACACACACCAGTCAAACATGGCTTCGCAGAAGCCGTCTGTGAAGGAGGCGCAAGCACTTGCCAGTTCCGATCCGCGAAAAGCTGAAGCTATTTATAAAGACATCATATCCAAACCTCCTTCTGTTACCTCCGATGCAGCAATAAAGGAATACGAGACCGCCCTGATAAGTTTAGGAGAGCTGTACCGGGATGAGAAGTAAGCAGCGGCTTTAATATTCCGTCCTTGCGTCTGGAAAGCTGACATTTGTGCCCAGGAAGCCCAAAGAGCTCGTTGATCTGGTCACCACAAGTCGAACCGTCCTCTCGAGCTTCGCAAAGGCTAAGACTGCCAAGTTAGGTATGCTCTAGCTCCTTTTTGCTCCTCATGCGGATATAAGCAATCCATCTAACTTATTTATCATCTAGTCCGTCAGCTGCTCGACCTCTTCGAAGCCATCCCAAACACAACCGATATCCAGATCGCCGTCACCAAGTCATGTATAGAATGGGCCACCTCCGAGAGGCGGAGCTTCTTACGCCAGAACCTCGAGACCAGGCTCGTTACTTTGTATATGGCCAAGCAGTCTTACTACGACGCTCTTACCCTAATCAACGGTCTGTTGCGAGAGCTGAAGCGCCTCGATGACAAGTTAGTATTGGTCGAGGTTCAACTATTGGAGTCCAAAGTCTACCACGCTCTTGGAAACAACTCAAAGGCTCGTGCTGCCCTCACAAGCGCGAGGACAAGCGCCGCCTCGGTCTACACGCCTCCCTTACTCCAAGCCAACCTCGATATGCAGTCGGGCATGCTGCACACGATGGACCAGGACTTTAACACGGCATTTTCCTACTTCATCGAGGCTCTCGACGGCTACCACACGCAGGATGAGCCGGCCAAGGCGACTGCTGCATTGCAGTACATGCTGCTCTGCAAGATCATGCTCAACCTGGTCGACGACGTCAACAACCTGATGGCGTCCAAGCAGGCGCAGAAGTACGCAGGCCAGAACCTCGAGGCCATGAAGGCCATCGCGCGCGCGCATTCGAACCGATCTCTGGAGGAGTACGAGCGCGCGCTGTCGACGTATCGCTACGAGCTCGGCAGCGACGCCTTCATCCGCAACCACCTGCGGCGGCTGTACGACGCCATGCTCGAGCAGAACCTGATCAAGGTCATCGAGCCCTTCAGCCGCGTCGAGATCGCCCACATCGCCAAGATGGTCGGCCTCGACACCCAGCAGGTCGAGCGCAAGCTCTCCCAGATGATCCTCGACAAGGTGATCATCGGCGTCCTCGACCAGGGCGCCGGATGCCTCATCATCTTCGACGAGACCCAGCGCGACGAGTCGTACGATGCCGCCCTCCAGACTATCGAGAAGTTGAGCAATGTCGTGGATGTCTTGTACACGAACCAGGCTTCCATGTTGGAGTAAAGCTGAAGAGATGAACTAGCTAGCTAGCTAACTAGGGAAATAAGGCTTGGCGCTGCGATGGTGAAAGGGGGGGGATGAAATGAAATAAATGAAACTCGGCCGGTGTAATATTAACTACCTTGGTAGAGAGGCAGAGAGAGAAAGTATTAGGCCAAGGCCCCCTCCGGCGTCGAGAAAAGATGGCGTTGAGGGCTGCTATGGCGCTCGTACATACTATCAACATGGACTTGTGTCAATTCAAGTGTATGCGTGCAATCGATCTGTCTCATTCAACGTATTTCGTCCCTTGGTGCTTGATTTTATAACCAGCTTCTCTACGATGGCTGGGTGCTTGGTGCAGACATGGACACGTAAAACCACTACTAGTAAATCATGATCAATACGAATAAAAGGGTATCTGATTAATGCAATAAGCTGAGTTACCCGGAAAATCCGACAACCTTTAGTATAGGTAGGTAGGTTAAGGTGGTTACCTAGGTACCTAGATATACATGTGTTGTTTACCAATCCCCGTCCCTTTTTTCGGCATCTTATAACGCCTAATACCCTCTTGAATGTGATGTGATGATGATGCCAAGTATGTAGACCTGCCTGTCTGTGCCTGCCTGAGTCCAAAAAAAAACAAACGAACGCCAGCGATAGCTAGCTAGCTAGCTTGCTATACATACATACATACGCAGGTATATATGATCAAGGCCTCGTGGGGAGGCTATGTACATGGATAATAAACCAACCAACAGTATCAGTAGTAATAATGCGCCGTCGATGCGATGCGATGCGTTGCGTTGCGATGTAATGCCGTTTATAATGCTCGCTCCCCGAGGATGAATGAAGTGGTGACTGAACCAGACCAAAGGACCAATGTACCAACCAATCGACCCCAAAAAAAATAAAAAAAAATCCGCCATGTCAGGATCTGTAATCATCATCGCATATTCCCTCTGCCTTACTTTTTGCTTTTGCTTTTGCTTTCCGTCCTTAGGACAGAAGCATATTGGCTGGCTCATCGCCTCCTAGTACTAGGTACTAGTACTCTTTCTTATCAGACACCCCTATCCCATCCCATCCCCTCCCCTCCCCTCGCTCCTTTTTTGTTGTTGTATTTCCATGGCTCTTGTCTGCCCTTATGAACAAGTAACTTCTGCTCATCAACCCTACGAACCGAATCTCGGTCCCAAAACCTCTCAGATGCCTAATTTAAGCAACCGCTCTGCCCTTGCCCTTATCCACCCTCTCCCACTCCCTCTCCCTCTGCCCATCCCTAGCTCTCATCGCCCTCCTCCTCTCGCCCACCACGAGCGCAAACACCCTCTTCGCGAGCGACGCCTCGCTCCACCCGCCCACCTCCCTCGCGAACGCCTCCACGACGTCGATGTGCCACTTCTCCAGGACCAGCGTCTCCCCCTGCGCCGCGATAGCCTTGCCCACGAGATCCGAGGCGTCGGGGGCCGGAGGTTGCCGTCTCCACCAGCGCTGGAACCGTGATTGTTGCTTTTGCTTCAGCTGCTGCTGCTGCTGCTCGAATGTGAGCGGGTCGTACCGCCGTAGCTGGAGGAGCTCGTCGAGACGCACCCAGTGGTGCCGAGTCCATTCCGTTTTCGATAGGGTAAACGCGACGGGTCGGCGAGATGACGATGACGACTGCTGTACGGTTGATTTGCCCTTGCCATTTTGCGGTAGCGTCTGCGTAGGAGGGTTTATGGCGATAGGAGAAGTAGCCTCGGTGCTGCGGCTCGACGAGGACGAAGAAGAATCCGTTGATTCGTCGTGCGTGTTTTCAGGAATCTGCCGAAGAACAGGTGCTTGAGGAACCGTATTGTTCCTGATGCCGTTTTGTTGATTTGTGGTGCTAGGTTCGGCTAGGGTAGTGGATGAAAGTGCACTAGGTACAAAAGCCACGACCCGGCCTGGTGTGGTAGGCTTCATAGGAGAACGGAAGCACGACTTGGACGGCGAAAGTGTCCTATCCCATCGGGATGGTACTTCTCTTGGGGGGAAACGCTCATAGTCTGTTCCGTCCGTCAAGAGCGATGAGTCCTGCTGCTCTTGCTGCTCATCTTCTTCGTAGTCCTCGTCCTCGTCTTCGTCTTCGACTTCTTCGTCTACTTCACCTTGCTCATCCCGATCGTCATGCTGCTCATGCTGCTCGTGCTCGTCCTCCTCGTCACTTGGCAGTAGAAGGAGGTCTTCTTCATCCTCCTCCTCGTTTCTGCTGGGGGCCGGCCCGCTTCTGAAGAGAGACGAACCAGACTGGCCTGGTCGTGGCGTGAAGTTTTGTTTCTGTTGAATTGATGGATAGACCTGACGCTCAGGGGTCGAGGGGGTGAGGGGAGGGTTCAGGAGATTGTTCGCGAGATTGTTCAGGCGATTTTTCAGGTGAATGTTCTGGTGAAAATTCGTGTAATTGCTCAGGGGACTGTTGAGGTGATTGTTCAGGCGATTGTTCGGGTGATTGCGGGGAAGGAGGCTCAGGAGAATTAGGTTCGGGAGAAGGCGACGGCCCAGGCGAGGGTGAGCTCTCCGTATGAGAATCTTGCATAGTCTTGTCCGGTTGCGAAGGAGGTGCCGGGGAGGATAAATCTGTCTGCCGTTCTGGGCTCGGCTGAAATGCCTTTTGCGGGATTGAAGAAAATAGCCCCGTAGACCAAAGCGATCTTTGCGGTTCTTTAGGAGGCTGACTTGTCGTTTCCTTAGGTGCGGGTCTCTGGAATACAGGCTGAGGAACCTTTTCGGCGATTTTAGGTTGATTCGCAGCTCCTGCTTCAGGAGTTTTTCTAGGTAATGTAGCCGGTGACGAGAAGAAAGACAAGATATCAAAGCCACCGAATAGCCGAGACTTAGGTTTCTGTTGAGTGGCCGGGGCAGCCTCTGCCTGTTGTGCCAGCATTGAGTATTCAGATGGTTCTACAGGCTCCGCAGCTTCCACAGCCTTCGCGGGCTCTGCTGACTCTACAGGCTCTGCTAGTTCCTCTCGTACCGTAGACTCTTCTGGTTCTGGTTCCTCTGACTCTACTGATAATTCCCGTGCTTCTAAATGTTCCCGAGCCTCTGAAGATTCCCGGGCCTCCGACTCCTCCCGGGCTTCTAGCTGCTCCTGGACATCCTGACGAGGACTTAGAACCTGCTGTTCGATTTCAGGAGATGAGCTCTCGATAATGCGAGTAGCCTCAGAGTTCCATCCCTGTAGTATAGAGTGAGCATCTGAAGCTCGCGGTCTTTGTCGCACTTGTGGCGCATCTTCCGTTTCGCTCTGCGGATTCTCCTCAATCTCTATTTGAGAAGGGCTTGCAATCTCTTCACGGTAAATGAGACGCCTGCTGGTTTTTCTCCAGGGACTTGGGACCTTTGTACGTCGCGTGCGCTCTGGTCTCCTAGGTGTTGGCCTAGACGCTTCAAAATCCCAGAGATCGCCATCATCCGCTTCATAGTCTACTAGCGCACTATCTCCTTGGTCCTCAAAACTTTGTTCCTGTTGTTCTGCCGCCCCGTGATCCGTGGCCTCGACCGCAGTACCGCCTGTAATCAAATCTTGCACGGCAAACTTATCCTGACTCTGGGAACGTATTGGCTGGGAAGCCGAACCGTGATTTACATCTTGCTGATGAACATCATCATCTGCGACCCAGTCTACACCACTGTCGCTCGATGGAACTGTCCTAGCTGGGTTAGACACCGACTGATCGAATGAACGACTTTGGTTTGGCGCTCGGTTATTAGTGTCATGTGTAGTATTCCTCGATGTTTCATTCTGTAACCCATTACGCATAGCTGGACCAAATGGACCCGAGACATTGCCAACAACGTCGCCTTGTGCCGATGACTGGCTATGAGAGAGGCTAGCCCTTCTAATTTGAGAGAGAGCAGCACTAGGACCAGATAAAGATCGAGGATCGAATTGGGCTGAAACGCCACGACTATGTCGACTTGGCGACTTGGGCATGGATGGTTGGCCGGGTTGATCTGAAGGGAAAGGTTGCGAAGGGTCATTCGAAATCGATCCTCTAAATGGGCTTCCGAGACTACTTTCACGGCGTTCAGGGGACGGTCTGTCTGACATCACATCTTGGAGGGTTCGTCCGACACGTACAATCGGTGAGAGCGACGGCCTGCTATGAGGAGGAGGTTCTAATGTTTTGGGGGGTTCCATGAGCGCTTTGGCAGAAGGGGGTAGTTGGGGAGAGGAATGCTGAATTTCCGGTGTGTTGTTGTTGTTGTTGTTGATTTCTTGGTCCAGTCGAGATGGTCCAAAATCCATCGACCGCGGCCTATTTATGATAGGGGGCGAGGACTGGAAACCTGAGTTAGAACTAGGACCGGCAACGTCTTGTTCCCTTGTGGCTGGGCCGGCTTCATCCCCTCGGGCTCTCCTAGAACCAGCGTTGGAAGAGGACGTATCATCAGGAGTTGGTAATCTGTTAGATCCAAAGTTAGAGCCCGTCTGTCTATTGACAGAGCCAACTTGACCATCAACAGCTGAGGCTTCCGCCTGGTTTTCCTCCGTGTGATTCCTAACACGACTTGCTGGCTTTGGGGTCGCAGCCTCGAGGACGGCGTCTGGGATTTCCGAGAATTCGTCCTCATATGTAGTATCCCCGTGTTGTTCTGCTACGGAGGTCGGCTTCATGGGTAAGCGCCCTGGTGTCGCTGCTTTGAGAATACTGTCCGGAAGACTTGAGAAGGAGTCATCCACGTGGGGCGCTTTGCCCGCAAAAACTTGTCGACTTAAGGGGAGTTGCTTTTGTCTCCTTGGGCTCCTCGTTCGGTCCTTTGGACTGCGATTACTACCCTCTAACCCTGAGCGATCTGGGACGCTAGGATGATCTTCCTCCGCTGGTATCTCACTCCTGGTAGATCGTGCTAATGATTGATCTGCTTCTGTTCGAGTAGACCGTGCTAATGAGTGGTCTGCTTCTGTCCGGGTACTGTTTCGCCACGACTCTAGCGTCTGATTTATTATCATATTCGTCTCTTCGCCCATCTCGCCCATGTCGGGTGGATCTGAAAGGAAAGCACTTCTATTCGCCTGGAACGAGGGGAGGGATTCTACAGCGATCATACTGAAGTCGGAGGCGTGTGCGAGTGTATCCTGTCCACTGTGAGGGACCTCTCGGGTATCATCCACGTCCGATTCCGCGTCGCTGTGAGCCTCCATCAGTGCTGGATAGCCATCAGCCATACCATCATCACTATCGTGTAGCTCTCCTTGATATGACGCCGCCTCCGATCCTGGATCTTGCCCTGCGCGCTCCGTCCCGTATGGGTTTGAGACATTCCTCGGTGTCGGTGTCCTTCCACTGGCCTCTAAAATATCATCGATAAGATTATCGCTAGTCGTCACTTGCCGACCTTCCTCTTCATTAGGAAAATCCGGAACCGAGCTCAGATCTAACGGCGGCAGGTTTTCTGAATTATCGACTGCCGGTTGGGCGGCATTGGTGTTGGCCGCATCATTTCCTGATACATCACCCGCATCTGCTAGAACAGCGACCTCCTCTGGCATTAACGCTTTTCGCGGACGCCCGCGTTTCCTCTTAATCGTATTATTGGAGACTTGCGACGACGGTATAACCTGTGTGGTCAATTTGCTCTTGGGAGTCTTTCGTACTTTTGCCTTTGCCTTCGACGCGACCGAGTCTATCTCTGGTCCGTTAGGTGTCGCTTCTACCAAGCCGGTTTCAGAATCCAGGTCATTCTTTTGTCGCGTGCGCCGGGTCTCCTTCATGGGCGTTGCAGCCCTCTTCTTCCCCCTCGGCATGGGAGTGCCATTTCCTGTTCCCCGCGGTCGGCCACGCCGTCGCGGAGTCGCTTCGTTCTCGATCTCATCGTTAAGGGGTATGGTGGTAGTGGTAGCCATGATGTTTTCTTTACGGCGGGGACTTCGTAGTGGTGAAGATGATTGATATGTTGATTGAAATAGCCTTCGATTGATACCCCGCCTCATAGCCTCTTCGGCTTCAACTGTAACGAGTATCTTTTTCGGCGAGAGCTCGTTACCGACATCGAGTTCGAAGGTTCTCCTCCTAGGGGAATTCCTCGCTGGCGACGATCTTCTTATCTGACTCTTGGGAATGGAAATCGCAGAAAGGTCGTGATGCGAAAGGGTATTATCTGTGCGCCGCGTAAATGGGAATGCCGAGCTTGGAGGTTCGTCGCCTAGCGGGTCAGGAGACGATAACGACTCATCCATGATAGTAACCAAACCAACGATGGCGATAAGTTGTTACCTAAGTACATAGGTTGATGAACATAGGTCGAAGGTCGAAGGATAGAATGGCAATTGAAACTAATGATGCAATTGGTATATTGAATGGGAACCTGGTTGTGAAAGTTTCAATATGCAAGGATACGGGGAGAATGCGCAGAATACGCGCCAGACGCTACCTAATTGCTACCGAAAACCCAAAAGGAGCAGTTTGTTTACTTTGAATTACTTGACTTTAGCGCGATCTGATAGGCTTCGTAAGGGGGCCTAAGAGGGCCTAAGAGCAGGCTGGACGTGCTGAACGTGCTGGCAAGGCTGACAGGAACATGGAACATGGTAGCGCACTGACACGTGTACGTACCGGCGGGGCAATTTCAAAAAAGACTGGAACTTGAAGCAACCTCTGACCGGACTGGTAGCGGCTTGCTGTGCCGCTAAAGCCCCGAGGCACACAAAGATCCAAAGAGATCCACAATGCTAAAATGGATCCGATTTCAGTAAAACTAAATTATTTCTAATCAAGACTACCTTTATTGGACTTTGTCAGTAATTAAAACCTTGACAACGTCATCGTTCACAACGTTCAACATTACAACCCAATCCAAACACATAACATGATGCCGTTACTTACCTATATTATATGCTTCTCCTCGCATGCATACACGCTTAAATACCGGGGAAACCCTGGGAAATTTGGGAGAAACCTCGGCTCATATATAAATAACCTACTACATATGTAAGAGGGACGATTGCGTGCTCAGGATGTCAAACCTACAACCCTGCCCGTATGTACGCATGGGGTAGATGGCGGGAAACATGACCGTCTATGGGACTCTGAATGATTGGAGGCGAATACCTACCTGATACATCCCATCACGCCTTATGCGCCCTATACCCAACCTTACCTCCGACATAAGACGGTTAAGTATCGGGGAAATTCTTCCCTCGTCTCTCATCCATTGATTACAGAGACAATATGCACAGAGGAACCCCAACCCTCCCGAAGCATCCCCAATCCCCATACTAGGTACTAATCGGAGTCGGGGCCCCCTTCCCCCCCAAAAAAACACAATGACGTGATTCCAAGCTTCTCTCCATCGTTCGATTGCTTTGAAATAGAGGCAGATCAGATAAGCCAGCTAGCTTCCTAACGTCTATATATAAGTATAAGTCCCGACGTCGAAGTCGAAGTCGAGGAATTGTAGTTTATCATCACCATCGTCTCATATCAAGCTCTCTCTCTCAGCCGTCTGAAGTTCTATCTTGGCGCAGCGCAGCCCGCCCTTCATATAACTCGTAATTTCGTATATAAGTTAGTTAAAGGAATACCTACCTACCTACCTACCTATACAATACCTCACAAAATGGCCATCACAGCCGCCCCGTCCTCCACCGTGCCCCGCGGCCCCGTAACCGCCAAGATCAACTTCAACGCGCGCCCCGCCCCCGGCGTCGTAGCCTTCAACTACGTAGACAAGCCCCCCGCCGGCCTGCCCCAGCGCAACCTCGCCATCGACACCCACGAGGTCACCATCATCGACGTTCGCGGCCGCGAGTCAGAGTACTCCCTCGACCGCGACGCCTTCCAGATCGTCCAGGGCCTGCCCCCTTCCGCCGAGGAGATCCCCGGCTCCGGCTCCGGGTTCACGGATGACGCTTCCATCGCCAAGAATTACTACCCGGAGGTAGAAAAGCTCCTCCTCGATACCATCCCCGGCAGCAACCGCGTCTTCATCTTCGACCACACCATCCGCCGCGCGGACCCCGACGCCCCGCGCCGCGCCGTCCTCCTCGCACACATCGACCAGACGCCCTTCTCGGCCGAGAAGCGCGTCCGGCGGCACCTCGGCGACGACGCGGAAAAGCTCCTCCGGGGTCGCTACCGCATCGTCAACGTCTGGCGCACCCTGAACAAGAACCCCGTCGAGGCGAACCCCCTCGCCTTCGCCTCCAGCTCCACCCTGAGCGACGACGACGTCATCCCCGTCGAGCACCGCTACCCCGAGGGCTACGTCGGCCAGACCGCCGCCATCGCCTACAACCCTAACCAGAAGTGGCACTACCTCAGCGGCATGACCGGCGACGAGCGCCTGCTTCTCGAGTGCTTCGACAGCGAAGGCACCAAGGAGAATTCGGGCGTAGCCGGTGGGCGCCTGCCTCACACTGCTTTCGAGGACCCCAGGACGAGGCCGGATGCAGAAGGAAGGGAGAGCATCGAGGTCCGGGCACTAGTATTCGGACCTTGAAAAAGATGTATGACATATAAATAATCAACACTTTACGAGTTTACGGTTTGCTTTAGGTAGATATTTAGGTTAAGGTAGTTAGGTTCATTTATAATAATAGCATCGTTCAACATTACTATTCTATGAAGAGGCCGCTCTCTGTTGCGACAGAAAAAAAAATAGATCCAAATCTAATGTTCCCCAACGCCTATTCATGGGATGGTGCCAATCCTATGCGATCCGGCATATATCTAGACGACATGTCTCCTATGCATGCGCGCTGCTTTCTCCGCAAGAACTCCAGGGGTTCATCTAGCCTAAACGACCAAAACAAATTCACCGTAAAAATTTACGGGTATCTACACATGATAACGCTGGCCAGTATGATTGCTGCCATGTGATGAAATGAAAATGATCCGAGAAGCAAAAGAAAGAAAAAAAGGAGTCATGTCTTAGGCCTTCCGCTTGCCCCGCGCGCTTCCTGATCGACTCATCGCGACACCTCCCAGGCTACTCTGTCTGCTCATCGGGATTCCCGACGCAGAATCCTTCCCCACAGCTGGGGAATCCTTAGCGCTTCCGCCGTTCTCCTGCTCGGCGCCTATGGCCTCGCCTCTTATGTCGCTGTCCTGGATACCCAGCGATTCGGATAATGCTTCCGTGGAAGGCCTCGGGCCTTGTGTATAGGCTACGTATTTACTCCTATGCAGCGGCGCTGCCATAGTCTCAAGTAACCTTCGACCACCGTTATTAACATCGAGGTTAGCGCCAACGCCATGCTTGCTCTGGTATGTCTTCAACAGCTTCATCACTGCAAGATCTCTATCTCGGTCGCTCTCGTTCAATGTGGGAGGAGTATTCGACTCGTCCCTTCGATAAGCCTTCGAATATTGTGAATGAGTAAGAGGGGGCAGCTTGGGCTCTGAGCCGGCCACTTTATCGAGATTTCCTGGTATGTCGAGATTGGCCAAGGCTTCTATTCCTAGTTGGTCATCGTAAAAATTCTGTTGGCCATGGCCACCTCGAGTACTTCGCGTGGTATGCGAAGGCTGTCGCTCCATGTTTACTGCGGAAGGCTCATCATCGTCATCATTGCCGTCTGCGACGCTTTCGTCAGGCGTAATAATATTGCCGTTCGTGTCTCGGCGTATCATGAGATGCTTATGAGCTGCTAGGGCAGCAGCATTGTAAGTCATAGCTAATTCTTTGTCCGTGAATAGCTTGTCAATGCTATAGACCGGACCTGTCTCCTTCCGTAGACCTCTGACCCTCTCACTTGACCAGAAGGGCGTAGTATTGGAACTGTCAAGAGCTCCTCTCTTAGGGGCCGGCGAACCCTCATCATCACCACCATTTCGCTTTCTCTTTTTGTTATCCGAATAGCCTGGGAGCTCCTCCATCTCTCTGCGTAATCGAGTATTTCGCTTCCCATGGGTTCCACCGGGACTTGAGGGGTTGGTGAGACTATATTGGTTCGGGTGTAGAAGGAGAGCAGAGCCGTCGGCGATATCTAGGGCTTCTTTTTCTTTGCCCAATCGGTACTTCTTGGAGGTTATTCCATTAATTAGACGATCTCTGAGAGTGTTCGAGAGTGTCTTATGTTCTCGCTTGGCTAATTCGACCTTGTAGGCATGGGTCTTCTGATGTTCACGAAGCTTTCTTTCGTATTCGATCTAGAAAAAAAAAAAAAAAAGGTAAGCTTCTGACCGTAGAAACTACTTCGGCAAGATTGCAAAGCATACTTTGTGGCTAGTCATTTCATAATCGCGGTGTTCGACAAGGTCTTCTATCTGATGAACCCATTCAGAGAATGTAGGGCCAGCCATTTCGAGCAGACTTCGCTTAGGGCTGCCATTACCGGTAGAGTTCGCAGCCTGCTGCGCATTTGTAGCTTGCTGTATTTCCCGGTACTCGCGATCAATTGCGTCCAGAGGTCGGTCGGCGTAGGGATCGACTCGGCCAACAAGGTTAACGTCGATCTGTATCTTATGAAGTTCGTCTCGGTAGTGTTTGTCTTTGTCACGGCTGAACTTGTCAGCCAAAACAGCTAGACGGTCATTAACGACCTGTCGCCTCTTATCGCGTTTAGACTGGGGCGCAGGAGACGATCGGGTGGTCCTGTTGGAAGTAGCCGTCAAAGCTGACGTCTGGACGGATTCGGTTGCAGCCATTCTGAACTGATCAAGCCAAGAATAGAAACCGGTAATAACTGTTTTTTAAGAGTTGGGAGGTAAAGTAGGTCGTAAAGTAAGGGTTTCAATCCTCGAAAGGGTAAGTTGTAAGTAGTAGAATGTCATGTACAGTGGATTGAATTGTATGAAAAGAGTTGCAATTCAAGGTGCGAACGTGGGTAAAACGGGTTCAAGGTCAAGTTTTGCTGCGATGTTGTGTAAACATGGGAAAGTTTTAAAAAGGAACGGGTTTGGAGGGTAAGTCGAAGTTTATGCTGATAGATGTTGGGCAGTAGTAGTTTGAACCTAATCTGCGGTTAGGACAATTGTGAATGTAGGTGTGTCTTGTCAATTGTTTAATGGGTGCGAGGAAAAAAGGTCAGGTAGGTCAGGTAGGTCAGGTAAAGGTCGCCGGCAGGATTGATCGATTAGATAGTCGCGAGCCGATTTCACTTACACACCTGCTGTGTGACCCTGCTCTAACTGTTTAACCACTATAACTAGCGGAATCGGTAGGTACGGAGGTACGTACCGCACCTTCTGATATGCTGTATGCTGTATGAGAACAGGTGACGGACCTTGCAGATCAGTCCCACTTGCCGAACTAGGATAATCTCAAGTAGGTACCAAGTTTACCAATACCAAAGGTATTCTTCTTCATATTCTTCTTTAGGGAGAGGACGTAATAAATAATAAAAATTTTTCCAGACAATCAGATACAGAATCAGAAAAGAAATGGATTGATTCTGGACTAATCAGCTAAATTTAAATTCACCACCTAAGACTCATCAAATACATGATACTTCTACGTACTAGTGATACGGGGACACGCATATTCTAGCTACCTACCTAGGTACCTGCCACCCATAGACATTGAATCAGTCAAAGCAGAAACAATGATAGAATTTCAGATCCATAAGGTTTTTGATGTAACAATGCGCCTAAGCAAATCTCTAAAAGCACCATGAGTTGCAAATACCATCATCCAAAGGCTAGTATCATAGCGGCCATAACCTTAACCTAAAGTCGTTCCAGTCATCGAAGGGACCCCATCCCTTTTTCCTAATCATCAGCTATTGACCCTCCCCCTTAGATATTTATAACCTTCCAAGCTACTACGTCCTACATTAAACAGCATACCCAAGCTCAACCCCCCCCCCCCCCCCCCCCCCAGAACCTCGGCTCCAACACCATCGTTCCAGAAATCTCAAACGGTCTCAGACCTAACTGCCCAGCCACCTATCCTTAGCAGTATCAGACACGTTGGCCGGTGTTGATATGATAATGAAGTGCTCTTCAACTGGCGCTTGTTCGAAACCCACTAATCCGTGCTGAGGCAGACCGGTCGCGTACTGGCACTTATACTCCAGCAGCTGCGTAGTTTCACTTTAGCTTCCTCTCTGCAATACCTTATAATCGTAAGCATCACACGCGTCGATGACTCACCTTTGACCTGTGTACCGCAAGAAAAGCCGCTAGCGAGAGCACCGTCAAGACCAAAACTATCGCTCGCCGTAGTATAGGATTATGTTGTAAGAGCTCGTGGATGTAGTCCTCGCCATTCGCGGACCGCGCTACAATCGTAGGGTCCAAGAGTGATTTCGGCATGACGACGGACTTTGTTGATTTAGGTAACTGGGCATCATATCTACAGCCAGGCTACCGCGGACGTTGATTTTATATTGGGCGAAGAATAGGGGCTAGGGAGGTTGGTGGTGGAAAATTCCAAGGGATACGACATATTCAAAAAGGGCGTACACATCCTTGGTACGATCAGGTTAGCCACAGTCGAGAATTAATATCGAAATAATTATTTAGTGACGTTCAAATCTGACCATTCTAAACTACCTCCCAAACTATTACTTAGGTGATTAAGTTGATTTTGCATATTATTGGCGGTTTAGCACTGGCTTTATGAGCTAACTACCTAGGTATTCACTCCTTCGACACAACCAAGGGCAATTACAATATGACTTGCCCCTATCTATGGCTGGAGATAAATAGGGATCTATAGTACTTTGATTTATTGAATATCTACCTAGATACCAAGTTATCAGTGCTGTAAAACCAGCTATTGGTGTCGTTGACCCAAATTGGCCCACTGCTTAGATTCAGCATGTGGGATGTAAAGCAAGCTACCCTAGAGGATCAATACTTCCAGATTACCGCATGGCATATGGCTCAATTTACAATGCCTGATGTATTAGTAGGTCTTGACTGGTATGTGTCAATTTCCTATACTTATACTGGGAATTGCCTACTACTAAGCAAAACCTGAAGCAGATGCTTCTCGCAAGTCTCTGGGGATATCCCATCCGTGTACACTTGCTGCTCGAATGTATGCCTCCACCGCTTCAGAGATACCGTAGTCCATCCGACGCCGATTCTTACTCTCTAGACGTGCTGGTCGTGGATCTGTGCTGCAGATAGCTAAACGTACTTGCAGGAGGACACTCTCCAAGCTGTTCGCTGGCGACCAGCCTGTGTTTGTCAGGAGCTCCATACACATAGCTCCTCCTGCCGTGACATGACCACCTCCACCGCTGGCGAATGGGAGAAAACGGGGGCGGACTACGCGCACAAATGGCGGGGACATGGGGAATTCGCGAAGGAAGAGTATTTCGAGCACGATACTAGAAATACCAGCCTCTTTGATATCCTGCGCTAACGGGAGGCTGGCATCGAAAGAGTGCAACTCCACAATCCACTGAAACATATTGTTCATCTTTTCGAAGTCGATATACCAGCCTAGCCTGTGGAGGGGTGTTGTGGATTGTACCTTCTCTAGCTTCTTAATTTCATGGCCAAGAGCCTTTTGAGCAGTGCTGGTTGCGTAGGATGGAGGTGGTAGCCGTGGAAGAGTAGATAAATCAAGTATCCCGGGACGGAAATTAGTATCATCTACCTGGTCCTTATGGGCGTGTTCCTCTGTAGCAGAGATAAATATGATATCTTCTTCATCTTCATCGCTACTGACTAGCTCGGACTCCCTTAGTCCCCCTATATCATCCGCCGACGATACCCTTGAAGTGCCTTGTCGGTCCTGCGTTGAGGGCATCGCACTCTCTGGAATAAATAAACGGTTATTCTTAGGGCCAACGATTGGCCACTTAGAGTCTTGTACGAACTCCGACACCCCAGCAGGTGTCCATCCACTGCTATGTAAGGGTTGGGATATGCCTGGTTGGGATTCTTGACCAGTGGCATTGTGGGGGTTGGAACCATCCGCTGCTGGAGTAGGTTGAACGAAAAGGTATCTACACTGAGTCCAATGACAGTGTTGCACTACGAAAAAAAGGATTGTTGCTTTGGAACTGCTCAGGTAGATTGACAACTTCGTTCAAGCTCATGACGGCTCGAACCCTTAGGGAGGAACTGGGCCAAAAGATTCCCTAAGAGATGGTCAGAGTAGTCATTCCATGACATGAGGATAGATGCAACTATACTTACAACTAAGTTGGCATGCCAATTGCTGTATGGCATGCTGGTCTGGAATTGCCTGGCAAAATAAATCCCGTTCCCATAAGATCGGCCATTAGTGGTAATGCTGTAATCTAGACCCTGGCGAATAATGCTGTGCCAGTTCCCAAGGGCACTCCCGTGCCAAGCGACGAGGGTTTTCTGGGGTTTGTCGATACTTTTCAAAACCTCGTTAAAGCGGTTTTCCTTCTCAGGAGACCCTTGAGCGAATCTGAATTGGATCCAACCATCAACGCCGTAGATCTTGTTGGGGGGTGGAACGGCTCCAGAATCTGTAGGACATTCATCGTCCACCTGTACAATGTACGACCTATTTGAAGCTATAATCCATCTTAGTAGGTCCACGGCTGACCGTGTCATTCTGCTCCACCTGGACAGTTGCTGGCTATTCATCAAATATTGCTTCATGTCTCTGACTGAAGGTAAGGTGGAAAGTATAATCAGCATAGAGAAAGCCTTGTCCTGCTGGCTACTGAGATCGTCTAAATGTGCATCGCAGAGCACAAGGTGGCCTGGGATGATAGCCCCTACGCGCTGACGGATATTTTGATCAACTATGTTGAACCCTGACGATCTATGATAGGGTAATGTATGCCGTACCATCACCTCGAGCTGTAAGGAAGCCTCATATGTTGTTGTTATGACACGTGCATGATGTAGTACTGTCATTGGACTCGTAGAGTTCTCACGGCCGCTTGGGATATGGGTCGAAATAATAACCCACTGGCCTTCTTTAAATGTAACGTTAGCCAGTCCATTCGTGATTGATGCAATAGAATTATCCCAGTCGAACGTTACGTCCAAGGGGTCTACAAGTTCACCCCCAAGGACAGGTACCATACGGGGCTCCTCATGTCTAGACATTTGCTTCCCACGGTTGAGAGGAACTTGGCTAGTACATACAGTGGCAGGGCTTCCCAGTATCTTTGGTACTCGCAAGTTTAGCCCCGTGGGAAAATCCCGCATGCCGAGTTTCCCTGCTGTCCACGAGGTAAAGAGGCTAGTATAGCAGAGGCTGACCAGAAGGTCCACAACGTTAGGTTGGCTTAGTATCTCAAAGTCTATGTTTGGGCCCAGACCTATGTTCATGTATTGGTGGAGGCAGAGGGGATTGCTGCAGACGTATGGTCTCAGAGCTTCAAAGTTCCCTTTTACTCTGCGATGACAGACAGTACAGTAATCTGTACATCTAACCAGGTAGCGCAAGGCAAACTGCATAGCAACAAGTGGGAAAGAAATCTCACGATCGTCTAGAAAGTGATCATTAGCAAGAATAGGGGGTAACTGAGCCTGACTAGTGGATTCTTCTTCATCTTTCGATAGCATCGGGAATTCGTCTGCAGAAGAGTGGTTCGTTCCTAAGAACGATTTACTTTCGTGTTCATGTTTTATTTCTCTCGCCACATCCCAAGAAACGCCTAGTTCTTTCCTCAGCTTCAACATATATGCGAAGTCTCTGTTCATGAGCTCATCGATTGACTTGCTGACCAAGAAAGTGTCCAGCTCTCGATTCTTGGATACTTCTTCGGCAAAATTCGTATTCACTTCGGTTGAGAAGGCTGTTTGGGCTTGTTGATACGGCGGCTTTTTCTTAGGACACTTTCTTAGACGAAACTTCGCCTTGAAAAGCCCGGACGGGTCCTGAAGTACGTCTTCGACAGTAGTGTAATACCGGTTAAATCGAATGAGTAATATGACGTAGTCCGAAGAGTCGAGACCCCATGCTTCGTGGGTTTCTTTAGAGAGACATAGTTTGGTTACCCGGATAGAAATTGATATTATACTATCTGATATCCCATCTTCAAATCCACGAATCTTCCCTACATGAAATCCAGCTTCAAGCACAGACCGAAGATCTCGACGGACCCGTTGTAGAAGCAACGGTGGAAGCGGCTCGTCTGGTGGGAGTTGAAGATTTGCCTTGCCAATGTTCTCCGTTCCATGACCGAAGAGGTCGTTGTCGAGATCATCGCTAAACTCATAGGGAATATCATCCTCACTGCTGCTTGCTTCGTATGCTGCGTCATCCGTCATGTCAACATCGTTATTGTCTCCATCAGAGCTATCATCCTCTAGGACAGCCCGGAGCCTTCGAGAGATGTTGCTAAGCATGTCCTGGATTTTGAGGCCTCTCGCTTCGAACATAGATTCCTCTAAAACTTTGGCAACTGCTGGAGGTATATTATCATTGGTGTATATGAGGAAAGTGTTTTCGCTTGGATAACCTGACACGTCTGATTTTGTTGTAAGTTAAAAAGAACTTGGGGTGGACGTTTAAGTTACTTCAGGGAGGAACACGGCAAGAGAACTAACCTTGAGGTTGGGCATGTATCTCAAAGTGAGAGGGTTGAGGCAAGTTAGGATGGTTAAATATGAATGTGAATTCGTCTTCGGCATCCCCCTTCTTGATTGTGGATATACGGTCATCGTGTTTTTCGGTTGCCGACTTCAGATCGGCCTGGAGTCTTAGTCGTGCCTTTGACGGAGGCATGGCGCCTTTCCCAAAGCTGCTAAGCGAAGTAATATCTAGTAGTTATAGGGCGGCCTTGGGTTATTACGAGAAATGCGGGTAGATTGTATCAGCTCCTATATATATATTAGATAAATATGACTAGAAAGGAAGTGGAAATGGGGGCAATTGTGATATAAACCAACATCAGGCAGATGGGCTGTTCCAAAGGCTACCCCGTGGAGTACCACGAAACGACAGGGCTATTGTCTTATAACGCATAAAATGATAACAATCATCTACTTTTTATTGCCCAGTAAAAGATTAGAGAAGAAGAGATGAGTTGCTCTTACCTGGATTGGACTGTGCTAGAACTTGTGGTGATCCTAAGAGGTGGAAGTAATATCGTATTATCGGCTATGACTCCCCATAAAGTGAATGATTGGTATTTAAAATACCCTATTTGTTGCCTCGTTACCGTATGATGGTCGTATAAGGAAGTAAAAGAATACGCCTTGGCGACGATAAAATATTAGAAGGTGTCTTTGGCGAATACGCACTTATCATATCTATGGAAATGTTCGGTGAGAACACCAGATAGTAAGAAAAGGCGAAGGGCGGCGTGAATGTGTAAAGCGCTGCCAAAACCTGAGGATTTATACGCCGGGTTACACGTATGAAGGAATTTAACTTTCCCAAGGTATTAACTGTACGACCGTGTTAGGCAACGACAGCCTCATATCAACAGAACGGGAAACCTCAAATCTTTGGCATATCATAGGTAGCCGAAGGTCCAATATTGGGAGTATGGTTAGTACCCATAGGTAGATCCCTAGGTACGACTTTCACTGTATCTACAGAGATCCCACCGTGGTTTCCATTGGTATCCAATCATAAAAAAGTTGAGCAGATTAATGCAGCAAGTGTTATGCCTCAGATGGTACCTAGGTAATATAGTGAATGGTAGCGTACCTGCCTACGTACTTATATATTTGTGTTTTTCATTTGTGTAACCTCTATGCAGGTACCCTACCCAACAATATGACTCAGCCCTACACACGTCAATAGAAGGTACGTCCGTCAGCTACCTAGGTACCTACGTAGTTATCTTCCTTATCCAGAGTCTGAGCCACCTCAGAGCCTTGTCAAGTATTCTTTAAAGATCTATTTATGTACTGCTCTAACTGCTGCGAGCCTACCTATCAATTTTCGATGTTTTGGTTCCATTAGTTATAACTAACTACCTAGTTACCTTAACTACGTTATGTTTAAAAGGAAGATAGTTTAGCCTGTCTTAAAGTGGATAAGAGTATCAATGCTCACAAATTGAATAAAAGCCTCCAAAGATTTATAGAATTTCTACTACGTAAGTCGGTAAGGTTGGGTTTCTATGGCTTTATGAACGGGGTGATGTTGATATTGTCGTGATAATCCCCAGCTTACAACTTTCCCCAATCTATACTTAGATAACGTTACCCCATATAACTAACTACCCCGATATAGCCTACCAAGGTAGGTACCTAGGTAACCTAGCTTCAGCAATACATCTGTACATGTAGTTTTGCCATGCGGGCTAGCGGGGTAGTCCCAATGTCACAGGCACCCTAGCATGTTACCTAGCACTAAAGCGTATTATGTAATACGCAGGGCCCAACAATTAGCTTCAAATAATGTTCGTTAGTAGGTTAGTTACCTAGGTACCTACGTAACATACATTCAAACTTAGGTACCTATATTCACAGGTACATTTATACCTATCAACATGCTACAACTGGAGGTAAAACCTCTCAGCAGGAACTGACTAAATGGGGCCAAGGCCAAATTTTGTCATTCTCTATATGCAATAAAGAAGTCTCACCATAATGTCCTGGGATTCTAAATCTGCCGTTAGACGACGGCAGAACAGCTCTGTGAGCTCTCGATCATTGCCGCATCATACAAGACAACAGTCGAAGCAACCTTTACAACCCAAATCTACTCACGTTACCGACCCATTCCTTCAGAGTTTTCTCTCGCCATCGTTCGATCCTGTCGAATATCTTAATTCTTCGCTCCCAGCACTTCAAACAACGACAGCCTCGTCAGTAACCCGAACGACCGATAATGCGGCTCCCCTGGCAGAACTATCTAGCCAAGCCCAGACGCAGCTCTCCCAGTTGAATGCCCACACGACGAGGTTAACTACTATCCTTACGCAACTAACTGATGACATATTACGAAGCGGGAGCCGTCTGGCATACGAGGTCGAACTTCTGCGCGGCGAGACCTTGAGCTTATCGGAGACATTGTCCGATGGTCTACAGGAAGAAATCGCAAGATTCATTCCAAAGGAGACACAAGAAAAACCAGAGACAAAGGAAAATGGAGCCAGTACGGCTACCGAAAAACAACCGCCAGATACAACGGCTTCCACAAGTCTAGAATCCATTCCACAAAAAAGTACTGGCTTAGACCCGCCATATATAAGTCAATTGCAAACCCTGACTTTAGTGCGGTCTCGACTGGACACTGTAGTCAAGACATTTGGCGAAGCTATGGAATTTGTGTTCCCGCCTTCTGAGCTTTCTGTCAGCTCGTCATTCCTCTCCGTCTCGGCACCGGAGCCAGGGGTAGAAGCTCATAGCACAGAAGAGAAAGGACAACAGGTGCTTAAGCAGCTGAGGGAAGAGATATCAGGCTATCTCACGAAAAGTGCAGATCCCGTTGAAGGGATAGAGAAAGCGGCCCACCGTATAGAAGAGCTGAAGGAGTTGACGAAGGTATGGAAAGGAACGGCAGAAGAAAAAGGAAGAACCAAGTTTATTGAGGGTTTGGCCAAAATGGTTGAGGATCGACACAAGGAACTGCTGAAGGAGGTGGAGCAGAATAACCGCCGGGACGGCAAGGCAGACTCAGATGGCAGTTCTAAGAAAGCTGCTGCTACTGCAAACTCCGACGGAGGTAGCGCCGAGAACAAACCCCTGTATGGAATAATGAGCCAGTTACAGAGACTCCGGGCTGGCCTACAATGATCTAAAAGGTCAAAGTTTCAGATGTGTAGTATTCGGTTTTGGCCTGAACTATACGGGTATGTGCGGATGGTCAGACCTGTGTAGTACTGTTTCAATAACAACAAACAGGGCAGATATTACCCATTGAAAAAAAAAGGTAATTGTGAGTGGTCTATTTACACCACTTCTACTTATAGGCCTTCTGTGACTTAGTATCAACAAGCTGATATGTTTTCTGTGTCTTCAATGTGGCACAACTCCTTGTAGTGGCGCCCACCGGAATGGGATCCGCTTGCTCATCTGCAATCTTGTTGATATTAACAAGCACCTCCGTCTTATATCTACCTTGAATCGACGTCTGTATGTGCGGCTATGTTGCCTGAGGACTTGGTGATAGTTGTGTGGTTGGATGTGCTGTTAACAAGCTGATGTCATTTCTAGAGCACAGCTGTGCTTTGGCTTGGCTTTCCTTGCGCTTAACCGCGGTTGAGACAAACCAGCACAGTTGCGATATAAGAATGTCTACCGAGTAAAGCCACTGTCTGTAATATGCTTTTATATCGACATTTGGCCCTCAAGTTGAAAAAAATATTTCCATTTCAAATTCCAACTGGGGACACATCTGTGTTGAGTGTAGACTTATCACCCAACCCCCATTTTGATCTAACTTCCAAATTTACTGGCAATGTGATCAACAACTGTGCTCACTGTCAAGAAACTGACAATTATCAAGACTAGGATGGATATAATAACTATATATATTAAAAGGGCGGTGAAAGATGATAGGAGGTCACTCGGCCGAGCAATGTTGAGAGACATGACCTGAATACGCTATACAACCTTGTTTACGAATAGAATACTATGTCTGCATCTACGAGATCTGACTATTCAGCTATTGTGTCCGACGGCGACAGGTATGCCGTGTCCTACTTAGTAAATACGACTTTGGTCAATGTATACCCATTTCGAATGCTAAGCTTGAATGTGGTTGGATAGTACGTCACAAGCTTCATACCCGTCATATTGCCTGGACGCGTATCTTCTGAGCCCGCCTGCGTCCACAACCGAGCGGCTTCTTGCCAACCAGACGAAAACAACTTCGGCAGTGCGTAAGGAGATGAGGGCTGCACTTAAGTCTTTGGAATGCAATTTCAATAGGTTGCAGAATTGAAGGGCCATGAAGCAAGGAGATAGAGTGAAGTACATATACATCCTTGAACTTGAGATAGAGGACATGGATTGGCTATAATGATGTTGAACCTAGATGGTTCCAATTAAATTTGGAGTTTGGAGACTGAGGACTTAGATCTAGGGATCCACTTGAAAGTGGGAATATGACTTAGATGTACCTACGTACCTAGCTTTCCAAAAGAAAATCTAGGACCCCACGTACGTTTAACTAATATAATTTGACTTACATCTCATCTCACAACGCGAAAAAGAACACAAAAGGCTGGCCTGATATAATAATTCATCCAAACTTCCGGGTTTATTATATAAATCAAAACTCTTTTCCTATATTTTTGAGACGCGCTGAGATTTCCATAATGAAGATTTTAGAAGCACAGTCGGCTGTGTTGACCAACGTCGAAGTTCACACATTTTTAACCAAGCAAGCAAAGCAATATAATGACCAGAAGCGCAAAGGACCTATCAATTTAGAAACAATACGCAAAGAGGTAACATTGGGTTTCTTTCTTGTATAATGCGTATAACTCATTCTAACGAATTGGATTTAGGTGTTGCAATATCTTGAGAGCCCGCCAGGTCCTCTGAGTCAGAAGCCGCTGCCCTTTGATTCAACGGCCATCCCCGAGCTGATCAAGAGACTGCGCCTGTATCAGCTCACTAAGGGAGAATGCATCATGCTCTTCAACATTCGACCCACTAACATTCCTGTCCTCAATACTGTCATTGAGGATATGGAAGACCGCTTCAATGCCGATCAGCAGCAGGAGATTCTCGACATAGTCACTGAAATCCTTGGACAGTTCCCCCAGGAGCCAGAAGAGGGTGACCAAGGAGACGATGGTGTTATGGAAACTACCGAGAATGGACACTCATGAGTATCATGAGCTTCGATATAATATTTTTAATGTGATGAGTGTTCTGAGTTTTAGGGGTCGTTTGATAAAAAAAAAGGGTGCTATCATTATCAACACCTATAATACTAAACACCCCCCTTCGCTCTGCCCACCATCAACAGCTGTCGTCTTTACCGCGGTATTACAGATCTCTTCGAATGCCAGTTTTAGAAGCTCACCCGTGACAGCCGAGCACTCGACATACTTGTCCACCCTCATCTCCTGCGACACTTGATACCCTTCCTGGGGATATATGATGCCATTGGGATCGGTCTCGGATCTCAAATCTCTCTTAAGGCCTACGACAATTACGGGAAGGTGGTCGCTGGTTTGGAAGTTGGCATGGACCTGCTTGATCCACTGGAAATGAAAGGTCAGATATATGAGGGTATTATGGTGATGAAGAGGACCGTACTTACGACTCTTTGCATATTGATGAGACTTAGTCTCTGGCTAATATCGTAGCAAATCAAGACCAAATCCGGTTCGAGCAGCCGCCAGTCTTCCGGACTGGAAGTATCATAGAACTCAAGACGATACGTACGCCTTCGATTTCGTATTTCGAAAACGAAAGGTTGGTCTATATCTCGTAATAGAGTAATAGGGGCATGACCCTCAAGACTACTGCTACCTCCACTAATTCGCCTGCGTTATGTGTTAGTACTAGTTATCAGTGATGTTAAGATAAATGAATTCTACGCACGATAAAAACGTCGTTTTCCCTACTTTTTCATCTCCAAGTAGGAGGATCTTAATTGGCATGTCATCCATAAATGAATTCCAACTTTATGATTTCTTTAAATCTTGAAATGTTAACCTCGAGTTGAAGAGGCCGTTGAGCATGATAGAGATGGGAAGTAAGCTGCCCCAACTTATTGCACTTAGTCCCTTTCACAGTAGCTTCCAAGGGTCTTTAAGGGACCCCACTATCGATAAGGCCCTATAGCGAGTATTTTGACTCATTTCTATTATGTATTTTAGGTACAGCAGTACCTACAATAATATTCTACATAGGCCCTTCGACAAAATACCCCAACATAAAAAAAAAAGTAGTTTAGATACCTATTCTCCTGACGTGGGGGTGGATGAAATTCTTCAGCGGCGGGTGTTCTAACCAGCGCCTTCAAGTCTCTCTAAGATCGGTTTTCTTTTCATCTCGTCGAGAACCTCGATGCAGATTTTCTACGAGACTTGCTCCATTTAAGTACAGGATGGAGGATAGGGATCCTACCTACGACAGGTGGACTAAAGATGCGCTTATAAGGCGCATCCAATATCTGGAGGCGAACCTCCGTAATGGCGGACCTAACCCGGAAGCGGTACCAGAGCCTACCACAGTTGCAGCTGCAGAAGGGGATGCGGCCAGTCCATTGAAGAAAAAGAAAGTAAAGGGAAAGATCGACCCGTCAAAATATGCGACGCGGCTCGTGGCGTTTAAGCTGGCGTATCTGGGTAAGCGATATGGCGGCTTCGAGTATGCGGCACATGCCAACCAGCCAACTATCGAGGAAGAGCTCTGGAAGGCCTTCGTCAAGACATGTCTGATCTTTCCCGAGAAGCCTGACGAGGTTAACTGGGACTCATGGGAGTACTCTAAGTGCGGACGTACAGATCGTGGCGTCAGCGCGTTCGGCCAGGTCATCGCTGTCCGAGTAAGGAGTAACAGACCTCTTCCCAAAGAGGAGCAGCCAGCAGAGGCTAGTCAAGGAGACGAAAATGGAGAAGCAGTAGAACCGAAAGATGAAGCCGAGGAGGCGGAGAAGGTGAAGAAGGAGAAGCGGGAGTTTAATGACTTCACGGATGAAATCCAGTACTGCAGGCTTCTGAACAGAATATTACCCCGTGATATCAGGATGCTTGCGTGGTGTCCCACCACACCGGCAGACTTCTCCGCGAGACACGACTGCAGCGAAAGGCAGTACAGATATTTCTTCACGCAGCCGGCATTCGCACCGATACCTCAGAGCATCGAGAACCCAGCCAACGCCTCTCAAAAGCTGAAGAGTGGCTGGCTCGACATCGAGGCTATGCGAAAAGCGGCCAAGAAGTTTGAGGGGCTTCATGATTTTCGGAACTTTTCCAAAATTGATCCAAGCAAGATCAACGTGAAATTTGACCGAAGAATATTCGAAAGCGATATAGTAGAGGTCAAGGACGCGGGGACCGCTCTACCGTTCTTGGACCGTGAAGAATTTCGGCCGGCAGGTATGGACTTGCAGGAGAAATTTCCAAAGGTATACTATTTCCACGTGCGAGGAACCGCATTCCTATGGCATCAGATTCGATGTATGGTGGCGATTATCTTCTTGGTTGGCCAGGGCCTAGAAGATCCCTCGATAGTAGACAAGCTACTGGATTTCGAGGCCGAACCGCGAAGACCTAATTATCAACTTGCGGATGATGTGCCTTTGGTGCTATGGGACTGCAAATTCCCTAGACCGGAGAAGCCTGAGAATGCTCTTGATTGGGTATACGTTGGGGAGGATAACCCCTTAAACCAACACGGCTCACATGCTCTCTTAACTAACATGTGGGAATACTGGCGCGAGCGGAAATTGGACGAGCTACTTGCAAGCCAGTTATTGGACGTAATATCCTCACAGGCAGATATCAGCCTCCGCAGGGATCAGAAGGCGCCATTACACATCCCATTCACGGTAAGGACGTTCGAGGGTGGCAATAAGGAGCGTCTAGCGGGCAAATACCAACAGGTTTTGCAAAAGCCGAGGGGGGCTTCGGCGGCGGAAGTCTTCGACAGGGAGGCTAGGAGAAAGGGCTACGCAGACGCGGCGGAATGGAGAGAAGCGCTTTTAAAAAGGAAGCAGGAAGCAGGTGCACGTACAAGTGCGGGCGATCTTGAAGAGGGAACGGAATAGATACCTCATATGAAAAAGGGGGAAAATAGGATAGAATATATCTCTATATTGGAGATAAATAAGCTACGCAAGCAACGCTCTCGGGGTATCATAATCCATGAGTCACAACTCCCATTCCCATCATAGCCATTCGCCAAGCAAAATAAACCGTCTTAACCTAGCATAAACGAGCTCTTAAGTCCCCATTCACGTCTACGACGCAGCTGTGACGGCTTAGCGGGAGACGGCCCAGCATTCTCCTAAACCGTGCCGTCCTCTCTATGTCTCCCGCCATCTTTCTCGTCCTCGCCGTCCCGTCCGTAGAGACACTCCCTCGCGCCCTTCCAGACCTTCTCCACCATGCGCGGCCGCGGGAGCAGTCGCGGAAACACGACGACGATATGCTCTTCGCCCTCGACGACGACGATCAAGTAGTGACGGACCTCGAAGCCGCGGAAGGCCTCGTTGATGAGGATGTCCTGGATTTTCTCGGTGGGTATGAACCGCGTCTTGAGCGGCGAGAATACGGTGGCGCCGCTCGAGCTCGTCTGCACGCCTAGGCCGCGGAGGACGAGGAGGCGCTCCTCGGCGCCGATGCGTAGCGAGAGGAAGTACAGGGTTATTACGGAGCAGGGGATGAGGACCCACGGGGGTATAGAGTTGGCGAGCTTGGAGAGGAGGGAGCCGAGGCGCGAGGAGAGCAGGATGTTGAGGATCTGCCGGATGAAGGCGAGGGAGAAGATGGGTGTGGTAGCGAGGACGTCGATGGGACTAGGGGCGGCAGCGGTAGAGGCTGATGTAGAAGAGTTCGCGTATGCATCTGTCGCTAGCGCCTTCGTCGAGGGTAGGAGTAGAGGTTGGAGAGGTACGGCGGAGTAGTACGGGCTCTGGGCCGCGTACATCATGAGCAGGACGGCGAGAGCGAGTTGCAGACGGACCAAGTACACGGCGCCGAGGGCGAGGCGTGCCGGTAGCGTCTGCGGCGGGAGGGTCGACACGATGAACTCGGCTGTTGTAGGGGAGGGGCGCCGGATGCGCAGGTATGGCGCCGTCGTTAACATGCTGTCGGGGTAGCCCAGCTCTTTGCTGGTTCGACGAAGAGAGCCAGCAAGAACCTTGGGTAAACGATATATCGCGAGTTTACGGTTACCTACCTAGGTACCTAGTTACTTAGTGCATGTAGGTAGGCTGTGAGCTCGAAAATATTTGGAGCTTTTTGGAATATCCCGAAGTATCATGACAGGAACTAAGCGACGAGAATTTTCGCTATGAAGACAGCATGGAGCGCGATGCTCCGTGTTAAACTACTACGGCATTTATTTGAAGCTTCCTAAGAAAGCAGAAGCAGTTATCTGGAGAATGCAAGTCAGCTACCTCATTAAGTGAATTAATCCAATTGTCGCATAACAGATGGACCCTCCTTTACCGTTCCAGATTCATCCGAACTTTACCCCGCACAAACCCCCACCAATGCATTGACCATATAAACCCCAATTTTAGCAAATTTACCTCGACTGTAATGGTCTATTTGGTTAGAAGGCGCTTAAAATTCTCGTGTCGCTAATCCCAATTCCATAAGAACCCCCGGGGCGCGCCCACTGCAAATGCTGCGGTGGCCGACTATCCACTTGGGTAACCAGTGATTGTTTAGCCGGTCCTATGAAATGGAGGGTACCCTTTAGGGAGGTTTCACTCTGCAGAGCATCTCCCCCGTCGCATGGTGTGGTGGATAACGCTTGACCCGGGGACTTGGGCTAGTGATGCGAGATGGAGACTGTCAACTCCGTTATTCTTTTTGCCATTTCTACTTTCATATATACCTACTTATATTATAGTATAAGTAACCTAGTATAAGTAATCCAACAATTCAACTCCTTTTTCAGTCAAAGTATTTCCATTTTGGATGTGTTAAAAATGTGTTTTCTATCCCGCTCGAATCCGTGACCTTCAAATTTTTGACTTCGTGTCCGAGCCCTACGGGGTAAGATTTCTCAATAACATAATCATCATTATCCAAGACAGCTTAAGCTATTATTCACATTAACAAACAATACAATATAATCACAGTCGAATCAGCTCAAATATGAAGATATGGTAATAATATAACTATAATAACAGACTATCAAGAAAAAAACAAATTCGGGTTTCTTTTTGGCTATAACTCGCTCCCAACCCTGCCAACCGGCAAGCAAGCATAGGTACCTATTCTTCGCATCAGCAAGCAGGCAAGCAAGTTTAAAAGTAAGAAGCGAAGAACAAAAGATGGCCGTGAGGCAGCACCAATTCTTGTCGTCATCAGACTTTCTTTTTCTTCTTCTTCCTCTTCTGGAGAAAAAAAAGAAAATCTCTTCAAGTTTCGTGTTGTGTCGTAGCCCCCTCCTCCTTTTCCCACAAGGGTTTTTGTCTCTCCCCTTTCTTTCTTTCTTTCTTCCTCCTGTCCAGAAGCCACCATCATCATCGTCAACGTAAGTTAGGTAAGGTAAGGTAAGGTAGATATATATCAGATATACTACTGCTCGCTGCCTCCTCAATTGTGTACAAAAGCTCTCGTAAGCCGGGGGTTGCTGTCAGCGGAGACTTTCACTCGGCCTCCTTACAGTGCAAACACCCCTATTTTTCGGTCATCCAAAGTTGTTCCCACCCCGATCGTTTCTTAATCCGTTCTTTCCCTCCTCCCAGGTAGTAAGTTAGGTCATAAAGTCGTGAAGTTCCAAACCAAGAAAAAAAAAGGTAGTAAAGGGTTAGAGGGAAAAAAAAAACAAGTTTTGTCTCTGGGACTGCTTGCGCGCGCCCTGGAGATAACAATGGGGTATTGGCTATTTCTTTTTTTCTGGCCAGACCTTTTTTCGTCCTCGGTTCGGAGGAACGATATAGAAGTGTACAAGGTAGATAAAGACGAAGAAGAAGAGGGAAGGAAAGGTTGAAGAAAAAAAAGTCGTAGATAAATGGCTGTTGCTTGGTAGAAAATAAGGTGGGTATAGATAGGTAAGGTAGGTATTACGTTGTCGTTGTCGTTGTCGTCGTTCGATTCTTCGTCCCGTAGAATTGCCATTAAGGATGGAGGAGGTGAATACCAAGTCAAGTCGGTAAATGGAAGATGATAAAAAAAATTGTAGCATGCGCGAAATGCATTAAAAATGGCGGCCGGGATAAAAAAAGAAAGAAGATAGAATTTAAAACTTGGAGGAGGAGGAGGAGGGAAAATGGTATCAATGGTAGAAGTTAGATGAAAAACGCCGGCGCCATGCGAATTACATGCTGAGTGTAAGATGCGTTAAGAATCCAAACAAAGAGGTGGAAGATGCATCGTATATAGTTCGAAACGTAAGGTTAAGAAGAAAGACGATCCGTGAATCTAAGCGTTGCTTCGAAATGAGGAAGTGAGATGTATATCCAGTCTAGATCTAGATCTAGATCATCTCGCTGGCGTGAAGACCGCTACCGTACTCCCTCTCCTGGTACGCGGCGCGGACTTCGCGGGGGTGACGCTCGATAGACTGCGGTATCTGCTGCTGCTGCTGCTGCTGTGACATCTGCTGTTGTTGCTGGTTGACGGGGGACGTGAAGCCGCTGTTGTGCATGCTCACCGGCGGCGGGACGCTCTCGTACGGTATGCTAGCGGTGTCGGGGGACTTGGTCCTGTTGCCGAGGATAGAGCCCGTGCGGCCCCGGCTCGCGGATCGCATCCGTTCTGCCGCCCGGCTGATACGTCCGGCGATGCTGGTGTCTCCGAAGCTGCGCCCGCGGCTGTGCCCGTTGCGCGAAGTCGGCGATACCTGGGGGCTAGTAGAGGCTTGCGGAGCGGGCTCCGGAATCTGTACGATGGCTGCTACCGCGGTGCTGTTGTTGTTGTTGTCGTCCTCGTCGTCCATTACGATCTCGATGGTACCGGATCCCGAAGGCTGAGCACCGGTGTAGATGGTGGGTCTAGCACCTGGAATAGGAGCCGGAGGCGGTGGCGGGGGAGTAGCCAGGTGTTGGAGCTCCTTCAAGACCGGCGGCGGCGGAGGCGGTGGTGGTATCTGGTCGTCTCGGGAGGTCTTCCTCGAGTGCCTGCCGGATCCCGCCATCTCCTCAATACCAGGTAATCCTCCATTGGCATCTCCACTCAGCTTCCTTACCGAAAGAGATCCCCTGCGGGGTGGCTGGTTGCTTGCCTGCATTCCGTGCTGGTGGGCCGAGTGGACGAATTGAGGTGGGTGCTCTTCGGGAATGGGGGCGGACATGCACCTCGAGATGTTGGGACGCGAAGGGGGAGAGTACACAGTCGAAGGAAGAAGAGTTAGTGGTGGCGGTGCCTCTTTGTCTGATGATCCATCCGACGATTTGCTGGGCGACTCGGCTAAGGCAGGTGGTGACTTGGTTGGAGAATTGTTACCAAGTCGCTTAGGAGATGACTGGGCAGAAGAAGGCGGTGACGTCTTGGTGTAGGCAACAGGGACTGGTGGTGCGCCACCGTGTTTGTTGGACGCGAATTGTAGACGCATGGCTTTGGGCGTTGCTGGTAGACCAATCATGGGGACGGTTCCGCTGCGCGAGTGAGAGCTCCTGTGAGGATCGGCGGTCTGGCTCCTAACGGGCATGTCCTTTGGAGGTACGAACGTTGTCTGAGGCAATTCGAAGATTCCTGGCGTGCGGGACACAATTGGGGACAGCTCATCTGGGTGAGGGATAGGGGGCGCTGAAGGACGACGCGCAAGGGACTTGCGGCGTTCTTCTAGTTCTCGGGCTGCGGCCTCCTTCTTCAGTTGTCTCTCGAATGAAATTAGTTTGAGATCTCCAGCTCGAGCCTCACCCTTCGACTGTTGCTGCTGCAGCGGCGCTGGTGGTGGTGGAGGCGGAATTTGCCTGACAGCTGCCTGTGCCGGCTGGGCTGCTGGCATCGGTTCTTGCTCGCCTGGGGTCTTATTTTTCCTGCGACGGCTCTCTGACCGATCCCGAGCCCGGGAGACAGCAGGGGACGAGGGGTCCTTTTGGCTGTGATTACCGCTTCGGTTGTGTCGGTTTCTGAATTGTTCCTGTGCCGCAAGGGCGGCTCGGTAATCTCCCTCATCATCTGACGGATAGAACTGCATAGGAGCTGACATTGGTAATGGAGATGACGGGGATCTCATTACGGAGCCGTCGCCACGGCTCTTGCTTCTACCACGGAGGTCTAAAGCTGGAGGTCGTCGTTCGTGGCTCCTTTGACGACCGGTACGGCTTGAAGCACGGCTGGAGATACGAGTGCTTCGAGGAGGGGAAATTCGCCTGATTTGGCTGGACTTACGAACTGTGGATGGCTCACCAGAATCGAACTCGACCGATACGAACCCTTCATCACTTACCCCTGGTTCGGCTTGCTGAGGAGTGCTCAAATTGATCAGGTCTTCTGGGGACATGGGCACGGGAGAAGTAGGAGAGCGCTTGGCAGGCTTGGGCGTCCAGTTTCGAGAAATATTCCTACCCCTATCCTCCGAACTCTCTCGCGTGTTACTTTGACGAGTACGGCTCCTGCTTCGGGCATTTCTATCGTCCTGGCGGTGACGGCTATTTTCTCGGCTTCGTTGCTTCTTGGAGTAGTGCTGTGCAGCCTCCAAGCTGTGAATATACTCGTTCAAGCCACGACCGCCGGTCTGGTTGGCTCGGTAGCCTCGTCCTGCACTAGAGTTTGATGTGACGGAGCTAGCGATAGATCCCGGTCCACGGCGACGGGATGGCCAATGGAAGCGAGTTGATGATGCTACCGATTGTTCCGGAGAAGTCACATCACTGTTCATCGCAGCCTCGATAGAGTGAATCTTCAATTCCATTCCCTCAGGCTTCCGTTCCCGAGCTCCATTTCGGCTAGTACGACCTTGTTGCATTAGAGCATTAAGAGACTGTGGCGATGGTGAGGGTGGAGGGGGCTCCTTTCGGCGGAGGGTTTCCCTCATCATCATTGGGCTTGCAGTCGAAGCTCTCGGGACGGATAATCCGATATCGTACCGGTCATCAGCAGAGGGTGTCTTGGAGTGAGTGGCTCGGTGAGCCTGGCTCATTTCAGGGACATTGTCAACAGGAGGAGTTGGCATATCTCTGTCACTAAGAAGGTCGCGAGGAAGGTCATTATGCGGGATCTCTCCTATTGAAGGCAAACGCTGACGTCCAAAGCCGCCGGGGGTAGTAGGTCTCGCGGAGGCAGGGGTGTTGTAAGCGCTTCGTTGCGAGGGACGAATGAACGCGGTATTAGGCTCATGTCCACCAGGAGAAACCGCAGACTCAGCTATCGGCGTGACACCCGCAGCAATAGGAGTTTGACCTCCGTCGCCGTTCGCAAAGAACTTTGACTTCTTCCCTTGATCACCAAAAGACGTGATCAATTTTAGCGCCGAGGTCTTCGCAATACTACGTTGAGGTCCACGGTTGATGCCTGGAGGAGATAAAGGAGGGCTCAAGATCTCTGGAATGCTCGCACTAATGTTCTGGAAGGTTACTTGAGCTGCTGATGGCGAGGTCCAAGGCTCGGTGGATTCTACTCCGGTGCATGCAAAGCTATTAAAGACTGTTAGCGGAATACCTTACTAAATAGGTATGTATACATCGCCGTTGTTCAAACTTACCATCGAATTGCCAGTTGCTGTTGGCCGTGTTGAACAGCAAACTCTCCCCACTTCTTGATAACTTGAGATTGCCGCTCCCATACGCCGGGAAAGAAAAGGCAAAGCAAGATAAGGGCTTCCATGTACTTCTTATGAGAGATGTAGATCTCAATAGCATCATTCGTGTCACCCATTCCGATCATAATCGTTGCTGCCGCATGCACATCACCGTTCTCTAGGAGGCGTTGAACATACGCACGCCCGAGCTTGTGCTGGGAGGCTGTACCGCCAATTCCGCTTAGAGCCAGCAACATCCAATCTGACGAAGTCATGTTCTCGGACGTAGCCGTCATTACATCTGCGTCAATATCGCCGAGCCATTTCGCTAGAAGAATACGGCCCGGAGAACCCAGGGGATGACGTGCCATCTCATCGCGGATAAGGTCTTCAATCTCTCCATTCCACCCGAAGATAATACTTAGCATCTGCCGACGAAGGTCATCATTAGTTAGACGAGTTTGGTCTACCATGGCGTGCTTGTAGGGGATGTCATGGAGTCGGCTCCTCGTGAACTTGAAGAGGTCATTGACCTTAGATTCGTCAGGGCTGGGTAGAACTTCATTTCTTAGTCGAGATGGCCGACGATGAGAACGTGTAGACGAAGTCATGGAAGCGGAACTAATGCTACTGAGCGAGTAAGCGTCTCTGTCAGCATACGGAGGCATAGCCGAAGATCGAAGCGAAGATCCAGCGGAGATGTAAGTATTTTCAGTCATGCCACGTGATATGACTGAAGGTGGATATCGACCTCGAGTGCCAGAGCCGTTGGAAGACTTAGAAATAGTAGACGAGGGCCCCCTTGAGGAAACTGGGCTCGCTGTCCGCGACCTCTCCTGTTCAAACGTATCAACGGTAGAGTCTGCCCCACGAGTAAGCCTCGCGAATGGAGACATGTGATCATCATCACTTTCAGATATCTCAGCGTTAATAGGGATCGACGAATCCGACTCTGAAGTACCGATGATAACAACACCCTGCTCGGGCTGTTCTTCGATGGAGACTGGCGGCGAGGGTGGCAAAACATTGGCAGGATGCTGGACGTTAGCGACCATCATCGATGGCGTGTTCAGGTCAAACTGCTGGACGGTGTTGTTGGCACCAAGGGTGAACAAGGTCGCACCCGGCCCGTACACGGCGAGCCCGCGGACATGTTCCAGGGTCGGTATGCTGTCATTAGTGACGTGCTTGGTGCGAACATCCCACGAGAGGGTCTCGCTATAACGAATGATATCATTAGCATCACATAAAGCTAAGCGCGCGCGTACTTGGGATTGGGTATGCACGAAAAGGGGGTGTAAAATGAGCCTTACCCTTCCGAATACTGAATTATGCGGCCATTCTTGGACCAACCCATCCAGTTGGGTCCATTCAAATAATTCTCCGTACGCTTTAGTATCCTCACAACCTTGGCAGGGTCTTCGCTGTTGAACGACTTCGCCACGCTCCAGACCCTCAGGTCGCCATCATTGGTCTGCACAGCCAACATGTCCGATTTTTGGCGGGAGGATGAGGCGTGCCATGCTAGATTTACGATTGGTGAGGGACTCCTTGATGTGCTTAGATTATGCAGAATTGTAAATCGTGGCTGCAGAGTTGCGATTAGCAGGGAGCCATTTTGGTACCTGTAGGTATGTATGTTAGTTAAGAGGCGTTCTTAGAAAGTTACACCAGATCTAGGACTATTGAATATGGACTTACCCAATGGCAAAGGTTCTACAATCAGCCGCTGGAGCAAGAGCCGACACCGGAATTTGATCGATGGTTCGTGCCGAGATGTGCTCAGACGTTGTAGGTTCAAAGAGGATTACATTTCCTTGCGTATTGCCTATACCCATGATGTTAGTATGAAGTAAACTAGGAAATCTTTTGATTAGTGAAAAGAAGAAAAAAAAATTGCATACCAAACGCGACGTTTCCGTTCCGCATCCAAGCTGCGCATGTAAGAGTCTCATATGAAGCAAATCGTGCTACTTCATCACCTGTCATAAGGTCCCAGACAATAGCGGTCATATCCGCATCGTAACTCACTACTAGTCGGCCTGCCCCAATTTCACTTTGCGTGTCCACGGCCAACAGATGTACCTCTGCTGAATGGCGTGTAAATCGCCTCTCGATCGTTAAGCTATCATGGTGTGCAACAACTACCGAATTGCCCTCTATTTTAAGATGTTAGCCCCCCCTGAGCTAAGAACAAGGTTTGTTCTTCCTACTCACGTCCATATAATAGCATTGAGGCTGTTGCTGCTGTCGGCTCAAAGTATCTGACGAGCGTCGTTGGGGATGTAAACTCTCTCGGTTCGGCAGCCACCTTTCCTTTTCTCGAGGAGCGCCCGGTAGAACTCGCGGAAGCATTGCGATGCCGAGGCATCGTCTGATAGCTCGAGGACGACATGGCAGTGTGAAATCACCTACCAGCGTGTTAATGCTACCGTAATATAAGGGGATCTTCCAAGCTAATAAGGAATTGGGGCCGGGTGGGCTCTTTGTAAACTTCGCCACCCCTGCGCAAAAAACGGGGGAGCTGGGGAATAAACTCACCTCGACTTGCGTGTATATCCGCGAGATATTACTCCCAGTGTCCAAGCAAGCGGGGGCGCTACACAATTCGGTCCCCGAACATCACACGCAACACCTAAACCTGCCCGTTCCCGGATGAGTCGCCTTTTTTTCCACGTTCCGCGTGCCCAGAGCTACGGGTTTTGATTCCACGAGAAACTAGAAAGCGCAATTAGCTCGAGGACGGCGTGTCGTGTTCCACGATAGCACGCTGCGATGTTGCGCCGGCTCGGAAGGGTACTGATGCTCCTGTCTCTTCTTAGAAAACCCAAATTGGGGGGGGAGGGAGAGATGTGTTGTAGAGGTTGGAAGTTAAGAAGGACGGCCTGAGGCGGAGAGAATCGGGTATGTCACACAGAGGTGTGCTAATCCGATTATTTCCTCGTGGGAGCGTGCTACAGTAGCGGCAGTGTCACTATATTTGAATCAGAAAAGGCTTGGAGAGGCCTATCTGCTGCATCAGATCCTTGGGTCGTATACAAGAAAAAGAAACAAGCGCGTTGAATAAGAAGAAGTAGAGGAACTGTATGCTCGGTCGAGCTTGGGGGGTGTGCGAGAGCAAATAAGACGTGTATCGCTGTCAAGAAGTCCAGCGCCTAAAGAGGAGTTGTTCTGAGCTCTCAATGGCCCAGATCGCATATACTACGTAGTAAAGAACCGAGCGGCCATATCTAGAGCGGATACGGGTCCGGCTAAGCCCAGGTTTACATACATTGGCAGCATCTCGCAGGGGTCTGATCAGCCATCGCCTGCCGAATGAACAGGGTAGCAAGGTGATCGAATCGTCCATAATACAGTAGTGCGATGGATCATGCAAAAGCAGGGGGAGATGCGGAAGGGTACTGTACATGTATACTTGGATATAATTAGCCTCGCCTACTTCTCCTGTGTACCTCTCTTTTCGCTTGGTACATACATTGAGGCTCGTCCAGCTTCGCCACTTGGCAGAGCAGCTAGAAATAGAGATTTTGATATAGATATAAAAAAAGATATCAGAAAGTAAACGGCGACTCGGGCATTGTTCATGCGGTTTACCAGGCCGTTAAAGCACGTTTAAGGCATGTCTATGTCTGAGCGTGCTTGAGAAGCCCACGCGAACGGGTATATCCAGAGAATGCCGTATGCAGGCTCTGGCCCCCCCAGCCTTCTCCAAAAAGGAACATCTGGGGGCGGTTTGAAAATGTAGGGCGCAGCGAGCGACGACGAGGACACCCGAAGTCTCGAGTACATAGAATCATAGAAACCCAGCGGGACATGGTTTGCGTAGCATGACTCTGCAAAAGTGGCTACATCGTCGCCTCGAGGTATGAATGGCTGGGTATCCCTTATTTGAAGCTTGCTAGTGTAAACACCTAGCGTAGGAAGATAGCAAGACTCATTTGGCTATTATTCTGAACTACTGAGGAGAAAGCAAGCTGTGACATATGGTTGGGTAAAGGATAATGGGCAAGTGGGTTAGCATTGGACAAGTGAGAATGGGATGTTGACGAGCATTGTTCCTCGCAGTAGCGCCGACTGCAGTGAGAGGGCGGTTATGAAAGAGGATTGGTCCGTTGCCGGCAAGGGGTATTGGAGCCGGGCGGGATGATTGGTTATAAAGTATTTACTGGGGCTCGGCGCGGCGGCAAAAGAGAGTGACGAGGAACTTCGTTGGTAGACGGATGCAAGGGTTATCGACAACGATATCCATCTTTTTTTTTTTTCTTTAATTTTTTAAATCTTTTTTATCTTACATACCTACCTCTACCTATACTAATTACTATGTACTACTATTTTATTGCTTATCCCCCCTGAAGAAAGATAGAGAGAGAGTGAGAAATTAACCTAACCTCCTTTTAGTATAACTTAAACTAGGTATACATCTAGTTATAACCTATTGGCATCACGATTTAACTATTCTATTAAATAGTTAGTTATTCTAGTAGGGTATGTGATGTGATTATATGTGCTTCGACATCCAATGCTTTGCGATTTTATTTAACATGACTATTATTCCTCCCCTCTCCTTCTATCCACAACAACTTTTCTCTCTCTCTCTCTCTCTCAACCCATCATCTCTTCTCCATCGAACAATCTCCCAGTGGACCTATTTTCAAGGATTACCCGTGAGACCCTGACAGGATGTAAACCTCCCGCATACATGACCATGAATGAACTCATACCTTAAGCTACCCCACCACGCAAGATCATCCTATGCGCACATGGAACGCCGTGGCTCTCGTTTCCTCACCGATGGGTGCCAGCATCCCACCCACGTTACTCACGTGTGGTACTCACATTTTTGTCCCGCGCACTCAACCTTGACGCTCATAATAATAAACCTTGGACCGAAAAGCAAGGAACACTGCGTCTGACGCCGTGCTGTCGCCGCTGTCGCCGCTGTTGTTGCTAGCGCTGCTGGCTGATAAAGATGCTTCTGCTGTTAAAATAGGAAATAGGAAATGAGTACGAGGGACGTTGTTCTTCGGAGAAGCGCCGTGGTAGAAAGATGAGGAAAGTCGAGGCTGGTAGCAGACAGAGATCGTGCCCAATTAGGAAACATGGTAAGATCCAAAATATGCATGGTATCTCGTTATGCTAGACACGCATTTTTCTCTACATCCGTACCCTTGGTAAGTGAGCAAGTTCAAGCAAGATTTTCTTGTCATCTTCTCTCGAGGTAGGTAGCTATGCGATTCGGATGATACCTGCGCGGATAATTTATGTATGCGATGAGGTGATATGTAAGACTTCCAAGCATCCAAGCATCCAAGCATCCAAGCATCCAAGCATCCAAGCATCCAAGCATCGCAAGCCTCGGCCTTTCAGGCTATCAGGTTATCGCATCCTATCAACAAGCATCAATACCTATCTGATAGGAACGACGTCATCCGTCTATTCCCCACAACGGACGACGGGATGGCCAGAAGCTGTCGTATGCAGCTCTTCATCAATTTAAACACTTGCACTTTATGCGCAAGTCATCACAGCCGATAAACTCGCCAACGAGGCGGCATACCTGGGGTTTTTGTTGTACGACTTCTAGCAGACTCGCACGAAGACGTAGATACTATATGTGAAATGCCTCACAATTAGTAAGATCGTATTCCATGGCCCCCCGTACGACCCAATGCCCAGGATCGGTTCGGGGGGTTGCAGGTTGTCGCGCATTAGGAACATTTCCATGTAAACCCCGCAAGGTCGCTGTTGTCGCGGCCAGCATTAATCTTGCGACTAAAGAACTTGGAGACTTTGTTACCGAAGCGGGCAGCCTCACTCTAAAAAAGCTGGCCGATTACGCATTCTTGCTCGCCGCCAGTCCCTTGCATATTGTCATACCCAAGATACGATGCAATCCAGGGGGAAAGAAAATGGTACAACCCGGGGATACCTATCGAAATCTCTTCCCCTTTGCTCCTTTTCCTTTTCCCCCCTCCAAATATCTTCTCTATTATGGTTCATCATAGTTACAATATCATCTACCCTCCACAGTCAACATACCATCAGCGCAACCAAACGATATAAAGCGAAATGACAAAATGCTACGCTAGCTGTCGCAAGGCTGCGAAATTACTTTGGGTCGGGTCTCTTTAGAGCTGTGATGAAGTATAGTTACCTAGGTATACCTTTCCCGGTTCTACGTATCTCCCTGACCCCTGACAGTCAACCAACCACACTCAACCTTAGGTCAAGGTATTTATTGTATTCACGTAGAACAACGCCAGGCGCTCTTTGGCGGCTTACTGGCGTTGAAGTCAAGATCTCTTAGGCTTCTGACAAGAGCACAACCTAATGCCCCTAGTGCATACGTCGTAAATAAAGATTAGAGGGCGGTTAGACGGGAATCTTACATCGGCTACGTCCCGATCCATCTACTCAGCAGGGACGGTCCGGACGGGTTCTTCATCCAGTTGAATTGTGGATTATTTAGCAGCGGGGAGGGTCTACATACGTGATCAAAAAGTAAGATTTTTTCTCGAAGAAGCAGCAGCAAAACTTTGCGGATCGTTAAAAACCTTGCCTTATCCTGGGTCCCAAAAAGCCCACAAGCTTGGCGAATGTGATAGCTTTGACCTTCTCTACAAATCCGGTAATGACCTAACCTAGTTCTATTTAAATACATTCTCGTGCGGGGGAGGCCGGCGATTTCGTCAGTTCATCACGACTTTTGTCTCAAGTTGACTGTTGGGCATCACTTTTCTTGTGTGAACAGACCCGATATTACTTACGGTGAGATAAACCTCTTAGAATTGAGAACCATCTTGTGTTCACCCCCGCCCTCATCACCTAACCCAGTCGCTAATCTTAGAGGCTGGGTCCGGTGACCTTATGTTGATCTGATGAACGCCAAGCTCTAGCGTGTGATAGGCTGCGGTTCGAGACATCGTGATAGAGTTCATCATTAGCGTGAGATAGTAGAGGCGCCACGCCGTTGAACAACCAGATTGTGTGAATCAGATTGTCCAAGTGAGACAAGACGAGGTCTTCGGGTTGCGTGTGGGGTACAGCTCCTAAGGCTTTCCTGAGCTTCCCTATCACCGTCCACTTATCGGGCATTTGAGCCACTGGGAGTCTTCCGGAGCTGCCACGATCGACTGAACCACGCCTCGACCGTTGATCCTTAAGAGCTATCGTTCCATCGTGTGCCTCAACTGCCCAACTGCCGTTATGGGGCTTGATGCCCTAAAGGAAGGCAGTTGAGCGTGGAGTGAAAAAGAAAACGTCAATCTGTCAAGCGTCAGCAGCCCACCAGTGAAGAATTCTCCGGCGGTCAAGAGCCAACCAATACCTACGATTCGGCCGGCGACAAGCGATAGTCGGTCAACGAACCGTAAATCTCCTTGATTGGTGACGACCGCTTCACCCGGGCCCCATTCTCCATTCTCCATTCTCCAATCTGCCCCCCAACGTCCAAGTTGACACTTGCTTCCGACGCCGGCCCATTCAACTGAAATCCTTCCCGTCTCAAAATAGGGCCAAAACAGCATCATGATCCTAGGCGAGGCCGCGGAATATCCTCTCGACTGCATCACTAGCTACCTTAGCTACCTACCTATTTCTGTGCTTGCGCATCCACTCTGAGGTAACTATCAAACGGGATGCTGCTCACCGACACCCACTTACATACCAAACCCGCCGCCGATATGCTTCAGGATGAACAGCTCCTTCTAACCCCACCGCCAAACAAATCACAACAATGTGATATCGTATGTATGCCACTTTGCTTGTAAGTGTCATGGTAGGTTAGGGCAAGGGCTTTTTGTTCTCCATCACTTATCTTCATCTCCATCATCATATCCCATCTCGTCCCCTCTTCTCTCTCTCTTTACCCCCTTGTAAGCCACATAACTTGATAAGGCAAGTCGATCCAGTGCCCCCCAAATCTTGTTGGCGTGCCCAGTGCCCATATATATACAATAACCTACATACATATGATACCTAAGATAGCATATACATATGCGGGACGTGCCCCCCAAGATGATCAGCGTACATCCCGCCAGTCCCGCCTGCAAAGATCTTCCGCCAAAAGTCTAGGTCTGATAAAGTTTTATTGGAAATATATGGGTAGGCCTCTGCGGCGCTATCCCCGAAACGCGATCCCGGGTGGCCAATTTTTTTCTGTCTTTACTGATTTAGTATTCCTCGTGTTCTATGTACGGATTAGCAAACGTTGTTCCTAAGAGGGAATAAGACCGGAATAGTGAAGTGCACATTGCCGGCGGTAGTTGAAAACAATTTAAGACAATAACACCATAGTAACAGTCAATTAACAATTAAACAAGGCGATATATTGAAGGGACTACGTTTCAAGTCATGCACTTTGAAATTCAGACACGGAGATGAACACTTCAAAAAGATTGGGAATTATGTAATTTGATTTTAAGCAAAATTTAATTGTAGTTTTAGTAAATTATCACAACTGTCTTGTCTTCTGTCCTTGTCCTCACTAAAGGACCTTTTTGTGCTTGCATTGTGCACACTGCACACTCCTCGTCTCCAAGTTATTCCAAACACACATCAACACACAGGGCATATATTTATGCGCACCGACCATCGAGCGGCCAAAGCCAACCCTTATTGGCTCCATCCCGTCCCATCTTCCCGGCCCGGACTTTTCCTGGAAAAACTCGTGGTTGAAATTATTCCATGCTTTGCGCTCTGGTCCAAATCCCGAAAACCCGGGTCCCAATTCGCGAATTGACAAAAAAATTTCGTCACTGGCCCTTGTTTCCTCCACCACCATAGGTCCGAGCCCCCCATGCGCCCATGAATTCCCAAATTCCAAACACACGGGTTAAACAATCAACCACCACCCTGGCTTAGCTTAGCTTTTTCCTCGGCTCTTTTATTTTTCTTTTCCCTTCCTTTCGGCCCCTCTTCCGCTTGACCGCTGACACACCGCTATAATCCTTGGAAAAACATGGAACAAAAAAAATATGATTGAATTGAATTGAATTTCTGTAACCGAAAAACCCGCACCCCTGCCTCGGAAAAGGCCTCTGGGAAAATGCGGGTTGGGTAAGGTCTGTTTTCTAATCCTCCGCAAACAGCGACAGCAACAGCAGCAACAACACACTCGTAGAATTCCTCGGGTTTCTCAGAACAACAACAACAAAAAATGTGCCGCGAAAAGCATGTGCTCGAAACCAAAGTGGCTGAGACAGTGGCTTTCCCAGAATCGCCCCAAGTGGCGTCTGGCGGCCGGGTAGATAGATAGGATATATATCGATATTTCCCAAATGATTAAAAGGGGTTGGTGATAGTGGTGGTGGTGGTGGCGGCGGCAACCGACACGGGAAAAGGTTTATGACTCCCAATTCCTGCGGAAGCCGCGGCGAATTCGTGCACTAGCACGCTTCGTCACCATTCCTCCGCGTGGCGCGGGGACGGAGTATGTAGTCCGCGGCGCTGCGTCACGTCTCGTCTATTGGTGACTTTCTGTGATCTTAAGGGGGGTATCGTGGTGGTTTGGGGGGTATATTCATCATAATAGTCGTTAAATGGTAAAGTCATACTTCTATAGCGAAGCTGTTAGTAACCATTTAGATGTGAAGCGGGTAGTAGTTACAATGAAGTAGTGACTTACCATTAAAAACGCTGAATCGACACGAAAGTAGAAATAAATGCTCACTCGCCAGTCTCGGCGATGGCGTCGAGGTGCGCCGACTTCTTGGGGCTGCTCTTCTTAGAGCTGCCGCCGCTGCTGCGGCGCTGGCGCTTGAGCTGCTGCTTCCTCCGCTCCTTCTCGTTGAGGAGGAACTTGATGGCCTCGCGTTGCATGGCCATCTGCTCGCGCTGCATCTGGAGGATGTCGGCCTCGTTGGCGACGACGGGCGAGGTGGGCGTCGTGCTGCCCGAGCTCGAGATGCTGTGCGCGTCGTCCTCCATGTCGCAGGGGAAGAGGTCGTCGTCGGAGAGGTAAGAAGTTGCTCGCTCCTCGTGTGCGGAGTCGGTAAGAGACGAACGACGCGGCCACGAGGGGAACGCGCAGCTGGAGCTGTAGGCGCCGTTGTGGGAGAGGTAGCTGGTGGTAGGGATCTCCATCGGTTGAGTGACCTCACTCATGGAGCTATAAGAGCCGTATGGGCTGTACATTTTGAAAATGTGTTGATGTGATGTGGGTTTCGTAGTAGTAGTGGCAGAAGATCTTCCTTCTCTCCTTTTAGATAGTAGCTCTCGAGTCGGGATATTTCGCGAGTGCGGGTCGATTTCGCGTGTAAGTCAGTGGGTGCGACTAGTCGATGATGACGACGATGATCGAGTTGTGTATAAGTGGAAAGCTGGTGGAGAGCTGATGATGATGATGGAATATTATGTATTACTGCTCTATGGCTACTAATAAATAATCTGGGGTATCAAGTAATGGAAACGGGGGCATGGGACGGGAGCGCATGGGATGGCCATGAGAACATATATATACTACCGGAGGGTGTGGTGGTGGACATGAATCATCGCCGCACGGAGGCAGCAGGGCCTTTTTTTGCTTGACCGTTACCAGAGTACATAGCTATTTTCCAGTTTTCCCCGTCCCTTCGCTCCCCACCCCACGTTGCAACTAATCCTGGCTGACCGCCTGTCATGGATGCGCGAAAGGGGGGTGTGAGGGCGTTGGTGTGGCCCGGGACGCAGGGAATAGGTGTCAACCACCAAGTCAGCCTAGACCGCCTTAACAGGAGTCAGCTTTGAAACCCCCCCATCTCGTTCCCAATTTCCCAATCGACCTGCACCGTCTAGGCGGTATCTCACTCGCCGAGCTGTGCCCTACCAATCACATCGTCCCAAAAAGTAAACGGACTGACACCGCCAAAAGGTAGCCAGCGTTTTTGGGCGTTCCCTAATTACGGACGTACTAATTAATGTATGTATGTAAAAGCAGAGTCCATAGTAAAGCAAAGCAAAAATAGCGCCGCATTCCTGTACGTCTACCTACATATCCATACTATGTACCGTCTCGTCTGTACTATAGGTCCCAACTATCATAGGTCATCTGTATACTAACGAACACTTAGGCTACCCTACCTAACCGTACCCTAATGTACAACATTGCTGGCAGCACGCCGTTGGGCCTTCGCATTTCTTCTCCGATGCTTCGCTTGCAGGCTTCGGTCTCCACACGCTGGAAAGGAAAGAAATAATACACAAGTAAGAAATGATGGAAATGCCAGGCCCGCGGGATTTGCGATGCAGGGCCCCATCGAACAAGGTCCATGGATCCGTGGAATATCTTAACCGTCTACTGCAAAGTAGGATGACGATCAGGGTTCAACGAGGTCCACCTTCGATTTTCTTATCCGACTGCCGCGGCCGGGTCTATCTCCCGCTTCCCAGCGCAGCGAGAATCCTAGCTTCGGGGCTAGTTAGCCCTGTCATTTTTTTTTTTTTCTCTTTCTTTTTCTTCCCTTGAGCCTGTCCTTGTGTGTCCTGGTTACAAAGGCCCTATTACCGGAGTTCTAGGGTTACAGTAAGTTGTTTTGGTAGCCCGTCCCGCCCGCTCGTGCTTCTACCGTATGTATACTTAGGTAGTTACTGGTAAAAAAAGAAAAAGAAAGACAAAATACTTTATTACAACGCGTGGAAAAAGCTGGGGGTGGCGTTGGGGAATGTAGATAGCCGGAAGGTTAATACAACTAATACAACATCCATAACAAAATGGTATATTCTAAGTTACCTATTTGATTACTGGAGAAAGTAGAGTAACTGCTAATTTACTACACACAACCGACTTTAATGAGTCCTAATTCAGCAGGAATGTATGAATAATTCCTTCTCTGCTTCCGACGGCGAGGGAGAGAGCAACGTGGTAGTGGCGCACAAGATGCCGAAAGTCGCAGGTTTGTTCCTAAACGGATGCTGGGGGTGGTTAATTACACGTTGGGAATCCTGTGCCGCCGAAGCCACCACCGTTTGCTTCTGTTTTTGGGCCTTTTTTCTGAAGGATTTGTCACATAGCGCACACACGCACATACACAATACATACACATACATACACTACGCAACAATACAGGTTTCCAGCTGTGAGCTAGCTATCTAGGTAGGTAGCTATTCTTGTGACTATGACACGTTAGATTCCTGTGACGAACGAGGCGCTCCTGTTAGCCCGTCTTTGGTTGGCTTCGGTTGGCCTTCGGGCAGCCATTCACCTCGGGCACGAGTTAAATGGGAGAATATTCCCACCTACGTCTCGTTGGCTTGCATTGCTTCATTTACCTACCCCCAGCCATATTCAATAATTACCAACGTTTATAGCCCCTTATTTCTTTTTTTTCCTCCCTCCCCAATAAAGTGGCGCTCGGACGGCGCAATAACGGGGAAGATGGAAAAAGGAAAAAAAAAAAAAAAATTAGCAGGGACTCGAGGACCCGAGCCAAAAATTGATTTCATTTGATTGCTACAAGGATGGGATGAATGGTAATAGTTTCCCGTGTTCCCAGTTCCACGTCCACCCTCCATATGTCTCTGGCTCATACCGACGACAACGTCTATGACGCTATGACGACAGGGTGGTCGTATAGGTGAGTACCATCTCGCTCGCAACTGGCTTCCTCTACGCCACGGTGGCCGTCAGCGTCTCCCCGGCGGGCTGAGCAATAGTAGCAATGAGCTGGCCCTTTTTGACGCCGGCCAAATATTACCTATAGCTTCTTGTCCAACGAAAAAGGGAAAAGGTGTGAGTTGTTCTTGACCGCAACAAATCTATTTCGTTGTGTTGGCCAATACCGGCATTTCTCCCTTGACCGCTTGCTCCCCAAGGACGAACGAATCGTATAGGTGGGATTTTCGCGGGCGACCGACTGAAACCTGCTATTGGGATTTGCCAGCCCTGGGAGATTTTCCCGCTAGATGATGTGCTTCCCCATGTGCACCACCACTCCGGCGTTTGATTTTGTGCCTAAAAATATGTGCGTAAGAATAAGAAAATCCCAAAAATCCCCAAAGATTTTCCAAGATCCCGTAATCAAAGACGGGACCGTTTACGACACCTTCAAGATGACTCAGACGCAACCACCACCTCCGCATTTTGATGCCCCCTTGATGCCCCCTATAGAATTTATTTGTAAAAATACAAAGTGTGTGCGCCTGAATCTGCGGGCTGTGCCATGTATATATATGTATCGTGTTGGGTGCACTCGCGCTCGCGCCTATGTAACACATATTTTATATCCGTAGCATTTTTTGGATTCAAAGTTGTCATCTCACGATTCTTTGCTTACTCTAATCCTTCGAGTAGTATCGAGTAGTATTTTCGGGTTTTGGATTGTGCAGATATATTGATTACAAACGAAATTGTTCACTCCCGTAGGGCTTTGGGGTCTTGAATCTACTACTATTTGCGATCGTGTTCTAGCTTGTTGTTGATGTTTAGTGAGCTTCCTATCTTCACCGTGAAATCCGGTTCTCGTTTGTGGGCTGTCGTACGCAATTGTACATACTACAACCATGGTTCTAACAACCTCCCATCAACGATAAGTGTGTAAGTCGGAACGGGCAGCCTCGATAGGCAGCCAGCAGCTAGCAATGCGCAAATACGTAGACAACCCTCAAACACGCACACGCCGGACACGTACACACATGCCCATACAGAACACACACTGCACTGACGAAAAGGCTAGGATGGGTAGGGTAGCTGCTGTAAATTTAGGTGGATTAGGATGCGTGTTACCGCTTCGACCTTCAGTAAAGATTTTCCCTTTCCCCAGAAGCCAGGTAACAAATGCATTAAACTACCTAGTAATAGAACCAATAGGTTGCAGCAACGATGTTCTAGAAAAGAAGCTTGGGCTCTGTCGGGTCCGCGCTGACCGCCTCGTATTTGCAGCTGCCGGTACCCATTATGGAAAAGAGCTTGCTTGGGTCCTGGGAAGCTCCCCTATCATATGTATTTATCAGGCTCCCTAGACTCCGGCGGAGACACTAGCCAAAGAAAAGAAGATCACCAATTAAACCTTGCCCTCCCCGGATTTTCCGGGTTTCCCGATAAGTCTAGACAAAACGGTGGCAAGGTCACCGCGACCGAAAGCCACCCGGAAAGGGTTTAGGAGGGGTAATAGTAAGTCCTACTATGGAGGAAGCCATTGGCATTGGGGGAGAGGGGGGAAAGAGAAAGCCTAGAAGTTTGCTTTTAAGAGATAAAGGCCCCGCGGCCGTAGATCATCACCTATTTCAAGATTCCCATATGACTTTTTTCTCTTTTGAACAAGTCGCAACGCTATTCGCGTCCGTAGTTCGAAGCGCGACGGGCGCGCGCGCGCGATACCGCAATATCCACACATTGGGAAAAAGAACGCTCTTCCCGTGATTCGACCGAGGGATAGCGAATGAGAATGTTTACGAAGAAAATACGGCAAAATGTCTACCGAAGGCGTATAGTAACTACCATATATCACGTAAAACCACGTCGGGCTCCCGTCCACTAGTTAATCGAATCGCGCCGTGAAATAGCCGAAGCTATTGGTTATTACTCTACCGCCTTCTATCCATTATTGGTGATCAAGAACGAACCATTCGCTACGCTACGATGGTATGCTTGAATGGGAACACAAGAAGGCCAAAGCCACAGCCAGACCGGACAACGAGTTGATGTTCAGGAACTTGTCGGAGCCTGGCCACTAAACTAAAGTCCGCTCACACCCGACAGTCCATCACGAGAAAGCCGCACAGCCCGGTTGGTTGCCTACCATAATACTCATAACATATACATAGGTATACATATACACTGCCATTGGGATGTCCCGAGGAGTCATTCATAGTATTTGCCATGTGTAACGTAAACCATGAGGCAGTTCTGAGACCTAGAGGATGCGGCGCGGCGATCAACTTATTTGGTCATATTAAGTGGTTACAGGTGTAACTTTGGAAGAATGAGCTTCGGTATCTCTCGGATGATTCCAAAGTGCCATCATGTGAACATAGCTCTACGACGTCGGAATATATGAATGCTTTAACCACCTGAAGCGAGCGAGCTTCTGTTTCCTGTTGCGATGAAAGCCGAAAGGGAATTCGGACCTTGTCAGTCAGCTCTTGCGTTGGTCAGTAAGTTAGGTATGTATCTAGAATAAGATATTTTCTATCGTAAACAAATGTGAAAAGGGCACGGTATGTTGGTGATAACGATGTGATCAACCGTAATGGCGTCCCACCATCGAAGTTGATTTGACTTTTAAGCCCAAGTCATTGGATGATAAGCCTTACGAGCAAACATTAGCGTTCCCTTGATCTCCCCAGATCTTCAAACGCTTGTCAAGCTGTCTCACATCTAGAGGATTCTATTTTATCATCCTTGTCCTAGTTCTGGTTCTAGTTCTAAGTCCAACATGTGATGTTGTCTCCATTCCTTCGAGCCATGAATAGATATTAATGTCGTTGTTCAGCTCCATCGCCATTTATAAAAGTACAACTAGGCAGTACCTACTTATACAATATACAATACAATATACAACCTATTTTAGCTACTGGATCCCCCCCACAAAGGTTGATTGGGGGGAATATAGAGATGCGATGGAGGGTTAACATCGAATATCACCCCACGTCGGAGTTTATCGTGTAACACCACCCCCCCTTTCCTCCCTTTCCCCCCATTCCCCAATCTCCCATTCCCATTTTCATTTCCCATATCTTACAACACGGGAAGGAAAGGTAGGTAGGGTGCCCAGCCCATCTTACATAAGGTCGATCAGAGATCTCGGACTGCTAAGCACATCGACGAAGTCCGGCGTTCGGCGTCCATGGATATCATATGGCGATTGCGGGAAATGCAGTGGGATTCTCAACTTAATTTCCCTCATCGTCGACAAATACGATCCTGTAGGCCGCGCATGCGGTGCGATTCGAACACCTGGAACGTTCGGTATCAGATGTAGCTGATAAATATCTATATTTCGTGTTTCGCGCGAAGAATGCCGAAGCGGTAGTTAGAACGACGACGTCATCTTGTATCCAATTTGTTTGAGTCTCTTTCTCCTCTAATATCCACCACGTCTAATTTTTTCCATGTGGGAGGAAAACGCAGGAATCGGGCCTTGTTATTGGGCACCCCGCGAGTATCCGTGGTGGAAAAAAGCGAACGGAATCATATAGGACACATCTACAAGAAAGAAGGAAAAAAAAACATATGAACCAAGGAGGACAAGATATTAAGAGCCGTCTACCTCATAGGACATACTCCGTAGGCCCGATGTCGCGCCGCCAATGTTCGCGGAGCCAAATATTCCCTGTCTTCTAGTTTCGCTTATGGCTTATGTTATATAAAGCCGCCGGCGAGATTATTCCGCTTAGTTAAGATAATATAATAAAGTTAATTATCCCCGGATTCATCTTCAGCAAGTCCCGAGAAAATACGTAGCTACATGTAAGTGTATAAAGTACCTAGCTGTATACCTAGCTTGCCTACCTTACCTGGAACTGCCTTAAGTGCTTCTCCAATATTATATTGAGATTTTCGATCATTGTACTTATCAATCTGGTTACGAGTCTTGGGGTTTACTTGATGCTACTCTCGATAACCACGTAGAGCCTGGAGTGCATGTGAGACTCTCGGTATTCATTGTGGTTGCGTTCGCAATGACACACAAGTCCGCATGGAAACAATATACTAAATGAAATAACTACTATAAAATGCTACCCGGTTCTACACTACCTAACTTCTTTCCGGCATAGGTATAACACTGACTCAGCAAGACGGCGATGATGTGGACGAGCTTAGTTGGGTAGATCGATAATGCATACCGCTGAACGCCTCAAAGCATGTAGGCACTGACTAAAGCAGCAGCAATCACTTTATTCTCGACTTACACCGGGCAGGGCTAGGGTATGGAAATTTGCTGCACTTTGATCTCGCGGCGGCATGCAACAAGGTGCGGAATCTATCATTTTTGGGGGAGCGAAATACGACGAAATATAAAAGCAGCCAATCTGATAAGCTATTTTTCAAACCCCGGGCTATTCTCTTCTTCGTTTAACACACCCTCTCCACCCTTCACCGCGTAAAACAAACGATCTACGCCAAGCTCTTAAAGTACCCCCCCCCCCCCCCCCCCCCCCCCCAAAGAGGCTCGCCCTAGTCGAATCACATCTCTGTTATAGCTAGGTCTTACTTTTAAGATATGTGATGGGAAAGCCACGGGATTGGGTCTTAATTCAGAAAAGTCCAGAATCTGTTTTTCTTTCTGGCGATTCGACACTTGGGATCGTATGTTGCACAACCCAACATTCCAGAATGGGCGATATTCCAGAGATAACCCAAAAGTATGGGAAGAGCTAGGTAGGTAGGTAGGTAGGTAGGCGACAATACCTAATAATGTTAGGCAGGCAATAAGTCTCCTATCAAATCAAACGACGTCTACCCGCTTGTGACTCTTCTTTTTTCTCTCTCCGTTTTCGAACCAAGAGGGAGCTTTTGCCCGTTCATAATAAACCCAAGACCTACTAAAATGTCGTTTCCGTGCGCACTGCATCCTCGGAGCATAAAAATCCATACGTTAATGTTGCAGGATTGTAACCTCCCGCAGCGCCTTGGAACGGCATTGAGGCCCAATATCGCAGAAGATTTTATCATGTATGTAGTAGCTTATTAGTGTACGAATATGTAAATTTTTTTTCTTCTCGACAAGGGGAAGAAGAATAGTGTAAATGTGTTCGCTGTTCAAGGCTTCCTTTCCCGCCTTTCCCTCTCCCCCTTGTTCCACCGCGCACGGCTGCCGGTTGTCGTGGGCGCATCGCGGGCCTTCCTGACAGGGTGCGATGCATGCTTAAAACTCTTAACTTGCGTATTAGGTATAATATATCCTTCAGGACCCAAGACCAGGAGAAATTTCCCCCTCCCCAGCAAAAGCCTTTTTGTGAATGGGCTTGCCTCGCCTTTTGCCCTTCTCTTGGCCATTCCTGCTTTCGTAGAAGCGCCTCCTGCTGCAGACGGGACGGACAGGACGTGTGTGGCCTTCTTCATACGTTCCGGGCTGCAGTACTGGACAAACGTGGCAAACCATTCACGGTCGCGATGGGCTTCGAACGTCATCGCTGATTTGCGCGAACTCATGCGGGGAGCATAGGCGCAAAGCGCAAAAAACGACACCCACCTCTCCTTTTTTTTTTTCTTTTTCTTTTTGACGTTGTCGTCGTCGTCGTTGCAGCCGGCGGCATGCAACCCCAACTTTTACATATCAGAGGTAGGTAGGTACCTAGATGATAAATCACACAACTTTTGGTCGGACAGCGTCCTCCTTACCGCGCCGCGAGAGGATAGGTTGTGCTTTAGTGAGCAACATCACGTACATACGTTATGTAGTAGCCTGGCTAGTAGCAGAAAAGCCATTGACCAATTGACTCCGGGGAGAGACATATCAATAATCAGCCAAAGACCGAGAGCGGAGCCCCGGACCAGAGAAAGCAGCTTCGCGACTCTATCGATAGGTGATTGCGGACGTAGATTACCTAGCTGGTTGATGAAGTAATGGCAACAGATTGCGCATCTGTCACATTCCTCGGAAAGGCGTTATCCCGGGGTGACGAGGGCGTCGATTCTCACGTTATGTAGGTATGCTTAGTATACATCCCGTACATACCTACTTACATATATATTACTTATCTTATTGTGTATCTGTGGCTGCGGCCGGTGAGCTTCAAGCTGCAAGTAATGGACTTCCCCCAATCGCAATCCCCCCAGTAGCTTAGCTTAGCTCAAGACAGGAACTCTCCCCCGGTGCCTTAACTCCGAAACGTGTGATTGTGATAAAGTGATAGGGATGGGAATGGATGTTAAATGGATGTGACGAATTCTAACTAGGCCCTTTAGCACATGACCGTCCTACCCACTCAACCCCCATGCGGACCGCGGAGCCGCAGGAGAGAGCTATGTACTCCACTTCGAGCCCCCGAGTTACTTTCCGTATATGGCTGCTAGGTAAGGAATCGGTAGCAATATTGTACCCCCAAGCTCTGGGCTTCTGCTAAGAGCATTACTACTAGGAACCAAACCACACCCATGGAATATTACTAGTAAAGATCCAAAGGGCTTCTCGTTCCAACTAGTAAGTGAGTGTGATAAGGGTTCTAGGATCATCGCGATCACGCAAACGTGCCGCAAGTTATTGGCGTTGGAAGAACTTCATGTGGCCCCAATGACATGACATTGTCCGGGGGTCCGACAAAACAAAAAGGCGTTAGCTCTCCCGCGGCTTAACAGCCAGCCATTATACATAAAGTCACCAAGGATTGGCCCAATTATTCGAGATCGCTTAGGGATTGCCGCCCATGTAAAGCTTAGATTGCGTGATGAAGATTCGCACTTTAAGGGAACGTTACGCGCTTATATCTGTAGCAAGCTTAAAACATCCTACTATAGCCCCTTTCAGACGTGTTAGGAATCACAATAACGTGAGGTTAGTTTCAAAAGCCTTTGGCATCCTCTTTCAGTTTTATATCGATATATACCCAACTATTGGTTAATTAACTACCTCTTATTAATTGTCTAGTTATGCTCAATCGTGAATTAGTACCTATTGGTCCTTTTTTACGCCTGTATATTCAAGAAATAAGTATCTGATCATGTAATATCAACCCTAGCATGCCAAATTCTATTTCTAGAATGAGTAGCATCTAAATAATTTACTATTTAAATAATGCAAGCCGATATTCAGCAACTGCCTATAAAAGTCTTTTTCAACATTTTCCGAAGTTTTACAGAGCTCATTCTGAACACACATATATAAAGAGTATGGTTAGCTACTACCCAAGATGAGAGTGTTGAGATAAAGGGTTTTGATATGTTGTATAGTTTCCGAGAAATAAGACTTGAATGAATATTATATAGTTACTCTTCATGAGACTAGCCCAAGAGACTATCATAAGACGATGTATGCGTCTTCGTCTCTCTCATAGGAAGTATCTATTCTGGAACAGTAGAACGTCTTGTGTGGTTGTTATTCTAAATCAAGACGAATCTATATCCCCAATTATAGAAGTATATAAAACTCTTATTACACAGTATTAGCGGTACCCTTACGGGAATAGAATATAAAATGGATAGTTTGGGACAGTACTAGTGTCGTTAAATAGAGTTAAGCAATTTAAATTTCGAAGGAATATCAGGCATTTCGTTAAGTGAACAAGATACACATGTTCAGAAAACATACCTATGTGAGTCGGACCTACTGAACCTCGAGCTTTCACCTCGTCCGCTTATTGAGTTTATCATAACAAGAGTCCATTAGAAAGATACTGTTAGGGTTCCATAAATATATTCGTTGTTGCGCGAGGAGGGAAGAAGGGATGGTAGAAGGTCCCTCGTCTATCTATCCTTATATACACCCGCCGGTGACCCACCGGGGTCCACCGGGCCGTACCGTGACAGATACTAACTCTTGCCAAATCGCGTTCATAGCCAGTACTTTCTGATATATCAACCCTAACTAAGTCTTCTCTATCTCCCGGAACTGTCAGGGGCGACTCCCACACTACGAAACTACTTTAGGTCGAACCTTTTAGATAGACTCCAGGGGCAAACAAGTATGAATATCAAAAATAGGTGACGTGCTCCAAGCATGCCCAACAGCCAGAAAATTAAAGAAGTAGATGGATATCTTATGGCTAGAATGGGAGGATGTATCCAGAGTCATGGCCTCAATCTCTATGTACCCATGATCTAGTTGAACTTTCAGTATATGTCTGAAGAGAATGGGTAATGGGTCTATGGGTTTTAGAAAGCTCCTAGGAGCTATGGTAGGACATCGGTTTTACTTAGTGGAGGTCTCTGACTCCGTTCGGAGTTCGAAGACTTTCGGAGTTTGGTCTTCATTTCCAGATGCCTCTTTGTAATATTGGATCTAGACGGCATGTGTATTACACTTAGAGAAAGCTTTAACACTGCCTAATTTTAACTTCGCGGTGAAGTTCTCTATCAAGTCAAATACATCTTCTGTCTTACGAGCTAACTAAAAATGTCTCGACTGGTAAGTGATAGCTAGCATAAGACTTAAAACACTTAGTAATAGTATAGTAAATTTCCTTTGCTAAACCGAGTCGTTTTAGTTTTGATGAGTTCTATAGAAGCGAGGGGAATTAACGATGTAGAGGCAAGCGAAAGTAGCTTGAAGGTGCGCTAGTCTTTCACCGAAGCTAGATGGAATTCGGCCTTCGAGGTAATATCGGGTAGGCAAATTCGGAAGCCTGACAATCCCGACCGCGCCTTCAATTAGCAAGTTGCTCCAGGACTCAAGAACTAGACCTTTTTGAACACTAAACGCCACTGTTCCGTCTGACCAGATTGAGATTACGTATGCGAGCTCTCTCATTGTCAGAACGAGACGCTCAAAGGACCTAGCATAGGACTAAGCCATTCGCAAGATATCCTTTCGGCGCGGCCAAGTGCTACCATCTATGGCTGTGTCGTATATGTAGTCATACGCAGCGTAGAGAAGATCATTACCGACGGTCTCGAAAGCCTCTACGTATGCATTAAGTTCATGCTGGGCTTCCTTTTTGCTTCAGGCTTCATCTCATGTAGAAATAGAGTGAGTTAAAGTTTCACCTGTATACATATAGAAACATAATGGTTGGTTTTCTTAGGCTAGGAGCAGCCAAAGCAGCAATGATAAGCTACATCCCCCCTGCTCTTTCAACTAGTAGCTCCTGAAGTTTCTTTGCCCGGAGATCTGTCATACCAGAGCCTACGCGTCGTTTATCTATCTCTAATCTGGGAAGCCTGTGTATATCTTATTTAGCATGCGAATGATTGAGTTGGTGGCGACGTCAGGGGAAGTGTCTTTGACCTTGATTTAGAATCAGCTAGTAAAAGTAATTCAAACGTTCTTATTCGGCCTTACGGTTTGGAAATCTGAACACATGTCAAACCAGATGAACCAACACCAGCTAGATTCTTGCGAAGGTCCTGGTTACGTCTAACGAGGTTATCGTAAATGGCTATGCCACAGATGGACACAAAGATTTAACTAACTCTGGGTTTTACATAGCTAGAATAACAAGTGATATTTAATTCGTCAAGTCCGGATAATGGTGAATAACTTGGACTACCTCGCAACTAATAATTTGGATGGAAGCTATCACAATTGATCTTATGTCTAGACGGTATAGCGTTTGGTATAGTAAGTGTCATATGGATTCAGTTCAGTTCAGTTCAGTTCAGTTGTAGGAGACGTAGAATCGAATAGCGGCTTCGGTCAGATAGCCCGAAAAGAAGGTTTAGTCTTGAAGCAAATCCAAACATACCATATGAATATGAACAATTGGTTATTATTAGTTATCGATTACTTACTAGTAACACTTGGAACTTTCCGACATTAGCTTCTAAATCTCTACTTTTTCCCCATCGACCTTCCGAAGGTGGTTGATTGGTTTCTTTAACGCGGGGGTGGAGATTCGCGGTTAAGCGTATTACCTAATCCCCACTCTAGGGTTAAGCCAAAAAAAAAGAATTGAGGCTATTCGTTTATTTTTTTTCTCGTATAGATCCCACAAAAAATATATATCGGCCCACACTCACTCGAAAAGGGGAGTGGAAAAAAACAAAACAAAAATACGACAAAAATGAAATGCCCACTACTGGAGTCGAACCAGTCATCTCCTCATAGCTTCCTTAGTAGTATTCAGAAGAATACTAGTGAGGCGCATTACCGCTGTGCCAAGCGGGCGTTGTTGTTTGTGGATTTGTTGAAAGCCGGTTTGGAAAGTCCACATATGTACCATGCTTCATGCTGTTCACAAATTGGATCCCGTAGCATAAACAAAACGTGGATACTACCTATGTTACCAACTTGACTTGAACGCCCCGAAGCACCGTCAGGATAAGTCTCCTAAGAATCTCGGGTTAGGTTTGTATAACAACTAGAAGATGGATCACATACTACCCCCCCTAGCCCTTATACCCTCTCAAAGACAGCTTGGTTAGTATATTCTATACGTGTCAGTGCAAAGCGATGGTGCCCTTAACAAGAGGCCCAATATTAGTCTCGTTGCTTGATGGCGTTCATTCTATAAACACATACTATCTATATCTCTAAAAGTAAGGTACATAAATCCCTCAAGCACCCATCATAACAAGACTCAACTCTATACCGCCTTTCATGCCCTCATATCTATAAGTGTAGGTACTTTACACTCTAAAACAACCCCGTTCTATCGCACCCCCCCAGCTAGCTCTATCCTCATTTTTATATAGCCAGTTCGCTGATTATCCCATCAACACCGTGAAAGGTCGGCAAGGCCCTCAAGAGTATGTAACCTTGTCTGCTGTCCGTTGCTCCAACCTGAGTTTCTCAGAGAACTTGTATAGTGCTTATGTAGGTAGTTTCCCTACACGTTCAAGACCTCCTCGTCCCGTCTTGGCTTTGTCCCTGGCCGAAAAGATCCACGGCCGGGGTATGGTACGGCTCTTCGGGGGGCCACGGGGTAAGAAAAGCACCGCTCTTCGAGGCCTTAGCCGCGTCCGCCGCGGTCCACGATGACTGGTTGTTCTGTGCCCGCGACTGCGAGTACTGAACGGACGCAGAGGTGGTCAAGTTGATCCGTGAACGTGTCGACTTCTTCATCGGGTGGGACATTGTTGGCCAGTTGCTAGGCGCTTGTTGTTGACTTCTGTGTATTGCTGAGCTTGCACAAGGTTGGATGAAGTAGATTGGGTTTGTTTGAAGGTTAGAGGGTTAATTAAATATAGTAATGCTTCGGGTCGCGTATATACTGTATATACGATATGTCTATAGTGTATATCTCATAAATAAATAGTAGTAATGGGTGTAAGAAATTTCTATCCGTTGGTTTCTATGGGTCAGAGAAAAAGTAGAGAAATCAAAGTTTTTTTTTTCCTACGCGGAGTTTTCTCCCTTTTTATACACAGAGGCAAGTACGCCATGGGGTAAAATACGCACGCCTTCCTTTTGTTGCGCTGCAGGACGTATCCGCCGAACGGAGGCCCGAGGGACTGGACTGGGTCCTGTTCTTACAGCACCTTCATCACGGGGGAACTACCCAACCTACTTGGAGTAACGGCTACAATTACTATATAATAAGTTTGACAGGTCTCAACCACGGGAGCTAAAACAAGGTACCGGATTCCACAATCATAAGTGCAATAGCCGAACTCCTAAGTCAACCTTGTTACGTAGGAGTAGGACAGAATCTCGCATATTGATCGATACTTTGGGTAACTGAGGCGCCCCGACGTGGGTGACAGGTAAGTCCGGAGTACAATATATGATGCGACGTGAACCAAGGAAATGGGACGTCGGAGAGAGACAGATACTACATGTAAATATTGAACTCGGGTCTATCGATAGTGCTATAAGACATCTCGTCCGGAGCTGAGGCAAAAGATGGACAACGGGCGTTTATGTCACACCAACCAGAGACTTACAGGTTCGGGGATTCAATCGTAACCAATCATGTAGGGTATGGGGAATTGCGGCTGCCCAGCTTGCCGAAATTCAAGACACTTTGATACGCATAAGCAGGTCTTCGTGGCCGTAGATGGACCGCGTGGGACGACATGGATTGTGTAGCCAGAATACTGGGGTCGATGTATGGGGATTGACTCCAATCTTCAACGTGATCCTTGCTACCCGTGGAGCTCTTATGAATCCTCGGCACTATTATCGACTATTATCGACTATTATCGAACGGGACATGCTTAATTACTTCGTAAATTTTTAATCGGATTCCAGCGTTAAAGTACCAGGTAACCTAACCTCCTAGCTTGCCAATAGCTCGCCGGCTCCCGAAACATATCTGATTTGCATTACCACTTGCTACTTCTTTCTATCGCCTTAACCATACTCTCGGGTCCAAGCAGGATGAATGGATTTCGCACAAGGTAACCGCGGAACGATTAGTGCTTTGTGGCCTACAGAACAGAGCTTATGCGGCAGCCTTGGTTGCGTCTTTCTCCTCCTTAGCACCCTCCTTGGCCTCCTCCTTGGTCTCCTCCTCACCCTCAAGAGCTGGCATATCATCGTCAGACTCGTCGTCCTCCTCGTCACCACCAGGCATACCACCGGCAGCGCCTAGCTTAGAGAAGTCGATGCCTCCGAAGTCACCGCCGGCACCACCTAATATGAACATGTTAGTTTCGTCATCATTGGTATATATTATTCTGGGCCTCCGAATGGCTGTAGCACAAGGGGTCTGAAAGTTACGTACCCATACCTGGCATGCCTCCTGTAAAAGATAATTGTTAGCCAAAAAATTCTACAAATATGAGGGCTTGATAATTTATCTTCTTTCTCCTTTTCGACTTTCAAGGGTCGTGTGTGTTTAGGGATATCTTGTGGATTATAAGGACTTCACGTACCCATGCCACCGAATTGTGAGAAGTCATCTTCGGGAGCCTCGTTCTGCTCATCCTCATCGACCCACTTGTCGAAGTCGGTCTTCAAGAACTGAACCTTCTTAGAGTCCTTGAGAAGACGCGGCCAGTACTCGTCGTTGAGCTCCTTCTTGCGCAACTTGAGCTCTACATTGCGGTCCGTGTGGTGGACTTTGCTCTCTGCGGGGTCGATCTCAGCGTAGAAGGTCAGTTCTAGGTGGTACGTTCGCTTCAGGGTCTCGGAGTGACCGGTGAAGGTCAGGCCTGTAGGCTGAAGGTCGAGCTTCAGATTCTCCTTGGGGACGTCGGGAACCGAAATAGTGAGATAGATAAAGTTCTTCTCGGGTTCCGCATTGGAAGAGCGCTGAGCCCATAGTACTAAGTAGAAGAATAGTTAGTTAGCTTGACGTATTCTAATAATTAACTATAGGCATGGACCTAATATCCATGTAAGTAGCATGGACATCAGTTTGGTTATGTGCCACTCTACCCAGTCCTCTGCGACAGAGTAAGGCCCGGAGTTCGCCAATTCAGGTACTAGACTCACCTTCGGGAGTGACCTGGGACATGTTGACTGCTATTGGGTATCTGAATTTGTTGGTGGGGTGATAGGATATGACGTCGGTAAAAGTGTGAAGGTGTGAAGGTATGTAAAAAGGTCGTGGGTTGAAATAAGTAGTCAAGATTGCTTTCGTAAATACGACTGTAGACTGGTATTTTTACTTGATTGAATTGGTGGGATGAGAAGTTTAAGAAATAGAAAAAAAAATAGTATGAGGCTGTTCCAAAAGCTTAATGATGCACCCCTCCGACGAATATCGAACCCGCACGAAAGCGGCGGAAGCAACAGGGCTGGATTTGGATTTGCAACGGGGGGTAGCTGCCTGGGCTTCACTTGCAATTCGCACTGTAAGGGGTTAGCCTAATTGGGCATAGACTTCGCCGGTACATTTGTATAGTAACAAGTAAAAAGTATAATACCTTCGTATCTCCATCAATAAGGCAGAACATAACCCCAAACAGCTTACATTAGGTACACTTCTTACACTTCTTACATACAAATGCTGCCTACTACAATTCTGGTCTGGTAATCAAGAAAGCTCTACCGAAACTTACAGGTATGACTCTTTTCCAATATGCCCATCTTATCTTTATTCAATTTTTTCAAAGAGCGTAGTATTCATAAAAAAAAAAAAAAAAAAAAAAAAAATCAGACCCCGAGATGACTGCATGAAAGCAGAGAAATTCCAGAAGCCTCGTCTATGTATCCTAGGTCCCAAAGTTCTGGATTCATCTGCATGAATAATATTGAAGTTGCATTCTTCGATATAAGATTGCCTACATACGTAAAATGTATAGAATACAAAGACTCAAGTATAACAAGACCACATTCGAAGATCTTTCTAAGGATACTGTGCTTTCGTCACCGATGTAAAACGTGTAAAACGTGATTTCTGATAGCCATTGCGAAGATAGCTACGCTAGAATTGTAGACAAATGCTAAGACGTACATAGTAATTCAGAAAATATGAGAAATGATATCTTCCTTCAAATGTACCCGGGTATCTGCAGCTCTTCTCCAAGCTATCTTATATGTAGATTTGTATAGGTACTAAAATGAATAGCTTTACATAAGCATCAAGACCCCTTGACACTGTGTCAGGATAACGGTCTAGCACTTTAGCGGGGTTAGGCTGTTCCTGAATTCCCCCATTCTTTTTCCCTTGTCAGCCTGGACCAACGTCATTTAGATCGCGTTAAGATGCATAACCCTTAACAGACCACCATTCCGGCCATTTACCATTCATCTATCAAGTCCCACTACTCACCCTCCTTATCTAACCTAACGTAATTCAGCCTCCCCCAGACGGCTTTGCCAGATCTCATCTGAGGTTCCTCGGCAAGAGCCGCCTTTTTTTTTTCCATTTTAATCTAGACCTTTCAACCTAGAGGAACCATACAATAAATAATAAATACACCCCAAGATGGAGAGTCTCAAAGCACTCTTCGTCAAACCAGACCCGAATGCCCAGGTAGGCAATTCCTTACGTATATGGAGTTCTATTTAGAAGATATATCCCACTCACGCCACTCGCCTACGATAGATGCGAAAATGTAACGCCTTGATACGATCCAACATCCGCAAGCTCGATCGAGACATCAACCAAGTCAAGCAAGTCGAGATCAAGACCAAGAACCTCATCATCCAAGCGGACCGACGAGCGCAACGCAACCCTTCACAAGCCAAGCAGGCGCAGCGGGAAGCGCGCGACTTCGCAAAGGAGCTGATCCGGGCGCGGCGCACGTCGGCTCGGCTCGTAACGTCCAAGGCGCAGCTCAACAGCGTGCAGATGCAAGTGAACGAGGCGTTCGCCGTGCGGAAGATCGAGGGCAGCATCCGGGCCAGCGTGGGCGTCATGAAGGACGTCAACAGCCTGATCCGGCTGCCGCAGCTCGCCGGCACCATGCGCGAGCTTTCCGTCGAACTCATGAAGGCCGGCGTCATCGAGGAGATGGTCGGCGAGAACCTGCCCGTAGACGACATGCTGGAGGACGAAGAGGAAGAGGCCGAGGGCGAAGTCGATAAGGTGCTGGGAGAAATACTAAAGGGCCGCATGGAGAAGGCGGGCGCGACGCCTAGCGCGCCGCTGCCGTCTCACCCCCAAGAACAGCCCGCGCAGCTGGAGGAAGAAGAGGAGGACCAGGAGGCGATGATGGACCAGATGAGGAACAGATTAGAGGCTCTGAGGAGCTAGACTTTGCTTGGGTCTTTGCTTTTTCTGCGGTCATATCCTTTGGAAGTCGTTTACTACCTTAGGTAGGTACTCATATTCTGTATTGGCGTTGCGGCGTAGCATTTTCCTGGGTGGCGACTTTTTTCGCCTGTAGTATTCGGTTGGTATGGGTACATATTTCGAGTTGCTCAGTTCATGATGAGTTCAAGCCAAGACGGCCGAGAATTGCCGCGTATATAGAGATTATAACACTTTTTTGCGGGTTCGATGTTTGTTTTAGATTGCACGGTTTTCGATCAACTTCTCGAGCATTTATATAGCTCATCTGCACTATTAAAAAGACCTTTATGAAGATAACCTTGATTGTTCTCATTTCGACTCAAACAGTAACTAGTAACCTAGGTACCTCCCCGTAGAGAACATATGAAAGCTATATCATATCATGCCAGTACTTACAGATATAGGAGAACAGCTCGAGACGGGTGTTTGATAACCACATGTAGAAAGGGACATGAACGTATACTGAAATTTAGTCCAAATTTAGAGTAATCGTCAAGGCACCCAGGCTCCTTTTCTGTATATATTTTATATATGCGGGAATAAATATTTGAGAACACATACTGGTCTCCCGCCCCCTATATCTATATCAATAGTCGATACCTACTACTCTGCTACGTCTAGCATATTACCTCTACTTCAAGCTCCATCTCGGAGTCGTAGACGGCATATCATCATAAGCATGATCCTCCGCCGTCCAATCCCAGCTCGACGCCGTAAACACGTCTTTCGCAAACTGATCCGCGCCCAGCGCGTTCTCGAAGCGCAGCCGCTGATCCCCCGCCAAAGACCTCGTGAATCGGAACGGCCGCGCCTCCGCCGTATCCTTGTCCTTGTTCTTGTTCTTGCCTTCGGTATCCTCGGGCGGCATCCAAGCGACGGCCTGCCGATTGCTCTTCCACGTGCTCCTGGTGATGGGGACGGAGTTCGCCGATAGCAAGCTTAGGATGAAGTCTAGGATGGGTATGATGCGCGTGCGCAGACCGCAGTTGGTGTGGTTCTTGTCGATTTGGTAGCTGGGGCACTGCCGGAGGGTGGAGAGTATGGAGTCGATTTGCAGCAGCGAGGTATCTGCTATCGAGTCGAGGGACCCGGGCGAGAAGTCGACCAGAAACAGTAGGTTCTTGTGGGTTAGGAACTTGAACATCTCCCCGAGCTGGTACGAGTCGCAGGCCGCGCTAGAGTCGTAGCCGAGTTTGCATTGTCGCGTGCGCGACGTGTATAAAGTAAGGAAGTGCCGCTGGACGGAAGCAATGGTGTTTAGGATGCATTGGCGGCGGTATTGCAGTTCTTCTAATTCGGGGGTTAAAATACACACGAAAATATTAGGATATTGTTGGATACTTACGCTCGAGGCCATCTTGTAAGTACCACCACGTAGCATCCGAGGACTCATCATCCTGAGCAAACGAGCTCCACCGACAAGAACCATTCATAATAATCTCCTTGGTGGCCGCTTGGAACCTAGCAGGCTGATTTAGCAGCCAAGACACGAGTATCTTCTGGCGTAGGATATCCTCATTACTGCGGCTCATAATGGACGGTTCGTCCCTAGCCGGTTTGCGATTCGTCACCGGCCATCTGAACCTCGTACCAGCGACGAGGTACTTCGAGACCGCAGACGTGCAGTCGAACCGATCAGCCAGCACAGCCAGTGTAGTTACGAACGACATCGTAAACTTGGTGTTTACTTCCTTGCCGTGAAGGATCCGCAGGAGATCGCCAAAGACACCTTCGCGATGCGCGTAGTGAGTTGCCTGGTCGTCATCTTGTATTTTGATCCAGGGAAGCTCCTTAGCTTCCGCAGCTTCAGGCTTGACGTTCCTCACCGAGAGCGCAGCAAAGGCACTCGATATATCCTTCGCTTCTTTGAAGCGGCTATCTGTGAGAAGTCTCTCGAAGTACTTAGACTGGGTCTTAAGCGCTTTGAGGCTCACGCGGAAACCTAAGCGGGCTCTCCTCTTCGGTGCGGGCTGTGGATCCCGACTTAGTAGTTTCGATTGAGCAGCCCGTGTGGTCCGAATCGTGTCCTTCGAGTTCTCAAAAGTCACATCCAAAATCAAATCTCCACCCTCGACGATGCTAATAACTTCAGGAAGCTTCCCGGCGATATTGGGTTCTGACGCATTGCCGTCTGTAGCACCGCCTGAGTCGTCCATCTGGCTTGTCTCCTGTATGAGGCAGTACCCTAAAGATGCAAAGATCCGAGGTGGTCATCAGTTCCTTAGCTCGTCGAAAACTTCAAGCCTTCAAAAAAAAAATACTTAGGTGACTGAAATTCGTATTTCATAGGAGTTTAAAAACACCAAGTAAATTTCAATGTATGTATCTAGTTCTTAGATCTGATAGGTACCTAGCTAGGAGATACGTAAAGTCAGGTAGTTGTAAATGATAGTCTTGGCATAAGATATGGGGAGCGGGAGGACGGGAGTGACGTTCTCGCCACCAAAATCCTGACAGCTTGGCAAAGTGTGGAGACACTAAAAACATCCTTTTATCATTCGTAATATCGCCTTGATATAAATATATCTTCAAATATATACTGTAACTAGCAGAACAATACTTTTGAGTTTCAATAGCTCCTATGAAGTATTATATAACAGAAGACTTCATATTATATCAAGTAAAAACTCAATATGCAACGAAGCAGAATTTCGCAACCTTTGGCATAGACCATTCCTCTTAAGCGACTGACTCCTTGGGCGTGGTCTTCTCTTCTTGCGGCCCATCCGCATGGACGACCGGACCAACTGAGCTCTCCTTGGGTTTCATAAAGGGTAAATGTCCTTTAACTTCACGGTATCTCATAACGCCGAACGAGATCATGACAGCGATCCAATAGACATTATAAGAGATGACCGAGCCGTATGTGGCCGAGTTCGTCCATCCAAGTATGGCGTTGAATATTCCCCAACCTCCTTCGCCGCCGTTCAGCTCGGGGCTACAGCACTGTACCAAAATATTAGTAATTGGAGACGATGATACGGGAGATAATTACATACGTTCACGTGCCAGACACTCTTGTCGATATCATAGGAACCAGGTCCATTCCCTAGTTCAGCTGCATCGCCGCCAATGACGTTGTTCCACTGTTGGTTTTCAAAGTACCATACAGAACGTGAGAAAAGACCGGCGCCCACTAGATATAGCAGGCATGTAGAAGCTATTAGGAAGTACTGCAACTTTGCTCCCGCTCCTCCCCTAGTACAAATCAGTAAATTGCGAATTATGCGATCATAATACGAGGACTCACTTATATAGGATATATCCCACGATGAAGCCCGCGATCAGCCCAACGACCACGGGTAGCGGGACCGCTGTTGCTGGCGCAGAGAAAGACACGCCAGCTACGAAGACGATGGCTTCGATACCTTCTCTCAGGACAGTGATGAAGGGAAGAATGAACATTGCGTACTTTTCGGCGAAGCGCTTCAACCGACCCGTTCGCCTACCGCCCGTGATCACAGGGGCTTCGAGGGCTTTGGCTAGCTTGACTCGCCACTTCTCTTGCATTTTACCAACGCGAAGAAGGGCCACACCAACAATGCTAATGATGATGGACGCAATGAGCGCGAATGCTCCTTCATAGTTGTATTCGTTTAATACCCAGGTATTTCTTCCCAGGGTATAGAAGGCACCGATCAAACCTCCGGCAACGACGAGACAGAGGAAGAAGCCGAGTCCAACTCCGACCCATACCTAGAAGTTCACAGTTAATCTTTCTCTGTACTGAACATTGCAGACCTCGATAGAGGCATTGGTATCTTACCTGTTTGACGAGTGTCTTGTACACTTTTACATCTCGATTAGGGCCGTCGAGGGTTTGCTTGAGAAAAGCTAATAGAACAGAGACGATGATAACCGTTTCGAGTGTCTCTCTAAATACGACGAGGAACACCGGAACGGCGAAGACAGTATCCGCCGCCATTGCAGAGAAGAAGTTGGCGAGGTGACACTTCTGGTTTTCCTCAAGTACGAGCTATTGGGATTCGGTTGTGTATGGGTGTTGAAAGGGGAAAACGGCGAATTATCTGTTGATCTGATAAATGGGATCAGATAATCTAGAGTGGGGACATAGGGCCAAGAAGTGATTGGATTCGGCTACAGTGTAGGATTAATGCTTGAGGAGTGTGGGAGGTAGGTTGCTTGTTTGGACGACGGAACGCCGATTACGGCTAAAGATGAAGAACAGCTTTGGAACATCCGATGGGAAGATAGTTCGTTCAGCTCTGCTAGTGTGACGGGGTGTCAGCTGAGAGGGAATTCAGCCAGTGGTCTCATTGGGATCTCGTGTAGCTGTTAAAAAAAAAAAAAAAAAAAAAAATCGCCCGTGGATAAACGCAAGCTCTCGAGCTTAAGTGAGTGTAGAGGATCAACTCTGGCCAGCCAACGAGATGGTCCGATTAATGGAAAAAATCGAATGCTAGATTGTGCCATCCCTTGCAAAGCTATCAAGTAGGTAACCTAATTGATCCTGTAGGCTGTAGCTTGTGGCCAGTCATATCTTCTACTACCAGTATCCGGAGGAGTGTAGGGTTCACGGGTTCACAGCTTCACTAATTGGTATTAATGAGGTATTACAGACATTACTGTCAGGGTCTCGGCGTGGGAATCCCGCCATCTTGCAGTAGTACAAAAGATATAGACCCTTGCTTGGCGGTTCAAGCTTTGCCAATGCAACCCGGCTATGCCCCTAGCTGCTTCTGACACCGATAAACATTTTGATCCTTTGCGGGGACAAGCAGCTCGATAAAGGCTTTAGTTCGGGATGGGCCTTGTCTAGGAAAAGGTTTGCTTCCCTCATTAGACTTCAACCTTAGCATTTAGAATTTGACCGAGGATGTATCTTATAACCTTATACGTACCTAGGTATAACTATAGCCTGATTCTACATACCTACCTGGTAGGTACCTGGTAGTATATCTGGTTTTTCGTTAATTTCTTCCTGTTCGAGTTATTGCTACTTCCATTTTCCTTGCTAATTGGCTACTATTATTCGATACTAGCGGAGGGATACGGAAAAGGAGCACGGAGCGCTCCACATCATCTAACCGCCTAAGAAATCTTATCAGATCATCGCATTGCAGCTTGTCCTTGTAAGTCGTGTGGGTACCGTAGCTTTTGTTGTCACCTACCGAAATCGCTATGCTAGTCCCGATCACGAACCGCCCAATAGAGATGAGCTTTGTTGCCCTTGTGCTGGTCGCTGAAAGATTGCTTTTCTAAAATTATACAATATTTTTTTATACCTAGCCGATACTTTTTTTCACACAAACAACGCCTCCTAGAACCTACCATCGGTCAAGACTTTTTTTTTTTTTTTTTTTTTTTTTTTTTTTTAACTATCCCGCCGATTTCCCTTTTTGCCAAAAAACGATTTTCTATAGAAACCCACAAGTATAACAACACCTATCTATCTACCCAAAACTTGGTAGTCAAGTTATTCTCAAGACTGGCCCAGATCTCAATAGCATCAATGCTTCTTACGTAGTAGTATATGTACTAGCCGTGGCGTTATACGATGGCGTCGTTCAGAAGGTTGGTTAGAATCATGCCGTTTTCTTTTAGGCCGTAGATTGGTCTGGAGCAGTCTAAAGTTCAACACGACTCCTCCCTGCTGCTTTAACCCTCATGATACATCAGGTCAGGCAGGAAGCCGAAGTCCTTAACATGGGTCGATACCACCGTGCGGTTTTTTGCTGTTGCATTCACCGATTGATAAGATAATCTATTAATTCCTCTCTGCCCCTTGACTAAACCATGCCTCTCGGTAAGGCTTGATCCTAGTTCGTGTAAATCCGATATCAGTACTGTATGCACGGGTTTTGTTACCCGTCTATTACTCGACCCAAGTTTGAGGGGAAAGTAGTTCAAAACAAGGAATTCCCGATTCTTCAGGTCATGCATCCTTATGGACATCTCTAGTCCCGGTGACTCGGCTCGATCGACTACAGACCTTCGATATACCTAATTATCTACACCAGAGCATCCTACCTGAAGGCTTCTGAATTTTTTTCCTTTCTATTACCAATTACTCTTCCACATATCACCCGCAAGGCGGGACGTCTTCGTCATGTCTTCACTATTAAGACACCTCGTCCCGATTTTAGCCTCGGCTTCGACTTTTCTGAGTCTCTCGAGCGCCGCTACCGTTACCTACGATTTCAAGATAGGCTGGGTCACGTCTAATCCCGATGGTGCGTTTGAGAGACCAACCATTGGAATCAACGGCCAATGGCCTATCCCTCCTATCGTCGCTAATATTGGCGATAATATTGTAATCAACGTCCTAAATCAACTCGGAAACCAGTCGACATCGCTTCATTTTCATGGCTTATTCATGAATGGCACAACTCACATGGACGGCCCATCTCAAGTCTCACAATGTCCCATTACGCCCGGCTCAAGTTTCACCTACAACTTCACTGTAAGGATCCGCAACAAAATACGTATAATCGCTCATAAAACTAACACGACGAACAGATCAACCAACCTGGCACGTATTGGTACCATTCTCATACCAATGGACAATACCCTGATGGACTCAGGGGGCCTCTCATTGTCCATGACCCGGAATCTCCTTTTCTCGACACTTATTACAAGCAAGAAAACGAGAGGATTTTGACTGTCTCAGACTGGTACCACGACCAAATAACGGACCTGCTCCCAGGGTTCATCAGCAAGGGAAATCCTACGGGAGCTGAACCCGTTCCACAAGCCGCACTATTCAACGATACGCAGAACTTGAAGGTCCCGGTCCAACCAGGAACGACTTATCTCTTCCGCGTTATTAACGTGGGGGCCTTTGCGGGCCAGTACATTTGGTTCGAGGGCCATAACATGACCATCGTTGAGGTCGATGGCGTTTACCATCAGCCGGCCGAGGCCGACATGATCTACCTGTCTGCTGCGCAGCGCTGCAGCTTCTTGGTGACCACCAAGAACGAGACGACTGCTAACTATGCATTTGTAGCGAGCATGGATACTGTAAGTTGGTTTACCTGAAACAGACCGACTATCTCATTTGAACATTCCTAATTTGTGTATCGCCTCATCCTAGACGTTATTCGATACTCTGCCGAAAGACCTGAACTACAACGTCACCGGGTGGCTTGTTTACGACGACGCAAAGCCCTTGCCTGAGCCTGCATTCGTCGATGAACTGGACAATTTCGATGACATGACCCTGGTTCCGTACGATAATCAAACTCTACTCGTCAAACCCGACAAGGAGGTCCAACTTGATGTGATTATGGATAACTTAGGGGACGGTGCAAACTAGTAAGTCTACTTTATGCATTGCGCCACTTCCCCTGAATGCCAATGCTGACTTGTCCTTCTAATAGCGCCTTTTTCAACAACATCACATACAAGTCGCCCAAAGTACCTACTCTCTACACAGCTCTATCGGCTGGAGAACTAGCCACGAACCCCACCGTCTACGGCTCTTTCACCCACTCTTTCGTCCTCGAGAAAGGCGAGATAGTGCAGATCGTAGTCAACAACCTGGACACCGGACGCCATCCTTTCCATCTTCACGGACACCACTTCCAAGCCGTCTACCGATCTAAAGAAGACGCCGGGACCTTTGAAGATTCTGGTGTTACGGAAGCTGATTTCCCCGCCACGCCCATGCGCCGTGATACCTTGGTGCTGTTCCCCACCGGTTACATCGTGCTTAGATTCCGGGCTGACAACCCAGGTAAGTTTCACGTAGCTCTGCAATACTCGTATAGCATGCTAATGAATAACTACCTAAGGCGTCTGGCTTTTCCACTGCCACATCGAATGGCACGTCGCATCCGGCCTCAGTAAGTGACCTAACCTAACTTGCTTCCACAGATCCCTAGCCTCACCCTTAACCTTCTCACCCTCAATCTTGAAAGAACCGAGACTAACGCTACACTCAACAGTCGCAACCTTCGTCGAAGCGCCCCTCGAACTGCAAAAAACACTCACCCTCCCAAAAGACCACCTCGACGCCTGCGCCGCCGATAACATCCCCACGACCGGAAACGCCGCGGCAAACACGGCCGACTTCCTTGACTTAACAGGGGAGCCTCGACCTCCTAACCCCCTGCCAGACGGGTAAGAACAAATCCTTCCCCCCTCCTTCTTCCATACCTGCATACTTAGTTCTACCCTTATTTTTTCTCGCCTTACTAACCTTGGGTACTTTACAGCTTCACCACGCGCGGCAAGGTCGCTCTCGCATTCAGTTGCCTCAGCGGCATTCTCGGCGTCATAGTCGTCGTGCTATACGGTCTCGCGCCGGACGTTGCGGCGCCTGGGTGGACTGAACACCGCACGCAGGGTGTTGTTGGTGAGGGGGTACGGTCGTCGGGGGGTACGGGGGCAGAACCGGAGCCGGAACTTGTTACTGTTACAGCAGTTTCTGGGGGTGGGAATACCAAGGCGTCGTGAAATAGGTTACCTACCTTAGGTTAGGTGGAATTATGAGTTCTATGAGTGTAGGTGATGGTGATTTATTAGGATTAGAAGTAATACGTTAGGTACCTAGGTGTAGGATGTGAGAGCTATACTAAAAGCTGGGGATAAGATACCACGTCGTGAAAAGAAACATTTAACTTTGATCCGATATTTGTTTATTGATGTACTATGTGTGGGCGATATGCTGAGTACCTAAACTTGGGATGCGATTTACCTTAAAACGATATTTCGTTCTTTTGGTCTAACCTAGAGACATTATCCGTAGTATCACTAAATTAGCATCGTGCTTAGCTACGAGCCAAACTAACTGAATCGTCAAATTAGTAGCATTAAGGATACCTTGACATCAATGATGAATATTCGGTGAACATGTTAGGAGTGTTACAAATAGACAATATATTTTGTTAAACATGTATTTCTTTACGGAGTGTACAGTATCGGCATGTCTTAGTCGTGGTTAATGACCTAGACCACCTTATATTTTAAGATATTTCGATTAGAGCCAGGCATTGGAACCAGGGAAAGCCTCATCGTCAGGATTTGACAATAACAACTAAAGTAGCCAAGGTCAAACTTCTTACTAAGGAACTACGTCTGAACTGGACATGTTGGGGGGCACCTAGATACGTGCTGTACGTGGCATGAGGACATATCAGAATTAGCGTGGAATTTTAGGTATACAGCTCACAAAGACTCGATTGAGCTAGGGGAAATCATCAGACCGCACTGCTCTCCTTTTCTAGATATACACAGGTCACTGTCGGGGTTTCGACAGCGTCTATTTAACAGCAGTCCATATTAGTTCCTTACGACTTCTCCAGCTCAGCCAAGATCTTCTCTCCCTTCTCCTTCGCCGACGCGAAGTCGCCAACCATGTAGAAGGCACCTTCGGGGAGGTCATCACCCTCACCAGCTAAGATAGCCTTGAAAGAGGCAATGGTGTCCTTGAGGTCGACCAGCTTACCCTCAATACCAGTGAAAACCTGGGCGACGGTGAAAGGCTGGCTCAGGAAACGCTGGATCTTTCGGGCACGCTCGACGGTAAGCTTGTCAGCTTCCGACAGTTCGTCCATACCCAAAATGGCAATGATATCCTGCAGAGACTTGTACTCCTGGAGGATCTGCTGGACACGAGTGGCGGTCTCGTAGTGGTCCTGACCGACGACACGGGGGTCGAGCATACGGGACTTGGAGTCGAGAGGGTCGACAGCGGGGTAGATACCCAACTCGGAGATACCACGGGACAACACAGTGGTGGCGTCCAAATGGGCGAAGGTGGTGGCGGGGGCAGGATCAGTCAAATCGTCAGCAGGGACGTAGACGGCCTGGACGGAAGTAATGGAACCCTTCTTGGTGGTGGTAATTCGTTCTTGCATACCACCCATATCAATGGCAAGAGTGGGTTGGTAACCGACGGCAGAGGGGATACGACCCAGCAGAGCGGACACCTCAGAACCGGCTTGAGTGAAACGGAAGATGTTGTCGATGAAGAGAAGCACTGGTTGGAGTCAGCAGATATCAAAATAAATAGCAGCAAATAGAATCCATACCATCCTGGCCTTCCTGGTCACGGAAGTATTCGGCAATTGTCAGACCAGTAAGAGCGACACGGGCACGAGCTCCGGGGGGCTCGTTCATCTGACCGAACACCAGGGCGACCTTGGACTCGCCATCGAGTTGAATGACGGAGGTCTCCTGCATTTCGTGGTACAGATCGTTACCCTCACGGGTTCGCTCACCGACACCAGTGAAGACGGAGTAACCACCGTGAGCCTTGGCGATGTTGTTGATGAGCTCCTGAATGAACACAGTCTTGCCGACACCAGCACCACCGAACAGACCAATCTTTCCACCACGAGCGTAGGGAGCGAGTAAGTCGACGACCTTGATACCGGTAACCAGAATTTCGGCAGCGGTAGACTGCTCAGTGAACTCAGGGGGGTCGGCGTGGATGGGCAAGAACTTGTCGGTCTTGATAGGTCCACGCTCATCGATCGGGTCACCAGTGACGTTTATGATACGACCAAGAGTGGCAGGGCCGACGGGAATTGTGATAGGAGCGCCAGTGTCAGTGGCCTTGGCGCCTCGAGTGAGACCCTCAGTACCTATGAAAACATGAGTTTATTGTTGCACGGTAAATTTTTTTTTTTTTTTTCGTCATGACCTACCGTCCATGGCAATGCAACGGACGACATTTTCACCCAGATGTTGCTATATAATATGTTAGGAATGAACCGAATGCATAAACAATATGGCCAGGAAGCTTACCGAAACCTCAAGGACAAGCTTTTGTCCGTTGTTGTTGGTCTCTAGGGCGTTTAGAATGGGGGGTAGTTTTGCGGTATCGAATTTGACTGTGGGACAAATTGTGCGTTAATAGAGCTACCCTCGACAACAATCCAGAAATAGAATAAAATTCGCCATGGAGGTTTTACTAACCATCGACGACGGCACCAATAACCTATTTATATATCTATTAGCTCCCATCCCACAATTCGGCAAAACTCTGGAGCTCTGGCAGCGTGGTTTTGCGATCCTAAACTCACCTGGTAAATCTTGCCATCACCGGCACTCGTCGAACTCGCAAATCGGCTCGTTAGAGGGAATCTTAAAGCAGATGCGGCAGGCCTTACTGCGCGCCTTGTAGGGGCGGCAAAGGCAGGCCTGGCAGCTCTCGCGAAGGAGGAGAGGCCGCTGAAGTCGGGGTAAAAAAAAAAAAACTCTGTCAGCTCAATTGACCTCAATTGAAGGAGGGGCACTTCAAAAAGTGAATCCGGGCATAATAACTTACCTCTTGAACATCTTGACAGATGACCTAGAGCGATAGAGAATTATATGGAGTGGAGGAGGTGATGAGTCTGGGGGAGGAAATAATTTGAAGCAAGGTCGAAGTGAAAATGGCGCTGGCGGCCGTTTGGTCCGGATGAACTTGGGATCCAGGTTTGAGAAGCTCCACCCCGTTGAGAAGCTAATTCACGTGACAAGGTCACATGAGTTTACGGTAGTACCCGATCCGACCCCACTATAACTTTCCTAGGTAACGGAAAGTGCGTATGTAGAAGCCACAATGAAATGAAATGCAGGTGGGAAGGAATAACATTGTTTTAGTAATGAATTTTCATTAAATACCTACGTTAGACCATTGACATGAAAACTTCCTTGAAATTATACCTTATCATCGTACCTGGGTGATTTTAAAATGTAGTACCATACGTGTGAAGCTACAAGACACATGTACGTATTCAGCCCCATAGACGCATCAAAGAACATCTTTCTATTTCCATCCCCATTTGTCCGATCCGGTCTAAAGATCAAACTAGTATAAAATGGTATCCGAGGCTGTTATAAGCACAACTCTAATAAACCCTACGCCTATGCAAACATCGTATCGCATCCCATTGATCTATGGGATACTTTTACAGACGACCAAATCGGCCGTATTCCAATATTATCTCTCGCCCCATGTCCATAAGGCTCCTGTCCATGATTAAACCACGACCCTCTATTTGCAAGATGATTGCAATAACAACTTTTTGCATAACTTAAACCACTAGGTCATTCCATGTGCCAGGAAAAAAGAAAACTGTTTTTTTTTCATACGTAACTTCCGACGTCTCATAAACCTCTGGCTCTATCCGGATACCCTGTAAATCATCGAACACTAACCCTATCCTCGTGTCTCCAAGTTTCCTCCTGCTTAGTACCGGGCGGCAGCCAAGCTGCGTTGCTACTACCTCTTTGTCGACCATGGCCAGTATCATCACTTTTCTTAGAATCTTCGGCCGTGGTATTTAGTTGAGATGAATGTCCGTTAGTATAAGGATGAGGCGTCGACCCGTTAGACATAGACATCGGACTCCCGAAAACCTGGGGCGCTTGACTGGAAAATCCAGTCTTACTTTGGGTTGTGTTAAGAGGTAGCAGTGGTTGATCACTTCCCGCGCTCTGACTTAGAAGGCGTGCACGTCGATCGGCCTTGTTGCTGTGATTGGTCCGATCATATAGATAGAGGCCAAGGAATGTCAGCGCAATGCCCACAGCCTGGATGGGGGTCGTGGGATTGCGGAACCATAGAATCGCGACCGTGATAACCCATACTCTCTTAATAAGAGACGCAACTGAGTATGTGACGGGCGATACTAACGACAATAAGACAAAAGCTAAAATATTTTGTCCAAAGTGAAAAGTGCCGTTGAACAGAAACTCGACTGCCAAGCGTCCGTGATCAAAGCTATCGGGACGCGAGGAGAGATCAACCGAACCGTCGTGATACACATCCCTTATAAGTCCGATACCTTCGCTCCAGAACCAGATTGGGGACGTCAGGAGAAAGGCGAGACCAGATGAATAACACAGAAGATTCAACTTATCGAGTTTCCGTGATTTTGCTGATAAACCATCTTCCTCTGCCTTAGCAGCTTCGTTGAAAAGCCTCTTGGAAAAGATATTCTGGGTGACGAAGATGATAGTCGCTAAAAGAGCGTATACGAGTCCTAAAATTTCTCCTTTGAAAGTGTGGTTCGACGAGCAGGCAAGCATCACGCCCAGAGTAAGTGGTATCAAGGAAAGGTATGTAGCTCTTGGGTATCGAATATCGAAGATAAATCGGTAGGCAAAAACGGTGAACAGCGGCGAAAGTCCCTTTACTGTATGTACCATAGATACCGGGATCTTAGAGGTTGCCGTAGAACTTAGTAGGTGACCACCGATCTGGAATCCAGCCAGGGGGAGCGTTGTCATAATGACATCTCGCGATGGGTATCGTATAGGGTTCTTCAACGCCGGGACCGAACTTCGTATGGTAGGAAATACACTGGCCAACCAGGACAAGGTCAGGCAGTAAAAGGCGACCAAGAAGAATTGGATCATAGTCAAGGTGGCAGGTTTGTTGAAAGCGTTAAGAATGGATTTCGAAGATGTGTTTGTCAAGGCAGATGACATATACCACATCATACAGAGAACCTAGATAATTGCGTATGTTACGTCAGTAAATGTCGGACTGAGTGGCCATGATATTTATTTGACATACAATGAGTTTGGGGGATATGGGTGCCCGCAGCGCATCTGCTAATTCGTGGGCGTTCTGGCTAACGCTGCCATTTCTATCCCTGATAGTACGGAAGGCTTCACTAATACTCTTCTGTCGCCCATGGCTTCGAGGGATGCCTGCTGAAGGACCTAACGGGGAGCCAAATCTCACGCCTCTTGATGCAGAGAGGTCCCGTCGAGGTTGCCAACGATCTCCATTCAAGTGAGCTCCTCCACTCAACCCAATACCATATGCATTAAGTCCGGCAGGGCTCATAGACCTTGCACCATTGGCGCGCATCGCCGGAGAGTCAATGTGATCTGGGAACTTCTCCAAACCGGTATCGCTATCTGGGTCGTCCGAGTGCTTGGCATTGGATCGGGGTATGGAGGAGTCTCGGGCATAAGAGCCCGAGCTCGTAGAATGAGGCATCGAGGTAAACGGAGTTTGCGGTGCAGGCTGGTGAAGTTATAACGAGTGACGATAAAGCAACGCGCAATTACTCGAATTGTCGAGATTGATTCATACGATCATTGCTTCGGACCTAATGCAAAGCTTGATGCGATATGAATTATATTGCGAATTTCGAATTGCGCTGACCGGTTTATTAAGGATATCGGATTGGTTGTACGGTATCGAGTTCATCCATGAATAGGATATCGACTGATTATCTCCGTATAGATAGAGATAGTAAGAACTAAGGAGGGTCTGACTTCTGCCGCGTGGCGACCCCTGTTGAAATGACTGGCTGACCGACGCGATTGAAAAATGGAAGAATTTCGTAACGAAAATGCCAAGAATCCCCCCCGAAGTACCAAAGCGTTGGTTTAAATTAAGCAAAACGCTAGGACGTGCCAAGTACCTGAGTTACCGTAGCTAAATTTGGCCAGATCTGACGCATCGATATGCATTGATAACTGCATGGTTAAAATTTGCGCCACATCGATAAGACTTGACATTTTGCCATTCAATGGAAAATGTGGCTTTACGCATGCATTTACATGTACTAATGCAACATTGAATTTTTAGGTCGTGGCTGGGGAGAAGCTCTAAGCTAGACTTCACTTTTCAAAGTCGCGTGTTTGAAATTATTAAGACAGCCTTATCAACGGATAACTTCATCCCGAATATTACCATTTACTACGTTCTACTGTCAAGTTGAACTTAGTTAATCATTATTTCTTGATAATCTGAAGCCTTGGATACTTCTGACTCCTTCGTCGAGGAGGGAAGTAAGGCCGTCGCGCCTGAGCTGTCGCATAGATTTTCAATAAAAAGAGGCGCGAGCCTAAACAGATTATCACGATGGCGCCTCCAAAGATGACGAAGAACCAGAAGCGCCGCGCGAAGAAGAAGGCAGAAAAGCAAACGAAGACAGAGGTATACCATCGCAGTCCCCTATCCCAGATACAATCTATTGATGCTAATATGTAAGCAGGAAATAACCAAAGCCGACGACAATACTCCAGAGGTTCAATCCGACGAGGTAAAATCCGAGCCGGTAAAGGATGCGCCCAATGATAGTAACACAACAGAGCTCGAAGTTAAGAAGGAGCCTACTGCTTCAGATAAGGTTGTTGCCGATGGACCTGCCGAACCCGTCGAAGAATTCGATTTCGATCACGAAGATCCTGCTTTTTCCATGTACAAGGACATATTTACCAAGTTTGGTGCAACGAGGGAGGAGGATGACATCGCAAAAGAAGCAAACGCTGGTAACCAGGGAGAGGTGTATTTCGACGATGACAACGATTTACCCGACGAAGAAGACGAAAGAAATACACAACCTAAACTCTCCAAGAAGAAACGAAAGATGCTCAATAAGCTTTCTATTGCAGAGCTAAAAGCGCTAGTAAAGAAACCTGAAGTTGTGGAATGGCACGATACATCATCCTCAGACCCTCGAATGCTAGTACAGATCAAGGCGCAACGAAACGTGGTTCCGGTACCTTCTCACTGGTCACTGAAACGTGAATATCTTTCATCCAAGAGAGGTATCGAGAAGCCCGCCTTCAAGTTGCCCAAATTCATTGCGGATACAGGCATTGCAGAGATGAGAGATGCCGTGTTAGAGAAGCAAGCCGAGCAAACCTTGAAGCAGAAGCAGCGCGAAAGAGTACAACCGAAAATGGGAAAACTGGATATCGACTACCAGAAGCTCTACGATGCTTTCTTCAGATTCCAAAGTAAACCCCCATTAACACGCTTCGGTGAAGTCTACTACGAGGGTAAAGAATACGAAACAGACCTTCGGCATCTTCGACCCGGAGAGCTGAGCGATACCTTGAAGGAGGCGCTTAGTATCCCACCAGGGGCTCCCCCGCCATGGCTCATCCATCAACAAAGATTTGGCCCACCTCCATCTTATCCCTCTCTTCGAATTCCTGGACTCAATGCCCCTATTCCGCCAGGTGCTCAATGGGGCTTCAACCCGGGGTGTTATGGCAAGCCGCCCGTCGATGAATACAACAGGCCGTTGTATGGAGGAGATATCTTCGGCATCATGCAACCATCCCAAGCCGCACCCCCTCCTGGCGAACCGATTGAGCGTACATTATGGGGTGAGCTTCAAGAACCTGAAGAAGAGTCCGAAGAAGAGGAAGAGGAAGACGAGGAGGAAGAAGAAGATGAGGAAGACGTTGGTACAGGGTTGCAGACTCCTTCTGGCATGGAGACACCTGGCGGTTTGGCTAGCAGTGTGCCAACAGAATATGGTACGACAACCGAGTCTGTGGCCGGAGAGTTGGATCTACGGAAATCCCGCCGTGGCTACGAGACTGAAGATAGTACGCATCCTCGCGCGGCTTACACAGTCATTCAAGAGAAGCAGGCTCGGGCGGAAGGCTTCTTCGGCAGTGAACGTGTCTATGATCTCAAGAACGCTGGCGGGGACATGCGTGTTCTCGGCCAGGACGATGACAGTAGCCGAAAACGGAAGAAGCCTGGCGACGTAGACGTATCTTTCGATCCAGACGCATTAGCAGATGGCATTAGCAAGGACGAAATGCGGAAGAAATTTGAAGAAGGTCGGCGCGACGAAGGTATTGGTGCTAATTGGAGGAGAGAAGAGGGCCTCGAAGAGATGATTGCTAATGAAAGTCGCAAGAGGCTGAAGCGCGACGAAGAAAAGAGAGACGAGAAGAAGAAATATAGGTTCTAGGCAAGCTCGCTTCCTAGAACAGGACTAATAATAAATTGACCTGTACTTATTAGTGTATAGCATTGGGATGAATGAGCGCTCTGCGAGTTTCCATTACCAGACATATATCGATTGAACCAAGTGTGACATGCCCCAAAGCAGGAAATGGATAATAAATATATTCCCCTTGTTACGTGTTTAAGACAACTTGATATATCTTCATTTATTTGAATAACGCAATTATTACTATCCCAGCTTATACACAGTTTAATTATAAATACTTCCACACCCACCGACGAGTATAAACAAAGTACCGCATCTAGATCTCAGTTCTCTTCTCTTCGCCTGTAGCATGACTTGTAGTGATGAAATCTGCTTGTTCCTTTTGTGCGCCTTCCGTACCCTGAAGTAAGGTTTCGATCTTAGTGCTTGCAAACTTACGAGCAGGTACTTTGTTCTCAAATAAGATATCTAGCTCAGCGTAGGTCCGGCCTTTAGTTTCAGCTGTACGAAAAGGATCAGATAATTAGTAACAGTTCTACCAATGAGGAAAAGAACGACGTTATATGGGCAGGGGACACTAACGTAGTCTAAAGAAGATCCAAGCGGTAAATATGGCGTTCGTGCCAGCCCAGAAGAAAGCAGCTTTGGGACCCCAATTCCACTCGGCCGGGTTGAGCTGTCGGTACGAGACAATATTAACGAAGGCGATGTTGATAGCGTTGTAAGCGTTGCGAGCTAAAATGATGGATTTAGAACGCAATCGTGTTGACGGTATCTCGGAGACAATAGTGTAGACCACGGGACCGATGGAAAAGTTGGCGGTGGCACTTAGCAGGATGACCATTGTTCCTGCCGTCCAAGCTTCTGCAGTGCTAGGCGGATCGTGGATCCCCATGAAGCCGGTGATCCTAGTAATAGGAACGTTAGCCAAAGAGAAAAATATAAGGCAAGAAGGGGGGGGGGGGGGGGGGGGTGTTTTCAAACGTACAGAAGTAATATAAACATCAAGACCATTCCCCAGAAAACCAACGTCTTTCTCCCGGCCTTATTCAGGACGAACCAACTGGCGATAGTCCCGACGGCGTTGAGACCATTCTGGCCCCAGCCAAGCTTAAACGAATCCGCGTCTGAGATTCCCGCTTGCTGGTAGAAATAAGCCGATAGTCCCCCGATAGCGGTGCCGGACATAGTTTGTGCAAGCCATATAAAGCACACAATCTCGGTTCGCCTGAGATCAGTCCCTTTGAAGCAGTCCCAGTATTTTGTTCCCTCGGAGACTTGCTTCTCCATCTCGTCGGTATAGACCATCACTATAAAACTAGGTCAGTATCCCAAATCAACTAAAGCTCATTGACTAGGCGTTTCTAGGAGGGTTACTTACAAGCCATCGCCGCATCGGCATCCCGCTGGGTAAACCCGGAACTACGCGCGAGCCGCTTCAGCGACTTCTCGGCTCGTTCTTTGTAGTTATGTCGGACGCACCACCAGGGCGACTCTGGAGCAAGGTACGTGCCGACGGCGATAGGAATTGGCCATATCCATTGTAGAGAGAATGGGATTTTGTACCTGGAAAGTAGTAGTTCTTAGTTACAAAGCGTCGTCAGCTTCGGAACAAAGGGTCTAAAAACTTACCCCCACTCGTCCCGTCTCCCTTCGAGCCCGACAAGTACACCCGCTGAGATAAACTGACCAATGATCCTACAGAGTACCTAGTATTAGTATTCAATTTTCCGGAGGCGAAAGTATAGTTGTATTTTATTGGAGACTAACCAGCAGAGATTCACGTAGCTGGTGAGGTAGTGCCTCAGGGGCACGGGACAGACCTCAGCGGCGTAGGCCACGGTTATGGTCTGGAAGACACCCCAGGCCATGCCCTGGAATAATTCTCCCACGAGGAAGACGGTAAGACTGTTGGCGAAGAACGGGAAGAATATGAATGCCGTGACGGCGACTAGCGCAGAAATTAACGTCCAACGATAGCCCCAGCGCTCAGACAGAACACCGGCGATCTAAAACAGCGTAGTTTTCTCTTAGTGGAAAGCTTAACGAGTAAGTAAAAGCAGAAGTGCGTTACCTGAAGACCAATGATCTCGCCGACATTCGTCGCGCCTGAGATACCGTTCTGCCAACTCGCGGGGATTTGGTAGTCTCCGTTGGGTGCTTGAGTGCCGAACTTATCTCGAAAAGGGGGGTAAGAAATATCTAGCCAGGCAGATGGTATAAGTGATAGTGTCAGAGTAAGCAGTACAAAGTGTTTCAACTTACACGATCCTACAATAGAAGTTCCAAAGCCTTCCATGATGATACAAGATGACAGGAGCATCGACCAGCCAACGGCCTTGGGATACACCTTGAAGGCATGGGAGAGCTTCATATCTCGTTCTCTCTCATTTGCATCGTTCGCCTCGTTAACGAGAGTCTATCCTCGTTTTAGCATCTCTTTTATACTTTGCAATCGTATGTAAGGGATAGAGTGTGCAAGTCTTACCATGAAGTCGTCGACATTCTCCGCAATGCGACTGGCGATAGCCGGGTCGATCTGGGCATACTGCCCATTCCCCAGCCCGTGTCCACCCCCAAGACCCTTTTCAGAATCCTGTCCATCAGCTCTGCTAATATGCTGCTGAAGTTCTGGTTGAATCTTCTCTTCGTCTTTCTCCCCTACTTGAGAGGGTTGCTCTTCGTGCTCCTGAGACTTGGCCATTCTGATTGACCGCAATTATCCAAGGGGAACAGCCCAGAGAATCGTGACTTGGCAAAGTCTGAAACTGCTTTGTCTTGCCACGAGGTCGAGGAGTTCCTTTTCATTAGACTTTCCCTTTGTCCCGCCAAAGATGTCGCGGTCCCGTAGGGGAATTCCTCGAATAATAAGACGATAATTGCCTTTTATTACCTATCAGCTACCTAGGTAGTAATAGATCTACCCCGCAAAGTTACCTACCACCCATTCCATCCCTTGGGAAATAATACCTAGGTACCAATGTAGATACTGTACCATGTCGCAACATTCCGAGGTCTAGACAACCAGGAAAAGCCCATCAACCAACTGCAGCTCGTTATCGTATATAGAACCCATGCAGGTCCGGTGATTGGACCAAGCGGCGCAGCATCCCGTTTGTTTTCTCGGATGCGGGGTACAGCCCATTTGCTTCTTTACTCCCTTTGAGATACCACGACATCGGTAAGGTTTTGGAGCACAGCATGAGCCTTTTCCCTTTCAAGACTCCTCGAAGCATGTACGTGGACATTTAAACGTCCGATCACTTCCTAATAAAGGAGGTTCGAGAACTTAAAATTCAAACCAAGCTTGCTTGCATCCTGGTTTGTATTAATATAAACCCCGTGGTTGGGGTCATGTGACAATTCACCTATGTAAGTGGCCAGTGATCTTTGAACTCCAACAACGACTGTCCGCCCTTGATAGTTCCCAGGGTGACAGCTATCAACTTCATTATCAACTAGTCGAATTCAAGCAATCATATGATGATATCCATGAGTCGCTCATAGACGCCTAGAATAGAGGGAGACGTATCTCGTCAAGCAAACCGCCTCCCGGCCATCTCAAAAGAGGCTTATTTACCAGAGAAAATGAGATGGCTTGCTTTCAACGCCATTCACTTCTATAATTTAAGATCCATAAATCAATTTGGCCATCGCCGTGCAAACCTGTCGCATGATATCTTGTGTGAGAATTAACTTAATGAGGCACTTTTAACAACTCATTCGCATTCTACCAACCCAGAATTACTAATACATTAAATGAACACTGGTCTAAAGACTGTTGCTATCGAGCTATAGTAAAGCATAGGCCCCCCAACTTCGCAGCGTCGTGCCGTACGCGGTTTAAACGACACCACGCCTTATAACGTAGAGATAATACATGCCAGAATGGCGCCAGTTACCACTTCGAAGATTGATCCTATGCACACAACGGTTGCATCTTGCTTCTCCTGGGCTAATAATGCTATCAGGGTAGAGCCACCCGCGATGAAAAATATAGATAAGACGATAATGGCGATGATCTTGCACATTTTGGCGGTAGAGCTGTATCGTATCGTCTGATAGCTGCCCGTTTTTATAGGTAGTATCGTGATGTCGTGATAGGTATGGCTGGTTGTTGTAGGGGAGGAGGGAGCTGGCAGTTTGATGGTTGTGGGATGTTTGGTGCTTATTGTGGGAATGGATTGCAGAGCATTCAAGGGATTAAATAATATTAGAAAGCTTAGTATATGATCATTATAAATAAAGAAATTCTGAGTCACTTACTCGCCCATTCTTCAGTCCAGACAATATGTGTTAATGTGACCTATTATCACAGTCATGGATATGGGAATCAGACAGCTGGTGATCCTTTGGGGGCTTTAACTAGTGTTAGAGTGATAAGGGTTTTCAGGTTACTATTAGATAGTTTGCGTGGGTGATGGGAGATGATTCAATAGGTATTCCACTTCTACATCAAACTAAGTCTTATTCAATGGTGATATCCCGTTTCCCAAACATGACTGGATAACGGCTAGTGGTTGTCTGCTTTTGATATGGTTCTATTTTTCATCTTGGACTTTGAAGGAATTATGTAAAAATGTTTAGTTTAGATTCCACCATTAGTAGTAGTGAAATATCATGTTTAAAAAGTGACATCTTCTAGACTTCGAATTTTCTACAGAATATTGAATGTCCACTCGCTCCTTATAGACCACCAGGACTTGCCTCTAGTAGAGTAAATTCCCTGTAATTCTAACCACTATAAAATATCAATAATTTAATCACCCGGAGAGTTGCAAGGAATTGTTACGTAAAAACCAGACAATTGTGATGCCCCATAAATGTTAAAGCCCCTGACTCTAACCAAGGTATTTAGATCAAGTTGTTCTGTGAGCTATGGAAGTAAGGTTAGCTCTGCACGTAACAAGTGGTGAGCTGGTAACTTGTTTCAGAGACTGAATAAATGATCATCTAGCAAAGTCCGCTCTATGTACCTCAGGTTCTTATTGATCTTAACGGATCTATTTATAAGTAATCTAAATGGTTATCTACTCAACTCACGTATGACGACGAACTAACCCGATCATTAACTAAATTCCTTAATTCAAATGGCAGTGGATTAGCCCCATTGGTTATAGCTATGGTATGTTTAGTGAACCATCTCTAGAAGATGGCTCTGAAACGTAGTGTGGGTTATAGAGAAGTTGCGGGTGCCTCATAACCAACTATTTAAATATGGATTGCGACTGAGGCTTCAAGATCACCTATTATTTACAGGCTCCGCGTATTCTCTTCAGGCTCAGACCTAATATTTCTAAGTCGAGCTGCCCACCTCTAACCACCTGTCTAAAGGTGATTCCTAGCTCCTACTTAAAGTGAAGGCAAGCTAGACATGCTACAACGCTCACTCCCAGAGCTCTCTAATTGCTGTAACAATCGTTGCAACGCCAATTACGGCTCCCCGTGGACATTTTTACGTCTCCTCGGATGCAATTCATGTGGTATAAAGGTTTATCGCAATCCTAAGAGAGTCAGCTTCGTGGTCTATCGAGAGTGGACTGAAAAGGAAATCAGAAAAAATCCCATGTAACTCACCAAATTCGAGCAGATCAATGTGGATGGCCCACGAACTGGTTGGCCACAGACGGCACATCCTGACGTTGACTTGCGATACTGAGTTCTCGGAGAAGGTGGTTTCGTCGCCTCAGGTTGTTCAGGGCGCTTCTGAGATCTAGCTTGCCGCATAATTGCAAGCGCCTTAGTGATAGTCGGTTCAACTAAGGAGTTCCTTGCTTTTAGGTAGCTTAAGTGTTTTGAAAACTCCGTCATCCGGCTCTGGGATGCGGCTAGCCACAACGCCTTGTCTTGAACGAATTTGAGATAAACTTCTTGCAAATGAGGCTCCGAGGTGACGCATTCTTTATTCACGTACGCGTCCCATTCTGAAATATATTCCTTTTCATCTTGGTGGACGTCGCTGTAATCCCGAATGATATCTCGGTGCTTTTGTACCAGCCAAGTATCGTCGATGTCTGGCGGATCAACCAACGTGCCTGGCTCAAGCAAAGCTTTACTAAGACGATCGTACATAGGCTGCTTGTTATTCGGCACAAGCTGTCTTGTATCCTTCGGACGACCCGGGAGGTATGTCTTTGCATGAAGTTAGTACAATACAAGTCCCAGCATATTTATTTTAGTTATTAATGATAACTTACTTGGAAAGATTTTGACTGCGCCAAGTTCTTCTGACTCCTATGAAGAGACATGCTGTCTTCAAAGTCACTCTCCGGGCCCTCCGAACTTTGAACGTCCAATACGTATGAGCTGGATCGACGCGGGGTTTCTTGACCATGATGAGAGATCGAGATGCGAGAGGAGCTCACATCAAAGTCATACTTGAACTGATAATGGACCTTTACATGTTCTACTAGCTGGTTCATGGATGAATGAGCAGCATAGCATCGTATGCATTGGTAATTCTTTAGTACGACTTCCCCGGTTTGAGGGAGCACCCACGTAACTTGCCCGCTTCGGCTTCTATTCTCGGCCAATTTACGCTGCTTGCGTTCTTTACGCTCTTTCCCTCGTGCCTTGTCACTCAGTAACTTGAGATTATAATTCTGCTTCTCCCGCGTTCTTAGTGAACGACTAGGGGTTGCCGCCTCTTCATGATCTTCATCCTCTTCTATCAAGATATCTTGATCATCCTTCAAAACACCATTTGTCGCATTATCTGCCCTCCCGTTAACATGCCCATTCGTCAAGGGCTCTAAAGCGCCATTAGGAAATGACCCCTTGGTCTCTGGTGGTGAAACCTCAACTTCAGTAGTGCTCCCTGCTCTATGACATGTGGACCACCTCAGATCCATGTCCATCATTAGTTCGGTTGCCGTTTCATGACCAACTCGTTTCCTGATCTTAACAGGCGTAGAGGCCCGATGTTTTTCAAATCTGTAGACAACTCCAGATGTCAACACCCAATGCCGCAGTTTGTTCGAGACATCGCTCTGGGCTTCTTCTTTTGGTAGTAAGTCAACTGGCGGCCAACATGGATCACCAGCCGATTCCAACTCGGCTTGGACCAAATAGTTATCAGCTAGATCAAAACCATTATCATCATCTCGCTCAACGAATATCTTGTCTGCTGGGACATGAAATGGCGAATTTAGATAAATTCTGGCTCTCCGGCAGACATCGTCTGCGTCTCGAAAGACCTTTAGATTGCATATCTGACTATCGCAGTAGAGGATACGAACTTCCTTTGACCCGCGCAGTCGAAAAATACTAAGTTTACAGCGGATACGAATAGTCGGAGTGTCCTTTTTTGCAGGAGATCCGGTACCATTCAACAGGTTGCTGGATCTAAAGTTAGAGCTGTCCTTGTGGGTAATCTGCAGAATCTCCACGCGGAGTGCTTTTTCGAAGTCATTGTAATTCTCAGACAACAAGTGGCCAACGGCGCCATTTGGAGTCGATTCCGGGGAGTCCTCAACTATGCGACGTCTTTTAGTGGCACGTGAGCCATGTTCATCACTAACGACGTTGTCACCGTTTGTTGACGATAACTTGATTCCCATGCCGTATGGAGAAAGGTGATCGACGGCAGTTTTCCAGGCTCGATGGATGAAAGGTAGTTCGCGTTTGTACGGGGTGATGGTTGCCATCTCTAAAGGAGAACATCGGCGCAGCCCACCACGGTGTTGTGGCACCCTGGTTTATAGATGGAGCAGTCAAGTAAATGCAGGAATGACCGAAAAGGGCTATGAAGCCTTGTCGGGCAAACTCCTGCAAAGGAGGGAGGGTAAGTAGGTATGAGTGTTGCCGAGCAATTGCCTAGAAAGCACCAAGTTTCGGACACGACCAATTAGGAATTACAGATATTGGGGTTGCATTATTGAATATGCTTAGCGCCGAAGACAAGTCAATGAAAATTATGGCGTTAAATTGAGATGAAAGTCAGGCGAGGGATTGGGACCCAGGACGAAATGAAGTCTAAGAATGAGTGAAAGTGGCTATGGGGATGAGATGTGCAACAAAATTAAGTGTGGCTGGCCATGAACCTGGTTGTTTACGTTAAACGTAATTCGATGCGATGATTTATTGGCAAAATCCGCGGGTGTGCCGGCGCATGAAGTTGCGATACGAAGTAGCCGTGAGTATAGGAAAATGTGACTATAGAGAAATAAGTTGGAAGGGCATGTGATGCGGTTGACATATTCCGCGATGCGAAGCGTGAAAAGTGGAAAGAACCCGTCGACGCGTTCCGACTAACCAAGGTAGGCTGAAGGAGGAAAGAACCAATCCTGTAAGGGTCAAGAAATTTGTGTGGCTACGGTCGCATCTTCTAAGTGGCGGATCCATGCGTTACAAACTCTACAAAAAGGTACGTACCCATTACCTGCGCTGTAAACAGGTACAAGCCACACCTATTCTCTAGTACCTACCTTAGACCCACTACCTTCCCCCCTTGTTACATTATCACATGAAATGACATAGACTCTTTTTCGAAACTGCGCAAGTTCAACCAGCAAACCTTAAATGCAGACTTAGGTACTTAGATAGAAGTACATTATAAAGTGCCACGTACTATTAGGCCAAGCCGAAAGATGGTATTGTATCTCTATTTAATATTTTATTAAATATCTAGGTAGTAGGTATGTGATGGTTATATTTGACGTTATTTGAATGGGCCAAGTAATAGGTGATGAATTTTACCGAGTATAAATAGCTTATAAGATATTCCCAGCCGTTACCTTTAACATACCTACCTACCTATGTACATCATGTTAAAGCTACCTAACTATTCGATCTCCCAGAACTATATCCTAAGGCGAATCGATATTTATCTACATGTAAATAACCCCAATTTAACATGACAAGATTATATTTATATTGCGTAAAGGCCATCTCAATATACCTTTGCAGACAGTGAACATACCTACAGAAGGTCGACTTGTCTAAAACTTGCCGATTTAGACGAGTGGCCGTTCCATCGAAAAGGAATAGTCCAAATAGGTGAATATAACTGCCATATCCTTCAAGCAGTGGATTACATAGTAACGATTTTAGTAGCTCGCAACTCATTGCCATAGGTACTACTATCCATTGGGCTGTTAATTTTATTATATACACCTTTAAGATGTTTGTAGTACGTAAAGTTTCGGTAGCATTTGCTAATTCTCGTTGAAATGAGGGTTGTAGCATACCTAGGGTACCATTGCTGGAATTAAGTGAATTTGGCATGTATTCTCTGTATATTTCACCTTCGGACTTGTATTGTCTAGATGCACAACATATCTGCAATCATAGCATAAACCTCCATTCTAAATATTTTCTACATGCAGAATCAGTGCGTGGTTGTGGAATTCCTCCGTTATTCCTAAGAAAGATGATAATTTAAGCTGAAGTTCAGCGGTACGTAGATACAGTTTCAGCTGCGCGCGGAAGTGACGTCCACAGGTAGGAGGCTGCACAGGGATGGTGGGGTGCAAAGTATGAATCCAATCATAAGTGTAAAACCTTATTAAGTGGACCCTCCCGCCAATCTTCCTTAGCTGCAGTGAGTCAATGCCGTACCTCCTACGTTGTACCTTCCTAAGATAAACACAATCCATTTCCGATTCACCTAACCCATTTTCTTTGTTCATTCACGCCGAAGCATCCACCTGCCAAAAAAATTCCCTTCAATCAATTAAGTCGCATACGTCGCATACGTCGTTCTACCTCTTGGTCCCCTTGTAATTCCTATGACGACCGTCGTTCTACCTGCTTATTACTTTAAGCAAACTAATGATACTCGCCTCTAACAATGGATCGCCCCCGACGATCTCTACGGACTAATCCATCCCGCGCCGCCAAGGTGAAGGCACCACGCCGCCCAACCAGATCAACTGCCGCGTACTTCCATTCATACTCGCTTTCATCCGAGTCCGATAACGATTTTGACGATGACAGCGACGAGTTCGAGACTAGCCGTCCTCCGATCAAACATACGTTCCCTACCACGCGAAAGCGAAAGAGTACCAACGATGACTACTCACCACCTTCGAAAAAGGTCCTGCGCCGAGCTCGTAAGGTCGTCAAAGAAGCCTCTTCAAACGCAATAACTCCTAGTACTCCGGATTCGAATGAGATTACCCCTGCCGCTTCACCTGCTACCCCCTCCAACACCCGTGCATCCCGTCTTCCTTTAGCAAATCTTCCATATCACGTCCTATTATGTGTTTTCGATAACATCGCCGCGCCAATTCGTGATCTTTCATCACGGCGTGAAGATGTCTCCGACGCGGTTGGAGATTTGATATCTGCTGCACAGGTGTGCAAGGCCTTTCTTGAACCTGCGCTGGCGAACTTATACAAGTGTCCTCCATTCTATCACCACTGGCGATACACCAAAGCTGCTCAGACCTCACTTAGCCAATTCATCGACACTTTGAATTTGTCTCCTAACACCACCATGATAAATTACCGACCCAAAGTTGAGATTCTACAGATGGAAGTAGCATCAACTTTGATACCAAGGTTCGGTACAAACTATTTAAACTTACAGACAGTGGTCCAGAATCTGCCAAGACTATCGAGTATGGAGCTGTACCACGAATCTGACGAGCCGCCTTATCGTAAACTAGACGAGCACGTTCGATTCAAATGTGCTGCAGATGACTTGATGCAAACTTTAGCAGGCCGTAAAGCTAGTGACACGACTGCTCCCACGCAATTGAAAAGTTGGCGTTGGAATTCGCGACTTACTTCGGACTCCCTTTCACTGGATAAGTTGGCGGGATTTCATTTGAACTCAAGTTTCGCCAGCTTGCAAAAAGTAGCTTTTGTGAACTATCAACTTGCGTCCTGGGGCCTATCGGCTAGGCAACAGTCTAGTGAAGAGATAGAGAGACAAAACCGTGAAAGAGTCACCCAACTTTCCGCCTGTATTTTGGCTTTGCCAAACCTCGAACATCTCATCTTAGAGTCCTGTACATTGGTTAATGGCCTATTGTTGGATCAACTTCCCACCTCCCTCAAACATCTTGAATTTATCAACTGCTGGGAGTTAACGGCAGAGGATCTTGGTGGTTTCCTACTTACTCATGGGAACCACTTGCAAAGTCTTACTATCAATCACTGCCAATCGCTGAGCCTAGCATTTCTCCCTGTCTTGCGGTCCGCTTGTCCAAACCTTCAACACCTCTATATGGATTTGTCGTATTTCCGACACCATGAGCACTATGCTGACAATAAACCTGAGTATGATGTTCTGCTCACGGAGAATGATGTACCGGCGTGGCCGTCTTCGATTCGATCTATTGAGATCCTTCACATGCGGAAGTGGGGTCGTAGGGCAGCAGAGACCTTCTTTCAAAGCTTGGTGCGGAGCGCGTCAGACCTCCCCCACCTTCGCCGACTTGCACTGAGGATCGCGCTAGATATAGGTTGGCGCCAACGCCAAGAATTCCGAGAATTCTGGGTCGATAAGATGGCGACAATCTTTAAGAGGAAGACAAGACCGCCAAAAGATTTCAAAGCAGTACGCGCACCACCGGTCAGACCCCAGCGGCAAGATCAGAGGAAGGGGCTAAAGCCGAAGATGTTGACTCCTGCATCGCTACCAAAGCGACGAAGTACGCGAATCGCTAATCTTTCACCGGCACTAACGTCGTCAGAGGGCGAGTCGAATTACCTTAGTAAGGCCGAACTTACACGAGCCTCGGCCATAAGTAGAGAACTCAAGCGACTCAAAGGAAGCGGATTATTACTGAAGGAACGAGACGCTGACGATGAAGAGAGTGAAGACGAACTAGCTGCTGATCACTCCGATCAGAGTCAATTGGAGCGCAAGGTGAGGAAGGTTTCAAGACCACTACCGGACGATGAATTTATTCATGGTCTATGTGATGTGGTGGATATTCAAGTTGATAACCATCGCCCTATGGAAAGACAGTTCGACATGGAAGACTTTTTGGACTCTCCAGAAGAGTCAGATCCCGACTGGGACGGCGGGGACGCCGACGTTTTCGATTGATAGCCCTCTCAAATAGGCTGCGGTTTTCCCTTTATATTATGAACAAGAGATATATGACTTGCATGAGGATGGAAGTGGTATGGATGGAAATTATTCTCATGAACTTGGCGTTGGATGGTAAGATCGGACATTACTAGATATACGTCATCACTGACACAACTCTCCCACATATGGAGTTTTGATTGGCAAGGCATTCAAGGCGGCGCCTAACGTCTCTGAGATACAGAAGGCTTGAAATTTGCATGTTGCATTGCTGAATGGCTTATAAATAGATGCTACATATGCATATTCCTGGTACCTTAGGCATACCTAGATAAATTCGAAAAAGAGTTACAACGATCTGAATAGTGCCCGCTAAGAAACGTGTCGGTGGGGAATGAAGCCCTCCCCGGTGTGCTACAGTACTTCGTTCAAGAAACTGGGTACCAAGTTTACACTACATGGGAACTTGTAATTCATCAATAACGCATGGTTATCTAGAGCTAATCCTAGGCCATGGTAAATATTACGTATATAATGTTCTTTCACATTGAAATTATCGATTCTGACCTACGACTCTGTTTCACCTTTGTGTTTATGTTTAACGCAGAGAGGTAAAAGTACCTAAATTATCTGTACTGCATAGTAGATATTTGTTGGTTGACTGGGCACGTACTTAAAGGTAAGCTCTACCTGCAGCTGCTCTATCATAAAATTGTCAATTTTTCATTGAGTTTCTCGTTTACACAGAAGCATAGGTAGCATCATGAAACCGATTAGGTGTTATTAATAATGTGGTTGAAAGAAGGTTCTTTGTGAACAATTATACTGCATCCGGAAGCCATAGTAAAATTACAGTATGAAGACAAGCCCTCACGGTCTGCTGATTTTAGGAAACCTCCTCGATGTGGCTTACCATAAAACTCAAATTTGCAAATTCTATGCTAGTATTTCGGATATCATTCTATTCTATCTAAGATAGAGACTTGATTATGATAGAAGTAACTATACTATTTGAATAACTAGGTGCTTATTTCTGTCTTCTCACAGGATAAGCAGATGTATCGATTTATTTAATATTTGTTTTCAACTTTTCGTGCTTGTCTTATCACGAAATATTAGGAGGTAGCTACGGTATGTTTAGGTATCAAAACTTTAACTGCTTCCAATTACTTAATGGTGACAATGTTAATAATAGTATTTCAACAAACCATTATATCGAAACAAGCACTATAATCGTTTCCCATTACTGGGGAGTGAACTGTCAGGTAACTGATACAATGCCGTGTCAACGTAACTAAAGAAAACTTCTTAAAAGAGAGGCAGATAAATGATTTACATGACATAAAAAGATTTGCATGCAGTAAGCTTTGGTCCTAATATAGGACAGCACTAAAGTGGCAATTAATAGACCTTTCATAGGATATGATTTTATTGATTCGTACTCAGTAGTCAGGTCTGTAGTCAGTGGCATATAGGGTATAGAAACTCGTCATAGAGATGAGGCTAGGCTTTTCCACGAGGCCCTTTATTTTATAGATTCCTTTCAAGTTACCTGGGACTACGATTTGCGTAAGGCTACCCTACAGATTAAGCCTTCCTAGCTTTAGGGTCCCTTTGTTCCGTCAGTTAATCAATTGCTGCAAGCAGCACAATAGCGCACTGATGATTATGGTCTTCCAAATATGTATATCCCTATTTTCGGGCCACGAGCAGGATGAGCCTAACTCTACATCGTCTTGCTTTCCGAATTAATCATACGACGCGCAGGCTACAGGCCTCAAACACTAAAGCAAAATGGATAACATGGATGCAATAATGGAGCATGTCCCGCATGACTTTGACGCCAATGTATACGGGAACCCTCAAAACTTTTCAGAACATTACAGAGCTGTAAACGCCCTCTGGGCGCATTATCGCGAGGAGGGCGGGGCCTACGAAGGGGGCTTTAGAAACTATCGCGTAGATCGAGAGGAGTGGGCAGAAGCGCCGTTTCCGAGACCGGGCGAAATCAATCCTAGAGACTGGGTCATCAAGCAAAACTGGAAGCGGACCCCGTACAAGTACGACACGTGGGAAAGTACGTGGCCGCCGTTCATGCTCAATACGTCGGATCTGTGGGACCAACAGTATAGGAATGAAATTAGGCAGAGATGCCGCGATGCTGTAACCTTTTTCGAGAGTCGTCAACCAGGAAATGTTATGTTTCTGAAAGTTCTGGGCTACGGCGGGAATGGCATAGCTCTGAAGTTTGCACGCCTAAATCCACCTAAAGAAATGGTCATTAAAATTGGTCGCAAGGGCTGGTTCAGCCACGAAATCCGTCGCGAAGAACGAATGTTAAAGGTAACGTGGTGGCAGCAAGAAGAAAGAAAAAAAAACCTTTGGAGATCTTCTAACAGCGTAGTAGGAAGTAGCTCGCGGGGCTCATGCCGTCCAGATGATCAATCGGGCCGACGTCTTCCAAGTAGACAATCGGCCGTTTGAGTACGATCTGATAGATCAGTTTGATTCAAGCGACGACGACGACGATTTCCGTTCCCTACCTGACTCGGAGCATGAGATCCCGGATGAGAACCGTATCTATAGGGGGTGGAATGATACTCGGAGATACGCTTTTGAAAACGACCCGGAAGACGTCGAGGCTAAGTTTCAGCAACACCAGGAAAGGTTAAGAGAGCAGGATGAGAAGATAGATCGTGAGGTCCGTAATTTCGTTGGCCATGACCAAGATAACCCCCTGATCCGCCATGACTTCATCATCTTGGAGTACCTGAGCAATGGCGATCTGGGAAGCCTTATCCAAAGGATTGAGAAGGCCAATATGCCTAGAAGACAAAAGAGAGTTCCAAACCGTGTCCTTTGGTCATTCTGGTTTTGCTGTACGTTAACTCTTCTCTGCTTGCTGTGCCCACCCCCTCCTATATGCCGTGACTAATGATATTCTTAGTGGTTAGGGCATGTGTTGGCTTGGAGTAAGTCTTCGGACCGCAAGAGAACTTCTTGCTCATTTGCTCAAATACTGGATAATACTATGCCCCTACGTAACTTGTATTGACATAGCGGGCTTTGACAGGTTTCCTCCGCGACTATACCACCCCGAACGGCACGAAGGACACGATCCAGAGAATATAGAAGCGGCGTTAGCGGAAGCGGCTCGTTCAAATCCCGAAGGCGGTCCTGATCGGTGGAAGGGCAGAGGAGACAACCTCTACGAAGAAGTTCCACCCCTCGCTAAGAGATATTCTGGAAGGCGGTTGGTCCATTTTGATATCGACGCTAAAAACGGTAAGAGATTCTCCTCCTATCCTCACATGTCATGAGGCAATACTGACTATATATTCCTAAGTCCTCATCGGTGGCCCGGACAGAACCCCTAGGGACGGCGAGCATGCTATAATTCCTAGGCTAAAGGTAGTATAGAACATATCCTTGACTTGTCTTCTCCTATGCTGACTGTAGCTTAGCTGGCGGACTATGGACGTATGCGGAAAATAAAGCCTAATAAGGGAAAGTAAGCTGCACTGTTGCCCTTATCATATATCTTGGCATATACTGATGATTCAAAAACAGTCAATATTATCTTCGGCATCGTTTCACTGGCAAATACGGCCATTATGCCCCTGAGCAATTTGGAACGGAATGGGATTACCTGGAAGTTATAACCACGACGGGTTGGGAAGTTTCTGAACAAAGGGTGGCCGGAAATTACGGGTCGCCTATGAACGTTTGGGGAATTGCATTGGTAAGATCCTTTTATACATAATATGGAAGGTTGCAGATGACCTAACCTTCGGATAGACCTTATGGACACTCATGACAGTGTCTCGCCCGCCGATTCCACCTCAGCAGAGCGCGGAAGATCCGATTCACTATGCAGCACTGCTCATGGATGACCCTGAGCTGAGTTACATAGATGAAGATCTCCGGAGAACAATTACGCAATGTATGAGGCACTACCCGGATGAGCGACCAACACTAGATGTTTTAATGGAGCAGGCGAAAGAAGGCCATAGAAGGAGGTACGATGGAGAAACCGACCACATGATTAGGAACTGGGTTCAAACATTGGTACGTAATAGAGTAGATTGTATCCTGGCCGCAGCTTTGATATATTCAAGAGCCCCTTGTTATTCGTGTGATGGATCCTTTAGCTAACATTGTTCTAATTAGTACGTAAAACCACTGCTCCCCTTCGACCCTTTTTACAGCTATCGATTTTACTTCTTGGGTTCAAGAGTGTGTATTCTACGAATAAGGTATGAGATTACTAACATATATTTTCACCATATAGCATCTACGATGCCGTTCGGCCAGACGACGACCCTCCTCTGGACCCATATGGACCGTATCCTTATCCTGAAAATGTGGTGGATCAGGACCCTCCCGGACCTCCCGGGCCTCCTGGACCCCCTGGACCCCCTGGACCACCCGGACCGCCTGGTCCGCCCGGCCCACCTCCCGCTCCTCAACCACAGCATGTCCTCCCAGTCCATCCTCTTGGCCCTATAATAGCTCCACCAGCAGATGGAGACGTCGTAGAGGTTGTAGTGCAATGGGAAGAAGCACATGCAGATGGTGAAGACGACGAGGAAGAAGAAGAAGAAGACGAAGATAATGACGATGTAATCGATGACGGGGGCATGCATCAGGGCCACGGGGAGGTTGTATGGGTCAATCCCGACGAGGACGAGGAAGAAGTAGTTGACGACGACGCTGAAAACGTTGATCCGCTCCAAGGGGATGACGACGGTGATGTTGTAATGGACGACGCACCTGGGGTACCATGGTTACCGCCAGGGCAACCACCGCAACCGCAACCACAGCCGCAACCCGTTCAATGGCTGCCGCCGGACGTACTGCAACAACCACAAGGACCCGTACCCGACGGTCCAGTACAATGGCTGCCACCGCAACCACAGCCGCTCGGTCCACTACCACCACAAGGACCCGGATTCCCACCCGGTCAAGGGCAAGCACAAGGACAGGGGATCTTCGGACAACCGCAAAACAACATACCTGGGCTACCCGAACGACCGCCCCAACGGAATTTTGCAAACAGAATCATACGGCGATTTCGACGAGGCCGTAGTCCTCCAAGACACGGACAACCTCTGCCCCGTCGACGCCGCAGAGACGCTCTCGCCGAGCGGCTTCGACGTAAGTACCTAACCTACCTACTTCCCATCGCGTTTCGAGATATGCAAAGAGTAAATAAATATTGACTTGTTGATTTTTAGATATTTTCGACCGCAATAATAGGCGCCATCAATGATAACCTCTTAGAACTCCAATTGCCAATTGGTGTGCTTACAAGGTGTTTGCGTATGTTTTTTTCTAGAGTAGGGGCAAGGTCAGTCCTGGAATTCGTGGATCATTTTGTTAGCTACCTGGGGGTAGAATAAGTAGCTCATTTAGTTTCGGTATTCTGTATATAGGTACTTTAGGATATTCGTTGATAAATTTATGTGTTCTGTTTCCCTATCCCCCTATCTCCCGAAGACCCGGTTACTATTTTTGGTCTCATATTTGCATGTAAATGCATTAAGCGTAATAGTATTAACGCTTAATTGCATAAATAGGTAGTCTAGTAGTCTTACCGACGAAAGACTGACGACATCAGACCACATTAGTATACTGTCCACTGGAGTCATTCGTTACATCCCATAGCTGTTGAATCACCTCATGTCGATAGATATAGCCATGAAGAGACCATTCTATAATTTAGCATATGAATCTCACCACTAATTATATTGTTCAACGAAGATGTATTACGGCTCTAAACCAAAGACAAAATCTACCCACTAACAGGGATGTTCGCTGTAAACTAAAGCTGAGATTGATGACGTAGGAGCTCCTTGAATACCGGGCAAACGTCAACAAAAATAGGTCTACTTAACTTATACTTGTCTTCAATTTGTCTTTCAGCGAAAGAGTAAGCTTCCTTGCTTGCATTAGGAACATCAGGAAAATCAAGCGCGCAAAATGGCATCCGTGTTTCAGAAAGCCAGTACTTTCCTAGGTGGCAGCGACGGCGATGGATCGAGAAAACAGGATGAAGAGGGCGAGTCGCTCACAACCGTTCTAGAAACGGATGACGACCGCAGCTCACTTACAATCCTCATTTCTGACATCACTGAACTCATGCGGAGACGACTCGAGGACACTTTCGATCCCAAGCAGACGGGTTCGCAAGACGACCACCTTTCTGCGCTAGTAAATGACAACGGCGAATCAGAAGATCTGGATAAACTAAGCGATGAGGAGCGAGAGAGGAAAATTCAAAAGGTGCTCGAGAAGCAAAAGGCGGAACTTGCTAGACGCGAAAAGGAGGTTGGCGAAGAGGAAATGATTGCGCTCAAGGCGAGCGCATTGGAGTTTTTCGATAGCTGGAGAGACGCTGTCGTGCTACGCGTCGGGGAAGTAGTCAACTCTAGGAAAACAGCCGAGAAGCACTCAAAACAAGCAGATCCGGAACTTGCAACTCCTCAACCCGAATCTGGACTCGAAGGCGTCGAGACTGATGAGCGCGAGGATACGATTACCGAAGCGCTGGTGAAGATATATCCGCCCGTCGAAACCGCGCTGCGCAAGATGTCCAAGGAGAAGCGGATATTGATCCTCCACTCGGTCCTCCTGCTCCTGCTCAGCCTGGAGCATTACAACGCCTACTCCCGGGTTCTCCTTCTGTACTTGACCACCAGCCTGGGTCTTTCGGCCGCGGTTCTCTCGGAGGACGAGAAGAAAGTCGCTCGCGGGCTCCTCTCGGCGGCTGAGAAGATGTCGGCCGACGAGGAGACGAAGAAGAGAGCGGAAGAAAACCGCACCGCGCGGAAATGGAAGATGGGCGTCGCTGGGGTCGCTGGCGCTGCGCTCATCGGTATCACTGGGGGGCTGGCTGCTCCTCTCCTGGCTTCTGGCGTTGGCACCGTACTAGGCGGAATTGGACTTGGAGCTACAGCTACGGCGGGTTATCTGGGTGCGTTAGCGGGTAGTGGTGTCTTAGTAGGGGGTCTGTTTGGAGCTTATGGCGCTAAGATGACAAGCAAAGCTAGTAAGTATTAAGCAAACCTCTGAAAACCCATAAACTCGATCTCGGGATCTAGTGGTATATAGAATAAGCCCGGCAGCTCTACATTACCATTACTAACAGCGTTTGCTTACTTTTGATATTCCCAGTGGAGCAGTATACTCGAGACGTAGAAGATTTTGCCTTCGTCCCTATCGAAAGACCAGGCGAGACCGAGATCGAAGCCCGCCGCCTGCGGATCGCCATCGGTATTTCCGGCTGGTTAGACGACAAAGACGAGGTCGTCAAGCCCTGGCGATGTATCGGTCCAGGTCAAGAATCGTTCGCTCTCCGCTTCGAGCTCGAAGCGCTGATCAATCTGGGGAACGCGCTTACGACCCTGGTCACTTCCGCGGCTTGGTCCTACGCCAAGTCTGAGATCATTAAGCGCACTGTTTTCGCGGCGTTGTCCGCTGGCTTGTGGCCGTTGAGCCTACTGGTACGTACGACGTTACCCCCTGAACCGCGCCTATTCGCATTGGACATTAAGCTATCTTCTATGCGATTTCGCACTTACATACATCCCATCCCATTCTTTCCTTATTACGTCCTACAGGTGATGTCGTCATGATTTCTGCGAAAAATGTAAGCAGTAGTCGCTATGTAGCACTAACATAAAAGCGTAGAAAGCCAGCCATATCATCGACAACCCCTGGAGCATCGCCAACCAGCGCGCCCAGAAAGCCGGCGAAGTCCTCGCCGACGCCCTCATCAACAAAGCCCAAGGCGAGCGGCCCGTCACACTCGTCGGGTACTCCCTCGGCGCCAAGGTCATATACGTATGCCTCCAGCAGCTCGCGCAGCGTAAAGCCTTCGGCCTCGTCGAGAACGCCGTAATGCTAGGCGCCCCCACGTCCAGCAGTTCCGCCGACTGGCGCCGCGTCCGCTCCGTGGTCGCGGGACGAGTCGTCAACGCGTACAGCGCGAACGACTACATCCTCGCATTCCTATACCGGAGCAGCAGTATCCAATTCGGCGTGGCGGGGCTGCACCCCGTTCTCGATGTCCAGGGCGTCGAGAATGTCGACGTGGGGGATTTGGTTAAAGGCCACACGTTGTACCGGCATGCGACGGCGCCCATTCTCAAGCGTATCGGTTTCGAAGATATCGACTTGCGGGAGATTGGACGTGAGGAGCACCAGTTAGCGGAGCAGGAGAAGAAGGAAGAGGAGCAGCGGAGGACTGCCGAGAGCGGCGCTAAGCAGGAGGGCACTGATATCAGTGTTGGCGAGGGAGAGGTTAGGAGGATGGAGCAAGAAGTCGAGCAGAAGAATACTTCGGATTAGATCCGTGGGATTCAGGAGTGGATAATCGATTTACTATTTGTCAAGAACTAACTTATAGTTTTCGCTATATTGTACTATATAGGTACCTAGGTATATAAAGAACCTAGGTAAGCTAGCTAAGGTAATAACTGTGTGGGAGGTTATATCCCCTGTGGTAGTAATTATTGAGGGCACCCTCGTAAATTCGGCGGATTGACCACATCTCAACACAATTTATCTTCATATACAATCGACCCGTGAAAATATTTTGGTCAGCGCTTTACTTCTCGGACATGGCTCTCGTATATCCTCTATCATTCACAAGTTGATAAACATAATAGGTGGCCTCTACCAACTCCCTACCCCTCATACTTCTCTTGTTACTAGATTATTTCACTCCAAGATTCTTCTTTCACCCACTCTCGACTCCTTCAATTTGCCAGCGGAAGTGCAAAAGAACATATGTTTTCACCTAATAATCGACTAGTAATAAATTCGATTATGCCTCAATTTTAGCCTATATAATTCATCTAAGTATACAATGACATTCTCGTCTATCTTTGGTGCTTCCATTCATTACCAGGTATATCTACCTAGGTATCTTCTCTCAAACTCTACCAGGTACGACAAAAACCTCTCTGGCATCATTTTCCACAGTGCATAGTCAGCATTCCGGAACGCCTCATTATAGATAATTTATTGGCTCTAACATCGTCAAGTCGGTTACCTCAGCATTAGTAATGGGCGATACGTCCGTTTTCTGTCGCTTATGAGGCACACTATTTTCTATCCCGATTAGATCTTGATCCTCTCCAGATTCTCTAGAGAGGAAGGGTATCGGTCTCTTATTCGAAGTGCGCTTGTGACTGGTTATCGTGTTAGGTAACCCAGTCCCAGATGTTGAGCTTTTCTCTAGCTTGCCATTCGAACCAAGATTTCTGCAGTTGCTATTCTCATCAGGCGACTCGGTAATTTTAATTGTGGAAAGTCTCGTCTGTCCTGAGGGGTCGCGCGATGAATCGAATTTAGACCCCGGTAATTCCTTCCGGACACGGATTGGAAGGTGCCAAATGGCGCTCTTTTTCGGCCGTCCTCTGGACACACTTTCAGTTGGTTGTTCGACCAGATGCGGTAACCCAAGACGGACTACACAATCCAAAAGGGTGGCATTGACCTTCTTGAACTCATATGGCGAGCCCGTTAATGGATCAGACTTGAAGATGTCGAGAAATTCAGGAATCACAAGTACTGGATCTACGGCGAGAGTCGTCTTTTGAGTGACGCGGTTTGTAGTTTTTTCCGTGATACCGAAGTCAAAAGAGTTGACATGCAAGTCCTGAGCTCTTTCTCGAAGGCGGTTGTTGAGCTCTATTGGTACCAGGTACTCTATGGGCCAAGTAATAGGTTTTCTCGAGTGAAAGTGACTTAGGAGAAAATCACACCGCACAGATAAGTCGGGCCCAAATGGGCGAAACCAGGTGCTTAACAAGCACCTCAACGTTTCATCTGAGGAGACTTTCGGGCAAGAGCAATTTTCCAAGATCTTCGTCCTGGGGAATGATTTCGGAGGAACGGTGAAGTTTCTGTTTGGGAAAATGTCCTTGACTATGCGAAAGAGCATAGCACGCCATTTACTGAGTTCTCTGTGGCGGTTTGACACGGAGTTAGCCAATATGACTGCCATTTCTTGGAATTTAGGATGCTTTGCCATTGTAAGGATTGTACTTAGGCCAATTTTTTGAAGGCCATCCGCATAGTCACAGCCGACAAGAATGGCATACGCTAGTAAGCCTTCTTTTGTTAGCCCACTGCGCTGGGCGATACTTTCAGCTGAGTAGACAATAACAGTGTCTTCACTCTTGAATTCACTGCCTTCGGGCTTATGAAATTGGACCATTGTCGTACATCCAAACATGAATACGTCACTGTCTTCAGTCCAGACGGCGTCGACGATACCAAGGCTCTGCATCTTGGCGCATTCTGCTTCAGCTTCTCCAGGGGCCTGGTGATATGGTACGCCTAAGTGGTATAAGAGCTGTTTTAAGAGGGCAACATTAGATTCGCTGTAGTCTTGTCCAGCGGGACGGCGTTTCCATGGCTTATTCGGGCCATCAAATACGAAAGTAAGTTGAACGTTCATCCGCAGTAAGTAGCAAATGCGCTCCATTATTCGCAACTCTTTAGGATGGGAGCCTGGAGATTCTAGCTGAGGGTTTAGCGTATGATCACGTAGAGCCTGCAGTTATAGTGCTGTTAAGGATTTACGTACTTCTCTGGATCTCAGCTTCCTTTTCTTTTGTAACATTTTTGAACCACCAATTGGCTTGGTCGATGGCAATTCGTAAGGGTCGACCATGGATCTTGAAATATTCCGAGGACCATTCAGCAATCGACCGGGTCTGGCCCACAGCCCTGTCTCTCAAAGAAAATCTGGAGTTACTTGTTAGACAATAGGGATATGGTGGGGTTTTCTAATTTCACATACCTCTTGAGACCCATCGTGAATGCGAAATAAAATATTATTTTTCTAGTCTCGCCTCTAGTACCGGCGACGAAGGAACGGGTTAATGATCGTAGATGGGATCAATAGAAATGGCTGTCTCCGTATATGAATTGATAAGCGTGTGGGATGTCGGTGTGACTACCTGTTTTATATAAGTTGATGTAATTTTGAAATTGGAAAGTATTTGATGCGCAACAAAAGTAGGGGCAGTATCTGAGGTGTTAAATACCCCGGGAAGCATTGACACTTTACATAAAGTTGGCACCTAGTTTCAAGCATTGTCTCACAGCTGTTGTTTCCCTCGAACTCTCGAAACAACAACATACAAAAAGACCCTCGTTCTTACGTAACTAACCTAAGGCAAAAAAGTGTAACGTGTAATATCCCGGTTACCTAAGGTAGGTAGGTACCTAGTAGGTACTAAGGTAGCGACAGTAAAGTCATATAAGTACCTTATGCAAGCTCGACAATTAGATGCATAAAACCACGTTATCGACAAGAAGGTGTTGATGACATCTTTTCCAGTTATGACATCTACCTATGCTAAATCTCAGGAACAATAGGGTACACTGTCAAAGGTACTAATGGACAATATAGAAATAATGCGACGTAATGTGATATTCTACAGAACCATCCACTCAATAGTCGTCAAGGTCAATCTCTGCATTCCTCCTTCGTATTTGGATTCTCGACTTCTGGTCAACAGCGTTGACACCCTCAAAGACTCGCGGGGCTGGTCGGCCTTCCTCCGGAACGAAACGCCAATCGTACTTGAGTAACATATGGCACAGCGCAATCTTTACCTCATTCGACGCGAAGAATCGTCCGGGACATGCGTGCTGACCGTGGCCGAAAAGAGTATGTGCTGGACTAGTGGTCACAAACTGCCAACTGTTCTCTTGGCCAGGCTGTTGTCTCATTTTCAGGAACCGGGCCGCATCGAACTTCTCGGGCTCAGGATAGATCGTCGGGTCCATGAAGTTACCCGCAACCACGATGCGCGAACCCTTCGGTAACACGGTGCCATCAGAGAGCTCCACATCCTTTTCTACATATCGATGCATAGTAGCTAACATTTTGTGGTTAGCTTAGGCGGGGGAAAGACTGGCGGGAGGGAAGACATACTTGCACCCATAGGTGTGAATCGTTGCCCCTCCTTGAGGAAGCTATCCATAAGCTTGAGTTTATACAGGGAAGTCTTTGCCCATCCATGCTCGCCAATAACCTCGATGATTTCCTGTCGAAGCTGCTGAGCCACATCAGGGTATTCGCAGATGTCCAATAGTGCCGCACAAGTTGTCTCCGTGGTCGTGTGAATAGCAGCCATCGTCAGTGAAAGCTGCCCTGCGACGTAATCGGCATCTCGGCCTTGAGCTATTTCATACATCCAACCGATTGTGTCCGCAACCTTCGGTGGCTTCTCACCCGCTGCACGTGCTGCGTTGACCGCAGCTTTGCGGCGTTCTACCTCGGGATTGATGAGCTTTCGTGCGTCTCTAACGGCGTTCCGAAGGGATCTCGACTGTGGGATCAATACGTAAGCGAGAGGGCGCAGAAACGAAGGCACAGCCCTCATGAGACGCGAGACGAGAAATGAGTCCACAGTATACGACTTTGCAATATCGAGCCATCTCCGGTTCCGGCACAGCTCCCTTCCCAAGAATACCCTTGAAGAAAGTCGAGCGACTATTTCGAGCATATCGTCTCTGATGTACCTAGTGGTCCATTCCTTGTTGTCACCGAAGACATCATGGAGTGACGCTGCTGTTTCGTCTACCAGATCGTCCGTAACCAAGTTGAGCGATTGGGTTAATTTCACCCGTACCGTGTCCTGGATCAGATGCTCATCACGCAGGCCTAGACGGTGAGCCTCAAAGCCTGGATAATTTACCATAAAATCCTGAGGTTGTTAGTTAAATTGGAGAACTTATAGCGGGTGGGAGTAGAGTAGATTACTTTAGCAAAGGCTTTGTTGAAGTTCAACGAGGGGTGGTTGCGAAGCTCGTCAGCGAATCTATTCGGCAAAACAATCTTTGGACCTGTCCCAGTCATGACTTGAAACGGCCCAGAGAACTATTGGATGAATTAGCAGCATGTTTTCAATAAGAGTATGACAAGGTAACTATACCCGTTTCACACCTTCGGCTACGGCTTTCCTGCCGTGCCATAACCAAGTTTTTCTTGGACTCTGTCCATCAACTGTTATAACTGGAAATCCAGCAAAAGGTCGATCTGCGGTAACCAGAGAGTAGACAAAGCCAAGCAACAGGGTAGCAATGACCACCTGAATGGATACTGGTAGCCCCTGAGGGATAACACGCTGAATGGCCTCCATTTTGGATGTGGTCGTCGTTGATGTGTTAGAATCACAAGCTACTTGTAGCAGCCACGAATAAATCTAACTTCTGATTGGCTAGCCACACATCAACGCACGTCTGATAAAAGTTTCGTAGAATCAGTTGAACTCTTTTGATACGGGGTAAGAATATTAATGATTAGGATCGTTTGATAGAACGCGTTTTGTATGACATTTCTATGTTATTTGTATCCCTTGAGGGTCTTATACAATAGTATGGTGAAGGGAAATGTTAGTAGTCGCGGGGCGATTCAAAAGATCTGATTGGTTGCAAGATTTGTGGAGGTACTAATGAAGCAAACAAGCTGACAAGATGAAATAAACAAGACTTGATACCTTAGGTAGGCACCTACCCAGTTAATGTATCACAAACCCGAGATATCGGAAAAGGGGATCGACTTTATACTCCCTTACAATTCCCGGCAATTTGCTCCAGAACGTGAATATTGCCGCTCATCTCTTTCATATCTTACTACTGTTTCACATCTCCACGTGGTGCCTACGGTAGCGAGGCTCATCACTGGTAAGCTAGACCGTTCCAGGTTCGAGCCATTCCATGATTCTTATTACTATGTGTATCCAGAACTGTGTAAGTGGTGCATATAGGTTAGAAACCCCGCCTAGAGTTACATAACCTGACAGGGTCGCTTAGCATGACTTATATAGGTAGTCTATAGCCATGAGGTACAGCAACGAAGTCTCGTAGTATTATGCAGAAAATCCCCAGTTGAAAAGCCAATAGGAAGCCTTTCGCCTTGCCGAATACGGATACGTGATACGGAGTTGCACAACGTCGGTTCGGCTGTTGAGTAACCCGATGCACATCTTGCATAAACCCTGACGTCAACTTTATACCAGCTGATTTTTGCATCAATATCCGACCAATTGGAATTGCTGAATCACGAATACGTACAATCTACTTGATTAAACAAAAAACCCCTCCGCTGCTCTCTCCGCAGAATTTCTGCACGCACGGTAATTATACCCACCATCGAGTCCGAGGTAACCTTATCCTGACTACATAAGGACATCTACTCGCTATCCGTTTCAAATTATTTACTGATAAGGAAATGTAAGAAAAAGTGGTTGAGAGACGAGACCCGCGACTGAGAACAAGTTCGAAATTTTTTTTTGAAATGAGATTTGACGGTTCGAATAACTTTAGCGCGGGGTTAAGCTTGTTGAATGTACCAGCGTACATGTAGGTTAGGGTAGGGACCTTACCTATACTCAACTTGAACTTACAGGAGTTAACTCGTATAACTAAGCGTATATTCCAAATAGTATGCAGGTTGCTGGTTATTTCTAAATTTAACATAATCTAACGTAAGTGCTAAAAAGAAACACTCGAGTTATTTCATTATTTGTCAACTTTTTCACACTTTGCACCATTAACTCCGTGCTGTAGCCTAGAGCTAAGGGCGTCCACTCGTATTCTCCAAGTTGACAATATAACTCGAAATATTAGTATGCGTGAAGCTCTTAAAAACCTTAACGCATATGACTATTTCTAGATATAAAATCCAATGTCTTTAAATACCTCGCAACGCTCTCAGATGGGTATTAAGCAGTGCGTCCACTTTATTGGTGCTGTCTACTAGCGTTCCAATACGTCTTTATGCTCTCATTTAAACTCATCTACTACTTTAAAGCTAAGTCCAATTATCACAGATCATTTGTTATGTTTCCATAAACGGATACCATACAGTTTGTTATATCAGGTTCCCACTTCTTGTGATAGGATTGAGAGTAAATTTAATCATAGCCTCCAAAACAGCTCGTCGTGAAACTTGAACACTCGTCATAATCCTCCAACAACACAATAAGTCAATATACCAGCATCTGCAATATGTCACGTTAAAAGATTATATTTATTTCATATTCTGAACGTCATGTTAGATGCTGGTATAATAAGAATATTTAACTCGGCCTAAAATTTTCCTTCAGACTAAGTGGTACGTACGTTACGAGACATGTCTTCCTTACTCAATGGAGTAATAGGAGAAGCTTTCAATTTAGGTAACCATAGTGAATGAGCGCGCCCCGAAAAAAGTCTTTCTACCCAACTTTACGACTCTTGCCAATGTGAATTGGTGACAAACTCAATGCCTTAATACATATTATGTAGTTGAGCTTCAGCGGGGGAGGATGCAGTTGAGTACCTGACCATGTTGGTAGCTAGACGAAACCAGTCATCAGCATTGAATGAAGAGAGTTCTATTCATGCTAATGGGAAATCAAGAAACAGCACTGTCAAAAGACTTAATTAAAAAAGATATAAACTCTAACCTCTATTATTACTAATATACTGACTAATCAGTTTAACTATCATACGGAGTTTTCTACGGAGTTTATGCACACGACGCCGTTATCACCAACACGACTTACTCCATTTAGTCTAGGCCGCCCGCGGGCCCGTCTTGGTCGACATGCGATTCCTACTAAAGGAGCCCTTCGACTTTGCATCACTTAAGAGGTATGAATAATCACAAGTATGCGGAATGAGAAACATTTCCGCACTTATGGCTGCGGATCTTTGCGGATTTTCTGGGGCGGTTGCGGCTGTAAGTGCACATTATCGCCGTCCTAATCTCGATACGATGCCATTAACAGGCAGACGTTCTTGGAGAATGGACCATGTATCGAGAGTCGTTATATCAAGGCAGGTGGTGTTACTTATCGTTCCGCTGGGGGGAAGATGTGGGATACAAATACTAGCTTTCCCGCCTCGAGTTCTGCGACCTGAGTAGATAGCCATAAAACTAAATCTCCAGCGGATAGAATTCCAATCTTTGATTTTTTGAACCCGATTTTGAAAAACTCTCCTAATCTATACACGATCAACACTATGGCTCCCCCTAAAACGCTCCCGGCTGGCCAACTAGGCAAAGACGGTCCTCTTGTTCCTAGGCTTGGGTTCGGCTTAATGGGCCTCAGCGTTGGAACTGGCGAAGTAGCGTATGTGAAATTAACCCGAGAACCTCACTAGACCAGCTCGCAGACTAACCAAACATATATAAAAAGCCCCGATGAGGAACGATTTAAAGTTCTCGACAGAGCCTGGGAGCTCGGCGAGGTATTTTGGGACAGCGCGTTTGCCTACGGCGACAACGAGGATCTCTTGGGCAAGTGGTTCAAGCTGCACCCGGACCGACGGGGAGACATCTTCCTAGCCACCAAATGGGCCCTTGAGTACGGCGGTGATACCAGCCCGGAGATCTATATCGACAGCACACCCGAGAACTGTATTAAAAGCTGCGAACGATCTTTGAAGCGTTTGGGAGTCGACAGCATAGATCTGTTCTATTGCCATCGCTTCGATAGTACAACACCCGTTGAGAAGTCTGTAGAGGCTATGGCGCAACTCAAGAAGTATGTTGAAAACCCATGTCTAGCGGCTAAATATGATTGCTGATATCAGGAATTAGGGAGGGCAAAATCAAATATCTTGGTCTGTCCGAGTGCTCTTCAGCTACGCTCCGACGTGCTCATGCCGTCCACCCCATCACGGCCGTCGAGGTAGAATACAACCCCTGGTCGCTCGAAATCGAAAGCGAGGATGGTACCAACTTGCTCGCCACATGCCGAGAGCTAGGGGTTGCCATCGTCGCTTACTCGCCCCTCGGTCGAGGGTTCTTAACCGGCCGCTACAAGTCCCGGGACGACTTCGAACCGAACGACTACCGCAAGAATTTCCCCAGATTCAGCCCGGAGAACTTCCCCAAGAACCTAGAGCTGGTCAAGAAGTTCGAGGCCTTCGCGGAGAAGAAGGGTCGCACACCAAGCCAATTGGTGTTGGCGTGGATTATGGCCCAGGGAGAGGATATCTTCCCTATTCCGGGGACTAGGAATATCAAGTATCTCGAGCAGAACCTCGGCGCGTTCGATGTCAAGCTTACTGCCGAGGAGAGCAGGCAGATTAGGGATCTCATCGGGAATTTACAAGTTGCGGGGGACCGAAACTTGACACTTGCAAATGTCCCGCCACAACATCTACAGGACACACCCCCCTTGAAATGAGTTCGACGGATAGGTTCTTACTGCTGTTCCATAGATTAACTAGCGAGTAGAAGTAGCCGAATTAAGTGTGCACTTATACTATATTATAGTTAGCTGGTCGCTCGTATGGACTAACGAGGATCGTCCTACTAGACGCTATCGATTCGACATAAATTTAGTAGAGCTTGCTAGTTTGCTAGGAGCATCTCGTGTAGATCGGACTGATAGATTAGGTCCTGAACAGATATATCGGTAGTTAACCCACGCTATAGCCACCAAGATGTAATGTTCCAGAGGTCTAAGCCGTCGCATTTTTAGGCTCATCTATCCCTAAGTCTTTCCGAAAACCAGGCTCCGGTTTCTCGCCATTACCATTATGTATATATATATATATATATATATATATATATATTCATTACTCTTCCTCCTCTCCTAAATTTTCGTCTTCATCCATCTCATCGTCCTCTGCGGCGTCATCGTCGTCGTCATCATCCTCTTCGGAACTCGTTCCCGAGCCCTCACTCTCACCCTCAGACCCAGGGTCATAATCTTCCTCGTCTTCATCTTCTTCATCTTGCAGTTGCTGCTCGGCTTCCATCTGTGCCCTTTCTAATTCTGTCATGCCGTCTTCCCCGGTCTGTCCGTTGGCTTCTTCCCCTTCTGCGTCAGGGTCTTTCTTTCCCTTGGCGTTTTCCGCCAGTTCCCTCTTCGCCTTCCGTTGATCGGCCATGCTTCGATCCTGCAGTCTGTGGCGCATGACGTAGTCTTCGTTGATGCCACCATAATCCTCCTGGTCTAACATAGAGAACTCTATCTCCTCGGTCGTCTCGTCGCCGTTTTCGCCCGTGAACACCTCAACTACCATGTTGAATGTACGCTGCAATACACTCGTGTAGCTGATGGCCGCAATTTTGTCCAATGGGATAAACAGCAGCGGCTTCTTGAAACCCCACAAGATCCCGTTTTCTAGAAAGAATAAGTACCCGTCCTTTGAGCCCCTGAATGCCTTCACATGAACGGCTGCCTCCTTTGGTCGGTGTGGTTGCCGGACTTTGCTGTGGAATTTCGTAGGATCGGCTGCAACTATTTGCACATTATTTCCGGCCGCCTGAAGACACTTATTCAGGGCCCAGTTGAAGAGAGTAGTATAAGTATCCGAGACGGCAGAAGCCGCACCAGCATTAGGACCGCCAATCGAGCCTGGTTTTGGCGCACCGGCCGATACGGTAAAGAGCAGCGGATCTTCGGTCGGCGTTCCTGATTTGGAAAGGGAGAGAGCATTTCGTGGAAATAAGACGTAGTTGTGCTGAATCTGAGATTTCTCAGGGACTGGAAGGTAGAAAGCATACGCTATACGACTGTTAGTATTGTTGCTAGATCGCGATAAAATTCGTTTTACATACCGATATCTTTCCACGCATACACTATTCCAGGCGCGGGCGTGGTAGCACCAGGAATACGGGCGTATAAATGTTTAGGGGTGAAGCATAATTCAAACTTTTTACGCTGCGGGATAGAGACAGATATGTCTTTTATTTCTAGGAGGATATTTTCATTCGACACGTCCTCAACTGTGCTCGTCTCTGTAGCATGTGGTTGGTTCCCATTTTGGGAGGGCTCGATATCGACGCGGCGTCGCTTTAAGGATGAACCATCCGTGTGGTCTCCTGTTTGTTCATAAATGAAATTTGCAATTTTGTTAAATAATTGGACTCGCGACGGAGAATCTATATAGTTTGATTAGAGAATAATAGGAACAATATCTGACGCGAAAAAGGGTCAAGAAATACCGGCAGCCTTGTGGATATCTTGTAAAATGTCTGGTCGCGACTTGAATACGGAGTCCAGCTTCTGGATATCCAGTCCATTGGCCATGATGTAGGAATAGACTGGTGGGGGCAATTACCCCTGGGCGCAATATCGGGGAGATAATTTGAAGAATGATTGCAAAACTCTTGTTTACTTTGGAAAAAGTTGATGTTCACAATGTTCAGTTGTTGTTTTTGCAGTCGGCGAATTGTTTTGCGCTAAAGTTTGTTACCGTTAAGCATATGACGTACAGGGGCTCTCTACTAAAAAGACATAGTCCCCTGCTTTTTACAAGGCTGTATGTAAACTTAAACTTACAGTAACAGCTCAGGTAGTAATTCGCAACCTTAGGTACCGACCTTACCTAATCGTAGCTTATCAGTTCAGCCTGAGGCCACTCAATGCTACCAATACATATAAGTACATCTACCAGAATATACGGGTACGTATATGATTTATTGCGCCCCTTGTGGCGTTCACATATAACTTTTAGTAGTACTTCAAACAGAAGGGTGGTATTCGTCCGACCCCACATTTCTCTCTATCTCCAACATCGCGCATTCAATTGCCTTAACACCAACTTCCTTCGTTTTATTACCACGCTAGAACACTGCCTCATACAACATACCTCTTTCGTAGCACTTAGTCTCCCCCAAGGCAAATAGAGAGTCATGTCGTTTCCAAATACTTGGCATCATAGAAAGGTAGCTGAAACCTCGGCCAAAGCATGCGAGGTATGCTTTAAGCCTAGTACCAGTGTGTTGATAACCCCAGACAATAAGGTGGGTTGCACTTCTATCGTAACGCTATAAAAACTTCTCCCTGATACCCTGCTACTAGGACTTCTTTTATGTCTGTCCCGCTCACTTGAAGGATAGGGGATTCTGCTCCCCTGTCGTTGACCATGATGCCATCGCAGCCAAGAAGAAAAAGGAGATGGAAGATGAAATTGAACGAGTGAAGAAAGAGTACGAGGAGAAGCAGCGCAAAAAGAAAGAGAAGGAATCAGAAAAGTCCAAGAAGGAAAATGAAGATAAGGAAAAGAAGGAAAGTGAGAAGAAAGATGAGCCAAGCCCTCCAGTTAAGGTAAGTTTCCTATTTGCGCCTTAAAACCATATTAGCTTACGAATATAGAACAAACCGGATGAAAAAACTCCACCAAAGGCAGATGAAGAGCCTCGGGTATTTACATTACAAAAGTCTATACTTGGTCCTTCCTTTAAATGCAAGATGTAGATACTGATGACATGCAGGAACTTCTACCAACAACGACTGGACAGAAAGCGCGCAGCGGAGATGGCCAAAAGGAATCGGGAACGCCTAAGTAACCCCAACTACTTTCCTTCTGTTCCTAAAGATCCCTTGTGAGGTGGCCTTTACCTGCATAGAGAACTTCAACTCGGCAGGTAGGTTGGTGTATTAAATCTATCTGGGTTCATTGGACCTCGACAACAGTTCTAGCCCATACTCTTACTACGCCCATAAGCATATCGGCCAATGGGGGACTTTATAAGCTGCGCAAAGAAGCAGCACTCTTAGAATGGCTACCTCTCAATGCTCGATATATTAACCATGTTTAATGAAAGTTATATCCCAGTTACTGCAAAGCCGGATACAACATTCGGTCCAAGTACCCTCAAGGTTCCTAGTACTCAGAAGTTCATATTAGCCAGGTATTCGCTCAATTGGTGTGGTAAGCTGGAGTGTCGTATCTTGGGTCGACAAACTACTGCGGCAAGGAATGTTACTTTCTATAGGCACCCCATTCTTCATCCCTAGGAACACACCGGCTCATCAGCTAGACTATATTTGCCCAGTTCCGCTTAGCTTGCCCGAATAGCTTGCCTGCCGCAGCATGGGGTAAGTTTTATTGCAAGCTGATAGCCCGTTGGGCTATCTGCCTTATAAGGCTGACACTACTTCTTTCTGACGACTTAATTTGGCCTCAATATGACGTCTGAACTATCATATCCTCCTTCTCGGGTTTGAATACCGATATAGGTGTTCAGCAGACTTAATTCTTAGGACTTCTCACCTCCTGCATTCCATACAGTTGGCAAAGCATTGTGCGAGCTGCATGAGGCATTGCGAGTTTTCCCATCATAGCCAACAATCTCGACACTCTCTGTAAGTCCTGCAAGAAGATTAGCGCTTACATTGCATCGACAACGCACAGCGCAAGGTCTGATGATACCTTCTAAGCGACGAGGCAGTGGAAACGCCGTGACACCTTAATGCCCGAATGTGGGTTGATCTACTGGGCATCTCCCGCGTTTTGGTGAACAGATGCATCATGAATGCAACCGGTCACTTTACCAGCAAGGTCACGAGGGATACATTAGCTGTACGTGCATCCGGGGAATTGCAGTACCCGTTCCAGAATAGCTTCAACTGCATAGTCTGCGTGTATCCGCGTGTAACGACAAAAGGGGGGGGGGTTCACTCCGTTCCTGCAACTAGACTGGACATATTCGCGGCCCTTTAAACCTTTCGAGGTTGCAGGGCAGGTAACATTCAAGGTGCAGCAAGATCCCAGGCTTCGCAAACTAATGTACTTCGGCTTTACTCGGGCTCCGGTTAAGCAAATGATATAAGAGCACAATTCTACGTCAGCCTTATGATGGGTAGTACGGATTGGTGGGGCCCTTTGTTATTCCTCGGCCGTTATCAATCTTTAGGCGATACTACGTCGTGGATGCCCGGATCTATCACGGCGATCGGCCTCGGACTGCCTTGTGTAACCGGAAAGGGGGCCTTAGGGGACCTTGGATGATACGCAGCTTATAGGTTTCATTCTTTGCTTTGTCATGAGTCGCCGTCTTATCAATCACTTCTGGGTCTCTCGTTAGATCGTGTCGTTTGGTTAAAGTGAGCATCTACTATGATTACGACCCATGATTACGGCGATGGCTCTGACATAAGCAGCCTCCCGTATGTAATGTTACTTACTAAAGATCAGTTTCCTGCATAGTTATTATTACACCCGTACGTCAAAAGTCCATTGCCGGATGCCGCAGATTGGTGTATAAACATGTACCTCAGGCTTGTTACACGGCCAGTATTACTCTTCTTAGCTATTTCGGCTATTCGCTTCGACCTTAAGAGGACTCTCGTCTGTACAAATGTCCCTGGTTCGGCAGGTTAACCGGACCATCCTATTGCCCACTTACGCGGGGCCGTCTAACATGTAGATGCATGTTAGCGCTGACATTCTAGATTAAGGTAGTATACCCCCCTCCGATCCTTCATATAATCGATTCGAATAATTCGCCCGTGTTATTGCTATTAACACCCCATTGAACAAGGATTGACCAAGTAGGTATAAGCCGTATGCCTCAAGCTGCAGTTGGCTATGGCTGTTGGTTACGAGCTGTCCAATGCACTTACACGGTCTAATCTCAAGACGGGAATCGTGCAGAGTTACTTGACGGAAAACAGGGCTAGTTGAACGTATTGATCAGATTCGCATAGCGACGAAGCTAGCAGACGGGATGATGCTAATGTGACGTATAGAAAGTTATCAATATCGTACATATTCGACTCCAATTCAGCTGCCTACATTAGATGATGGTTACCCTAATAGTTACCGATGTTAGTCCATCGTATCATTCTTACACGAAACTTTAGACGAGAGGATAGAATCGAGATCTAACCCTTGCAAAAGCCGCGGCGCTTTATAAAACCTAGTCCGTTCCTTAGATCGCTTCGTTACAAGTGTATTCTAGCAACACTCCCAGAGGTACGATTAGACAAAAGTACAGTACTTAGAAAAGTATCTAATCCTCAATCTATAAGTCACTACTTACTACAGTGCGGGTAGCCCGAAAATGCTACTTTAATGGGTGTCAAGTCCCCGGGATTTGCTCCGCTTTTCGGATCCGCAAGCTCATGTTACACAGAGGCCGAGTCCGAGTCCGAGTATTCGGCATCTTCCGTTTGCGCCCTGTAAGTAAATGGGTCCGGTTTACTTTTTTGGGCAACAATGTATAAACTCACAAGGCTGAGTCGCATTGCCGGCTTGTTACAGTACATGGTGGGGCACAAGATGTCTTGTCGTATTTTTGCTTTTCCTTTCATGAAAGGCTATTGATAATTTAACGACGCCCAGGTAAATAGGCAATCTTATCATCGGGGCGGGGGAGGCTTTTCGTATTCTCGTACCTTTTTGTGATAATGGCTGGTTCTTGACTAACCGCCTTGCTGCGCCGAGCCGAAATCTGGGCTGCATAGGGCTGGCGCCTAGCCCTATGAGCTACAATAGAATGGCTGGGTTAGCGAAGCCACCCATCGGCCGTAGTTTCAGATCCAGAACTAGAACTTTTGGCTCAAGCTCTCTCTCTCTCTCTCCATAAGGTACTTTCGGGTGTTAATCGCACACCGTTCCGATAAATCTTACTCCTCTCGCTTCTTCTTCCTTGCTCACTCACTACACTACATGCCTCTTGCGGCTTCAAAAAAATATGGCAACTCGTTTCCCGCTTTGAGGCTATATTTACTGATCCCGTACTCCTAAAATAGGAATAGTCGCGTCTTAACGCCGACCTCCAAGGTCGAAACTGGCTAACGACGCAGCGACGTAGCGGCGATAAGGCTAGGCACCTGGTAATGTAGCACAACCTTACTTTATAAGGCAGATCCCGAAGAAGAAAGGTTTATGTAATCTTGCCTACTTGAGTCTTGGTTAGGTAGTTGTCAATTTTGAATTCTGGAGTATCACATACATAAACCCCCAATCGCCAAATCCTTACACCGTGTGTGTTCCACGAATAGGAATTACTCCGCGATCTTTTTTTTTTGGTTTTTTGGTTTTTGCCCTTACGTACGAGGCGTAACAATGCCAAAGGGGAAGCAACATTACCAAAATTCGGAATGGCCGAATCTTTTCGCTCATTAGGTTAGGTACCTTAGGTAGGTGGGACATTTGAGGACTCGGCTCCGTATTATTAACAATGATGAAGTGCAATTGTCACTACTACTGCAACGTGATCTCGCAGCCCCAATCTAGTTCGGCATGTCCACCGACCTGGGGAAGGAGAAGGAAGAGAGACATCAGGCACGAGACAGAGATGCTATGTTACAATACATAACGCAGCTTACCTGATGCTCCCCTCCCTAAGAATACATATGTAGTTTCGTCATGGTGCTTAGAGTTTTTCGGACTTAAGCCCACTTGTACGCCCCCAAACGTCAGATCTCTTTCAAGATCCTGACTGTGCTAGCCGAACCAATGGAGCACTTTGTGTTCGAAGAAGTAACGAGCCAGTTCGAAGCTGGTTGGGCGCAACTGTTTGACCGTCGGTTGTAGCACAGAAGGGGCCCCCCTCCGCCCAAAAGGAAAAAAAAAAAGTACAGCCGAAGAAGGCGACGAGGCTACCATCTTGTGGGTTTGGTCGGCTCGGTCTAATTCTACTCGGTGGCCTTTCGGACCTAATATGTCTTCTATAAACTGCCTTAGTTAACTAACTACCCTTGGTACGCCGCAGGACCGCTTGCGCAAAGCCGTTTGATAGAAATGAAGGACCGAAGTACTGAGAATCTCACCGGGCTGATAACCATCCTATTGGGTCTCTTGTAACTACCTACAGTAAGACTTAGATATTGAGCTTCCAGCATAATCCACTTGATATGACTGGCCTCCAGTCATCGTGAATCACTTGAGCCAGTCACCCGGGGTGAAGCTAACACTACTTACATCTCCACACCGACGAGGATACAAGCAAGCAAAGGGGTCTCTCGAGTAAAGAGTGGGATGGGATGGACGTCTTATGCATCTGACCCCCAAATCTACATACATACCTACATACTTCTCCCATTGCCGATAGGTAGTTGGGTCGTGCTTAGGGTCAGTTTAAAACACCCGATTATTCGACAGATCCTCGAATCTGGGGGTTCGTCACGGGAACACAAAAACCCTTAAAACGGTTCCTCTTAATGCATTGTTCTTTTTTGTTGTTGTTTTTTCTCCGGTCTGACCGCTTGCTTTCCCGTTATGACATCTACAAGGTTAGGTCAGGCAGGCAGGTAGGTAGGTATAACTAATCCTTCCGATTCTCAGCATCTATGTAGGTATGTATTTCTCATCACGCCCCCCTCACACCTCCCCTCATCCACTCGAAACCCCGGGTCCTTCTTCTTACGTGTCTCTGTGTTAGATATGTACATATATGTATATGCGCGCGGGGGAACATGATATGTAAAAAAAATCCCAAACCCGTACGGCATAACTATATTCGCATCGTTATATCCCAGCCTGTATATATGTGGCTTTCTTTCTTTTTCCCTGTTGTGCCACTTCAACTTCGCGCGCGGGATATCGATACGCGGCTTTTCTCTCTTGCTGCTGCTGCTGCTGACTGCAGCGGCCGGAGTTCTAGTCTAGTCCCGGGGGTCGACTTCCGGCCGCAGACGGGCCAATCTCCCCGGCGAGGGAGGATCACTAGGCTATGTGAGCCAGCAGCCAGCCCTAAACCACCACAACCCTTGCTTCTTCTCTCATAGGGAATCCCACACTGCAACATAGTCACGAGGGAAAGAGAGGGAACGAACCTAAGTTAGGTATCTGAAAAAGGCTGACAAGCCTCTGCACCCCATTGTTAACCTAAATCGTAACCTGGGTGCGTCGGCCGAAAAGAGGCAGCGCCGGTACGTGTGTACATATATAGAATCTAGTCCGAATCAGGCTGCATTTTTCGTCGGTTCCTGATGACGACGAGGCGACGACGATGAGAATGGGGGGCGCTATAGAGCACTTCTCGTATGTATGTGAGAAATTGTTACATGTCTACCTATCTAGCATTATGTTTCCGACGAACCACTGTCTCATGAGAACATACGACGGTCCCTACCTAGGTAGTTACAGTATAACATGCGTTGCGAAGTCTTGTACATATAGCCGTACATCCCATACCCGCATACATACATACATACATACAGCCTGCGCGTCATTGCACGTTACGCGCTAAAACCTTACATAGATCACCACTCTCGCTTATATCTACCAGCGTGGTAGTTCGCCAGAACGACATCCGGCCCTTATTAGGGAAAGTGGGCTGGGGAACTTAATACGCGTTCCCAAAATTTGACATCGTGAGAATCTTCATTTCGGGGTTTACAGAGTTTTTGCTTGCGGACGTCGTAAGATGGGGGGCGATGGATGGACGGATGGATGGAATGGATGCGGGCGGGCAGCGGGCAGCGCACCGCAGCGCACCGCACCGCGCCGTCTAACGTTATGTAACTATCCTCTCTATCTCCCTCTCCCTTGCCTAAGTCCGAAGCGATCGAAGTTTCCAACTATTACCAGGTTCCTAGCTCTTATTATCATTACCCTTCCAACTTACGCAAGCAGCAGCATCATCGCCAACTAAACATGGTCAATTATCACTTTTTCGAACACACCCGCCAAACCGGTCGAACAAGGGGGAGCTGGCTAGGTAGCTACGTAGTTGTAGTATGTTATGTTAAACGGGGGGGCGCGCACGCCGCCTCCTTGTTCGTAACACTGACCTGTCACCTATCGCCGTTCCTGCATGAATGGGACGAAAGCAAGGTCCGTGGGGCATGGCTCCATGGTCCGTGTACGTATCTGTAGATCCAAAAAAACAAGCAAGGCAGGGATGTTTTCGGTATCCCTTCTCTATCTCTCTTGTTCTTTTTGTTTTTCCTTTCTCCGGAGCAGTTGCGATTTCTGAATGTTTCCATTATCAAATTGCGCCTGCGCCTGCGCCTGCGCACGGGCTTATTCTACATATCTCTCTTGCCTGTCTGTCTATCGAAAGGAGCATCGCACCGGCGTAGATACCTAGAAGTTGAGGGAATAAACGAGAGAAAAAGGAGATTGCGATGGCGATAAAACCAACGACAGTCAGCTTTTAACGATTAGAGATCGGTTTTAGGAAGAATTATGATTATGAAGCGTTTAATTCAGCTAGGATTTTCAATGTTCCTGTTGGAAACTTCTCCAGTAAGGCTTTCTCGATTTGACTTGATTCGATAACGTAACAGTTGTCGGCCCCGTCAGCAGAGCTGACCTGTTTGTCACCAGCCATTGTGATCTGTATCGTGGGGAGTTCCACGTTCGAGGCATTTATGGATAGAAGTTAGATAACACAGAAAAGCTTGAGAACGGCGCATGTAGTCGATAAAGGCTATCGCCGACGGTTCGACTAAATTAACGTCATTTCAATGTAATGTGAACTCAATTTGTTGTTTTGTTATACTAATTCGTTACGCTGAAGCTTGTTTTTGGCGTCAGCATAAGGAGGTAATTTTCCGCCAAGATCTACAATATACAACATGTATTTGAAGGGCCCCTAGTGCTGAACGCAAAGCAAGAAGAACCGGTGGCTGCGTGGGATGAACGCCCCCGCGTCACAAGAGAAACTTGCGATGCGGTGTTACCATAAGGGGCGGATGCTAGGTAGGTATGGCGGTGATTGAAGCATCCCACCTTATCCACACCGACAGTTCTGTCGCAAACAAGCTGACAGTCTCAATCTGGGCAATCTCATCTCGGGGAGGTCGCACGTAGCCAAATAGAGCTTCGTAGGGGGGCAGACTAATCCCGACTTGATTAGCTGACGAGAGGTACAATACAACTTTTGAAATGCTAGCTTCGCAAATCGACTGCGAAACGCCGCAGGCCTGTGTATTACTGTTTTAGGAATCTTTCGGGTAATAAGATCGTAAGCCAGCATGGGGAAACGGGAGGGCCCTTGGGTTCAGACGGTAAGCAAGGTTTTGACCCCAGGTCTCTTGGGATAGGGGTAAGCCCTATGCCTGAAGCGTATATTCGGTAGGGTTAGTGGCGTGCATCTTACGCTATGTCGTAAGGGAGAGAGGCCTGGTGAGCCACACACCCTACAATACAAGTCATTTCTGACTAGGGGTACATTCCGCGAAGTGCATTGTGCGATAAGCGATGAATTAGAGGCGTGCATGGAGGAAACGAGGTGTTAGGCAAAGACGTCCGGCCCCTGGCTGTTTGGATTTCATATTTGCGCTGTTAGCGGCGGGTTAGGTAAGATACCTGCTAGGGGGTGTGTAGTTTGACCGTCAGCAATGTGTTGGCTCGTGCTTATATCGAACAATTTCAAATAACCAGACGGCGAGCGTAAGAAACCAACACGGTCGTTGTCTCGTCCAATACGATAGGTCGCTAACTTGGTGGATATATGGGTAGGAGTCTTATGGAAGCAGACAAGGATGACAAGCATCAATGAGGCTCTTGCTAAAGTAGCCCATGTCATAAGTTACCGTTTCGTCCAGGTGGCTGCCGGATCGCAAACGCATCTGTGCCCCGAGGAGCCACCTCATCAACGCGGCTCCGGTTAAGCGAGAAGGCCGGGACTACCCATTCGCTACAGCTACATTTCAGGCCTTGCCAGGCGAAACGACCAACAGTGGCGCCGCACTTGGCATTCGGGCAAGAGAGACGCCCCTCCAGTACACCGTCTTCTAGGGCTGGCCGCATCCAGGAAAGCGTCTCGACGAAGACGTGGGCACAATTTGAAGGTTCCGATCGCCCAGTAGGGCCGTGAGATACCACGAACTTCGGCGTTGCAAGGATGCGTCTACATTTCTTACAACGTATCTCCTTGCCATCTTTCTTATTCGCACCGGTTTCGATATCATCGCTCCCCGGATCCACTTCATCCTCGAACCGGATGCGTTCGGCCTCTGGAGCTTGACGTACATCCCTAGATTCCTTCAACATCCTTTCGTATAACCATTTCTGATATATTGGGTGACGCTCCACAGCACTGTCATCATCGGCCGGACATCCCATTTCCCACCAAAGTTCGAGCTGGCGCATGAACCCAGGGTTGGGACCGGCACGCTCACGAGACTGACGAACCCACTCCAATGCTCTTTCTACGGCCTCCTTGGAGGTTTGCCGCCGCTGGGCAGTTGAAGCGACTGAAGGGGTGAACTGCTTGCCGCCAAAGCGGTGAGGGTATTTGTAGAGCAGATAGGCAATAACACAGCTTACAGAACGCGATACACCCATCGCACAGTGTACGAACACACCACCTGGGGACTCGCTGTCATCTTTAGTCTCTGCAGATACATCTGTGTTGGCGCCGCTGACAGGCGGATAGAGTCCGTCACGGATAAAGCGTACAGCAGATGAGAGGTGGACTAATAGATCTGAGTCTTCGTCATCATCAATATCGATGCTCATGTGCTTGAAACGCTTTCCTTCTTCGCCCCATTTGTCAAATGAGAACTTGATGACAGAGAGCACATGAGTAATATTCTGTTCGTAAAGCTTGTTACGATGCGCCTCGAGATTCAACGCCCAAACCCTAGACGCTTATGTCAGCTCATATTCATGTTTCCGAGTCAATAAGTGACCATATATTCGGATATATTTGGTGTGGGGAAGAAGTAAGGGTTATAAAATTACCCTCCGACGTGAAGATTATCGGGTCCAGGCACCCTGGATATCGACATGGCGCCCTGCTTTGTAGCCTCGATTTTCTATCGCCGGTGCCTAGAATAATAGATGAGGAATCCGTTGTCAAAAGTGACAGCTAAACCCCGGTCTACTTTGTATGTTGGAAGAAGAAAAAAAAAGATATGTTAGTTATAAGGGATCACTTCTATCGTTTCAGGCATCAAGCCATACCGAATTTGTTTGTCTGTCTTTTCAAATATATGACTTATCTTAAGTAAGATGCCTGCCTAAGGTATCTAAAAGGGGCAGCAAACTCTTACATGGATTTCTGCGGAATGCCGTATTTGTGCCGCAGGCAGTTGAGTTGTGCGGGCGAAAAGCAAAAGAAAAAAAAACGGGCCCATGCAGTTATGTACACTTACAATTTTAAGCTTGAGCCCCTCGAGTCAAGAAGTGGGATCTGTAGATTAGGTCGGGTATATGTAACAATGTATCTATATGTGGCGTTAGCGGCTGTGCAAAACGTTAAACCTTGGTTTAGACTTTTTCTTTCCTTCCGGTAGGGCTGAATCATGTGATGACGCTGGGTGCCCGTTTTTGACGCTAGTCTTGCTGGGCTGCTAGGTTGTAAGCTATTAATAATGCGACTCGGGGATTCCAAATTCCCATCCAATTGACATGGGACTTTGGGGACCTACATATGTGATATTAGTCAAATACTACCTCCACCATGGTGAGTAAGAAAAAAAAAGAAAAAAGAAAAAAAAGTGAATAATCATTTTCATGATTACTACACGATACTTTGTCATATACTCCCAACTACTTAAATGCATTATTATAGTTAAGCCTTTTAATCTTATATATAAGTTAGGTAATTAGTTCTTGTTATTTTTTACTTCCATCTAAATAGAATACCAAAAGTTACCTTATAAGCTTGATCATCAAATAACTACGATTGGTACAAGTTCCATCACTCTTTTTACCACAGCATCCGCTATATCCTTTTTTCTATGTGCCCGCAAGGATTATAGCGAATCCCGCGATGGAACGTCCTTATACCATTCTCTTCCCTTCCTTTTCCCCGCCCTACCCCCAAAAACGCCCTTCTTCAAAAAAGGACACAAGACCCTAACTTAAACTACCCCAAAAACAATAATATAGTAAAGCCGAAGGAAAAAAAAAATAGTCTTAACCAAGCGAGCTTGGCATTCGAACTTAATGACGCAGCCCCCTTCTTCTTTTACCTGCTCAAAAGACAATACGTCCGAAAGGACGTGTAAAAGGCCTCAAGTTGCTAGCTAGCTAGGTTGTAAAGTCCTACGGTTGTCAGCACCTGCAATATGTATGCGGTTCAGCTTACACACGTTCGGACTCGGGATGACAACATGTATATCACTTTAGGTTCTTTTCTTCAACAATCACCCCCCTCCCGCTAACCCCTAGGATCTATGTAGGCATGTTATATCATGCAAATAATATATGGGGGGCCTTATGCTCTTTTAGTTTACCCAATGAGTCGTCAATTCATTTCTGTCCGAATTTTATCGCTACCTATGATGAATAACCCTTAACTCAACTGTTGATAGGTTCAAAATCAACGCTGACGAACCACACCTCCATAAGCTTCTATTGAACCACAAATACCCGTTGGAATGGAACAGTGCCGTCAGCGAGCATTTACGTGTCGTAAATTAACCATTGGCAACGTGGAATCCCACCCTACTATATCCCAATACGCCTTAGTAATATTTGTAGCTAGAGCCAAGACCTGTTTTCTTTTTTACTATCCGGTTTGGGCCTGTCGTATAAGGCATCGACTTGATAATCATGCCGCAACCGACCATTTAATTTATCTCCGCGAGGGTGCATCCAACGGGCGGGAGATCGGCAAAGCAAACCAGCCTGCTCCCAGATGAGGTGAGACTCCGAGGCGCACCGCGCACGATTGATTGATTGATTGATTGATTACTCCTGCTTTTTCGACTGATCCCTTTCATCCCACCGCCCAATTGCAGGTCGGCTGCTGTGCGTCGATGGACACATTATTCCCCCAACCAACGAAACCCGAATAATTCGCATCCACAGCTTGTAGATTCTTTTTTTCCTCTCGAAAACCCCGCGCAGTATTGCTACCCAACCCCGTCGCTGATGGTCAGTTCAATTGGCTCATCTCGACGGTTGTGGTGGCTCTTCATCGAGCATGCATGCATTTTCTAACATATTAGTCCATTTACCACTGGTCCCCGCATGGCTATGCTTCAGATGCTGTCGAAAATGATCTGCACGGTAAAATTTCTTGCTCGAGTTGCACTCGCGGAATTTATGCACCTCTTGAAGATGCTTCAGTCGTTCGTCCCAATCCTGCTCTGTTGGCTGTCGTGGACGCCCAACACCACCGTGGCGCTCAAATTCCTCTCCGCAGTAACCACATGTGTCTGCTTCACCAGGTCGATTGGTGCTCTCGTGAAACGCGCGGTCGTATCGCGTAAGAAGTAGCGCGGAGCACGACCAACTATGTCGCCTTACATGCAAGCTATTTTGATGTCGCTCTGCTTCGTTCTTGTTCTTGAACCGGTTTCCGCAAAATGAACACTCGTATTGCTTTTCTGCCTCATGGGCGCTAAAAAAAATCATAAGTCAATTGTCCGTAGAAAATGCAAAGGTAACGTATAATTGTCCAAATATAGGGATCGGATGACCACTTACCTTAGTTCTTCTGCCGTCTCAAACTTTTTTGGCTTTTTGGGACAGCATTCGCACATGAAGAAGCCGCCAGGTATCTTTGAAATACCGGGTTTGGACACTTCGCTCACCTTACGGGGTGATGCAAGGCGTCTGGTTTCACTGCTAAGGTTACGCTGATGAGGAACACGTGCCAGCGAAGAGCGTGGCGAGTGACTGAGAGAATTCGAGATGCTATAAGGCGAATTTGAGATGACGTCAACAGGCGAAAGCCCTCCACTAGACAATCCGCCAGGGGATCGTCCAGCATAAGAGTTGAGACTTGATAGATTAGTTGTAAGTGAGGCATTTGAAGCAAAAGATCCACTTCGCGTGGTGGATGGAACGGATGGAATAGAACCGGGAGGTATGCCGGAGAGGCGCGGTGTCGGAGATGCCCTGGATGCGCCCTCACGACGTCGTAATGGGTCACACAATCCGGCTATGCCCTGCATCGGGACGTCATCTCCAGGCGGTGAAGACGCCCGTCTCTTCTGCCCAATGGCCTGGTGCTCTGACCGCAACATGTAGTCCTCAGTTTGCGACCTATCCTCCATTGGAAAGTCATTATCATCTGCATTGTCGTAGCTGCTATGCGTGGATATCGTTGCATCATCGGGTAGTGAACCACTATTATTCCTTCTCGTTCGCGCAAATGGCGATCGATCTAGATCCATAGGTTCGATAGGCGAACGATATTCACTACTTGAAGCCCCGTAGAATGAAGGCCCACGTGGGGAGAGTGCAGACTGCGGGGGAGTGTCCGTATAACGGCCGGGTGAGTCGATAACCAACTTGTTATTCGGCCGAATGGGGAGAGAAAGAGGTGTTAATTGAGAATGTAGACGTTGTTGTTCGTGCGCGGCCAAGGCTGACACAGAAGCACTAAGAGCAGACCGTCGAGGTGGGGTCCTGTTGTCAAATGTTCGCCTGGAATCCAACTTTTTAATCAACGAGCTGTCGTAGTCGTTGCTGTTCGGTCTGTTAAATTGATACTGATCGTGAGACATGAAGAGTTTCTTAGGGAGAGAATCCTGGGATCTGAAGGCAAGCCTGGCAGTTAGCGTCTCGTTTCGACTGGCATATCGCTGTAGATTTAACAAGCAATTCCTACCCTAATGATGAGATTGTCGAATTGAGACTGTGATAACCTTCGTCTCCATGAGGTCGCCCTATCCCACGCTCATTATCCGACCTACCATACGGCGGCCGATCTTGTTCCAATTCTTGTCTCGTGCTATCCCAGCTCGCATTGGAATCAATCGAAGGAATACGGTCGTGTCGAGTAGGAGCCGGTTGGCCAAGCCCAGGCAGGTATTTTGGAGGAGGTAATGGTGGGGGTGCATCGTCTTCGGCGAGACGACCCCTATTAGATATCGGCATAGGAGTAGAAGAGGCTAGAGAAGGTTGGTATCTCGATTGCATATGAGATCGGCCCGGACCTCCATAATGATCGAAGTGGCTCGACCCCTCGATGTATATGGCTGGCGGAGAGCCTCCCGGCTCCCTTGGAGCGCACCTCGGGATATCCATCCTGTATTCCCCCTTCCGAAGACTCGAACAAACAAAGCTGAATTTGTTCGACGTAGGCCAATGACAGGGTTGCCACAGCTTAGTAGTAACAGTGAGTAGCTGAAGGTATGTGGAATCCGTATGCTATTTTGCCGAGTCGAACGAATAGCGGACCGAGATTGGGTTAGAGCATCTGATGGGCTTGTGGAGCTGGCAAAGACGGTGTACGGGAAACCGACAATGGCGCAGTTCTGAATCAAGAGGCGGGATGTCGTAAGGATGGCGGTGGCAATATTCGAGTCGGCAGGGCCGATGTTATCTATGTGGAAGGTTGCGAAATCTGCGTGTTGTCGGAGACTCGTACTTCAGAACTAGAAGATCGTGCGAGGGTATTCTAAAATAGCAGAAAAACGTAAAGCGTCATAATAGTAGTAAATATGTAAAATATAATAACACGATGATAATACACCGAGATAGGCCCAATGGAGAAAGAAACCGAAGCAAATACAAGAAAGTTAGGGCCTCTATAGAAAGTAGTCGAGGGTAAAATCGAGGGTCGAGATTCTTGTGTTTCTTGTCATGAAGCTCAGCTCAGCTCAGCTACAACCTTTTAATGGATGACAAGAGGAGGATATAGCTGGATACTAATAAAAGTTGGGCGAGTAAGTGGTATGTATCTTGTCGAAGGAGCTTTGCTTAAACTAGTTGTTGACCAGTTGTTGACCAATCTTGGACCAATGGTTCCAATTTCGAATTTGGCCCCTTGCTCTTTTTGGTACTCCCTATGATGAATATACGTAGAGTTCGGGCGAGTATAAGAACTGCATCTGCAAAGGGGTGGATGAGGAAGAAAGACGTATATGTGTGTGTGTGTTGTTGGTTAGGACCGAATATGAGACGACGAGGTGAGTGATGTAGAAAAAAAAAAGGTTCGACCTAATACTCGCAAGAATCCATCCACAACCTTTTCTTTTTTATTTTCTATCTCTCACTCTCACTCTCTCTCTCTTCTATGAAAGGGTTACCAGAAAGTTGAAGAGGGGCGACTTAGGTGCATATTAAAACTAGATTCGAGAAGGACTAACCCGCAACATAGGAAAAGCCCTACAGTCTCTACTTACCTAGTCCGTGTGTGGGTCCTCAATTCTCTCAGCCCTTCAAGAACAGGGATACCCTCTAGCGCCTTACAGGGTGGTTCATACTTATAGTGGGGCCCTAGGTTAGGGCTGGTCATTAAGGTACCTTGCCCGTTGTACTACAGGTGGGTCCTCCGCTGGACCAGGGAACGTCAGGGGGGTGTATTGAAGAGACTAAAGGGAAATGGTTACTTGGTTACTTGGTTACGTACCAAGGGGTGGGGGAGGGAGGTCTCAGGGTGTGTATCGAACAAGAGCTCTTCCCTCGTCTTTTCGTCGTACCCAGTGTACCTGGGAGTACGAAGTACATTGTATACTTTATACCTCTTCGTACCTAGTAGCATTACATAGTATACCCGTACCAATGCTTATACCCATAAATGCAGTGGGTGGGATTGATGCGACTCCCAGCCCGGCACAGGGCTGCACTACCTACAGGCTACAGGCTACAGCCTGCCTTTTTTTTTTTTTTTTTTTTTGTTCCCGCTGAGAAAAGGCTGGATCTAGAGAGTTGGGGTACACGTTACTAAGGAGTAGAAGTAGGATATAGGTAGGATATGTAACCCAGGCGTACATGTATACCTACCTAGAAATGTTATGTACGTTGGTTTAAGGGTGTACTTTGTCACATTCGTACATCCATTTAGGTATTTATTTCATCTATTTACCTAAATACCTAAATACCTAGCTTATGATATAATTAACTAGTAATTATTTTTTTACGTGGTTGCGTATTATGTTAGGTACATGATGTATAAGTGTATAAGCTAAGTAATTTGTGTTGATGACTCCGGTAATTGGTAATAGTATACATAATACTCAAAAGCGTCATCTATGTTACCTACTGGGTAATTAACTCCCTACCTCCTACCTACCTACCTACCTACCTAGTATATACCAACAAGTCCTTCAGCAAAAAAAGCCAGAGGCGAGGATGTGGGTGTACCCGCTGCATGGCACCCGCCTTGCGGTACTACGTAACCGACACCCATTTTAACGAAATAACAAAAAGATGACGCTGTCTGCACACCTCTAGTCTCGCGATGCATCAAAAGATGAAGTTCCCCCCCGATAATCTTGTCCAGCTGCCACACTATTGCGTTTCTAATAGGTGTGCATGCACATACATAGGTAGTGTGTAAAGAAGGTAGGCTATATTATTTTGTAGAGTAAGGTAGGTGTTAATTATGCTCCAATCGACTTACACAGCTGTTTTGCTGTTGAGGAGATCATAGTAATGCGATGATCATCGAACGATTTGTTTTACATACGTGCCATGACCTGAGCATATACTCAGTACCTCGACCCTCACTCCCTTAATTACATTTACATCTATGCTTCTTTGGCTTTCGCGCCTTCGGTTTCTCCCCGATCTCCGCGAGCTATATCGAATTGGATATAGACTTGTCAGGAGGCGGTCTTCGGTCCGATCATGGTAATTTCGCACGGATTCAGAATAGTCCCACGTTAAACTTGCTGCCGGCAAATAGTAACGGCCGGCCATAACCTCCAAATTGAGCCTCATCGACCAGGAAAGTTGATAGTCAGGATGGAGACTTTCAGCCTTATAAAGCCTTATATAGGTAAACATATAGTTCACCACGACAGACCGAAGTCCAATGAGGCTAATGTCAATATTAAGATCGCTAATGATAAAACCCATATACTAATTAGTCCCAACATCACCAAGCGCATCTACTCATTACCGGAATGGATGCTGTAAGATTATAAGATGGTTACATAGTCGACAGACAATACGATCACGGCAAGACCCATTTGCATACATGTCTTGCGCTTGACACTAGTAAAATTACCGACCGCTACAATAGGGAATCCCTCGGTAACGTTGGTGAAATCCACTTTTACCGCCTTAGATAGACGATGCTCATTGTTTGCAACGCGAACAAGACGGAGCATGTAACAGCAAGCAAGCAACTCTTACTCTGCGACCCCAGAACCTCTCAGAGATCGAACGTTGAAATTCCCTTATCACTAGACATAACTTATATGCGCGCACACGCACGACTTATACGAATATGACTTGTACCATACAAGTATTCTAGACCGCCGGACGTAATAGGGTCCAGTCCCAACAGCGTTGATGAGAGGCGTTTTTTTTTCTTTTCTCCAACACTGGGTACATCAACTTACCGCAATACGAGTTGGCAAATCAAAGTACACACCAACTGAATGGGTAGCACACAGAAACTCTTACAGAGTTGATAAACAGCATGTGCAGGAAGCGCGCATGAATTTTTCTTACTCGACGCAGTAGAGAAATGAAGGAAATGAGAAGGTCGATTTTTGCCCGTCAGCTTCCGTCGTAAGGTTGCTGCTTTGCTATACGGGATTGTGGCTTTTCGATATACCTATGTAATAATTTTTTAACTGGCATGAGATCAGGATGGTTCTCCAGTTAGAATTCTCCCGGGACTATTTAAGCCAGCCTACATTACATACATTACATACATAGTACCACATGTAGATTTCCCAGCTCTTGCGAAGTCCCCTAATTCAGCCCTACGAGCCCTTTTGGATCATTAAGAACTGAGACAAGCTAAAGATGCCTCGGGGTGTCGTGATTGGCTTCGCAGACTCTTGCTCGACGGAAATGGTTAAGTTTGGGAAGTCCCCCTCCCTTTTCCCCTCGCTACCGCGCGGAACGAAACATCATCACGCATAACATACGTACATACATCCCATACAGAGAGAGGTGTAGATGATCTATCTGATGCTTATTTCCTTATACCAACCAAATTTCATCCTTGGGACAAATATCGTGAGAGTTACATAGGATACCAAAGATTCGGATAAGGTGACATTTCATCAACTTATTCACCGCTCATATACCTACATATCCCGCCCAGCCCATCATATTCTGTCTTTACTAACACCCGCTACACAGCATGCTGCATGTAAGTACACATGTGCGCATTTCAAAGCCGTAGGAAGAACTAAGAATAGGCCCATTCATTTCATTAACTATCAAAAACTCGTAGACAATGTTTTACTATCTCACCATATTTTTAATTGCCCCAATCGAACCGTACGCGCCCCCCCCCCGAGAGCACCTGGCGACGTTCTAAGCTGATTTATTAAGCGCCTCCCAGCTCGGATATTCATTGTTGCCAAGGTTATATATCTCAACGAGGTAGCTTCTCACTGGTTCGTTTATTTCTAGTCGACGCAATAGTCTCGCATGACCGTCCATTCCCTCTCATTTCTAAAGTCTTCAGCGCGCTGCGCTTCCCAGTAAGTTGTCATGCAATTTTGTCCCCCTTCGAGTGGTTGTTGCGCCGCCGCCGCCGCCGCCGCGTCACGTTAACCCGTAAGCTAATTTCATTTAGCCGTTTCGACACAAGACGCATGCTCGTATCTTCCCTCCGGCCTTTGCTATTTATTTATTTTTTCTTTTGTCTAATCTAGACTCGCTAAGTCGGTGTTTGGTTTATTAACCAGTGACATACCCGGGTTATTCAGACATACGTCAAGAACGGATCGAAGGCGAAAAAAGACTAAAAATAGGGAAGCTCAGGCTTAGGTAGGTAGTTACCTAAGTAGGCAATTTTTCTTATTGATCTAAAGGCCCGAGCTTGGATTGGATGCTGCCGTTCACGATCCTCTTTTAAACGTCTCGTCTACCTCCTCAAGAGCCGCCTAGGGCTAGTTTCCGGACGTACCGGGAATTGAGACTTGGGGCAACCTGGTTTGTGTCTCAGTTTCATGAACTTTCTCGATCGCTAAAACCTTGCTCTATTGCGCGTACGATAGCGCCCCATCGTGGCTAGATCCGGTCGTCTAGGTTTAGGGTAGGTAAGGTATTCGGCTATCTAATGGCTGTCTAATGATGCCCCGTGCGACAATGGCACTCTTTAAAGTGGCTAACACAACGCGTGGCGCTGAATCAACGAATCCCTCGGGAGTACGTACCCCGATTAGTGATGATATAATGATATATATATATTGATTTCGGCTTCATCATATATATAGTGTTATACAAGTAGGAAATTCGCCTCCAACTGAAGACAATATACACACACATAGGTAAGACCTTCTAAGTCGGCGACTTTTCAGCTTCGTTCCATTATTGCACTTAGAAGTTGGACTCGCGTAGGTGTCCACTTAATGCGCTCTAAACACCATCGCACTAATAAAAGTTAGCCTTTCCTGTCTTCCAGGGATCGCTAACCACCTCACGGCCGGGTTTTGATAATATGAAGATATGAGAATGTGCCACGAAATCGCCTAGAGAAATGGATCTCGGATGATCTGCTGCACAACGTGGCGTCTCGCCTGGCTACTTTGATAAAGCGTCTGTACCCTACAAGGCTTCATGTGTTGCTGAAACTGTGTTACCCCTATGGTAGGGCAACGAAAATCGATTGATGGGAATCGACATAGCCCCCCGGTTCATTTTGGTTCGACTCTCTTCGTCGCTTTTTTTTTGGCGTCCATCCTCTCCCTCATAGGTTTAGGTATCCAACCGTAAAAAAAAAGGGGACCGGGAGCTTACTTGTGTTGATGTAAGTGTGTTGTGTCAATACCGCGGGGAAGCCCACCAAGGACAGACCCAAAACCCGAAGAACAGGATACCATGTCATGCTTCATCTGGATAGAGCATTTTCTCATGTGGGGTGTGTCCGAACGAACAGTTCCGCTCTATCCAATCCCATTCAGCGTTAGCCAAGGTTCTAGAGCTCTAGTATCGTATGTACGCACGTACATTCATACATGTTAGTAACGACGTGCGCGCGATTCGGGGAGATTAGACGGTTTCACGACGGGGACTGTATTCTGACATGCTTGGAGTCTCTATTTCGAAAATTTCACCTAGTTTGACAAGATGGGCTCCATGGCATAAAGTTACACTTTGGACTCGGACATGGTAGTGAGGCGCAGATAGGGATCTAACTCTGCAAGGTTGCGCGTGCCACGTCGGCAGACGACAGGCGAGCCGCGCAACGACGGACGCAGGCACATTGTCACAGTGCAGCGACTTTGATTCGCCCCGAGCGGCACTTGCTGTTCGACACTGAAACATGATTCGTGAGCGCTCTTACGTAGGGCCGAATGGCTGCAATTAAGGCGCTAAGACGTCAAAATGCCGAAGATCTCGTTGCCACTTTGGTAATGCAAGATCTGGGAGACTGGCCGAAGCACGGTTGGTTGGATTGGATTTGGGTCCTCCGGTCGCCCGGTAGCTTCCGCCCCTTGTGCTATTCCAACCGAGAAACCCCTACCTATACCTAAACGGCATCAAATCTTTGACGATTAATGAGAAGCGGATACCTCTTGGGGGGTCCTGGGGGGGCTCTTAGATCAGACTGCCAATGCTAATAATCTCTCACGTTATTTTAAACCCTATGAGAAATTTAGGGTTTGATTATCAATAAACCTCCGGAGTGTTTCTCCCCCCTCGATCTTTGCATTCAGCCCATGTTTAGTTGGTTTTATGACATATTTTCTAGAGCTAGGGTTAAGGTCTGGAGGGTCTGGAAAAGGAGGAGTAGCTACACTAATGCGGTAATCTACACCTCAAAGGGGATACCTCCGGCCTAAACCATGCCGCCGGTCAGTGCTCTCCGCGTGGCCGGATCCCGCGAACGGGATTTAATAACATCATAGCCACATGTACTTGACTGACAGGTTAACACACGACCCATAATGTCGGAAATGCTCTAATCCGATACTTTATACACTACGATTATGCTCGCTTATTCTAAGTAGATTTCATAACAGAGAGAAAATAAGAATAAGCGGGTTTGTCTACTTAGGTACGTATAAGAATTGTTATAACCTCACGTGCTGTTGGTTGGTTGTGTTGTATTGTGTTGACATACCGAACGCTTCTTACTCATCGTCATAGCTTTAAACTAACGCAAACCATGCTGAGTCAAAAACTTCATTATAATCTTAAAAGTTCCTCTCCACCCGAGCAACGTTACTTTGATATATACCAAGGTCTTACCCCTGATTTTACGTCAGTTTTTTTCTTCTTCGGTCAAAGAAATGGTTATGTCGCGTGTCTCAAGATCTCGAAGATGGTTAAGCCCATACCATGACCAGTGCCATGCCTACGTATATTACCAAAGATTATAGATTACCAGGTAGGTATCCAGACAGAGTCCACTTATGAATCTGGTGAAAACAGCAGATAACCAGGGCCATCATCATAGTTGCGGATATTGAGTCCGCTCTTGCATGGCTGAACGGGGGGACACGATAGTATCATAACTAGTTTAGTATATAAATTAAACCCTCTCCTCCTCGCGGAATTTTGTCCGTCTGGTACCCGTGGGCCATACCAAGAATTTGGTCAAAGCTAGGTGGACCGCGCACCCCCTTATGTAAGACTTTTGACGAGAACGATCTCAAGGTCTTAAGGCTAGACATACGCGAAAATACCCACTAATACGCCACGGTGAGCAATTAAAGTCTAGACTATCCCAGTGTTCAGTGTGTCAGGAACTGTCTAGACTTAGGGTTTGACATGTCCGGCGGGCGCCCCAAAATCGTCAACTAACTTAAACCATCATCACGCGTTGCGTAGCCCACCTCCCATCGCCTAACAGCCCTAGCTGGGCCCTAGCTAGCTAGCTATGGGAAAAGGTCTCGGTGATTAGCACGACACTAATAAGAAAATTATTGTTCTTTTTTCAGCTGGGGGAATCTATCGCTAAAAGGAGCTAGTTTTAACGATTTCGGCTTTCCGGGTTCAATGAACGACGCGCGATATTTTGTGTTACGACGACGCCCTCGGACGACCAACGATAACGCGAAAGTATTCGACGTTGCTGCGTAGAGGTTATTGGTGCGTTATACCTCAAGTGTAGCTCGACAGCTCGAGGTGTACAAAATGGTTCTCTTGTTCGGGTACAATTTCCCCTACCCAACCCCTCCCCCTTTTTTTTACCTTCTCTCTACATACATAGACTCACGTTTATACATATATGAGGTAGCGTATGCAACATACTATCTATTATACCTAGTTAGATGCGCAAGCAAGTCTTTAACTGGAATAGCACGTCTGCATATGTAATACGTCCGAGTAGGAAGTATGTATTTTGTACATGGACCGTACGGGCTACTTAGACATGACCCCTAACGCACATACGCTACGTACATGTAGGCATGTATGCGTATATGTATGCGTGTAGATATGTATGTGAGGTGTATATAAGCTTGGCGCGCATGTCATGCAGCCCGAGACCTGCAAGTAACCTTACAAGGCTGCATCCATATTGAGCTTGAAATCTCGTCCCGCTCCGGACTCGGGGCAGCGCCAGGTTTGGGGGCCAAATAAACTTGACCTGCGCCAAATGACAGCAAATGTACGTACAATATACGTTGCTACGTGGGTGAGCTGCTCAGCTCAGCTACTGTACCTAACCCATAAACGAGGCGACAAGGCTGTGGCCTGATTACTAGTTTCCTGCAATCCGGCTGTATGCGGATTAACTTGACTCGTTCGACAAGAGGGGCTGGTTTTCTACTTTATGTAGTTGGTTGAAAATCCCCCTCTTCACTTTTCTCAACACAACGCTTCGTTTCCTCTTGCTGACAATATGCACGTCCCGGTCTATTTTATTGCCGAGTTCCCTACCGCGCGTGATATGCAGGCCTGTGTGGCTGTGTCCATAGAGAGGACCAACGATATTCGTCCGCTTGCTGCATATGCCATGCACTTTTTCGTCCAGACATTTTCGTCCTGCCTGCCACTCGTTGTCCCCTAGTAGTAGTTGGTAGTAGTATTAGTAGTTTTAGTAGTAACTAACTAACTAACAGCTGTCATATCTTTTTCTTCTTCTAGACGGGACAGCAACGGCGACGACAACAGCCTGGCGATCCATTGGATCTCGGCTCAAGTACCGACAGGTCCCCAATGCACCGAGACAACATACGAGTCTCATTTGTCATTACTGACGCTGCCAACCTTTCTTTCCTCTAGTACTTACTACATCGTTCCCGTTCCGGTAAACAGGAACGTCAGCCCTTTTAAGCCGTGGTCTTTTTTTTGCCTGTTCCAAAGTTCCTCACACCCCTCCTCCCATGCTTGCGGGTATTTGTCTTATCGAGTAAACGTTAAAAGAAAAAAAAATAGCTAGTTATGTAGTAGTTATCGGAATTGGTAGGTTATTTGGTCTGCTTGCTCGTGCATAAGGCGGCCCATACACACGTAACACCGAAAAAGAAGCAAATAAAAAAAAGTTTTCCTTCTTATTTTCAGTTATGCATCTTGATAGCCCCTTGCAGCAGCCCGTGTGCGTGTGATATCTCACCCGCGGAGATTCGAAAAGATGTTTTTTTAAATCGTACGCTTCTACCCCGGCTCAATCGTTATTGGCAGAGATCAGAAGAAATAAATCACATTCTATATATCGAAAACCCCGATCAAGGTTGCAAATCAAACGTTATCATATTCATCACCCTTTATTAGGATTTGGCCTCTTTAAGACGTATCACTTCTCAGCTGGCCCAACAACATCTGACAAGACGGTGTAGTAGCTCAGCCGCTATCAACGGTACTGACGTCGATGGCTGGAGCGATTCGTGTTAGGACCGTATAGGTGACCCTGCGGACAGCCACCTGTTTATCACCTTACCAGCTTTGATATGCTTTGATACGTGGTTTAGTTGAAGCTAGCCGTTCAGGAAGCCCGGCGCCCGGCGCCCTCTAATCGACGTCCGGATGTGAATGGATAAGTTTTGGGTGTCCAGTAGCATCGCCCACGCGTCCCCGCAGTGACGGCCCATTCGCCGGCTACTATAGTTGATCAGCCGGAGTAAATTGTACCTAGCTGCGGATGGCACGTTGTTGTGCGTCTAATATGTCGAATATGTTATTCACTAGACCCCTTTTCGTATGCAAAGAAACCTCATCGAACAGTCCCCTGGAGTCGTCTTCGTCGTCATGCGTGGTTACTATTGTCACTCCGACTAATTGGAGGTCGCATCACTCCAGCATCACACATCCGGAAATTCTTAATACTACCTCTTTCTTCAGCAGGCAACGCTCTTTTTTTTACCCCAGGCTTTCTCTACTCCTATCACACTCTGCCGGTAACATGGTATGCGTAACGTCTAGCGTAGCACCAAGAATGAACATAGGCCAACGGGGAAGACCCAAGCCATAGTATCGTCAACGCCACAAAAAAAAGGATGAAATGTGATGGTTTCTTAATATCGAGACGTTTCAGAGTGAGTTCAGACCGTCGCTTAGCGATTTTGCAGGAACCTTTCGCCTATCGTGATATGGCGCTTCTTAACTGAACGTGCCCCGCGGATCGAGGTCTTGTCAGGTCTTAGAAGCACAAACCACAACTTAACCTGCCCCCAAATGTAATATGCGATGACAACGCACCCTACATACATAACCACACCTGGTCCCTTGTGTGACATAGGCTACCGAGTCTTCCGTTCCCGCGGGCCACCTCTCTCCTAACCTTCCTAACCAGGAAGCTCGGGAGAAAACTTCGGCCGATTTTCCAGAATATTGATCTGCTCACTTTTTATAAAAGATACGTACCTGTTTATGTTTTCCCAAACGAGAGGCTTCGATATACTATTAGATTTTCATATAGTTATAATACAGTGTAACCGAAGATTGCATATCTCTACTGTCGCAAACGACCTTACGAGATGCACGACGACATTGCTCGGCTCGCCGACTTACTGTCCCTTAATTAATTTTCTGGATTTCCGCCTGCGATGCAGATCGTCCTTGATACTTACCCTGACCCTGCTTCTTTTGTCTTTGCAACGGGGCCAAACATCTGGCACGTGGCCAATCATCTAACTATTTCTCGTAGGGAGATTTTGGGACGAAATTTTACAGCTCAACCTGTCAAATCCACTTTAGCTGAAAAATGAGGGTTTTTGAACCTCGTTCTAACCAATCTCTCTAAAGTATTCTTACGGGGTCTGTTTCCGTTCCGAGAACTCGGTCCCAACAATGAGTTTTATTTTATTAGGTCTGCCTAGTTACTACACACCTACTAATACCTACTACTTACCTACCTACCACTACTACTCCAGCCGGGAAAATGGAAACCGGGGGGGTGATTGGGATTATCCATGTCTTGTTACCTTTTTCTTTTCTTCGCCCGGAGGATATTTGCTAGCGCACCCTGGATTTGCAAGAAAAAAACCTCCCTCTCGTAAGGCTGACCAAGGCGCCGGTATATGACAACCATGGAAACTAGAAAACAAATTGCGTGGATAGATCCTGTTCAGTTCCATCATACCCTCCCCCCACCCGCATGAGAGCTTTCCCATGTTATACCATGTTTATTCCTCCCTGCATACGATACCGGCCCTACTCTCCCAAAGTGAAGCCGGCGACAAGTCCGTCAGCGCCCAGTCAGCCTATCGAAGGGGGTCGATTTGCTTATAACAGCAACGCGCACCACCTCATCACTTAGTCTTTCTCTTTTTTGCATCCCGAACTTCCCAATCTACTTAGACTATTACCTTACCAGCTCGGATATAGTGGGTAAGGGAAGCGGCTATTTACTCATTCTAACCAAGGGATGAGTGCGAACGGTTTTGCTGACTGCGTTGTTCAGCTGCAAGATCTGTCGTTTCGACGCTAGGCCTTATACTACGGGCGCCCGGCTTACCTAGCTCATTATGGGATCGTCGTTATGCAAGGCGTCACCATGTTGGATGATGTCTTCCGTAAACAAACTAGGTGCATATGTCATTCACTACCGTGCTCCACCTGTCGACTTTTACATAACAAGCCTAATGGCTTTTTAGTTCCCCCCCAATGTTACTTAGCAAACGAGTTTCTAGCCGTCCCACCGAAGAAGACAGAGAGTGAGGAGAGGACATCCTCTACCTACATTATGTAGTGTCTATACTAGGTATACACACTTATATGTCTACACTCCCGCGTATTTTACTGTACAATACGCATAGACTTACACCTACACCTATACCTTGGTAAGGTAGGTAGTTAACTACATAATACATGGTTGATAAAATAACCGAAACAATAACCGGGGGCACTCTATCTGATCAAAGATCTTCAAGTCTTTATTTGTTGATCCAAGTGGAGCGAAGCATCTTATTTTTTTTTTTTTTTTCTCCAGTCTATATCTCCTTTTGGAGATAGGAGTTTCATCGCGCCCCCCCAAGACCCGCGGGGTTCGATTGCTTTCGCGATGCGACTATGGGGGAGTTTTTTTTTCTTTTGCGGTCTGGCGTTCTGCGGTCTGCCGCGGCAGGCAACCCAGGCAACAACAAGGAGAAATGAATAAATTGAATGAATCTCTTTTTTGGCTTCCCAGGGTCCAGGTCGTAAAACCAGGGCGAACGCTACTGGCAAAAACGCTCTGGCCCAAAAAACCCACTGGACTAGCCCCGATACAGTGAATCGTCCGCCGGTGGTATCGATGCTCAGTTCCGGTTTACGATCCTTTTCCGCGTAGAGACAGACGCATAGACTCAACTCACGTTATGTACATACGTTCGAATCCAAGCTTGATTCGTACATGTTGACTCCGGTAACTCCTCATGAATCGGAGGGTGGAGAAACTCATTATTATTATTTTTTCACATGCCTACGTAATCTCGAGACCACATTGGCACGTTAAACATATTGGGCCCCGCGGTATGGTTCTCGAAGTGGGTATCGAGAAGCAAGGGATACTCCAATAGGATCTCGTTCTCGAAGTTTGATTTACATGCCCAATATTGAGGTGCCATAGAATACTAACACATATAAGGATGCGAATTTTACTATGCGCATAGTGCATTATACCACATAATACAATATAATATTTCATAATAGATCTATTATACGCATAACAAAATAATACCCCCCGTTTATCCAGCGCGCTAATATTAGAACGGGATTAATTTTTTTGTGGGGCATCGTATTTAAAGCTTTTATTTAAAATCATAAAATTAAAATAAAACAACAAGCTTTTTATATAAAAAAAAAAAAAAAAAAAACGCGTTTAAAAATTACATATATTATATAATATATTACGTTTAATTAAATTAATTACCGTTTAATATTTTAATTTAATTTTATTAATTTAAATATTTATTTAAATAAATACGTTTAATATAAAATAATAACGTAAATTTAAAAAATTTAATTTAATATATAATTTTTTTTTATAATGTTTACAAACCGCTTTTTTTTTAAAAAACAAATTTAATTAATAAAAATAAATTAATTAAACGTAATTTTATTTTTAAAAAACATTTTAATTAAATTTAATAATATTATATATAAAAATAAATATTATTATTATTATTATTTTTTATATTATTAAATTTAATAATATTATATATAAAAATAAATATTATTATTGTTATTATTTTTTATATTATTAAAAATTTAATTAAATCAAACGCATTATATACAAATTATATAATATTATACGCATAATACCGTATAATGGTATTATATCGCATAATAAATCTATTATACGCATAATTAGCATGCCTAAACACATACATGCTAGTCTACGATTTTTAGTGTCAATTACTGGCGTACTTCGTACAATATGCGGAATCCATCCATATACATACTTGCCTACCCGGCCTACATACATACATACACAACCTAGTTACTAGACTTATAACTTGGCAAAATGAGTAGTATCGTGGCCCCTAAATCCCCATAGTTAGTGTAAATCAAGGCACACAAGAAAGAAACAAGAAAAGAAGAAAAAAGAAGGCCCATCCCGTTGCCCTGGGATCTAGCCGTCCAAGTCCCACTCGCGGAGGTCGCCTTCTCGTGTCGCCGGACCTATCATGGTTACAGCTGCCACGCCTGCTACGACCGTCTAATCATGTAGGACCTTCACAGCTCTATATCATTGGAACGATTGTACGACGCTACACCACGGCGGCGCTCAACAGCAGAGCTGACTACTGGCCTCGACCCGCTGTCGATCGTTCCCGGCTGAGAGAGACCTGATACTATGTAGTGCGTATATGTATGTATATGTATACGTATATGTATATGTGTGGTGTATGGTGTGTGTGTGCGTGCGTTGTTAATGTCTTGTGATCATATATGTATGCATGCACGTTTTGCTGACTGCAGATTCTTGTAGCCTTTTTACTTTTTCATGTTTTTTTCGGAATTACCTAAGCCTTAGTAGGCTACCTATCGTGTTCCACGACGGTGCAGAAATTTTTCGGATGTGATCGTCCTGCTACGTATAAATCATATGATATATGCAGGAAAAGCACTGCATAATTGGTAACACAATGTTACCGGGAGGGAAGAAGGGTCAAAAAAAAGTCCTACCCCGGCGGGGGCGGTAAGTCGTAACGGCTACCGCTTTTCTTCTTTTACTTTACCTCTTCCAATTTCCGGCGTCTCACGGAGTAAGGCCCGCATGATTATAACTTAGGACTCCGGACCGGGTCCGATACGAGTTGGTTTTTGGACCCGGTCCTTGCCAAAAGAAACCCCCGGAAACTCATATAGCCTATCATAGTCTCCAATATCCAGGCTTATGCTTACATCACCCCCCCGGCCTCGAAATAACTAATACGTGACTAAGACATGAAGCCATACTCGCAAAACATGGTCATGATTATTAGCTAATCCACAAAGGTTCTAACAAGGCTAACAAGTATCGTGCTGTGCCTCTGCGCTACCATTCTTATAGGAAGTCTCGGCCTGTGGATCGGGGATCAAATCTCCCAGATTCCCTGTACATCGCCGGCCTCACTCCATCTTGCTCCCGCGCCGTCAAGACCCATGGGAGTGTGATACAAGAGGATGTATTCGATATGGTACCTATAGCTGGTTCTCTCTCTAGGTTGACACCACAGACGTAGACCCTCTTGTTCTCGTCCAGAGGCGTCTACCTAACACGAAGTTTCATCTCAAGGGACGGGGCTTCCACTGCCGGCGGGGATCGAGTGCCGTACCCATGGCCCCAGTGGTAGTTGTTTGCGAAAACAAAGTACTTACCTTAGGTATACACACGGTAATCCTACAGGACGAGGTGAAAAGGGTCATCAGGAAGCTTCGCTGGAGACGTTGGATACGTTGCTCGCGTGCTTGAACCAACGAGAAGTGTGAATACACCAAGCTCCTCGAAGCATGCTCCTGTCAGACCTTGTCCGGCATTCACCGTCTGCGACGACGAGATACCCCCATAATGACTCTATGCGTGCGTTAGTCTGTGTCTCCTAATGGTTTGAGGCGGCTCTGACGCCCGCCTCCATCATCATCGTCGTCAGCGATCCTGGCTATTCCCCACCGGCTTCCTCTGCCCTACGGCGCGCGCTATTTTTAGGGGGGTGGCTATTGGGTGATGTACGCATTGCTGTCTACCTGTATTGTACAATCCGCGCCTCTCCTGCCCTGGCGAGCTAGCTAGCTAGGTAACTAGCTAAGCTCCACGAGTTCAAGTTAGCTAACTAGTGAATAAGAAGGATTGCGCTTTGTAAGGCTGACGGTCCCAGTGTGGGAACGGGCGGAGAAAACGTCGATCTGCAAGTTTCGTCTTCTCGCACGACGACGATCTAAACTGTGAAACTTGTAAACCACCTAGGCATAAGCTTGGAGGATCCGCTAGCTTGTGTGTTTGTGTCTGACCTGGCAGTGTAAATTTACCGCCTGCGCTACGACGCTAGCATATGTTCCTTGTCGTATTCGAACGACGAACGTCCGCGTTTCGGAGCCCTTGGTTTTTACAGTTTACGACAGAGCCTAAGGTGGGCTGTTCGTATGTTAGATGAGACGGTACTGGCTATGTGGGAACTTGTCTAAAGTACTATACCTGTTTACGCCTTGTATTTGTACTTCACTGGTACACACGGTGGGTTTTTATCGTATTTTGTAACTGCCTACTTGGTAGGTCCCGAACCTGGGATGTTGAGAGTCAAAAAGGCAACAACCCAATATAAGACGTCGTTTGTTAATTTTCCTAAATTATGCTAATAAGACGGAAGAATATAATACTATAACTTACTCTCGTGTAACACCAATTCATAAGAGTTGAACAGGTAACTAAATCGAATACGTCTGTAAGAGTGTGTGTTACTGATTTCGACTCTCGTGATTGAATGGACATACACCCCTGTCTGGCACCGCACCAGTTAGTCACAAGTAAGCAAACGGGGAACCCTGGATCTTCGCGACTTAATGTTTAGCATGATTACCTTTTCGTGCTCCATTCTATTTGCCTTACAAGGCGGATGGAATAGGACTTACACAAATCTCAGCCTTACCAGATAACAGACGTCGGTTCCACTTTGGGGGCGGCTAACAAGTACCTAATATAACATTTTGTTCCCATATTACACGAGGGGACACGCGAGAGCGTAGCAGCGAAGGAAAATAGCCGCCCCCAAACTGGAGACGAGAAACCGGGCTAGTACCAATCTAGACGAGTCGGTGACTTTATTAGTTCTTCCTCTAGACTTCACTCAGATATTCATCCGACAACTGACTATACGATACGAGGAAAAAAAAAAAAAAAAAGATCATTGAGTAGCGTAGACACAAAGCTGGATCGACACCTAAATCAACTAACTAAAACAATAGTTCCAGCTAGAGGCGCAATAATGGCACGTGGAGAACGGGTAGATAACGTGGCTTTTCGATCCTTTACCGCGTGCGTAGGCACGTACTTGCGTACTTGCGTACCCGGGTACTAAATCCAGATTCCTATCGAAACCGAATGGAATAAATCCAACCGGTGATGCCCGTTTACGTCTATCTGCGACCAGAACGGACTTCCGCGGCCCTTTTCCCTATATGCAACTGAATCAACTTCTCTTCCTGATCTAGATAACCATTACCTCCTACCAATTTTAACTACCGTATGCCAATTGCTACCATAACGTTAAACGATGGAGCACCTAGCAGCTACCTAGCTGTTGGTACTGGCGAGGAATCGGGTAGATACATAAAACTAACTACGCGGAATGTGAAACCTGCCGAACCCTGGTGATGGATCGCCAAAACGCATGTCTTCTCGCAGTTCAAAACGTTCGTTTTACGTGTGCATGTATAGACCTATACATATCTACGCACATGCTAAATGCGGCTGACGCCTACCCGCCTACTTGTCTCGTTTCCAATCTATCCTGAATGAGCTCCTATACCACGGCAACTCCATCCTCCCGTGTTTCTAGAAGCAAAAATTATCGTCGTGCAAACGCAGGAAGCCTTAAATCATCATCTGTTGTGTGATGGGAGGATTCGAACGGGTGGCATGACGAGTGACGAATTGTTTTTGGGGGGAGGGGGTCTTCTTAATATGTACCTAATCTAGTAAAATCTATCTACGTGCGTATAGGACCCAAGCGGTTGGTTGCGTTACGCGATGCAAACAACAGGAAGAAAAAAAAACACCAGTCGGGCTTGTCCAGGTTTAATATCTCTACACCGCCTCCATTACTCACGTCGAAAAAGCGGAATTTTCCAGTTCACCTGTCTGTAAAACCGGGATGCCCGTTCATGGCTAGACAAATAAACTGAAATCTTCCGATTAGTCAAAAGGATCGAACAATACATGATTTAGTATACATATGGATGGATAGGTGGGTTGGTGGTGGGTTGGTGGGTAGGCGGGCATTCGGTACTGGTCAAAAGGACCAAGAATGATACCCCGTTTGGGAGCTGATAGGCTTTGATAGGGCCTTGTTATGTATGTATACCTAGGTAGGTAATAGGTAACAAATGGTCCTGTCTTTTCGCATGGTTCTGTACGTCTCTAACAGCAAATAAATCCTATTCCTTCCTAGCACAAAGCAACTAAGATCAGCTAGTTAGGTGATTTCTGCACCATCATACATGAGAAACGCATAACGAGAGAACGAGAACGAATTTGATGACGAGGGGACAACCATGACGAAAGAGAAAGAAAAAAAAATTAAAATAAATAAAAAGAGGATTCTGCGAGCTGAAATCGGCGAGTCCAGCAGCCGGTCCATGTTGCTCCAATATGGTGTAGCACAAAAGACCATGCAGCCATGCGAATAACGGCAGAGCGCACGTCTAGAAACAACGCTGTACCCAGCTGCGCCGTAGGCGCGTAGGTGGGCAAAAGGATCATCATCCCTGGCTCATAAACCCTCCTAGTTCTTTCCCCAGGGCCTCGAGCCCTAGGTCGGCCGAGCGATAGCTTTTGCCTTCCTCTGATCGCACACCGCACCCAAGGGGAAAGAAATATTTGCTTGCTTTAACTTACTTACTCCTCCCCCCCCTTCCCCCTAGTTAAAACCCAAGTATGTAAATCTGGGTACGATAGGAAGGAATATGTACGGTACTAGGTAAGTAAGGCAGGGGGGTCAATGAGCCTACCTAGACCGAATACCGAACTCGTCTAGAGAAGGGAGTGGCTCTCTCTTTTCCTCTTTTACGTTAGCTTAGGAGGAGAAAAGTCTAAAGCACGGACAACCGCGCGGACAATGGGTTAACACAAGCAAAATACGTACTCTTATATCATATTACTTGTCTTAAATCCGGCTAGAAACCCCGGGTAGCGTTTGGCACTGACCGATATCTACCCGTTTTCCCTTGAAAGCACGAGCACGAACCCGTACCGAACCGAGTTGAACGTAGCTTGGCTTGCCCTTTCTTTTTGCATTGCTAGTAACTACCTAAGTAATTCATACAAACGTAATAGTACGATCCCCTAGCTATCCGGTTTAGATCCCTAGAGTTGTCGTTATACGTAGGTACATGTCTAACGTATGTAGGTATATAGACCTGTAGGGTACACATTGCTACGCAATGACTGCAAAGCAACGTGGGGGGAAGTAAGTAGGGGGGGAGAGGACATGTTTGATTTGGCCGCTTAGGGGACCGTAAACAGGTCGTATCGAAGGAAGAGGAGGGAGGAGGGAGCAAGAAGGGTTCTAGCGGGATTTACATACAAATTCGCCTTGTTTGCTGGAACCCGGGACTTACCTTATTCAAAGCTCTCTCCTGCTTCCCTCGAGTTGCCACTATAAACAATGGGAAAAAAATGACAATCATGGGTCCGCGGATCGAGAAAGCTTCGCAAAGTCTTTCCCATCCTTTGAAGCGCCATGCCGGGTCTTAAAGCCGGAGTGCGGCAAAAGAGGGATGGCACTTTTTGATCTATCTTGGGAAAATCCTTGAAACCCTAAATCTCCAGTTGTGCTCAGAGTTAGGTACGGCTGCATGGCGCGCAGATGATTTTAATCGTGGCCGCCGCGTATATTACGCACGTCAAGCGGGGCTGTTTACCACGTACTTTGGCCTTCAAAGGATGAGAATCCTCGACCCTGGTAGTAGCTAGTTGCGGGTAGAAGGTTGGAGCGATATACATAACTGCTCAGGGGTTATGATAGAAGCGTCCTGAATGTTGATTATTCTGATTATTCTATCATCACTAATTGGGACTACCTATTTTATAGTATTAATGGTATTGATAAATAAGTAACCATTATAACTATGGATTGTAAAAGTATAACGCTACCTAAACTGCTGAGGTAGATTATTAAACCAAGGATATGAGCGTTATATTATTGGCTTGGAAGTATTTGTTGTTTTGCTTGTAGAATCAGACTATCAGTCGGTACCTAAGTTATCTTCTATATAATCAGTTTTCTATACATAATATGTCAAGACTAAGGTACTCAACACGTAAGAGATCCACCTCATAGCTCTAATGAAGTTATTTTTTATGGGAATCTCATCTCATCAAGGTTGTTCACCTGTGTGGCTTTGAGGGTAACTAGTCAAAACTGATACCGTACCCAGAAGCCAATGGAAAAGCTTGAATCAAGATGGTCGATGGCTGGATCGAAATGCAAATCTAAAACCTCAACATTCCTTCGTGCTAGCACGGAAATGAAGCGTTTGATCTGATGCGGCACAAGCTAAGAGCCACGAGGTTAATAGCCGTAGGGCGTACACCTACCTAACATAGCAGCAAGAGTAGGCACCGCTTTATAGGAGGAGCGAAAGCATGGGTCCGGTGTGATTATAACCCTTCCCCAGAAGTCAAAGCTATAAGGTAGCTAGCGGCACGAGAGCGGCACAATGCCCTAAAAAGGCGTCATACGTTAAATTCTCATGTAACAGTGCAGGCTGATCTGCTACTTTGGTGGCAGCGGGTTCCACTCAGAAGCGCCGCTGTGCCGTCTATGGACTTCTCTAATTTTTCATCACGATTCTAGATAGCTCCCCCAGCTCGTCTCAGGCCGGCCAGAATGCAAGCATCCAGCATTGTGCGAGGCGAGTTAAGGCAGAGAGGCGAAGAACGCCAGATGAGATTCCCAAGCTCTACCGCCCTACGGTTCGCTCCTGTTCTATTGTTGGGGGCAGGGGCACGGGATTCCAAGTTTAGCAAACGATCTCAGACTCGGCAACGATTCTGGGGCAGTCATGAAAATTGCAAATAACCTTCTGACGGCGTCAACCGAGTATCTTCAGGGATCTTTAAAGTAGACGATATACATGGGCTCCATCTACATTTGGCCCTAATATTGGTACCGAGTAACGGGATCTATGACCCCTTGTCGAACGGAGCTTGGTTATCGCAAGCGGGCTATGTTCCGGAATACTGTTGCTAATTAGGAGATACTCCAAGGCCAAGTACCTCGAATTCGGACCAATCCAAAAAAGACCGGCGAGTCTAGAGCAGATCCTATACAGGTGATGACTACTGGGGGATCAATCTTGGTTATGAGGAGGGTCTCGTTATGTGAACGTTCAATGTTATGACACCCGGGGTGAGCTAAGCATCTTGGTTGACCTTCGTCCAAATAACCTCCTGCATACAATGAAAGCACATTGCTTATTCGACTAGGATAGGTTGGTGTAAGGCTGGGTGACTGGCGGGTCTTCTGGAGAAGCCAACGCAAGTAGTGCAATAACAACATAATCAGTCTGTCTCCATAATTAGTTGTCATCGCCAAGTAGCAAAACAAGAGTTAGTATTGGTAAGCTACTGACAGCAAGCGGTATGTTGGCGGGTTTTATCAAGGTCATCGCAACTTACTGGGTGATATCTTGTGTAATAGAGGCCCGTAAGTACAAGCTAAGTTCTTGTTACTCGATCATTACGTTCTTGGGTTAGAATAGTCCAAATTTTGAGCAGTTATTTGACAGTAACTAGAATTAAATTTGCTCTGAATGTAAAATGTCTAAATCTATTCTGTAGTTAGCCAGAGCAGGGAACATGGAAACGGTACCATTCTTCTAGGAACCATAAACTCGACTAGAGGACTTGAGCTGTATATTTTAAAGGCATCCTTTGTTCTACAGATATGTATATAGAGTTGTCCCGAAAGAGGACAGTTCTTAAGATCTCAGTAGTTGACACACAACTTTATACCTCCTATGTATTGCGTCTGAGTCTCCTAATTGCTCATGTAGTTTTCATATCATAAAGCCCATCAGGGAGTTGAAAGCCTCTCCCTAACAAGGTGGAATACAAATAAACGTCCTCTAAACTCAAGATGCCCCAGGAGAGCTCATAGAGCCTCAAGAAGGATGCTATATCAATCTCTCCTCAGAAATTGTCACGAGGTGGAACTGAATAGCAAGGAAATAACTTTGTTATTCCCCAAGGCACCCTAGTGTAGGTAGGTACCTAGTTATGGGAGTCTATGGATGTATACCTCATAGTGTCCTTTGTTTTGATGTCCCATCCAGAACCTTACTAAACCCTCTGCCTTCAACATATAGGCATCAGAAAGTACCACGTAGACTAGATATAGGATTCACCAGTTTCTCATCAGATGACTAAACGTCACAAATATCCATAGAAGCCATATCCAGTCCAAGTGATACTTAGCCCGACCAAGAACATCATGCATAAGGACTACTCAAGGGACAACACTGCGATGTTTGGTAAGAATCTATCAGTATTATTCGGCACTGTCAAGGGTCTCAAGCGAGCCCACCTAGGAACAAAGAACAAGTTTGGTATGTATAGCTCTGACTTCAGAGTTATTTTGGTTAGAGTTTCTCAGGGAAACAACTTCGTTGTTTCCCTACCTTTTGCTCTACTATGTGTCAGACATGAAAGTGAACTCATCTAAATAAGAATTTAGGTTTGACCCATGTGAAGGTCGTCATATATTTACAGGCTCCCTAGGTACCTTAAATACACACGCGTGCTCCTTACTTTCCGTTAGTGAGACTCCTTACGACCGCCTTCTGCTAATGGCTGATGAGATATGTTTTGATTTAAAGAGGTCTTACCGTATACGTGAAGGGAACACTTGAATCAAGACTTAATTAATGAGGGAGGGAAAGGAGGCAGAATAGGCGCCCCTGATTTACACCTACAGTTAACGGTCCCAGTGTTCATCCGAAACCACCATTACAAAGGATTTACTTCGTTTCAAGTATTACCAAAAAATAACACGTTTGTGTATTGCGAGAAGTCATAGCTAGTGCAAAGGCAAAGGCACTTCTTTATGACGAACCCTCATGGGGCCATGAAAGAACTAATTACATTATGTGCATCTTAAGACGCCTAAGTGAAAGTCATCGCAAAAACATCGCAAAGAATGGCCTGAACCAGTGATTCTATAGAACCTCGTAGATGAGAGTCAAAGAAAAGCATTATGGCCCTAATGTCAGTTGGTCTGACGTGTTCTCTCTTGCTCCGTGAACTCCTTTCTCCTGGACTGCAACCACCTCAAAATCAATCCGCGTGAATGCAACGCCATGCTCCTTACTTCTTGTACTCTGCTGAAATTTTCCTGTCGTAAAACACCGCGAACCTTCCTTTAGTCGTGACTTCGTCAAGTGAAAAGGACGTATTTTAGGAAATGCAAACCCTCGTCCCTGTTACGGCTTCTCCGTAACCCTTAATCATTGTGCGGGTAGAATGCGTCATCATCCTCCTGAGAGAAGCTCTTCGCCTGTTCGTCAAGAATTCTCTGGCGGGCATGTCTGTCAGGGTGCGGCTGCGGCTGCGGCTGCGGCTTCTGGGGAGCCATATTGTAAGCAGGATTGCCCATCTGCATCTGACCTGTCTGCTGCTGCTCCATCTGAGTCTGCTGACCCTGGTACTGACGGTCTCGAGCCTGCATGGGAAGGTAGTACTTATTGAATGTCGGGCTGCTAACCATGTTCTGGCGCGGATCCGTGACTATCTGGCGACTGCTGGGGACAAGTCCCGGAGGGGGTAGCAGGCCAGTACCTTGTCCTCTGCCTCCGTCACCTCGGGGGCGGGTGGGGGTCTGGGAGTTGGGATGACCTTGTCCTTGCGAAGGCGGAAGTACAACTCGAGGTGTATTGGGGCTTACGGTGCTGTTCGGCATCGTCTGAGGCTGTTGAGAAGGAGGTGCGTAACTTCCGGAAGGCACCTGGGACCAATAGTTAGGGATTCCTGGGACTGAGAAGTGTTGAGAGTTGGAACCCTGAGGCACAAAGGCGGGAGACAGCGCTAAATAATACCCGTTAACTTGAATCAACGGAATCGATCGTATATTAGCTGGGCTATCGTTACCTTGCTGCCCGAAATGGGGATTAGGAACCCCAAACGGAGGACCGGGAGGCTGGTTCGCCGATACATATCCTGTAGAAGGGTTGACAGGCCTTGCACCTTGCGCCTGTCCGGCTTGGTAGGCAGGGTAATTATTGGGCCCAGTGTAAGGGAAAGGCTGAGCGGAAGCCGAAAGTGCAGTTGACTTTTTCTTTTCGCCGCTGTTGTTGGGACTTGCTTTGGCGTTGGCGTTGGGGTTGGCGTTAGAATTACCCTGATAAGACATCTTGATCTATGATCGATGACAACGTTGTCGAGATGGTAGGGCAAGATAAATCGAAAGAATCGACGAAAATAAAATAATTAAAGTGTATCAGCGATAGAAACGAGTGAATTTATTAAAAAGGAAATGAAAAAAAGGCCGAAAAGGTTGGTCTGAGTCGACGATGAAGTGACTTGTTGTCGGCGATGAAGGAATAAGAAATTTGTGCAGAGAAGAGAATTTAGATATCGTGTGCTATGGGGAAGTCTTTTATGTTTACTGGGCGGTAAATAAAAATGTTAGAAAGGGTAACTGCCGACTTAAAAGGAAATACAAAAGGAAATAGCGGTTGTCAAGACGAGCCAAAATGCTGTCCCATCGTTCTTTCCTGTTGTTAGGTTAGGTAGGCACGAAGATGCGTTTCTAACTAGCGTGTGCTACTGAGTAGTCACGGCAGCAACGCCTTGGGTAATGCAAAGCTGCTATCAGTGAATAGGTTAACTCAAGGCAGGTACGAGGTACCAAAATTATGGTTGGCTACCTAAAATCTCCTAGCGATGCAATCGAGACAATATCCAAGTTACTTCTCCAAATGTACGCTTGCTCAAGTTCCGCAAATTAGGGCGGCGTCTACAAGATATATGAAGCAATCTGTCACTTTTGGCAATGTAAATGCTGTCAGAATATAAGCCGAACAGGACAACGGCATTGTTTCGCTTTAGAACCTCTAATCTTAGTATCTGCTACATATTTTGGGTGTGCACAAAGTAATATTTCCTTTGTTAAATGTGGCATTAGTCAAAGTCCCCTTTTCCATCCTGCCATTGATTAGGTACTCCAATACAAATAGCTAAGTCCTTTATCACCAATGATCCTTGCTTGGGATGGGGGACATTTCATGGTAGGTGCCTGCTAAACAAGCCGAATACCAAGGTATGTATAAAGGTGAGCATGAAGCTGAAAGCGGATGTTGGTTATTCATCAAATGAACCTATGATAAGTTGTGCTACAAGAGGAATCTAAACTTAGACATGACCGGGGGTATCTAATCTTCAAAGTATCAATCGAGTAGGTTTGCTTCTTAAGGGGTAATACATAAAGGGGACAAGGTAGGTTTTAAAACTCTTGTAAATATCTCGCTATGTTCCCTATGTGCACTATCGTGGGCACACCCCAAATAGCCAGATCAGATAGACGCAGTATTACCATTATAGGGCCATGTTCATTTGACAGTTGTATCGGCCCCTGCTGCCTTAGACCATTATCTGTCAAGATATATTGCCACGCGGTGGGAGTCTACTAGCCTCGTGGCCGAGGTTACCCGCTTTAAATTCCTCCCTAAGGACTTCGGGAGTATTAGTCCTCACTGGCATTTGCGCGTCCCTATAGAGCCAGTACGGTGAACACACCATGGGCATCAACAACTGTTTTATCCACGTACGGGGATTGCAGGGGGCGGCGCGATCCTCGTGTCGAAGACCCTCCGGTCAACGGCCTTGAAATCGAATATTTTCTCCAGCTCCGCCTTCACAGCCAAGAGCTCGCTATTAGCCTTCTTCACCTTTTCCGGCTGGCTGTCATCCACGACGTTCAGTTTTACGTTCAACACCCATTTCTGCGCTGGATCCACCGGCCGAAGGTCAGCCCACGGAGGAAGAGCAGCACGTGGTCGATCTTCAGCTTGCTCTCCCGATTGTTCGTCCAACGGTGGGAGGCGGTAGTATCTACTGAAAACGAACTCGACGTTCTCCCTGACGAATGAGTAGCTCTCCTGGATCATCTCATTCTTGTATCTACCAAAATTCATCAGTGCTCCAGTCCCATCGATTATCTGGTTAAAGCAAAGGCAAAGCATACTGAAAGCCATTGTCGGTAAGAGCCGTAGGCAGACTACTCTGCTCCGGAATCTCGATCTTCTTTCTTTGTGTCACGGGCGTGTCTCGAAGGGGGTCTGGTAGATCTGTCCACCGCAAAGTGCCAGGGAGAGCATTGAACTCCATATTCGTTTCTTTCCCAAAGTCCCTATCTGGCCCAACCTCGTAGGCCAGCTGAATAACATACGAAGACCGGCTCAACTGGCTGCTCAAATCCTTCCAGAGTTGTAAAAAGCGCGATTGCTGGAACGCACGCGTGACTTTGAGAGGCTTCGGTTGTGGCTGGCCGTGAAAGAATAGAATGCGATGGACGGCGTGACGAGCAGTCATCCACGTTAATCCTTGCAAGACTGCGCAAGCCATTGCGAAGTCCGAATCCTTGACGGATGCGGTAAGGAAAAGTTCCTTCATTTTGCCTGGCCTTGGCACCACCTTTCTCGACTGGATTTCTCAAGAAATTAATTCAAGGATCGAAGAGGTGCACACGTGATGAACTTGCTTCTAAGATTTGAAGTAAGAATTAGGCTCGTAAATAGATAGAGCGAATTACCTAAATAAAGAAGCAGAGTTTGTAATGGATGTATGTGGCATATACCAAGAGGTTTTAGAGTGATGCTGAAGTAGAGGTTGAAGTTGAAGCTTTGAGTTATGACGGCCCCGCAAACACCTGTAAAGGGCTGACATCACAACAGAGCTAGGTACCAATGCAGTACCTGAACTACATATGCACGTATTAGCCCCCACTTATAACCGACGTTACACAAGCCTTGAGCCTCCCAGCCATTGAATCATTATTCTATGATCACCAGTGTTTAAAGCGACATCATAGAAGAAATCTAGACACAGGAATTTTTGGCTTGTAAGACAAGAAGTCTTACCGTCAAGCCTTTATTAATATCTACTATTATGGTCACTATTCAATAGTCCCTGCGAAAGGAAAATACTTGCTACCACAATCGTATGGTTCGGCAGAATCAGGTGAAGAACTTTTCATTTAACATTAATCATTTAAAAATGAGCGTGATTCGGTGAATCAAGCAGGTATCCCATATCTATATCGCCGCGTCATCTTACACGTCGAATCTCATCCGCTCATCATACTCAATACACCACAGCCCATGCTATTACCCAAATTCTCTTACCAAACCGTGTCCCATACCCCTTTTTCTGCTACCAGTGAAGCAAACGCTTCAAGCCTTATTTATACATTTAAATCACACGACCCTTGACCTGCTTGAAGTCCTTGACTTTAATGTCTCGCCAGACAGCAACAGATACAAGACCTATAGCAGTGATAGCCGTAGCGGCAACGAACATCCATCTTAAGCCATCGCCATAGGCTAGAATAATAGCATCTCGGGTCGGGGAACCCATAGGGTATGAGAGCTGGACCGGAAGCTGGCTATAGATATCTGTGAGGTTCGCTTGAGATTCCGGAGGCAGGTACTTGGCTAGTGCCTTAGGGAAAGTGCCTGTCCAGATGGCCGCGGATATGGTACCACCAATCGCACCACCGACGCTACTAAACATACCCTCCATAGCGAGGACGACGGCAACGTGTTGATGAGCCGCTGCGGCCATAACTGCCATTTGCTCGCCGATAACACAGGCACCACCAGCGAAGGCATACAGGATTTCGCACATGATAATCCAACCGATGTAAGTGCCGGGTTGTCGGAAGTGAATAAGCAAGCCAATGCTGAGAATTGTGACTGGCACACCAAAGTATAGAGTAATCCACTTGAAGCGACCAGTCCAGCGGATCAGGAAACCCACGATGAAGGAAAAGAAGCACGACCCAAGACTGTAGATGTTGCCGATGTAACCAGTTTGGGTCACGTTAAGGTTGAGGACAACCTGGAGGAAGGAACTGAAATAGGCAGTCCAGATATAATACTCAACGAATAGAACAGCGGAGAGAATGCAAGCACCGAGAACGGTTCGATCTTTGAGGAGTTCCCAAGGCAGAAACTTGACTGGTGCAAAGAATCTCTCCCAGACCACGGCTCCGATAAGAAGTAATCCACCAAAGATGATCAAGCAAATAATCATGGGGTCCTTCCAGCCGTAGTATTGGTAGGAGTAAATGTTGAAAGGAAGCAAAAAGAGCGCAAAGCCACCGGTAACAAGGATAAGGCAAATAACGTCGAACTGCCAGAAATAATATTTGATCGATTCCCACGTTGTACGACCGCTAGGGGTTTGGATAACAAACCCAGCCTTCTTTGCCTTCTGGTAGTTCCAGGTGAACAAGAAGAACAGAGGAAGACACATGATAGGGGTAATAATGGAGAAGATTCCGAATCCCCATCTCCAGCCAACGCCAGATAAGACACTCTGGGACATGGGAGCGGAGATCCAGACGGTAATAATATAGGGAGACGAGATGAAGGCCAACATCAGGGCTCGGTTCTTCAGGTGCGAAGTATCGGCGATGAATACAGAGAGGGAGTAACTAACTCCATTGTATCTGAAAGGGTTAGTACACGTATTATGAATGAAGGAATGGCGAAGGTATTTTTAACTTACCCAATCCAATAGAAGACCTGGGCAGCCGCATAAGTCTCGACGTTGTTGCAAGCTGCCATCATGACGAGCCCAACGGTCATTAAAAGGACCACAACCAAGAAACCCTGGGGTCGACCCCAGATATCCAAGATTTTCGCCAAAGTAAGTTTCGAAACACCACCGAAGATACCAGACATGACACCCGTAGTGGCAGTCAACGAATGCAAAGCAAAGCTGCTAGTAACGTATGGGGTTAAAAGAGACGACATGCCCGATTGCATAGAGTCAACGAAGTAGATGATCCAGATACTATTGACATTGTTAGTTCACCAATAAGACATGCAAAAGGGCGAAGCGATCGAGTAGTGACTTACAAGACATAAGCTAAAATAAGATTAGACTTCGTCCAGACCTTGGTCGTGGCCTCAATTTTCTGTACGCCGGCCTGGGCATTGCTGTCGATGGCGTCGATATCGGTGTCGGTTTCGCTATTCCGAGGCTGATTGTCGACGACACCAACTTCCTTATCGTTGGCTGTGTGTGATTTCTCTTCCACCGGCACCTCGGTTGGGTGGGTGAACCGAGCGAGCGGACCTCTCATCGTGACAATCGAAGATTCGAACAACCTTATTCGATCAAGTGGTATCTCTAACTTGATACAAAAAACAGCGTAGCAACTTCCGTTGACTGGTTATCGGCGATGATGAACCAGTCGCGTCGTAGCTTGGGTGGTGGTCAGCAATTTAAATAATTGCCAATGCACGCCAAGGGATGAGTTATTATCTACTCTTATATATACGTAAGGATATATATAAAGAGAGAGATCTATTCTCGGCCGAGAAGTGCAATGAATGCTGGTTGAGCAGATGAAAAAAGAGAGGTTTCTTGGGGTGATTAGTCCATCCTTTTATTTATCAGATGGTCTTTTTTTTCGATCAGGTAGGTGGACCTACCCTACCGGAGATTGATAAGTGGAAAGAACCCTGGTTAACCTTGATCTCTGGGTCTGGCCATGCCGCCATGAGGGAGTAACAAAGGTGACTAAAAAGAGTGGGGAGTGTACTAGTATCACAAGCAGGAGTGGGTGGCAGCTATGGCAAGACCGAAAGTAGAGACTTACATAGAAGGCAGGTAGATCCAGTAGGTATAGCTAGTATAGTACGATTCGTACATGATTCGCAGTTTTTAGAAACATTGGAAGCAATGGTCATGTAACAATCCCTTGTCTAAAAGGGTACACTCTTTACCGAGCGCTGCTTCGAAATTAGGAAAAATTAGGAACAAGCCATGCCTTGAAAAATAACCCAAAGAACATTCAATTCCACTTTATTTTGCTCAGTTTTTTCCTCAGTAGATTACGTAAAATCATCCCATAAATCATTCGTATTAGGTATACTTAAGCTGAGAAGGGAAGTCTGGACAAGGTGAAAGTTGCGACTTGTGGCTAGTCGTGAAAAAAAAAACAGCTCCGAAGAGGGAAGGTTCATCGGGCATTCCAGGTTGAACTAGAGACCCACTATGCATTCAAGGGACCTGGCTTGACCAAGCTCGATTGGGTGCGCTAGCCGATTGAAATGGTGCCAGTGCAGAAAGAAACGGGGACGCTAGCAGAAATTATCTTATCAATCAGTGACCATCAGCCGAGGATCGAAAGCAAAAACATGACCAAACGTGAACTAAACGAAGACTAAAGCTATACACCAGAAAAAAAAAAAAAAAAGGATCACATCCTCGATCTTCTTAGAGCATTCCAATAGTTCGGCTAACATTACGTCGAGACCGCGCCGGGTGGAGACTTGAGAGCAGTTTTTGACGTTGAAAGATCTACTTCAGCTTTGAGCGACTTTCCCTATGACCGTAAAGCGGGCGGACTAATCTTTCCTCGAGGGTCCGCCTTGGCCGCCTCCCAGAGGCAAGAATACCATGTGGCTAACTGGAATTTGAGATCCGGTAAGGCGAATCAGCTCCATGACATCAAGAAACCCCAAGCCAAAGCTGATAACAAGATGCTATCTGGTGATCACTGTTTATTATAGGTATAGGGCATCTACTATAGACAATATCTGTATGTAAACTCGCAGTAGACAGCCCTACTAAACTGACTAACTGACTAACTGACGACAAGCTTCTTAAGCATGACTTGGCATCTAGATCAATTCCTGAATCTTTCAGAAGCCAATAATGATTCATTCGATCCGTTCGAGATCCTCTGGAGGCCATGATGATGTGTAGTAGCGCTGTAACTTGTTAGGCTTGCCAAGCTGTTCTAAGTTACCGACTGCTCGTTACCGTTTTTACTTTCATGTGAGACTAAGATGCAACAAAAGAAATGGTGCCGATATCGCGGCCAGAATTTCGGAGTAATCGATGTCGTGTAAGCAAGCCATCAACGAGGTTACCACCCTGTCTCTGATTCGCGCTATCACGAAAACCCACCACCGAGGATTACGTGTACTACCTTCGTATGTCAAATGATAAATCCAATGTGCAAACACAGCAAGTCTAGGGAACGGGTATGCAATGCATATGCAGATATCTAATCCCCGTCACGTCTCCAGTGGTGTGGACTGAAGTAAATTATCAACATGCTTCACCTATACTAATTGGGCGTTTTAGTTGTTAGCTGGGCGGAGATTCCAACCTTATTCGAACAAAGTCACCAAGAAAGAAAAAGAAAAAAAAGCAAGTGCACGGATCGCAAGGATAGAGTTCCTAGTTACATAAGGTCATAACCCACAGGCCCGGACAGCCCAGGGGAGCCTCTTTCCTTGGCCCGTGCACTAGAAAAATCCATTCCACGTGACCATTCGATTTCCTGGCTGGATCTAACTTGGCCCTCTTTTTCTTACGAAAAAAAAGCTTCAATTTTTGGCCCACGCGCGCGATCTTTTCGATTGACGTTGACGGCCCCAAGTACCTACCTAATTCAACGAAACCGGGCAAAGGAAGAAATACCGGAATTCCAACTACCGGGGGGTTTTTTTTTCGATCTCTTTTTGCCAAAGATGTCGGCGTCACAGAAGCCAATCCGCCTCCCTCCGTTGAAGGTCCTCCGAGTTCGCAACCCCAATGGCCAGAGGGAACGTCCTTGCATGGGCCTCATGTCGTCAGTCCTAGGTATGCGCAAATAGACCTTTCTATAGAATTATGATGTCAATGGTTTGTTTTAATATTTTGTACGCAAACTAATTCAATTGCGATCTTAGCATGCTGGGCCTCTGCGGGATATAGCACTGCCGGATGTGCGCAGGTCGAGCAGGCCTTACGGAATTGCATGGATGGTCCGCAGCCGTCAAAACCCAAGAGTAGCGAGGTCAACTATCACCTTGCGCGATTCAAGGATAGGCTTACGTACCCGCAAAAGAAGAAGAGATGATCGTCCCTATACAGAGAGACAGTGGGTGTGGCGACTGTCGGCTGTAGCAGAAAAAGCTACTGCGTCTTATTAGATCCTGACACATCCCAAACGAATGTACGAATAAATATACTTCCACTTCTTCTGTACGATCTGGTGGAAGAAATACGGGATGAACGAAAAACTCCTAGTGTCGAATCATGAGCCGGCGTTCCAGGTTGATTTGAGAAGGGGAGTCCCGAGTATGATGGCCAGTAACAACCAGTTGATACTGTAAAACGTACAATTAGGTTAAAGGGATGCCTATTTAGGGGGTAATAGGCATTTACAATCAGATGCGAGCTTAAGCACACGATTGAATATAACGTCATCTATGGACAGGCTATATCTTGAAAAGGCCACTGAATATTAAACCAAGCGTATCTATATATAAGCCATATATACAAATCAAAAGAATACTAGCCAGACGGGAGCCCGTTGGTATCTTCGGGCTTTACCTATTTACAATCCCTTCAGCTAGTCTGTGGAAAATTGCTAAAAGCGCTGGAAAACCGAACAACTTTTTCCATCCCCCCTCCTATACCTTTAGCTAGAATCTTCAGCTCCCTCTTTGCTTCCACTCTTGGCGTCCTAAGATGTGTGCTTTTAGCACAGGCAGGGCAGATGCAAGCTCTGGTAATTGCTGCAAGTCCTGCCCGCGGGCGTGTCGCTCCCCATCTGCAGGTACACTTGCCAGTAGTCGCCGGTGAGCTTGCAGACCAGGAAGTTGAGCTGGCGGCCGTAGTTGCTACCCTGGCTCGTGATGATCGTGTCTCCCTGTGACGTAATTAGAAACATGGAGCCTTCCTCTACGTAGGTAGGTAGGTACGCTATATGTGGAAAAAGTAAAGTAAGTACCTCGAGTCCCCAGGCGTCGGTGACGGTCGCTTCCGCGAACGTCAGCGTCTTGTACGAGGTCTGGTCGTTTCCGATGTTCAGGAATAGCGACGTGTTCACGCTCTGCATCCAGCCCCCGATGTTGAAGTACTCGCTGCTGTGCTCGGGGCCCATTACCGGTATGGTGGCTGCCCGAAACGTCGACGGTTAGTTCCACATCTTGTGTTGAATATATAGAAACCATAGAGAGAGAGAGAGAGGCAGGGATAGAGGAAAAGGGGATAGGGAAGAAAACATAAAAGACTGAAGGGGAAGCGTACGATCCTCCGGGTAGGCTTGTAGATAGTAATGGAAGATAGGCGACTGCACAGCGCGGATCTGCTCCGGCTTCGCCAGGGCCACCGGGATCGCCGCGGCAGCGACTAGAAGGAGGTTGCAAGCAAGAGACGAGAGCATCTTGATCTCTGTCTTTCGGTATGGGCTCCGAATCTGATCGACGGGGAGCAGCTGGCTGGTTATTAATACCTAATATAGGTAGGCAGGTAGGTATGCACTAAGATGGAGCAGCGGCAGGAGTATGTATAACCAAACAAGCAGACAAACGAGAAAAGTCGTTTTACATAAAGCTATAAAACCAAAACTACGGAAAACCTGGGATGGTGACGGTAAGTGATCTTCACAGCGGGCTTTATAGGTGGACAATATATATTTATACATACATAGGTATATACCTACCTGTATATATATATATAACAACACAACGTTTCTACGAACGCCACCTGTTTAATTTATACGGCTCAACTGTATCCCCCCAAGCAATGGAACGCTGCATACCTATAAATAATCCAGAAGCAGGGTAGAAGGAGGAGAACAGTATATGGAAGTATACTAATTTGGCTGAGAAGGGAGGAATAATAAAGAGCCAATCGGACGAATTAGGTAAAATGCGGAAGACTATGTCCGTTAATACTCAACCTCGTAGGACGGGCCAAGCAAAAAAAAAAAGAGCTGGCCGTAGGGCTAAGTTCGAGACCCAAGAGATACATCACATGTTTAGAACCTTGAGGATACTCTACTCAAACAAGTAATGTAGATCAAGAAAAGCTCCGAATATGCATATAATATAGAACGCAGAAAAAAGGCTTGGAAATCTTCGCATCATTCCACCTATATATAAAGTAGCTGGCTGTCAAACTCTTACTCCTTTAAACACTCTGGGTCGGAACCCGCTAGTGCATTTGCCCAATGCCTCGAGGCATCATGGCCTTCAACTACGTCATGTCGGATCTGCATTACACCTTTAGTTTGAAAGTCCTAGGTTTACTCCCCGACTATGCTATAACAATCCTCTTGCTTCTCTCATGTTTGCGAAGTGAGACGCGCGAAACAGCAGAACCGCCATCCATTCTTAACTAGCGCCGACCCGTGCAAAGGTTATCAAAAGTGGTCAAAGTCCGAAATACCTGATTATCCTTCTTATGGCTTCCTCTATGGGGCTAGTAGCCATGCTACCCAACCCGGTAAAAGCCCCTGAATCTCTCATTGAATGCTTGTCCCGTTTCACAACGGTAATGATAGTCGGATGTCTTGTAAATATGAGATTCGAATCTGGCCAAAAGTGGTTGCTCACGAAACTCCCCAAAATGGCTTTGTGACGGATGTGTATCCATAATGATCGACAATTTTTCTTTGTAGCACTATTGCGTGCGAACGAATGTAAAGCCCCTTTTCATCTGGCAAGGGCCCAAAACCAATCCACATGTGACCGAAAAACAGGTCTGGTATCTAAAATATGTGCAAGAATCGTAAAGTCATAAAATGAACGTTTGATGGCAGATCCGAATGGGTAAAAAGTGGTATCGAAGATTGGCCTGTCTGCTATTAGGGCACTGGCATACATCAATATCAATGCAACCAATGTCGAGATTATGTCTAGGCTGTCCGTGGAATGAAATTATCGCCGTATTAGTAAAAGTGTCGTGTTGAACTCTTTCGCGTACTTTTGCTAAGCCTCGTGTAAGAAAAAAGCTCAACTTGTTTCTCCGACGCAGAAAAGTTCTATTTCTCCTACGCCGCCAGAATAATTGCGCGCTCCTTCACCCCACTCAGAGAATGCGATTTGAATGTCATCGTCACTTTCAATCGTTACAGAATCCCCATCTTCATCGCGATAGCGCAGTTTCAAAGTGCCCTTAGCAATAGAACTGGTTGTGAATCGCGCAAGCTTAACATCAATGCGATCACTGAGAGATTGAAACCCGATATTAAATGGAACAACCAGTGTGAAATAATTTCCACTATCGCAGTTCACCTTGACTTTTAGTTGTGCGGGGATCGACGAATCTGGGCTCGAGAGGGGATTGCCTTGGGTAGCAGTGCCCAGCGGCGGGGACACAGGCTGTCGGTTATCTGCACCTAGTGGCGGAGGTACTGTCCCTGCCCCGGAAGCTGGAGTGGCTTGTCGGGGATAGACGGGTTGAGTGGGGAATTGAGACATGGTGCCTCCGTCACGCTGTACACCTGGACTCTGCGTGTTGGTACGGACGGGAATATCTTGCCTGGGCGAACCGGTTTGAGACCGTGGGATGCTTGGGTCATGCGCAGGGTGAAGGTGAGGTGGAATCCCAGGTACTGCGGGAACCGGGGTACTGTTGTTAGTCCTACGTCCGTTTTGCTGTTGTCCATTAATGTCTGGGGTGCTGTAAGACCGGCTACGCTGTTGCTGAAACGAGGCGGCTCTGGCAGAATTCCTCCCGTTCATGGGCGATGGGCCGTCTCTCGAAGGAGCTCGTGGTAAAGCGGGCGCAGTGTAACGATTGTTATCTTCCCAACCGCTTTGTGGTGTCCCAGTCCTTGGGAAAGGATATTGTTGTCCATTTGCGGTTGCAAACAAGGTACTTGCCGTGCTTGTCCGCGAAGACGCAGGAGACTCTGCTGTGGGAGAAAAGTACGATTCCATAATGCGATGGCTAGGCGACTGCGTACCGCCTTGCGTTTGAAGACTCAATTGTCCCGGAGGTGCTGGGAGAGGGAAGCGCGGCGGCGGTGCGCGTGCAATACCTGCTAAGGAGAGGGTACTCTCTCCAGTAGCAGAGCGCTGCCTGAGACTCGTACTCGATGCATTGCGGTTCATAAGTCCACCATTCGGGCCATTGCCAAAGCCATCGGTCGGTTGCGTAACTTGTATGGGTACGGTGTCTTCGTCTTCGTCATCGTCGTCATCTTCCTGCTGGGCATAAGGGTTCTCGAGGTTGCTCTGATTGCGCATCCATGCAAAGTCGGGTGTAGATTGGTCGGGGCTTGTAGTTGACGGTGCGTGTTCTTTCTTCTGCGAAACCAACCCGTTCTCCCACTTCTTCATCGTCTCCTCATTAGAAAACTTGATGATAAAGTTTTCTACACCAGGATCACCCTTCCACCATATCTGCACAGTATATGAACCTAGACAAGTTAGATTAAATTCTATAAATCAAGTTTTCAAGTTGCTTACCCGGCTTTGCGAATGAGAGTACTTCGGTCACATTTGTCATAAATATCCGCCCCTTAAGCTGCAGTTTATTGTTTTTGTTCGGGATTTTCGGCGCAGATTTATTCTTGTCTTTTTTCTCTTTGGTTTTGTTCGGTTGCACCTCTTTGCAGCAGAGAAGAATGCATTCGAACAGATAAATCTCATACTGGGTTACAGTTAGCATCACTCTATAGGCTAGAAGAACCACATATGTAAGACTCACATCTTTCTCTTGCTCACTACGTCCGGTGATAACAGTATAGACACCATGTAACAGCAATCGTCCGAAAGACTTGACGTTATGACTCTTCCAGTCGTCCACTCTGTTTGTGAGTTCTTCCAGAGCTTCGTCTAGAAGATCGCGATTGACGGCCTCGTTTGCCTTCGTAAGAACTCGTTCCGCTGCTCCGATACCTGCAGCTAAGTCGGCCCTGACTTCTTCATCCTCACACTTTTTCAAAAGAGACTAAATAAGTTAGTATCAATACATCCAAGATACGAAGGGCAGACTACAAACCCCTAGCAGTAAAGGATATTTAACCAATCTCTGCATTGGTTTCAGGAGGAAACTGTCCAATGTGTTAAAATCAAATGCCACAGGATGCTCGGCTAACTGAATCTTATCAAAGATTTTGTTTGCTAGCTGGCCTGCTTTCCGCTGATTTGCGATAAAGGGTTGATAGATATCGAAGGCATCTTCGTATGTAACAAACGGCGCGCCCCATCGCTGCATATCCTGCGACATCGAGTTCGTAGTTTCGACACGGATTAAGAACCGCCTCTGAAAATCCAATATCGAATTGATGTTCAGAAATATTTGGTGGATGACATCACCAGTAATCACACCCTTCTGCTCCAAAGTTTTCTTGAGGTCGTGTAGGTTCTCGAGATCTTGTACGTATTTTCGCTCGGTATCGACAAGTTCTTGAATGATGTGATCGCGATATGTCATCTGAGACCCGGGGGCCGTCGGACCGCTCTCCTCCGGATACGTTTGGACCTGCAAGAGTAGGCCTCGCTTTTCGGCAAGGTCCAAAACATGGTTGAGAACTTGGGTAACCTAGCGAAGCATGTTAGCTGACTTGATCGCGGTATACAGAATCGATGCTCGAGCAACACGGGCGAGGCATACCTTCACAAAACCAGTAGTATCGTTGCCCATCAAATCAGTGATCATAAAAGACTCGGAAGAGGGGATCTCGAGATGTTTCATAATAGCCTCGAGAAATTTGAATACGGCCTTTTTGGGTTTGTTCTTGCCTGCAGCGGCATCGATCTCTAAGGGGACCTCCGGTCGCAAGCAGTTGTATATGGTTAGGAGCGGAACTCCAGTTCGCAGCAGATTCCATAATGATTCCACAGGTCCATCTTCATTGTGTGTCGGTGGTAGGTCATCAAGATGAACCTCGAAACCAGGGACGCGAGTTAGTCGCTGCTTCAGCGCGATACAAATTTGGTATAGCGACCTAGAGGCATCGGCCCTCTGGTTGATAATATTAGTGGTAGGCACCACATTGCCGTTGCTCGATACAGGAACAATGGTAGAAGTCGACATAGATGAAAGCGAAGAAGTTGACGAGTTGATGGCAGTTGAGCCGGACAACTGGCTTGTGCGGAGGCTGCTCATAGTAGACGCCGACATAGGTCCGTAGTTGTTGTTGGCTGGGAAGACGGGGGCCGTGTTCGTCCGTAAAAGTGCCGGAGCATGTGCCATTCTATTCAACCCATGCGAGGTTTGCCGCAGTTGGACGCGCTTTGGTCAGTAACCGTACCAAAATGTCCAGGCGGGACGTGTGGTATCGATTTGAGAGACTTGGTTGGTTGGAAGTGTTCACAATTTCCGGGTTCAAAGGGGTCGAGAGTGACGCGGTGGAGGGGCCCAGACAGGTTGCGGTGAGATCGCCACGAGATGCTGATGATGTGGGACGCAGTCCTTGGGTTTTATTTCAAGTGGACTCGTTCCACGTCAAAAAGTTATACAGTGAACAGTTTAAAAGGGACCAGTGAATGTTGGATAAGTAACCTGCTTTATTCCTTCACTTGTTATCTTTCTTTCCCCTGAAATGATCTTGCGTCACGAGAACTAAGTTGAATGACTCTGCACTTTTTTTTCTTCTCGTTTTCCTTCGTATAATGCGTATAATGCGTATAATTCGAGGTCAGGCGAAATCAACGGTTGGGTATCTTCAGAAATTGGTAAATGGAATTGAATCGCAAGTGCGGCTTTATGGTGATAGGTAGATTTGAAACATCGACAGTCGAGACGACCGCAACTCGGGCGGTTACGGGGAACGAGGGTTGGAGGAATCGAGTGGACTGGCACCGTTTTTTCCCCCTTGTACTGATCCGAATGTAGGTCAGGTGGGTGGATTATTTGTGCCTGTACCTACATAGGGCTATGTAAGATGGGAAGTATTTAACAGGTTGTTATTCGTGGGTTGTGGGTTTATGGGTTTACGGCTTTGTCGATTTGTCGATTTGTCGTCGGTGTGGATTGCGGATGGATAACGGAATGGATAGCGGGTGGTTAAGTAGATTAGAAGGTAGATTAGAGGTAGATTGTGGATTTAATGGATTAATGGGTGGACAGTGGATTGCGACGGACTATGGGATTGAAATGGAGTTTGGTTGGGTTTAGGTCGGCTTGTAACTTACTTGTACTATGTAAGTCAAGTGTCAGCAGCAAGTGGTTCCAATGACCAATTATCCCGAATTGGTTAGTTCTTGTTACATAGCCGGCCCTTTTTTTTGACTATCCCGATGTATTCTTCTAACTTGCGGTCTTATTGCCAATATTGTGGGTACTTAGTATTCACTATATTATTGCTAGTCAACCCATGTACCTTCTCAACTGTATTAGCCGATTACCTATTAACAGAATACATATGCTATAGCATTAGCTGCAACACCCCTAAGGGTAAAAGGTAGTACGAAATCGAATGTCAGAATTCGCCATTGTTCAGCAACTCTACAAACCTTCGATATTCAAAGTCTTAAAGTTGCATTTCTTTGTCGCTCGGGGTTAAATTGGCAACATAAGCTAAGATTCGCATTTATTGAACTTTAAAGCCGCGCATGCTGCATACTTGATAGAGGACTACCTAACTGCGTCGAAGGTAGAAATGGTAGGAATATGTTGTTTTTGTATTCAAAGCTTTTCAAATGGACCCCTAAGATTCAAAATACCATTCACAGTGCACTTCGCACATTCCTACAAGGTACCTACTTACCTACTTACGTAGCTTTCATTTTTCTATAGAAGCATTCCATAATCGCCGCGAACCTATTCCAAACTCTATATAGCTAGGTAATTATTGACTTTTGGCAAAAATTTATTACATTTAGCTATATCCATTTGTTATAGCCGGAGGCCATACTCCCAGCACGGATATCCAAGCCTTATCAATAGAATGAAAAAAGATACAGAATTATACCCAGTGCATACCCATCAAGTTAATCCCTTAGCGCATGTAACCATTTCCTCGTCCAATCCTGTTCGTATCTTCTAGGTCTTTTCACTATGCTCAACCTCTTGATAATAAAATTTGTTGATTCTATGGGATATGAGTGATAGTCAAGTCTACGATTGTCTTTAAGGAAAGCATAGTGTGCACCTAGGTTAAAGCTGGTTTAATCTGTGGTAAAAGCTAGAGAATTCCTTAGGTTAAAAAAAGCTTGAGCTCCTACACGCTTAGATCTGAGCAGCACTATCGTCAGTGCTCTAGAGCTTCACTATCCTTTTTACTCCCCAACTCCTTTATAAACCCGGGCTGGACCATAGGTACGCCATTATTGAGACCAACATCCTCCACAGATCCCGTAATGGGTGATTAGAAGTTTCTATCTGGTCACTACTCTTTCAATACCTTTCTATCAATCTTAAAGTCCATAATTGCTTCATTAACGTTTCACTGTATTCACTTGCCGGTTATATTCCGACTCCGTTTGCAAAGCTGTTCCACGATATTAGGCACACCCGTCCCGGCTGTTCATCAGTCTTGATGGAGGCCTTTAGCTATTAGGATACTAAACTCTACCTTTCTTCTTGCCTTGTATAGCGGAACTTGGCGCTCACAGAGACTATCTTGATCCTATACAGCTTCCAGGCGGACTCTACTAGGTTAGAGCGAATGTCAATACTTCATCACCAACTTACTTTCCCCCTTCTCATCTCCCTATTTTGAACAAGTTCGGGCTTTCCTCTGTACAAACAGCCCTCTTTGACAGGTAGGCTTAACTGGAATTATAGTTAACCTACTGTTTCCAGTCTGTGAGAGCTTTAAGAATTTGGGCACTGGAATTTCTGACCACTTCACCATGATGGTGAGGATATTATGGTCTAAATTAGAAAATCTAGAAAGAGCCAATGTATGGGATTCCCGATAGTCTTCATCTTTACCTTATTCTCGGATTCTAGTTTTGTTTAGTAGGTAGGTACTTACACCACAATTACAGTCTGGGCTACAGATGCTAAGAATAACCGACTTAAGATACTTTGCACAGTACATCTTTTACCTTTTTACCAAGTAGCGTCCATCTGCGGAGTCTTTATCTCTGGTTGTTTCAAATTAGCGAGTCTCCGAACCTATTCCTAAAGGGGCTAAATCCCGTTGCACTAGACGAGAAGGCGGGCTTTTAAACTGAGCATGATCGACAGGCCTCAGCCGCTTTTGCCCACCAACCCTTTCTGGGGGATTCTACACCAATGATTATAGTGTGTCTACCTACTAATTCCAAAAGTGCCGGTTTGCCACGATAATATTATGACTTTTGAGATACTGACCCGAATAGCCCAAGGGAATATCATTGCATATGGTAAGCTAATAAAAATTACTGGTGGACCGGTAGACCGGAAACTTTTAAGTACGAAGCCTCGCTGCAAGCCATTCTTAAAATATCGCTAGATTACATCAACTTGGCTAAATACGACACGGAGCTAGTACTATTGACCCTGCCCCAGCTGACTCTAGCACTCGCATTTTCTTGGCCGCAGTTGCCTGCGTGAAACCATCAGCTGTCGTACTACATATTACAATTACACTTCGCGGATCGGGTCCTTTTTTATTTTTATTTTTTTACTAAAACTGAAGACATTATCTATTAGTGAGAGCTTCAGACATTTAAATAGATAAATAGATACACCAACACCGTTATACGGTCCTTCTCTTATACATGTCTTATACATGACTACCTAGCTGATCAAACTTAACTTCAAACAGCCGACCCAAAATATCAAGGACCCTTATCAGTACGAAAAGGGGTTGAAATCCTTACTCGCTTGTCTAAACCCGTCATGATCACCAAGCGGGGTTACTCGAATCCTGCAGACATATTAAGAGGTATATACAGGGTGATGGTTGCCCGGGTTGCGTCACGACATTATCTAAGGTACCTATCACGTATATAGGACAATCATAAGGAGACAATAACGTTGAGATTAGTGAGAAAGATCGTACAGGTGCACTAGTGTTCGATAATGCTTCTATGCATGCTTCTTTCGACATCGTCTATTATGGGTCAGCTTATTCGATATGACTTATTGGATATCACATGCGGTAAAGATTCTTGGAGTTCGCACTAATGCAATCTTATTAATCTACCTGGGTCATTAACCAGTCAGTATATTTCTTCAGCAAGCTCTAGGAATGTAGCCAAGAGTCTCCGGATGCCATGCATTCGTACGTAATTGGACGTAAGATACCTGACACTTGCAGGTATTAGAATGAATTCTTAAGCAGGGAAGAGGGGCATACATTGGCAGAGCTTACATGAAGAAATTGGCTACATTGATTATTAACCGTTGCATAGTAATATTCACCTGGAGCTGACTGAAGAATTCATCGACCTCAAGGTAAGTACCTAAGGTATGTAATGGAACGAAATCCAATATTTGTCATGTATATTCACCAAACTCCCGCCAGATCAGTATTGATGAAATGGCATGATCATTGGGAACTCATCAAAGAAAACATTAAAATTTACCTATTAAAGATTGACCTGGCACGCACATACCGTTAAACCTATACCCACCCCAATTTCGCCGGTATTTTACTACGTAGACAGCGATGGACTAATTGTAGGAAGCAGTACAGTCCTCGGTGAGGGTAGCTAGGTGTTCAATTATATAATAGCTTCATACGTGGCTTCATTGTTCACTTTTCTGATGCATCAAGGCGATTTCTTGAATGGCGGAGGTGGTAGCAACAAGCTGTTTTCTCGTTGATGCATCTATCTTATAGGCCCAGCGCAGCAAAACCATAGACGCTCTATACGGTTCACAAACTTAAGCGCGTAAAGGCCCGATGCCATTCGTACATAAAACCCATTATGGCCATTATGGAAGAAACCATTGCAGAAGAACCAGGTTTTCGTCACTAAAACCTACATGCTTCGACTAACTAGGTCATATAGGTAACCTTATGTAGGTGCTATAAATCGGTGCAATCGTGAAGTTAAATTTGGCTACTAGGTAAGAGAAAATAAACTACTGGAACCTGAGGTGCCTAGGGTGCTAGCATCTGGTGGCTAATACTGATTAAGGGTTAGGGGCTACGAGGTGCTGTAGCCCCTCCCCCTCATCGGCTTACATAACGATTTGGGGGTTCATGATTCAGTGATAAGGTTACTGGGTGACCCATGCGTTCCGTCCAATCCGCCCAATAAGACTACACGTAAGAGGGTCCTACATAATAATTCGCTGGCAAGTCCCAGACAAATAAACTTAAAAATACATGCCCGCTCCGATAAAGTCATCCCCACAACGACTGTCGCATCAACTCCGGTACAACGTTAATCTAGTTTCCCTAAGGTAGATCATCTCACTTTCACTACCGCGAACCTATTTCATCTGGTATCTTGGGTCACTTTCCTATCACTGTTTCATTGCCGCCTAATAAAAATATCATATGGCTGTTTCAGCCGAAAACGCATCTTGTACGCGTCCGTCGCCTTTTTCGCGATCCACGTGGTGATACATCACAACAACGGTCAGCAACCAATACTGAACAAAGTTTGGGTGCTGCCTTACTAAGTTTCTGCTCATCACTTGTTTTTTTTTCTATCTTTGCGCCTCGTAACGTCCTTTCTATTTTATGTATAAGGAATTGTTCAAGGACACAAGATACACAAGATACACAACATATTGCCAAAATCATTATCAATAAGCAACGAGGCTACATACTTACAAGAGCCACCCGATGGATCCTTTCTCTCCGAACCAAGAACCCGACGAGGGTTATTCCGAGCATCCCCTTAATCCCTCCGATTCAGGTAGCCATGCCAACAATGCGTCGCTGACGGAGAAGCGACCAGCTGCCGACATACCGGCATGGCTGTCGGCTCAATTACCCACATTGTCCGTACAGCAGAAGACTCGTAAGTCCACGATTTTGATCCCCAACCAGATAATTCTCCATAATTGAAATTAACCATACTTCTCTTTCAATTCGGCGTTACCTTTACCTATATTGTATAATTTGTTGCGCTGACGTGATCTTTCAAATTTCTAGGATTGGCGATGTTAATACTAAACGAATTGCCTACTACTGTAATCGCCGACATCGTCATGAACGGATTGAATCCTCGCCTCTATATTAACTTCGTCGAACGTCTACCGCCGGAGATATGCCTCAAAATCCTGGGCTATCTGGACCCTGTGTCCCTGATCCATGTCGCCATGTGCTGCCGGGGCTGGTACGATCTGGCCTTGGATCGCAAACTTTGGGAGCGACTGTTCTATTTGGAAGGGTGGAAGGCCATACCGTCCGAGATCATGGCCGCAGAACAGAGAATGAATGAAACCCAAGTTCCGTCTCAGAAGATAGAATCGTTCGAAGATGGCCACGTAAATAAAAAACGAGCTGTCTCCGAACCGACGGCACAGGATGATGAAGACTATGATATGGTCGACGCTGATGCGGCGGTGATGCAAGAGACCGTGGCTGACCAGTACAATGTGAGTATATTCCAGCTTCCAAAGCGAGTTTGAAGAGATGAATTTGCTGAGCTAGGATCATATCTAACTCGTCTGATAGAATCTTCCCCATATTCGTCAGCCTGGGGAGAGTGGCTCCTCTGTTCAGAGCAACACCAGTGTTATCCAGCATATGGGTAACCTTATGATGAAGTCGCCCAGTCCTATGCAAGACCAAAGAGGACAATCTGCTTCCCGGATATCGAAAGGTAAAGGCAAAGCAACTATCGAGTCGCTTATCGAAACCCCTTCCAACTTATCAAGCTTGCCAAAGTCCGCGCTTTGGATATACGATTCAATTGATCGTAGATACAAGATTAACTGGAAGTACTTATACACGATGAGACGAAGGCTAGAACGTAATTGGGATCGTGGCCGGTACACAAACTTCCAGTTACCTCATCCGGACCATCTAGAGGAGGGACACAACGAGTGTATCTACAGCCTCCAATATAACCCGGACTATCTTGTCAGTGGTAGCCGAGACCGCACACTACGAATATGGAACCTGCGTACCCGACGTCTCATACGATCGCCTCTTAGGGGTCATCAAGGATCAGTGCTCTGTTTACAATTCGACTCAGATCCCGAGGAAGATTTGATTGTGTCCGGAAGTAGCGACTCGGACGTAATTCTATGGAAGTTTTCCACCGGCGAGATTATCCAGCGATTGAAGAAGGCTCATAGGGAATCCGTTCTCAATGTCAAGTTCGACAAACGGATCCTTGTAACATGCTCCAAGGACAAGACAATCAAGATTTTCAATCGAGTTCCATTACGACCCGGCGACTTGGGATATGGCGGATCCCAAGGTGTTAGCCCCGTGCCGACAAATCTTAGAAATTTTGGTTTCGACGACTCGCCTTTGAATCAAGCTGCTATTAAACCACCGTACACGATGATCGGATGTCTGGAGGGGCACGGTGCGGCCGTAAACGCTGTCCAGATTTGTGACCGCGAGATTGTCTCGGCGAGTGGTGATAGACACATCAAGGTGTGGGATTGGCCGAACCAGACGTGTCACAGGACTTTCCTTGGGCATAATAAGGGTATTGCCTGTGTCCAGTATGACGGTCGGCGCATCGTTAGCGGGAGCAGCGATAATGAAGTGAAGGTTTTCGACCGAGAAACGGGTCTCGAAGTTGCAAGTTTACGGGCACATGGTAACCTCGTCCGGACGGTACAAGCTGGGTTTGGTGATCTCCCGTATAGTATTGAGCAGGATCGTTTGGAAGCGAAGGCTGTTGACCAGGCATATTTTAAGGCTCTAAACGCTGGTAGTCTCGAGCAGGAGGTCCAGTCGTTGAGGCGTCGACCACATAACGCGGGTAGTCGCCGGCCTGAGCATATTACTGCATACGGTGCTACGCTTCCTCCTGGTGGTGGCGGCGGACCCTATGGGCGAATAGTTTCCGGTTCTTATGACCAAAGTATTATAATTTGGCGGAGGGATAGGGAGGGTGTCTGGAAGAGCGCACATACACTTCGCCAGGAAGAAGGCGCGGCGGCAGCTCTCAGACAGACTTCTCGTTCTACTTCTCGAGCAGCGCCTACGGCATCCGCTCTACCTTCTACTCATACTATACCGGCGCCCCCCTCAAGTGCGCCACCAGCAACACAAGCACACCCAAACTTTACTCATGTCGAGCACCCGATCCTTGCCACCATTACCCCACAGACGACTTCATCCTACACGCAAATGATCGATGCTTGTGTCCCACAGGGACCAGCTGCCCTTCAGCAAGCGTTAGCTTCCTATCCGACCATGTTGACATATCAATTCCACATACAATCGGCCATCAGCCGTGAGCCTAATGCTATAGTTCGCTCTCAGCTAAGGCAAGTTGTTAACAATGCCGTAAACAGAGCACAGCTAGCCCAAAATCGCATTAGAGAATCTGTACAACAGGCCCTCTCGGCAACGACGACCGCTGGAGAGACGTCGGCTCAGTCGGCCAGTCAGCATAACGCATCTAGCGCTTCTACGGCGGGCAATGGTGGCGGACCTCCCCCTAGTCTTACCCCACACACCCAGCATCAAGTTCAACAAGGGCAACCTCAAGCACAAACTACGGCAGCACAAGTGCCGGTCCAAATACAGGGCCAGCAGCAACAACACCCCCATATCCCGCAAGCAGACACAAGCCCTGCTAGAATATTCAAGTTGCAGTTCGACGCACGACGGATTATTTGCTGTAGTCAAACAAGTACCATCGTGGGTTGGGATTTTTGCAACGGGGACCCAGAACTCGAAGAAGCATCGGCGTTTTTCGGGACTGTTGAATGAGAAGTTGCAAGGGCTGTATTGTTTACGGGACAAATGTGTACATGATGATGATATGAGTATCAATAGGTAGCTCGACCCAAGTAGCATCGAGATGGGAACGTGGAACTAAATAGAGTATAATGGTTATAAAAAAAAACAGAAGAGACCCTTCCTAACCCCCCTTAAAATCGCATAGGTAGTTAAACGTAAAATTAAACTCCAAAAACTCCCTTTTCTCCATTCACCTAGAACAATAAGCTCGCCCCGCGTCTCGTGATTATGTAGGTATCAGTATCACCTCGCTACTTCTTGCACCTTGCTGTTCGTCTCCGGGGGCTCGTCGATGAATTCGGGGACTTCGTCTCTCATGAAATCGGGCACGCCACCGGCCTCCATGCCAGCACCTTCCATCTCCATCTCGGCACCCAGGAGTTCGAGCTCGGCGTCGAGCTCGGCCTCGTCGACGTCGTCGGGGACCTCGTAGCCGCGACTCAGGGTCTCGTTGATCTCGTTACCGACGTCCATGAGATCGGCCATCTCGTCCTGCATGCGCTCGATCTTATCGAGATCGACCTTGCCGTACTGCTTCTTGAGTTCCTTCTGGGTGGTCTTCATGGCGTCGACGGTGGTCATGACGCCGGCGAGGTTGTCCTGCATGGTCTGGGCCTGCTCCATGTTCCAGACCTGGGACTGCAGCTGGTCGCGCTGGGACTCGTACTGCTTCCGGCGCTGGAGGACCTTGAGGGCCTTGGACTTGAGCGCGGCCTTGCCGGGGCCCTCGCGCATCTTGGACATCTTGCTCTGGTACCCGCTGAGCTCGGCGTTGAGGGAGGCGATTTTTACGTCGAAGGAGGATATTCGGCTGTCGAGGTTGGATATGGCGCTCGTGAGGGTGGGTTTAGGCCCTTTGGGCGCGCTGCCGAAGAGGCGGTTCATCGTGACGGTGGTGGTTGTGGTGGTTGTGGTGGTTGTGGTGGGGTTTCGCGAGGGGTGTAGAAGATGTTTTGTAGTTCGAGTGAGTGTATAAGATTTATAAAAGTACCCGTATGGAATATTCTCACGAATAGGCGGCGTTATAGACGTAGATGCAGGCGATATAATGGGTCGGACCCCTATGTTGAGATGCTAGGTTCTATCAGTTGCAGGCAGCTGGATAATGGCAAGTGGGATGAATGGCTTCAAAGGTTCCGGCTGGGATGAACAACGTAAAAGCCTTGGTGGGGCCCGAAGAAAAGCAATGACGTTCTGAGCGCGTGTCAGCTGGTAGATAATCGGAGCTTTAGTCTACAGCTGGCAGCTTACTTAGCACATAACTTTATGTTGACCCTCAGCAGGACGCAGGTCAACTGAACCTCATCCTTGCCCATCAGCCCAACCTCTAACCGAAAAAAGCAAACCCCCCACAATTCAATTAGGTTTAGCGCACATTGGGATGAGGTACAAATGTACTTTGTTATGAATTCATTGAAATTATTTTATGTAAATATGTATTATTTTATTAAATTTTTTTTAAAAAAAAATAAAAAAATAAAAATTAATTTAATTAATTTTTAATCGATTTTTAATTGATTTTTAATTGATTAATAATTAATTATTAATTAATTAATAAAATATTATATTATATATATTTTTTTATTATTTTAAATATTTTTATATTATTTTTATTAAATATTTTATTTTATTAAATTTTTTTTAAAAAAAAATTAATTAAAAATCAATTAAAAATCAATTATAAATTCATTAAAAATTTCAAAAACTCATCCCAATGTACTAATGTATTTGTCAATGCGAATACGAAATGTGTTTCCAAATTGGGTTAGAAGTTGGGCTGATGGGCAAGGATGAGGTTCAGTTGACCTGTATACTCGACCCTCAGACTTTTATCGCGGTAAAACATTTCAAACTACCTAAGGTACCTTACCTTAAAATACCTTACCTTGGGTAATTTCAAGATAATTATTCTTAACATCGAAGCCTCCGTATAATTCTCATTCTTTTTTACGTAAATGTAATTTATAACATCCTTAAATCTAAAATTGCACCCTATTGTTTATATATCTCCGGCTTTAGGAGACTCGAAGTATTACTTAATCAGTTCAATGTCTCTGTCTCTGTCTCTGTCTCTGTCTCCGTTTCCGTCTCTCTCTATAACACGACCCCGATCACAGCTGCGTATATGTACAACGCCGAACGCATAACCTAACTCGAGATTTATCTTAATTTAACAACTTCAGCCACTCATCTATACGTTGACTAGTATAGGTTTCTTGCGTCTGATCTACTTGTTGCGGTATAATACCTACGGACACCACTAACAGGGACAGGTCACTTAGTGTTCTCCTGGACTGCGGAGACCAGATGTGCGTTCTTGTTTCTCTTTATGAATCACTGGGAGAATCATACGCTAGTTACACATTGTATGCATATCCTTCGAGTTTGCTTCCGCTTACAATCTCTGCGCAGTCTTAGAGACGGCTCTCCAGCCGCAGTAAGCTAATGGCAAACGCCCAAAAGGTCATGCGGTCATTGAGAAGCTGATATTCAAGCCACTGGAATGGGCTGTTTTGAACATTGGAGTTTGCGTATACTAGGTAGTATCCCCTTCCAAGGAAATTCAAAGTGAGCAGAGAAAAAGCAACAATAAGACGTGGACTGATACCAATAGGGATGAAAATTATCGTCAACGTTGCATCGTGATCTGCTTGTGAATGATCCTATTATATGGTGGTATTTTGTGAGAATATCATAATCAAGCCATACTGCTCCAATACCTGCAGCAAACATCAGAGTGTAAACAGTCTTTCTTGGACTGTGCCAATATCGTATCTGCACATCCATGACCAGTTATAAAATTGAATGGCGTTAGGTACCTACGTTTTCTCCATAAATTACAGCTCAACTATTTCGCGGCATTGATACGCTGAATTTATTGAGTAGTCACTTTTCATGATGCTATACAGTTTTAATCTCTTGGCTTAAATGTTGTCATTTTTGTTGAAATTACAACATCATCACCCACATTCAACGCGTATAATAGCGATCAACAATACCTATTTTGGGGTCTAGGAGCTGACGTTCTCCTATGCAAAACAGGTCTCAAAATGAACCGCTTTTTTCGGAGAAAATGATGGTCTAGACTGATCCTGCTGTGTACTTACGCCCCTCTTGGTTTCTGAAGAACCCGGTAATGTGGCGCTCGTGTTGTAATTTGCTTTTGATGATTCAAGTATACCTCGCGCTTATTAAGTCCTACCGGCCGTGCAGATTCTCGAGCGCTTACATTTACAACCTTCATCTATGCGTTTCCGCTTCACCGGTAGGATGCAGGTCCGACTTATTCTCTTCCAATAAATGACAAGTCTATATCCTCGTGTTGCAACAACGTGGCATACTAGGTCAGGGGATCGGAAGAGAGTGGACTTGATTGACCACTAGACTGATCGAATAACATGTTCAAGTAAGGTCCCGATGGAAGATAGTAGTACCACTCAGCTCTGCACGTTTCCCTCGAGTCCATAGTTGGCTGCTCGGCACCGTTCGCCTAGCAAACTACATTTTCATCTCATGTTAGTCCCTCGCCGGTTCCCTCGATCGAGCCACATCTCGTCGGCACCGCTGATCTTGGCAATTGCCATCTACGTAATTGAGGATAGACGTATTTCCCCCCCTATTATTGATTCGGCTCAGCTGAATCTGTGTTGTGCAACAGTATCGAAGGATGTATGTTCTCAACGCCGTTGTTATGAGGCTCGCCAAGATGTTGAATTAGCACTCTTCAAAATAATACTACCGAGACGGTGTAAAATAATATGATCTATCATAAATAATCGCAAACAAACACCTTGACCTGACCACAGAGGCTATTCTCATTCTATCGTCAGAGACGGCATCTATCCCGAGTGCCTGCAGTAGTCCTACCTTGATGAGTTTCTCAGGTTGGAACCGATCTACGCTAAGAGGATAGGGCGGGTGGTATGAGAAGCTAGTTGGAAGGCAAGATCCAGTTTTGGAGTAAATATCAGACTTATACTACCTAGGCACTCGATCCTCAGGATGAGTTACTCACTCTTAGACAGTCTTCAATGTGGTTATACCTACCTACCTAACCTTAGAATGGAAGTCTAAAGCGAGTTATGCAGACAAGGAGATACCTAATTTAATAAATTCACTCAAGTATATAGAGGAAGTATTCAGGGCTTGGCACCAGTTAATTGGTTAGGGCTCCTTTAAATCTTGGTTTGCAAATCACCAACTGAACTCCAAATACGACTCTAAGATCTCGATGAAAACATCTTATTTGCATGAGACCAATCTTCGTGTACAGTTCATGTAGTCTCCAACAACTCAGACATAGAGGAGCCATACGCTAGACAATGACCTAATTTAGCATAAGAAAAACAGGGCCTGAATAAGACTAAAGATCTGAAGGCGCGGATGAGTACGAAACCGCTGGATCTTAGAGGTTATGAAGATTAACTAGCCCTCCTTATGAGGCTTACATGGGTTCGAAGGCTACCTTCCTTCACCACCAATCACGGGAGATGGGAATAAGGCTAGCTGCTTACTCCCATAAAAGCCTAATTCAATAGGAGCAAGTCCCGAAGAGTAATCATGACGTTGCTAAAATATACGGTGTAACCGTACATACAGCTGTACAAGCCAAGCCATCCATCCCTATTTCGTGCAGATAGACTACTTTTTGACCACCTATCGCATGAAATTAAGAAATCTGTAATAGAAGCAGTCATTATTATGCATGTCTCATCGAAAGTAGGTGCAGAATCTCTTTGTTCAACTGATTTCCTCGACCATAACGGTTTTCTTGTGAGAGGGAAGATCACTGCCAACTGCGACCGAGTCCTGGGTACCGAACGGGTATTCCCGTTTAAGATCCATCTCTTCTGCATGCTTGGAACCTGGAGTACCTCGTGGAGACTCTTTGCCGGGGATATTGGAGCTGCAGTCCCTAAAAATTGCGTGGCTGAAAATCTAGAGCCAAGTTACACAAGTAAGGGCTGAAGAATGGGAATTTCGTTGATTGGATAGGCTACACTACCTCGCCCGTACCATCGTGGCTTGCATTGCTTATAGGAAATCTGGGTTATTTCTTCGACTAAACATACGATTCACGGTCACACGGCGAAATGAAGAGGCCCTGTCAAGGGGTCGTGGCCGCTAGTACGACGCCCTCGCGGAGCATTTCCAACTAGAACGTCCATCCAGATCGAATAGATCAGAGAAAAATCCTGGCCGCCGCGGAACGCCATCCTGAAAAAGAAGGAATTAGTGCGTGGTATTGGGGTTAATCTAGACGCCGCTATGGAACATCGCATCCGAGTACGCAGGAACTTCAACGCACGGCCAAGATAGATTTCGATGAACACGTCTTGGAAACGTGTATATAAACTCCTTGAGTTCCCTCGGACTTCCAGATCTAAATCACCATCACAGATCATCCAATCTCAGCCTTCAGTCTCTACAGCTCTCCTCGGCTCGCTACAGTTTCTAAGCCTCTTCAGGTCCAACCCTTTTACATTGAAAATGCAGTTCAGCACTATCACCATCCTAGCCTTGGCCGCCGTCGCCACAGCTGCTCCCGCCGAGGTCGTAGAGGCCCGTACCACCGAACCTGACAAGGGCTGCACCAACAACCAGCCGAACCAGGTCTGCTGCAGTGGCATTCTAGGCTGTGTCCTCTCCGGAATTCTGGGTTCATCCTGCGGTGGTCAGGCCTACTGCTGCAACAGCAACGTTAAGGATGGCGTAAGTGGAACTCAACTTTCGTTTGCTTTTGTTAAGAGGATTCGCGGTTACTAACCAGCCCCTACACTTTCAGCAAGGCAACATTATTCCCATCAACGTCAACGCTCTCAACTGTGTCAACCTCGTTCTCTGAGAGGCATTCGGCGGATAAGCTAAGAGTTCGCGGGGCTGAAAACCATTAGAGAACATGGACTGGGGAGGGGACGATGGGGAAGAGACTCTTCTAAGAGTGTTTGATTCTGATTTAACTTGTCAAGGCCTGACCACATTCGTTTAGCTTCGAAATACTACAATTGTGTGACACTGTCTATATATTTCTTCTCTACTCGTGAACGTGCTAAGTCTTATTCACTTCCTAAATATCATAGAGAGGTCGAGGATAATTAAATCATGCCACTCCCGGAGATATCCCCTTAGTATGAATAGTATACTGATTTAGTCGTAATGCTTCAATGTTTCTCGAACACTAGGTAATCAACTGCTCCAGTATTCGCTTACCACTGAGAAGGAACCAGAACCCATTAGGTATTATAGACATGTGTTTCTCAATAAATATCGATAAAACTGTAGGAAATGGTTGACTGAGAACTAAAACCACAAGCCTCACACTTACACGCCTACTAGGTTCGGTTGGAATTTCAATACCAGTGCACCATGAAAATGAGCTCCAATATTAATTTAATATACCTTAGATAGTTACGGCTCCCATTCAAAGCGGCTCTTGATTCACTGCTAAAATAAAAGCGAGTTGTTAGATGCTAGGCTTATATCAAGAAGACATCCCCCCTTTTTTTTTATTAATAGGGGTAAGCTATGTATTTATATCAGAAGATCTTTTAGTTGTACGTTCTAAACTGGGATTTAAACCTGAATCAAGAGTTATTTAGGCACTTGGATCCTTGGAACCTATGCGACTGATTGTACTTGAACGCGGGGATGATATTGGCTAATGATGCCATTAGACTATATATACTCTCGATTTTTGCCCTACTTCGAAGTATGTTTGAGCGGAATGACTGGCCTGTTAAGAGTTCCTATTCTCTTTCAAATATTCAGAATATGTACGATAAACTTCAAAATATGTCGGTTTGGTGCCCACACACTTGGCTACTTCTTAAAGTATCTGGCTCTTTAAGTGGGTGAGTGAATTTATGACACGTCTTATAATTAGTGATTGCATGCATGCAAAGTGTCATTTTATAGTGACACAAGATGCGAGTTTATGGGATCCTACGAAAGGGGTAAGACTTTTCGAGTAAGTAAGGCTGTCGAAGCGTCTGCTGCATTTAGAGTGGTTAAGACGGAAATTAGGATCTTGAAAAGTGCTAAAAACGCTTCCATAGCCCCCTTAGAATCCTTTCTCGCCAACAGCTTGACCTCTTATTGGAGTTAGAAATGATCAGCAGAGTAAGTTGGTCAGAAGCGCAACTGTAGTTTTATGTTGGAAAGAAAAATCACACAATGCCGCGCGTATGCTTGCATGATTTCCCACGTGTGAGGTGTATGACAGTTGCTTACATGCAGGCTGATCTAATAAAAGGAATCCTCGCAATTAGGAGAAAGGCCAGCTCGATTTATAATCACCAGATAGTCGAGTGTAAACTGATATAAGTCCAAGACCAATATTTTTGATTAAACAAGACTACTTTGAATCAAGAGTGTACTCCTAGCGCAAGACGAGGACATGTTAGAAGATGGCTGAAGCTGTCAGCATTGCGGCTGCTGTCGTCCAGTTCGTTGATGTGGCTGTTCGGTTGTCTGAGAAGCTGAGTTGGGTATATTCTGAAGTACGCGGTGCTCCCGAAAGACTCCATGACCTTAAGGTAAACCTCAATCAGCAAATTAAACTCGTGAAAAGGATATCGCAAACTCAACTAGACGTGCAAACAACCTTGGTGGACAACGGAGATGAAATAACCGCCATATTAGTAAAATACAAGGATGTGATACAAAACTTACTTGACCTTCTTCAGTCGCTCTTAGGCCACATCGATAAGAACATTCTTCGCAAGGGATGGGGTGTGATCATTACTCTTCATAAGCGTAATGATATTCTTCATCTTTGCGACCAAATAGAAGAGCAAAGGGACCTTGTCTTGTTATGGCACAGCAATACAAATCTGTATGTAGGCAAAGCTTATACTATTCACAATATTGCTAATAAATACATAGAATATGTGCCACAGAGACTCTAAATACTTCCCGCGAGTCTTTTCGGACTATCGAGGAGACTCTACAAGTCTCTTCGGAGACGCGTTTGCTTACAGAGGGAGTAGCAACGAATGTAACCGAAGTCAAGAGCAGCCAGCTACAGATGCTTAATGCGATAGGGCAAACCAACGCTGGGCTACAAATACTCCATAATGAATATCAAAACTTGCGTTTGTCTGTAAGATATCATTCTTTGAAAGATAACATGGCTGATGAATCATTAACATCTATAAGCTGAAAGACCTCAAGTACAATCCTGTTTTACAAGACGCAGTATGGACGACAGCAGTCATGTACAGCCAGCAACCGTATAGCCACGCAGACCCTTCTCGAACAATGCGTTCTATCCTCGGGGAAGTTTACAATAGCCGAACACACACGACGGCTAGAAACGATGACTGGCGTGATACCTTCAAATCTTCAGATACTTGTCAATGTCGATCATTTAGCAAAACAGAATGGCTGACTTCTTTCCCAATTCTCCATTTCAAACGCGTGTTTCAACACCACCATCATCGAGAGTGCCCGAAGTCGAAGAATTCAAATCAGAGTCTGGAGTACCTGATTAAGATTATACCACCCACATGGTTGCTTGGATATACAATAAATCTGAGCATGGTCGTCCATAATTGGCGTGTTGGTCAGAATTTCAAGATTTCGCCGATTGTGGTAGATTTGCGGAGAATCGTTTCTCGCGAGACCTCGTTGTCTTTCCGAGCAGTCGAGAATACTCGCCGAGAGCTACTTAACACAGGGTTCAAAGATAGTTCATTACAGCTGAACGGCCTTATGTCTACTTTGAATGACTTATTCAACAGTCAGCAGGCATCGGCGCTTGACGCTGACGTTGACGGGATTACTTTACTTCACGTTAGTTACATCCCCTTTTTTGTATGGTACTACGCAACTCTAATAATGCATGTGTAAAGGAAATTCTCTGGCTCTATACTGGTCACGATTCTCGTCGTATGAAGAATGTTGGTCCACCGGTGGAGGAATATCTTTATTTGATTCGGTTTCTATTGGATTCCGGTCTCGACCCTAACGCTGAGTGCAGCTTCGCCAATGGAAACGATCGCTGTGGGCTAAACAGGGGAGGGACAATTCTTGACCTGTTCACAGATTACCTCTACGATCCTGCAAGACACGGCTTGGCTCACCTGATACATAGCGAATTGGATAGCAGAGGGGCACAGTTCTCACGACCGCTTCAGGGCGTCGCTAAAAGGATTTCCTATTCGAGGGTTGGATATTTTAAACGGGAGATTTCTGACCTGAAAGTATTCCCAGAGCAGATTGATCGTAGGTCAGACCTTAACCTAAATAACGTTTAATATGAAAGTACTAACACGACCATCACGGAAATAGTTTGCGATCTGAGCCCCCTGGTATCCGCCATAATCAACCAGTCCGAGAAAGACTTTACACGGATTATACGGCGATGCGATATGAATTATGCTTCTAGCGTGAATGGCCTAACAGCTATGCATTTTGCCGTCTCTTGGCCGTTCGCTTTACGGGCACTGATCGAAGCTGGCGCGAACATCGAATGTGAAGATCATTATAATCGACGGCCAATCCACCTAGCGGTCGAACTTCGATTCTACGAGGCTGTCGAGATCTTACTCAAAGCCGACTGCGCTCTGTGGTCACCACCTTCCTTGCGGGCTTTACATCAATCCGCTCTCCTACAACCCCTTTCTGTGCATACCAGAGCTCCAGTCCATGACGACATTGTTCACGCAGTTGCGGAAGGGATTATTGACCGGCATACGCGACTATTCAGTTTTTGTGCTACTATGATTCCGGAGAGCTCGCTTATCCATCAAGTAAAGGAGGACGGACTAGATGAAACCCTGGCACCGTCTCTTATTGAAGAGTTGCTTTTACATGGGATACAAATCCCCCCAGCCCTACGCTTGGACGGCGTGAGTCTCTTTGACTCGGAAGATTTCGACGCGAGCATCAGAATACCCACCTACGTCGCTGATAAGTTTTGGAACAGCGGGCTCCGCAATATCGCAGGCTTCGACAAAAACGGTCTTACGCCCATGCTGCATAGCTGGTACGCCGCAAATTTCGACATGGTATCGTGGCTCTTGAGTAAAGGGGCGCCGCTCCTTTCGCAGCACCGAGACGTCCCGATCTGCGGACTTCATTTATATGCGTACAGGCTGTCTTATCCAGGGGAATTCTTCCGCTGCGATGCGGACTCGGTTCCAAGCCCAAGAAGGGAGCTTACCTGCCGGTTCTGGCAAAATCCGGTCAAAATCCGAGATTGCTGCTCTTGCGCGTGTTCACCGCAAGGATGCTCGCCCGTCTCCATGTTGTTCAAATTCTGGGCGTCCCACGTCCGCATAGTCAACGTGGAAGACGATGCCAGGCTTTTGAAAGTGTTCTGGGAGAAGACCCACGTTCCGGCGGAGTTGCGCGAGACTCAGGTCGGAGACTTCCTGCGGCTAGCTGTCTTCGACATGTTGCGTTGCAAGCATACCTGCTGTTACGTAGATTACAACGGACGTGTTTCGAAAAGAACAGACCATTTTCCTAACTATGGTCCGAACGAACCGGATATAGCCTTCTACGAAAAGCTCGAATCCTGTCTTGAGAAGATGTCTAAATGCGAATGTCAGGGCGCCGACAAGGTCCCTTGTGTCCTTAGCGAAGATGAGAGTTGCCGCTCAGTTCATAAGATTTGACGATGATGGTCGCTCTTAAAAAGAAGTAGTATCTCTTCTTTGATATACCTATCTCTTAAAGCCCACGGACAAGCTATGAGTTGTATAAAACGGTATTTAGCAAGGTATTCCGTAATATCGCATTGCAACGATCGGAATGAAAAACGCGAACTATATAAAGTCACCGTCATACATGAATTGTTCGTACGTATATGAGATGAAGACTAAATCTCTATAAATTTGTATTTGTAGTACCTAGGGGTTCAAGCCTAGTCTTTTAGATACCTAGATAATTATCCAGTCTGCATGCTATGACTCCATTCAACTGCCCCAATCTATATCATGACCATTCCCATAATGTCTATGAAAAGGGGTTTATATCCGATCCCGCGGTAAATAGAAAACAGTCCGGCTTCAGTATAGCCACATAAATCGTTATGTATCGCTATAGATAGAATGTTCAAATATGCTCCACACGAGGCTAATCCTAAAACCTCATACCTTCATTTGTGCTGATATTTACACCAGCGGATGTATTGTGAAGGCTTTCCCCTCAAAGTCCACGAGTAACACCATGCTACTCCGCCTGAAGCCTCCTGCCCCGGGTGATATATGCCAACTGGAATAACGTCTCCATCTATCTGAGACTAGTGGTATAATTGGGTATTGGTTTCAAATCCCACGAGTGGCAAAGTGAAGTGGGCCGAAGCTAACATCGCGTACGACATCGCCGTAAGATGTAGTCAGAGAAACCCGGCGCTTAGCCCTCTCACTTTCCTTAATGAGAATCTCGCGCTTACAAGCGAATACTCGGCGCGGTTTATTTTTATTTCGAAGTGGTTGAATGAACGAACGAACGGGTTTTTCTCAAGAGTATTCTTTCCGTTGCCAGCCTCTTGGTACCAAGGGCAGATCCGGCTGCGACACTTCCTGGTATCCCTCCTCAAGCGTCGGAGCGAGCCACTGTTCCCGCCTACGGACCCGACCGAACCATCGCGGCGCGCATTGTGAGATGACACAGATGATGGCTAGGAATACGACGGTTGAAACTGCTGCTACTGCGATGGCGATGATGAAATCTTTTAGGAAGTTGTTGTTAACTTTCATCGAACCCACTGGTTGAGACATCTTGGCTGTATATGTGGAATCGTTGGGTTGTTATAAAGTGAGAGTCTCGATTATGAGTTGGTGTTGAGAGAGAGAGGGAGAGAAATAAAAGAAAGGATATCTTCTTGTAGTATCGTGAAACTGAGAGATGCGGTATGTAAAATATAATAAATAGGGCTGAGTCGAAGAGTTATGTAAGGGTGTCAGCAAGACCACTTTAATCAGGCAGTAGGTGTGGGTGCCTGTTGTTGGTTCAGGCCTCTTTGTATTATTGGTATAATGAAAACGGTTAGAAAGAAACAGCGTAGTTAGGGGTATCTTCAAAGGCTTTGGTTTTTTAAACAAAGAGGATATTGATTATTAGGTAGCAACTCTTAAGAAAATATCAAACAAGCTACGCGGTTATGGGCGATAGTCTACCTATGTATAAGTTATATTCTAAATATTCTAAGCGACTTGCGCCTGTATCACGGACTCCAAAACGCAAGTCTCGTATATAATATCACTGGCAAAAAGTCCTACATGTATCCGAGACAGCCGGGTTCCGCTGCGGACATATCCCTAGAACAGGAATGGTAGGACGATAGCAGTACCGTACCTATTCGTCTGTGTAGCGGCTAGGGACTAGGGGCGTTTATATATTTATGATTGGCTTTGAGCGGTTGTACTGTGAGACACAGCCCATTATTCGACTGGGGATATAAGCGTAGGGCTAGGTGCGGAGGATCGACCGGTCCTATAAATAGACGCCCGAGAAGCGCTGACGGAAATGGAAGATGAAAAACAGAAGATTGTTCAGTTACATATTAACTACTTGCACCTATTTTAATTGTCTTGTAATTCGATAGAAGTCGTAGAAAATAGGCAGACGTTAATCCATCCAGCGTAATAGGTACCTAATCCAGAAAATTTTGTTTTATTCGCTTGGACTCTAATTGGTAAAGAGCCTAATGAAGCCAAGAGATTGTGAAGTCGCTTCTTCAGTTGCCATACTGGTGATAAAGTGGCGCAGACAGTTTCACAGTGCACGTTGTCGCCGGCTAAGGATCCCTCGGATTTTAAGTTACGCATGAAACAAGTGTTGGTTAAAATAATTGTTTGTAAAACTATGTAGGGGTTATGTATGCTGGCAGAGTACCTGGTAGTAAGTAAACATACCTATCAACAAAACCTGCCAAGACTGACCTATGACTTTGCTGCCTACATAGTAGGTATCTTATGGCGTTGGGACGAGACGATTGATACATTGCAAGTCTTACGTGTGGCGCACCTCGTTGCGAAGCTATCAACGTGAAGAAATACCTTCTTAGGGCAATATTTCTCAATGTTCTCTACTTCTTAAGCTGTGAGAGTCTGGATCAGTATAGCTTTTAAGTATCCAGATCGATCTCTAATGGCGTAATTGGTGCATAAAGACGGGGCGCGACAAGTTATGCGAGGCATTGCTGCATACCAGCATGATGACCTCGTTAGATTTCGCTTCAAGCCATTGAAGAAGTTTCGTTTCTTCATGGGACCCGCTATAAATCTGGAAATGTACTCGGTCTTATCGCTTATATAATCCTGCTATCGAAACAACAGAGAGATACTACGCAATCACGTGCTTTCTATGTGACTGGGCAAAAGCTGAGCAGGAGATAGCGCTCAGTGACGTCATGAGCGAAACAAGTATGAAATAGTGGACAAGGGACGACATTCTGCGACGTTCAATTATTCTATGGAGCTTTTAGTCCGCCAGCTTTTTAGAGCTGCGTGAGGCAAGAGAGAAGTAAGAATATTGATCCCATGCAAAATAATTATATCAATTATATATATTATAGAAAATATCTAATTAGAGAATCATCGTAGGAAATAGACCGCGATGAACTATGCGTTTAGAGCGTCTTCGCAGTTGACAGCCTCGAGCATACGGCAGTTCACTGGGCGCCGTCTTGCTAATACGCACTTTACTTCAACTTCCATCTTGGCGCCGAGGGTAATCCCGGCGGTACCTTGGTCATGCCGACATTTTATAAGTACGCCACACGCGAGAAAAGAGAAGCTTAACCACGAGACGCCAAGAGAAACAAACGAGAGAGACCAAGCGGCGCACGAACGAGAAGTCACCGCCGGAATCGAATATGCTACGAAGCAGCAGATTAAACGTCCCTGGCAGAGGGAGGGCGCCGACGAGCCTCCTGTTAGCGAGGCTAGGAGGACTATGAATAAGGCCATGACTAAGGGTATACACACGTTCCGTTCCTTTGGCCTTGAAATGCATCAAACGGGACTGATAATCGATGAAATACCCAGGCAAACTACTCACAACCCCAACCCGACTCCTAAAACTAATCTTACCTCTTCCTGTCGATGCGACCCACGACGAGCACGGCAATAAAGGAGAATTCCGATCCCTTGCCCAAAACGAAGATATCCAACCCCTAGCCCTTCTCGTCCACCCCCAACAACCCCTCTCTTACCTCGAGCGCCTGATCCAAGCCGAATTGCCTCCCGTCCGCGACAGCGAGGGCCGGGAGAAGATGCCCAACGTGTATTTCCTCGCCGAGGGATCCGAGCGCGACGAAACGGGACAGAAAATCGGTATCGGCAAAGAAAAGCCCAACATCGCCTCGTACTCCGGTCTAGGGCGCGAGGGGGCCGACACGCCCCCGGAGCACAAGGACTGGGTGCGCTGGAGCAGCTCGACGGAGATTGGGGATTTCATCCGGGACGCGGCGAGGGGGCGGGAGTTCGCCATCGAGATCGCGGGCCACGACACCGAGATGCGCGTCGACGTGCCGAGCTTCAACGACCGCACGCATTACATGCGTGTGCGCTTGCGCCGCATGTCCCGCAAGATCGAGGAGCTGTCCAAGATCAAGCACGAGTGCGACATGATCGCCCACCGCGGCGCCCACCGCATCGCCAAGGCCGGCTTCGTCGCTCTCACCGGCTGGTGGGGCGCCGTGTACTTCCTCACCTTCCACACCGACCTCGGCTGGGACTTGATGGAGCCCATTACCTATCTCGCGGGCGTGGGCACCATCATGGGCGGATACCTGTGGTTCCTGTTCATCAGTCGGGACCTGAGCTACCAGGCCGCGTTAAAAATTACCGTTTCCCGGCGCCAGAATATCCTGTACCAGGAGCGCGGGTTTGACCTGCAGAAGTGGGAGAACCTAGTCCACGACGCAAATGCTCTAAGGCGGGAAATCAGGGCCGTGGCGGAGGAGTACGATGTCGATTGGGATGAGACTAAGGATCTCGGCGGGGAGGATGTTAAGGAAGTTCTTGAACACGAAGAAAGGAAAGGCGAGGGTGATCGCGAACGAGAGGAGAGGGATCACAAGGAGAACGCGAGACATAAGCCGGATAAAGGTAATGAGTCATGATACCCGCGTAATACACAATAGAACATACCTGTAGAATAAGTCTGTAGTCTATTCCGATCGAGATCTGGTTTGATCAATCGTGCTATATAATGCAATACGCGCAAAAGGCAAGAAAGTTGGATGACAAGACCAATTTTTTGTCTATACCTAATCCTTCTTTTTTTTCCTGTTCTGGTTATCTCCCTAGGAAAAGCGCACGATTTTTAACCCTCGTCATCCCGGGTTCATCAAATAGAAACCGCTCGACCGGTAGATAAGTGCCTTGGTATGTCATTGAATTAAGCATTAAGAATTTGTCTTAGAACCTTGATCTGTTCTAGAACGCTCTCCTTGCTGGTACCGCCCTTGGCAGATCGCATCTCCACGCTGCGCTCGTAGTCAAAGTACTCGGCAATATCTTTCTCGAAACGAGCGTCTACCGACTTGAGTTGGTCGTATGTAAGTTCATTCATGGGGGTATCAGTCTTCTCGGATAGGGCGACTACGCGACCTGAGATGTGGTGTGTCTCGCGGAACGGCACTCCCTTGCGGACAAGGTAGTCTGCAATGTCGGTAGCGAGCATAAAGGGGTCGAGAGCAGCCCGCATCTTCTCGGGCTTGATGTCGAGTGTAGCCAGTACACCCGTCGCGATCTGCACGCTGTCGCTAACCGTCTTGACCGTGTCCAGCATGGCCTCCCAGCTCTCCTGCAGATCTTTGTTGTACGTGCTAGGTAGACCCTTAAGGGTCGTCATGAACCCAGCCATCTGGCCGAACACGCGGCCACTCTTACCCCTCAGCAGCTCCAAGCTGTCGGGGTTCTTCTTCTGCGGCATGAGCGAGCTGCCGGTCGAGTACGCGTCGGCCAGCCGCACGAAACCGAATTCGGCTGTCGAGTATATAATCAAGTCTTCGGCCCATCGCGACACATGTTGCATGAGCATCGAGGCCCATTGCAAGGTCTCTGCAACAAAATCTCTATCCGCCACTCCGCCCATAGAGTTCCACAATAGTCCCTCGAAACCTAGTTCCTCGGCCATCATGTCACGATCGATGTTGAACGGGTTGCCGGCGAGGGCACCGCATCCTAAGGGGCTTTTGTTAACACGCTTCACGACTTCACGTAGTCTCTCTAGGTCGCTGGCGAAGGCCAAGCTGTACGACATAACCCAGTGGCTCCAGCGAATGGGTTGGGCACGCTGCAGGTGCGTGTAGCCAGGCATGACGTGTTCAACCTCCCTCTCGGCACGGTCGGCGGCGACCTGGAGGAAGGTCACGATGTGGCCTTCGATCTTACGTAGTTCATCTCGCAACCACATACGCATGTCGCATGCAACCTGCTCATTGCGGCTACGTCCAGTGTGGAGCTTGCCGGCCACTTCTTTGCCGATGATCTCGCCTAGCCGGCGCTCATTGGCAGTGTGTATGTCCTTTTCATGAGAAATTAGTTGCTGCTTTACCTCCCTTAAACCGGCTTCAGGGGCTGCAATGTAGAATATGCATAAATACAAGCACAAGTACAATCACATACCTCATCTACACCAGGGACAATAACAAATGAGTCATTCTCCCACTCCTGCATAACAGCCTGCAGACCCTTCTCGATCTTGTCGAATTCATCTGCTGTTATAATTCCACCCTTCTTGTTGGCCCGGGCGAAGGCGATGCTACCCAGGATGTCTTGCTTGTAGAGCTTCTTATCAAAGTGGATACTCTCGTTGTAAGACACCATGAGAGGGTCAAGGCCACCTAAGAAAGGAATTAGCACATTGATTTCCTATTGCGTTTTCCTAACGCTATAGCACAGCATCTGCATATGAGCTTGCAACAACCACGTTGGCGTCTGTAGAAGAAGTTGCACCATTATGAACAACGCAACGCGTGCAAGGTATTACACGTACCAGTGAATCGGCCTCCCCATAGCATGTTCTCGCCGGGTTTAGAATTTGACGCCATGATTTATGCTATTCGCCTTAAGGAAGAAGTGAAAATGTAAGAATATTATTTAAGTGGTGATGGTATATAAAAGTGGTTTGGGTGACTCATAAAAAAAAAGGCTGCTTCGATGTCGGGTTTCTTATCAAAAAGTGAGACATGAAAATTGATTCACCCCTCACAAATCAATTTCACGTATCAATTGTTGCATATCTCTGGGCAAGCTCCCCTCATTTTAGTACGTACCTGGATACAAGGGTTATAGCGGGGTTATTAGCGGAGGTGGCATTAAAATAGGGCTGTTAGGCTGAGAGGTCCATCCCGGTTCCTTCCTTATTTTCTTTTTCCCTAGCAACACCAACTTCTCATCTCTGATCTCACATGCAACTTGGAAATTTTTCAAAATAGCAAGTTAATTTTAACAATAAAATTTTATATATTATTTTTTCAATAAATAATTCATGTATTTTAATATTTGTTTTATTTTTTAATAAATTAATTAATATTAATTATAAATTTATTTTAAATATTTGTTATTAATTTATTTTATTATATTTTAATTTAAAATATATTTTAATAAAAAAAAATTAATATTATTAAAATGAAATTTTAAATTTAATAAAATGAAATTTTATTTATTTTTTTATATTAATAACGTTTAAATAATTATTCATATTAATTTTTATAAATATTTATTTATTTTTTAATAAAAAAAAATTTTTTAATTAATTATATTTTAATTTTTTTTTAAATTAATTTTTATTAAAATAATTTCATTTTTATTTAAATTATATATAAATAAACGTTTATTAAAATAATTTCATTTGGGGTTTTAATTATAATTATAATATATTATTTAATTAAAATAAATTTTTATAAAATTTTAAAATCAATGGTTAAATCAATTACGCGTAATTTTTTAAAAATAAAACTATTTTAACAAACGTTAATTCGAAAAAAAAAAAAACAAAAATCAAAATGCGACCGGCTAGAATTCTTTTCTTATTGAAAAGTGGACAAATGTCTATAGAAATTAATATGAGTGGTTGTCCAAGCGTTATCGATACAGAAAAGTGGATGGGGTTTCACTTTATTAAATCTGGGGTTTCACTTTAGTGATACTGGAAAAGGACCCTACGTTATATCCCGAGGGATTTAAATCTTCCGTTGCGAACGGGTCGCTTCCATTTTACGCTTAACAATAGTTGCTTTCTCATTGGGTACCTACAACTTGGTATGACACACGCCACTATTAAAGTTTTCTTCATGGCTGTAGGTCTCGGTAAGGCAGGTACGTAGGTACGTTACGTGTAAGTCCTGGTGATGGGCGTGATGCGGCTGCCAGGGCTTGCTTAAGGCGTGTCAAGGCTTGTCAAGGCTTGTCAGGTTCGGAAGGAACAATCTGGGGAAATTCCCAGATCAAGATGACCCCAAGACCAACTCCAACGCCCCCTTCCCCCCTCGAACAGCCCTAAATTCCTAAATCTAACATCACTAACACCACAATCCCCTGATTCCCCTCCCTCATGACAAGACAAGTTTTTATAGGGCATCTCCGTAATGCAAACCCCCGCTAATAGTTATTGTTAATTTCCACGCGCCAAGTCGAATGGTATGACGTTTACCGAAGTCAACGAAACGGAATCGCCGTTTGAATTTGTTGTTACTATGTAGAAAGTCGTCCCACATTGGTTATCCATGACATATTCACCTACTCAAAATAAAATAAAAAATCATTTATTTATTTTTATCTCTTCTTTCGGCTTCTACTACCTCTCACGATGAAATTTCATTGACTTGTTCTCGGACTCATCCATTACACATCATCACATGAGCACCACATCCGTTGTCTGTTGAGTTACTACCCAATTTAATACTTAAAGTGTTATTAGCGAATCTAGTGGTCCGAAAATGAGCGATAACCCCCGCCTCGACATAGATATCACACGTTCTACATGATTTCAGGATAACTACCTAATATTTACCTTAACCTAAAGCTTCATACTAGAATCCCTCTCAAAACAAATGGCCCCGTCTATTGTCCATTTGCCAGACGGCCAGAGTTTCACGGTTCAGCCTGTGTTCTCTGGCCTATTCTTCAAGTCCAACGAGCTCAATCATCACCACGGACCATTCCCCGTGGGTTGGACTGTTGTTATACACAGTGAAGATAATCCTGAAGATCATCTTCACGATCTTACCATTAAAGAAAAGGACAATTCCAATGAGCCCCGCTCCAGGCGCAGCCATATTCACAAGTACAGCAAGCCGACCTTGCAAAATGACACCATATTCATCTCATCCATCTCGAATCCATCGAGTAGCGAATATAAACCTCATGCTAGTCAGTCCCGACAGATTGCCATGTTTCTATGGGTAACGCTGTACTGGTATTTCCAGCAGCCTGAGCCATCACCGTACGTTTTGACAGAACAGTCCAAGTATGCTCCCCCAGAGGCAAGACCTAGGGGCGAGTGGCGCATCAGAATTAAACGGGAGGGCGTCTTACGCACGCGGAACATGATACCGAAACTAGAGAGAATGGGCTTGATATCAAGCCTAGACTCTGCAGTCGCAGAGAGCTCCAGCGAAAGCAATCATGGATGGGACAAGATGTTTGTTACTCGACGAGCGTTCTGGCAGATCCATAGTGGCCTATTTCTTTTCACCTTGCAGCCATTGAAGCATAGCTCATCATATCCCGGATCGCCTAATAGCAGCCGCCCTACTTCCCCTGTTAGAAGCGACGTAGGCCAACTAGCGACGTTGTCCAACCAACTAGCTGCTGAGGCGCCATCCTCCCCCGTCGGACCTTATCACTCATCCTCTCACCTTCCAACTTACTATCCTCCTGCACCATTGCAGTACATAATAACGAATAATGTTCGACATCCGCTGAGACAGAAGCCACCGCACATGGGCGAGATCTTCTATACTCGCTTCGTGCCTAGCGTGGGGAAGTATCTGTCATTTCGCGTGGCATCCCTCTCACCAAAGCCCATCCTTTGTCTTGGACCTATGGGACCTGGCGAAAGGGAAAATACGTACTTGAATACCTTATCCGACACATCCCTCCTTCAGATGTGGCTTTCTAGCCCCAGGGTCCAGGCCTTTTGGGGAGAGTACCAACCCAACTTCCTCTCAAATGCTCTCCAGTCGCGTCACTCCTTTCCGGCTATCGGTATGTGGGACGGCGTGCCCTTTGGATATTTTGAAATCTATTGGGTCAAGGAAGATACTCTAGGACGTTATATGAGCAACGATGCGCAGGACTTCGATAGAGGTATTCATGTGTTGATTGGCGAGGAGTGGGCGAGAGGAAGAGTTCAGCACTGGCTGTCGAGCATCGTTCACTGGTGCTTACAGGCAGATTATCGCACGATGAATATCTGCCTCGAACCGAGAGTTGATAACACGAGGTGAGTCTTACCACCATACACGGATGTCCGCCGATTTATTAATACGTGTATAGATTCATTCAGCACCTCCAAAACGGGGGTTTTGCGAAAGAAAGGGAAATATCTTTCCCGCATAAACGAGCATGGCTCTGCCGACTTAGAAGGGACGCGTGGGATGGGCCCTCCATGTGAGGAGGACATTTGCAGAACTATGATTAATGATACCAGTTTCATTACTCTTGCATCCAGTGGCGCAATGATAACGACGTTAGACTCGGAGCGGGCGCTGCATGCAATTATTACGGGAGGCACTGATGCATATGCATGGCGGAGAGAGCGAAAGGCTTAGATTTTTAATTCAACCGGATTCCGACTTGGTTATTATCACGCGATATTCTACGAGGCAAGGCTGGCATGGGATTTATCCAATACCCATTATACACATCACGCATCATCCATCATACGTACAGCTGTATTCTGAAGTTCTGCGTCGAGATGCAAGGCATACCTAAAAAACGTTGTCGACGCGTATTCAGGCGACAGAATAAACAATTTGCAACCCAATACCGAGCAAACTTTGTGCGTGTTCGGCATGTGGCTCGTAACCTACTATACTTCTCTGATTCGTTACCGAGACCCATGAAGCGCTCCATATGTGATTATCCGATTCACCATATCTAAGTTCGGGACCGAAATCGAAAAAAGCGAAATAAATTGGTGGCGCGGTTCGTTCTGAATCATTGATATCATCGATAGGTATATGTTGTGTCCCTTGTTTTACGCTGCGCCCCCCATAAAATATTATCCCATAAATTATCACATATAGCGTACCTGTTAGGTCCGTTGAAGGCTCGGGCCAGTTTTGCCCGGCCGGTGTCATTTACGCCCGGACTCGCGGTCTGGATGTACAACTAGAAACCTGGTCGCAGAGACAGCGGCAACAAGAACTTAATAATCAGTAAAGAGAAACTCTAAAGTATTCCACCGTATTGGCTGGTCCTGTTCCAGCCCCCTGTCTCTGTAGTAGCTCTAGGGATATCCGGACAAGCCAGAACTTTATTAATATCTCGTTCCTCAAGCCCTCTTGTGTTTCCGGAAACCAACTTGGCTCCTATCCAATATCGGCTGGGTATTCTATCTTCATTATTCGTATCCTATAATTTTTCCTTGGCTCTTCATCCTTCGGGTAGCAGCAGCAGCACCATGTCTACTACCACCACTATCCTCGTCGTAGGCGCTACAGGCCAACAGGGGGGCTCTGTGCTCGCTGAGCTCTCCCAGCAACTCTCGACCACACCGGAGGCGAAAGTCAAGGTCCTCGCACTAACCCGGACAGCCTCCTCGCCCAAAGCCCAGGCCCTGCCGTCCAAGTATCCATCTCTAGACCTAACAGTCGTAGAGGGCGACGTCCAGAACCCGGAACCCATATTCGAGAAGCACCCGGACATCAACGCGGTGTTCAGCTACACGATGCCGCCAAACGAGGAGCCGCAGGCCACGCATCTTATCGATGCGGCGTGCGCGCATGCCGCCTCGCCCGAGACGCCGACGCACTTTGTGTTCTCGAGCGTAGATCGCGGCGGCGAACCAAAGTCTTGGGACACGCCTACTGATGTCCCGCATTTTGCGCAGAAGCACAATATCGAGGTGCATCTGCGTAGCGTCGCCGAGGGCTCGGGCGGAAAGCTGACTTACACGATCTTGAGGCCGGTCGCTTTTATGGATAATTGTAAGTGGTCATCCGCTCAACCTCTCACATAGCTTTTCAGTTTAGTTACCCCCCATATATTGCAACTTCTTTTCAACAAACTTGCCCTGACCACTAATACACTTTCGCCCCCCGTTAAACCACCAGTTCCATACTGCACCAGCCCCCGCCGCCCTCCCTTAATATGCAGTCGCCATGCTAATCACATCCTCAGTGAACCCCGGCGGCTCCTTCGGCATGGTATTCGCCAGCCTCTGGAACACCATGCCCTCTTCCCGAAAGCTCCAACTCGTCAGCGTGCGCGACATCGGGCTCTTCGCCTCCTCGGCCCTCCTAAACCCCACCTCCCCGCGGTTCCACAACCGCGCGATCGGCCTCGCGGGCGACGAAGTAACCCTTTCTGAGGCCCGCGAGATATACGCCCGGGTATCCCGGGGCGCTGCTCTACCGCAGGCGTGGACGGTCGTCGGGTGGGCTGTGAGAGGACTGGTGGCGAGGGACGTGGGCGCTATGTTTAGGTGGTTCGAGACGGATGGGTATGGGGTGGATATAAAGGCGTTGAAGGAGGAGGAGCCGAGGGTGCAGGATTTGGAGACGTGGTTGAGGGAGAGCAGCAAGTTTGAGTTCGGAGAGAAGTAGAGGGGAGTAGAAGACAGGAGAGGGGAGGATGAAGAGCAGAGTGGGGGACTTGGGTTTTGGGGATCGTCTATCCGCTGCCGTGTTAGGAATGGGTAGACGGAGGAGAAGGGGCAGAGGAAGAATACGTAGAGAAAGCCTTGCCTGGTGCAGAGGCTAATAGAAGGTAGATAGATAATCATCAGTACACCGCACGGTTCAAAGAATATTCTTCTTATCATCGTAAACGGGCCACTGCTTCACGGAGTTTTTGGATCAAAGTTCAATATCAATTGAGTTGATAAGTGTAAGTGGGAACTCATAAAATAAACATCTTAATGACTGCCGTAGTAAAGAATGATTGACAGAGATGCACTCCCACCCTCGGACTTGACATCCAAGCTCTCGACGTTATATATGCTGCTAGAATTTGGAAATGGATTCAAAGAAATATATCTCTTCTATGCTCCCAGATGAGACTCATCTCTCTACCAATCTCTTGAGTAGGTAGTGAATGGAGGGAGGAGATGACGCGGTCTTACTGATAGTTATCTTACGCTATTCCCACTTTAGGGTCTATTTTCGAGAACGTCGACAGCCTTGGCTTTTAATTAAGATATAATTCTTTCCCCCACGAATCTTCACCTAAGTCAAGATAGAGCATATGAGTACCTGCTATCCATCTCACCATAAGTAGGCCTTACGTTTCCTATATTTTATATGAAAGTTCGTATACGTGGCGTGAGTCGCTCAAGGTCAATGTGAGTAAATAACTCAACATGCCAATATCCTTTGGGATTTAATCCTACTACGTAATCACAGGAAGTATGTATCTATACCTAACGTAACTCGACCAACATACCTCAGGGGCCCCGTACGCTAAGACTGGATATACCTTACCTATATCGGAAATACCATGATGGCGCACTAGTACAATATCACGTATGGACATGTGAAGCCAAGTGTCAGTTGTAATATTTACTGTATGGCGGCGTCAATTTATAACTCGCGCTAGGTATCAAACGTATATGTATGCTGTAACTACATCAGAGCACTAATAATACCCAGTTTTTCTAATATGACCAGCCGAAATCTCCAATAAAATATTAGGATTGTTTGGCTGAAATTAACCTACAAACCCCTATCTTAGGAGGCTTTGGGCCGTACGGATTTGACCGTAGTTGTTGAAAACCCGCGCATCGCGGGTCTGTCTTGACACCCGAAGACCAACAGGAATGCGGGCAAGACAGTTGGCTGAAGGGCCGGATGTGTCGCCACGTGTGCATGACTTCGGCTGTGGAAGTCGTTAATTATGAGCTCCTCCGTCCATAAGGCTCAAAAGGGAAGATCGCGCTGATAATGGCCATGGCGAGAAAGAGAGCTGCACATATATAAATCGGGACGACGGTGCCGGTGTCAGCGGTGCTGGCAACAATGGCGGAGATAATACCCATTATACGATTACAGCCAACTGCAATGCCATTCCCCGTCGCGCGATGGGCACTTGGTAGCACCTCAGGGGTGTACTAAACGACGACCACGTTAGTAGTTGCGCATTGCAAAACATGAAGATCTGACTTCAAATGGTGGGTTATTCTAAAAACATAATTCGCTTTTCTAACGCCTTTCGGCCTAAGAGATTCACGTACCGCATATAATGTTCCGTAGTATATATTGAGACAAAATGCAATAGCACAGCTAAACCCAACGTTTTGTGCCGGAGTGGACACTGCTGTATAGGCGAAGAAGAAAACCATGGTCACCAGTGCGCCTATGGCCATTGTATACCTCCGACCAAGGATTCTGAGGTTGCACATATATGCTGCTAGGACTGGTCCAAATATGCCGGATATATTTGTAAGCGTATAATTACGCCAAGTTTCGAAAGTTCCAACGCCCTCTAAAGCTCCACGGCTGGCAAGGTACGTGCTGTGCTTAGGTTAGATATGCGACTTTGCTTGGCAAATTTTAAAACATACTTCAAGAAGACGTAGAAAAGAGGGTAACTAGAGGCCAATGGTCAGTTTTCCTATCAGGGATACAGGTTGTCCAATTTGAACTTACGCAAGTCCAATCAACGTCCATGATAGCCAAATGAGTGCTGTCGAAATGCCGATTTTCATGGTCACGAAAAGTCCAGAAAGATGGATGAAGGTCTCCTGAAGTGAATAACGTTTCTCGCTATGAGCAGTCTTCACTGTTCCACAAGCCTCTAACTTCTCCAAGGTCAACGTACAACGGCGGTTATATCTTTTAGCGATCGAGTGTAGCGTCTCGACTAGCTCGGCATCTTCTCCGGTTCCTAAGCGATATTTGGGAGTCTCTTGTAAACGAACCACAGTGACTCGCGCAATTGACATAACGAAAACCAGCGCCCCAGATGTGTACATAACGTACCGCCACCCCTGGTTGGCATCCCTTGGACAATTATCGGCGGATTCGCAGTTCCACTGAGGCGGAACTACATCCATATGAGAATCCCATCGACTCAAGACTTCAAGAAAAGCTCACCTAAGAAACCCCAACAAATGAAGCCGGTGACCGCTTGACCAATACCCCACCAGCAGGCTAAAAATGTCAGCGCCCACTGCTTATTACTGGGAAGGTACTCGAGGAAGACGGTCGTGTCTAATATCAGATTGCCACCAGCTCCAAATCCGACCATCGCAGTGAAGAAGCCTAATGAGGCCCAGTTCGGGGCCGCACCCGATACGATCGTTGCTACCGCTGAGATAAAGAGAGATATGTTGAATGCCCAACGTCGACCTATGATATCGGCGCTCATGCCCCAGAAGAGCGCCCCGACCAGCATTCCAACATATGTGGCAATCGTCTGGGCGTTGTCGTATCCGACTTGACCAAACTCCTTGAAAGCTGGAATTGCTATGTTGCTTTGGAGTAAGAGTACCAAGGAATCGACGGCATATCTAGGAGATGGCGTGAGTTTTCGACGATGGCCTATTTTTGGTTTCAAGCAACGATAACATTCTTACCCAAACCCATTCAAAACAAACAATTTCCAGTGGTAATTAGTCCAACCAATCTCATCGATGGCCTGAGGTGCGTTAGTGATCCGGTCGTCAGCTATTAACGACAACCGTCAGATAAGTCTCACGTTATTGACAAGATGCATCTTCGCGTTAAGAGCCGGGTCCAGGTCTTGAAGCGCAAGAATCTCCACGGCTTCACCCGTGGCAGAATCCTCCACATTTCCGACGGCTCTTTCGAAAAGACCCGGATCTTCGTCGACCCTCTTTTCATCCGTCGCCATATTTGAATCGAGCACTTCTACGTGCTGGTTCGACCTAAACTAAAATATTCTGCGCAAAATGGACATGGGGGGGCAAAGCGATTCGTACGAAGGCAAAGATGTAAGGTATCGTATATATTCGTGTTACTTGAGAAACATAGGAATACCGAGGATAGGAATTGGCGGTAAAGTAACGGGAATGAATGTAACAAAATGTAAAAACAGTAAACCGAGAGTTTTTCAACATTAAGTTTCCAGGTCGAAATTGAGAGTCCCGCTAATAAGCGATTGACCAACTACGTAATGGCCATATCCGTCCATTATAGCGCACAAGGGCTCGGTGCTTCTTACCAAGAGATAAGATGAGGAATTCCCAACTAGGTAGGTAAGTAAGCAAAGATTTGCTGGGACGGATAAAGGTCTAGGGGTATGGCCTGTAAGGTGAAGTAGCATAAGCGTATGAGGCGCTCTCACCATACAGAGCTAAGCTGTACTAGCAGGTATATTCAAGGCAAAGAAACGTCGTACTAACCCTCGTGCTACCCAAATCTGACGTTGATAGGCTCTTTCGTGGGGGGAGGACGTCGCTGTACCCCACGCCACACGTTAGCGTCCGCTGGAGATATCATGATCCACAGGCTACAGCAACTATACTATGGTAGTACATAGTAGCTGTAAATCAAGGGTCCTTTTTTCATCTCATCCCGCATCTTGACCGACTGCACGTCCTCTTTTTCCTTTCCGGTAGTACTGGCTACCCGGTAGCAATCCAGCGTACAGCGTAATTCCAGACTACTTCATGCTTGGAGCTAAAGCAATCCAATGCATGATTGTCTAACTCGATTCTTAGCTCGTTCCAATCAGATTTTCAGGGAATATCGCTAAGCGTCCTTTCAACGCTAAAGATTGCGGTGGAAAGAGCAGACAATGAAATCGATGATATAATGGCTTGTCGGCTGTGGGATTGTCAAAGAGATGAAAGAAGACAAAAGTAGTGAAAGAGTTCACCTGCCATTTTATGAAGTACTTTTAGCTCATAGTTAGGACCCGATTCGGACTGTGTATTTACGTAATAACGTAATCTGACATACTGTACGGAAGGAATATACCACATGCGGGGGAAGGCAGGTAAGGGAGCTGGGGGTAAGGGAGGTGCCAAGATACCTAGGTACCTAAAGTAAACCTTTCATTGTTTCCACAACTGATGTTTTTTTTTTTTTTTTCTAACTTGGAACTTCGTTAGCTACTCCAAAAAAAAAAAAAAAAAAAAAAAAAAACACATGGACATACCTCATGTCTTCTTTCCTAATCCTATATCAATTGGCTCCTAATAGACAACTAAGGCGACTAGGTAGTATCCAAATGCTCGGGACTACCCTTATATTATCTATCCGAGCGCCAAATGGAAACCTTCCGTTCTTCCACGCATGCAGCTCAATGTATGACTGAATTCGGCTTGGGTCTGGGCAATACATGTACGACCGCCCAATGGGAACAGCGAAAATTCCCACGTTGTGAGGCTCTCTCGTGAGCTGACACGGTGCTGCATACTACTTTGTATGTAAGTAGGTACATATTTCGGTAGGTTTATTGGAAGATTTATTCGGATGGCTCTCAATTATGCTGTAATTGATTAGAAAACAGCTGAGCTTGTTAGAATTCTATCCAATCATATTTCCATGATTACTTTCAGCTCTTCCTCCGTGCTCTATCTGCAGATATGCAAGTATAGTTTATACGTGCTGTGATGTCAGAACTCCCCGGCAGGTAGATCTAATAGCTTATACAAATGCAATGAGTATCAGTTCTTAAAGGGAGAGCCTCCTCGCTTTCCATTCAAGTGAATGATGAAGAGCATGACAGGCCATCTCTCGGGCATCCCATCATGGCTTATAGTATTCGTTATATTTTTCTCGCCAGTGTCGCTTCAGCCGCCTTCACGGGCAATATTAATTACTTCTCTCCCTCGAGACACCATGCATCACTAGGCATATCGATTAGCAAAGTAGCTAAACGGACTGCGGCGAACTCACAATGGGATCCAAGTCAGCTTAACTTCACTCACGGTATTGCTTCTGGCGACCCGTACGACGATAGCGTCATTCTCTGGACAAGGGCAGCGCCGTCTAGTGATAATGACAAGAGCAACACCACCGTAACAGGCTATGTTCCTCTTTACGATCACTCAACCGAGCAATACGTTGAAAAGAGCAACACACCAGTGTGTGTGGATTGGAAAATAAGCACTACCTCATCATTAGAATACATTGTAGACTCTGGGAGGGCATATACTAGTTCTGATATCGACTATACTGTTAAGGTAGAGCTAGTCTTAATCATAGGTACGCTTAGGAATTTGCTAATATCTTCTATAGGTCGAACCCAAGAGATTGAAGCCTTCTACAACTTATTGTAAGTAGTAGCACTGTAGAGATAAGTATCAAATTAGAACATGACACCACTGACCTAGATATTATCAGACTACCAATTCAACATTTGCGACTCTGATAACTTTTCTCCTGTCGGTCGCACCAAGACAATACCGTCTGCAAATGACGAAGTATCAGAGCCTGTGCGACTCGCCGTATACTCCTGCAGCAATTATCGTGCGTTTAAATCCAGTTGATTTTATCTCCGCTCTGGCTGTTAATACCATCGTATAGCATTTGGTTTCTTCAACGCATACGGTAATCCGGTAAGAAAGGATTCCGTCGATTATGTGGTCCACCTTGGCGACTATATATACGAATATGCGAATGGCGAATATGGCTGGGGTAATGCCTACGATCGAATCCCGCTCCCAGATCGAGAGATCTTCACGTATGTAACATTAAACAGACTCTTCCCTGTGTTCAGGCTGACATGCATATAGCCTCTACGACTACCGAAAACGTATCGCCACCTATAGGACCGACCAGGACTTGCTTGCAAGTCACCAGAATTTTCCCTGGATACCAGTCTGGGATGATCATGGTAGGCTCGCTGATTCGTGACGTGCAATTTTCAGGACTAACTATAATCCCAAACAGAGGTGGCTGATAACACTTGGAAGAGCGGTTCCGCCCATTTAAACAACTCTGAGGAATCCTTCATCACAGACGGTGGTGTGTCGGTCGATCAACGGAAGATGAACGCTGTTCGCGCCTACTTTGAATGGAGTGGGTTATTAAAGGCCGCGTAGCAGATGCTTAGTGCTAACCCATATTCTTTGCAGTGCCTATTCGACAGGTCGACATGGACGATAATTTACGAATCTGGAGAAACTTTAAGTTTGGAAACCTGTTCGATCTTGTCATGCTTGACACTCGGCAGTATGATCGGAGCATTACTGATTTATATTGGAATACTGAGTACGTCAGCGACATATACAATGATGCTAGCCGAACCCTGATGGGTCCTCGACAAGAAGCGTGGTTTTACCGTACTTTGCGCGGAAGTGCCGCTCGAGGTGCAACATGGCGCATCATTGGCAACCAGATTATTTTTAGTCGAATGAACGAAAGCTTGGCTACAGGCGGGAAATTGCCTTTCAATTATGACCAATGGGATGGATATCAAGCGAACCGTAACCGCACATTTCAAGCATTTTACGAAAATAACATAGGAAACAACGTTTTCCTGGCCGGTGATTCACACGCTTCGTGGGTTTCAGATCTAGTTTGGCTCGACGAACACGCTTACGACCCTGCTACTGGATCTGGATCGGTGGGTGTAGAGTTTGCTGGTTCAGCTGTTAGCTCTCCGTCACCGGCAGGAGAAAACGTGACGATAGACGACACTCTTCACTTTTCAAAATGGCTCACAGCTGCAAACGAAGAGTTGCAGTGGCAGGACCTATACTACCGTGGTTATTACGAGCTGTCTATTAGTCACGAGAAAGTGGATGCCGCCTTTTTTGGCATCCCAACGACTACTCTCCGAAATGGATACGAGATTCCTCTGGCAAACTTCACAGTCCTCGCCGGGGAGAACAGACTACATCGAACCAATGGATCGCCGGCTGTTGGAAGTGTGCAGGCCGGTAGTTTAAAGGGGGGTATAGTCACCAGATCAAACCTGACGTATGATACAGAAACTGGCAAATGGTTCACGTACACTGGCCCCTAATCTAGCGATGGAGGTAGATAACTCACGGTTTTAATGAGGCGTAGAAATTAAACTCTTCTTAAACTATGCCTATAAATAGACCTCATTGTCATGCCGCCGACAGTATTTGTAGTTCAGTGCTCCCAACACACCTTCTACTAGTCAGAGTTAACGTAGAAGCGAGTGATTCAAAACTGGAATCTGAGCGCCTTCTCCTTTTACCGACTACTCGTACCCAACGAGGCAGCTCAGCCCTTTTCTAAATCAATCCAAACTCTCATTTTCCCCTCACTACAAGCTTTTCATTAACAAAGCGTGAGTTTTCTTGATACTTCATCTATTCTCTAACAACGGATCCGCGTCATCGCAAGTTAGCCATCGCACCATATTCTCATAAGGGCGCTCAGGTACGTAGTTTCATACTTATGCGTCATATTAAATCTCCAGAGTAGCGAATTTTAATCAGTAGAGAGCTTCTAATTCGACCGGTAGTTGAGTCATAGGTAAGTAAACTCGCACCCCATTTGGTAATCTGTCTTCATATTTGCTGGTATTCCCGCTAGTTGTTTAGAAGATGCTCCTTATGAGTATCTGGTACTCAGAATTGCCTTGATAATAGCGCTAAGTATATACATAATCCTAACGAAAAGTTACTTCCAAGATAATGCAGTTACCTGAAGTAGGTACACGCTCTGATGGTATCTTAGCCTGGGTTAGGCAGCCTATACAGCTGCAGCATAATTACCTCGTATCACAGCGTTGTGTTTTGGCCAAAACTACTGGACCGAAATAAATACTTAAACTTTGACACGCGACGAAGCGTTGATTCGCCATCATAATATAGAATCAGGAATGATTATAGTTCATAAGCTGATTTACTAGACTTCGGAGCGTGTATAAAAGCCCCCTTCGCCCTCCTCTGGTCCAGTACATCCTTCCTACATTTAACACAATATTTAAGAAGAAAATAATAGTGCACATATTCATACATAAACAACAGTCACTACTTCATCATGCCTCTAAATACATCAGCGCCATCTCCGGGCCAACAAACAATGCCTTTATCTAGATCTTTACATGTTTCAGTTGGACAAGAGACGTCTGCATCCGGATCCTCATCGGTTCCGGTTCAACAAGAAATGCCACCAAGTAACGATCCTGTTCAATCGGAAATTGTTGGATCGCCTCCTAAGATGTTGCTATCCGGTATCAATCTCGCCAGGGTTTTAGACGCGATTGAGCATACTTTCCCCTTTATGCAATCGATCTTCGATCTTGATAGTTATGCTAATAGTTCGAGCGGGGCGGAGTGTGCCCGGCTGAGAGAGGAATTGCGTCTACGGATAGCGCCTCAGATTGATGTCCTCTTCGATGAAAATGCAGATCATATGAAGAAGGAAAGAGTCTGGAAGCCAATCGGCGATAGACTTGGCTTCACCAACACCAACCCTCATCGCTTTCGTAGACTGATACCCCATAAGCACTACTCTCTGCACGAGACAGTGAAGAGCCTCCTAGACAAGCGCAGAAAAGCGTCCGGAAGAAAACCGTGCCAGTATGAACACGGCAGCTCCTCCTGGGACCAAGGGTTCCCCAGCTTCGAAATAAAGGGGTCTGAGACGCCCGAGGGCTGGTTCTTCGGGAACAAAGTAAATTCAGCCCTTAGCTACCCGCTGACTACCACTAGGAAGGAAAAGATAGCCATTGGGGAGACGACCAAGGGTCTTTACCACCCCCTTCACGGATGGCTCCGCCACCACGTCCCGGGCCGCATCGACAGCTGTCCTTGGCGGCGGCCGTGCCACATGGACCTAGAGATTGACGAGAGCAGCAGCAGTGGAAGTGGCCCTTCCTCCTACTCGCTCTCCGCCCGCGCCATACGTAGACCTCAAAACCATGAAGTTCACTGGCCCACGAGGCCGGGGTTTGAAGATGTGCCCCTGCCGGACGTGCGGGCGTGCGCGGTGTGCAAAATCATATTCCGGGCCAACGTGCTCGTGGGCGAGGTGGAGATGGGGTTCTGGCGGGGCAGGTGGAACACCTCGTACCGAGAAGAGCTGCCGTACATCGTGCGCGACATGATCGACGAGGACTGGGAGCGCGTCAACGCGGTGTACAAGGCGGAGCACGACCGCAACTACCACCCGGCCGACTATCTGCGGTATGAGCTCCCCAAAGTCTACGAGTTCAGTCAGTATCTCTCGCTAGACCGAGCCAACGAGATGAGCGCTAGGTCCGTGTTCGACTTCATCACCGAGCGCGTCGTCGAGGCCGGGCTGCGGCCGACTCCCGCGGAACCGTTCGACGAGAAGATAGTCCCGGGGGATGAGTGGCCTTGGCAAAAGACATTTGGGCCGAGACCCTTTTGGGAAGTACAGAACAGTCGTTGATTGTGTTTATTTTGCTTTGCCTTTTTTCTTCAGCTTTGATTTTTTGATTTCAAGTTCATGGCAATTAAGTAATGGAGTTATATTTCTGATTTCATGAAAGGGAAACCAAGAGGCATCACCAAAAAAAAAAGAGAAAAAGGGAAAAAAAAAAAAAAAACTTTTGAGTTGGGATTATACATGAGTTTGATAGTATAGTTAATATATGTATTTGTATTTTATCTTTTGATTTTACTTCATATAAAAATGTGAAATATCTCTCGACTCGTAAAGTTACGACCTGCCTATGGAAAAGGTGAAATGTGTTAGGCTTATTTTAAAGATTGTGGAGAAGTCAAGTCCCCGAATTGTCTAGGTGGCTCCCCTGGCGATCTTCTGCTACCTACCCCTCCACCCACCACCCACTACCCCTAACTAACCTTTCCCTTGTCTCCACTCTCCACTCCCCCCAATATAAAAAAAGAAGAAACAAAAACATACTTTCTGACCGTCTCTTTCCTACTCACCAGTAGAAACCCTGTGCGAAAAAGAAAAAAAAAAAATATATAATTTCTATAACAATGGCAGAAACAATCTACAAGGCTAGCACCACCGCCCCGGTGAATATCGCCGTAGTCAAATACTGGGGAAAGCGGGATCCCAAATTGAATCTCCCAACCAATTCGTCCTTATCCGTCACCCTGTCACAAGCTGACCTCCGAACTCTCACCACCGCTACTTGCTCTGCGAGCTACCAGGGCCAGGAAGACTCCCTCATTCTCAATGGCGAACCGTCCGATATCAAGGGTGCTCGAACGCAGGCTTGTCTAAGGGAGCTCCGCGCTAAAAGAGCTGCCCTCGAGGCTGAGAACCCCTCGCTGCCCAAGCTGTCCACGCTGCCCCTCCGCATAGTCTCCGAGAACAACTTCCCCACGGCTGCTGGTCTGGCTTCGTCAGCTGCTGGATTTGCCGCCCTCGTTCGCGCCATTGCGGATTTATACGAACTACCGAGCTCGCCCACCGAGCTGTCTCTGATCGCACGTCAGGGCAGCGGTTCCGCTTGTCGCAGTCTGTTCGGCGGATACGTGGCGTGGCGCGCTGGCGAGCGGGACGATGGCTTGGATTCGAAGGCGGTTGAGGTGGCGCCTGCATCGCACTGGCCGAGCATGAGAGCTCTTATTCTGGTAGTTTCCGCTGCTAAGAAGGGGGTTAGCTCGACATCTGGCATGCAACAAACCGTTGCTACGTCTGACCTATTCAAGGGACGTGTTGCAAACGTAGTCCCGGTCCATATGGCTGCCATGGAGGCTGCCATCAAAGACAGAGACTTCGCTAAGTTCGCAGAGGTGACTATGAAGGATTCCAACTCTTTCCACGCCTGCTGTGCGGACACCTACCCGCCTATCTATTATATGAACGACGTGTCTCGAGCTGCGGTCAGAGCTGTGCAAGCGATCAACGAGGCTGCAGGGAAGACTGTAGCGGCCTACACGTTTGACGCCGGCCCGAATGCCGTGATATACTATCTGGAGGAGGACAGTGCCCCTGTGGTAGGCACGTTCTACAACCTACTACAAAGTACGGACGGCTGGAAGGATGAGGCCAAATCATACAGCTCGACGGCTACGCAACTGGACGAGACTACATCCACCCTGCTCAAAGAAGGTGTAAGCAGGATCATAATGACCGGAGTGGGCGAAGGGCCGATAAAGACCGACCAGCATCTGGTATAAATCACTACCTAATTTTCCACAATACCCCTGAATACAACATACCGAAGTGATTTATCATTGGCTTTAAGTGGTAGCATAGGTCAGCTACACGGACATATAGAGCGGTGACGGTAGATACAAGATGACGAAAGCGATGCGAGATTTTGAGGCATAGAATTATTTAATACTACTGAAGAATACAATTGGGTATTTTACAAGTTCAATGTTGTCTCAGAACCTTGACGTAGTGTGTGTACCTTAGTAGGTTATACCTAGGTACATATGATGTATCGAATTTGTTAATTTGCATTGGAGATAATTAAATGGCCCCCGAAGAGGAGGACCGGGATTCCGTCAACCCGGTTTGTCTTCATCGGTAGATTCCGGTTTAGCAGGTGAAAGTCTCCACAAAAAAAGTTTCTATGCGAACTGCGACCGCAATCCAAAGAATTTCTTAGTCAAGCCAACAAATCCTCATAGACCTTCGAATTATATACTCTGGCTAATTCACGCCTAATTCTATAAACACTTTACACGATTATACTATACGATAAAAGCGAAGTTTCAAGATACCGTCACAATGTCAGATCAGTCGCAATCCGCATGTCCGGTCGACCACAAGAGTAGAGAAGCATGGCTTCAACAAGCCCGAGCCGCCGGCGCCGCGGAAGCAGAACCATCTATACCCTCGCAATCCCTACCACCAGACCACCCTCAGATTCCGACCACCGCTTCGAAAGACAATATAGAAAGCTGTCCCGTAGATCATAACGCGCGCGCAGCATGGCTACAACAGGCCGCCCGAGCAGCCCCTCCACCTCCTGCTTCGTCAACCTCTCAACAACCACCATCTTCAACAGCGACAGCGCCATCGTCCTCGTCCTCTTCGTCATGGACATCCTACCTTCCCCGCCTCCCCTTCTTCTCTTCCTCCTCCCCCTCAACATCATCCCAATCCCAACCCTCTCTCCCACCTAACCACCCCTCCCTCAACACATCCCGAGAAATCTCCACCATTCCGCGATCCTCCAAACCCCTCTCCTCCTCAACCTCCGAACCGGCCTGTCGCCCCGCCAACACGGAGCAGGAAACGGGCGAGGACGCCAAGACGGGAAACTGGGTGTACCCTTCCGAGCGCATGTTCTTCGAGGCCATGAAGCGCAAGGGCCACGACCCCCGCGCAGCAGACATGCGCGCCGTAGTGCCCATCCACAACGCCGTCAACGAGCGCGCGTGGGCCGAGATCAAGGCTTGGGAGGAGCCGTATGTACGCGGGACTAGGTACGTATGCCCCTCCAATTGTTATTCTTCAAAAATGGAAAAGTGATTGTTTGTTTATTTTGCGCTAATAACTAATGCTAATACTAATACTAATACTCGCTTGGTAGTTGCGACGGCCCACGCTTACACTCCTTCTCCGGCCTGAGCACGCAAATGTCCCCCCGCGCCCGCATAAATACCCTGCTGGGCTACCAAGCCCCCTTCGACCGCCACGACTGGGTCGTCGATCGATGCGGTAAGGAGATTGAGTATATAATCGACTTCTACGCCGGCCGCGGTGGCAAGACTAGTGATGGGAAGCTATCTTTCTACCTTGATGTTCGGCCCAAGCTGAATTCTTGGGAGGGTGTTAAAATGCGGGCTATGCGAGCTGCTGGTCTGGTATAGGAGGAGGAAAAAAAGGTTGTGAGTGATGATTGTATAGACTACTGCTAATGTATTATAAGACACGGGGTGATTATTCATATATGGTAGCAAGGCGTCCGGCTTGATTATAGAAGGAGTCGCCATTCATCTACAACATTCACGTGCATTATATATCGTATTACTTAAAAAGCAGTACTTTTATTCTCCCTAGGTAACTATCCGTAATGGGAACTCATGTTCGAAAACCAACGCACTTATGAGGGTATCACCTGGTTTATATCCGACCTTCCGTCCTTCTATGAACTCCACAAACCCCTTAATCAACTAGTTAAAGGAAAATCCGAAACCACGTTGTTCCTCCATAATCCCCAGGACTAAGCCAACTTATTCTCATCGCCCATAACGATACGAACCGAAGGGCCTGTCTCCATGGCATTCGTCTCCAGGTCCCAACCAGCTGTCTTCAGGGCCTTCCAGAACTCGCTATCGGCCGACCAGTGTATTCCCGAGAGAGCTTCGGCCCACGCTTGTAGAGCTACAATGGTAGGCGTACCCTGTTTCAGAAAGATCTTCTGGCTGTTCTGTTGCTGAACGATAACATAGCCGTAGTGTCTGTACTTCTGGTTCTTAAAATGGCTGATCTCGCGCAGCCGAGGGAAAGTAGTGGCAAAGGAGACCGGCGGGCTAGTCCAACTGAGGATATGCTCTTTTTCCGCCACCTGATCAGGACGGAGAATGACGCCGTTCGAGCTGGTTACTTCCTGCAGGATAATGGTAAGTCGCTGTCTGTTCAGAGTCCGCATCTGTACAGCGCGGACAGCCTGGTAGTTGGTCCACAAGTGAACAACGACGAGGAAAACCATAGAGATTCCCACAGCTATCTTGCCATGGACGACGTGGACAAACATGCTACCAACCAGCATGCCTAGGAGCGAGATAACAGTCTCTTGGCTTCCATCTTTCGCGTTGAGCTCAGCAAGATTGCTATTCTTCGCAAAGTGAGCGCTGAGAGAAGCCTTGGCAGCTCCGCCGGAGACGCCACAAAGTGCGCGAAGGACGCCAACTCCACAGAGGGCAAGGACCTTCGGGTATGCGGGCAGAACAGGGGATAGTATACTAAGGAATAGGGCTGAGTCATTGACAATGTCGGCCAGAAAGCGGTAGAACTTGCACTCGGGCTCAATAGCTCGGCCATGGCGGTGTGCAAATAGGATGGTAGCAATTCTACCAGTTGACTCCTGCAGTACAGTGAGGAGAACGGCAGCCGTTGCTGAAGAGGCGGAATCTCCGACACCGAAGCCTTGGAGGACAGCACGGGAGGAGAGGAGGCCGGCGATGGTGCTAGAAAAAGCTTGAAGAGAATCCTAGGGCGAACGTTAGTAAACGAACATGCGAACGAGAACATGCATAGATTATCTAATCGCGATGTGACATACATAGATCTGGTAAGGGGTGTAGTCAGGCGTCACAGTATGGGGGTAACCGGCCGGGAGGAAGACGTCCAAGACATCTTTAGCGTAACCTTTCAGGGTCTTCTTTGGAATGATGGGGTTGCTAGCCTCATCATAGGTGCAGATGACCTCTGATTCATTAAGGGCTTTGATGATCTTAGGAGGCGCCATTGTGTTAGAGTTCAGTTAACGATTTGTAACAGCGTCTTGCAGGGGAAGAAAGCAGAAGGTTTTCTATTGAACGGCGCAAAGGAAGTTGTTCAAGTTTGGAAGAAACTTGAATTGAAGGCTCTGGGAGAAAATAATCTTATGCAGCTTGCGCAATCACCCCGCGGTTTCCCTCCGTTTATCAAACAGCTGTAGAATGCCGGCTGGGAAGGCGTCAGGGAGTTTGCGTCCGTACCTACCTTACCTAGGTACATACTGTGTACTGTGTACATAACCTAAAGCTGAGATGTTTGAACTTGGAAGGTGCTCACTACAGTACCTACAGTGGGGCTTGAGCCTCAAAGGTACTAGGTACCATATCATAAACGGGATCGTAGGGCTAAGTACCCAAGTACCTACTCCAACCCCGTAATTCCAGGCTTACGTTAGAAGCATCAATGTATCCAACTCTCAATACCACCGTTATAAATCATAATATGTACATATCCAAGGCTATTGTACTCATCCATAATTTTATAAAATAAGATTTTAACTACAAAATAATCATTTGAGAATAGAGCGACCAACCATGGAGTTACGAATTGAACCGCCTTGTGCATTCGTGACATATATAGATGGCCTTCCCGGCGTTGTATCGAGAGAGAATAATACATCACATAGCTCATAAAGCTTTTAACATCAACAAGTAATCCAAAATGTCAAATTTCAATCCTCAGACCACTTCGATATTCAGCCTGCCTACCGAAATCAGGCGTATGATTTACAGACGCGTCCTCAAGCAAGATAGGCCCATCATACTTTGTACAGAGAGAAAATGGTATACAGTACCTCAGGATATGGACCGTAAACTGTTCAGTTTCACCGAGGAAGCTTCTATGCATAAACGTGATGACATTGAAGATAAACTAGGCACATCGATTGAAAGACCGCCAACCCCTGATGCAACAGAGGAACCGGTTCGGTATACCGCTTTATTGGAAGTATGTCGTCAGATCAATGACGAGGCAACACCGTTCCTGTATTCCCAGAACATGATAGTCATTAACTCTCCCTGTGAGGACGGACTCACCCACTGGCCCCTGATTCTCCGTGAAGCCCCCCATCTTGAAAGGTTGACTATTTGGGTTGGCCCCCACACCATGAACCAGTTCTTGTTCTGGGCGCACGGCTGTGATATAATCCTCGCAATACCGTCTCTTAAACGTATCACTGTGCTCTTCCAGGAGGACATATGCGGCATGGATGAAGAGCAAATGGAGGCCGCCTATCACAGCGTCAAGGACTATCTCACTTGGCGTCCAGGACTTACGCCCCAGACGATAGATGTTGGCTTCTATCCTTCATTACGGTATGCCTTTAACGCCCTCTCAGGCTCTTATAAGTAAATGTCTCTCCAATCTTGAAATGGGGTAGGTATACGCCGGAAGTGTCCCTTTAGCTAAACTTGCTAGTTAGAAGCATAGGATTCCCGTGACAATACCTGTACAAGATGATAAGCATCGTCTTAAAGAAAAAGAAAAAGAGAAAAAAAAGAGAAATAGATTGTAGTTATAGATAATTTGAGGGTAAGTAGTTAGCGATAGAAGTCAAACATAACCTTTTTGGTCTACGGGTGTGATAACCATTGGTACCGAACAATGGCAACACAAACCGTTGTATCAAAGGGCGATGTCGAATAACATAGCATTACCCCCTGAATCTCGCCCTTTCTGACCCCTGTCTTTGCTAAATAGAGTGCTGAATGCTATCAATTAACGTGATTTGATTACTTATACCTCAACTGAAATTTAGCAAATGCAGGTTCTATATGAGACATGTAGAACCTAGGATACTTTCTGTATATATAGTTGTCGAGTCGCAGGGCTAAGTTAAGTCCGAGTTCCTTGCGGGACAAAGAAGTTGTTTCTGTGCTTTTCACTCCACCTCGTGACAGATCCGTTTACACCGGCAACCATAAGCTATATGGAGCCATGTCAGAACAATATCCTAGGGAACCATAAACTACACTAGCAATGCTAAATCACAAGATGCATTATGAACACAACGCAAGACCTAGACTTCAGGAAACCGTTCATTCAATTAATACAAGAAAGTGATGAATACAGGACTTTAAAAGCCATTACGGAAGACTAATATGTATACATCGGCGGTGTACGGCATTGATAATCTGCCTAGGGACGATGGTCTATAGAGTGGTACGCCGATCCATATCTCCGTCGACCTATTCCCGGGTCATAATACGATATACTAATTCGCCACGGTTTCTGACAATGAGTCCACTGGTCTGTTTATATTGGCGGACGAGATCTCCCCAAAGAGGTCCAGCGTTATCAATGAGGATTAACTGGCGGCGCGTCTGGTGAGAGTGAGACCTTCGAGTCCTGGGGTCCCCAGATGAGCGAGGAGATTACTAAAGATGAGGGAGATAACATATGCTTCGCTCAGGACATCCAACAGAGAGTGTAGAAGGAGGCATCTCGTCCCTTTAACACATCCTGGAGTCACCTTAGCAGCCAGTGGTTGTATACGAAGGGACTGTCGTGGCTGCGCAATGTGACGATCAGCACTGCAAAGTCAGCAATTTCTCCAAAGGGTTTTAAGAGTAGGTCTACAATGTCAAAGCTTTAATATAGGTAACGACCGAATCGAAGGCATATCGTATTAAACTATCGTAATTACAACGAAGACATGAGCAAAAGGGTCCACAGCCCTTAAAATCAATTCCGTGCCAAGACCAGTCCACCACGATTCCTTCCTCTTCGTCGATCTTGTGACGCCTGAACACGGGGTCGGGCGGCGATTGTTTGTTGTCGACAGGTAGATGTTTCTGTGGTTTGTGTGTGCGGCTGAAGGTTGTCCTTTTTGCCGGCGACTGGCCTCATAAGTGGCAGGAGAGGCAAAGATGTCGGCGTCAACAACAGATGGATGACGACCTAGCCATGTGGATGAACGTGAAAAAAAAAAAAAACATTGCAAACGTCCACTATGGACTCTGAAAAGAGAAGAGAAAAGAACAAAGATTACAAGAGGATAAGGTGGAAGAAGAAAGCTAGAAGCTTTTCATGCAAACATGACCACGCCTCAATACATTTTCCAACCTCCACCTTTTTCCTAGACTTTTTTTTTTTTTTTTTTTTTTTAGATTTTGATTTTGAAATTTTTTTTTTTTGTTTTCCGGTGTTCCTTTAGGTACTTTTCCCTGTGATTAAAGAACTCTTCGCATCCCTTTTCATCCTGCCTCGCCGAATTTTTGTTGCTTCCTTACTCCCTCTGTTGAAGAGGCAGATAATGACCGTTTCGTACCACTGCTAGCTGTTGAGTGGCTACCAGACTGCTAGTTGGCTTATAACCACTAGACTTAATCGATTCCAATGCTTGTCGTTTATAAAGCGTGCTCCAAGAGAATACTATCCACGCCACCCTCTAGTGAACTTCGATGCTCACTTTTTATTCTTCTTGGTACTCTTGCTCGCAGCCTTTTGGGCTTTGGCAACTTTCTCAGCCGCCTCTTGAACTTTAGCCGCTTTCTCGGCCGCCTTTTGGGCCTTGGCAGCTTCCCTGGCAGCTTTCTTAGCAGCTCTCTTCTGCAACCTAATACCTCGCTCCAGTTCGGGTATGAAATTCTCCCATGCCTTGGACCAGAAATCCCACGCTCTGATCCTACTTCTTCTGATCTCGTCGGTTGTCACATTGCCGGCCGTGGAGTAGAGATTCACGAAATGTTTTGCCCCACCAGCCAGCTTCGCCACGACAGCTGGTGAGGGCATGGATCGTATTGTGTGAAGAGAGCCTTCCAGGTTTCCCCTTGGGACTTCCCCTCTGCGCCAATAGCAATAGCCGCTTGTTTTGTTCTTAAACTTTCTAAAGAAATCGAGGAGCATTTCCTCTCCCTCGCGGTTCATTTCATACGAGTCCAAGGGGACCCAAAGGAGTTCAGGGACCCTGCCAGGCCGCTGCAAGAGTAATTTAAGTTCCACCTCGCCCGAATCGTTCCAGCGGGCTCCTTCTACGTCATGAATGCGCCAAGCCACCAGTCCACTTCCATCAAATAGAGGCACCTCTCTTCTCAGAACGCCCAGTTCGTCCACAGACTGAGCCTTACGTCTAGTGCGAGATGAGACATGATCAGACATGGCTCTTATGTCTTGCGCAATGCGCTTATCTCCCGGAAAGTCGACTTCTGAAGCTTTAATGGCCTTATTGATTGTAGCCTCGTCCCCCAGATCCTTTAGCCACTGAGGGCGGCGGTCGTTCTTGTCGCTTTCGTCACTTTCGTCCTTAGGCATACGCGCAAAGGTGCTTTCACGAGCTCTCACTGCAACGCATTAGGATTAGTAAATTATATATCATTTGAAGTGGGAAATGAGTGGCCTAGGAAGTAAATTCAAGGCCTAAGAATTTATTTTATAGACAAGAAAAGGAGAAGAGATCAACAATGAATAGGGGAAGGAAATAGGCGGGATTTCACTTACAACCACGGGCAATGGTCCTGAAGATCCCCCAAGTTAATTCGCTCTGATCAATTAGGATCTCGGTCTGAGTGATAGCCGTTTCCAAAGGATCCTCTCGGCCGTTAGCGCCGTATCGTATGAAGACCTTGAAACCAGGCAGGTTGATAAAAGCCGGTTTGGTATGAGAGCCTCTTGCCAAGGCATCCCAATAAGTAACCGCATACTCCAAGTTACCCCGATAGTTGGTATCAAGAACAAGTGATACGTTCCGAAGGTTCTTGCAGCGGCTCAAAAGTGCTAAGATATGGTCAATACAGCTCGTACGGCCGCTAGTATCACCCCAATTTGCATGGGGATACCAGACAGCTGAAAACTCCCCAGACATGAGACGAATGTTATAGATCATCGATAGGCGCTTTGGGTGAATAGCCGCCATGAAGGCGAGCATAGCGCGAGTTTCTCTAAATTGAAACGTGTTAACGCGATAGAAGACGGGATAGTTTTCCAACTCTTGGTAGAGTCTTCGGCACGTCCGACCAAGATGAACAACAGTTGAAGGGGTTCCCTTGGATTGATCTGAGAAGAACTTATTCGAGCGAAACTCCACTTGCTTAGGGCGAACGGGGCCATCCATGGCTACGGCAAACTCGTAGATCATGAGGCGAACCTTAAGGGACATAGTCAGTTACCCGCATTAGTATAGACCAAGTAAAATAATAATAATACGAACCTCAAGACTCAATTTGTTGAAAAAGGGAACGTCATCATTCTGTTGGGCAACGTGCCAGAGAGGGTGGTTGGGGTCGTCAGGATTGACGAGAGAGCTGCTTGACGCGTCCATGGCGCCGTTAGTTTGTGCTAATAAGTAGTATAAATATATTACCACGGTGCACAACTAGAAACAGAAAAACTCTCGTCGCGTGTATTGTAAGTTGAAAAACGAGGGGAAGTTATGGGAAATATGTATCGCCGATTGAAGTGGTTGACTATCGGCGAAGTGGAAAGGGTCATGAAAGGGATGGTTTGGGTAGACTTGACCTCAGTTACCAGCGGCGACGAAATATATTACGAGATGGCCAGCTTTGTGATAAACTAGGACATTAGCGTCGCCGGTAACTTCAAAGCATGGATGATGAAGTGATGATGAAGTGAAAGGAAAAGTTGAGAATGAGTAGACAGTGGTGGAAGTGGTAGACGTTTATGTAGGAAGAAAAGGTTGGTAGGAGAAAAACGGCAAGGCAACAATCGGGGCAACAATCGGGGCAACAACGAAACGGAGTACGGAGGGAAGTTGCAAAGCGTATGGGCAAGCACGATAGACCAGGCAGGTACTCTAGGGCTCGATTAGGTGGATTAGGTACCTTAGGTATATTTCTTGAGTAGCACTTTCCTTCACAAGCGCCGATAATGTACGGCATACCAACGAGACGCAGGTACAGGGGCAAGTACTAACGCAAAATCAGTAGAAGGTCATAGAATGGTGCCTACATGGTTTAGTTACTACGGCAAGTCACACATTTGTATATGAAGAAAAGGCAAGAGCATGTGCACTATGATCTCGTTCTTGAAACGTGAGCTGATATCTCTTGCTAGATACATGCGGGATTACATTAGAAAACGTTTCATCAACCTATCATAAAAGAAATCGGCACTCCTAGCCGGGAAGTGGAGGTACTTAGATTTGTATCATATCGATCATGTGTAGAGAATTAAGACGATATCAACGTCAACTGACGATATCAATGTCAACTGCCCTTAATATTGCAGACATCCTTCGTACATACCCACCTGCACCCATGCAACAAAATCACTTCACAGGTAATTTTCTCTTGAAAAGTACTCACTCTGAAATCACAGGGGTCGCCTGTCCCTCCACAAGTCAAAGACAGGTACCTAAGTCCCAGGTATATATTATAATTGACAAAAGCTCTTGCATTTACTTACATCTGGAGTGGGACCAAGCTATTTCCCCTCAGTTACGGCTTTCCAAACACAAGACCTCTTACAACCCAGGCTTTATACACTCCCCGTGGCTTGTATGATGACTTACGCTTAGCTGCCTTCTCTCGTTTTTTGTATTGGCAAGGTCGTGTGATGCCTTTTATCTTACCCGTGCGAATGGCGCGTCCTTCCCATACCCATTCACGTAAGCATTCAGTACACATTCCCTTACAATATTTCCTTTCCATGTTGCTGCTGGATGTGACACGGCGCTGGTTTCTGCAGACATGTCCGCACTCATAGACTTGGACTACGTCCCGGCTGTTCTTGTCTTTGGAGGCAGTTACCATTTTCTTGGCCTTCAATGTTTCACAATCCTCAGCTGAAAGATGTGTACAGCTGAGCTGATAATAGAACGCACACCTACCACAGTCTTCGACTGATTCTGTTGCTGGCTGCTCGTCTCTCAACTGAAAGTAAAGTATTTCTTTCGGGCTTAGTTCTTCATCAAAGACCATGGTGTCAAATCTCGTAGCAATATTCTATCTACTCCCATATTCCGTACGTCATAAAATTCCCGGCAAAGGGGGAAATATGAGGTCATACATTGTCCCGGGTGAGAAGAGTGAATGAATATTTTAAGCGCATTGTTCATTGTTCGAGTAGTGCTTTTCCACAAAAACAGAGGTGATTTATAACAATACGGTTGTAATCCTGGCTAGGTAAGGTTCCCTTATTGTGTTCTTGCTTAGAGGCCATTGTAATATAACAAAGTACCCTGATATGCAAATAACACAATGGGCATGGTTCCCGAGCTCACGTTCGAATACACATTGCTATTGTCATTATTCATGCTTCTAAATAAAGGCCAAAACCTCCGACCTTTCTAAAAACAGCTGGACCCCTACTCTAGTGAATTAATTAAGTAGTAACAAGGTACAGCCCCCGTATATTACAACATGCAGTAATCCAAGTTGACGTTACGTTCTCTGTCTTTTGCAGCTAATATTCGATCGTCGACTTTTTTTTAGAGCAAAACGTCAAGTAGATAACTTCATTAATCTAGAAAATAACAAATCAAAGTTGTTGCTTTCGTGAAAATAAGCATTGGCGAATCATAAGCCTCGATTCAAGTCAAGGGTCATAGATAAAGGTTACATGCTCGTGTTTATAGCTAATAATCTATACCCCAATGCTATCTTGCTTACCGATCCTGAGCCTATCTACTCGTTCAACTACCCCTGGCTTGCCACAGTAGGATTTGCCGTAATGTACTTCTCCGCTTCGCTAGCCTACCTGGGTGTCTTTCCCATAAGGTCAATCTTCCAACACTGATATTAACAAGAGAACACAGGGCAGAAGCTGTAGAGGTGAAGTCAAAATGACCCGACGTGCAATCCAACCCCAGCCAGAGCCGCTCCCAAAGAGCGTCTTCTCCACAGCATTCGGCGTCACTATACGGACCAGGAACGAAGATGACAATCAATCCCCGTCCGACAATGAGGAGAAAAAGCCAGTCTTCACAATCATCACCACAGGCCTCCTGATCCCCGGCGATGGAAATCCCCTCAAGGATGCAGCCTTGGTAATTGAAGACAAGCTCATCGCATGGGTCGGACCGCAATCCGATCTTCCGCCAGAATACACTGAGGGACCATCTAAATCGTACTCGGTGCCGTATCTAATGCCCGGCCTATGGGACTGTCACGCGCACTTTGGCGGATTAAACCCCGAGGAGGAAAATGACTATCTTCCTATGATCACGGAGCACCCAGCGGCCGCGGGCGCGCGTTTAACCAGGGGGTGCTGGGAGGCGCTGCAACGAGGATACACCTCACTGCGGGACCTCGCCGGGTACGGCTGCGAAGTATCGCGCGCAATCAACGACGGCACCATCGTGGGTCCGAACATATACAGCGCCGGCGCGTGCATCAGCCAGACAGCCGGGCACGGTGACGTATTCGCGCTTCCGGCAGGGGACGTGCTTCTGAATCTTGGCGTGTCACGCATCGCGGCGGGGCACTTCGGCACGGGGACGTCGATCCTCGCGGACGGGGTGGACGAGTGCCGAAGAGCGGTGCGGTTGCAGATCCGGCGCGGAGCGCGCGTCATCAAGGTGATGGCGTCGGGGGGCGTCATGTCGCGCGACGACAATCCGCTGTGCGCACAGTTCGGCCCCGAGGAGCTCCGGACGATCGTCGAGGAGGCGGCGCGGCAGAACCGCGTCGTCGCCGCTCACGTCCATGGGAAACCGGGGATATTGGCCGCCGTCCGTGCGGGTGTTGCTTCTGTAGAGCATGTGTCGTTTGCGGACGAAGAGTGCATTGATTTGATCAAGGAGAAAGGCACCATGTACGTCGCTACGCGAACCATTGTTGAAATGTTGCTGCAGTCGGGTGGGAAAGGTTTGTCGCGACAACAATGGGAAAAAGCACAGTTATGCGGTAAAAATAGCTTTGCTGCATATAAGCTGGCTGTTAAAGCCGGTGTACCAATTGCCTTAGGAACTGATACAGCGCCGGGGTTCAATATGGCCATGGAGTTAGATTATGCTGTGCAAGCTGGGTTAAGCAATCTGGAGGCGATCAAGGCCGCGACTGCAAACGGCCCATTAACTGTAAGGGGACAAGCTCCTAAGACGGGCCAGCTAAGGGTTGGGTACGAGGCTGATATTCTTGGCTTATTAAAAAATCCGGTCGAAGACGTCAAGGTATTACAGGAGAAGGCAACTATCGGATGGGTATGGAAAGGCGGAAAGATTTACAAAGGCCCAGGAGTAGGCCCTTGGGGAGAAGAGTTGTGAATCCCAAACCTAATGATTGGCTATGGATTTATAGACCTATAGACTATAATTCGCAGTAATTTGTCACACAAGTACATGAATGCTATAATACAAAAGAAAAGCAAATATTTACCTCTTATACTTCAACAATCAGTCTCTCTTCCCCTCTAGATTCCCTCCATTTATTCGTAGACTCGATCAAAGTATGACATCCCTTCAACAAAAACGACCACTTTTTCGCAAACCCCTCGGTAACCTCCCAGCCTGTCTCCGACCACGGCTCTCCCCATACTATCAACCCCCTAGCTTCTATATCGTCGAACCCTTCGTAGAGCCCGCCAGCCATGTCTAGACAGAGGTCTTCTTCATCGTATTCACCGTGGTTCAATATCAAGTTGTCTCGCATGCCACCCCATGGAACGATATCTATCCAAAAGTCATGCGCTACGCGCTGCTGGACCGGAGTTGACTCTAGGTTAGGAGGTATCGTCTCTGGAGAGGGAGGCAGGTCCTTTATATTGAGAGCTGCGCCGCATTCGAGGGGCATCCGGTGGAGAACTGACAGGATGGACATGTTGGTGATAAACGCGCGGAGAACGTTATACTGGATAAGTACAAGGAGCCTATGGTCTGCCGAAATAGGGAAGGAGAAACTTGGGATGGTGGTGTCGCTTTGGTCGTGGGTATCGAGGTACGGAATCATGGGTGGGATGGTTTGTCGTTTAGGGCTCGGCAGGTCATCCTTTGCGCTATGTATGAGGTCCCGCCGCTGGTTGAGATTATAACATGGACGATCTGGTATACCATATACCGTATTGAGATCATTAAGCTGTGCATGGAACTCCTCCCAGTACGCGAAAGGCTTCAGCTGTGTATAAATGTGGGGCGGCACGCGCGGATTGACCACCAAGAGCTTCAAGATCTCTTGTGCCAGATCTGGCCGAGATGGCTTTGCTCGTCCACGGAGATCCTGTTTATTGACCTCGTGCTTGATCGCCTTACTTGATTGATGCTGGCCTCCAGCTTTTTGCTCAGCAGCTCTCTTCCGACCTAGAGATACCTCTATATAAGCAATCTCGCTTAATATAAGGTATATAGCAACCTACGCCAGGCTCTTTGATGCAACCGATTCTGTCGCTTCCTCCTTTCGGCTGCATTAGACAGCCCGGTCCAATTATCATCTTCTACTCGCGCCTAGGTACCCGTCAGCTTTATTTTCCTTTTCGCCCTCTGATGAATTCTAGAAGGCCTTCATCCTTGAAGATGGACCAACACTAACCTCGCGTAGCTGTAACATTGATGACACGTGGAAATCCATTTTGGGATATTTGGTAGCGGTGTTTCGCAGCTTCTACAGATTGAGTCAAAAAGTTAAAAATTCCCTAGTCGCGGCTAGGTCTTAGATGCCTTTTCATGCCGTCTGCTTATGGGCAACCAACGGATGGTGTAATCTGTCCCCGGAAACTTCAACGAACGGCCTCGGCACTCAGTGACCGTCCGAATGGGAAGACGGTTGGTCCTCTTATTTCTATTTTGGGCGTCTTGGCCCCGGGAGTGTCACTTTGGCGCCGCAACGCCGCAGTCTTGGGGATAGATTTAAGCTATAGTAGGAATAGCGCATCTGCCATCTGCTTATCCTGCATATACCCCTGTTGGGTTTAAAACCGGGGATTGTATATTGCAAATCAAGATATGAATAGCTTCAGACGTTCATCTATGACTATGTACCTCGTAAGGGTAGTAGACAAGTATGACGAATGATTATTAGTAGGAGCCTATTAGTTTCCGCCAAAAGGTACTGTTCTAAGAAATGGAGTTGAAATATATAAAAGCATCGCCGTCACAAACAAATACCCTCTCAGTTCCATCTATAAGCTATTTCGTGGTCAGCCAAATAATCTTAAAAGGATATATTGAGATAGAAACAAGCCGCTATATCGAAATAAGGACGAATATCTGTATGCTAAGTTAAGAGGTTTTTGGATACCACAAATTCCTAAGCATCATCAGTCAATATGCCTTCGCTATCCGGATGCGTCACCTTCGATCCGGACAAGGACATTCCATCCCTACAAGGCAAAGTTATCTTCATCACAGGCGGTATGCTATCGCAATTATTTGTTGCTCCCTTGAAGACTTGGCTTAGCTGACTATTCAAAGGCACCGCTGGACTTGGGCGAGCTTCAGTCAGAGCTCTTGCGAAACATGACCCTGCCCATATCTACTTCACTGGCCGTAACGCGCAAGCCGGCCAAGCGCTTATTGACGAGATCAAGGCGAGTAACCCGTCCGTAGGCATGACGTTCCTGAAGATGGACATGACTTCTTTGTCTTCAGTCAAGAAAGCCTGTGCTCAGTTTACGCATGACCGTCTGGATATTCTAATGTGAGTCGTTTTCCCCATCTCCTCTTTAGATGTCGCCTAGACGAAGAAGTGTAAGGTAGTTTTAAACTGACGGCGAATAGGTGCAATGCTGGTATCATGGATGTACCACCAGCCCTGAGCGAGGATGGTTTTGAAATACACTTCGCAGTCAATCATCTTGCACATGCCATGATTATTCAACAGCTTCTACCTATCCTGCAGAGAACCGCAGAACTACCTAACTCCGATGTGCGAGTTGTCGCTCTTACATCTGCTGGCTGGAAAGGACATCCGAAGAACGGAGTAGATTTTGCCACGATCCGTACTAAACAGGAGGATTTAACTATGCTGGGGTTCAACCTTCGTTATGGGTAAGCGACCTTTTCTCAATAATTAGGGGCAGACATGAAATATGTTCCTGCAACTACAGATATCTCAGTATATAAATATGTCAACAAGAGAGCTAATTGAGACAACTTCTTACAGACAGAGCAAGATCGCAAATATAATCTACGCGGCCGAAATTGGACGGCGGTATCCTAAGATCAAAGCTGTGTCCATTCATCCTGGTGTTGTCACCACGGATCTCGTGAACAGCTTGCCAACTATGAGAAAAGCGTTTGTATATGGCGCAAACTGGGTAATGGGGAACGGTGTGGTAGACGAAAGCAAAGGTCGTCTGAACCAGCTCTGGGCGGCGGCAGGTGCAAAGAGGGATGAGCTAGTAAACGGAGCGTATTATACCCCTATTGGTGTACGGGGTAAACTAGATGATACCGCAAAGAACGAGGAGTTAGCCCGTGAACTATGGTCGTGGACTGATGAGGTTTTGGCAAAGGTGGCATAAGTCACCCTGGATATCATGAGATTTAACATTGTACGATAGGCTATACTCAATAATTTTGGTAGGAGTCAGCACTCGGGGTCAAATGTTTCAATGGTTAGATTACGTAGTATCTTTGGACTTTTCAATTAACCAACTATGCTATAGAGCATGTTCGGATGAACCGGTTAGGAGTCGCTAAGATACAAATGGGAATACTCGAATTATTCGCATAGAAAAGCTAGTGGACTCAAAACTTAACCCCAGAACTATACTAAGGCATAATGTGTCGCAGAATACGTGTATAGCTTACATGCCTTCACAGAATCGGTCCTTTAGCAACACCAAGACAGTATCTTAGCTTTATTACCCCTGTACCGAGGCAACGACTCTATGCGTGAGGCTGTGAGGATATCACAGGACTATCTACCAAGCACCACATCATTTTTTGGACCGCAAGGGAGCTCAACGTTAAAGCTCTTACAGTTGATACCTAATGCGTTAATATTGTTTAATATGGTGTTTGAACGTATATCCTTGATATCAAGTACGCAGCATGAATCAATGTCGGTTCCCTCGGACCCCGTCCACGTCATGAACATCTTGCTACAGTTTCTAGAACGCCTTGTTGGTTATGCCCGAATACCTTTTGCTTTCGCTAACTATATGGATACTGAAATACGATATTTTGTTCCCAATATCTACTCGTACTCGTCTAGCTCGGAATGTTTTTCATTGAAGCTAAACCAAACTTCTAATATCAATGAGGCGGTGCAATCGCTCGCTTAAAGGAGTCTCGACAGTCTAGGGGAAGTTGATAATGTTGACATACGCAATCATCGTGGCTTCGATCAAAAGTCCATGCAGACAACTCGTTCAATACCCTCCGAAGTGTCACATAAGATTTTTTTTGTCTTGTCTCCAGCTGAATGGAAGGCATTAAACAATGAAACATGTTATCTCAGTGAGCTCAGACCACATTTTGCGTTCGTCTTTTTGTACCCCTCTTGCCACAGGCTTTTTTTGACCAATTACATACTTCAAAAAAAACAAAAACATCGAACACAAATTTATCTCAATGAGCTCAAACCACATTTTGCGTTCGTTTTTTTGTATTTTTTTTGCCACAAGTTTTTTTGATTAATTATATATTTTAAAAAAAACAAAAACATCGAATGCGAATATAATTTGAAAACCAAATGTACGAAATTAATTTTTTTCCAATTAAATAATATAATTTAAAATTAAATGAATTTATTAAATAAATAATATAATAAATAAATAACGTATTAAAATAATTATTAATATAATTGTAAATTTAAAAAAAAACGTTACGTAATAATTTTTTACATGGTAAAAATTACGGTCGTATTTTTATTATAATAACCGCATTTTAAACGAAAAATTATAATTTTTCGAAATTTATTTTATTTTAATGTTTTTAAATTTTATCAATTAAACGGTGGTTACGCCACCGCGCCACCGGACCGTTAATCCGTGTGTTCGTATTTGTGGGGCACGAAAATCATTTTTAATTGAATGAAATTTGAAATTATTATGCGCGAAAAAAAATTTTATTAATATATTTTTATTAAAAATTTAAAAAATTTTAATAATAATATATAAACGATATATAATTATTTAATAATAATATTAAATATAATATTTATTTTATTATTTAAAATTAAATAAATTATTTTCGAATTTTTATATTTTTTTTTAATTAAATATAATATTATATTATTATATTATAAATTTAAACGTAAAAATTATAAAAAACATATATTTATTTTTTATTAAAAAATTTTATATAATTTTATAATAATGTTTAAAAATTATTAATTTTTTATCATTTGAAATTAAATATATAATTTTCAAATTTATATATTTTTTTTTTAATTAAATATAATATTATATTATTATATTATAAATTTTAACGTTAAAAAATGTGGAAAAACATGCGTTTATATTTTTATTAAAAAATTTTATATAATTTTACGTGCATTTTTATAAATATATTTGAAAATTATTAATATTTTATTATTATAAAATAAAATAATAATTTATTATTATTTTTAATTTTTTTTCAAATTTTATACAATTTTACGTTATTAAATAATAAATTTTAAAAAATTATAATTTTTTATTAAAAATGTGGTTTTTTCGTTAAAAATACGGTTATTTTAAAACGTAACCGTAATTGTTATTATTTTAATATAAAAAAAAATTACCGCGTAACGTTTTTTTTAAACATTAATAATTATTTTAATATATTATTTATTTATTATAATATTTTATTTAATAAATTTAATTAATTTAATTAATTTTAATAAAAATAAAATTAATTTCACGTATTTAATTTTTAAATTATATTTACGTTCGATATTTTTATTTTTTTTAAAATGTTTAATTAATTAAAAACGTTTATAATAAATAAAATATAAAAAAAATAAAAAAAACAAACGTAAAATGTAATTTAAATTCATTAAAATAAAATTTATTATTTAATAATGTAAAATTTTATAAAAATTAAAAAAAAATTAAAAATAATAATAAATTATTATTTTATTTTATAATAATAAAATATTAATAATTTTTAAATATTATTATAAAAATATATATTTAAATATATAAAATTTTTTAATAAAAATATAAATATTTAATTTTTAATATTTTTATATTAAAATTTATAATATAATAATATAATATTATATTTAATTAAAAAAAAATATAAAAATTTAAAAATTATTTATTTAATTTTAAATAATAAAATAAAAATTATTTTTAATATTATTATTAATTATTTAATGTATTATTAATATAATTTATTTTAATAAATTTAAATTATATTTTATTTTTATTTTTTTATATTTTTTTTATTATAAATTTTTTTTAATTAATTATATATTTTAAAAAAAATAAAAATATTAAATATAAATATAATTTAAAAATTAAATATATAAAATTATTTTTTTTTTAATTAAAAATATAATTTAAAATTAAATAAATTTATTAAATAAATTATTATAATAAATAAATAATATATTAAAATAATTATTAATATAATTATAAATTTAAAAAAAACATTACGTAATAATTTTTTATATAATAAAATTATAATTACATTTTTATTATAATAATTACATTTTAAATAAAAAATTATAATTTTTTTGTTGGTAAGTACGTACGTGATGAAATCAAAAAAAATAATAGTAAAAACAAATAATAATAAAATAGTAAAGTTGAAATTGGTTTATTATTAATGTTTAAAAAAAAATTATTTATTTGAATATGAATACGGAAACGTATTTATATATAATAAAAATATATAAATATTTTTTTTTATATGGTACGTATTAAATTAAATACGTATATTTTATCATTTAATTATCATTTATTTTATTTTTTTTTCACGATTAATTAATTGCGAATTATTTAATTATTTTTTATTTCATTTATTTTTCCAATTGTAAATTAATTTAATTATTTTTTACCAATATTTTTATAATTTTATTTAATAATATTTTTATTATTATATTAATTAAATTACATATATTATAAATTTAATAAATATTATTAATTTCCCGGTTTTTGTAAAATTGTCGTAACACTATTAAATTAATTATTAATTATTTTTTATTAATATTTTTTATTTATATTAAACATTAATATAAAAAAAATAAATTAATATATAAAACGAATAATGTTTTAAATAATAAAAAATGTTTTAAAATGGTGTTAATTATATAATGAATAATATATTTAATGTTAAAATTTTAAATTATTTTATAAATTTTATTAATAAAAATATTATATATTACGCATTTGTATTTGGTGGATGATTAATAAATGATATTATTTTTAATTCGAATTTTATTATTTTAATTAATAAATTTTTCATTTTTAAAAATAATAATATAATTAATTTATAAATTTAAATTTTTATTGTTTATAAATAAATTATTAATAAATATATAAAATTGTAATTTATTAAAATTTAAATTTATATAATTAAATTTTTATATTTAATTATTTATTTACCATTTAATTTTAACGTTTAAAATTTTAATTTTTTTAAATTTTAATTTTAAATGTTATATTATTATTAAATAATTAAATGTAATTTTAAATTAATAAATTAATATAATATATGTATTTCGGATTTATTATTTTATAAATTTTTTAATTATATCGGGGGTTTTAATATTTAATAATTTAAATTTTTTAATTTATTTTTTTTATATTGTAAAAATTTTATAATTTTTTTCATAAATTATAATGCACGAACCATTAAAATTTTTAATTTTTTTATTTAATATTTTTTAAAAATGTATTTTAATTTTAATTTTAATTAATATTTTATTTTTAACGGTAATGAATTTATTAATGTTAATATTAAAAATATCATTCGTTTGTAAATTAATAATTTCAAATGGTTTTAATTTTATCATTAATAAATATAAATTAAATGTTAATGGTTTTATATGTAATTTTCGTTAATAATATTACGAATAAATTTTAAATTAATATGTATTTAATTTTATAAAACCGTATAATAATTTAATAATTTATAATAACATTTTTTTAAAATATTTATTTTTTAATTTAACGGATAATCGCATAAAAATTATTTTTTACATTGGTATTTTTAATTAAGTATATGTTATGGTAATATTTTTTATTATAATTTTCATTTTTTAACGATATAATATAAAAATTAAAATTAATATAAATTATTAATTTATTTTTTATATAATAAATGCGTACGTTATGATAAATTTTTTATTTGGGTTTTCATAATTTTAAACCATTAATTATAATTTTTCATATGGTAAAAAAATATTTTTAATTTTGATTTCGTAAATTATTTAAAATTTAAATATTATTACGTTTTTATGGATTAAAAAATTATATATTTCAAATTGTAAAATATTTTTTTCAAATAATATATTAAATTTTTTTATATCCAATGTTTTATATGGTTTGTTAAACGTAAATATTTTATTATCCGTTCGTAATTTAATTATTAATACGAGATTATCTCGTTTTTTAATAGTGACATATAACGTAGTAATATGGTAAAAATTATTAACCATTAAAAACTTTTTTTCAAAAATAATTTTATATTTATTTAAATTAAATGTCAATTTTGATAATTTAATTTCAAATGATTTAATAAATATAAAATTTTTTTTTAATTAAATATATAATTTAATATATAAATTTTAAAATATAAATATATTTTTTAATACGTTTAAAATTATAATTATATTTTTATTAATAATAATAATAATTTTATAAAAATTTTTTTTTTTTTTTTTTTTTAAAATATTAACATTTCATTATTTATGGGTAAAAACTTTAAAAATGTTTATAAAATTTTAAATTTATTTTTCATGTTTAACACATTTTTAATTAAACGTTACGTTTTGATTTTTTTAATTTTTACCATTATTTTTTAGATTGTTTACGTTTATTGTGTTTATAAAAAAATAAATGGTAAATCCATATTGATTTTAAAATAAATGTTAAAAACCAAAAAAATAAATACGAAATTATTTAAATTTATCATATTATTAATTGTTTTAATTATTATTTAAAATTATGATATTTTAAATTTTAAATTTTATAATTTGTTAATTATGATTTTATATGTTTTTTTAATAAAATTGTAATATTTTTCGATTTTATTAATAAATTAATGCATTTTTATAAATATTTGGTGGTAAATAATATTAACGATATAAATTTTATTTTTAAATTTAACATTATTGAAATTAATATTAACATTATAAATAATGATATTTGGAAATTTTAAATAAATATTAATTTAACATTATTTAAATATTTTTTATGTTTTTTTAATAAAAATAAATTTTATAAAATGTATTGTTTAAAATTTTATTATTATATTAATTATATATAATATAAAACATTTTTTTAAATATATAATATTAATAATAATTTTATAATTAAAATCCATATTTAAATTTTTTAAATTAAATTTAAATTTTTATAATATTTTATTTTTAATTTAATAATAATAATAAAATTTATTAATTTTTTTAATATTATTTATATTTATGTTATATTTGGTTTTATTTAATAAATTATAAAATTTATTAATAAATAAATAATTAAATTAAATATATAAATATTATAATTTTATTTCCGTGAAAAAAATAACGTTTTTAAAATAAAATTATAAATATTTTTATTTATAAATGATATTAATTATTATATTATTTTTATAAATTAATTAATTAATGACGTTATTTAAATATATTTTTAATTAATTTATATCATTAAACGATAAAAAAAACGGTATATCCGTTTTTATAATATAAAAATCAATTTAACCAAATAAAATATCAATTGTAATTATTTTAAAAAATTTAATAAATAAATTATTATTGAATTTAATATTAGTTTTTTTTATTCAAATTTTATCCATTTTTAATTATTTATTAAAATATTTTTTAATAAAAATAAAACATTATTTTTTTTTAACCATAAATATTTTAACCGTTTTTATATTAAATATAATTTTTTAAAAAATATTTTTAAAATATTGATTTAAAAAAAAAACTATATCAAATTTTTCATTTTTAATAAAAATAAATAATATAATATAATAATGGAAAATTTAATTTAACAAATACGTTATTATTATATATTATCCAATATTTATTTTTTTTATATCATATATAAAATCGTCGTTATTTTTTTTTTTAATTCCGAATTTTTTTATTTTATTTTTTCGTATCCCATTAAAAATGTAATATATTTATTTTTATTTTGTTTTTTATTAATTTTCCATTATTTTTTAATTTTTTTTTATTTTTTTTTAAAATGTTTAATAAATTAATATTTTTTTTTATATATTTAATAATAACGTTTTTAATTTTTTACTATTATTTTTAATTGGTATTTTTTATTTTTATTAATGTAATAATATTTTTATTTAATATAATATTATTTATCATCATTATTATTATTATTAATAATCATAAATTATTAAATATTTTTAAAATTTTTGTATATATTAATAAATATTTATAATTTATTTATTAATTTTTTATATTTATATAAAAAAATGAATAATATATATTAAAATTATAAAATAAAATAATAAATTTATTATATAATTATAATAAATTATTATTTATTTTTGAAATTTTTTTTAAAAATTTTTTAATATAATAATAATTTATTTAATATAATTTTTAATATTTTAAAATTAAATTTATTTTCATTTTTTTTATTAATTTTAATATTTGTGAATGTAATATTTATTTAATTATTATAATATTATATTTTATTTTATTTAGTATTAAAATGTTATTTTATAATTAAATATATGTTTATGAAATATTAATGTTAAAAAATGTTATGTAAAAAATAAATAATTGTTTTTTTTATTAAAATGGTTAAAAATATAATATAAAATTATGTTTATTTGATTTTAACGGTGTAACATATGTTTAAAAAAAATTTAAATTTATTTTTAAAAATATCATATATTTTATTAATATAATTGTTTTTATTATTTTAAATTTTTTTAAAATATTTTATTATTATTAATGGGTATATTTTATTAAAAATTTATATTAAAAAAATGTTATAATAAATATTATTTTAAAAATTATTTATAAATATAAGTATTTATATTTATAAATTATTTATTAATATAAATAATAAAATTATTTTAAAAAAAAAATCGAAATTTTTAATAAATTAATTTTTTTTTTAATTTTATTATTTTATAATATTATTAATATTATATATAAATTATTTAATAATAATTTAAAAAATTTAAATATATTTTTTAAAATTAATAAATAATAAAAATTTTATTTTGGTTGGTTATTAATATATATGGGATTATATATTGTATAATATTTTTATTAATTTATTTAAAATAGAATATTAAAATAAATGTTAATTATTACAAGTTAAAAAAGTATAAGTATTAATTATGGGGTAAAAAAAAAAAAATAATGTGGTTAGCAATCATTAATGAGTTTAATTATTTTACCGTATTAAAAAAAGAAAAGGTGAAATTTGTTATAATTTGGGTATTTGTTAAAAAAATGATTGCACAATAAACGTTAAAAAAAAAAAGTAATAAAATATGGAATATTGATAATAAATTATTAAAAAAAAAAATTATTATGCAATTATTTAAAACACAAGTTATATTAATAATTAAAAAATTAAAAATTAATGTGTTAAAAAAAAAAATAAAATTTATAACATTTATATGGATATAAAATCATAAATTAATATTTAAAATGGGAAAATTATTAATTATTACGTTTGTGATTTAAATTTCAATTATATTAATTTAAATATTTTTAAATAAATTAATTTTTTATTTATTTAATATATTAATATTTTTTAAATAAATATATTTAATTATTTAAATTTGGTATATTTTAATTTATTAATATTTTATGTTAATAAATTATTTATTATTAATAAATTAATTAATATTTTAAAAAAATAAATGTTTTTTTTTTTACATATATATTTTAATATATTAAAATAAATTTTAATTTTAATCGTAATTTTATAAATAATGATTTAAAATTATTTATTATAAAATTTTTAAATTATTTTTAATAAAATAATAAAATTTTATTTAATGTATAAATGTAAAATACATTTAAATTAATAATTTTAAAATTTATTAATATTAATAATATTTAAATTATTTTTTATTTTATTATAATTATTTATAAATTAATTATTTTTTATTTTATAATTATATAATTAAAATATTTAATAAAATTTATAATTTATTTTAAATAAAATTTTATTAATTTTTTTAATTTATTTAAGTTTTTTAATTCAATTGGATTTTTATTAATTGTATAAATTTGTGTTTACATTTGTACCAAATTTTTTCTTTATGTTTTTTGTAATATGGTATTATATATTTATATAAAAAAAAATGAAAATGTGTTAAATAAAATATTTAAATCACGATGCAAAAATATAAATTTAAATAAATTAAATAATAATGTGAAATAATAATTTATTATAAATGAAAAAATATGTGGTTAGTATTACATATATTATTATAATGAAATTTTTAAAATTTATTATAATAATGATTTTTTTAATTTTATTAATTTATATTATTAAATGTTTAATAATATTAATTAATATTAATAAATATGTATATAATAAAATCAAAAAAAATAATAATAAAAATAAATAATGATAAAATAATAAAATTAAAATTGGTTTATTATTAATATTTAAAAAAAAAATTATTTATTTAAATATAAACGTGGAAACGTATTTATATATAATAAAAATACATAAATATTTTTTTTTTACGTGGTATGTATTAAATCAAATACGTACGTTTTATCATTCAATTATCATTTTTAAAATTTATTATTTAATAATATAAAATTATATAAAATTTAAAAAAAAATTAAAAATAATAATAAATTATTATTTTATTTTATAATAATAAAATATTAATAATTTTTAAATGTTATTATAAAAATATATATTTAATTATATAAAATTTTTTAATAAAAATATAAATATTTAATTTTTAATGTTTTTATATTAAAATTTATAATATAATAATATAATATTATATTTAATTAAAAAAAAATATAAAAATTTAAAAATCATTTATTTAATTTTAAATAATAAAATAAAAATTATTTTTAATATTATTATTAATTATTTAATGTATTATTAATATAATAATAAAAATATATAAATAAAACTTTTTTTTCCGCACGAAGTTTTTAAATTTCATTTAATTAATTACACTTTTCGTACCCCATAAATACGAACACACGGACCAACAATCCGTGGCGCGGTGGCGCAACCACCGTTTGGTTGATGAGGTTTGAGTTCATTGAGATAAAATATAATAGTAAAAATATACAAACAAAACCCCTTTTCCGCACGAGGTTCTTAGACCTTATTCAGCCAGCTGCGCCTTTCGTGCCCCACCTGTACGAACATACAAACCAGCGGTCCGGTGGCGCAGCCACCGCAGGTGGCTGATGAGGTCTGAGAACACTGAGATAAGAAACATGCCGACAGAAACATTTAACTATCTACCTTAGGTAGGTTAGGTAGCATTAATAGGAGGAAAATAGGAGTCTACCCCTTGCCCACCTAAACTTAACTAGTTAGAGAGAGGCCCCTTACCTAATTCTAGTGGAATATGGTAACATCGTAACATCGGGCACGCCGCATGCATGGTTCAACGTTTAGTTCCAACGTCATGAAACGGAATTTGGACATTACGTCATCATTGAAGGTCGAGGGAGAAACGAGAGAGAATAATCGCTTGTTGGTGAAATACCACCTCATGTTCTGGTATGCTGTTGTGTGAGAATACGCGCCTAATGGTGTGCAGCTTTGCAGGATCACGTTGTTCATTAAACATTATGCACCTGCATAGTTTTCGTCACGGCCGGCTAGCTTACAGTGGTATCATAGGTATCATATGAAAGGCCTACATACGGTAAGTATGTAGATATTATAACTAATATGCCCATCAAAGTCTGTAACTATTGCAAACAGAAGTCCTCGGCGGTGAGTAGGTATGTAGGCGAGCGAAGTGGCATCAGCATGAATTGCTAGTTATCAAGATCGTCGACGATAACATGCCTAGCGTCTCCGTGATATCTCAAGTGTCAACGCAGCTTAACCAATGTGAACCTCCCGACGTTGCAGGGCTATCTTGACGTCCCCGTTTTACCTCTCAAAAACCATCTGTGATCGGCTCTCTAGGCGGTTTGATAGTCACCAATATGCCTCTTTTCTCTACTGGCGCCAAAATGACTAGTGCGGATTGGAAGTGGACATATCATTAAACTAAACTAAGCATTCCGCGATTTCGCATTTGTATAGCGATGTTTGCGGAATAACTGCTCCCCACGACTGGATTGTAAGCATTATGACAGGTATCAGCGCTACGAAATAGATAATTACGCTAGCTTGTAACAAAACTACAAACAAATTGCGTTTTTTTACATCGTGCACTCCGTTGGCGTACGTAGTAAATTGATAAGGGTGGTGAGTAACGGAGTTTTCGGCATGGGGGGAGGGTAGGTAACATTGTGATCGTCTCTTCAACCATGTCGGCCGGTGATATTTGGTCCATGCGGGGGTAATATAACCCCTTAGGTTAGTTTGATAGTTATCCGCCCCGTTGGACCACGAGCGCACGGTTGATTAGATCCACTTCTCCTTGAAATAGGAAACCATTCGACCGTAGTTCGGTACCAAGCTTTTGTCGTGGAAAACCGGTGGAAGGAAAGAAAAAAAGCCTCGCATTATCCCAGCTGGGATCCATCCGGCTGGTATCCGTTTTCTAACCATGTGCTAACCATGTTCCGCCAAGGGTTAATCCTGAATGTCCCTGGCTAACAAAATGAGGAAGAGAGCAAATGCTCATCGCCATTCTAGTCCCTGACTAGTGACGACATCACAAGGTATGTTAGACTCAGCCAGAGAGTGGATGACTGTAGAATCGACATGGCCGAGGATGAATGAGATGAATGAATGCAAAACTCAGGGGTGATGAGATTGTGCTTGTGAGCCGGCAGCCTCGGAGGGTATATATCTACCATCATCTGGCAGCCTCATCAGACACTTTCTCTTACCTCCTCATCCCATCCAAGATCAGCTTTCAGGTACACTCCTACCCAGTCGCTCTCTACTTTCCAACTCAGTCACTCTTTGATATCTCAAGCTTATCAGCTTTTACCAACCCGCCTAATTATACCCTTCCCGTCGAATACCACATTCGCCAATCAAAATGCGTTTCTCCAACTTCGCCCTCGCTGCCTTCTCCTTTGGCTCTGCCATTGCCGCTCCGGCCACTCACCAGCACGACGCCCGTGCTATCGAGTACCTCACCACTGCCACGAACACCGTTGTCACTGCCCAGAAGGCCGTTGAGGTTGAGCTCAAGACCATCAGTATGTTCCAGTTGTACTAGCATTGAAGTATCATATCTAACAAAGTGCGTAGCCGACCTGTTGGACATCAACATCAGCATCAACGCTTCCGCTCTCATTCCCCAGCTCGAGCACGCTCTTGTCAACATTGCCGGCGAGGTCACTAAGATCGTCGGTGACGTTGTTCCCCTTGTTACCGAGGATGTTCCCAAGTTGGTTGAGGATGAGCTCAAGACCGTTCCCGACCTGTTGAACGGTGTTCTTGCTATCGCCGGCGGTGTTCAGACCACCGTTGACCAGATCACCAAGACCGTCCCTGCTGGTATGTTTCGCATTCTAATATTCACGATTTTATACTAACGAAATAAATAGATGTCCTCAAGGCTGTCAAGCCCGAGATCCAGCTCGTCCTCTCTACCGTTGAGCCCGTTGCTAAGCCCGTCGTCAGCTTCGCTCTTAAGGTTGTCGCCGGTGTTGTTGGCCCCGTCGCTGACGAGATCAACGGCCTCGTTGGTCAGCTCCAGGGTCTCATTGGTGGCATCCTCAAGCTTGTCGGTGGCATCCTCGGCAGCCTTTTATAAATGTGTTGCGCGGTAGTCTAGTGTATGTGTGGTAGTTGATGTCTGCGGAGGAGTAGTTGGAAAAGCATTTACGGACAGGATATTTGCATGCTCATGATTAGATGCTTGGATACCTTTTGGCATTTGTAATTTTCAGCACGCATGTCAATAATCAATTGATAATCTACCGTTGTCCGGCAACATTTTCTCTTTGTGATCAGTGGTATTCTCTGCATGGTTAAATTATATTTCCTCTTAAACCAAGACATACCTACCGTCCTTGTTTCTGGTATTTCGGCATTGAGTAGTCGAAGTTGGATTCGTACTGTTAGAGTTTCTAATTTGAATGCGACATTATACGTATTTGGAATCTTGTTTGGTTGATCAATCGAGTTGCATACTTAGTTGCCTAGGTAGTATTATACGCGTAACTAGTTGATATTTATAAAATACCCCGGCTAAATCGTTCACAACTTAAACTCTGAACTAGGCCTCTGTTATACATTAGTACCTAGTTACTATTATTATTGATACCACATGCAACTTTGTGGGTAAGGAGTACTTAGGTTTAGTATATTCTCAACGCTTCATTAGCATATTCTCACATAATGGCATCTGTATTCGGTTTCGCGCGCCGTAACTGGTTGATTTTCAATCCACCTGAAGCGCCCAAGTCGGCCGCTCCACTTCGGTTCGGAATCCTCGGCGCTGCTGATATTGGGCCGATGGCTCTCATCCTTCCGGCCAAATCTCATCCGGATGTTGTGGTACAGACTGTGGCTGCTCGGGATCCGAAGAAGGCAAAGGCCTATGCCAAAAAGCATGGCATTCCAGAAGTATCTGCCAGTTATCAAGGTATATGATTCTTATTTAGGTGCGCTGCCTAGAAATCGAGTGCTAACCATCACCGTGTGTTCCCATTTAAGACCTGCTCGATAACTCGAATATTGACTGCGTCTATGTGCCTTTGCCTAATGGATTACATTTCGAGTGGGCCCTTCGAGCTCTCAAAGCTGGAAAACATGTTCTCGTGGAGAAACCGTCAGTAGACAACGTGACGGAAGCCGAGGCTCTCTTCAAGAATCCGATCCTCAGCAACCCTAAAGCGCCAGTTCTCCTCGAGGCTACGCACTATGTTTTCCATCCAGCTTGGACCACATTTATGTCCTACGTCTCGCCTGCCGACGTTTCCAGCGCGAAGTCGGCGTTATGGGTTCCAGCGTGGAAGTTCAATGCCGATGACATTAGATACCAGTATGATCTGGGAGGAGGCGCACTTATGGACCTTGGAGCATACACGGCGAGCTCTCTTTCCCGCGTGTTCGGCGCTGTGGCAGAGGAATGTGAAGAATGTCTCGTTCAGGAAGCTCCAAACGACCCGAGATGCGACCGGCTTTTCAAGGCACGGTATCGATTTCCTGGCGGTAGGCGAGGAGAGATGGAGGGCGACCTAAAAGCGCCGTTTGATCGGCTATCGCCTGACCTCCACGTAGAACACAAAGCCGTAGTAGTATCCACCGCCGACGCAGGAGTCGAAGTGCCTGACGACCAAGAAGTGGTTCGTGTACGGAAGATCAAATTCTCGAATTATGTCATGCCCTCTATCTTCCATTCTATCCATATTGAGGACGGGTTTCAAACGAGGAAGATTGGAGATACGTCCGGAAATATCATCAAGAAGTGGACGAAGAGTAAGACAATTAAAGCCTATGCGTGGAAAGAAGCCGGCATTGACCAACCGGGCGAGCCATCGTGGACGACTTACCGATACCAGCTAGAGGAATTTGTTAATAAGGTCCGCGGGAAGGAAGCAAAACAGTGGGTGAACAGTGCTGATTCGATCAATACTGCGAAGATGATCGATATGGCTTATACGGCGGCGAAGTTGCCATTACGACCTACGAGTAAGCTGGTAGATAGTAGCACATAGGATTTTTGGGAGAAGGGGTTGTCATTTATAAGATGCGATATGTATATGTTCAGGAGCAGAGATACCTATTCCTTTCGATATTGATCAACGGTATGTATTTGATGTATGGATTAGGTACATACCTACCTATATATGATAACAGAAGTGGAAGCGGGAGTAACTTCACAATTGTTACACGAGTCCCCTTCTCTCAAAGTCTATCATTCCCTATATGCATATTAATCATTGATTAATATGCATTTAATGGTACTTTCTGCATAACTTCCCAGTGGGTCACCAAAATTTCACAACCTTTCTGGACTGTAAGAAAGAGAAAGGTACTATAGAACAAAAACCCCTATTCAATTACCATTTTCAAAAATGGCGAGCGAGACTTTATCGCAAAGCCTTGGGTTCCTCACTGATGCCGCTCACCTTCTCGTGAAGACGGCGCCTGAAACTTCGGCGTATCTTATGACGCAGCGAAACTCGCTGATATTCCACAATGACTTGCAACAATCGGATTCGCAGAGACAACACGCGTGCGGCGCGTGTGGACATATCATGATTCCCGGCCAAGGAAGCGAACTAAAATTTGAGAGTAACATGAGTCTCAAACGGAGAAGAGCAAAAAACAAGAACGGCAACTCTAAGAGTGTAACTGGGAAAACCACGGCAACCATTCAACCTAGAAAGAGGTTTACTTGCGGGATGTGTAGTCGATACACAGATGTTACACTTCCTCCGGCACCGCCTATATCTAGACGTCGTCCACTAAAATCAACCAAGTCCCCGAGTTTGGATGTATCTTCTCACCGGAATGCGCCTATACCTCCCGAACCGGTTAAAGTCTCTGCAAGTGCTAGCAGCAAGAAGAGAGCGAAGAGTAGAAAGCAAGGTCTTCAAGCTTTGCTTCAGCAGGCCCAATCTTCTGCATCCAAACCTCAAAGTGGTCTGGGCTTGAGTCTGAGCGACTTCATGTCGAAATGATTCTACCTATCCGTGGAATTCGATTATGACGCGTTACCAATGTTACGGTTACGGGGTACGAAGTACATTGGGTTATTTACCTACAGTGGACGCGCCTAGAAGCAATGCTACCTTTCTATGTACATTGCTTACGAGAGAGGCCCATGGCGGTAGAGATTCTCGGCCCTTCTAACAGGGGCTAGCAATCGCTAGCTCTCGGGCGATTGTGGTGCTAGGGTGCCACTGATAAGCTTCTTGGGCCGTAAAAAAAGATATGTCATAACCCCGCGCTACCGCGACAAAAATGCCCCTCCAAATTTTATTTCGAGTCAAGCAGAATTAAAATCAGTCAGTCGATCAGCAACATTTTGACGACAAATAAACAATTAAACCGAAATTATAAAGAATTATACTTTCAAAATGCCCGCAGCTGAAGAACCTGGACACACAACAAGCGTTTCCTCGTCCGACTTCTTCGAGGCCATCGGCCAAAAAGCTGGACATCTCGCCCCCACCACGAATGGAACAAACGGGACAAATGGAGAGACGCAAAAGAACGGCGACGATGAGAAGGTCGTCGAGGAAATCGAATCGCTATGCATGAACTGCCACGAAAATGTATGCGGCTTTTAATAACCCACGTTCAATTTTAAGGAATCTTATACTAATACTATACAGGGCACAACACGCATGCTTCTCACCTCGATCCCCTATTTTCGCGAAGTTATACTTATGTCCTTCTCTTGCGACAAATGCGGCTTCTCAAATTCCGAGATACAATCGGCTGGTGTTATCCAGCCCAAGGGCGCAAGCTATATCCTGCGACTTACGGAGATGGCCGACTTCGAGAGGACGGTGATCAAATCCGACACTTCTATTGTCAAGTTCATTGAGCTCGACCTGGAAGTTCCTCCGGGTCGCGGACAGCTCACAAATGTAGAGGGTCTTCTAACGAGGGTCGTGGATGACCTAGAACTGGGACAGGAGGAGCGAAAGGCGCAAGCACCGGAAGTATATGCCAAGGTCGACGAAATCATCAAGAAGGGCCGAGCAATGTTAGCGGGAGAGGCCTTCCCATTCCGACTTCTAGTTGATGACCCAGCCGGAAACTCCTGGATCACACCTAACATGCGCGACGGTGTTGGTAAATGGGAGAAGCGCGAATACGTACGCACTCCGGAACAGAACGAAGCCCTGGGTCTCGCCCCTACGAACCCGGCCCCTGGCGCTGGACCGACTACCGACGACGACGATATCATTCCAGACCAGGTCTACGAATTCCCGGCTACCTGCCCCGGATGCATGCACCCTTGCACAACTAACATGAAGATGGTGGACATTCCTCACTTCAAGGCCGTCGTCTTGATGTCAACCGTCTGCACAGACTGCGGATACCGATCCAACGACGTCAAGACGGGAGGAGAGATTCCAGAGTTAGGCAAGAAGATCACGCTAAGGGTCGAGAACGCAGAGGACCTCGCCCGCGATATCCTCAAGAGCGAGAGCTGCTCGCTCGAGTGTCCCGAGCTCAACCTCCAAGTAAACCCAGGCACCCTAGGCGGCCGATTCACCACCGTCGAGGGCCTGCTCACGCAAGTGCGCAACGACCTCCACAGCCAGATCTTCGAGACGGGTACTTCCGAAGGAGGCGACTCGCTAAGCGAGAACGAGAAATCGCAGTGGACGAAGTTCTTCCAGGATATCGACGCCGCTATTAAGGGCGAGAAGAAATTCACTGTTATCCTTACCGACCCTCTGGCTAGTAGTTACGTCCAAAAGGCCGTTGATCCGGACCAGGATGACCCGCAAATCACGACGGAGGATTACCAGCGCACAGATGAAGAGGAAGAGGATTTAGGTCTGCGCGATATGAAGACTGAAGGGTATGAGGCGGACGCTAACGCTACTGCTACTGCTACTGCTACAACAAATGGCGATACCAACGGGGATGCGCAAACTAACGGCGCTTGATGGGCGAAAGAAAGATACCTAGGTATGTACCTAAAATAGGGGGGTTGTGGATATTTCTGTGGTTTTAGCATGAAGATAAAGATACCTGCTTAGAGTTTGGGGAATGGATTTAGGAGCTGCATTTGCTACCAGGAATACAAAAGTGATTTTTTCCTTGTAATTACCGCACTGTTAAGACTTCGCTATGATTTTAATCGAGGCTATGTGTGACCTTATCTCTTGAAGTAGTCTTCTCCTATTGGAAGGTTGAGGGTTCAATATGCATTGTGCTGAGTAAACTCACGTATGTTTATATATTGCCGTATTCTCTTTAGCCGCTCTAGAAGACAGGTAGATTATAACCATTAGCCTCTTCATGTGTATTCAGTATTTACTCAGTCATCGCTAGCTTAAGACCTATAGTTTTTATTTACTATCTTCAAACGCTTCCGGTTAAGCATCTGCTTTATATAGAAACTCAATCGCTGATGAAACGCCATACTCCAGAACTGTGCAAAATCAATCTTCTACGAGAGATGGCTCGTTTATGGATCTGATCCGTCAATGTTTAACTTGTCCCACATCGAGTCCGCCAGGTCCTCGACAGATAGGTCCATCCACTCCTTACCCGCATCGACCCACTCGCTGTCATCGGCAATCTGCGTCTCAACTTCGGCCCAGTTTACGGGGCTCCTGGGTACATATCCTACCGTCCTTATAAACCAATGGGGAGAAGGCGGCTCTGGTTTCGTTCCCGACATAGCAGCCGCTTCGACAACGCGGGAGCGAGCCAGCATTGAAGCTGGTAGTAACCCAAAGGATCGGTTCAGCCTCTCGCGCAAATTTCGAAAGTCCTTTAACTTTTCGTACTGTGGTGCATTGTCCGTCGGTGTAGTGGATCGACGTACGAGGCCATAGCCGGCAGGCCCATCGAAGAACTCGTGTGCAATGCCACCCGAGAACACGCGTAACATCCCGGGGTCCGAGTATGTCGCATGGGCCTCATAGAATGGACGTGGACTAATAATGTTATTGCCGTATATGAATGAGAGGGGTATGTGCGTTTGAGAGAACTCGTCAACTAGCTCTGAGTATTTGGATATCTGCATCGTCGATTCACCGACCCAGAAGAAGTTACTAAACTAGATGATGTAAAGCAGTGCGAGTTAGTATTACAGTCTGTTTTCTTAGACTTAGCTGTCATGTGTGTATTGAAATAGGGGTACTTGCAACAAAGAAGTCGATCGTCTCGGCATCGTACCCCGAACAGAAATAGTCATAGGTCGGTTTTAGATGGGATATGCCGCACACGGGCATGACTACACCGACTGGTACGACCCTTTGGCATTTCTTAGCAGCGATGAGGGCAATATATCGTCTGACATCACGCACTATTGCGCGGACAATGGGCTCAGTAGTTGCTATTGATGCTTGTCTGACCAGCTCGGTTGGGACGACGAAACCCAATAGATTGGGGTAGTGAGCTAGCTTCTCCACGGCTTGAAAGATGCTTTGCATGGTGTTTGAATTGTATGGCCTCAAAGGCCTTGGAGGATAAGTGGAATAGCAAGTTGTGTCGATAGACTATGACCACCGAACGCATGTAAGCATGGCTGACAACTAATTGTGGTAGATAGGTAACTAAATGATTACCCAGTCTTATTCGACGAACAAAAAGAAGCATTTAACTCACAGCTAGAACATATATTCCGTGCTCTGCTAGGAGATTCATGCAAGCCCCATGACTTTTGGTTCCATCGATATGATCTAGTTACTATCGTAAGCCCCTTTATCACCTTCATGTGGGATGAGAAAGATGAAAAAGAGAAACATCTCTAGGATCAACTCACCAATGAATAGAGTGTTGATCTTAAGCTCTTTGAATAGTGGGATAACACGTTCGAGCTCATCTATTCGGTCGTCGACTAACATATCCGTGCTTGACGCCAACTGTTTTTCGTGGAAGCTGTATGTGACGCCGTTTATGAGGAACTAGTCGTTTATTTTGGGGTTAGAATTCAGCTTAACTACCTAGTTATACATTCTATATAGCTACCTCGGTAGTTATAATAAACAGTAACGTCAACTTACCCGCTCAATACCTTTCCAAAAATACCGACCATGGATGGTCACTGGGACTATTGGATGCGGCATGGTGGGTTGTGTCTCCTTTTTCTTAGGTTAGGTTACGGTACCTCCGAAAGTAATGGTATTATGATTGGTTGAGATTCAAGAGCAAATAAACCGAGTAGGCTGTCTATGTAATACCGGATATATATCTTGGGGGATTTTATATATACGTGAATGCTGAATTCGATAAGGGTTACAATGAGAATGAGAATGTGAATGTGAGCGGGGATAAGGTTAAAATCGAAGTTGAAATCGAAGTTGAAGTTGAGGTTGAGATGGGCCAAGTTCCACGATACATGATAAAGTTCAGTATCAGTTTCGCTTGGTATTTTTCTCCCCAAGTCAGTTGCCTAACGTCATAAAAGTAAACGCGCCTTCCGTGCGCTGTCTTGACATCGTTGTAGCCTATAGAAAGATCTGCGACAGTAACCCAGGTAGTTACATATATTCCATAGGCCGAGACTGAGGTCACCTGGTAGGTGAGGTACCTACCCAATCAGCCAATCTAGGTACATAATCATCCCACTATCTCTATCCTTATAGGCAGGTTAGGTACGCATTACCACAAGCATATATACACAGTGTTACATAAGAGACCTGGCTAGATTGATGTACGGTGCGCAGGGTCGGGGTTGGAGGTACATGTACTTCAATGCTGCACTAAACGTTAATTGTTCCCACATAAAACTCAAGCTTATTTCTTAGTTTAAGATAGACATTTTTCTACGGCGTTTGCAAATGTTTGAACGTACCTAACATAAATCTACTTGACATAATGTGAGTTGGAAACGGCGACGAGAAAGCCTAAAAAAAATTATTTATGTCAGTAATAGCAAGCAGGTGCTGCCCATGGCGCTCTGGGACAATTCCATTCTTAGTGTCGATCGGCGCTAGATCACAACATCGACTTGGGCCTTCTCTTTTCCTAAAACTACAACTTCGATACAAGTCGTCCAAGTCCAAGTCCCACACAAAGACTTCAAAACATACAAACTATAGTAAAAACCGGGACATGGAGGAGGATAATTTATACGAAACCGAGGGAGGTGTGCGAATTGCTTATGAGGGTTGTGTAAGTTTATTCTTGATAATTAAGCGACAACATACGCATATCTGACTTTTTGACACGCACAGGGCCATGGCACACTCGACGCTATATATTCTTCGGTAGCCACTTCCGCTAAGCAGAGAGGATGGAATGGTGTAGATCTTCTCATCATCGGAGGGGATTTCCAGGTACTACATAATCATTTCCAATCTCATATAATATAAATCCTTGGAAGAACTAATGAAAATCATAGGCTGCTCGCAATGCAGCAGATCTCTCAGTTATGGCGGTGCCGCCAAAGTATCGCCGGCTTGGTGATTTTCCAGCGTATTATAGCGGCGAGAAAAAGGCTCCATTCTTGACCCTATTCCTTGCTGGAAACCACGAGGCTAGCTCGTACCTCTGGGAGCTGTATTATGGCGGTTGGGTCGCACCTAAAATGTATTACATGGGCGCCGCCAACGTACTGCGCTTTGGCCCGTTACGCATTGCAGCGATGAGCGGCATCTGGAAGGGCTACGATTATCGCAAGACGCATCATGAGCGTCTACCTTTCAACCAGGACGACATCAAGAGTTTTTATCACGTACGTGAGTTCGACGTGCGCAAGCTCTTGCAGATCCGGGAGCAAGTCGATATTGGATTGAGTCATGATTGGCCGAGGGGAATAGAGAAATACGGTAATTCCAATAAGTTGTGGAAGATGAAACCTGATTTCAAGCGGGAGAGCGAAGATGGAACTTTAGGGAATCCGGCAGCCACATATGTTATGGATAGACTGAGGCCAGCATATTGGTTCTCTGCACATTTGCACTGCAAATTTGCTGCTATCAAGACTTATGAACCTCCAAAGGATGAAGAGGCGCCTTCTAATGAACCGGCAACAAAACAGGAAGAAGCTGCACCGGTCACTTCGGAAGAGGCAGCCGCAAACCCTGATGAGATTGATCTAGATATGGACGACGATGAAGTTGGCGACCAACCAGCCGAATCAGCTGCTACGGCCGACTCTACACAACCCACAAGCACAACCGCTGAAGGCGGGGTATCCGACGAACTTCGTGCACAACTTCCAGCATCATTCGCAGGACCGGCGCCATCCGAACCGAAGATTATCCCGGGACAGCCTGTTCCGCCCACAATAACAAATACCACTACTCGTTTCCTTGCGATGGACAAGTGTCTTCCAGGACGCAAATACGTCCAATTAATGTCCGTGTCACCCGTTGACCCCTCAATGTTAGAGAGGTATCCACCAGCGAAAAACGAAAACCGACGTTACGTTCTACAATACGACCCAGAGTGGCTTGCCATAACCCGCGTCTTCGCACCATATCTAACGATAGGCGACCCTGAAGCCCAGCCGCCTCCTGACCTGGGCGAGGCGGCCTATCGGGAAAGGATAGACCAAGAACGTGCCTGGGTAGATATAAACATAGTCCGCTCGAAGAAGCTAGTCGTACCCAACAATTTCACCCTCACCGCCCCGCCACACCGTCCTGGAATCGACCCTGAGACGGTCGACTACCAGCCGGACGAATATACGAACCCCCAGACCGAGGAATTTTGCAAATTGGTCGGTGTGCCGAACCTTTGGGACGCAAGCCCCGAAGAAAGAGCAGAGAGAAAGGGGAAGGGGCCAGCGCCTGATGCGCCAAGGGTTAACACGGGCGGTGGATCTAGGGGAGGAAAGCGTGGTGGTGGTAGTGGTGGCGGCTACAAAGGAGGACGGGGCAGGGGGCGAGGTGGAGGTGGTGGACGCGGGGGACATCGAGGTGGGCGGAAGAATTAATATTGAATTCTGCGTTCTGAAAATATCTAGATACAAATTATATGCTGAGAAATATAGAAGGGGAATTCAAGCATCATGTATATTCTATCATGGTAACAGTTGAGTTCACTCTTCGCATTCATAGTTCCATAAAAACACATTTATGGACTTCGAATTATAAAGTGTTGAGTGTTCAAGTCAATCTTACAGTGAGTGAAGACAAAAGGATTGCACGTACAGCTGATGCGTTGATAGGAATGAACTCAATTATTAAACTGTATTTCCACTAACTATGACTGGGCACCTAGTAACCCCTAATTGAGATGTATCCCCTCCTAAAAAGCATGGTCTCCATAGGGAAACAGAAGCCGCGCAGAGTGACGGGGGATTGATATCATCTTCCATCCGTTATAGACATTCAACCCACGGAAGAGTTAAGAGTTGAACGCATATGCTTAGATGGGGGGTCATCGTGTCCGAAAGATTTTGCTTCCCATCTACGTCATACCCACCATTTTCGTATACCTTTAGCGAATAAAAAAAAGTTGAATCATCATATCCAGATCGAGTCTGTGCTCGCGCCAAGCTAAATACTTTCCGCTTGAACTTATAAGTAAACATTATCGTAATTGTTGAGCCCGTGGTATCATAAGGTTTCAAAAACGCCGGTTCGGTTTATCCCAATACCCAGTCATCTACTATTATCCTCGGCCAGTTTGACTCACACAGAAGGAGTATAGCCATTAGGCAAGCTAAGTTGGTTCTGTAGGTAGGGAGAAACGGATGAGTGCTGAGTGTTTTTCAGGAGACGAAGCTTCTAGTGTTCTTACTGTCGAGGCCCAAGTAGTCTGCGGCCATCAAGAGTTCGAGGCAGAGTTCGACGGGGATCTCCATGTCCGGAACGTCTTCTCTCTCTCGGTTTTTGTACCAGTAGTGGAAGTACTCAACTACCTTTTCGAGCACCATTCCGCTGTAAGTGAGGTCAGGTTAGCCACAAGGGTATTGAAAACGACATCTGATGAGTGACGGTAGCACATAGATTGTCTAAAGGACGTGAAGGTGTCTCAGATCAAGTGTAGTTGGCTGTCATTCAGACCATATTGACGGTCTGTCAGTAAGAACACAGCGAAATATTTGTGATTCATCACTGACGATTGCAAATATACGAACGTAAACAGAGGGAGAAGGATGAGAGATGATTTTTTCCAAGGATTCTCAACTTACTTGATTTCTTCGAAGACACATCTACCAGTTCGTGCCTCGGAGAATTGACCTGGAACTTGTAAGTAGGCTCACCGGGAATCAAGTTTTGAACAAAGAAGAATTTGTTATACTTTTAGGATCCAGCATGCCCTTTATGGCAGGGCTAACAAGGGTCGCCTCCCGAAGCACCACGAACTCGTAGCCATCACTAGAGACTAAAGTCACGAACTTATGAGGACTGATATTCTTGGTTGCCATCTTGAAAGATCTTGATATTCCGTAGAATTTTCGAAGGGGGATCACTTTTGCAAGCTTGGCGGAGCAAGAAGTTTTGTGAGTCGGATAGATTTGAAGAGAGAGGAATAAATAAGAGGCGGCTGGTAAAAGAAATTTTTAAGTACGTAAGTAACCAAATAACCTTAGCGTCGGGCCTCAAGCGCCTCAAACCTAGTGGAACTAAGTGGGTTTCAAAGTGGCAGAAGTGGCTGGTAGTTAAGTTGTGGAGATGTAAATGCACAAAATTCCAAGGAAATGGGATAAATTGATAGCGCTAAAGGCATTAGCGCGTGTAATTGGTCTATTTACCTTGATCGGAAGGTGGGGCATGACTTATGCAAGCTGAAACGGTGAAACGATGGGTGGAGTAAATCGTTGCCCTGTCGACGTCCTAATTGATCTTTCTATTGACAGTCTGACGAAATGCATGAGCCCGATCAACCAACCATTGCGACCAACTCAGCCTCAGACATCCACAAGTTCTTCTGCCCCCCAAACCAACCTTGCTTGTAGCCCTCTCTGCATGACAATTCCGTTCCTACCCTTTTTCAAACAAACAAAAGTCCTCGAAATCCAGAACCTCGATCATACATAATACACACATAAAAAAATTAAAAGGAAAAAAAGGTCTCACCTTCATTCCATCCCATCTATTAATCCTCACTTCCTCCCACCCCATTGTTCGGCCCGCCGAAACAAAACCTCTATATTGTATTCGCCTAATCAAAGAGGAGTTAAAGAGGTGTTACCTTGACTTTAATAGGATAAATCAGCCCAGTCATATACATTACAATCCCGGGTCATAAGAAAAGGACGAAAGTACTTTACTAACCACACGGGATAACATCACCTTTTTTTTTCTTTTTCTTTTCTTTTTGTTGCCAACGGGGCGCATCGGCATGGCTAACCACCAATATCGCAACTCCCAATACGGCGGCCAAACTGCGAGCGAGAAGTACGATAATGGTGTTCAGAGGCGGCCGACGGGCAAAGAAGGGCGTAACACGCGGTCCAGCGAAGGCACAGTCAGCACAGTCATGAGCGCGTCGACGGGTAGAGAATCATCGGCGACACACGTCACGGATGCTCCCGCATACTCCAAGAAGATCGTAGTGGTCGGCGACGGCGGCTGCGGAAAGACGTGTCTCCTAATCAGTTACAGTCAAGGATACTTCCCCGAGGTAAGATGAATAAGATCAAGATGGGATGATGATAGATTAAGACCTTGTCATTCATAACATACCAAACCTAGTCTTAATCTCCCCTTTCCCCTCTCTCCCCCCTCCCTTCCCTATTTCTCCCCATGGGGGAAATTAAAACATATCACATAACTTCTCGGAAGCTAACCCATCGGTCTAGAAATATGTCCCGACTGTCTTTGAAAATTACATCACATACCCAACTCACCAACCTAGTGGTAAGACCGTCGAGCTTGCGCTGTGGGATACCGCCGGTCAAGAAGAATACGATAGGCTACGGCCGCTGTCGTACCCGGAGACAGACTTAATATTTGTCTGCTTCGCCATCGACTGTCCCAACTCCTTAGACAACGTCCTCGATAAGGTTCGTCTCCAACTTCCCCCCTTGACCTCCCTACCGATAGATAAACAAATACTGACCAACATACGAAATATAGTGGTATCCCGAGGTCCTCCACTTCTGCCCTTACACACCTCTCATCCTCGTCGGACTGAAATCGGACCTGCGGAACAAGAAGACGTGCATCGAGATGCTCAAGACGCAAGGCCTGACACCCGTGACGACGGAGCAAGGGATGGCGGTGGCCAGGAAGATGGGCGCGCAGTATATGGAGTGCAGCAGCAAGGAGATGACGGGCGTGGACGAGATCTTCGACAAGGCCATCCAGACCGTCGTCGCCAACGACAAGCGCAACCTCGAGGCCGCCATGGCCGCCGCCCCCTCGTCCGTCGGCAGCTCCTCGGGTGGTGGCGGCGGCGGTAGTAGCGGCGGCGGGCGGGACAGCGGCGGGATCCCCGGGATCCGCACTTTTAAGAAGAAGAAGCGGAACTGCAACTTCTTGTGAGGGGCGACGAGGTAGCAGCAATGCGAGAAAAACCGGAAAAATTCTTGAAACTTTTTAACGAAAGCGGCGGCAAAGGCAGGCGGGCATTTGGGATGGACAACACGAAACGAAACGGAAGACCACACACACACACACACACACTCATACCTCCGAACACATACACAAAACGTGCCGGTTAATGATCAACTTTTGCATGACATCACATTGATTACTTTATTTTTTTTTACATCATCTTTGTTGTTTTTTCGTTCCACTTTTTCTCGACGAAACACTTCTTCTTGTCACGATAGCGGGAAGGATAAGGTAAGGGACCGCCGTTTTTTTTTAACCTACTTACTTTATTTGATCTTTCTCTTTCTCGATTTCGTCTTCTCTTCTTTTAACCATAGAAGAGGAGAAGCGGAAGAAGAGATTAGAAACGAAAGAGAGAGAGAGGAGTTCTTGCATAACATTACATGCGAGATTCCTCGACCACGGCGTTCCTGCGATTTTTTATTTTTTTGCTTCCCTTTTCAGTATAGGGTCTAATGACTTAGGGTTAAAGGAAGGGCAAAGGTGTTTTTTTTATATCTCCGATCTCGACACCGTTCGTCGTCGTTCGTCGTTTCGTCTCGGCCCGGCTGGCTGGCTGGTCGGCTTTGGTCCATTTTTTCTTTGCGAATAGCTGATGCGGGCCGGCGAGTTATTACTCCTTTTTTTTCGTGTTCCTTTTTTTTTATTTAAGATGAACGCAGCAGCAGGTTGGAGAGGATAGGAAGGAAGGGAGATAAGAAGAAGAACGAGAACGACGAGAAGAAAGTACAAGTCCACCGTTTCGCGCCGCCCCCTAGTTGAATTGCCGAGGAGGGGAAAGGGGGGAATGTAAGGCAGGAAAGGGAAGGGAAGGATTGGACTTGAAAAAAAAAACGAGTGTATCATCACCAATTCATGTTATACTGAGGGATCTTTTTTCCTTTTTGTGTTGCGCGAGATTCTTCTTGACTTGACCCATGGCATGGCATAGGAAATAAAGAAATTCATAATAATCTGTCGACTCTCCGCCCGTAAATCTGTGCCTTGTGATTTGTTTGTATGGATGTGTGATTCGTATTTTTTTTGTGATATGTTGCTGCTGTAGTGTGCCGTGGCTAAGGTAAGTAAATATACCTAGCCATGGCGGGTATCGTCATGATAAATCATCACCTCTCTTTCTCTTCTTGATCCCATATCCCTATTCCTACCCCCATAGTGCCATCATACTAACCCCCTCGTTTTTCGTTGATTTTGTATAAGGTAGATAAATATCCCACCAGGGCTCCACCGTCGTTTTTCCTTTCACGAGCCTTTCCTGCCCGTTTCCGACTCGTTACCCTCCCCATCGTTTCGATCATGGTGTCCCTGTCCCTCGCCCTCCGCGTTACCTTCCTCGGGATCTTTCGCCATGACGCCTTCGAACTGGGACCACAGGGCCTCGACGGAGGAGAACTCGTTTCCGACGGCGACGACGGCTTCGAGGGACCGGTTTAGCTTGTTGATGTTGGCGAGGACGTGTTCGAAGCTCTGTGGGAGGGGAGATGGTTGGTTGGTTAGCTTGTTGATTCATGCAAATATATGCTATATAGAGAGATATGTATGTATGTATGTATGTATGTATTACATTCCATCCACTCTGCAAGAGTGGGATCGGGTACTTATTCATGGACTCAGGGAAGAATAAAAGAAAGGGTAAAATTAATACACACCATAGCGATCTCACTGATTAGCGCCTCCCGCTGCAGCTCAAAGTACGTCTTCTCGCGAGTTCCTCCCGGCGTCGTCGAGCGTTGAAGGGACTGCTGATTCGAAGCCATTGTCGAATATTGGTAGGAGAAATAGTTGTTTTCCTGATTATTTCCCTTCCAATATTTCCCTTTCCTCGCTTGAAGTTGGTTTGTAGAACGTTGGTAATCCCAATTGTCAAATAGCTACCTACAGAGGTACAGGGATAGGATAGGTAGAGGTATGAAGTATGAAGTATTTCTAGGAACGGCTGTAGACGCGCTGTGGCGCGTAGATTTGAAAATTGAGGGGTGCGATTGGAGATTGGAGACTTGGAGTTGGAGTACCGGTACTTTGGCAGCTTACAACGGAGCCCCTCACTTATCCACTTTTTGCCCTAACGTCACTGTTTGTTGATTCCTGGAAATAATGCATGCAACTATCCGTATAGACTTAATACCATGACCATGAACATAGGGTCTTTATCAAGGACAAGTAGGAAGCCGAGATATGTCTCCAGCTTTTAAAATTGTTTAACTACAGCCAGTTGAAATAAATAAATTCATAATGTCTGGGAAGCTAAGTTATAGCGCATTCATATCAAAACACAACTCCATAACCTGGAATTCATATCATGTTGAAACTCAAATGTGCACAAGTCATCCAGGACTCTCTCTTGAACCACTACGTACTAACCAGTACCTCGCTGAAGTTCTACTATACATATCATAACGCTGCCGTGAAAAACACGGTGCTACATTTCCATGGTAGACCCTCTTTCCCACTTATTCCCCTATCCCTTTCCTACCATCATACATGCCCGGGCCTTTGTTGTCTATACCCTTTGGTCTCCATTCGTCATTCCCTTCATGCTATACGAATCGACGTGAAATAATAAAAAGAATTCCCTTCCCTGTAACGCCTTTGTGGTGGTATCAAGAACTTCAAAAAATTCCGTGGCGGGTTTTGGTAACTCATGTACAGTGCATCATAAGAAGTAATCAGAAGGCCCGCGCCGCCCCGCAGGTGTGTGCCTCATATCATCAGGCACAGCCGAGAATATGCTGAACTTGGGGTCCAAGTTCTTGTCAACTGACATGATGGAAGCAACGTTTCCACAGCGGTAACAGTAGTTGGGTGCTGACCATACTGTGACAACTGAGTTTTGAGGAAAGTGGTACTATTCTATCAGTTAGTATATAAAAAACAAGATCATGAGGATATTGAAAGATGAGCCTTACCTTGTAGCCTTCGTTCACAAGCTGATGGGCACGCGCAATCAATTTTAATCCATTGACATGGTTGAATTCCGTCGCGACCTTATCCCCGAAAAGCCACCCTGCGCCACGAGGGCTGATAGCCCAAGTTTCAACTTCTTCAGGATCGCTCCAAACAAGATCACAGAAAGCACCCTCATGAGGAATCTCCTGCGCTCTAGCCACCACTCGGATTTGGTCGATAGTGCGAATTTCAGGACTTAGACCTCCGTGGACACAGAGGATTTCCCCATCAACAATGGCTGCTAGGACCAGGAAATCGAAGACTTGGCAACAGGACTTCCAAACAGAAGCGTTTCCGTACTTTTGTTGGCACTCTTCGTAAAACCCGTACACCTGGGTAATCTGGCGCGACTCGTGGTTTCCACGGACAAGAACAATCCGATCCGGATATCTGGTAGATGTTAGCATAAAGATAATATAGTATATATTATGTGGGAACTTCTTACTTGGCCTTTAGACACATGAGTAGTGTAAATGTCTCAAGACTGAAATACCCTCGGTCCACAAAATCTCCCAAAAACACAAAACGGGTATCAGCATTTGAGACTGGTGGCGAAGACTCTGAGGCATTGCGCAGCGCAGAATCGTTGCCCTCTTCCTCCTCTTCTTCGACATTGGTAGATTCGTCACTGGGAAGACCCGGAACATCACTGGGTGCGTTTTTAGGCTTCTTTATCTTCTTCTTCAGTTTTGGGTTTGTAATCTCCGTCGGGGGCTCGATATCGGCTGATGTAATGACGGCTGTGGAAGTTGCTGGAGGTTCCGTCGCAGGTTGGCCTGGCATACCACCACTGACGCGAAATAGCTCGAGCAAGTCATAAAATTGGCCATGGATATCACCACAGATGGTTACTGGTGTGATTACGGGTTGAATGTTGGACTCTGTAATTGTTGGAAGTTAGATCGAATGGGCCGTCGCGTCATGGAAGTTAACATACCTTCCATCAAGACTTCCTTAACCATCTCGCAAAGCTCTTTCATGACCGGCTCCGGGAGATAACGGCATTGCTTAGCTTGCTCGAGCCATTCGTCCAATCCCGCACCAGGAGTCAGTTTTGCTGGTCCCGGTTTAGGGACTGCAGCGCGTGGAGAACCCATTGCCCTATCGTGGATGTATGTATGCCTCTCTAGGACTTTGACCTATAGCCAAGCTGTATGTGTATGTGGGCAGTATTGATTTAACAGGATAAGGATCGGCCTACTGCAAGGAATTTGGATACCTGCAATTGTAGAACCAATAGCACCAAGCGCAAGAGGAATAATATATTTCAAAAAGATGTCACGAAAAGGTTTCGTAACATTAGCTTCCTAATAGGTAGAGAGTATGAAGTTTGATGTGTCACTAGGGTTCGTCCGAGCTTAGACCTCTTGGACCTGCTGGTAATCCCGTAGTGGACCTTTGAATCGTAAGGAATTGTAAACTTGGAAGGTGATTGGTTCCCTTCTGGGTTGTGTTTGAACCGAAGCTTTTGTTCGAAACTAAGTCTCGTCTCCAAGTTCGAGAAAAAGTATGTCTTGGAGGTAGGCCTTCGTAATATGGAATTTGGTCGAGATAGGGTCCTTCGCAGGGATCGGGCGCTGTCAACGTCCGAATCTCGAAGTTGAAGCCGCCCTCCACCCTGCAACCCTCGGCTGGGGTCGGTGTTACTGTTATCCCGGTCTGTAGAGGTGCTTTATCAGTAATCAGATCAAGTCACGTGTAAGAATACGCTATGCACGTACGTACCTTAGGTAAGGTACATGTACATATCTAAGGTACATATCTGCCCCTTTTTTATCTATCCCTTTTCTTACATGAATAGAGCCTGTTATGTGGTGGGTCAGCAAGTGTTGCAACGCCTTTATGCAGATTAATGATTCTATTATGGGATATTTCACTGTCGGGGTGCTGTCTACAGCATATCATTAACACGAGCCAAAATGAAGGTGTCACAGCTTTCAACCAAAACAGACCATATTAAAGAGACAAGTTTGTATAATTGAAACCCAATAATTCAGATACTTTACTGAACAGAACCTTATATTCAACTATGGACTCGTCGTACTATCGACATTGTGCGTAAGAAAACTAATAAAGAAGTAACTTAGCATAGTTAATTTTATTGACATTCTTGAATGCAGAACATCCATTTTGGCTATGGCCTCCTTCGCTTGTGGTTCATAGATGGCCTCATATCATTATTCAATATATTAGAGATGACTATATCTAATTAATCCATTAATTACCCCATCACATATCAAAGCCCTCTAAATATCCAAGTGGTCTTCGGTAGTATGTATACACATTGACAACCCCTATATGCCCGTCTATCTCTAAACGCGCAAGCCACCTTATCCAACACCCTCCTCAATGTTATTCATATCCCTATTCACACTTCCAGCATTTGCTCGAAGAATCCACACTGCCACAAACCCTATCGAAGACCGCCTTCTTAGGATACGGACATATAATCTCGCCCCTCGTGGCATTACCCGCCTGCCCTTGTATCGTAACCGGACTCGCCTCGGGCGCCGTCCCGTTCTCCACCCACCGCCTCAGCTGCTCGAACATACCCACGGGTTGGCCCCCCGCGCCGCCGAAGCAGTGCGCGAGTCCGGGCACGCGGTAGTACTTGAAGAAGTCGGACGTCGTGTTGTCGAGGCGGGTTACTTGGTTGTAGTAGTCTAGCGTGCTCGCGGGCGTGATGGCTTCATCAGCCTATTTTCTCACATTAGCGTTTTTTTTTCTAATACGGGTATGTAGGAATATGGATAATGGATAATAGATAGATAGATAGGTAGGTAGATATGACTTACGAGACCGTGGAACGTAATCATCTTCCCACCCGCCTTCTTAAACGCCGCGAGATTCGGATCCGTCGCCTCCATCGTCGAGCTGAACAGCCTCTTCAGCGTGCGGAACATATTATCGAACTCCTCGGGCTTCACCTCCGTGACAGTGCCAGTAAGCTTCCGCAGTACGAACGCCTCGTACAGCGCGAGGAACGCCTCTCGTCCGCTGGGAACGCACTGTCCGTCCTGGTCGCACGTCGTGGGCGCGATGGTCGAGAGGTTCGTCCCGATCTCGTACCCGTACCACATGAACTCGCCGTTCGAGAACCGCGGCCCGTCCCACATGCTCGTGGCCACGGCCGCCGCCGCGGAGCTGATCTCCATGCTGGCGCCGGTGTCCGAGCAGTTGAACAATGTCCCGACGTAATCGGCTGCGGAGAACTTCTTCCGACACTCCTCCGGCTCTGCGATAAGCCCGTCTTTGACGCCGTCTAGTTCGTCGCACGCGGAGACCGCGAGGGCCGTCAACTCTTCTAACTCGCACGTTCGCGGGTACTGCTTCGTCGAGTCCATGTAGTACGCGCCCCAGGTCGAGGACGTCATGAGCTCGGCCCAGTATATTCCGGGGGCTGCGGCGATGATCCCGTCGAAGGCCGTCGGGTATTGCTGCGCGAGGATGCTGGCTTGTCGACCGCCCTGGGAGCACCCGTTCCAGTAGGAATAAGCCGGGCCGCGACCATAGTAGCTTTTGATCAGATCTTTTGCGATGATAGACTGTATGGTAGATTACAGCGTTAGTACCAACGAGTCCCTTTGTAAAAGGAATTGTCTTCTTCGGGATATTGCGTTCGCTTACCGCGTCGTTTAGAGTAGTATGTCCCATGTCGTCGAATGCAACTAGGTTCAGGTTTCCAGGACTGACAAGAAACCAATCCGGGACTTGATCAGTCCCAACGCCGGAATCTGTCGTTACAGCGGCATACCCGTCCTGGACGGCAGCAGCCATAGGTCCGTACTGTAGTATAAAACGCCCAGCTACCCAACCACCACCTCCCGGAGCGAATAGCCTCTCATTCCAGCCATCTACTGGCAACCAAGTCTCGACATTGATAGTGTCGTTCATCCCCGGGTGCGTATACGTGACCGTGACATTGCAGAACGTAGCATTCTGCACACTAACGGAGGGCTGGGTATATCGCCAGTCTGCCGGGACGTCGAAGTTGTAGTTGCTGACCAGGTTGGTGTCCACGGAGAGGATCTCAGCACCGAAGAGCGCCGGCGTCGAGAAAGTAGACGCCGTGCAGGAGTGGTTGGCTACTGGGTAAGACATCTTTCAACGGCAATATGAGCCTGTTCGCTCGCTCTTAGACCAAGGGATGTCACACCAAGTCATCTCTCAAGGGGTTGCGATCCTACTCTATACTTATATATATAGGTACATATACATGATTACCGAATCGGAAAGCATAAACGGATACCTGAAATTTAATCTCAACTACATCATTGACCTATGTATGTAACATTTCCCAGCTTCTAAGCCTCGTCACCGCGGATCGAGTTCCGATTCCTTGGCTACACCGAAACTCGATAATGCCATCATTCTCTCTATACTTTCACTAGTATGTAAGGAAGTTGAAGTGAGTTTTCATGAGTTACCTGAAAAAGGGAACGAATGAGGATATTTACGCGTTAGGATACGAAAAAGATTGGATCGGCCATAGCTCGGTCCAGAGGCTAGACCAAATTGGCTTCCGGGGGAGAATAACCCTGCTAGAGCGAATCTGTCCAATGGAAAGTTGGCATCGAACGTCCGGCACGTACCGATGCATCGGACCAGGTTCCTGGCATCAGCCGGGAAAAGGAGGCTGTGAAGGGGGTTAATGGGAGGAGTTACCAATACATTCGTATTTTTTTTCTATAGTTAGATGAAATGTTTTCATGAGGGTGATTATATACTTCCGCAATTTGTAAAATATCTTTTCCCTTCGTTTTTTATTATGGATGGTTGCTTTCACTATTTTATGGGCTTTCTCATTTTTCTATGAGATGTCGCGGGGGTCAACCGAGTAATGTCACCGCACCAGTTTTTTTTCTTTCCCCTGTTTTACGTATTTCTATCGGGTCTTCCGCGTATAAGACTTTTTACGCGTATTGTACGAAAAATCGATTTTAAGAATCCTGCATAAGCAGAAGCGACCAATCCGTTGGCGCCGCCCAATCTTTTTCGCCCGTCTTTTTCCCTTGTCCACCATGAGCGATCGTCCCCGGGCGAGGAGACCCCATAAGAAGTCCCGTGCAGGGTGTCGTAACTGTAAACAGAGAAGAGTGAAGGTGGGGAGATCATTTATTAAGATTCGCTAGATCTCTCTCTGACTTGCATCTTTTAAACCTCTCGATACGTGTGTGCCGCATCAAAGCAGATCATATACTAATATACATCTTATTATATATATAGTGCGATGAGCTTAAACCAATCTGTGGGAACTGCACACGGTTTTCCATATCTTGTGATTTCTCGCCACATCTAGCGGGGAGTGATCAGAGCGAGGATGTATCATCCAATGCCCCGATTCGCCGTAAGCGAGGTCGCCCGCGTAAAGATTGGTCGGCTATCACCAGGGATCCTGCGTTCCACGGTGAGGATGAGGTCGGTGAAGGTTCTGGTAGTGCCACTGGGTCTAGCCCTGATCTATTATTAACAAAGACATCAACTACATCTCCTCAGTTGACTGTCGATGAACTAGAATTACTACATCACTATCTAACCGATCCAGGTCTCAGCCAAGGAGACAAATTGATGTGGCAGGTTAAAGTTCCTCGCTTAGCCTTCACCCATCACTATGTGCTCCATCTGATACTAGCTGTATCGGCGTTCCATTTTATGAGGCTAGAGCCAGATCGTGTAGAGCATTTCAGGAGACTTGCAGATACCCATCACTTTATAGGTATCCGCCAAGTAACCGAACTATTTCCTCGGCTTAGCACAGAGAATTGCTCTCCTCTATATGTCGCCGCGACCCTTGCATGCGCGTGTGGCTTTGCCAAGGGACCGACTCCAGGGAACCTCCTCGTTGTTGCGGAGGGGTGCGAGGTACCATGGCTAGACCTTTTAAGGGGAGTTCGGCTTATTGTTGAGAATATCGGTCTAGAGCATGTATTCACTGGCGTTTTGGCTCCGTTCCCGCCACCACAGCCTAAGGAGCCGATAAAAACAGATGAATACCAAGTCGAGTTCGTCCCATGGGAGGAGCATCTCCAGAAGTTGTCAACGCTTATTTCCGCGGCATCTTCTTCGACCCACGAGGTTTATAATAAAACCTACGAATCCTTATCACAGGCTTTCCACGAAACCTATGGGACATCCATTTCTCCAAAGAGCGAGATAATTGGACAAACCCAAGTCATTGTAGGATGGATATACCGACTAGACGAGGTCTTTGTGGGTTTCATACGCGAGAAGCAACCTCCGGCCCTCATAATCCTCGCCTATTTTGCTATATTGCTCAGTACACTTGAGTACTTTTGGTTCTTAGAAGGATGGGCGAACCACATCTGCCTAGGTATCACCGACTCTTTAGGGTCATCATATAAACACTGGCTGCAATGGCCTAAGGAACAGATCGAAAATTCTCTTAAATCACGAAAGAAGATAGATCGGTCCCTTGAGTATTAACTCGTTAGGGAAACGTTAAAATTACCAACTCAAATCTAGTGATAAGAAGAAGAGAGTTGGGGCCAAGGTTGCTATAGAGGTTCAGTAACAGGTAAGAAGTTCAACTTATACCTAGGCGTTAGGCCGTTCAGTTTAAGATCGATTTACTCTTATCAAGCGAGCAAGTCAAGGAGAAAAGGACCCTAACGATTACAATGTACGATGTGCGATTGTTGTAATTGTATGCTTGAATATATTGAATACCTAAGTAAACTTCGTACGCGCAACCCTAAGCCGTCTTAGGTATTTCAATTAATAATAACTTCAAAGATAAAAGGGGAGTCGGGGACAGGTTGGAGGTACCATTGCTATTATTCAGTTCTCGATACAACGCTTTTAAAAAGCATTCCCATCTAGCAACGCCCATATAAATGTGCGTTAGGGACACTAACACGACGCTGCTGCCGGTGTGCCGCCCTGAGTTAATTTCAAGAGTGTCTAGGTATCATCGAGACTCTAGCAACGTTCTAACAATTATGAGGGAGTCTCTAGACTGTCATTATGTATTCCCTGATTTCATTCCGAACTTCTTCGTTAATACGCCCATATCGGGTGAATGTCAACTATTAGATGACTACTGAATAGAACAGTGTCCTTGGGAAATACTCTTCATTACCTAGGTAAGTATGCCTAACCCTCCAGCATTAACATAACGACTTCTAGAACGATATTATGAATACCGAATAGGCTGACCCCCGCAATTTCCTAGGTATGGACCGTTTTATGCGCGGAAGCGACGTCAATTAAAGATAGTGATACCAGGTTCATGGTTATCTTTAATTGGTAGAGGTCGCATTATTTGTATCAGCAGCTGGAGTGGGAGGCGTTGCTGAAGACCCAGCAGCTTCACTTGTTGGGTTTGTGCTACTAGCATTAGCAGTCCCTCCTCGACGACCCCTACCGCGACCACCTCGCTTGGGTCGATCTGGTGGAGTTTCATTACTCGCTTTCTCGCTCACTGGTTGTGTTGGCGGTTGAGTTGGCTTCTTGGTCTCTTTCCTCTCTAGAACTTGCACGGTGCCTTGTGCGACAGGAATAGGGCTTGCAGAAATAGCCTTGACCAATCCATCATGATCTCCAAAGTCAACGTATGCAAAACCTTTCCTCTTATCGATTTCGACGAATGTAACGGGCCCATACGCTTCCATGGCCTGTTTAAGTAACGGCTCAGTAACACCTTGCGAGGGGTTTGCGTGCTTCACAAACGCACGCGTCGCTCCAGCAGTTACTGATGACTGACTAGACGCTTTCTTCTGTGAGGAACCTGGCTTGTTAGATGATGCGGCCTTACTAGCAGCCTTAGGCCCAGTTGGGGGGGCTGAAGCTGGGGGAGCCGGAGTAGGAGGGGCGGTTGAGACTGAGCTACTCGGAGGTGCATCGTCTTTTCTTTTAAGGATAACTGGCGTGGCCATAGGAGTAGATTTTGTTGCACTACTTGCGTTGTCGGCCGCCTTTCCCTTAGGTATGTCGCTAGACACGTTCTGCTTAGAAGACTTTGAACCTCGGGACCGACGTGAACCTTCGGCTGCTTGAGCTTTCGGAGCTGTCGGGGCGGACGGGGGCGCTGATGAAGAGGGCTGATTTGGCGCATTCGGAGCTGCAGAAGATGGATCTTTATCCTTCTCCTTACCAGTATCTACCTTAGCGGCTGCCTCTGCCTTAGCAGCGTCCTGCCGAGCTCTTCTATGAGCACTGCCTGGGCTAAGGCCAAGATCGCGTTGTAGAATCTTGGCGGCCGCGGCGATATTGGCCCGGCGACTCTTAGGTGGCGCGTCTTCAGTTGTCTTGCTTGTACTAGCCTGGGTGGGGGTTGGTTTAGTTGCTTCAGCCGGCTCTACGGCAACTGACTTCTTAGTGAGGAGTTTTATGGGCTCCTTCGTCTTTTTATCCTCCTTATCAGCAGCCTTTTCTGCTTTCTCAGCCTTAGAGTCTTTTCCTTTTTTCTTTGAATCTTCCTGGGTCCCTTTCGATTTCACACCCTGGGACTCATGCCTGGAGTGTTTACCGCTCTTAGCGTTACTGGTATCCTTTCCCTTATTGGCTTTCTTCTCTTTGAGGAATTCAACGAGAGGAGTAGTCGTGACTTTGGTATCTGGCTTGCCTGTATCCTCAGCTTGTTCGGCATCGACTTCTTTCACGTTGGAATCCTGAGTAAGGCTGTCGAGAAAAGCCATGAAATCGGGATCTTGGTCGATAGTACCCTGCTTAGAATCTGTACGTCTTTTTGTAGTGGGAACCTTCTGATAGATAGAAAGCTCTACATAGGGGGGCCCTACAAGGGCCGAATCGGAGAAAGTTCGTTTCTCATCTTCCCAGATTGATCTTTGAACGACTTCAGCTAGGGTAGGTATGTCTTCGGGTCGGACCTGTAGATAGTAACGCGCCGGTAGGGAGGGATTGGATGGACTATATAAGTAAAGAATAAGCCACTGCTTCTTCTTTATTCTCGGTTTTATATGGTGAGTAGAACTCACTCCTGTGATATCTGGCCTTCCTGAAATCTAGTCCATTCTACTTTCCCGTTTCCACTCTTCCACTCATCACCCAAGATAGCCCAGAATTCCGCCTCTGTTATGCCCGGGGGAAGGCGACGAATTACGACTTTCTTAGCCCGAGTAGAGTCTTTGGTCTTATTAGACTTTGGGGTCTCGTTCGGTCCCGACGTGGAAGAAACTGGCAAAACCCCGTTCTGTTTTCGCCCGGTTGGAGCAGCCGTCATCGTATATTAAATTATCGAATATCGCTGGATTTAATTGAAGGGGATTGTCGATTTAGAATTGTCTGCAATTCCGGCTCTGGTCATAATTGTCGTCGGGTGCTTGTTGATAGTGTCCGTCGAATTGACTTGTGGATAGACGTGTATCGTTGGATTATGCTACCAGGTAGTTGAATGATGTAAATGGCAGAATGAAAGTACGAATTGAAAGGTAAGGCTGAATTGCGCCCCCACTACATGCGGACAATAGAGCCTGCAAGAGTAAGCGGCTTCGAACATTAGCGTAGTGGGGCAAACGATAAGATCAAAGGAGGTGTAGGGGGTTACGTAAGCATGGACTATAAATTTGGGATCTCAGGGCCTAGCCCCACATATTAGATTCTTAGAAAATCAACATCATTTTACCCCCCTACATTCTGGTGAGAGCTGCAGGATTCAAACCTACACGGTTTCCCATCGCGGTACAGAGAGATATTGAAAAACGGAATTTGAGACTTTATTTTTCATTTGAGAAACTTCACCTTTCTCCAGACCCATATAATTACGCATACTTCTTCAGCATCGGATCCTACCTTTACCTTTTGAAACGAGCAACTTGTAATTACCGGAACACCCCTTATTGGCCTTACTGGGCACACGAAAAATACCACTACGACAAACTATCCGACTGCATACAGGGTGTCGGTCCCGCTGTTCGGGGGCATACGTATATAATGTTATAAAGTTACTGGGGATAATTAGGTATTTGGAAAGACAGAAGGAATAGTATATAGTGGAGAAAGAATAGGTATGACCTCAGTATGGAATATAAAGGGATGGCAATAGATGTATAAAGGGTGTTCTTCTGAAGTAAGACGAATGAAAGAGTTGAGTAGTTTCGTTATATTTGAGGAACCCAACGAGGGAGTTTGGCCGTGTGTAGGGGGTTACGTAAGCATAGACTATTACTTTGGGATCTCAGGGCCTAGCCCCACATATTAGATTCTTAGAAAATCAACATCATTTTACCCCCCCTACAGAGCCACTCTAAAATTTACTATCTAATATGCATGTACATGTATTTTTATATTATCTCTTAGATTCACTATTATCAATGCAATAAATACCTGTCTTCACAATAGGTAGGTATTCATCGTTTGTGAATTCAGCATCATAAATCACAAATACTCTAATATATTCAACATCAATTGAATAGGTAAAATGATATCTTATCATAAATGACGTCATTTATACGTTTGGCAACATCGGTGACATTGTCCAATTATCATGTCAGCACATTATCGTAGATGTCTTTTTAGTTATAACTATAAGTTAGGGTCGTGTTAGTAATGATTGAACCCTCATTCCGCTAAAGAGGCAGCTCTGATTCCCGATGGATCCGTTTTTTACTTTCATATTAACCGATCTTCGGCTCCAACACTGAATCCCAATATCCCCTCCCATAAAGCTCAGTTCACTATTCACTATTCATGTCTATACGGTGAATCTAGTATTAACTAAGTAGCCTTTACCCCCTGACTTTAGGTGTGTGATTTGGTTTATACTGTTAGATAATATGGCTCGCATCTTCATCACTGGATCATCAGATGCCCGCGGTCTCGGCATACGCTCGGCACAGGTTCTGATCAAGCGCGGGCACGATGTCTATCTGCATGCTAGAAACAGCCAAAGAGCGCAAGACGCGCGCACGGCCTGCCCGGGAGCCAAAGATGTGTTCATCGCGGACCTCTCGTCCACGGAAGAAACTAAATCGTTGGCGAAACAACTTAACCAGACCGGTCCTTGGGATGCCATTGTTCACAACGCCGCCGTCAATTTTGGCGTTGATGGTATCAAAAACAAGGAGGGGATTCCTGTGCGTTTCGCCATCAACACATTAGCACCGTACATTTTAACCTCCCTGATAAACCCACCACCGAAGCGCTACGTCTTCGTCTCTAGTGGCATGCACAAAGGTGGTGATCCCTCGCTACGCAATATTCAAGAGTGCAGCTACAGTGATAGCAAGCTACACGATGTCTTATTAGCATTCTGGTTCGCACGCCGTTTCGCCAATCGAGGTGTCCTGAGCAATGCTTTGAGCCCAGGATGGGTTCCTACCAAGATGGGTGGCTCTAAAGCGCCCGACAATATAGACGCAGCAGTTGACACTTATGTCTTGCTGGCTGAAGGATCAGGAGCTGCCGAGGGTCAGACAGGAAAATACTGGTACCAGACCCGCGCCTGTAGTTCCGGTGGCTCTGGCCATGAAACGAGCTACTTACAAGCCCTTGATGACGAAGCCATCCAGGATCAGCTGATCCAGACTCTTGAGGAGATCTCGGGCGTCAAGCCACCCGAGTAAAACTTCTGGCCTGTCTTACCTTCCACTTTACCTGTCTTGCGCTAGTCTTATAGCACCATATATATTAAGAGCTAGATAACTAGACACAGAGCTAAAACGTCTCCAACGTGCAAGACCACCAGCTATGAATACCAATCTTCCAACTGCTGTTATCATGAACGACATTAGGTTATAAATATTGGGACAAATAGGTACACATATGTACACACACACACACATATATATATTAGAGTCCATTGAGACGGTTTATTTCACGTTGATCTCGACGTATTGTAGCCACAGCTAGACGTGCAGCGCGAGATGCAACGCACCCTGGGCGACATCCCGTCTTGGGACTTATAGCCTATCAATTACGCCGCAATAGTAGATAGTTCAAGACGATAATAGCGATAGGATGTCACTACCCTTATGCTATTGGAGGTCTTGTTACCCTGGCCTCGTTGAGGGCGTTCTGGTGCATGCATCTCCTGCCTGTATTCATAACATGTTCTCCATGTCATCCCTTCTTAGTTTCCATTGGAAAAGAGCGTAACTTCACGTTTCTTATCAACTACGATTAACCGGATCCAATATGGTGAGCATGGCCTAGGTAGGCGTGCATTATGTCCATGCCGGTATTACGCACCATACATTGAGGATGTTATCATAATTCTGCGCTCTATCGGCTGTAGAGGCTTCTGGGATAGGACGGAACGATATAGTTATAACATTAATAAAGTTCGGGCCTGGGTTTAGAATAAAGATATAATTATTGACAAAAGCTACACTATCGCCTTAGGCACTTACCCCTGAATACAGAAGCAAGAATTTCATGGCATGGTCAATTATACTAAGTTTATTCACGATTTGTATTATAGCTTCAATCTAGCGGAATCATTACAGTCCTAGCTTAGCATCTCCATGCCGAAAGGCTCGGATATCTAGCGGCAAGCACTGGTCGTATCTCGCAAGTAATACAAACGCATGTCCCATTGGAGCTTCCCAATGGTTATATACCATTCGTGTATGGTGAAACGAGTTCTCGTTGGAAAAGTTGAGTCCCATGGAATTCTGATATTGTCAGACGTGGTATATCTCTTTATCAGCTGGTACACTGGCCTTTGCTTTGCTATTCCGGTCTCCACGCATCACAGACGCGTATCGGCCAATTTACTGTAAAAGACCGTAGGCATTGAAGTAGAACCGCGAACTGCCCACAAAATAGAAACGATTTCGTTATCATCGTCTTCAGCAGGCGGAGAATGGTTGATTGGTATGAATCTTGGAAAAGAGCGCCTGAATCGCAAAGGGTATCTTCTAGGTTTCATTTCGCAGATCGACGCTTCGCGAATGCTTCGTCCATCTTGAAAAAAGGGAAGTGCCTTATTGTAGATTGCGTCCCTTGAATATGTACCGCCGTTTTACTAACGTTAGACGTAGAGTTAATCGAAGACTATATGGTCAGCGCTAGGCTAGGCATATCGCAGACTAGACGCACCTAGGACGTGGGGAATCTTCTTGTGTTGGAATTAGATACCGTATATACCCTTAGAAATAATGACAGAGATTCCTGGGGTCCTCGCCCGTATATATGCTCAATCGAACCTATTTTAATGTGTTTATGTCCTTGGAGATGCTGAGTACCTAGATTGAAGGCGAATTGATTATTTAGACGAATGTAGACGCTGCTACCAGGTATCGAAAAAAAAAGCCGTAGTTCAAAGATATGGACTGAGACTGCGTCGATAGTAGCCGAAGGAACATGTAAGGCAATCCACATCAACAACTCTCTTGAGCCTGATTTTCCTAGGCAAATCTGCGATAGCCTCACGAAACGACATGGCGGTGCGAGCGTAAAGAATATGGTTGCTTGCGAGACCGGCCTTCTTGAGATACTCGACGTAGGGCACGAAGCCAAAGCCATCTCTTGAAAGACCCGTTAGCACTTTCGAGGAAGGGGTAGCGGTGACGGGCACGAGAACGTCAACCTGAGGGACTAGCACGACGAACAGCTCTTCGAGTTCCGCCATGGACTCAAGCACTTCGCGGATGGGATCCGTCGGGCCGAACGGGATCGCCCTGTCGAACTCGCTCTGCGGCACAAGCACGGCTAGCTTCCTCACGCGATCCCTCCAGGGCACGGAGCGCATCGACCAGAACGCTTGCTCGGCATTCGAGACGCAGAGGTAGAGCATATCGCGCTCCCAGTCGACGTAGACGGGGCGCGCTTGCGGCCGCGTGTCGTTGAAATCTGCAAGAAGGCTCGAACCAACTGTCAGACCGAATTGGAGTGGCACACGAGCTCGGCCTGATGTGACTGAATCGGCAAGATCCTTGCTGAAAATGACGGGTGTCCACATCCGCCTGCACGACAGGGCGATGTTATAAGCCTCATGATTGATCAACGGAGACGGGGGTCGTCCATCCGGAATGACAAGGTTGGTGGCGGAGTCCAGAACGGTGCAGTGAAATAGAAGAACCTCCCTCTTTGGATTTCGCAAATGACTCTCAGGAGAGGGATGAATCACGTGAATGCGAGCACTTTCAAAGTGATATTCCCAGATTAGAATACGTAGTTCTTTTGGGAGGCTATTGAAACATTCGAAGGTGCTGAGTGAAGTCATCTTGTGTAGAGGACAATCCCGGGTATTTTCTTTTTTGTAGTGAGGCTCGAGGAGACGAAAATGTCGTCGTCAAAGAACTTGTAGATTTGGAGTGGAGTATTTATCTCGAGATCATGCGCTGAGTAACAAAGGCGGTAACAAGTCTGACGATAGTGTTACCTGTTGTGTAGACCCTTGAACGATACAACGTACCTAAGTAACAGCGCTACACTTATATATAGGTACCTAGGTATAGTCCACAACAAAACGAACCTTGCTGTAACATATTTACAGTAGGTACCTAATGTATTTATATTGAATTCGCTAGGTTATATGGTATGCAATGAAGTTTTCACATGTTTAGAGAAAATTATGAATTACGCGTATGCGTAGACAAGTAAAAGTACGGTATGTAAAGCTTACCTACAGTTGACCTTACAGTAGACCTTACTGGCTGGATCGCACTGGACTCGCAGCACTTGTTACTGTACTGAGAGGCGGGTAACGGTCACTGGGTACATGGGTTATCTCAGGTACCTCCTAGGTAAGGTGGGTATTAGTAAGGTACATCGGAGATAGTTATCGCTATAAGTAATACGTCCGTAAATGTTAAGAGCGACACCCAAACTCCTGGTCACCAGATTATGACAAACAATTATTTCTAGATTGACTCCTCTTAAAAACACTAACACCTATTTCAAGTTACTGTAATACACATTGAGATTTTATTATGAACATCCGTTATCAAAATAGATACATCTCATTCAGGGGTTTACAAAAGCCTTAAGTTAGATGATCTCCACGGCCCGTGTTGGCTTATCCCGAAAGTATTTCAACCCACCGCGTTCTCGAGGCACTGATAGAAATACACCAACCCGAAAATACTTCCCCGACTCCGGAATGGATTGGATGATAATACCGTAGGCATACCTTTCGTCGTCATCTTCATCACTGAGCTGTGACTGTTTCCTCCATCCATGATAGACCTCTGACACATGTCGCTGATATTCCCTTCCCGCATCAATAACCTTACCATTCACAATTCCCACCGTGTGGTCTTGACATAAATCGCAGAGAAGCCTATCTTGTGTCGTTTGATCTTCTTTGCCATCATCGTCATCATCATCATCATCTTCTTCTTCTTCTTCGTCGTCATGGCCATGATAATAATAAGTCCTATAAATAACTCGCTCTTCTCGCAAACTCGGAACATCAGGGCGCCCCTTGACGATAAACGTGGGCATGTCAGTATCTATTTCTTCAAACACTTCCTCCTCAGGCTCGTCGACCAGTTCATGCTCGTATACAAGCTTAAGCGGCTCACAGGAGAGACCCTTAATGTTACGACTTCCAATCAGCACTAATGATAGGTCATCAAAACTCTCCCCGGCGTGCATCTCGTTCCAGTCGAAGCTGAGATCGGCAATATACTGACCGTCCTCGATGAGCCGGCATACTCTACTGTTTCCATCCACACCTGTGAGTAATTGCACAAAGGTTCCATCTACAGTTCCGAGTAGCTGGCCATGGCTTATGAGAGGTACGACGACACTGTCAAGAGTAAGTTCTCCATTTTGTATGCCGCCGAATGAATCTACCCCTATAATTGACGTCTTGGCATCGACGACATGACATTCTGCCCGGATATTTGGGAAATCCGACTCCTGAGAAACCAGCCGGAGGCGCCCGTCGCCAAATTTAACTGGGTGGTTTCGGCTGGCCCAGCTCCAAGAGGGTGCGACGTAGGGGTCCTGTGGCTTCAGCCCTTCGACTAACGCTTCTCTTGTGACACGATCGGCAGGGTGGCGCAGTTCAGACGTCCAGAACAAGTCAATATGCGGGAGCATATGTCCTGCGTGATATGCGCCCCCGCTAAACAGTCGACTAGCAAGTCCCGATATCGCGGGAAATTTGTCGGAACGATGGGTGAGCTTCATCGTTGAGTAGTTCTCGACTAGGGACAAGAAGTTTAGGTATCTGTTTAGCTCGTTTCGACTGCCCGGAAGGAAACTAGTCCCACGAGTACATTCCGAAGTGTCTACTGTCTCGTTTGCTTCTGACTGAACGCCGTGCTCGGTAATAACATGTAGCTTGGTATTGGCAAAGACAAGCGCTCGTTGTGATAACTCGTATTCCTGGAGTATCCACCCTCTCATAGCCCAGGGGCTATAAATTAAAGCATGGGACATCCCATCCGAAGTTGCGTGGAAGTAATCGTTCACCTCGCCGATGAGACGGAGAGTATAAGACCCAGATACTGCCTCGTTGATCCCGGACTGGAATCTTATCCTCGTCGTGGTCCAGTTCCTCTTAAGGAATCCTTCCTGGCAAGACGAAGAAGCCGGGGTACAAATGGTCAGCGTGGAATTCTGAAATATCAGAGAAATCTGCGAAGACTCCTTATACCAATCCTGCTTGTCATCCTGGATAATACATACCGCATCTACCCAGAGATACCGTATTCCCAAAGCCCGCGTAACTAGGATAGCATCTTGAAGAATTGGAGAAGCCTGGTCAACCCCAAAACCACGTATTCTTTCCTTCAACGAGCTTTTCTCCGTCTTGAACTGCCGAGAAGATTCTTCCGGAGGTCCCCAGCAATAACTTAGAGTCGCATACTGAATATCAGTCGACTGCGCAAATACGGGATCGGATTTGGTCTCAACTAGCCGACAGAAATCTGTTCCTTCGACTCCAACATCGATTAGACGGGTTGGATATGTAGCTCCATTTAGAGATGTTCGTATATGATTGCTACGTTCAAATCCCTTGGAGATCATTTGAAGATTTTCGGTGCATAATGCGTCGTCCCACGGAGGTGACTGAATTCCGAGCCATTGAGCACAGGGGCCTAGAATAGAACGAATCAGCGTCGTGATTCCGGCATCAGTGAACAGTAAATTTAGTCCCTCCATAGTTCATCTACTTTCTGTCCTTTTTTTTTAAAAAAAAAAAAAAATACTATGCGATCGATTTCTTACCAGGAGGAGAGTCAATATCAAACCGCAGCCACGTCGACAAGCTCAAGTGATCACCTAGAAATTAACTTAGATACTTTAGCGGCCCCTGAACCTAGGTGGTTTTTTCCATACCGTTCTCATCATACCCGATCCATAACAACTCCGTAACCAACGACCGAAGCCTCACCACCGGTCCATCCTCATCAGGCCTATACCACTGATAAAATATGTGCACCATTACTTGGTCAAAGTACTTCTGCGCATATCTCTCAATAGCGTTCTTCAATATCACGCAGAAGTCGCACCCACCACGGGCGGATTCGGCGAGGCACGACAGGCCGGGCAGTGAGTCTAGGACGAAATAATCAAGTTTAAGACTGAAGAGTTCGGGATGCTCTTCCGAGGCTGCGAGGCATGTCTCCCCCATGTTAGAGCGAACTGTATACGCGCCCGGCACGTCGGAGTCGTGGAACTCCAGAACGCTACATCGCTCACATAGATTAGCGAGCGGCGTTAGCGTAGCGGTCATTCTTTAAAGAATAAAACACGGATCTAATATTAGATTGGATTGGATAGGTAGCTTAGGTAGGTACGCAGTTGTACAACGCCCCGGGGTCGCGTTGATGGAACGAAGGGTTAGATGTATTGGTAAGATCCAATGCTACGCTGTATGCCGGTTATCAAAGTAGCCTACCGCTCGGCCGCAATAGGAAAAGAAAAAGGAAAAGGAAAAGGAAATCATCAGATATCAAGATCTTTCCTTGCTTATATTTACATAGAGCTGACTGTGTTTGTTATATATGAGTTTGTAGGTAGGTAGATATGTATGTCTTTGCTGACCAGTCCGCGTGCTACCCCAGAAAAAGCACCACCGGAAAATTAAATCGCCAATGATTGGGTCTTACTAGATAGAATATTACATAGCCGCAAATGCAAAGAATGTTAGTTGGGCTTAGTTAAGAGTCTAAGAGCATGCGCCGTAATTCGTGATTCGATACCTGGTGAGAAATCACAACACCATAAGAACGATACAACGGAGCTATCAAGGTGTTGGTTAACCCACAATTGAATATATGTCGCGATGCAAATACAGTAGATACATCAGTGCTCTTGTCTCACCGGACTAGGTGCCGTACTATCATATAACGATCTTGGTTTAGAATAGAATCAGCTGTCATCTACCGTTCTATATAGATATACCACTCGATAAAGCATGACATGTTGCTAAATAAGCGGCTCTGTAACCAGTGATCTTCAAATAGATATATTAACATTCGAGTAACCGAGCAGACATGATAAGGGGTATAATCAAAGTACATAACCAAAATATAACATATACACCAACAGACAGTGATATCCTTGGGTCCTAACATACAAAACTAGTCTAACGTAAACAAACTCTTTTTAAACATTCCTAAGCCAAACCAAGACACCAACAAAATACGCACGCTGCTAATAACAAATGAAATACGGGCGCTTTCGGCTGGGAAGAAGCTAGGCGATACGCTCCCTAATCCCATCTAACCATGAACATTCCCAGAAGCCTGCGATGTCAACCTCTCGTCGAATTGATATAAATTCGCCATTTATCGCATGCAGCATATGATTAGACCATCAAACTACCATGCCGGCGTCTGGTACACCAAGCCTGTGATGACCTCGCAGCTAGATGTCCGCGACGATGATAAAGCCGATGGTATTGATGCCTCCTAAAGGATACTGCCTATTCGGGACGCAAATGAGGAACTCAGAGGTGGGGGCCGCCTCATTACACAACTGCGAGAGGACCGGACCTATGATTCGAGGATCGGTTCCGAAAGAGGGCATAACCGTGGCCCAGGAATTTTCGTATGCCGAGAACAATCTCGCATCTGCGCTCGCACGAACCACGTGCACGCATCGAATTGTGTCGATTATGACCGATCTTTCCGTGTGGCAGTTGTGTGATACGTTGACGTGTTAACCGTGTATTGGCGCCGAAGTTATGGAGGAAAAAGAACGTTGAATAAGATAAGAACTCCCGTTGGTGATGTGCAGACTACCAGTAGAATGGGTAGATGGAATTAATTCGGCAGGAAGAATTGACATGTAAGGTAATACAGATCGGGTAATACAGAGCAGTAGTATTGGTGGGTGTAGACTGGGCATGGCGGGATGAGATCCTAACCCGGGTCAGTTAAAGGAGAGATGTATGCGACTTCAATCCTGGTAGCGGGAACGGATTCGGCTCGTGCCAGAGGTGCGGCTGTGGCGCTGCCATCATGCTTGATAGGTACCAACGAAGATGTGGTATTACAAGATGATGCTACGTGCCATTGAAGGGACCCTATCAAGTGGCGTTGTAGCCATGGATCGTGGGTTTGACACTGTAGGGAACGGGTGTTGCTGTCCGTACCGAAGTGGATGCTTGCATACGCCGACGCCTGGCTGCGTCGGTATCCCTCTTGTTTGAGCATGAGTTATCATATAATCGGTAGTAATAACTTCAACCCCTTCGACGACCGCGCGGGTCGTCCAAGGGATACATTATGTAATTTCCTGTTTGCGGGACATCCCGATACGACGAGGGGGCTACTTGTTGAGAGGTTCTAGGGATGCTAGAATATAACGCTTGGTCGTTGGAACCGGATGGGATGTCCGTTGGGCCAGTAGTGTAGTTGATATGATACTTGTCGGACGGGCTCGATGGGCCGGGCATTTTTTCAATGTATGGCTTCTTGCTGCTGGAGCGGGCTCCTGGCCTCACGCTGACGCTGGAGCTGCGACGGTGATGGCGCGATGTATTAGGCTTTTCTTCCTTTTGTTCCACATTCTTCCTTATAGAACTTATCGCATCTCTATGTTTGCTTGTTGATCGTCTTAGTCTAGGGGACGAGGGTTCGCCAGAGCCGCCTCTCATAGTACTCTCTATGACAGGCTCTGACAAGGTGAGGTACCTCTGTCGATAGTCATCGCGCTGGTCCCTTAATTCATCATTTTCAGCCCTGAGTTCCATATTCTCTTTTGATAGTATTACTCTTTCATCTTCGAGGCTCTTGTTGAGCCGCTCTAGTCTCGCAGTACGCTCGCATTCTTCACGATAGCGCTTTTCCGCGTCCCGGCTGAGTCTGTGGGCTTTGGTCAACTCGGCATCAAGGTCGTTATACATCTTTTGATAATGCTCGACTTTTTGATTCGCTTGACCCAGTGCTTCTTGTAGAGCACCGACGTTGTTGAGTTGGTCTTCGTAGTCCTCAACTGTGAATCTACGATCAGGTCTCCCACCTAGACTAGCCTGTTCACTAGATGACGAACCCACGCCAGAGTCATCACGACTGCGGTGGCTTTTAGACGACCCCTTTGATGAGGTCGAAAACTTGACACGTCTGTCAGACATACTGTCGTACAGGCTGCCGCTAAGAGCTGCAAGTTCTTGATAGGCTCCTATGTGATGGTTCACACGAAAGCGACGACGCAGGGAAGTGCCCGACGAATGGGAATAGTCGATAGATGGAAACGAGCGGGGTTTGTAGACGGGTAGGTTGTTGAGTCACCGGGATGATGACGAATGTTCGATGTGTTGATCTTGATAACTATAAAAGTATATAAATCCACGAAGATTCCTGTAATATATCTAGATGGACTAAGTAGGTAGTGACAAGATTGCCTTACGAAGAGGAACGAGAAGAATTAAGGAGAGGAAAAGGGTAATTGTTATAAGAGACGAGTTAAGAACTATGATTCGCGAATGGCCGGTGGTTGCCTTGAGTTCGGACAGAATGTTTATGTACGTATATAACACTTACACCACGAGACTAACAGCAACTCTGAGCACGGCAGATATGGGCAGGTATCTGTACTAAATGTGATGTAGCTGACCGGTTGCCTCTCACATGGAGTCATAGCTTCTAGGCAACACGGAACGCCAGCCTATATCATCCTTCCCGACGGATGAGCCTCATAATAACTCAAGGGTCGTCTCACCCGAGAAACCCAAGGGTAGCCGAACGGAGGGGAGTGCGCCACGGCGGAAACACTCGTTTCTTTTTCTTTTCCCACACTCACCGTTTAATTGAGGAGGTATGCCTCGCTGACTTACCCGTTTTCCCCCCACACGGCGCGCCACGCAACGCGCAACGCGCAAAATGGGATGGGAACGGGGGAGTGCAGATGGAAAGAAACAAAGAGATAGATCCGGAAGGGTCTAGCACTGTTAGACGGCATCTTTGTACTTCCCTCCATGGGATAAGTTGGAAATGAGACCTGCCAGCTTTACACCGAAAATGGACGAAGAAAAGTTGCCGTATCCGCCTAATTGTCCAGCCCCCAAAAGGAGTTCGCCAAAAGTGCGATCTAGGTCGTAATCGGTATGTAGGCGCGTTTAGATGGCGTAAGTGTTAGGAAGGTCCTCCTCATCTACGATCTTGATTTTTTTTAGTGAGGGTGGTGGTGGTAGTTCTGCGCAACTGCGTAAAGTAAGACTGTTCATCGCGCAAGCGTGCAGAATGCCCGCAGAAATGCCTAGCCAGTAATATTATTCGAATCAGTTTAAACTGACGGCATGGCCCTGCAGGCTGGGAAAGTCTCTCGAATGACATCTGAAAACCAGGCGAGAACAGCATAAAGATCCATTAGGAAGCAAAAGAGTAGACAGCATAGCATCATGACTCACATAATGCAGGCTGCATGGATATGTTACAGGGGGTGTGTGAACTTGATGCATTCAATACATGACGTCTGATGATATTTTAACTATTGTTGATCTGCTGTAAGTCATTGATGAATTATTGTTGATTTTCTCTGTCCAACTTGAGAAACCGGGGAGATAAAAAATAGGTACCTTAGCTATTGCCTAGCAGGGCTGAAAGGAAGGGGGTCCCTCGCCCTTGTTAGGTGCTTGGAATTGGGAGCTAGCTGGGACATTGTCCCACAGTACTTGAATACTTGAATACATGAATACTTAAAAGATTGAGACCACTGGGGAAAATTCGGTATTCGACGATCCAATTCGCCAGACACAAAGATGTGGAAAAACTGCGGGGTTTATCGAGGTCACTCTACATATGTACAATGACCCTAAAGGGAAGGTAGGTGTTGGTACGTACTTGGCTTAGTCACCAGCTCTAACTTTAGTGATCCCCTTACCTCCACCAATATCCCCATGCTGCCATGAACACGGGAGCACCGCCACTGCGGCTGCCTTTTTATTGAACGAGTTATGGTCAAGGAAAACATTCCTGAAAGGTCCAGAACAGAAATTCAGCCAAGTTATTGATAACGGACCCCCGAAAGCCACTGTTTCGATTAAAAAAAAAAAAAAAAAAAAAAAGCTCAACTATGAATGATCATTAGAGGATTTCTTCTACACACCATCAGTAGATGTAGATGTAGATGTAAGCGGTGAACCCTGCCGCATCCGCATCCCCCTCAATAACAAACTTGAAGAAGGGTATGAGTTGGCACTTTCCACCATGCACGCACATAGCCTGTGTGTGTTTATTATCAAAACTACCTAAGGCAACCCCGGGGATAACAACGAAAATTCCCGGGTTTTAGGCCCCTTTGCGAACTTGAAATCTGCCAGTTCGGCGAACCGTTAAGAAAAAAAAAAGGGCTAGAGGGGAGACAAGACAAAAGTGCAATTTTTTGGCCTCAAAGGACAACCAAACCCAAACACGAACAAAACCCGGTGACACCGATTGCTGAGCTATCAATCATCGATGGTATTGGTATTACGTACACGCCACTCGGGTCCTACGGCTTTCGTGGGCGATGAGCCCAGGTGGAAGATGGAAAGTTGGCGATAAGAAATTCTGTTGTTGTATACATACATCGTTGGGCCTCAGTGGGATGTAGCTTTTTCGATCGACTGCCAAAAATATATCTCTTGGCTATCTACGTTTTGGAGTTGCGTGGTTCGCGGCTGAGAAACTCACTCCCCTCAGGTCATCTAAAAGTAGGCAACCAACCAATCAACCAAATTGCTTTGGTTTCCCTTTTCAATAATATCCTCCAACCATCCGCCAAAACCACAACTTCGAAATCGCGTTAACCAACGAGTTTTCTCACTCTTCCGTCAACATATCCACGTTTACACTCCCGGGTTAGGTAAGACTACATGAAACAAATATTCGCGCTGACAACAGATAGTCTTCAAACGATGCCACATGGCTTAGATAAACAATTATCAATTAATACCGGAGCAAAACGATATTGGCTAGAGTCAGCATATAAAAAGGTCACTGTGAGCTGTGATAATTCCTATTAGTCCAATATATTACTCTCCTAAGCATTCAATATATACACATTGCTAAGCTTCTGAGGTAAGCATACTCTTTTCTAAAGAATACTCTTACGCGCGTATGACCGCTTCTTTGGTGCGAAGCTACACTTTGGGGTTGTGTTTGTGTTGTAGAGTTGTGATATTGTGATCCAGGGGTTTAGGGGCTACTTACTTGTCCTCTCACAAAGACAGCCTCGTTAAGCAGTAACACCCTCGGCTTCTTGTCGCGATTACGAGATATAGGACCACGGATACACCCATTCCAAGTGTTTATTCTAGGCGGTGGCTTGATGTCGAACTGCAGATGACAACTATCAGGAACGCTAGGTGGGTATTGGTAGTTTCGCCCGTTCATGCATATACGCCAGGTAAGACAGGATAGAAGAACCCCCTTTTGCGCCAAAGCGTATATGTGCGATAATAGCGAAGTTTCGGTAAGTACGCGCTTCGGGCATCATGTTTCGATGAACAGGTATGGCTACCGCAGTAGTTCTTACATGATATGTAATTAGTTCAGAGCGAAGTTAACGCGAAAGGGAGCAGTCCAATTAATGAGCCTGAAAGCATACTTCTCACAGGGCCATTCACAGGTCTATCAGTGAGGTTCCATTATTCTTCCTAATATTTTTCTGCAATGTAGGCTCTAGCGTACCTAATACATGGGGTTGTGACAAACTGCCCAAGATCTCCACCGGGTCACATCGTCCAAAGGAAACATAAGCCAGTATGTGTTACAACAAAGGAAACATAGTGAAATGAGGGTATCCTAATTTTCAAAGAGACAACCGTAGAACCAAACGCTAACCATCCATCGTAACTGAAAACAAGATGTGGCATCCATATCACTCGCTCACCCAACCCCTATCCCATCCATCCCTTGTGTAACCATGCCCATGCCATCCTAATAACTAATAATTCAAAAGTATGAAAGCTAAAGTACATGGACAAGTTGGAAACCAACCCCGTAGTAGAAGTAGAAGTTACAAAACGTTAAAACATTGTTGAATGTCGTAGTGAGATCAATCAATAGAGCTTCAAACCCCCCTGAATTGCGTTTCCCGAAAGTGTGGGTCCCATCGACCACTGAAGTGATGAAATAGTCAAAAGTGACACACGCTCTATGAGCTTTAAACAAAACTATAGCGACGACGGGGAGGAATCGTAGTTTCGTACCGCCGCAGCATGCGGCACTGCTCGTCGATCAGGGCATCTCTCTCGTCGAGTTCCCTACGGCGATCCGCAAGGGTACGCCGCGCCTTTTCGAGCCGACAAGTATAATCGTCCACCGTCTTCTGGTAATCGTCGCGTCTCTTTTTGTTAGCCGCGGCCTTTTCGGAGATTCTTTGATGCAGCGTCGAGATGGTTTCCGTCATGACGCACACTCGCTTGGATAAAGTCTCATTGTCCCTTCTGAGATCCAGGATGTCCTTGTCCTTCTTGTCGACCTCCATCTTGAGAGTCTGTACTCGTCGACGGAATCTCTCGGCTGCTTCGGCGTCGAGACCGCGTGTTCGTCTTAGCTCTTCGATCTCCTCGAGCATCTGTTGGTGGTGAGCGACGAGGCGACTGTTCTCCTGGGTAGAGGCTTGGAGGTCGTTCTTCAAGGTCTGGTTCTCGCGAGTGAGGACATTGTTTCTCTCCATCAGGTCTTTCTTTTGCTCGCGTATGCTATTCAATTTCTCGAGAGAGATCTCAGCGCAGCCGTCGAAGCATCGGCTTCGGTATTGGTAACGAGGACGATGGTCATGATGATGAGAGAAGGACTGAGAACGCGTAAAAGGCTGTCGGTCAGGTGTATACGTCCTAACGCAGTATTCAAACATGTGGGAAACTATTGAAGCGCCCCTCTATTCGAGGGTAAACGCGAGATAAGTGAAGTTCAAAATCAATAAGGCAAATATGAGTTATGACTGGACAGAGAGCAAACTTGGAATCGCAGATTGTAGATGCAGCAGCGGGAACTAGTGAATATGAAGGCGAATAAGGAGAGATAGACAAGCCAAGATTTGGCTTGCTAAATACGCGGTGGACTTCATTATAAGTAGATTATACCAGGAATATCCCCAGGCATCAACCTCAAAGGGGCCTCCCCACGAGGCTATGGCGGGGATAAGGACGCCGCATATGAGTCTAAGCTCAGTATGTTTGATATCACGAGGCATTGCAGGCGAACCTCATGGCTCACACAGTTGACAAGACTGTACGTGAAGGGGGGTGAGATGTGCACTTTACGTTCTGATTCATGGGGGGTCTTTCGAAGACGAGTACACGCAGCTCAAGGTGACGCCGAAGGTAAACAAAACTACGTCTTCCATCTTAGCCTCAAGCAGGCTGTATAACATCAGTATGCTGTATATTGTATTGACCCGGAACGTCATTGGGTACGAAGCACCTGAAGGCTTGGAGACCTCAGTTGACTTTGATTTGACTACTGTGTCTCAGCGGAACACAGGTCACTCGGCCGAATAACCGAGAAACTCGAAAAACATCCATGGCTTCAAGTTGCTTAACGTTAGTTAGTTAGTATGGATAATAACTTAAGTAACTAAAATAGTTATATTCTTCAATCTGATAAGGATAATTCCGAAAAAGGATGTCATGATATTGGGAGTAGTATTAGGAGTAGTAACTATTGGGAGCATTGAACATTGAAAAAGAGGCGCATGTTTAGCGACCGGGTCTGCATTAAGCGTGCATATTGCATATGTAAGGCGCGGGTCGATGCAGGCAAAGCATGCAGCGCGATAATCGTTATGTATGCATGTACCTCTGTACCTCACTAAAGAGCCAATTAGAAACGAAGCCATTTTAATGGATTAACTGGTACCTACCTAGATGTACCTGCTTATCATGCGCACAAACAACTCAGCTGATGCTTCTTAGAGTTTGACCTGATGAACAACATAAAAAGGCGACCCCCCTTGACTTCCCTCTAAACCTCAGCTCAGCCCCATCCTAGTCAAGGTTTAATGTTCTTTTTTAGAGGTCACCAGCCGCAATCATTCATGATATGTTTCTAGGTCTTGAATCCTCTTGCGAAAGATAAGTGTGTGGCTCAAAAGAAAACTGACATAAGAGGCCTCACTTCCCTCTTAGCTCTTTGAGGCGCTTGAAATTAGTCTTTTGTATTTGCACTTCTTAGTCTACTATGTACTATCGCATTTTAACCTCGATCGTACTCGACTCATAAGGATAAGGCCCCTACATTTATCTAACTAGTACGAAAGTAATTTCCTAGTGAGGCCGTTTAGGCACTGAGAAAATGATGAGGGGGGGTATTAAGACGACGACATTATTACCTACTTCTCTTACCAAATGGCCCCTTCGTCAGCGGAGTTACGTTTTCAGGCGGCGATCTTGTGACTTTCACGGCGACTTACTAATTAGCACACTTCTCCCAACAGAATGGTATCAACATAGACTAGCCTGGTTTAAAATTAGACATTCAATAGACTAAACCACCTACCTAAAATAGTATTCAGGGCAATCCTATATCCGTACTATTTCTCATTCTGATCAAGCGTAGCTTTGTCCATTTTAGCCATTTCAAGTGACGTAGGTATCATGTTAGTATAAGTAACTAATCTTTACACTAAAGCATACTTGTAGATACCAAAAAGCCTTCACTTCCACTTGTCAAAACGACCATTATCCCGCTGCTATCATGATGATGGTCAGCGTCTAGCATCACCCCGACCCAGCCTCCGCCACAAGCCTCATAAGTAGTCATCGGCCTCACCGTAAGCGAGGCTGAGAATGTCAACATACCTAGTTTACCATCTCTGTAAAAACCAGTCTACGACAGAATACGAAAGGGAGTAAGTAGTCAACTGCCTAGGACCTACTTAGTTTAGACAAGAGAAAGAACAAGAAAAGGCCCCGGTCAACTACATCACAAGTAGGATAGGTACGAAACTACATCACTCGCGAACTGTTTCCTTCGTCGTAGTCGAAGGCTTCTCTACCTAACCTGAACAGGAGGTGGTGGGCAGAAAGGTTAAAACCCAGTCCCGAATCCAGCCGCTAGTTTTCCGTTTCGTATATTCTAGATCTCTAAGCCTTGGATGGGGGTATTCGTAAGTCCCAACAGATAGAGAACTATCTCAACAAGGAGCCGAAGTAGTTGCCACCCAGGGGACGGGCTCATATCAGGCGACCCAGGCAGCAGGGGCATACTGCTTCCTTAGTACCTACCTATGTAATTCATCTCGACGACGACGATTGTGGCAAATCCTCCGAACTACGTAGTTCCTTGAATTAATAATGCTTACCATATGGTACGGAGGGAACAGAATATGAAACTAGGGCATCATCTAGTGTATTTAGAAGAACATTCCAAGGGAGCAAAGAAAACTACTACCGAAGTAGAAAAACTCACTGGGAAATTTATGGCTCCAATTAGGCATTGCTTTAAAAGGAGGCGTTAGGCAGAACTCCCGCTAAGACAGCGAAAAAGGTATACATTTCTATTATATACCTATAGCACAGGCTTTAGAAGGGTGGGTTTTAATTATAGTCATCAACCCGCTATACCACTAAATGGTAGATAGAACAACGTCAAGTCGAGGGGTTGAGGTTGTTATTTCCACCCATAAGGACAGTATCGTGACAGGTTTGGATGCTTTAAATCGGAACTCACAAAAAGACAACGAAGCTATTTCCGTGTCATTTACTTGTTCAATTGTATAAAGAGAGTAGATTACGGCAATTGAAAGATATATCTCTTTTAGATATTACCCAGACAGCAGCTGAATAAATGACGTCACACCTTGAATTCCCGAAGGTAAGTAAGGCTTAATAAACGGATGAGGACAGCTGAAAAGGTTCAATATATTATGGGCTAGCCTTATTGGTATTATGTAGGGTGTGCGGGAAAATAGGAACGTTATCATTTACAAGGAAAGGTCAAGCGGTTACTTCGAAAACTTATTGTTGGGCTCACATCCGATAGTACTTAACATATGATATATGATATATAGTATAGGTACGTCAACATTTTCCTTCTGGAAGGAAAAGGAGTTGCGGGGGCTTCTTAGGCTATTATTCCACCGGAAACGATAAACGCAAGATACCTACCTACATATAATATTTATAATACGTAAAAGTACAACAATATACGCTTCTCGTGTTTAAGCATGCTTTAGGTTTTATGTAAACTTCTATATTTCATTTAGGAAATAAAATGAAATGAACTAGTTTGTCATATGCTTCACTCACAATAATATTATTGGACATATTATTGTATAATTAAAACTTGGCAGCTCATACTTGTAGACAAATTTGGATAGTCTAGTAAATAAACTAAATCTTCAAAATAGAAGTTCGTTAGCTAACTATAATTCTTTATCTACCTAGGTACTTAAGTGGGTAGCTTTCTAAACGAAATCATCGATGAATTTTCTTTACAGTCACAAGTATTAGGAACTAGGAAGTTGAACTTTTTACTTCTTATTTGTTTCATATTCCACCAACAGACTTGCGCCGTGATGAGCCAGCTAGCTAATATAGGTAGCTAATGTTGATACATGTAGGAACCAATTCTCCTACGACCTTATTTAACCTTATTCCCAAAGCCGACAGGTATTTCGCTATACATGACAAGGATTGGATATTGCATAATCCCAAAAACACGCTTTGATATTTAACTTCGGATTTGAATTTTGGTGTCTGTCATCTAGTATATCGCACCACCGAGTCTGATGGACACGGACTTGTTTTGCGTGTAGTTGGCAAGCGCTGCCTCGCCCAGTTCTCGGCCGATACCACTTTCCTTGTAACCGCCACTATGATATCAATCAGTATTTGTCTAGAGAAGTTCCAGGGAATAAGGAGTACTCACAATGGCAGCTGATGGTGAAGGAGATTGTAGCCTGTTTAGGAGGGGCGCTTTGTTAGTACATATACTTGCTTGAAAAAAAGAAAAGAGAAAGATAAGGATAAGGTAAAACATACTGTTCACCCAGACAGTGCCGGCACGTAGCTCATTACTGACTCGGATAGCGGTATTGATATTGCTGGTGTGTACGGCAGCAGCCAGTCCGTAAGAGCTGTCATTGCCTAGATGTACAACTTCTTCTTCGGTCTTGAACTTAGCTACTGCCACAACAGGGCCGAAGATTTCCTCTTGCATGATCTTCATGTCGTGAGTGACATTAGTGAAGATTGTTGGCTTGATGAAGTAGCCCTTTTCTCCGTGACGCTCACCACCTGTCTCAAGGGTGGCGCCGCCCTTCTTACCCTCCTCGATGTATCCCATAATGCGGTCATATTGAAGCTTGCTGACCTGAGGACCCTGGAACGTACCCTCATCGAAGGGGTCGCCAACGGAGTTCTGCTCCGCTCGCTTCTTGAAGGCCGCAATAAACTTGTCGTAAATTCCTTCTTGTACGTAAACTCGGGAACCAGCACAGCAGCACTGACCGTGGTTGTAGTAGATACCGAAGTTAACCCAAGAAATTGCCTGCTCAATGTCTGCATCGTCGAAGACGATGTTGGGAGACTTGCCACCAAGTTCCAAGGTGACCTTCTTGAGGTTGGATGCTGCGGCAGCCTTCATGATGGCACGACCGACGACGGTGGAGCCGGTGAAGGCGACCTTGTCGATATCCATGTGAGAAGAGATAGCAGCACCGGCGACTTTGCCGAATCCAGAAATGATGTTAAGAACACCAGGAGGGAAACCAGCCTCCTTGACGAATTGAGAGAAAACGAGACCAGAAAGGGGGGTTTGCTCAGCAGTCTTGAGAACAACCGTGTTTCCAGTGCAAAGGGCAGGTCCAATCTTCCAGGCCAACATCAACAAGGGGAAGTTCCAGGGGATGATTTGACCACAGACACCAATCTGGATAAGGTTAGAAACTTTGCTTTTATAAATGTGCTCTTCAAGTTCTGACTTACCGGTTCTTGCCTGGTGTAGTGGAAAGATTCGTGGTTGATATCGATGGTTTTACCCTCGATCTTGTCGGCCCAGCCTCCATAATACCTGATGCAGCCAATGACGGCGTTGACATCACCCCTAGCCATAGAGATAGATTTGCCATTGTCAAGAGACTCAACTGCAGCTAATAGCTCTGCATTCTTCTCTAGGATCTCTGCTAGCTTAATCAAGTAGATACTTCGCTGCTGAGGAGTAGTTTTGCGCCACGAGCCGTTGAAAGCCTTTCGGGCTGCGGCTACTGCAATGTCTACATCCTTCTCTGTGGCTTCGTGCACGGAGCAGATAACTTCTTCGGTGGAAGGGTTAATGACTTCGAAGGTCTTCTTGTCAACACCCTCAACCCACTCGTTGTTGATGAACCTTGAAAGAAGAAGTATTATTAGGGGATGAACATATTATAGGGAAAGTACTTAATGACGACTTACAAACCAGTTGGCTGGGTATATTCGCCAGTGATTGGCGTCTTCAGCTGCACGGACAGAGGCATGGTGGTATCAAGGATGGTTTGTTTTATGCAAAGCGTAAAATAAGTAAACAAGTTTGATTCGACCTGCGAGACTGTACTTATTATACGCTGCAATGTGAGTGAGTATAAGAAGAGAGTATGAGAAGTATGAAAGATGGTCCTTGATGTTTCAGCGGCGGGTTGAATTGTTATATGTAAATCGAGAGGAGGAAGAGGGGGTTTGCGTCACGGGTCATTGTAAAATGAGCTAAGGCGGGGTAATTGTCCAGCATTATCATTTTTGTCATTACGTGTGGCGAGGGGAAATTGGGACGACTATCCAATTACAAGGTCTAATTGTAATACTAATTGTGGTGCAGCATGTATCTCGGACGAGAAGGTACGAGGTATTCTAAACATACCGGACATGTAGCTAATAGGTACTAACACATACTAACAGATAGAGCATTTCCACTCCCCCGGACGCATGGGGCTCTTTCTGGGGCAAAACCAAGGAGGTGTTGTCTTTGGTTTCTGGTTTATGGGGGAAGGAGTTGCAGGAGTTAACTTTATTGGCCAAACTAAGCTTTGAGATCTGTCACACTACCGTGAGTGGTTCCTACCTTAGCAGCAGTAGACCAGCCATAAACCAGCCGTAAACCAACCAAAGCTGCTACCATCATACTAACGTAAGGTAGTAACTACCTTAACTAAGGTACCTTACTTGTTGTACGTTGGGGTAAACCGACTCCGAAATGGGCTGTACCTGAATTGATTTTATACTTCACCCCGCACTTAGGAGATAGGTCAATGTATCCTACCCTTCATGCTGAACTACCCTATATGCAGAACAGACTTATCGGAGATATGAATGCATCGGCACCTACTTACCAACAACTTGACAACTTGACGTAGGACTCATCACAAGGTTGCGTCTTTGAATATCTCGATAAAGTCACACACACATAGACGCCTACCCGAGACTTACTACATGTAGGTATGCAGTGGGTTATACGACGTCCAATATTTCCTACTAAAGAGGGGGAGGCCTTTGCCACACTAACTGACCAGCCCTGAAGGGCCGGAAGGGCTGACTGCATTAGCTTCTCTACTTGGACCTAGTGTCCCCCGCAATGTGGAGGAATTCTATCAATTTCATCGTTTTAGGTGCTTACCAAAAGACCATTACCCCCGAACTTGCAGGTGAAGCGGCGCCGTGTAGACCACCGATTCGATGCGGGTTAATGGAAGTTTTATTTAAGGGAACAAAGAGGAGCCGCATAGCTTAAGCTTACTAGCTACACAAAAACCCATACACACGTACACTTCCATGGGTTGTAGGTGAGTTGATAGGTGAGCTGATAAGCTGAACGGGCTTACGGTTGCCTCTTTCGGTCTTAAGATAGCCTCATCGCCGCAACACAATACCCTTGTTGGCTCGTACATATTTGACGCTTGCGTCTATAGTGCGCCAGTTTTACTCGTTGATTGGTTAGCCACAAGGTCATATGTTTAGCCACCGCTATCGGAAACTCAACAAGTACGGATCGCGTTGGGTATGCGATCCTAAGGTCGAACGGAGAGACGGACGAACGGTCCAATAACGCAATTTCGTGTAACATTCTGTAGTAAAGTTGGCTCCGTCAGCTCCGGATAAGGGGAAATTCCCGTGATGACCGGATAGTGTTGTCCGTTCATCACGGGAATTTCCCTTCTTGCCTTGTATAACCCCACTTAGTTGTCTGGGGACCCCACGGATCTGGGCTGTTGTCTTGAACTCGAAGACGGATAACTCCGGGATAAGAAAGTGTACCAAAATACCTAAATGCATTGGTTTAGCAATGAGAATTATTCAATTCTAACTTGCTTGTTAAGCTCTATGCGACATATGTTCTTATTTGATTCAATCATTATACGCCCATCTCTAAGATGAGCTTTCATGGTAGCACGCCGTTCATTTCTAATAGATTCATCTCAAAAATGATCTAATGGCGTCTAAGTTGAATGCCGTCTCGGGTTAAAAAGTAGCGAGCCCACCTTGAGGGACCCTGGGAAATCCCCCATAGCTGTACTATTTATTCTACTAGTTTGGTATCTTAACAAGTTCGCGGCGGATAAAAAAGCACCGGTATGAAATATTTAAAGATTGAGCTTATAGTGGTAGCTACATAGGTACCTACCTTACTTAGACGGTCGTGGCATATAATAGAGCCGAATCGTCAAAGTAGAGGGATACTTCGCTGATTACCTACAAACTACGAACGGAGAACTAAAACAACATGGGATTTTGGCGCAGGGAAATTTAAGTATTATGTTTGAGAAGGCAACATTGGTTCTCTTGTAGAGGATGCTGCACACCGTATCTTGAATATATATGTGTTACCTTCGAAGGAGATACTTTAGTCACATACATGTAGTGAACAAATCCGAGAAGACATCAGGGTTACCAATTAACCACCATTCCTCTAAAAAGAATGAGGATAAGACATTTGGTATAGGTGTAAGAGGATTCCAACTACTTGATAGTTATCTTAAGTCATAAATAGTCTCACGGTAGACTTCTGGAGCTGCGCAGCTGTAGCTACTATGTAATAAGCCTCATTCGGTGCCTAGCATACGCTAATATGGTATTGGGGATGGATCAACTAACATTATCCAAATTCTGATCTGAGCCTCATCCAGTGCCATGACATCTAGCGTCACCCAAGCCCCCGTCTTCAACGAAGATCCATATTGATTTAACTATGGGGTAGCCAATTATAACTGTCTGAATAGCTAACTTTGTGCTTATGACGGTGCGGCTGAGGATTTCACATGCTTCTAGACAGTTATAAAGAGAAAACTTTCCGCAGTTTAATAATTCATAATGATATACGATGAAATGCGATATGAGCTTTTTGAAGAGAATGACCAGCTTCCGAATTTTCTGGGTTTTCTTTCAGAAGAACCAGGTAAATCTTAGGCATAACTGGTACCTAAGGTAGGGAATATGTCTAGTCTACTATGTACGTCACAATCAATATTTTTGTATTGTCAGATTTGTAATTTATTGTTTCATCAAGGTAAATGCATTACGCATTACTTCAAACATCTAAAAAGATTTCGCGTTTGGAGAAATAAAAGTTTTTGATGTGCATTTGTGTATCGGGTTGATCTAAAGCTCTTGGGGCAAGAAATGAGGGCAATCTTCTAATCTTATCGGGGCGCTTTGACCAAATTTTTCGCCGTTATCATTATCTGTACTATCAACGCCTTAAGAAACATTGATAGGTACATCAAGACATTAAGCTTATTTTACCTGTCGACGGCAGCAACTACCGATTGCTTTACCATTGAGTTTCAGCGCCAATGTACCTATTGTCGCATATAAGAAGTTAACCCATGGCTGACGTCGCAGAGGCTATTGCGGCGGCCATTGCTGCTGCCGCGCCACCGACTAGTGAGTACATAATTCAAACTTTGATTTCTTTGCACTTTCTTTTCTTTAAGACTTGAATTCCCAGAACGACAACGTACGGTATCCTACAAATGTACATCTTCAAGTTGTTTCGTATCTATAGGAGGTAATGATGTTATCTTTACTGACGCCGATGGGTCAAGGCCCTACTATTAAAACCGAGGTCGGCGATGCTATGGTCCTCGATCATGCACCCGAACCACCACAATCACCTTTGAAGAGACCGCGAGCCCCCGACGAAGATGGCGATCAAGCTAGAGATGAAAAGCGACCTAAGATAGAAAATGAAGGAGTAAACGAGATGGATGAGATTGCCCTCCTGGTCCAGCAAGCTCAGGCCGAAGCTATGCAACATTTCCAGTCGGAACCCGATAAAGTTGACCATGTTCCCTCTAATGATATCGACCACCACTTCCACGATATATCCAATGAAATAACCAACGATCTAACCCACGATATACATCACGATTTACCAGGATTGGATACGGAATTCGAACAGCGTGCGCCCAGCCCTGTTGAAAACCCAGAGCCGCGCCCCGAGTCTCTATGGAGTAACCCCAGGGATTTTACGCGGCGGAAGCATATCATACCGGCACTTGGTAGCCTAGTGAGTGTCATACGGACCCGTTTGCTCATGGTAACGCGACTAAGGATTTCCAGGCTGTTGACATCATTACCGCATGGTCTGAACAATCTTTAGAGGACACAATTGCCACTCTAAGCGGCGATTCGGACTCGGACATCGCGAAAGAGTACGCCCTATTAAAAAATGCCTTCGACATCCAGCGGAAACAACTTTGTGATACGCACCCATTATTGTATCCCGAGCACTTGAACGTAACCAGTCAGACCCGAGAAGTGATTAGGATAGTGAATCTTGCAACAACATGCGCAAGCGTCTTTGGCACCAACGAGCTTGGCTTAGAAGAGGTCAATGATCATTTTCTACGCATATTCGTCCCTGAGAACCAAGAAATACCCCGCGACGCGGCAGAGTTATATATGGGCCTGAAGACTCAGATTTTTCTAGCTGTTCTAGAGAGTGAACATGAAAAAGCTAGGGACCAGTTTCTAGATGACCTCTTCGTTACGAGACTAGAGAGTTCTTTACAAGAACACCACCCGAGTCTTCCATTGACACCTGCTGAACATGAATTTATTGCAAACGCCAAAGCGCGAAAAGCAATGCTCTTGAATGAATCTACCGATGTGGATAGTATTCGTATGTTTATTATGTCTAGCTAAGCTTACAGACGATTATTCTAACCAATCTCTAGAAGCGCTTAGCAAACAGTTCACATATGAGGCCTTTCTTGACAGCCTAAGCACGTTTCTCAATGATCACATAGAGAGTATCAGAACGCAGGGTACTGGAAGGGTGGAGACGACAACAGCGACGGAGGACATCGTGCAGGACGAACATGTTACCCAAACCCTAGATGAGACTTTTGACATTAATGCCATGATTGCCGAGGCCTCAAGGGCGGCACAAAGCGCTTTGGAGACGGGTGGAGAAGACTCCCATGAACTGGATGACCTCTCGGCCTTTCTTGCGGAAAATGTGTCTAAGGCGGTCGAGCAGGCGAAAGAAAGTGCTACAAGCACAGAACTACCGTCTGCCATCGCATCTGCGGCAGAGAGTGCATCAAGGGCAACCATGTTGGCTTTACAAAGCATTCAACAAAACCAGTATCACCCAACAACACTCCCTCAAACTCCTGGTAGGTTTCGTGATATCAATGGCGAGAGAAATAAAGGCTCACCTTATGTAGCTCAAGCATCCATCGCCCTACCTCAGAACCACAACACCTATCAAGCTCAGCAGACGCAGCAGCCGCAGCCACAGCAACAGCAACAGTACTACCAGTACCAACAACAACACACGACTAATGGGACTCCTTCGTATCAAACACCAAACGATCATCTACCTCCAAATCAAAGCGACTCGACCCCAGCTCTCTACGAGCGTGCCCGACAGGCGGCAGCAGCTCGATCTTCCACTCACGCGCGACGGGAAGGTTCACATTCTACCCGACGTCCCTGGAGCCCGGAAGAAGAAAAGGCACTTATGATGGGACTTGATATGGTTAAAGGTCCCCACTGGTCGCAAATATTGTCACTCTTTGGGCCGAATGGATCTATTAGCAATATCCTTGCTGATCGTACCCAGGTTCAATTAAAGGACAAAGCCAGAAACTTGAAACTTTTCTTCCTCAAAACGAATTCAGAAATGCCGTATTATCTCCAGTGCGTTACCGGCGAGCTGAAGACTAGAGCTCCTACTCAAGCTGCTAGGAAAGAAGCTGAGGAGAAGGCGAGACTCAACTCAGAGGAACAGCAAGCGCACGTAAATGGTATCTTGACATTGGCGGGTGGGCTACAGAACAATGCTCCCGCGAGACATAGCCCTTCGGCAGGAGTTCCTAGAAGCGCAACACCCAATCAGCCATTATCTCACCCTGGATCGCAGCCAGGCACACCGAGGATCCCACACCAATCCGTTCAACAGTCTGCGCCAACCCCATCCTCTTTACCTCGTCCAGTTATACCCGCCCCACAGCCAGTCAGCCTCCCTACCTTTACGTCAATGTCCCATCACCACACACAGTCACATGTCTCTCAGGCCGAGCGGCATACTACTTCTATGACAAACACCCCTACACCTCCAGCAATGGCCCCGGTGACAACTCAAGCCACTGCTGCCGTGTCTCCATCCATCATGGCACCAACACCGATGAATACTTTGGAAAACAACGAACCGGAGAAGAATGAACTGAGCAGTGTCGACGCGGCTGTACTAGGTTTGAGGGCCGCTTTAGAGAGAGAAAGAGAACGAGAGAGGGAAAAGGAAAGGGAAAATGATGCACTAGCTGCTGTTGCCGCTACAGCTTACTCTGATGAAGGAACAATACCTTCTACTCATTCCGCTACGCCTGCGGCCACGTCTACTGAATAGGACCCAGTTCTCATCGATGGATACGTTATGTGTTAATTTCTAAGTAGAACTTACGACTCATGTTATGCGTGATTGATACCCCTGGGTGGTTTTGGCGATTCGGAGACAGCGAGACAGTCAAGGCATGACTGTACAAACAATACATAGTTGGAATAAGACAAATCAAAACAAGTCAACCATTGAAGTCGTACCGAATTCTGAGTATGGATTGTGTTATACAAGTTCGCCTGGATCCGCCCCGCGGGCCGTAACCACTCAGCCCCGGGTACGGCTACGTGCTAGTTTACGATGCACTCTACCGAGGAAGACCACCGGGTGGTCTTCTGGAAGTTCATGTTGCCCGTCATAACAGTTGTAGGTTTGTTGACTGGTAATGTGGCATGTTAAAGAGGTACGCGTACAAACATGACCTATATAGTATACGACCTTTTGCTAATGTAAGTCTCATCAATGTAGCACTAGTGTCTTAGCACCTTGTACATAATTCAGCCTTATGCTTACCTAGTTACCTTGGATGGAGCGGGACAACTGTTTCGTATCCGCCTTTAACTTGAGCCGCAACCTGACTTTCCAGTCTTGGGTAACCACAAGATGAGTGATTTAGGTGACACTAATATCTACCTCTCTACACAGATTACTTCTACCATAGGCAGGTAGTTAAAGCCTGTGTCATATACTGTTACCAAGGTAGAAGAGAAGAAATATAACACACGAGCCTCCCGTACGATAGATAGTCCCAACTAGGTGCTTAACTTCAATTAGTTAACATATCTTATTATCAAGTAGAGACCTAAGATCTACGATGAAAATATGCCTAGCAAACCACCTAAGGCACAACATAGTTCAGTATATAGAGTTCCTAGCCCTACGGGAGCCTACCGAACGAATCGGACATCGTGGCTGGGGCATAGTACACACTTCGAAAATGTTTGATCGCTTCAAATCAGTTGCCTCGCGCTCTGCCTACGCCCATCGAACACGTCATGCGCTGTTGCTGCGCTAAGGATTCGCCACGTCGAAGTGTATCCGTTTCCGGTGTTTGGCCTACCAGCAGAGCCTCCGCGGTCGTTCGCGGTCGTTCGTTATATTTGTCTTTGGAGAGTCCGTTACTAAGTCAAAAGATGTCGTCAACTCGTCGTCCTCGGACAAGTCATCATCTTCTCAGAAGAGAGTAACGGCTTGCCGATACGGTGGCAACGCACAACAAGAAGAAGACAACTGAGATATACTTTGTCTCTAGAGTTAGCCAGGAGTAAGAAGCATGGCGTTGTCCCCCTGGCAGCTGTGCTTCCACGCCGACCTCAAGTGCCGCGTGAGGACTTGCAGCAACAAGCGGATCACGGGCAACGCGACGTCCTCGCAGTATTGTCGACATCATGCTTGTACCGTGTGTCTGAAGTTTAAGACGCGATTTAAGCGCGGCCATGGGGAGGAGAAGATATGTCATCACCGTAAGTTGTGTCCTGATGTTTACCCCTTAATCACTCAGGATAGGTACCAGGTATACAGGAAGATTAGACAAGGGGGGGGGGGGGGGGGCAGTGTCTTATTCCAAAAAAAGGGGGGGGGGGGGGGGGGGTAAACAGATCGCCAACACAGCTTTCTTAGATCGTTGCTGCAAATACGTCGAAGCGGGCCGGAGGTGCCATTGTCCGAGAAAGGGGCATGATCCGAGGTTCCCCTTTTGCGCAGAGAAACGTTGAGTCTCACCTCCGCTATCGCTTAAACGTGAATTATGTCTCTCCTGATGATATACTCGGCATAACTAATACTCGGTCTTGTTCTAGACGGCTGTGCTCTCACCGAGTGTAAGGAACCACGGTGTCCAAAGAAGAGCTCGCCGTACTGCAGTAAGCACGCCTGCAGCGTCAAGGACTGCGATCAACCGCGGCAGAGCCCGGGTTTGGTATGCTTCCCTTGGATTTTTCTTTATCCCCCCTTCTTATCGACTTTAGGGCTGTTGAGGTAACCAACTAACCTATCATATCAGTGCTGCCGGCAACACACCTGCCACGGACGAGGCTGTATAAACTGCATCCACAACGACTCCCCATCCTCCTCCGCAAGCCAGGACCCCCCATATTACTGCCATGGCCACCAGGTATGCCAGGCCAACGCGTGCGAGTCCCTCGTATTTCATGATATATCCCACCGCCCGGCTAGATACTGCTTCAGACACTTCTGCGCGGCGTCAGCGACGTGCGAGGGGCAGCGCGTGGAAGGTGATGGCGCGCAGGCCGTAAGTACTAAATACTTACTCCTTACTCCCCCTTTGCCATTTCCCATTTCCCCTTTCCCCTTCCCTTTCTTTTTTTTCCTTCCCTGCCTCTCCTATCCCTCCCTCGCCCATTTAAAATGAAAACTCAAACTTACCATTTTACCATCAACCCAGTGCCGCGAGCACTCCTGCGCCCTGCACCCAACATGCCACAAGCCCCGCGTCGACCTCCTCCGGAGCCTCTTCTGCGAAGACCACGCGTGCGCGGACCCCTCGTGTCGGAAGCAGACGTACGACAACGGCAGCAACAGCAACAGCAGCAGTAGTAGTAGTGGTGGTAGTAACGGTGGGGGGAAGTGGTGCGCCGACCACTTATGTCTAGCGGCTTTGCTACGCCAAGCAGATTGCGAGAACCGCCGCGAGGGCACGGCTACGAATCCGCTGTACTGCGCCGACCACGGACCGAACGCGCATCGGTGTCGCGGAGTTGCGGTCGGGGGTGGCGGTTGTCGTGGTGCTGGTGGTGCTGCTGGTGGGATGATGTGTTTTCGCGCTTCGGCGGTGATTGCGGGGGGTGGGAATAGCAGTAGAGGAGGTGGAGGAGGAGGAGGTGGTGGTGGTGGAGGGTTTTGCGCGTGTCATTGCGCTGGAGATGATGATGACGATGGAGGCGATGACGATGATGAGAGTATTACTGACCATGGTGATGGGTGCGGAGGCGCTGGTACTAGTGGTAGCATAGGGGGTTGTGTTCGTGGTGGTACTTGTGACTGCGATGACGGTGTCAAAAGACAGTAGAATCAAAGTTAGAGAACATTGTATTGAATAGAAAAACAATTTGATATAGACGAGGTTTTGTTAACTCGACAATTCCCCCCCCCATTTTACCCCGTAACCGAAGCGGGAAAAGAAATACTCAACATGGCTCAGAGACGTAGATGCCGAAACAATTGGAATCGCATCGCATCGCATCGCATACACTGGCTGAATAACAACATAGTCTTGTATTCCTTGCGTAAACTCATCAGATTAGTCTCCCCGTACCCTACTATTTCCCCTTAATAATACACAATCGTCATAACCTATGATTCCCACAGAGCCACAGAGCCACGCGCGGCCCATAACCAATAAACACCGTCTAATAACCTTGCAGTCCCGTCCTAGTATAAAAGCAACGATATGTAGCAAGATGTCATCTCATTACATTACAATGCAGTCCTTTTCTTTTCCGCCCCCCGTTGCCGTGCCGGCATTTCCAACAGGGACTGGAGGTGCGCTTTGGCGTCCCCTACTTGGCGTGCTAGGTCCAGCATTGTTTTGTCCGCCAAACTGAGTTCTACCCCTAGGCGTTGCGCTTGGAGTACTTGGGGTACTATCTGGGTGGCTTGGGTGTCCGGCAGGCGGTACATATGGGGTCGACTTGGAGGCTTGTTCATAACTTGGTGGCGCATCATCCCCATGGTCATCCGCGGGTCGATGCGTTGTCGAAACTGGAGGGATCAAGGACCTAACTTGCTGTGCCGGTCTCCCTCGACTAGACACCGTACTCGTGGATTGGTTAGCTGAACTGATCCTAGCTGGCGGCAATGGAGCACCGCCACCCCTACCGCCCCTGCCCATAGAACCGCGTGGATTGTGACCGCCGCGAGCTGGAGTACCTTGCCGACCCTGCTGTTCAATGAATTGCTCGGACAGTTGACTTTCGCGACGGCGAGCGGCTTGCTCAGCGCGATGTCGTTCCTCTTCCTCTTCCTGCAGTTGCAAGGCTAAAGCCAAATCTCGATCTTCTTGCTCATGCTTCGGCGAAATTGGTGTACTGGGGCCTGCTTCACTAGCCCGGCTATTCCGTGATCGCCGATTCTGAACTGTCTGCCACCCGCCTCCTTGTGCATTGCTACTCGAACCTCCCTCGGAACCCCAGACACCTGGGGCATTTCCAGACGATCGTTGATGCTGAGGACCTCCAACTATACGGAAGTCACCAGAAAAGAATTCAGTTCGCTCGCCCCGTACATCTACTAATGACTCCCAGACGACTTCGTCATGTGTATAGTACCCTGCATCCGTCACCAAAGTAAATAGCTTTTGTGTTTGAGGATGTCGGTATAGAGTAGAGAAGTGATCGTTCCGAAACAAAATTGACACTGACCCGGGCTTGACAGCTTTGGTGATTACCTCAAGACCCCATGGCGTGAGCTGTGTAGCTGAGGTACTAAGGAAAGACTTTATAATGATGATGTCTTGGTAAAGTTGCTGTTCCTGCTCAGTCAGGCCCACATCAGAATTACTGAGCTTATCTTCAAGTTCCTCCTCCCGAAATAATATACTCTGCGCATCGTCATACGAGGATGCTTGTCTAGTCAAAGAATCGTATACCGGATCATCTCTTGGGGGTAGCCAGCCGTGTATCAAAGGAATGGAAAACGTAGAGTAAAGCTTCATGTCTCGAGTGTTCTCAAAGGTCCCCGGGATAAGGTCTGATTGGGCTGAATTTTGGTTATGCAAGGGAGAAGACTGAGGGTCCGGGATAAAACGCGGATTGACGTTCATGCCAGTGTGAAGACCTTGAAGAAAATTATATAATTCGGTCATATCTGGTAAGGATACGTCCGGGCTGGTGTGTCGATGGGTCATCAGCTCATCGATAATGGCTTCGAGAAGAAAATTCAAACTAATTTGCTCGCGAGACCTTAAGGTCTCAACCAAATTCGAAGTCATCTGGCTAGCGGGAGTTGTCAAAGTAAGCGCATTGACGAGCGCAACCAGAGGACAGGGGCCATTAGCATTTTGTACAAGTATAGGCGATCTTCGAGGGTTCTTTGCCGCCGTGGCATCGAACCAAGTTATATTCTTAATCTGGTATGTTTCCGATTTACTTGCGATACTTGGTGATTGCCGTCTAGGTGGTTGTGGCGGCGGCTCGTCGACTGACGCTCGCCGCGGGGGTAAAACCGGCGGCACTGGCGAAACTGGTGGCACCCCCGTCGTAGGAGCTGTCATCGCAGGAGGTGGTTCTTCCTTCGGTTTCTCGTCATCTGCGTCTATGAAATTTTCCCAGGTACTTTGCTTTGAGAGAGTCCCTGGTTCCGGCTCTGGTATTGGCTCGTGGTCAATTAAATTCCAACCATCAACGGTTTCCGAGTGCACATGCGACGCTTGCAAATCTGGCTGTTTACCCTTATTGCTAGATCCAAGGTCGTCCCACGCGTGCCGGTCATCGAAGATTTGTTCCGCCTCTTGGGACCTCTCTGGTAGTGGTTGTAATGGAGGATTTGGAGGCGCATCGTTCCATGGTTGAGATTCCCCTTCGGTATGCAAAGGCAACAGGCCAGGAGAATTTGACGCGGGTCCTGTAGAGGGCGCTCTTGACGGCAAGCCAGAGTCCCAAACATTGCTCTTAGGCTCCTGATCGGATAAGGGCGGCACCGGGTGTGAAGTATCAGAGGGCCTAGATTCACCAAGCGCGGGCTGCCAAGGATTTGTGTTCGTTTCGGGCTCGGAGATGTTTAGCTGAGATAATGCGCCTGTGGGCACAGAAGCGATGGGAGGGGCAGGAGGAGGGTTCGCGGGCGCAGCTGGGGGCTCTTCTTGGTTGATAGTTGAGGTGCTTTGTACTGGCTTCCGTTTGAAAGGATTCGTTTCGAACCGCGTCCCACCTGGCCAGAGAGCTTTCGGCATTTCATCTGGTTTAACTTTGGACTCTGTTACGATATTGGGGGCGCTATTCTTATCGCGATCATCCCAGGGATTATCTTCGTCTTGACGGTAGGCAGTGCCAGTTTGGAGCGCGTGGGGTATATCTTGTGGTATATCTTGTGGTATATTATGGCCCCCCGAAACCGCAGGGCTTGTGGTACCATGTTGGGATATAGCGGGATCTTCTCTCGCCCATACTCTAGCTGATTCTGATTCGGAATCACTGGGAGGCCACAGTTCCTGTCTTACACCTTGTATGCTAACCGCTGGGGGAGGTGTATTGGTGTTCGCCGAGGAACCGTCAGGAAGCGGCTTTCGTGCGACCATGGTGTTATTTCGGCCAAGTTGATACGGCCGAGTTGATTATGTCCTTAGACAGTTTCGAGTTAGGTTGTTGGATAGACGGTTCGGGCAGGTTAATCTCGCCAACTTGGGATAGCTAACAATCATAAAGCTCGGGATTGCGTCATTACTGTGGTAGTCGTTCAGAATAGCTGTAGCACTTGAAAGGGAAATCCGCCGGGGGGGAAGCTCTTGGAGTATGACTTCAATGAGAGAATAGGATCTTGATGTTTATATACTGTTTATAATGTTTATATTTTTAGGGGATGAACTAAGAGCGTTATGTTTGTAAATGTTTATAAGGTTTGTAGGGTTAGAGTAACTACCCAGGTAAGGTAGGTAGGTAGTCAGTTAATTATGAATGAACAATAAACCAGGCAGCAGAATGAGAGAGAGTTCGGCGCTCGGTACTTACTATGGTAGGAACAGAGTGGATTTGAAGTTAAAAGAGGTGCAACTTGCAAGGGTCTACGTTTTAAAGCTGACTGGAAGCAAACGGTTGGCCAATGATGTAACGTCACTAGACAAGAGCTAATAAATATGGGCTTCCAGGTACACACCTGTATCAAGCAATCTTGGAAAGTGACGAGGGACGAATAGTGGCGGTGGCGCGTAGCCAGAGCGATTGAAGTCGTCAGCTATTAGCCACAGAAGCTACGTACTTGTATAGCCGGAACAGCCACGATTAATAACCTGGATGCCTTTTGTAACTGTGACAGGGTTCTTCTCTCTACATAGTACCTATGACCTTGAAGCATGGAAGTCTTGGGTAAACATTTATTAGTTAGGTAGATTTAACCTATTCTAGCCCTCGGTGATATTTACTTCCCAACAATCGCAACAATTGCGAGTTTTATAACACAGGGGACTTTGATAATCATTACTAGCATTTCAAGAGATTTATCTTACTATTAACTACCTACCTGAAGTTTTTTGACTTATACCATCCTCTACTAACACAATACTCGCGTCCCCCGCATTCTATCAAAGTGGAGTGTGGGGTTCAGGAACATTATCTGATCTATTACACGCATGTAGGTACAGGTGTAGGTACAGGTGATAGGTACAGGTGGTAGGTACACCACCTGCCATGCCGGCCATGGTTAAGCAGGCACTTACCTTACATACACTAACCTAACTTTGGGTACCTAGGTAGACAAGGTCCAGTATTGAATTCAAAATCCATTCCAGATTTACACGTAGTATCGGATATTCAATTTCGCCATCTTCCGATCAGACCATCCCCGGATCATTACCCAAGTCCATGTTACATTGTTACATTGATGAAATCACTTAATGATAACACATTTATTCCTCCAAAATTCTTGTCTCTGATTTATTTACGAGGCTGGGTAGTTCGAGAATCTCGCAACCTCCCTTTGTAACAAACGGTTCACTCACCATATTCGAGTCCACTCATAATCAATACATACATTCGCTCGCCATGGCTATTGTTCAGGATTGGCTCCCAGCTAGCCAAGAAAACTACGAGAAGATCTTATTTTGGTGGAAACTATACCCTCTGGTATGTTGGTATCGTCCAACTCTTATTTACGAAAACACTAATTCCCCTACTTAGTTGGCATCTTTTCAATGGATTACTTCGTGGTATGGCATGGGGAAAACCTCAGTTCAGAGCAAGTTCAACCTCCCCGGAAGAATTGCCTGGGCAACAATGGAAATTCCCGGCTTCACCACCCTATTGTACATCATGAGCACCCTTCCAGCTCAACATGGCATTGAGGACTTACCGTGGCAGAACAAGGTCCTCGCTGGCCTCTTTGTCATTCACTATACTTACCGTGCTGTCATCTTCCCAATCATCCAGCCTTCCATGTCGCCCATCCATGTCCTTGTTTGGGCTAATGCTATCATCTTCCAACTCTGCAACGCCACTTGCATAGGCAGTTGGCTGGCAGCCTATGGCCCGACCACTCAAGAAGCATGGAAAGCCCAGAACTGGTCCGTTGTACAGTTCTCATTCGGCCTTGTTCTCTTCTACGTTGGACTTGCCGCGAACTACTTCTCCGACGAGGAATTGCGAGAGATACGCCGAAGTGAGCTTCGACGTCAAGCAAAATTGAAGCAACAGGGCAAAACTGTCGAAAAGCATTACGAAGTTCCACAGAATGGCCTATTCAAGTACATGCTTTACCCCCACTACTTCATGGAATGGGTCGAATGGCTCGGTTATTGGGTTGCTGCCGGTTTCTCCTGCACCCCTGCGAGATGCTTCTTACTCAACGAGTTTTTTGCCATGCTGCCCCGCGCCGTGTCTGGTGGGAAGTGGTATAAGCAGAAGTTTGGAGAAGATAAAATTAAGGGGAAATATGTCATTATTCCTGGAGTCTATTAGGTAACAGTCTGACGGCACGTGGTTCAGGACTTTCGGTTGTTACGGATGGTCTCCGGTCGAGCAGCTATGGTTCAGGTAGGGATGAATAACTTCTATAAATCAAGAATACCTTATAATTATTAATTATATAGTTTTACTTTCTTACTCTTCTTCATTTTATTTATGATTCCATTATTCTCTTTCAATACATAACTCGTGGTGTTGTCTATATAGTACTGTCCTATTCCACTTTCCGTATGACGACTAGATAACAGACAGCTACGTTCTATTTTAGGCGAAACGCTCTGATATTACATAGACCTGGGACTTGTTCTGTTATGGTACACGCTTTTTTCGTACAATAACTCTCTCGGTATATAGGTAGCTACATACCCAAGTAGGTATATAGAACGCCTCGTAAGCATTCGAGACAGATTTGATTAACTACCTACGCGATACTGCAAGCAGTATTCAATTAGCTCTCTTGTCAAATGGTTCTCAATTCTGAAATGCGATTTTTTGAATCTATCTTCGTGCCTAAACTACCTCCTATATATTAGACGTGGCTTCTTCTACCTCTGGGAACTAGCTTGGCACGCGCCGCTTGATATCAATGTCACGATAATGTTGTTATCCTAAAACGATGTCTTTGTATAGAATAGCCACCAGATCTAATTGTTCAGTTACACTAGCAGCATTAGCATAGCAACAAGTTGTTGTACAGCAACGCCAATGAAATCATGAAAATAGCAATTTTATAAATAGGCAACGTCTATTACTCTAAGTGGAGATTGCCGAGCATCAATTTCTGACCACTTACATTAGCCCTTTGTACGTTTGATGATACATCTGATTCAAGATAAAGGATCGAGTCGCTAAGAACAATGTCTGTAACAATCCACATAATTCGCCACGCCCAGGGCCCTCACAATGTTGTAAGGGAGGCCTATTGGACCCGCGATCCGTTCCTCACCGCGGAAGGGATGCAGCAATGTGCGCGAGTACAACGGTCGTTCCCTTACACCCTTACCGGCATTATTTCATCGCCGCAGAGACGAGCTATTCAAACCGCCTTGATTTCCTTTGCGTGGGCCATTGGTAACGGGGTGATAGTTGATTTAATGGCGGATCTACAGGAGGTCGGTGACGCTCCGTGCTGCGTCGGAATGGACATACCAACGATCGAAAATGACTTTGGCCCTGTTGTTAATACGGACCATCTCGATGAGAACTGGTTCAAAACGGGGTTATCCAGTGATCCCAATGACGTTGCGGAGCGCGCTCGACGAGCCAGGAGGTCCATTAGAGAGTTTGCCGTGGGCATGCTTGAGAACGACGATGGTTCGACCCCCACGGAAGATTTGCACATAGCTGTTGCTACCCACTCGTTGCTTATACCACATCTAACTGGCGATGGCCGCGACCACACCGGCCAGATAAGGTACTTCGCCAATGCGGAATGGAGATCGTACATGTTCAGTGATATATATGGAACAGACAATGATGCCATACTTGTAGAAACCGCAGAGAGTCTCCAACGGCGTGGCACTAGAAGACAATCGCCGGTCAACAACAGAAACAGCCAGAATTCCGTAGCAACCTGGACAAATAACTTTCAAATTCCAGCAAGCTCGACAGTGTTGCCGATTCCCAATACAGGAGGTCAGACAACACCAAAAACACCAATACCCGCGACTGGCGGTTTGCTTCCGCCGAGCCCACACTCAAGTCGAATACTTCCCACTCCAACACATCCTCCCGGTTTTAAAGCCAGTCCACCGAACGACTACGGTCCAGAACCTATTCCAGAACGCGGAAACAGCCTATCACCTTTTCAAGGATATAAATATGCAGTACCCACTCCGTTAGGCGGTCCCGAACCAGAACCATGGACTTCAGAGTACGATCCGGTACCAATGCCTGACCCGGCATCGACATCCATCATACCCCCGTCTATCTAATTGTGGTAGATTTATTTGACCTTGGGTCGGCAAGCGCGCGAGTACGGCGGTCCCCTCTTTATCCTAAGCCGGAGTTTAAATCGGACAGGGTAAAGGGGTGAGAAGAGTAAGAGAGAAAATCCCTTTGTTAGGTCTCTGAATGAGAGATATCCACGATAAAGGAACACTTTCGGTATGTGTAGCTGTGGGCTCTCATGTCTACCCAGGATAGCCTTTCTCGCGGCGGCTTTGCTTAAATAGGTAGGTAAGCCGCCAAATAATAAAATAAGAATAAAAAAGCTTTTATCATATTAATCCCTTGGTGCATGACTTCATTGTATGTAATACCACAAATTTGAGATGAAAAATTCGTTCAATTTAGGCACATCTTGATTATAGATTTAGTTAGGCTTCTATAGACCAACAAGTATTATTGCGGGTTTCAACACCGAAGTATAAGGTCCGAGATGCCCGGATGTAATTCCATCACTTTGCGTATGCCATCACTGGATAGCACTGGGTCAATGAAATAACTTTCTCGCGTACTTTCTAAAGTATCTTATTTAGGCCCAGGACTCCTAAACGGATGATGACTATTTACCTAAATAACTTTGAGGACTATAGACAGGGAGAATTGAAGCTCCCCTATTTGAACATTAGTCAGCCGAATAGGGGTTATTCGGGTCGTTTTTTATATCAAATTAGTAAACAAATCAGGTCACTAATCAAATCTCTTGTAGTTGCACATTCTACGCCTTCTTTTCACCCAACAACATAATCGATTCCTAATGATATTATCAAAATATCTAACTTCATTCTATCAACTCTTGAGCCACGCCCTTGACCGTGTGATAGCTCATCTAAGCCGTCTTTTCTTTTGGTACTGCTATGGAGATGGGGTCTTGGCAATAGTAACCCTTCGACGTCGCTCGCCGTTTTCATCCTTACCGCTGCAAGCTATATCGGGACATGCGCGTAACCAAAAGTCTCCGATACCCGGATCAGCTTCGATGATGATCTTGTGCCGCTGCCCGATATCGATATTTAAGACATAAGTCACATAAAACTTTTATATTAACTGAAGCGTCGACCATAAAATTGTCTTGTCGATGGTGCCATTACCAACCCTAATTTAGTGACATTGTTATCGGCCAATGTAGTTTTTAAATGTTGACCGCTATCGCTATATATGTTAGACCCGTTTATAGGGCCATTAGTGCTACTAGCGGTGAGGCAGACAATGCCGGACCCCATAAGGCGTTGATTTTGTCATAGGGCCAATCACTGAAGAATAAAACGCCTTTATTATCACCATACGGCGCCAAGCGTGGTACGCTAGCGACGATATCGCAAAGATATATTATTCCAGACCTTGGTGGCCAAATGATTGTGGTACCAACTATATCTATACAGTTTGTCTGAGGCGGTATGTAGGTACCAAGTAGAGTTCTTAGACGCTTAGAAGCGTTGAAAGGGAGGGGTTTTCTAAGGACGGGATTCTTGAAGTTGGAAGCTCTTCAATGTCCACTTTTCACTGTGTAGTATCTGTACTTTCGCTCATTGAAGTCTAAACGGTAAGGAGCCTCATGGGACGCTCTATGGGACTTACAAAACTCACAAGTGTGGAAAGTAGATGCGTAATTCCTGTACTTGTTAAGCGAGACTATAAGAAGTTGCAACTAACACAAACCGCATTAGAAAAGAAGGAGTTACAAATCAACCTGAGCCTGACTTAAAGCCATTTCCGTCGTAATCATATTGTTAATTTATTACATGGGGGTTATAACATGGATCGACTAACCCCAAAAGGAGATCAAGTACGGTACCTTACCTATGGAAATTGTTACCTTGAATAAGGTGCCAATTCAATATCCGGTGGCTTGCTAACTTCAACATTCCGGTAAAATGCTAGAATTGAGGTAATGAAATACGCCTCGTGTCTGTCAAGCGAATTAGGATGCTATTGTCATTGACAGAACCTTGTAAGATCTTTAATGGAACTACCTGCGGTTCCACACTCATGTTGCACGTGTTTTAGCGCACATTTTCTATTAACGAACCTCAAGGTCAAAGGTAAAGGTAGTTTGATCGATGGGAGCTTTTTGTGGGGTATACGGATTGGACCTAGTTATACTAATGGACTTTAAAGAAAACAAAAAAGGACAATTCCTACAAATTTACTTGGAACGAAATAATAGTCGGGATTGCCTAATGCAGTATCAAGCTTAAATATTCTCTCTTGAGTCCTGTCTGCGACCCTGTATGCTGGGAATTATGTTGATGATGTTCGTATAGTCCATGTAATACATGCAAGTGGATTATTTGCATTGCGATTCCTGGAATCATATGAACTCAAATTATTTAACCATTTTTTAAACCGTACTTGCTGTCTATAGGGTTAGTTGCAACGCCGAAGTAACCCATTGTCCAATACCTGTCTTGCTGTGAAAAAATTTTTGTTTTGCGGAAACCCATCTTCCATAATTCTTAATGGAATGGGTAAACTCCCACTTTTAGGTCGTCTAGAAGTCTATTTTAAAATTTCTGCCCAACTTATAACGAACCGCTTCTTTGTTATAGTTGTGGTCTGACCCTGGGGTATTACAATTACACAGTCGTCCTCTTCCGATGTTGTATTGATCGGTCCAATGGGAAAGGTGTTTACTATCAAAAATCCGACATCGGCAACATATGATTGGTTATTCTACACCGGATTCAAGTTAAACCGATCCACTACAACGTTTCTCTTGAATGTTTGTAAGATCCCTGTGTTGTTGTAAGTAGGGGTTAGATCAAGAAAAAAAAAACAAAAAAAACAGTGCAATCTTTCTCCACAATGGAAAAGTACCCGGCTATGGGAATAGCTCTGGAAATGTCAACAAAATGCATAAACGAGCCGTCATCACTTGGATCAACGGCTATCGCCTCGAAATTGGCCAATCACTGTCCTTAAGCGTACCCCATCCGGCTTGGTTTAACCCACACCCATACCCACAATGCCTGCCGTCCATCGCGGCTCCAAAAACCTGGGAGAAGGCAGAAGGGGTTGGCGTTGAGTGGGGATAAGCTCTCTACATATGATCGGTCACTTATCGACTACCCAGAACTAGCCCTCCAAGCTGCGAGACTGGGCGTATAGGGATACTTGCCAGGGTCACATTCAATGAATTATTCGGCAATTAATGAAACATTACACTCTCACTTGAGTTCTTTGCCTGTCCTTACTAATAGACATTCCGCAAGGATTAAATAGTATGAATATGAATGTTATTCATAATGGACCCGGGAAAGCTCGTGGTGAAATCCGAATTTCAATGGAGACGTGGCCAGACTGTTAAATAGTCTCTTCTTCTTTGTCTGGGTTACCAAAGTGTGCGATTCAACTATCGAAAGGCGTGGGTATATTGCTCTCACCGCAATACTTAACGCAGGATATGTGTTGTTACCAACTAAGGTAAGGTGATCGTCACGGTGCGCCCTTCGCGTCCGGCGTCGCCATGCGTCGGCATTACAAATTGCGGCCCATTAAAACTTCGGTAGACCTTTTCCGTGCCCGCAACCCCCGCCGGTGACTATTTTCTGTTTTTCTTTTTTTCTATGCCGCATTCTGATCTTTATAGCTAAGCCTTTACCCGCTCTTAGAGCCCTTCAATATTGACCATTACACTAGCAAAACATCCCAATCATCTTGTCTCGGCCATGACAGACCCAAACGCAACGGGGCCCGGCCTCAGGCCGCAGCTAGACCATGTAACCACCAACGTCTCTTCACGAAGTTATAGGAGCATTCGTAGACTGGATACTGGTCTAAGTCATTTCTCTGAACTCGTCCAGAGCATCAGTAACCAAGACGTAGAAGCCAGATATAGGGTAGAAGAGGAGGATAACAGAGTACCAACGGACGACACATCTGAGCCGAGCCATTTCCAAGGTTCTGAAGGAAGAACAATCATATCATGGGAGGTCAACGACAAAGAGAACCCCTACAATTGGACTTTAGTAAGAATTTTTAATTGACTGATACTCTAAGTGGTTTGGTTATACTAATTTCACGTATAGGGGCGGAAAGCTTTCATTGTTATATCGTCAATGGCTACTGTTGCCAACAGCACATTAGGTAGCTCTTTACCAAGTATGGCCATACCTTACATGACGAAGGAATGGGGTGTCACTACTCAGACACAATTTGTCCTGCCAATTTCAACGTATCTTCTAGGTTATGTGTTTGGCCCGATTTTCTGTGAGTAAAGCCCGATCATTGTTACTTTCTACTTACTTACCTCCTATCTATTTGTTGCGGTTGTCAACAATACCGCAGCGAAATTTGTAAGCTAACCCATCATTATCAGGGGGCCCATTAAGTGAACATGTTGGGCGTCGAAACATCTCTACAGGATGTTTCATAATGTACGCAATTTGGACCCTAGCCTGTGCGCTCTCCCCCAACTGGCCGGCGATGCTTGTATTCCGATTCTTCGTTGGAGCGTGTGCCAGTGCGCCGATCGCAGTAGTTAGCGGCATTCTAGCCGACTTATTTAACGATCCAGTTACACGTGGCCGAGCGATGGCATGCTTCATGGCTGTAAGTATCTACCTGCATTATCCGAATAAGCACCTCTTTCAGTTAGGAGCTAATCATTGTCCAAAGATGACTGCTCTGGGACCCCTATTGGCTCCAATCATATCCGGTTTCTGCTCGACAAGCATTGGCTGGCGATGGACTTTCTGGATTGGCCTGATTATTGCTGGAGCAACATTAACAATGGCGCTTTTCCTTCCCGAAACTTACGCGCCGGTTCTGCTCAGCCAACGAGCGGCGAAGATCCGAAAAGCAGACCCCAAAGCCCAGGTTTACTCCGCTTCGGAACTAGAGCCACATGACCTTACGCAGTTGTTCACCAGAGTTCTAACACGGCCTATTCGTATGATTTTGACAGAGCTTATCGTGACAGCGACGTGCCTGTATCTATCATTGGTCTATTCAATTTTCTACATGTCGTTTCAAGCCTTCCCAATCATATTCCAGAACGTATATGGTTTATCTCCAGGAGTTACCGGATTATGTTACCTACCCATTGGTGCTGGTGCAATTCTTTCCATTCCTATATTCTTCGCGTATGACCATATAATCCTTAACGCTAAAGCCCGTGGTGAGCCGTGGACGAACAAGGAAGAGTATCGTCGAGTCCCTCTGGCGTGTCTAGGAGGACCCTTATTCGCCATATCCCTATTCTGGCTTGGATGGTCGGCCCGACCAAGCGTGTCGTTTGTTGCACCAATGCTGGCCGGCATCCCTTTCGGCGCAGGCTATAGTATGTACACCCCAACTCCGTATTAATCGTTATTTCCCATTATTATATACGTAGACATTACTAACTCCCGTCGCCACAGTGTTAATATTCATGGCGCTATTGAACTACCTCACAGATGCTTACGAGATTTTCGCAGCAAGTGCTAACGCAGCAGCTAGCTCCTGTCGTTCCGTCTTCGCAGTTGTTCTTCCACTCGCAACAACGCCGATGTTTGCGCGACTAGGTGTCAGTGGTGCTTGCAGTCTACTCGGGGGGTTGAGTCTGCTCATGTCCATTATACCATTTATCTTTATCTGGAAAGGAGAGGATATTCGTGCAAGATCTAAGTTCTGCATTGCGCTAAAAGAAAGGAAGCTTGAGATGGAGAGGAAGAATGAAGAGGAGAAGCAGAGAAAGGCGAGAGATAATAGTAGTGGCGGTATTGTGGAGGAGAAAGAGACTGAAGTCTAAGAGATATGCAGTTGATACCAGGTACGACGTGTGTTTTTCAAAACTTATTAATTTAATAGTAATAATTCATCTATTGCTAAATATAAAAGGGGAACTCGATGTGGTCAAGCCTGAGTTGGAAAGGTCGAGCCCCTATTTATTAATCTTACCTCCAAGTTTGCCCTTGCGAAAATCTTTTTTTCGGATCATGAAGAAAACGCCCAGCACTCTAGTAATATCCTATATTATACCATATTATAGTTCTTTTACTCCTTTACAGTCCCTCAGGTACAATTTAAAACATCGCATTCAACTATGAATCGACCGTGAGCCCATCTGATTCTGGAGGGCCCCGATATACTATGATGAGTGCATCACGTTAGTATTATAACAACAGAAGAGGTACATGGGAGCATAAAATCGAAACACTCGCCTTTCCGCGCATATATACCATACCATATCGCACTAAGAACCATAAATCCGACAAAGACTACGATTGCGTAGTTCATACTAACCACAGTAACCGGCAACGCCGTAGGCATCGAAAACAATACTACTTCGAAAGCCACCCAAAGCATCGCGAGTAAGTTGACCACCCATCCTAAATACTTTCCCATGGTCCACTTAGCGCTGTTGACTTCCTTGCGTTTGTGAAGCAGTGATATAGCGATGGGTATCCCATAAGATACGGCAAGGGATATAACGCCAACTGACACGAAGGCAAGAAACGCCGATGAAGATCCAAGGTTAATCAGTCCAAGGAGCATCTCGATGAGAGTAGTAAGGACGAGCGCCCAGATCGGTGTGCCGTGTCGCTCGTCAATCTTTGACCAGAGGCTGGCAAGTGGGATGGCATTATCTCGCGCGAAAGCCCAAGTGCATCTCGATGCCGCACAAGTGATAGAGATTGAGCAAAACAAGGTGATTATGAGAACGAGTACGGTAAGCGCGAGACCACCCCCAGGTGTCCCCATGACTCTGCCAAAGATATATGGCAATGCTTGGCCTACTGGAGCACCGAGTATACCGTTCAAGTCCGGCAATGTTGCGCACAGAGGGATTATCTAGTGCGTGGATTTACTCAGTAAAAATCGGAAAAGGGGGATTATGTGCAACTAGATAGACAAGTACTCACAAAGAATAAACCAGCGATACCGCCAACTGGTATGCAAAGGGACAGCGCGTTCGGCAGCTTTACTGTGGGATCGCCGCACTCTTCCGCCATCGACAATATCATCCCAATAGCCGAGAACCTGTATGCCCATCAGTCCACAATACCAATGACTAGCAGGAGTCAAGACACCGTAATCCCGGAACATAACCAAACTTACGTATAGGCTGAGGGCAAAACACCAATCCAAAACGAAAAGTCACCCCAGCCAGAGAACGACGTATCGTAATGCCCCTGAAATTGAAGCAAGTTCTTAGTAAACTTTTTTGTCACCGAGCGGACAGATATCTTACTAAGGTGTAGCTAGCGGAATGCCTGCCGACATCTGCTTTCACGGATAGACAGATACAAGTGACCACGATACTGATAGCTGTGAATATAGCGCATATCGTATCTACCATCGGGAGGAATTTATTGCCAAAGGCAACTAAGCAGAACGTAAGAAGACACACGGCATAGAAGATGAGTAAGAGCTGCCAGTCCTCTATGGTAAGGTCTGGCTTGTACAACGACACTGCTGCAGCGAGCATAGACGCGAACCCAAAGTTGACCGATAGAGTGATGGTCCAGTTGCCGATAAGCCACGTCCATCCGGAGATGAAGGAGAGGACCGTGCGATATCTCGGGCTAGCGAGCTGGAAGCTCCAATAATAAGGACCTGCTGACGTCGGATACCGAGAAGCCAACTCGCCTAACGATAAAGCGATGCATTCACCGAGAATTAAGACCACGACCCAGCCCAGAAACATTGGCAGTTGGCCTGATAAGCGCGATATACATATAAGTACGGGCATGTGGAGGCATGCGGAGCAACGAATGGTTACTCACCACCTCCGTATATGGCGCTGATAAGAGGACCACCGAAACCGTATGGTATCTAATACGTTTAGAATTCTAGTCAATTATTTGACTTGGTTTAAACTCACGGCAGCGATTGCTAGAGATTGGAATAACAGCGTGAACATAGACCGGTTGCGGTGCAACTCTGGCTTGTAGCCAAGTATCGTGAGGTTCTGCACATCATGAACCGTCCCGAGTTGCGTATGTCCCTGTTCGAAGTCCACAACAGAAGACAATCCATTTTTAGGCCCCTTTTCCTCGATAGAACTCATTATAATATAATATGATCAAGGTCCCCTGATAAGTATAGACGATACTGGATTTTTGATGGCAAGCATAAGGATCCCACAGATCGAAGAAACGCCCCAAAGAGATAAAATCGAGATATAAAAGATGTCAATTATTGGGCTACTGCTATAAATACCTGAGGTAGGTATATTGAATTGCTGGCCTCACCTTATCTTGGAATGTAGTTTCAAGCCACTTGCGGAGGTTCGGGGTCCATAGATAAGCAACAATCCATGGACCATTATGCACCCCAGGATGAAAAGCTGAACCGATCTAGCGCTGTGAAGATATCCCTGATGATCTTCAGCTTGCTTTTTCAACGCCTTTTGCATTGCCCTCCCTTATCGTTACTAACCCCTCGGGTTTGGAGTCCCAGCCTATCGTGATGATTCGATAGATAACGCCCGCACAGGGAGGTGGATTATGAACTGATAAGCATGTAGAGAGCACGGAAGTATGTAATACATATTACATTCCCCTCACCTTACCAAGCTGTGACGTATTTGAATCCAATGCTCAATGTCTGAGGAAGCCGAGACTTTTCAGATGAGAATGAGTTACCCCAACTTCCTGGTCGTCTGACTACCGACCTTCAGATCCAGTTAGGTTTACCTCTTACTATTTTCTAATTTAGATGATCCAGTGGGAGTTGATACTGGCCGAAATCTATCTGATTAGGTTGGATAGACATAAGGGAAAGTCTATTGTCATTTAAAGCTCTATTAGTGCGCTTATCAAAGCGAACATATAAAACTTAAAGATTAAGACCTTCATTGGCTACCATATAGGAAAAGACTATAAGCACCTAAAATAGAGAGGTAGATAAGACTGCAGTGATACTATTTCTATCCAATTACCTAATGGCTGCTAGTTAAATCTAACAAGCGATAAGTCGCGGGGCGTTATAGAGTTATAACAGGTTCAAGCTATAAAGTGCGATAGGTAGCAGTGGAGAAGACCATCCGTATACAATTGCCGGCATGACATGACTATAGTTTAGCTTTTGTATTACGCTAAGACTGCTTCGGGCAAGATTTATATATTTATATACACACAATAACCCTCTCTAACGCCAAAACATCGACCTGTTCTAGTATCGTTTCTCTAAGTTCTGTATCAAATATTCGGAAACTGGAATATTTGGAGTATAGTTACTGAAATAGATTAGGATATCTCTCGTTCTATGTTAAATTAAGACATATTGGAATATGAAGCTATGGATTAAGAATGATGTTAGTTTTCTGATCGTCTGGTCTTAGTACCTGGGGCTGATTATTAGGTACCTATATACAAAGACTCCAGTGATGAGGTACCCTCTCAGCATTTCACCCCTTCATGGAATAGTTTACTTGAAAGTTCAGAGCTACTACCTTGCCCAATGCTACATGAGATAATATACTGTCATGCGGCATAATGCAAGATTGCCGTGATCTGAAAAGTAAGTTGAACGGACAGTCCGATTCTCCCGGCAACGTCAAACTTTAAAGACTTCTATATCCACGGTTTACCCTTCCATTAGGCAATGTTCCAGGGATTTAACCATGGGTTTCCCTTGCTTCTTGTTATAGCCATTACAGTTTCACATATACATGCTCCCGGAGAAGATCTGGTATGTAGCTGCATGCAGCTGTCATCAGGCGACTCCCGAAAGGTTATATTTTACTTCGAACGATGGGATCCTTGCCCCTATTAAGACACACGTCATTGAAGCGTTTGGTGAACATAGGCGAAGCAGCTAGCACGAATTTTACGAAAATCTCTGTCATTATATTCTTGATGATCCTTTCACATTATCTTCCTAGGTAGCTATATTGCGCGGATAAATGTGCCGAACACCTTCACTATGGGACTCACTCGCCGTTCATTCATGCTTGATGTGATATTCAATTTCTTCTTTCGTTAAACACTGAGCAGGATAATGAGATGGAGCTGACCAGGGTGGTTTTCATTTTATATTGTTTGTTTTGTGCTGCACTTGCGGCAACGAATACGGTCGTGCTACTCAAGCCCTCGGCCAAGCCTCCTCCGGATACTTCCTTGCCGGTAGATCCATCATTCGCCGGCTTCGGTATAGAGCCCTCAAATCTCTTCTCGTTCCTAGGTGCAGGGGAACCGAATACTTTTACTCTTAATCTCCTTGGAAATCTCGCGAATTACGCAGGGAAGCCGCCGCATATTCGTATTGGTGGAAACACGCAGGACTACATGGTATTCCAGAGGTCCCAAAATAAATGGACCTGGATACAAAATGAGAATCCTGTCGGTATGGGGAAGTTCAAGTCGAACAGTATGTTGGTCGGGCAGCGTTTCTTCGAGGCAGCGAATCGTCTGCCGAAGGGCACAACTGTGACTTGGGGGTTGAATCTAGCGTACGAACAAGACGATTACATTGAGCAAATTACGACCATGGCACAATTGGTCTTATCTAACTGCCCAAATCTGACAATTACATCCTTTGAAATCGGGAATGAACCAGACCTCTACCTACAGAATGGCTTCCGAACCGGTACGTGGGGCGGCCGGGTTTACACCCAGCAGTGGCTGGAGCGAGCGGCCGCGATAGACAAGCAGGTTCTGCAACCTAACGGTATTCCGAGTAACTTCTTCGAGGCCGCGGCTACCGCGTCGACGATTGGTACGGACTTCCAAATTGCTGATCTCATGAGCTTTGATATCTCTGCGGAAGCGGGTGGTTCCGCAACGCCGTATCTGAGCGGTTGGAACCAGCATGACTATTACTATTACATTGGCGTCTCAGGATACCCCGTATCGCTTGAACAACTTACGAAGCTGCAGACCACGGAGGACCAATTTGAGGCTTGGATTGGACAGGTAAAGCAAGCGCAGCGGACCCCGTATCCGTACGCGTTACGGGAAATGGGAGTCGTTGGTCCCATAGGCCTCGCCGGTGTGACTGATGTCTTCGGAACCGCCCTCTGGACCCTGAATTTCCTCCTTTATACAGCTAGTCTTGGCATCGCTTCAGTAGGCCTCCACATGACCGACAACTCCAATGCAAGCGCGTGGTCGCCGATCCCTATGTATGGGCAACAGCCGCATGTCCGGCCGCTATACTACGGCATAGTAGCTTTCGATCAGATCATCGGTCGGTCATGCGCGGCACGAGTGTCGCAATACCAGATCCCCCAATATCCCGTGTCCTATGACGGGTTTGTGAAGGCATATGCTATCTACCAGGAAGAACAGCTAACAACCATTGTCGTCGTAAATGGAAAGATAGTAAACAGTTCGCAGGAACATAAGGGCGGCATCACCATACAAATACAGTTACCGTCTTCCGCGGCTGATAAGACCGTTTACTTATCGCACTTGGCAAACTCAGGAGCAGACGCGACCTCGAATACGACGTGGAACGGGATAAGCTTCGAGCAGAATGAAGACGGTACCCCCGTGCAAGTCTCGGACGACGAGCACACTGCTCAAGTAGATTCTAACGGCATGGTCAATTTTACGCTCCGGGACTCCGAAGCTATAGCCGCAAGTATCGGCGGGAAGCTAGGCGGCGGCACTGAGACCGAAGCATCGTCTAACGCGACTTCCTGTTTAATATCCCCGGAGCAATCGCCGGGCGTAGGGAATCCGACTAGCCTCGCACCTTCCGCCGGCACTAATAGCAATGAGGACGAGTCTAAAAACTCGGGGGCCGCGGAGGCCCGTACAATAACGGTGTTTACGGCTGCGTGCGTCTTTCTAGCTAGTTTAATTCTAGCGACTACACTCTGAAATCACCTAATACCTAACTATCGGTAGACCAGGTTTATACGTATAACTAAAACGAAATAAAATAATAAATGAAATAACGACAGTAAGGTTGACGATCGATTTTATATGTGTAATTTGTTTAACTTCATCTAATTACAATGTATAGGAAAAATCTTTGTTAATACGTAAAGTACGGACCTTACGTATTACGTATCACGCAAGCACATAATCATTATTCCAACACTAATTATATTTTCTTTCTCGCGTAACACGTGTTCATATCACGTACCGACCTTTTAGTCATTTTCGTAATTTTATATTTTTAAATCCCCGTATTTTCATATTTTTATATTTTTTTTTATAATCGTTTTTACAAATTATTTTATATTTTTTTGTAATTTTTTATTTTTTATTAATTGGTTTTTAAATTGTTAAATTTTAATTAATAATTATATTAATATTAATTATTTTAAATTTAAATTTAAATAATATTAAAATTTTTTATAATTTAATAAATTTTATTAATTTTTTAATATTATAATAATTAAAATTATTATAATAAATTTTTTAATAATATAAATAATTAATAATTATAAATTATAAATATAATAATATTTTAATAAATAAAAAAATTATTTAATTATAAAAATAATTTCGTATTTAATTAAAAAAAATGTTTTTTAAATTATTATTAATTTTAATATATAATAATATTATTTTTATTATATATATATTAAAAAATTTTTTATTATTAATTGGTTTAAATTTTATAAAATTTATATTAAAATTTATTAAAATTTTATATTTATTAATAATATAATTTTTAAATATATTATTTTAAATTTTTTTATTTTATTATATAAATAAATAAATATATAAAATTTATTAAAATAAATATTTAAAAATTTTTAAAATAAATAAATAAATAAATAATTAATAAATTTAATAAAAAAATTAATTTTTAAAATTTTAAAATAAATAATTAATAAATTTAATAAAAAAATTAATTTTTAAAATTTTAAAATAAATAATTAATAAATTTAATAAAAAAATTAATTATTATTAAAAAAAATTATTTTTATAATAATTATTATTATTAATTTATAAATTTAAATTATAAATTACGATAATTATTATAATAAATTTTTTATATATAATAAATATAAATGTTATAAATTTTTAAATGAAATTTTAAAAATTTTTAAAATAATAAAAATTATTAAATTAATAAAAATTTTTTATAATAATTTAATTATTAAAATAATATATTAATATTAATTTTAATTAAATTAAAAAATTTTATATAATAATTTAATTATTAAAATAATATATTTTTTAATTAATTATTTAAAATTTATTTTTTTTAAAATTAAATTTTAATTAATTTATATTTATTTTATTAAATAAATAAATATTATAATTTATTTTTTTAATTAAATAAATATTAATTAATGTTAATAAATTAAATTTATATATATAAATAAAATAAAATAAAATAATAAATGAAATAATAATAATAAAATTAATAATTAATTTTATATATATAATTATTATAAATTAATAATATGGGAATCATATTTAATATAAAAATAAAGATTTTTAAAAATGTACAATTTTAAAAACAAATAAATTACGGATAAAATGTATTGGAAAATAATAATTTTATTAATTTTAATAATTTTATAAAATTATTAAAATTAATAAAATTATTAAAATTTATGATAATTTTAAAAATAAAAAATAAAAAAAATTTATGGTTTATTTAAAACCATTATGTATTTAATTATTTATTTACATTTTTTTAATTATTAATTTAAATTTTATATTTAATTTATATAAAAAAAAAATTTTAAATTTTTTTAATGAATATTTTTAATGTTTTATTAATATTTAATTTATATTATTATTATTTATTTAAAATTAAAATTTTAATTATTATATTTTAATAAATTTAAATATAAATTTATTATATTTTAATAATTTTTTAATTAATATTATTATTAATTAAATATGGTATAAATGTTAATTTTAACAACAATATTTTTTTATTTATGTAAATTATTTATAATTTATTAATATTAAAATATTCATTTAATAAATCTTTTAAAAATTAATTTTTAAAAAGAATTAATTAAATAAAATAATATAATAAATTTGATATACTATTTTTTAATTATATATTAAAATTTATTAATAATATGATTTTAATTAAAATTAAATTTTAAATTAAATTATTTAAAAAAAAATAAAAAAAATTATTAAAATTATTAATAAAAAAAAAAATTTTTAATTTAAAAAAAATAAATTAATTTTTTAAAAAATAAATTATAAATAATATATGAAATTTATAAAATATTTAAAATTAAAATAAAAAATTTGAAAAAAAAATTAACTAAATTTAAAATTAAAAAAAATAATAATTTTAATAATAATTTTAATAATAATTTTAATAAAAATTTAAATCCATAATTTATAAAATAAAACTTTATTATCCCATTATTATTAAATAAAAAATTTAAACTTTTTCCACCATTTAAATATAATAATATTATTAATGTTAAAAATGAATTTAACGTAATTAAATTTTATTTAATTTTTTTTAAAATTAATTTTAATAAAAACGAACATAAAATTTTAACAATTTATCAACATTTTGAAAAAAATATATTTATTTAATTTTAATTTATTTTAAATAATTATTTGGATATAATTTAAAAAAAAATAAAAAAATTTAAATATGTTTTTAATAAATATAAAAATTTTAAAAATAAAATATAATTAATATTTAAAAATTTATTTAAAAAAAAATATATATAAAACGATTAAAAATTTTAAATAAATTAAAAAAATTTTAAAATATATTATTAAATTTAAATATTTAATAATAATAACATAATTTTTAAAAAATATTCAATTCAATTATTTTTACGAAAAATTAATAATTTAAATTAAAAATAAAATTTTTAAAAAAAAATAATTTAAATATATTAACAAATATATTGAATAAATTATCATTTACGATAAAAAATTTTATAAAAAATTTTAAAAAAAAAAACTAAAAAACCCATTTACATTCGTATTAAAAAAAAACTTAAAAAAATAAATTTTAATATAATTAAAATTAAAAAATTAAAAAAAAATATAATTAAAATTAAATATTATAATTATAACAAAATAAATTATATATCTAAAAATTGCAAAATATTATAAAAATAATTAAAAATTTTAAAAAAATAAATTAAAACCAAAATAATTAAAATAATATTTTTAAAAATATTTAACATTTAAATTTTTTAAATTATTTAAAATATTAAAAATTATATTATTTTAAATAATTATTATTAATAATTTAATATTTATAAATATTATAAATAAAATTATCTATATTATTTTAACAATGATAAAAAAAAATTAAAAAATTAATTTTTATTAACGTAAAAACCATTATTTATTAATACAAAAAAAAATAAAATATAAATAAAAATTACCCATAAAAAATACCATATTACATTAAAAAATAATATAATTATAAATTAAAAATTATAAAATTAAAAAAAATTATTAAAAATATTTTAAAATAAAAATTATAAATAATAATTTATTAAAATAATTATAATAAAATTAAATTTAATAAAATTATAAAACTTATATATAAATAAAAAATAATTATAAAAAAATTAAATAATAAATGGTTTTTTTATAAATTTAATAAAATATAATAATAAATAATAATTTATTAAATTTATAATAATAAAATGTTAATAAATTTTAAATAATTAATTAAAAACAAATATACCCATATTTAAAAATAAATAATTAAATAAAAAAAATAATAACGAAAAAATTTTTATATATTTTTAATAAATTAAATGATTTTAATTTTTTTTATTATTAATTTTATTTAATTATAAAAATTAAAAATTTAATATTTTCCAATTATTAAAAAATTACATGAATAAAAAATTATATACGTTAAAAAAAATTTATAATAATAATTATTAATAAATATTTTAAAATATAAAAAAAAATATTAATTATTAAAATTAATTTAAAAACAACAAAATATAATATTTTTAAAATAATATATTTATTATAAAAAATTATAAAAATTAAATAATTTTTAAATATTAATAGATAAATTCCCATTTTAAACATTATAATATTTAATTTAAAATTTAAAAAACATGTATATAATTTATTATAAAATTTAAAATATAAAAAACATTATAAAATATTTTAAATTTTTTATTTTTATAATAATTATTAAATATATAATTTAATTAAAAAAAATATTAATTTTTGATTTAAATTAATAAAAAAATATTTATTCATATATAAATGTAAAAATATTAATAAAATATAAATTAAATTTAAACCATATTTTTTAAAAAATATATAAATAAATAATATTATTTTAAACATTACATTTTTTATTATAAATAAATTTTATAAATACATATATTATAAAAAAATATAAAATAATTATAAATAATATTAATGCTAAATATATATAATTTATAAATCCATTACTTTAAAAAAATATATAAAAAAATACAAAAATATAAAAATTTTAAATAAAATTTTATTAAAATTTATTAAAAAATAATAAAATTAATTTAAAAAAAAAATTTAAATAAAAAAAATATTTTAAAATATTTTAATATAATAAAAATAATTAATAATCATTTTTACATTATAATGAAATAAAAAAATTAAAAATTTTAAATATTAATTAATTATAAATATTTAATAAATATTATTAATTTAAAAATAATTAATAAATATTTAATTAATTATTAAAAAAAAATAATTATATTAAAAATTAATAATTAATAAATAAATAATTAAATATAATAAAAAATAAATTAAATAAAAAATCATAAATTTTTTAATTCGAATTTAATAAAAAAAATAATTAATTTTTTTTAATATTATTAATATTTAATATAATATAATTTTAAAAAAATTTTAATTAAAAATTAACAATTTTAAAATAAATTAATAAATGAACATTGTTAAATAATTATTATAAAAATTAAATACGAGAAATTACAAATTTAAACATCGGAAAAAAACCAATTTAAACGAATTTAATATAATAATAAATAAACATGTATTTGCAATTTTTAAAAAAATTTACCAAATTTTATTTTTATATATGTTATAATTAACAAAATTAATTAAACAAATAAAATAATAAAAAAATGATTAAAAAAAAATTAAAATAATATACGATAAATTTATTAATATATTTAAAAAATATTAAAAAAAATATTTAAAATTATTTATAAAAAAATTAAATATAAATATAAAAATATTAAATTATAAATTTTATAATTATAAAATTAATTTAAAAAAAAAATTTTTAAAATTTAATTGAATATATTTATTAAATATAAATAAATAAAAAATATTAATTAAAATTATTAAATAAAAATTAAAAAAAAATATATATATAAAAATTAAATTTATTAATAAAAAATCCAATTTTTTTAATATTTAAAAAAAATAAAAATAAAATATTAAAATTTAATTAAAATGGAAATATAATATATTAAAATATATATAATTATTAATATTTTAATTTTATCATAAAATAAAATAAATATTTTTTATTTAATATTAACAATTTAATAAAAATAATAAAAAATGTAAAATAGTTTATAATATTAAATTTTAAAAAAATTTTTTATTTAATTTAAATAATTAAAAAAAACAAATGGAAAATAATAATATAAATTTTTTTTAATTATTATAAATGTTTAATCATATTATTTGGATTAATAAATGTGTTAATTATATTTTAAAAAATAATTAAAATTATATTATAAAAGTTTTTAAAAAAAATAATTTTTATTTATTTAAATAATATTTTAATTTTTTTAAATATTTTTAAATAACATAAAAAATATATAAATGAAATGTTAAAAATTTTAAATAAAATTAATTTATTAATAAACTTAAAAAAAAATAAATTTTACATTTAAAAAATTAATTATTTAAAATATATTATCACATTAAAATAAATTAAAATATAAAATTCAAAAATTACGGTTATATAAAATTGGTTAATTTTAAATAATATTATTGTAATATAATAATTTTATGGTTTTACCAATTATAATAAATGGTTGATAAAAAATTTTAAAAAAATTATAAATTTAATAATATAAATTATATAAAAAAAAATATTTTTAAATAAATTGATAAAATAAATTAAATTTTTAAAAAAATTTAAAAGATTATTATTAATAATTTAATTATATAATTATTTAAATTAAATTAATTTAAATAAATTTATATAAATGGATTAAATATTATTATAAAAATAATTTTAAAATAATTAAAAAAAAATAATATATAATATTTAATAATTTATTTATTTAAAATATTTAAAAAAATTTAAATAAAATATTAAATTTATAATAAAAAATTATTTATTATTATAATCGTATTTAAAAAATGAAAACATTAATTTAATAAAATTAAAAAAATTAATTATAATTTTTTTAGATTATAATAATTTTAAAATTTTAATAATTATTTAAAAATTAAAATTTAAAATTTAAAAATAAATAAAATATTTTAATAATTTTAATTTTAAAATAATTTATATTATAAAAAAAGAAAATACGTAAGTAAATATTTTAAATAAATTTAATAATGTTAATATTAAAAATATAATAAAAAAAAAATAATATTTATATTAAACAAATAAAAAACATTTGTTTTTTTTATATTATATTTTATAAAAAAAACAATATATGGATAATATATATTAAAAAAATAATATTTAAAAAAAAATTTTTATAAAAACTAAAATAAAATAAAAAATAATTATTTATTTAAAAAAAATATACGTATTTAAAAAATTATAATACAAATTTGTGAAAAAATATTATAAACATTTTTTATATAAATATTAAAAAATTTTTCAAATAATATAATAAATTATATAAAATTATAATTTTTTAAAATTATTTAAAATAATTAAAAAAATAATTAACAAATATAATATATATAATAAAATTAAAATAATTAAATATAAATTATATAAATTTATTCAATTTACAAAAATACCAAATAAAACATAAAAAATAATTGTTTAAAATTTTATTATAAAATTATTAAAATTAAAAAAACCCATAATTAACATATTTTACAATAATATATAAATAATAATTAATTGATTAATTAAATATAAATATTTTATATTATATAAAAAATTTAACATTATTAAAAAATTAATATACATTTTTTTTAAACATATAATTAATAAATATAAATTATTAAAACAAATTATTTTAAATAAAAACAAATTTTTTATATTTAAATTTTAAATTAATTTAATAAAAAAAATAAATGTTAAATAAAAATTATTTATAATATATCATTTATAATTAAATAAATAAATAAAATGTTTAAATTAAATATTAAAATAATATTTTCATATTTATATTAATAAAATATAAAATAATTAAATAAAATTATTATTATAAATAAAAATTATTTATAATAATTTTATTAATGAAAATATGAAAATATTATTATTTAAAACAAATATTAAATATAATTTCATTATTATAAAATTGATTGATATAACGAATATATTTGTATTAAAAATAAACATTATAATAAAATAAATCATTATTATATAAAAACATTTAATAAATAAATTTAAATTTTTATAAATTAAAATAAAAAAATATAATGATTAATATAAAATTAAAAAATTAATTTTTAAAAAAAAAAAATAAAATTTATTTATTATAATGAAATATTAAAATTAAAAAATTAAATAAAAAATTAAATTATAAAAAATTTAATTTATTTTAAATTAAAAAAATTATTTTAAATATTAATTATAAATTATTATTATTAATAAAAACGAAATTATATTTAATTTTTTATATTTTATTATTAAAATTAATATTAAAAAATATTTTAATTTAAATGATATTAAATATAAAATTAAAATAAAAATATAAAATTAAAAAAATTTTAAATTTTAAATATTTTAAAAATTAAATCAAATATTTAATTAAATAAAAAAATTATTTATTTAAAAAAAATATGTAAAAATTAATTAAATATTTTAAAAATATTTAAAAATTTATTAAAAAATTTCATTAAAAAAATTTTAATTGTTTATAAATAATAAAAAATTTAAATTTAAATTAAAATTATTTTAAAAAATAATAACCTTACCAAAATTGTTTTTAAAAAAATTAAAAAATATAAAAAAATTAATTTTATTTAAAACATTTTAATTTGCATTATTTTTTTTTTTTTCACGATTTAACTTTTTTTCACGTTGAAAAATGCGAAAAATTTTGTTTTTAATTTCCCTTTTTTTTAACCTAAATCTTTTTTAATCAAAAAACGAATTTTAATAAAATTTTTTAATAATAAAATATTTCATTTTTAATTTTATAACGTTTATTTATATAAAATTTAATTTTTTTTTTAATTTATTAAAAAAATTTATTTTTAAAACGTTATAATTAAAACAATTATATTTATAAATATAAATATTATAATTAAATAAATCAAAAATAAAAACATAAAAAAATTTATTAAAATATTTATAATTCAAATAAAAAACAAAAATAATGTTAATTAATTTAATATAAAAAACACGAAATTTTTTATTTTTTTATTAATTAATATGGTTTTTTTATTTTAAAATAAATTTAAATACGTAATTTAATATTTTAATAAATCAATACCGAAAAAATATTTAAAAAAAAAAATCATATTAAAAACGTATTTACCGATAAATTTTTAAAAATAAAAAATTTAAAAAAAAAAATAATATTATAAATTAATAATATAAAAATTATATTTAATATAAAAATAAAAATTTTTAAAAATGTACAATTTTAAAAACGGGTAAATTACAAATAAAATATATTAAAAAATAATGATTTTATTAATTTTAATAATTTTATAAAATTATTAAAATTAATAAAATTATTAAAATTTATGATAATTTTAAAAATAAAAAATAAAAAAAATTTATAATTTATTTAAAATTATTATATATTTAATCATTCATTTACATTTTTTTAATTATTAATTTAAATTTTATATTTAATTTATATAAAAAAAAATTTTAAATTTTTTTAATAAACATTTTTAATGTTTTATTAATATTTAATTTGTATTATTATTATTTATTTAAAATTAAAATTTTAATCATTATATTTTAACGGATTTAAATATAAATTCGTCATAATAATTAATTTAATTTAATTTAATTATAAATATATAAAAAAATTTTTTATTAAATATAAAACATGGATTTTACGTGTTACGTATTATACGAACATATGATTATTATTTTAATATATTTATTAATAATATAATTTTTAAATATATTATTTTTAATTTTTTTTATTTTAATATATAAATAAATAAATATATAAAATTTATTAAAATAAATATTTAAAAATTTTTAAAATAAATAAATAAATAATTAATTAATAAATTTAATAAAAAATTAATTTTTAAAATTATAATTAATAAATTTAATAAAAAAATTAATTTTTAAAATTTTAATATATATAATTAATAAATTTAATAAAAAATTAATTATTATTAAAAAAATTATTTTTATAATAATTATTATTATTAATTTATAAATTTAAATTATAAATTATAATAATTATTATAATAAATTTTTCATATATAATAAACGTAAATATTATAAATTTTTAAATAAAATTTTAAAAATTTTTAAAATAACGAAAATTATTAAATTAATTAAAATTTTTTATAATAATTTAATTATTAAAATAATATATTATAATTTAATTAAATAAAAAATTTTATATAATAATTTAATTATTAAAATAATATATTTTTTAATTAATTATTTAAAATTTATTTTTTTTAAAATCGATTTTAATTAATTTATATTTATTATTAAATAAATAAATATTAATTAATATTAATAAATTAAATTTATACGTATAATTAAAATAAAATAAAATAATAAATAAAATAATAATAATAAAATTAACGATTAATTTTATATATATAATTTATTTAATTTTATTTAATTATAATATATAAAAAAATTTTTTATTAATATATAAAACACGAATTTTACGTATCACGTGTTACGCGAACACGTGATCATTATTTTAACATTAACATAATATCGAATTATATATATTTTCATTTTAAAATTAAATAAAAAATGTAATTATAATATAATATAATATAATATCGTTGTTTAAAATATATTTTCGGCGTTAATTGTGGATTGTGAGAACTTATCCAGCGTTATGTTATGGATTGTGCTTGACGCTACTTATAACCACGGATCCGGGTTGATAGCCTCGTCCACTACTCGTGCAGTTGTTCCAACTCATATACCTGATATTTTCCTGAAGGTTGCGCCGCCGCCCTCTAATATAACTGTTGTGATTAAGTATATCCTCAGTAGCTGCGTTACCATTTTTAATACCAAGATACGTTAAGTGTGATTCGCACAAGTATAACTTCACAGTACGTTCACTACTGTCTACAAACACCAACTTCCTCGTAAGAAGCAAAGTGCGCCCAGATATTAAAACCTTAGTTATCCCATATTAAAATCGATTAGGACTGAATGATCCCCCTTCCCTTCAATCCATATAAATGCACCCTGGTTCCTAATGACGCGGCAATCACAAGTCTAGACATAATTATCATGATATTTCTGAACGCTTCAGTAGCGAGCAAGAAAAAATAGAATGGGGGTATGTAGTCCGACGCCAGGAAAATGCACCCGATGATCCCTCTTTTGGACTTGTCTCCTAACAAACGCCGTTTCCTGATGACAAGACATATAGACAAGTCCGATTTCACGATCGGTTGAAACCCTGCTTCGCCTGTAATGTATTAGCCATCGCTTCCTAGACAAAAATATGGCGCATTTCTCCAGCTTACCTTCATTTGCTCTATTCTTGCCTTGAGTTGACTTGTGACTTCTGCCGCACGCTTCCAACTTTCGGCGCCATTGTTACCAGTCCCTGCAGTTGTCGAACTCGCAGCGGATCCGGTGCTGTGTCCGATTCCCTCGTCTATTGTCGTGCTCCTAAAACCGCGAGCAGGGCTTCCTCTCCCGCTCGATCCACTACCATACCTTAATTCCGGACTTAATTTGCTCCTGGGATAGTTGTGTGGCGCGTCGCCGTTTTCTTTTTCTTCGGAAAATGTGCTGGTGAAACTCATTCTGTTCGTCCTGGCCCCAGCGTAGTTTGCACTATCACGGTAGATACCCATGTCATCAGGAGTAGGACTCGTCATTCTTGGACTTCCTATGCCACTAGAAACGCCTAGCCCCTCGGCCCTACTGAGTGCGCGTTTGAGACGTTCAAGTTCTCGCCGGAGCCTCTCGTTTACTTGTTCGGCAGCTTCTGCATCGCTCCTTGCTCGGACCAATTGAGTCTCCTTAGCCTTGATGCTAAGTACATCTCTCGTGTGGTCCTCAATAAGACCGGCGTTTTGATTTTTGAGCTCTTGGATTTCGGACATGAGCTTGCCTCGGTCATGCCGCATCTCATCTACCAACTTAGTGAGCCTTTCATTTGCCGTGCGTAACTCCTCTAGTTCAGCACGCTCTATAGCTGTAAGTCCACTGGATGGCGGCGGCGAGGGCTCCAAAGGCGCCGCAGCGGGCGCGGCAGGTTTCGCTAGTGACCGTGCTGCGAGACCGCCTCTTCCGAGACCAACTCGGGGTTTTGGCGGTGGTGGCGACGCCGGGGGTTCCTCATCTTCCTCTTCCGGCGGAGGAGCAGCAGCGGCCGGTGCTCTTCGGGGCGATGCGATACCAGGGGCGCCAAGACGTCTCTGCGGTGCTTTCAGTCCGGTTAAGCCAGAAGACTTGGGCATTCCCAGCTTACTACCAGGGGCAGCTCGAGATGCTGGTTGTGCCGCAGGCTCTTGTGCAGGCTGGGGAGGCGCGACCGGTGCAGCCTTTTTGGTTGCCCCGGTAGTCTTCTTAGCACCAACTGCCTTCTTCGGACCACCAGGTGGTCCCCGGGCTGCCGGAGCCGGGGCTGGTTTTGGCTTGTCCTTAGCTTTAACTTCGGCCTTTTCGAAATACTCCTTAATTTTTGTCTTTCGTATATCATCTAGGCCTTCCAGGTGAGGATTCATGGCGCGTTCACCGATAATCTTCATGATTGTACCCAGAACTTCGGCACCACCGGACCTCAGCCCTTCGCTGCTCTCTGCCAATAGCTTCTTCGCAGCTTCCACAATACTAGCAACCTCCTGCTTTGTTGGGGGGTCCCGCGTAGTTCTAAGACAACGGACGAGGAACTTCATGCTCCCCTCCTTTACCTGGGGATTCTTGTGGGAGAGGAAGGAGAGAATCTCTTCTAAACATTCCGACAAGCTTGTTGCTAGAAAGACTTGGTCTAGCGCAGCTCCTAATGCGTCCGCGACGGTTTGCTTCTTTTCCTTCAAACGCTCCATGATGGGTGTCATGACGATCGACCGGTATTTGCCATATCCTTTTCGAAGGCCTTTCGCGAGTACTTCGATACATTGCGCTGCCTGGGTGACAACGGCAATGTTAGCGTCTTTCATGCACTTCGCTAAGCCACGGTTGATCTCGTTGAAGTCGCCATCTTTAATTCTCGGTACGTTGATTACAGCGAAGAGTGCCTCGAGAGCCTCTTTCCGGTCCTTCCACTTGGAAGATGCGAGGTTATCGTGAAAATTAGCTGGAACTTTTGATAAAACATCTTGAGGTTCCGCAAGGTCGAAAGCGTCAACTTCAGCAGGTTCCTCGGCTCCGTCTTCATCCTCTACCTCGTCCTCGGCCCCGGGCGGCGGAGCGCGAGCCAAGGCCTCTTGTTGAGTTCGTAATAGGCGTTCCTGCTTTGGCGCTGGTTCCGCCTTGATCTTTTCAAACTGGGCTTCTAGATCAGACTGCTGTGTCGGTTTTAAGTCACCCCAAAACATAGGCTTCATTGCGTCCCTCAGCCACCGGTAGAATTCGACAGCTAAATTAGTTGCTTCGGCTCGCACATTCTTGTCTGCGTGTCCAAATGCTTTGGGGAGAATTTTGAGCGCTGGTTTTGGGTCGGCTATTTTACAGCCGTAATTGTGGTATATGGTCGTGAGGGCTGCCAAGGCCGCAGCGATGACTTTGGGTTGTTTCGCGGATATAGCTGGAAGAATGTCCTCAATAATGGGACCGGCAGCATCGAGTTCAACGAGAAGCAGGAGGGCTTCGACTGATGCGGCCTTTGTGGCAGGTCTCGTGGACACGAGGCCCTTCTCGACGATAGGAGTAACTACATGACCCCGAGAACGTACACAACATTCCTTACCACCGAATTTAAGGAACGCGCAAAATGCTGCAATGCCGTCGGACTGCGCAGCGACGTTTGAATCTGCGACTGCACCCTTCCATAAACTCGGGTCTTGGTTGAATGGACGAAAAGCGGGATCGTATTCGTCGGGGGTTATTTCAAATTGCTTCGCTGCTTCTTCGTATGCTTGCTTACGGACTTTCCAAACCTGCAAATCAAATATTGTTTTAGCACCAGAGCCACAGAACGGGAGAGTAGGTGGTGACAGTACGAACCTTGTGCACCCATCTCTCCGTTAATGGAAGAGAGCTGTAATCGGGCTCTCCTTCCGCCATATTGCGATCGACCGTCGCTGACGTGGATTTTTGAGCGTTGTGTTTGTTATAATTAGGGGTATTTAGAGTCGACTTTCTTCGGGCGCGACGATGCGATAAAGTCGAAGCTACTCTCTCGATTAGTTTTGGTAGAACTGGCACCTTGGGAAGGCGAAGACGCATTTTGAGTGCAGAGGTTGCGAGAAACGTGACGAGACAAAGAGATTAGAACGGAGTCGAGAAGATCAATGCGTCTTCTTCAGTCTCTTGTTCCCAGTCTCTCGTCCCCCGTGCTCCGTCCCCGGCCCCCCGTTCCTCACCTCAGGCTTGCTGTTCCTCGTAGAAGTTCTTCGCGGAAGCAACTGGTAACAATGACTTTATTGCTTTTTATTATAGTTGACGCGATTGCAAGCTCGTATGGCAATGCAAAAAGGGGTGGGTGAATGTCTCAGATTGAGATGCAGAAAATAGTAGGCTATGTGCCGTGGGCCAGGGGAACAAGAATGACTATGATGAAGGCTGGAGGCAGAAGGCAGAAAGATTAAACGTACATTGTTTTCATGGGATTGGGAAGCTTTTGGGTTAGGCCAAGCGATATATTATGTATCCTCTGTGTTTATGCCTGCCCACGGTTCACCTGGTGGAAACTTTGAAGACTTGGATGGTTTTGCGGGGAGCAATCTTAAAAAAATTGTATCGTATTGTTTTGTTGAGGCAATACACAGTATATCGGATATAGAACACGCATCTGTGACGGTGGCGCTTGCTTTAATTGAAGCTTTACCCTCTTATTCCTTATTGAAAGAGGTAATATTAACAGGATCGCAGCGTGGATTGTTGAACGTTGCTGGGCGCAAAATCGGTGTACATGCGTCTTTGAAGTTGACGATGACGATGGAAGGTTGCTGGGTTGATTTACCGATTTATTATTCTACATTGGATGTATATTCTACTGTACTTACATGTCTTGGGTTATGTACATATGTACAACAATACATGTACCTACCCGGTACTAGGTATGGGGTTGTTCATTGGTGGGATTCCAAAATACACGTAAATACTGGGCTATCAGGCTTAACTTGTTGACGTAGCGCCTGGCCTCCGGGTACTATCAGATTGAGCTAGGGTTGTCATCAGGGAGTCGGGGCAACCGGTACTTGTATTTATTTACCTTAGGTACCTACATACGTGTCGTGTAAGTACCCAATCCAACCCAAGTATTTCATAAACCCTTATCATTAATAGGCAATGAGTAAGTGGTTTTGATGTTGGTATTTATTTGTGTTAAGGCCTAAATGATATAGGAAGTCGTGTTCTTATAATTGAAGTTTCTAGGTTATGTAGGTATGTACGTCAAAACCTTCAATGTAGCAATTGTAAAGTGGATGAATTTGGGTTATGCTGATATCTTTAAACGACTACCTTAGGTTAGTTGCTACTTACGTGCATCGCTGCAGATTTATTTCCAAGTAGGTACCTGTTCGCCAACGCCGTATACCTATGGAGATAACCCTAATTGGCAGGGGCGCTTTGGCTGGACTATTTGCAGAGACTGTGCGGACACGGGTATATCCATGTAGGTAGGTAGCTCAGGTATATGTACATGATGTATGTAAATAGGTACCTGACGTGTGGTGCAGTCCAGATTGAGGGGTGTGGCTTGTGTTCCTCTGTTTCCCCGGAGGTCGGGCAAAAGCCATGTGGCTTCACATGTCTTGTCGGGTCTCCATCTCCAATGGGCATGCTTCCCCTACGTTCCCTACGATGTACCTCATACCCTAGAGGTATTGGTGTTTGTACATTATCCAAAGGTAGTAATGGTACCTAGTTAATGCATTGCCGGAACACATCAAGAAGCAAGTCCAATATCTGGAATTGTTGTCTATCCTCTTTTTTCCCTATCAAAAGATCTTAAAAGCGACAATTCGACGAGCGTAATCTTTTCCCTCTTGACCATTCCGACATGTTGCCCCGAACGTATACGAACGCATCTATTTGATTGAATCTGGATTTCCCTCCTTTTTCGCATCCTTGGCGACAGCTTCAATTATATCCTTTCTCTTCAGCGCAACCCTAAAATTATGATCCAAGCAAATCTCGTCCTATAACTTCCTGTCAAACGATCGAACCGCCCAACAACCTATCGACCTACCTAACTCTACCTCACATACGTCAGCACTTATACCGTCTCTCTTTGTATCTACGCTATACTCTGCCTGGTTGACTTTCCTACTGGTTCTCCCTCGCGGGTTTGCCAGCAGTTCGTCCACTGTTTGGTTCTTGTGTCGTTCCCACTTTGGTACCAAGATTCATTCGATTCGGCCTTGAAGATCTTTCCGACGTCCCTGATCCCGGGTGGCAAGCAGAAACAAGCTTTTCGTGGCACATTATTGCTGTCTGCACTGCTTTGTTCGACCATCTTCTAAGACTGACCCATTGTGCGCCGGCAGCCATTCTCTTTGTTGCGGTCCCGCCCTCTAGAGTGCTGCTTACAGTCCTCTGAGGTTATATTGGCTACCTGCGACCTCTACCTGGTATAGGATCCTCGTACCTCTGCATTATACGTCCATGAGCAGCTCCGTGCGGTGAACAGGACAAGATGAGCCAAATTCTGACCCCACGGCAAGCTGAAGAGCTGTACGTTTACAATCTCGATGCATCCCCCACTACCTGACGAACAATGGGAACATAAACGGAGCTAATTTCTAACACAGGCACAAAGCTATTATTGCGTACTTATCGTCAAACAATCTACCTAACACAGCAGCTGCCCTAAGGGAAGAGCTGGAGCTGGGTGATACGTTCGATGCTGCTACTTCTAAGAAGTATGAGGGGCTCTTAGAAAAGAAATGGACCAGTGTTGTAAGGTTACAGAAAAAGGTATAGAATATGAAGTCACTTGTTAAGTGTTGTTGGACCCTTTACTAACATACGTTGGCGTCAATATTAGATTATGGAACTAGAATCGAAAACGGCGACTCTACAGTCAGAGTTGGATAATGCGACACCTACCTCTCTGTCCAAGCGAAACCAAGACCCCTCTAGTTGGCTACCTCGATCTCCGCCACGTCATACCCTGGAATCTCATAGGGGTCCTATTACTTGCGTCGCCTTTCATCCCGTCTTTTCTTCCTTAGCCACAGGCTCCGAGGACTACACGATAAAAATTTGGGATTGGGAACTAGGCGAGCAGGAGCGCACAATCAAAGGGCATACAAAAGCAGTGTTAGATGTTGATTTTGGTGGTCCTCGGGGAGGGACCCTTCTGGCATCGTGCTCAAGTGACCTAACTATCAAGCTATGGGACCCTTCCGATGAATACAAGAATATTAGAACTCTACCCGGACATGATCATAGCGTTAGCGCCGTTCGCTTTATCCCGTCGGGTGCAGCAGGTGCGCCGAGTTCTAGCAACCTTCTCGTATCTGCTTCTAGGGATAAGACATTACGTTTATGGGACGTAACGACGGGCTATTGCGTTAAAACGATACGAGGGCATGCAGACTGGGTCAGAGACGTCTGCCCATCGCCTGATGGCCGTTTTCTCCTATCTGCCGGCAATGATCAGACTGCTCGCCTCTGGGATATTTCGCTTGCTAATCCTGAAAGTAAACTAACACTCGTTGGTCATGAACATACGGTCGAGTGTTGCACCCTCGCGCCCCCTTCAACTTACCAATATCTTGCGCCACTTGCTGGCCTAAAAAAGCCACCACCGGCATCGAGTACTGCGGAGTTTATGGCGACAGGCTCTCGGGACAAATCAATACGTATCTGGGATGCAAGAGGCAACTGTATCAAGACCCTTCTCGGACACGACAACTGGGTAAGAGCGCTCGTGTTCCACCCAGGTGGGAAATACCTCCTTAGTGTCTCTGACGACAAGACGTTACGATGCTGGGATTTGACCCAGGAGGGGAAAAATGTGAAGACACTCGTTGACGCACATGGTCACTTTGTCTCCTGTTTAAGGTGGGCTCCGGGTATCATACGTGAGCCCGTGACGAACGGTTCAGGCGAAGGGTCAAATGGAACGTCTTTAAACGGCATCACAAAACCTGCTGTCGCTGCCGAAGTTCAAATCCGATGCGTTATCGCAACTGGATGCGTGGACTGTAAGTTAAGGATATTTGCCAACTGAAATCGCAGTCGTGGCATGTGGTAGGACTTGAAAAGATGCCGTCTTTCCAGCGTCACTTTAGCGACCTTGGATTTCCGTTAAAGCTTAGAAGGCTTTTATAGCTGGAGCAACCAGGCCTCGAAGCAAATGGCTGAGGCACTTATGCTCAAATATCGTTGCCGAAGAAGAAATGCAAACCCCCGCAACTGACGCCGTTTGTCCAAGCGGTGCGGGAAGATGTTTAAAAATAAGCTTTAACGCCAAGGATTTGGGAAGTCAAAGGGCGGAGCTGGCGGGTTGGCAGGGAGGGTGAACTTGATGAAGGGAAGGGGTAACGAGATTTGTTGGCGTTGTTAAGTCCAAGGTTGGCGTCATCTTCTGCGGTGCTATTGCATCGTTCAGGCTGATTAATGGTCACGACAACACCAACCTAGATATGGAAGAAAATAGATACCCTATCATTGCATACCAAGAAGAGACTTGAATATACGATCTAGCGCTGAGCTAGTTTGCTCTTATATGTATATCGCCTTCATATATCTACATAGGTAATCTGCGAAGTCACCCGGCAGTATATTACCCGACGTTTAATATATATTCAACTTCTGTGGTTCCTGAAAACTCCTTCTATATAAGGAAGGATGATAGTACGTCCTTACGTCCTTAAGAATGACGTATAAACCATGATTGAATACAGGTAGGCACTTATACCTATTACGACCTTGTGATAGATACTACTTAAGTATAAGCTGAAGCACCATCTAGTAGTACATACGCGATAAGAGCGAACTAGCAATCTAGAAATAAATCTTTCAATATACCTAAGTATGCTATATAGTTAAAGCTACCTACCTAACCGAAGGCAGATCTCGAAATATACACCTAGATACCTTCTGGTGAGAGACATTTTGCAGAGCTCATGAGGGGCACACAGTATATACCGCTGAGCTAAGACACTGTATTTACTTAACCCCGCCTCACTGAGGAATTTAAACTACAGGCTGTGACTCTGGACTTAAACTACCTACTGACTAGGCGTTCGCATATCTGTTTCAACTGGTTGAATACAGTATAAGACCAAGATCTGCTGCGCCACGACGTGCATTTGCTGCAAGTGTTCTATCCAACGTGTACCTACCTAAGGTACCTACCAGTATTATGGAAGCAGGCACGTCTAGCCTTCTCAGTTCAAATCCCCGGCCAAGACCCAAGGAAGCGGGAAATGGCTGACATTTCTTACAACTCACGTAGACTTAAAGGTATAATCCAACCTAGTATATCAACATCTCTAAACTCTATATTTTATCTAAGTAGCCGTATAGCTCAAACTTCTTCTTTATCTTTTTATTATTCTCCAACCTTTCATATTTCTTGAACAAATTCGTGAGTTATCATTCTCTTTCGTCTAGCTACACTCTACACTTCTTAACAAGGTACCTTTTTGCTCACTTCTCCCTCCCCCCGCCGAGCCATTCCCCTTTATTACTTGGACTGCAGAGACGGACTAAGACGGGGTGGGCTCAATAAAGTCGAAATCCAATACTACCTACATATACCTCCTTACCTTATCTAGCTAAACAACAAGCGCCCGAACCCACAATCGCTGCCTGATCCTGTCTCTATTTTCTATTCGCAACCTGTGCCTTGCCTTTAGCATACAGACATCGGAATCTGGATTCACAGTATCTTGCAATTTGGCTTATGTACCTAGGTCTTAAGGGGGTTCCAAGGTGCGAATAAAAAAGTACCGGACCAAAACCCGATTGACCCCATTTCAGTTCGACAAATAGACCGACCGTCGGAAAAATAAAATAATCGAGAAATTTCCTACCTGACCACACGTGGGAAAAGCCCACATTACCTGTGCCCGGTGACGATATTACAATTCATTTCGCCCTTATTTTTCCCCCGCGCGCCACCAAACTTGGATCCGATCCGACCAGACCCGGGTAAAGGACAGGCTTTCGTATGCCGAATCCCACTCCCTACGCCCGCCGTCTATCTCCATTCGTATTTACATCGACACACGTACCTTTACTCTTGCCAGTCCGGTGCCGGTGCAGCCCAGCCGGCGCAGTGACATAGGGCCTTGCCCCATTACGAATCCGACATGTTTTGGAGATTTGGCGGTTACGCCAACATCTCGACTATCGATACCATCCTCGATAAGCCTGATTTCCAACTGGAGGATCTGCTTGACGAGAGCGATCTAATCCAGGAGCTAAAACAGCACAACACTAAACTCATCGAGTATTTACGCGAGCCTAAGGTACTAGAGAAACTCCTTGAATATGTTGTCACACCGAAACTTGAACCTGTAGAAGCCCCCGAAGAAGATACCAATGAAGATGAGAAGAAGGGCAAGTCTAGAGGCTTGTCTTTCGGCCGCCCGCGAGCCTCGTCGAGAACAACTAGTGACGGGGCCGAGGAGGATGAGGCTGAGAAGAAGAGGAACAGATATGCTTATGTTGCTGCCGAGGTTCTCTCTTCCGATAATTGGTCCATCTATGAAGCCTTGATGGAGAGCCAGCAACTACTGCGCAACTTTTGGAATTTTCTCAAAAACCCGTCTCCCTTGGATCCCCTCCAGGCGAGCTATTTTACTAAGGTCAATGAATCCTTGTTCGATAAGAAGACAGAAGAGATGCTGGATCTTTTAAAGTCTCTTGACGATGCGGTCCCCAATATGCTACGTCACGTCGATTGTCCTATGATAATGGATCTGCTACTAAAAATCATTAGTCTCGAGAGGACTGAAAATGGCCAGGGTATAGTTGAGGTGTGTTTAAGATATCCAAAGAGGCCAATCGGTCAGGCAGCCCATGTTGTATTGCTAACGTAACTCCACTGGAATTAGTGGCTCTACGCGAAAGATGTCATGCCAACATTGCTCTCGTTCCTCGGGCCGGAGCATAGTCCTGCTACGCAGACATCTGCCGGTGACTTTATCAAAGCTATCATCACCGTCTCCGCCAATGCTTCGCAGAACGAGCAGGCTTGTATCGGCCCGAACGAGCTTACACGCCAGCTAGTATCTAAGCCTTGCATCGAGAAGCTTATAGGATACATGCTTGGTGGAGGGAACCCTCTCACTGTCGGCGTAGGAATTGTTATCGAGGTCATTCGCAAGAACAACTCCGATTATGATCCGGATGTCGGTCCTGATTCGAATGCCTTGCCCTCCAGTCGCGATCCCATTTATCTCGGTACTCTGCTTCGACTCTTCGCCGATAATGTCCCTGCCTTCATGACTAAGATTCTTAATGCCCCGGCCTCTTCCCAGAGGAAACAGCTAGATTCTACTTTTGGGGAGAAGATCGAGCCTCTTGGTTTTGACCGGTTTAAGACCTGTGAACTCATGGCTGAACTCCTCCATTGCAGCAATATGGCACTCTTGAATGAAGTCGGTTCAGAGCAATTAATTGCTCTCCGAGACGAAGAACGTCAGCGGTTACGAGCAGAGGGCCGACTAGCAAACAATCGTGGCGAGGAGGTGCAATCAACAGAGGATCTGACTATGCGGACGCGTCACTCCTCTCCTGACGATGGCCGCCGCCTGGAGATCACAAACGCTTCGGATGACGACGGATTTGAAGAAGTTACCCCATTAGGCGAGATGACAGAGGATACGTCACATGAATTCGTTAAAGCAGAGGAGGAAATTCCCACCGGACCAGTCTCTTCTTTCCTCGACAGAGAAGATGACGATTTCGTAGAAGAACCTCTTAGTTCTCCAAGATTGAACGTCCAGGATAGTAAACTCAACGAGCAGCAATTCGAAAATCCCGAACTCATGGTTGCGCCCCTTTCTCCCAAGAAGCCGCCAACTACTCAGAGACCAGTGCAAGAAGAGGGTCATAACGATTCAACTGTTGATACACAGACAACCCAAGTAGCCCAATCAGGTACTGGACAGCACCCGATAGAATCAACAGATAAAGAGCGTAAGGGCGATGGGTCTTCTGGGTTAGTAGGCGCCCAAGCATCGGAGTTACAAGGCGCGCCTAAAGAGCCTCCTACGAACGGTCTTGAGAAAACAGAAAGCTCGGCTACCTCAACGGTCGAAGGAGAGAACAAATCGTCCTCATCGCCATCCGCTGAGAAGTCCGTTGCGGGCGATACGTCTACAGAAAGTAAGCCGAGTGAGCCCTCACAACCAGAGTCCAGCAACGCGGGCAGTGTTCCTACCGTTCAGCCAAGTGAATCGATTGGTGCTCAAGCTCATCAGCCCGAGGTCGTTCCACCCGGAAGTGTAGAACAACACCTGGATCCTGTGGTTGGTGATTACCTCAAAATGCAATTTGTGGAGTACCAAGTTGTGCCAACGATACTGGTGAGTGCTCTTTTAAAGAAAAAACTGTTAGCTATCAATTCTGAGAAACTAATTTGAAAATAGTCCTTCTTTTTCACGTATCCCTGGAATAATTTCCTCCATAACGTGGTCTACGATATCGTCCAACAAGTATTTAACGGCCCTACGGAACGGGGCTACAATCCTACTCTAGCAATTTCATTGTTTGAAGCTGCTGATATTACTAACGCTATTATTAACGGTCAAAGATCTAGCGAGCAGTCCCAGGCTCGAAATAAAACCCGGATGGGTTATATGGGCCACCTGACCCTTATTGCTGAAGAGGTTGTTAAATTCACGGAGCGGAACCCGCCAGAGCTCCTCTCAGAGCTTGTCTTAGATCGCGTGATGAGCCAAGATTGGATTAATTACGTTGAGGGTGCGCTCGCGGAGACAAGAGAAAGAGATAATGCTATCCTTGGGGGAGTTAGGCCCGAAGTTGCTATGAACAATAGAACGCAGATGGGTGGAAATAGTCTGGGTGGTATGGGTTTGTCAAGTCTTGGACTTGGCGGTGCGCAGGGTGGTGGCTCCAACGCGCTTGCTGAAGCGGGATTAAACGGCGCTGGGGGCGGTATGGAAATGCAGGATAACGGCAGCGGAAGCAGCATCGGACCTTTTAGTATAAGCTCTGGCTTGCTATCGGGATCCGGGTTCGGCAGTTCGAGTGATGAGGAAGAAGATGACGGCGAGGATAATGAAGAGGATGTTAATAACGAGGTAACATATCCCTGACACCATGCAACTATCTTTGATTTCTGAGGATGCATCTCACATCTACAATTCACATATATACAAATGAATGGAGTCAAATGGATTTACTGATAGCTCAATAGTTTCGCGCGTACACAGATTCACTGAATGCGGCTTCTTCAACATCAATGGACCCCCCTTCTGTCCCTCCTCCACCGCCACCGCCGCCTCCACTGAACATTCCTCCATCACGCGCACGTCTACAACTCGCTGCAAGGCTCGCGTTGCACCAGAAGAATTCAGCCGGATCATCGGCACAGTCAGGAGGAACAGAGGGTAATCAAGAATCCGATGAGACCGTGCCAGATAGAGAATCTGACAGCATCCTCCGCAATCCTTTCGAGGATGATGGAGAGGATGACGTAGATGATGAAAGTGACGACGGCCTTGCCGAAGGCGATAACAACGCGGAGTCTTGGGGTGCGGGGGCATCCAGAGGCAGCTGGTGGCGGGGAGCTTTGAGACGAGGTAAGGAAAAGTTTGGGGATGGTAGGGACGATTCCGACTCGGACAAGGACGAGGCAGCCGGAGGCGAGGATGAGGACGAAGAATTTGGCGATTTCGCAATGCCTGAGGTCGACAAAGACGGAAGCAATGATAAGACCGGAGTAATTGTAAAGCCACTTCCCGTTCATCCGCCGACTCAGAGTCAGAAAGCATCGGCCTTTACTAGCCTCTGGCCGTTCGGGTCAAAAGATAAAGAGAAACAGAAAACCAAAGATAATGAAGCGCCAGCGGAAAACTCGGGCGAGGCTACGGGTGAGATTACGGGCGATGATGGTGAAAAGATCAAGAGTACTCACGAAGCAACTCGGAGAACAAGCATTGAAGACCCTGACGATGAAGAGGTGGTCGTTTAGGACCCGGCGTCCGAAGCGGAAGGGGCTCTTTACGACGGCTTTGTCAATGTTTCTACTGTCTCTCAGACGGATGATGATACCCCGTAATCAATATTGCGAAGGACGATGGTCCAATGAAGACGCGGGCCGTACCTTTACCACGTGAAAAAACATGGGACATGGTAACGAGGATTATCGGGCGCGTTTGTATTATATGTGGTTTTAGAAATGGCTTGTTTGCATGTTTCACGGTTATTCTTTTTTCTTCTCCATCCTGTACAATAACTAAGTCCGGAATGGTATGAGATTATGGATCATGTTCTCTCTTTGATAGGTCTTATCAAAAGTAAACGCATGAAAGCTTGGCTGCCTTAGTTCAAGGATCTCTCGGGTCTCGATTTTGAAAACCCGCGATGACCGGGCCGTTTTGTTAAACCCGGGGCTGAGGGATGGGTAAAAGACCTGTCTTATGATGGCTGTCACATACCTGTGTCACAGAAGTCAAGCTGATGTTGGCTTGGATGGATTCATCAGCACAGACGCGGATGACACGGGCCAAGTAGATCGAGCACGTATGTAGTGTAGTTAAGTACTAACTATTACTAAATTTTATCGATGGAAGAAAACTACCTATATATAAATATAACTACCTGCTACTCGTTATGAGATATCTGTTAAATTTGCGATGGTGGCGCGTGAGCTTGCTCTCTAAGTAATGACTTCATCGTCGTTTTATGAATGCGGCGCGGTACTTAGTAGATGCGCCGATCGTCGGTAGTATTCCAGGTATCCAGAGCTAAAGAATTACTATTACGCGAGGATCGTCGCCTGTCAATGCGCATCTTTTTAAGGATTTATTCTAAGGAAAAGCCACTGCGTCGGCCGATGGAAGGTGATTGGTGACGTGAATGGGAATAGAATCCTTGGAGAGATTCCCGAAGACCCTTCGAAAGCTGAGTTCGGCTGATGTAACTTTTGTAACTTTTAGTTTGTTTTACATGTACCTAGCACTAAAGCCCGTGGCGTACCCGGCAAGCCCAGGTCGATAAGTATAAAGTAATTACCGCGTCTAGAGCCTATCGGGTGCGCTATATCTAAACCCTATGAGGTTTAGATCTGGCGTTCGCGGTTCTTATTTTTAGCTCAGCAAACATATTTTGACATAGGTAACTAAGGTACTTGTACCGATGTATCTATCGACCCGACCTCCGATGGAGCCTCTAGACTTTTATATCTCCAACTGGGAACTCCGGCTTACGCTATCTTCACTACTTCATCCTCTTTTCCAATGTAGTTGTGTATAGAGTACGTCAGCCCCAGCTTTAAACACAAGAGGATCATGAGGTATATAAGTGTATACCTCTCAATTGTCGATCGTTGTTATCCACTCACAACGTGTTGAGGCCCTTGAAGCTGGGATCTTAGGTACCTATCACGACCAAGATGGCCACCCGCAGGAGAATCTGTCGGATTCCGACCCTTGTGTACGGTCCCGTCAGTAAGGGAATCCTATTAACTACCTCATAATTATATCCGCTTAAGACAAACATATCTAAATAGAAAATAAAATGATAATAATATCATGCCCTTCCATTCCCCTGTCTTACCTCTTGAATCTTGTTCCGTTCTTTTTTCCATTCGAATACCATAACATAACACGCTTGCTTTACTATAGCTAGCAGTTACTCTATCTCTAACACACTTCTTCTCTCGCCCCAAAGATGGCGTATCCGGTAGGAGAAAGCTTTCTATATCTGTCGTCAACCGATACTTCGGACGAGCTGTCTGAAAGCCTACCAAGCAGGACGAGTAGCAAGTCCCGTCGCCTGCCGAATAGAGTAAATCGAACACTAAGAAAGAAGAAGCTTTCGATCAACACATCCATTCCTATAAGTCAGCCGGACAATCTGAATAATGCCGGACAGCTTCTAAGGTCTGAAGTGGCAGATGCTCTAGGCATCGACGCGAGGTCTCTTCCTCGGCCGTTTCATGATTTGGCACAGGATTATGACGACTCAAGCTCTGTATATTCCGGCTCGAGCAACACTCAGCAATTTCTAGATGGAGCTAAGCCAACGGGAAGGGAGGATTCTGTGAGCTCGATCTCGGACTACTCGCCCCCAATCGATACGGCCGAATGGACTAAATTGGTAGACGACTTGGTGGAAAAACGCCTTAGTGCTGCTATAACTAATGTCCTCGGAATTGACACTGAAACTCTTCCACCAGATGAGTCATTTCTAGATCTTGGGGGCAACTACCGAAAGGCCAGGGAACTTCGAGCTGAGTGTCTGGATACGGGCCTGGCTATTAATACCAGGGATATCATGAACTGCAAGAATATTGCTGAACTCGAGACACGTGTAACGCCCCTGGTCTCGAATAGGGCCTCGGAAAGCGAGATTCAGCCTACAGTTGTTAGTCCGGTTGAACTAGAGTCGTCAGATGACTCTGTGCCTCCGGCGATTCCACCCAAGGCAGCAGCTAGATATTCTCTCATTCAACCACAACTCAGACATACAGCATCCAGGAGACATTATACTAGAGTTGAGCAAATTCTAAATCAACACGGCGATGTCTCGAAGGCGTCAATACTAAAATCCAAGGCTGGCCCATTTGAAGGCCGACTTGTGGCATTTGCTACCCTGGAAGGCTCTGAAGTGGATGGGCCAAGCGACTGCGAAATTAAACTACAAAGTCTTCCCTATACCGCCAAGCTACCAGCTATCCGAAAAGTGGTTGAGTCCCAGTTACCACCGAGTCTTGTACCCAGCGTCTGGATCGCTCTAGAAAAGATGCCCCTAGATAACGCCGGTAATATTAATCGGAGGAAGTTGCAGACATGGATACAAAATGCTAATGACGAGACATATCACCAAATTATGTTGGTTGACTCGAGGGCAAGTTTGAGGCAGCCCACAAGTGTAATCGAAAAACGCCTCCAGAAGACAGCAAGCAGGGTGCTACATATGGATCCAACCGGTATAGGCATGAATATGTCGTTCGCAAGCCTGGGTGGTGACAAAAGCGCCGCTGCAGAGTTCGCAGCTAAATGCGGATCCCAGGGGATTCGCGTTGATACCGAAGACGTCATGAACGCAAGTTCATTGACTCAACTTGCCGCCCTCGCAAGATCGAGTAGGCTAAACTCACGCAATCCAAGCGAATTACCGGTCGATGCCTTCGAACTTTCGCCTATGCAACGTCTATATTTTCACACTTCTATGGGTGGTGATCCCTATCAGCGAGAATCTAGAAACGGCGATTACAGGTTCAATCAGAGCGTATTGTTTAGACTAAAACGAACCACAAGTATTGAGGATGTGGCGGCTGCGGTAGAGGCTGTGGTTGGCCATCATTCCATGCTAAGATGTCGGTTTCGACGTAACGGAGATTCTTGGTGTCAGTCGATAGAGTCAGACATCTCATCATCTTATCATTTTACCTACCATGCAGTTCTAATGGACGCCGAGGTTGAGGAACTGGTCAGAGCCGCTCATAAGAGGATCAATATTGAGACAGGCCCTATTTTTGCTGCTTACCACTTCAATACCAGAGGCGGCCGTCAAATGCTCTACATGGTCGCCCACCATCTCGTTGTCGATTCAAAGTCGTGGCGTGTCATAGCAGACGACTTGGAAGGGTTACTTACTAAGGGGTGCCTCATCTCCGGACATACGCTCTCCTTTAGGGAATGGACGCTCCACCATAGACATCGCATACGCGAAATGAAACTCTCCCTCGAAGTGCCAGTAGGAAACTACAGATATTGGGGAATTGATCCCGCATCTAACACTTACGGCAATACGCTGGCCACCGGTTTTACACTTAGTGCAGAGATCGCCTCAACCCTCGAAACCAACTGCCAAGCGCTTAAATTAGACCTCGTGGATATTTTTATGGCTGCTCTTATCCTTTCCTTCGCACAAGCGTTCCACGACCGCGCGCCACCCACTTTGTGGAACCAGATAAACGAGAGATCTGTATTTGGAACGGAGCGAAATGTATCGGAAACTGTGGGATGGTTCACCTCGCTATGCCCAGTGGCTGTCCATGTTTCCCCATCGGACGATGTCTCAACTGTACTTAGACGGATTAAAGATTCGGAAGATGCTACTGTTAAAAAAGGGGCCTTGCAGTTTGCCAAGAATCTGATGCACAGCGCCTCCACCCATTCATTCGTTTCGTCCTACTGTCCTCTCGAGCTCATGCTTACATATTCCGGGAAAATACAAAATACAAAAATCCAAGATGCCTTATTAGAACAACTTCCTACGCCGGACAAGGGCCCGGCTTCAAGTGTGCCGGATATTGGAAACGATGTCGGACGGATCGCCATATTCGAGGTTTCAATATCAGTCGAGGAGGGTAAAAGTAGAGTCGAGTTTCTTTATCCCAAGGATTGTGTACATCAGGAGAAGATACACACTTGGGTATATGGTTACGAGAGGACACTCCTTCAAGCTGCACAAGGTTTGCAGCATGAGAACTTAGCGATATCTTCATCTGGCCTTCATCTAAATATTTCCGACGATGAGTTCAATCGACTCAACACGATAATCCTACCACGTCTGAATATAAATGTTTCTAATATCGAGGCCATTTATCCTGCAACGGAAACTCAGCAGGAAATCATTACCAACCAGGCTCTGGTGCCTGGGTGTTCCAAGGCGTTGAAGATTTACGAGCTCGCGACGTCTAATCAGTCCATTGATGCTTCCCGTATCTGCTCTGCTTGGCTTCAAATAACATCAAAACATTCCGCTTTGAGGACTGTCTTCTCTCAGAGCGCCTCTAATGGCCGCTTGTATGACCAGATAGTTTTGAGATCTCATTCACCGACCATGCTCTTCCTTGAAAGCGACAGCGTCGAGGATGCAATAGCATCTATTGACAACCTACCCCCTTTATCACTAAGTGAAGGTGTTGCTTGGCATAGACTTGTCGTATGTCAGGTAGGCTGCAGGATATTCGTAAAGTTTGAGGCTAGCCAGGCAGTATGCGATGTAAGGCCCCCTAAGTTCTTATAACCTTTACCTGTAACTAATTGGGCGTCCAGGTCGTCAGCATGTCTATTCTCTTCAAAGAAATCGAGCAGGCCTACTTGCACGACCGAAACCACTCTAGGACCGAAGCATCATACCCACAATATGCGCGGTATTTAGAAACTGACTCTTCTGGTATTGATTTTTGGAAAAAGCATTTGAAGGGCGTTCAGCCGTGTCAATTCCCGACCCTAGTATCGCAACACCCTATCCCAAACGAGTGGGAAACTACGTCCGTTGACCTTGACACTCCATATGAGAGGCTCGAGGCCTTTGCTGGGGAGCATCGAATAGACCTATCTGTCATACTCCAAGTTGCGTGGGGTTTACTCTTACGGACTTATATCGGCGCAGATAGGGTTTGTTTTGGATGCCGTATTGCTGGCAGAAATTTCCCCGTTGAGGACTTGGAGAACACTATTGGTTCATTTTCAACAATATTGACTTCTAAACTCGAAGTCCCGGCTAAAAGACTCCTTACAGAGCTATTATTCAATGCAGAAAAAGACCGCATACAAGCAGTTGAGCATCAACATGTGCCCATTAACAAAGTTGAACACGGATTACAGATCAAGGGTGTTCGCTTATTCAACACCTACCTCTCGTTGGGTTATGAATCTGTGTCGCACAATTGCTCTACAGATTTAAAATGCCGGCACGTCAAAACTGAGCAAGCTTCGGAGTACGATGTTGGCGTAGATGTGTATTTCCACGACGGGAACATGACAGTTGACATTGGACACCGGATTTTTAACTCCGACCAAGCCATGACTGTCGCTTGCGCTTTTGGGAGAGCTATTGAAACTATCCTTGATTCGCCGACAAGTGCAGTTCAGGAAGTGGATCTGTTCAGTATGCGCGACCATGAACAAATCTTGGCGTGGAATAGCATGCCTCAAGCTGATCTACCCAAGGAAGTTATCCACGACATAATCGCGCGTCAAGCTTCGCTGAATCCGGAAATCCAAGCTATCTGCGCGTGGGACGGGAATTTGTCCTATGGCGATCTTCATGATTCATCTATCGCCCTTGCTAAACACCTCCTCGCTTCTGGCCTGAAGCCACGGATGCCTGTGCCAGTGGCCATTGATAATAGTCGATGGGCTCTGGTGGCCATGCTAGCAGTGCTTCAGTAAGTTTGTGATGCCCTGTACTATTGAATCATGTACTGACTATTTCTAGTACCGGCGCGATTTTGGTGCCTATTGATGTTAAGATCCCCTCAATAATTACTTGGATCATCCGAGAAGTTGATGCTGGTTTCGTCCTAACCTCGGCCGCCGTTCGGGGGTATGCGGATGGTCTCGGGGCAAAGGTCATCGTAGTAGATGAAAACGCCATTTTGGCCATGGCGGCGCAGGCTGTCAATATAGAACTTCCATCTCCTGCTCCCTACGAAATAGCTTGTATTCTTTTCAGCCCCGGGGCTACTGGGGCCTACAAAGCGATCTCATACAGCCATGGCTCCTTGGCAGCGGCATGTGTCGGACAGGGCTCTGCGCTATTCATCAACCCCTCCAGCAGAGTCATGCAGCTCTCTTCATATAACGTCGACGTCGCGCTTTCGGAAATATTCACCACATTGGTTAACGGCGGCTGTGTCTGTATCCCTTCAGCCTCGGAGAGGATTTCTGACTTCTCCAGAGCTGCTAGACGTATGCATGTTAACTGGACATATTTGACGCCGACGTTATCGAGGAAATTGGATCCAGAAGGCCTACCAGACCTTGCCATTGTTTGTTTCCGCGCGCGGCATCTCGATGATGATGTTTACGCACCATGGATTGGTAAGGTCAAAGTGCTATTGGCGTATGGTTCACCTGAAGCTGGTCCCCTTGCAGTTTCTGCTACCGAGATTACTGGTTCGAGTACATCGCAATGCTTTGACAATCCCTTCTACGGTAATTTTTGGATAGTGAGTCCAGAAGACAGTAACCGACTCATGCCGGTAGGAGCACTTGGCGAGCTAGTAATAGGGGGACCAACACTTGCTAGCGGTCTGGATATTCATCAATCGAACACCAGGACCCGAGTTAAAAAGAGTTCAGCTTGTGCGATGTCGCTACTAGAAAAATCAGGTAATCGCCTACTCAAGACCGGAGAGTACGCCCGTTATCTCGAAGATGGGAGGATCCTGTTTGCCGCAGACAATAGCGGAGATGCGAAAATAGGCGGTCGAAAATTCCGCCTTTCGGATGTCGAGTCAAAACTTCGACAATGCCTTGGCCGACGTGTCGATGTAGTGGTTGAGACGATAGCCTTCAACGAGCCAAACTCGGATCCAATCCTAGCTGCCTTTATAGACTTCGGAGAGAATATCTTAAAGAGAGGTGAAGAGTTGTCAAATCTCAGTTGCGCTACAAAAGAGAGATTATACCTTTGTAAAAAGATGGCCAACATGGCTCTCCGAGAGACGCTACCCAGTTATATGGTACCCTCAGCGTATATACCTGTTAAGCGCATGCCTCTAACACCGGCCTTGGAGGTCAACAGGGTAGAACTCCAACGAATGATTGCGGGTTCATCCAGAAAACAACTTATTGGGCTCGCGGAGGTTTCAAATCCGCAAGAACTTCAAAACACTAGCTTCAAACCCCTCCCTTTAACTGAAGTCGAACATCGAATGCGGGCTATATGGGCACAGGTTCTCGGCATTGAAGAAGGTTCAATTACGGCTAGCGACGGATTTCTGGCTTTGGGCGGTGACGCCGTCTCTGCCTATGAATTAATCAAGGAATGCAAACAGCGTGGCATTAGTCTTAACATCGGAGATATCCTTCGGAATATCACTCTGGCTGAGATAAGTAAGGGAGCCGTGACTATGGAGGTATATCCTACAGTCATTCAAGAGCTCGTTGAACCGACACAGCCAAAATATCCAAACTCGCCAACTAGCAAAGAAATCGTGTCACGTCTTGGATTCGATAACGGCCTAATTGAGGATATGACCGAGACATCATCATTACAAGCGATGTTCGTTGAGTCTGAGATGATACAGAGCGGCGGAATTGTCGATTACTTGGAGATCAACATCAACGGGTCTCTAGACTGGCATAAGCTTCACAATGCGTGCTTTATGTTGATCGATGCTCATCCCATTCTTCGGACGGCCTTCATCAGTCATAATCAACAACTCTATCAAGCCGTCTTTCGGTCGCATCGCCCAGAGTTTCTAAAGTACCAGTGCCAAAGCTGGAGACTTGGCAACCTAACGACAAAGCTCATTAAGAGGGAGCGAGCGAAACCGATCGATTTCCATCAACCCATCACCAAGTTCTCTTACCTCGACGCCGGAAGGAGTTCTGTGCTCATCATACGACTTAGCAGGGCCCAATATGATGAGATTTCGATCCCTGTGCTTCTCGGCGACTTAACCCGGTTTTACAATCACAACGACCAGCTTGTCAAACGCCCCGGCTTCTGTGATGTAGTTAGAACTACTCGTCGCACACGCTCGAAAGACACTGCCGAATACTGGCGTACTTTGCTTGAAGGTGCAACAGTCACCCAAATAATAGCACAGCCTTCCCTCACGAAAGTCGGTTTGAACTACACGACTATTCACCGCCAGATCCGCGCTGGAGCACTGCATAACTTGGGTATATCATTTGAAACGATAATTAAGGGCGCCTGGTCAGTTGTCCTTGCGAACCTGTCAGGTACCAATGACATTGTTTTTGGTCAGCTTCTGGACGGAAGAGACTTGAGCCTTCCAAACAATCAGAATATATCGGACGTTGTTGGCCCCTTGGGCAATATTTTGCCCATTCGTACAAGGTTGCCAGATATCCCAATCACTCCATATGAGTATTTCCGATGTGTTCAGAGCCAACACGTTGATAGCATATCACAAAACATGCAACTCTTTGATATTATAGAAAAGGCCACTCCCTGGCCATCTTGGACACGATTCAGCACCATCATCCACCATCAGAACCACGCCAGGGATACCGCGAAGGTTGAGCTTAGTTTCGGAAACGCCTCATGTAAAACAAATTGCAAAGAGCGAACCTATCCTCCATCCGACATATTTGTTGAATCATGCATGTCAGGATCCTCTGACGTCAATCTATCCCTTACATTCAGTGAGAAAATAAGCCTTTCCTTCGCAGATGATATCTCGAATATGTTTTGTTCGGTCATCGGGCTTCTCACATCTACTTTCGTGATGGAGCCGCTATATCTGAAAGGACTTGGTGACGATAGTTCAACGTCGAGGATTCCATTGCCAGCACCCAAACGAGACGCTGAGATGCCAGCAACTGTTGAGTCAGTCGAGCCCGACCTTGCTCGTTCCGTCCACGACATAATATCATCTGCGTGGGACACAATTCTTGAGGCTTATACACTCAAGGTACCTGATATACGCTCAGTTCCCTTCTACGAGATTTGGGGTTCACTCATCCCAGCCGCTGAGCTCGCTAAATACTACACCGATAACGTACCTTCTTCTCTTGGTGTAGAACAAATAAGTTTCACTGCGGAAGAGATCATTGATAACCCTACAATGATGCAACAATACGAGCTAATCATCGCGAAACAACAAGCGCCACACCCCAGACGCAGCAGAAACACCATGTTGGTTCGCACACAGTCAGTTCTAGGCAGAAGCATACGCAGGCTGCCTCGGGTGAGCGCTTCACCCAATGTTACTTCCCCGAGGGGTAATCATAGGTCCACGGGTAGTAACACTTCCATGGAGTCCATGACGACGGGATATAGTCACAGCGACGATGATGAACTAAAAGTGCATGATATCGCACTGAACCGCTCTGCTCGGGAGGCGAGGAAGATCATCCTAGAGAGGAAGCACTCCAAGGCAACGAAGAAGGGACCGTCCCTCCTTGGGAAGATGTTGCCTACAATTCCAAGCTAGATACTTACTTTTTCTTTGTATGGGAGACGTGGAATCTATTCAGTTTTATCTAAGGCGTACCTGTTATAGGATATTATAAGGTCACTCATCGTTATAGCGGGCGTTTGGGTTCTGGGACATAGCTGCTACTTAACGAGAGCAATATCTTTGGTGGTTAGAGTGTTCAAGATACCAATCAAATTCCTTTGTTATTTTACACAAATATTGAATTAATGCCTATTAAAGTGGATAACGTAGCTTCTGCCAATGTAAATGATTAAAATAAATCTACATTTCCATTCACTTCCTCTAAAATACCGTTCACAAGTGTCTCCTCCTAGCATTTCTTCAAGGGGCCGTATCATATTTTCTATCTAACCTTCCTTTACCAAAACCTTTCAGCTGTCCTTGTGTCCGGGTTTCCGGAAATCACCTTATATCCAGTTAAGTTGGTACCTACCAGAAATCTTGCCTTACATATCTCCCATCGACATACTTAAAATATACCGGGACCTGTTTGTATATCATTTGCTGACATATTTCTTCAGCCCTCCTGGCTTCCTTGCAGGTACTACAAGTGTCATAATTCAAGACGACGTCACGCAGCTGTCTAACGTTCTGACAAGTCCCCTTGGCGGCTTTAGAGCACGACCTGAAAACTACTCGGTAGCTATACTCATTTTGGCATTCGTAGCAGTGGTACCATTCTAGATGCCTTACGCACATTTTAAGGAGCCTAGAGAGCTTTGTGATGGGTCACTTTGGCTGGTGTTGTGATGGAAAGTAAGGAGGTGCTGTTGGCCGACGATGGGATATAGGTTGTGGTAGGTATATTTCTTATTGCCGCCTTAGGTATTATTTCTTAGAGGAGTGGTAGGGTGTTATAACATGTTAAGGCCCTTTCTACGACACCATCTTTGTGATGTATCATCCTGGGCCGCGATGAAAGATGTTGGAGGTGTTCACGTTTCAATCGTTTTATTCTTTGTCTTTCGATACAATGGCTATTCATGGCTGTATATACCCAGTTAGGTATCCAAGGGTTTAATATCCAGGAATAGCTAGTGAGTCGGAAGCTATAGGCTTTCGTAGTTAGTTTGAAACCCTTCAGTGTGCATCTAGACGCTGCTTCCTCTTCTTAACCTCTTAACACACTAAATGTCACCCGCCTTATATATCTCATTGCTAGTGCATATTTAGTACTCAATACCTCTTTTAAAGGGAAAGGCAAGTAACAGAAGTAAAGAAACATGAGTGGTTAAGGGATGACTCGGAAAACCAAGGACGACATGGTGTGTTGCGGCTCCAAGTATCTCCTACGACTAGTCTGACCCTATGCCTTGATATACCTAACGCTTCATGGGTTTGTCTTGCCTATATTCTCTATGAATGTGTCAGTAGTCTCACTTTTCTTTACAAAATGTTCGCACCGGGGCGTCTACGTTGGGATTCCCTTTGTTTATGAATAACATGGACCATCTATTATGCACGCAAACAATAGTCCTTTGTTAAGTGATTGACACTTTTGCATCGTGGTTTGGCCAACTAATATGGTTCCTAAGACAACGACAGAGTATTCAGAGACTCAGAAGTTAGGATATCCGTGCAGACACCCAGTTCCCAATCCCCCCCCCCAAAAAAAAAATACCTAATGATAATAAACACCTGGGGAAGAAATACGAAGATTCTTTATACCAAGACATCCATTCAACCCATTTTCACTACCCGGAGTAGTCTCCTGATTTGGGAATCACAATGTCTCTCCCTAAACCCAAACCCAAACCCTCCTACAGCCGACATCCCGAACTACCATCACTAGCAGAGAAGGAGACAGAAGAAGAAACCATCGACAATAACCAGGACTGGCTCATCGGTGCGAAAGAGAGCATCCAGCGGGACCTCGAGGCGTCCAAGAAGGAACTAGAACTCGTTAGAGATCTGCTCGGCGAGTTAGACGATGGCGTCGATATACAGAAACTCGACCGCAAAGCGAGAGACCGGCTGTTTTCCCTGAGAGCGTGTCAGGAGTATTGCGGCTCGCGATCGTGTATGCTTGAAGAACGGCTGCGGCAGATAGATCTTTGGTCAGATGATGCGCGCATGGGTCGGAGTATTCCTCATAGCATGCCAGATGAGTATGTCGTATCTATTCCGGGGAGTCCCCTTCGCGTTTTATATAGTTTTACCTTTCATGTTTCGATATATATATATATATATGTATATGCATATATGTCTCTGCTAACGTTATGCATATAGATGGGCCACGGTTGATATGGAATGGAGACAATGGTTGAGCGAACAAGTGGTTTCACGAGATAGAGTCTCTGGCCAGAGAGACGCGGTAGAATCTTGGGGACCCCTTATTCCCATACTCGCAGCCTACATCGAGTAGAACGCCTCGTGCAAACGATAGGGTTTACCAAGGTACCACAGAGAGCATTGACGCTGACTACAAGATAGCTTATATCTTGAGAAATCCAAAAATTAGGAAATTTGGAAGGGGTAAGATACTGTCAAAAACCCCGTCTAATTCAAAAGATGTTCTAATTATGTGAAAGACTCGACAGCTATAGGTCGTAATGTGTTATGAAAGAGGTTGGCGCACCCGTGGGAGGTCGGGGAGGAAGACGCGGTATTGATTACCATGTACATACCTAGATAGCACTACGGCCAACAATGAATTTTCTTCATTTCCATATTGCAGCTTTCTTTGATTCGTAGTCCACTGTGGCTTGCAGAACAGATAAGTTTACTTGAACGTCTTCTGTCTCGTTAGTTTAACTAGTACCCCGCGCTATGTTCGCCCCCTTCATCAGCTTATGAGATGCTCTGTAGCCTTCCTTGACTAGAAGGATTTTGAAAGGAATCATCCCATTCAGGACTTCCCCGGTGGCGGTTGATTTGCTGCGACTGTCGCGTGATCGTGAATGAACGGCAAATCTTGATCGTTCAAAAGGCGGCTGAGTGGCTTTCAACCTTATTGAAATGCTTGGGAGTATATATTCCGAAAATTGCTTGGAATGAGGCTCTTACGAGTCAGAGATAGTCTAGAACCGTGGGTATATTGGCCTATTGGTCTGTTATTATGATGTCTGCCCGATGTTTGTCGCTTACGCTATTACAGGTTTGCATTCATCCACTTGCAGGTACCGTAACTCAAATACTGCACTACCCTTATGTCAGTAGCAAGACCCCGGCTTTTCAGCTCCCTGGGGATACGTACATCTTCATGGACAATACGGTGGATCGATGTAATATGTCATATGCGCGTAACCTATATCCTTGGCACCGGTGCTTGGGTAGTATGTAGTTGTAATTATGTATATCTTCTCCGCAATCCTCCACATTCCACTCAAGCTTTATCCGTTAGTGACGGCCAATAAATATCATTTCTGTTACGTACAAGAAATGGCGGAATGCAAATATCCGACCAATACAAGCGTAGGTGGTAATCTGGTTTCCCTTTGCTTGGATCCTTTTTCCCTTTGCCTCTTCCCCCGATAGGATTTATCCCGGTAAAGGCCCACTGACTGGGAACCCCCCCTTCCTCTCGAACACTACCTACCTACATATTCCTTGCTCCATATCAAGGAATACGTGGTACAAGCGCACGTTAGAAGATGGTTGTTTACCAGGGGGGCAATTAAGGGTCGTCTAACCCCGCGAGCCACACCGAACCCTTTTTAGGGCATGCTCCCGCAACATCGGGCTCCAGACAGTTCAGATTGACCAGATTCATCGCAAACAGCACATGGGAGAAGCTTTGTTTGAGCACAACTTAATTCGGACCTGACCGAGGCAAGTGAATGTACTTATACCATATGGCGCTTCCGAAAAGTCGTGTGAAATTGATAAGGCATCTTATAATTTTCCGAGAGGATTCTTTTCGTATTGGAACAGGAGGGTCGTGAGGGGATTTGGGGGAAGTAAAGGTTTGCTTGTCTAATCCTCGAAATTGGCAGGATTGGGGATAAGAGGTATGGCTAGGTACCTCCGTATAATAACTTATTGGGGATAAGGCATGGTGAGCACACAGCTGGGTCGGAAACGTGGACTGCAAACGTACCACGTAAGAATTTGGGTAGTGGTTGAAGAAGGGGATTATCTGGAGATTTTAGTGGACTGGCGGCATACTGGCGCGTGGCCGATCCAGTCTGAATGGCATCTCGTGAGATTGGCGAACAGAATTATGACTAAAGTCTTTTGTAGACGAATTGTTCTGGAACAATACTATAATACTACGTTACTACCTAGCACGTAGTACTATTCAGTGCTATGTGATGCTATGTAATACTATGTATATATGTGGTAGCATTGCTATTGTTTAGTCGCTTACCTTAGATAGGTTGTTCTGCTGTCTGCTAGTCCTACACGGACGAGTTTCCGTATGAGCCAACCCGTGCGTACGCCTCTCAGCTGTCGAGTGTCTCCCTATTAGGATTAGACGGGATGGAGTGTAGTAATATACCAGTACACATATGTAATTCGGTAATGCGGTATTCCGGAGGAAGAGGCACGTTTCTGGATAAGAGTGGCGAAAATCTAAGACCTTTATACGCAACATTAAGTAAGGTCGGGTAGTGATAGCCTTTGAACCGTACGAGACTAATACATTCGGCCGTCGTCACATGTGCGGAGTAGGCGAATTCTTCCAGAAGCGTTCTGCGTTGTACATATCGCGTCTGCCTTGTCGGATCAAGAGTTCTCTTATTATAGCTCCATGAACTAATGCATGTGTTTGTCCAGATTAGACTATATCTAAGAGGTGTGTTCAATATCATCTATACTATGTTAGGTAATTAAGAAACCCCTTTTACCTGTGGCCGTCGGGTTCAGTATTTGAACGTATCTCGAAAGGATCTGGAGTCCGATTCAGCGCTCTGCAGGAGAGCTGTAAGCCCTGATCAGCATTCGGACAGACGCGAAACATGATTGGAGAAATCCGCAGCGCAGAGTTACTCCAACCATGGTCCCCGGATACGCCCATAGTCTTGGGTCGAGTCATTTCCTTTCTCATTCGCTCTCTGCTATGCATTTCAATGCCCAATTGGAAGTGTCAGTAGACATGACATGGCGGATTTGAAGAACTATTATTTTATGACCCTGGGACTCTTTTCTTTATTGTTGCAATTGTGTCTCACTTCTCCCTTTTGCTTTCTTTCTTTCTCTGACCGAGCCTTATGATGCGCATACCTTACGAGGGTTCTTCATCAATATATCTAACACGAATTAGATGTATGTAGATGCTGACCTTAACGACCTAGGTGGGCTGGGATAGGCTGCTTCTTTACTAGCATTATCGGAGCCTAGGCTATACCAAGAGCCTGGGCGCCGGAAAAGTCACCGCATACCGCATGTTACAAGCGTCTTATACGATTAATTCGATACCAGGAAAAGAAGGTCAGGCTTCTGTCGCTGGGGCTGTGAAACAGCGACAGTAGGACAGCCTATCTACCTACACTACATACGCCCCTATCCAGATAGCATCGTTATCTTTATTAGTTTGCCTGCTGATGCCCGCCATGTGATATGCATCGGACTGGTTGTGTACCTACCTACACAAGTAGACAGGCTATCTATCATATCTGTAAGCTTTAGCTTCTGATGGTCAGCGGAATTTCATCCTCGTTCTCATCCTCATCCTCATCCCACCTCATAAATCGCCTCTCAGGCTCGGTCAATATCAACATACTAGGTAACACACACAATAAGATATGGTGCGGCACAGCGCAGGTTTGGGAAATGGATTAGTTCTTGGTCTTTTCGTCTCAGCCAACCAGAGTGTTGATGATTTCGTTTCTTATCTGCACGAACTCGGAGCAGACCCTCACCAGCCTCACTAGGTACCTCGGTAGCTCGCTTCTATTGCTTAAGGACTTGCGGACGTTTGATAAACTCAAATTGCTAGACGAGATTGGGCGTAGCGCATCGTTTAGAGTAGTCGTACATTATTCCCTGTTCCCCAGAACTTTAGATAAACATGCCGCCTGTCTGCCAAGCTAACGTAAAATATACCGTGCTAGCCGTGCTGACCGCGCTGACCGTGGCAAGCTAGAACCAGGCTTAGATTAGGCTAGGGGGTGATTCGGCCACGATCGAGTCCTTGGCAACCTGGAGAAACGCTCGAGCTATCGTGAATGAGGAAGCTCCACTGCCAAAGCCAAAGGTTAAGCATAGCGCTAATGCTATCATAGTATAATACTATGGTAAGTCTAGAAGCTAAACGTCGGTGAGCATTCACAACAATGATTTAATAATAATATCGCGGTCTTTTTTGGAATTATCGTAGAGGGTCGTTCGACGGTCAGCTACTTTGACCAAATCTGAGCTGAAATCCGATGCTTCAATGCTCTAAAAGATCACTGGCCAATATATCTAACCACCTAAGAATCCTTTTCGGGCCGGAGGCAAGGGATATTGAGACTTTGGACAGGGGGAGAAATGCTGGAGGAGCTGATAACGAAGATAAGGTCGAGTTAACTGGGGGAGGGAGGAAAAAAAATAACAACGTTCCCCTCACAGTTTCTAATTATCTCTCCTTTTGTTTCACTAATCGTCATAACCAAGTTTATTCAAAAGTACCTAAACGCTTCTGGGCGGAACTCATGGATCGTCATACTCTAATACCTATTATCTAACCTATGTCAGGTAAAGTATATACACTACGTTTATTCTTCTTTTCTTTTTTTATACGTATGTACGTAGATCGGTATGTAGGGTAGGCAAGTATCTACATGTATGTTACAGCAAGACACCTGGGTAAGTAAGTACCTAACGTAATGACCGCGACCGTATTTACCCCAGCTCTCTTCTTTAGGGTGTGTGTGTGTGTGGTCATGGCGAATTTGGTTAACTGGGTTCTGGTGGCCAAGATAGATGCTAGGCATCACGCGAGTCGTCAGATTGCTCCCACCAAACAGTATTTCGTGGTCTGGATTCTGATTAGACCCAACGGACGTCTAGGCTTATTCGAGAGGATACCCTAGATCTAGGTTATCGAGCCTAATTCCTTCTTAGCTACATAGTACTACAGGTATGTATATGAAATAGCTACCTGTTATATATTCCTGCACATTAGGTCTCGTATACGAATCGATATTGGTAGGTAAGGTATATTTATTTATTTGTTTATATCATCTGTCTTCTATCTGATAAGTATTATTACTTCCTTAATTACTTGCCTACCTCGGTAACTCCCCATCTCCCTTCTCTCATGCGTTTATCTCTCTGCCATGAATAAAGTTCCTTGCAAGATAGGTATGTAATCTTTTTGGCCTCTTGGCTACCAAAAAGCTTGCCAAGGGGCCCCCCGTCCCCTCCCACCCATTCTACACGTACACTAACCAACGTTTAGATCCACCGGTCCTATCAAGATCCTTGTCGGACTAAAATGTAGACTGTAGGATGTAGAATATAGAACAAAGAGAGTATAGTATGTACTTCTATACCAACGGGTACATGACATACTAGGCTCTGCCATCCAGCACCCGACAATATGTATAATAAATAAATCCCCCGGGCAGCGCACTCGTCGGTTTACTTACTGTAACATTACCTCGCTCCTTTCACCTCTCTCTGTACCTCAGACTCCTGTGTATCTAGCAGGTGGCCTTCGGCCTGACTAGATAGTATATTGTCGCATTCCTTGCCGTTTGCCAATCACCAGGATAGAATTACTATTCTTCTCTTTCTCCTCCTGCTACCCTTCTCTTATCCTTTTTTCCTTTTTATTCCATTTTCTTATCTTGTAACATAAGGTACCTAGCTACTGGGATCATTTCGACGGCTTCTTTGTCCCGCCTCTGGTAACTAATCCAACCCGTCCGAAATGGTATCCTCTGAGCCTGCCGCCAGCAGTGGCAGCAAAGATGAGAAGGATGTCGGCCTCCCGAGCTACTCGAGCCCGAGCATCACTGGGGAAGAGGGCGCGCAGAGATCTGAAAACTGGGCGACGCGAAATGGTCTGAATTTCGACTCCTTCAAGAAACGTGACTATGGCACCGGTATTGTTGAGCTCGACCGGAGCATGAAACCGAGACATTTGCACATGATTGCTATCGGAGGTTCAATTGGTGCTGGTTTCTTCGTCGGCTCGGGTAGCGCTTTAGCTACAGGTGTAAGTTATCAAAAACCTCACGTCTTATACTATTTTTTAATCTGACCGCATTGATTAACAGGGTCCCGCTACTCTACTGATCGATTTCTTCATCATTGGTGTGATGATGTTCAATGTCGGTATGTAAACATCCACTAGGCATTGATTGATTCGTATGCCTTCGTCTAAGCAGTTCAAATTTTAACGCAATATGTCATAGTCTACGCTCTTGGTGAACTGGCTGTTATGTTTCCTATCTCTGGTGGTTTCTACACGTATGCGACTCGCTTCATTGACCCTTCCTGGGGTTTCGCCATGGGATGGAATTACGTCTTACAATGGGCTGTCGTCGTCCCGCTGGAACTCACTGTGTGCTCCATCTCGATTTCGTATTGGAACCAGGAAATTAGTCCTGGTGTTTGGATTACCATCTTTTACGTCTTCCTGATTATCGTCAACATTTTCGGAACCCTGGGTTACGCCGAGGAAGAGTTTTGGGCTTCCCTTTTGAAGCTTACTGCTACCGTCGTCTTCATGTTCATTTCGCTCGTTTGCGTTCTTGGAGGTGCCCCCGAGGGAAGCCGATATGATCAGTACTATGGTGCACGTCTCTGGTATGATCCCGGCGCATTCCGACATGGTTTCCGTGGCTTCTGCGCTGTATTCGTCACGGCCGCCTTCTCGTTCAGCGGAACTGAGCTGGTTGGTCTCGCTGCTGCTGAATCGCGCAATCCTTCCAAGGCCCTTCCCAGCGCTATTAAACAAGTCTTCTGGCGTATCACTCTGTAAGTTGAGCAGTTCATAACTGCCCCATCCTTGTAGTTTTAGTATTTTCTAACATTGGTTACAGTTTCTACATCCTTGGTCTTACTTTTGTTGGCCTACTAATTCCTAGCGATGACCCCCATCTACTTAACGCGGGTTCCAACGATGTTACGGCGTCACCTTTCGTGCTTGTTGGACAGTATGCGAACTTGAATGGATTTAACCACTTCATGAACTTCATTATCTTGGTTTCGGTCATTTCTATTGGTGTATCTGGTGTCTATGGTGGAAGTCGTACTCTAACGGCCCTTGCTCAGCAAGGATATGCCCCCAAGATTTTCACATACGTTGACCGTGGTGGCCGTCCTACATTCTCTGTGGGTATTCTTCTCGCTTTCGGTCTCCTGGCATATATCAACTTGGCTGCCGCCGGTCCCGATGTCTTCGCTTGGCTACAGGCTTTGTCTGGTCTTGCTGCCCTCTTTACTTGGGGTTCCATCTGCCTGGCCCATATCCGATTCCGCAAGGCTTGGGCATACCACGGCCACACTCTAGATGAAATTCCATTCAAGGCGATTGGCGGTGTCTGGGGATCATGGATCGGGTTCATCCTAGTCGTTCTAGTCTTGATTGCTCAGGTGGGTACATCCTTCTATACACAGCGTGAATACTTTGCTAACCCATCTATTAGTTCTACGTCGCCATCTGCCCTCCTGAGGGTGGAATCAACGATGCTGCTGGATTCTTCCAGGCATATCTCGCCCTTCCCGTCGTGATGTTATTCTGGATTATTGGCTATCTATGGAAGCGTACTGGTTGGTTACGCACCCACCAGATTGACGTTGATACCGGACGACGAGAGGTTGACTGGGTCGAAATCAACGCGTATCGCGAAAAGCTTGCCGCAATGCCTGCTTGGAGGCGTTTGTTGAACATGTTGTTTTAGGTGTATTTTCGCCAGACGTGGGTCGGGTTTATTAACCCGTGTATAAAGAGATGTAAAATCGAGGAATTTCGCATGACGAATTAGATTCTGTCGAGTTCTAAGAATAATAAAGATACCAATGCGAGTCATATTGAGGTTCTATGAGAACAATTTGAGTGCAAGGTTACATGGACCAACTTATCAAGTTGCGTATCCAGCCTAATCCATGGGAGGAACCATAAAATAATCCAGTTGAATCGCATTCCCGCTTCGTTATTTGGACCATCAATACCTGATAATTAGATTATCAAGTCGCGTATCATTATAGCATATACGCTTGTTAATGCAACGTACGTCATTCTTAACTACGAGGGCAATTTCTAGTGTTTACGAGTAGACTGTATCCAATCTAATGGTATTACACTTGATTCATCTAGGCCGCTGCTTATCAATATCAATCAATATTTCATGTAATGACATATACTCAGATGTTCTCTGCGTGACAAGATACCTGGGAACAGAAAATCAAGGCCTTCGTAACGAGGCAAGTCGGTTGTTACGTTACGATGTAGGGACTGTCTTGGAAATATTCTTGTTGATGAAGCGAAGGTTAAAAAACGAACACCGACGCTCATTGCTCCCTACATATTATCCGGAAGAAATCTTAGGCCACCGTAAGACGTTTAAATGATGTAAAAATTGGTAGACTTACTCGAGTAATTCATCAAGAACTAGAGGCTAATTATCTAGGTACCCAGAGGCCGGTGAGGCAACTAAGTAACGGTTTATTGAACTCTTCACTTTGGTGTTTTCCCTCTTATAATAACATCTTCCATGATGAGAGACATCTCAGCTACTCTTTTCGGAGACCGCTTGTAACCCCTTTTATGCATAGTCTAATGACTGCGTCCGGGGGTTGAAAAACTCCCGAGACAGATCTCAAGTCTCCGGGCTCCTATCGAGATCTGTAGCAGGATTAACGAGTAGGTATATGGTAGTTATGTTATTAAAAGAGGGCTCAGTTCCTCAAGGTCTCTTGGTTAGAAGTCTGTATCCTCCGCCGGCGTCCTGACCTGTCTGGGTTCCCAACCGGTCCTGGTAATTTAGCTTTCGCCGTCTTGTTTCCTTACTACCTACCTCTTTACTAGATAAAGTCCTACTATTACATTCTATAGGAAGCTACGTGTCCTCTGCTCGCATGTTCTTGTTTTATGATTTGTTTTCTGGAACTCTTGAACCTGCTCAGTCCGCTAATGTGTATGGTCGGGTACGAAAGCTGTAGGTCTCATAAACGACATCTGAAGGTCCCAAGGCGCAATATTTAGTGACACCTGCCTTTTTAATTATCTGCCCTATCATAGCAGTTATCATGGTAGACTCCAGGGTTCCGTGAGTTAAGGTAAAACCTAACTGGTTAACAGCTCCAAGGGACGCAAAGATACCTAGCACTTATACGCCCCGCCGGCCCGGTGGGAGAGCGTATCCTGACTATTATTATACTCATATTTACGACTATGCACGCGATCTGGTGGTGTAGTGAATTAATCATAGCCTCCCTTGCTCGATATTGTGCTCCATAAAGTACTTACGGTATGTAAATCACTGACTACATACTCTCAGAGGAATTGTAAGAGGAATATTCAGGTCATCCCACATTAGCAATTTTGTATATTAATGCGTGCTAATGCTACTTAAGGTGTATTAGGACTGACTTCGAAATGTAGTATTATAAACTCATTTGTAGGCCTTGGTAGACTACAAGCCGTTTATATAGGCCGGGCTCCGCGTTAAATCACCTGTGAAGATGACTATGCCGTTGCCATTAAAGGCCAGAAAGTTCTTGGCGCCTTGGGGATCCCTGACAACCCCGTCCGTCGCTAGCTCCCGCAGAACATTGAGACTGTCTCCAGGGGTGTTCATGCGGTAAGGGACAAGACTCTTTAGATACAGGATAAGGCCAGATACGTGAGGTGTAGCCATGCTCGTGCCGCTGAGGGACATTGTATCTTGGTCGGTTTCAATCCACGCAGACGTAATGTGTTCGCCCGGTGCAAAAATATCGACTAGTTCCCCCCAGTCGCTGAAACGGGAGCGTCTATGATCTCTTCCAACGGAACCAACAGTGATGGCGCTCGGAGCGGATGCTGGTGAGTAACCTCGAGCGTCCTGGTTGTAATTACCAGCAGCTACTACCGTCAACACGCCTTGTTTATACGCCTCCTCGACTGCTCGATTGACAGATTCCCTGAGCTCCCCACCTGCGCTGATATTGATGACCGATTTACTCTGACGGTTCTGGGTGGTGATGTCCTGAACAGCCCAATGTATTCCTTCAAGAAGATCCGAAGTATAAGACTTGTTGTCTGCGAAGATCTTGACTGAAATGACGTTTGCTTTTTTGGCGACGCCGCTGCGAAGAAAGTCAGCAATTACAAAGGTCTTTATAAACTCGATAATAGCGTGACGTTACTAAGTCTTGCCGGCGATGGTACCCGCCACGTGTGTCCCATGGCCAACTTCGTCCGCGAATACCCCGCCCACCACGTTGTGACCCAGATAAGCACGGTCCTCAAATTCCTCGTGTGTATTTAGCAACCCGGTGTCGAGCACGTACGCGTACGTGTCTTCGCCGGCTTTCGAATCGTAGACATATTCCGTGTGGTTTGGAACCCGATGTGAAATATCGGCTAAGCCCCAGGAGGCGTCGTGTTGTACTATATGCTTCATAAGAGATATTTCGCCGTCTGGTTCGATTATCTCAACGGCCTCATCACCACCAATCTGGACGAGAGTCTCTCCGTCCATCGTGCATGAATAGGCGTTCCATGATCCAATGTTCCAACGCCTTCCCATTTCCACCATGGGCAAGTTGCTCTGAGAGTGTATATTGGCTGCTCGTTGTATATGTTCTTCCACGGTAGACGGGTCTAATCCACCTCTGAGGGTGACAATGTATCGCCCAATACTATAGTTAGGATCATCTTCCTCCCGCGGGTTAAGTGGACGTGCTGAAACAAAACTTGATATAACAAGACTCAGGAGTACCAGCTTTCCAAGGCCAATCATGATAACTAGAATGATAGAAAGCAAGCCACGAAAAGGGAGTCTTAGAGAATATTCGACGTTCTGGAAAAACAGTACTCGTTCCGTAGAATAAACTATAGCAGAAGAATGCGCAGCGTTGCCACAAGAATAAACAATAAACCCTGATGAGCATTTGATTCAAGAAAGTAGACAAAATAGAATGGAATAAGATGGATATGTAAGCTATTGGCAGAAAAAAGATACGGTTTTGGTTGAAGTTTCCCAGGAGAAAAGCTCTACAGAGAAGGGGAAGGCTAACGAAGGTTTGGAGATTGGCGGCTTCCACAGACCTTGCCGACGTTACGCATAACACATGGTAAGAAGTGCTGATATGGAGAGAACGATTGAAACCAGGTGGTATGAAGGTGCAGCGTATTTACCTTCCCTTTCTTTCATGAATCTCGTGAGCAATGCGCGGCCCTCTATGAATGAACATATCAGGGGGGTTAGAAATAATAATGCCTGTGCTGTTTAGTTGAGAACTTCATATCTGTCGATCGATACCAAGCTGGGTTTTCCTACCAAGCTCAAGCGTATGATAATTACCTTAGATATACAATAGATTTATCTGCACCACGCTACCGATGTCCGCATATGCAATAGTCGACAGAAGACTATCCATAACCTTTTCAAATTGACGCCATCGTCTTTCTTTATCGCTTCACTAGGATGTTCTCTTTCTATGCACGTATCTGGATATGTTTATCTCCTTCCTCCCTGTTCTACTTCCTGATATAAAGGTTCGATTAGTAGCCCCCAGTCTTCCTTGATATCCCGCTTCAACTCTAGGTTGGTTTTTCGAGATTCGACGACCAAGGTATCACCACCCTTAAAGTATGCCAAAACACCTCCCTTGCCATCCATACGAGCTGTAATCCGGAAGTAATGTTTGCCCTCTTCGTTAGCTTTGCGGACCGGGATGAACTGAAGATCATTCTCCTGACACCAATTCTCTATTTCATCGCGGAATGTGGGTTCTGGTTTGTCTATAGGCTCTTGTGGTATAGGCATAGACACCGGTTTTTTATCCGCTTTGGGTTTGTGGGACTTCGGTTGATGAGCAGGACGCCCATCAGGCCGAGGAAGTTGGCTCTTCGCATCTGCACCGAGATCAAGAGCAGTCTCAATCATAGCGGTACCCTTTTCAAATTCTGCAGAAACGCTCGGAAGAGATGATATCTCGTGAGGTATCGCCTGGTCCTTCCACCATTCAAACCAGGCGCCGATTTCCTCATAATTGGCGTCTGCACTGGTGAGCCATTGGTAGAGAATATCATGCCACATAGGGAACACTTCCGAAACTATGACTTCTCCTACCAAAGACGCTGATATGACATCTGTCCACTTTAAAACACCGTTAAGCATTTCAAGGTATGGTTCTTGGTCGCTAGGGTCGACGCGGAAATTAATTCGTAGATATCGGGCGAGACTTGGGAGGAGATGATGCATAACTAAAGGTCTCCATTGATCCTGTTCCTTGGTTGGGCGGAATACGTCTTTCCATTGTTTGAGGCTGGGTATTACACCCTTGGAAAAGTCCCATGTGCTAATTAATTGTCTGAACTTACGTCTCACTTCTCCTACTAGCCCAGTTCCCTTGGGGTCCAGATGATGAGCTGGAAGATGCTGAAGCCAAGGGAATAGCCATATATGCAAGTTTTCATGTCTTTTCCTTGGTTTCCAGCTACTGACACCAGCTTCAAGTCTCCTTACTACTTGCTCAATGAGCTGTAGACGTACAAACTCCGGTAAGAGATGTTCCCATTTCTCGAAAAAGTCTAGGAGCGGCGCTGGGTCATGGACATCCCAAGTTTGGGAAATGGCCGTTACAAGTTTGGGAAAGAGGATTTGGTAGATCATGCTCTCCCAGGGAGTTGTTGACCTTATATGATGACGATGCGTGCCATCAATTTCCGTATCTTGCCACTTGGTGATGGTGTTTTGGTTGGATTTCTTGGTAAGGCCCAGTAATCCCCGAATATCTGAGAGGTCGGAAGCAAAATTGCCTAGTTTCGGGTCTTCTAATGGAAGCCAGCCTTGAGTGGCATCCCTTAGAAAAGGGTGAATAGCGGCGACTGCAAGGGCGGCCAACTCTTCATCGCCATGAGTCGATGCTGCCGACTCAGCCTTCTTAAGCCCAGATATAACCGAGTCCCAATCTCTGTCCTGAGCGGCTTGGCTGACTCCATCCAGAACAGTCGAGAAAACATCCAGCCCCGCGAAGCTACTCTCGAGTTCACTAAGCTCCTGTTGGCGCTGAGCTTCCTCCATAGTAAGCCATGCCTTACGCTCCTCTAAACTCTTCCATTCTTCAACAAAGGCAGCGAGGTCACCCTGAGCACGCCTTGCCAGTTTATGCGCTTCCGTCTGCGCAACAACATCGGTACCGGCCTTAGGAGTCAATAAGCCCGAACTAGATGTCAGAAGCTTTTGGTCTCGCCCCGTAAGATCCAATATTGGAGCAAAGGCGTCTGGAATCTGCAGACCCGGCGCGGCTTTTTGGATATCGGTGACCGTAAGGTATTTCGTCTTGGGTTTCCTTGGAGTGCTCGCGCCACTACCAGTTGCACTGTCTGGTCCCTTTTTCTTCCTCTTGTCACGCTTCTTCCGTCTTCCTTCATCCGAGTCACTGACCTCCTCCCCTCGCATTCGTGCTTGCCGCTTTTCTTCTTTGCGTTCCTTTTCCGATTTCTCTCGCACGGCACCTAGACCAACGCCCTGCGGACGCAGAGTCGCTTCAATTATACCACTCCGTCCTTGGCCTTGAGCACCTAGACCTTGTCCTTCTACGTAACCCATCTTCTCCATCATTCGAGCTGCAAATGACTTGGCTTTGCTCCCACCGAAAGCACTCGACTTGGGGGTTTGAGGTGCTGGGGAAGGGTCACGGTCGAGATTCGCTTTTAGAACTGGTTCGTTTGCCGACGAAGGGACGAATCCCTTTCCTAGAGGCGTGCTGCCATCGTATCTAGATTTCAGCTTTGGCGGTTTACTTGGTGTCCCGCCAGCGAGGGGTATGGTTTGCGACGAAGAGGGAGGCGCCCAGCCCAGTCCATGCGAGGTGGTACCGAATCCTAAACCGACTCCTGTCATATCTTCATCTTCGTCTTCTTCATCGCTATCTTCTTGCATCGTGGAATGGCTTGGTTTCGCGCCCAGGCCAGGATGGCTACTCGACTCTTCGTCTTCGTCTTCATCTTCATCTTCATCATGGCCCTTGTCATCTTCGATGGATTCATCATTTAAATTCTGGTTTAGGTCTTCCTGACCAGCGGAGACGAATGCGACATTCTTATGGCGCAAATCCTTTTTTGACTTCCATCTCTTTCCTGGACCATCACCTTCACTGTCGGACCCGAATATTCCTAGAGCGGCGCTTTCTTTGGCGTTGCGACCAGTTCGCCTTCGTTTACGAGGGTTCAGGTCAAAGAATTCGTCGGCTTGCGGGTTAGCAGAAGGCTGCAAGTACTCATCGTCGTCATCATCGTCAGATGAAGAAGACGAGTAGGCAGTAGCATCAGCTTTGGAGATTCTACCAGGATTGAAGGACATGCTGCTGTGCCGGTTGTGTGTTGACGGAGGGAAGATCGATGTTACTTAAAGTTATTGTTGATGAATCTATTTGGTAGGTACCTAGGTACTTCAAGGAACTATGTAAGCAGTTACTTATCGATAATCCACACGCCCTTGACAAGATACGCAACACTTTTGGCGATAAGCTTCAACTATAACATACAGGTACCTAATATAAGATATTTTAAATACCTATGTAATTGCCTGTGAAATAATGTGTATTATATGTAATGGAATTGTTATATTTAATGCATCGATATTCTCAAGTCAACTCAGCAGCCAATTTTCAAATGTCTTTATTATACGAATACGCCTACCTATACATAACATACGATATATTCAATAAAACTCTAGGCCATCCCATAGCCGAGTTTAGATAGTACTACTGACTAGAACACGGCGGTGCTGCTATTTCGCATACCAGTCATGCCAGTAGTCTCACGGTAATAGAAGGTCTTGCAATCCACTCAAGTAGACGGTATCCCACTACGGGCATCATACCCTTAGGAATAATCACCTAGACCGTCAATATTTCTTAACCCGCTCCATCCATTCCTTAGTCCCTTTAGCACCCTCGTGGGCTTTTCTAAACAGCTTTCTTTCCCACTCCTCCAAGCCTCTTAAGAACTCTTCGCCAGCGCCAACGCCCATATCTTCGGTGGCACCAGCTTTCCTAGCGTGGAGCGCGATATCAGCAGCTCTCGTAACGAATGTTCTTCGAAGGATCGCGCATATTTCCGCCTCTTCGAAAACGTCTAGCATGCGCGTTCCGAGGCCGTAGAAATTATGAGACTGGTCGCGGAGGGGCACAGCTCGGGGATCGGCCTTCAAAGCAGACATGACCTCGTTGGATAACGAAGGAGGAAGGTCGAGGGTGACAAACGAACTGGAACTATCTTCTGGGTTATTTGGCGACCTACTCGTGAGAGCAAGAGGTTCGGCGAGCCATAGCGGCAGGCCGATCGAGGTGCCGGCCTTTAGCGGTTGCGAAGGGTTGTTGTCGAGATAACCAAGTTCGGGTACGTCAAGCTCGAATTTACAAGGAACTTTCTTTTGCTGAGATTAGTCGGGGATTCAAAGAAAGCTACTCTGAAACCTTGGACATACTTCGGCATCGGTAAGTATCGCATCTATGTCGTAGTAAGACATGTTGTACGTACGACTTTAGAAATGTATGGAAGATACTTCCTCATTCTCTAACGCTTGTTGGTGAGGGATCTCGATAAGCGTATCTACACTAATACACGTTCTACGTACTTCGGGATTGTTGGCGGGGCACGACGCGCTTTTTACGTGCCATGCATTCAATTTACTGTGTAGTGTACATGGGCCTTCACGTGTGCTCAGAACGGCGTCAGAAAAGCTGGCGCACCCACCACCGATATATACAAGCACATCATCTTTCAACCTAATGTTTTCCAACTAATAGTAACTATAATAAAATAATTAAAAATATCATCATAAATATTAATTCTTAAATTTCAATCAATTGCATTTTCTTTTTAATATTTCTAATGTTGGTTCAGAGTTTATATATTTAACTTTTAATAGGAAGTATTAAAGGTTCTGATACGTGATTTGAGAGAGTGCGCCACCTTTTCTGACGCCGTTCTGGTGCTTTAAGTCGTAACAGGTATGATCTCGGTACTATTGAGTAACTGCTCACATATAAACACTGTGCGGTACCGTATTTAAGTGCAAAGCTAAAGCTAAAGGTAGGTACCTAGGTAGACATGTACCTAAGCTGGTGTGCAACGTAAAGATAATTTATGACGGAATATTGATTAAAGCTTTGCTGCATAATCGTACCAGAATGCTAAAGAAGTACTCCACTACTACGCACTTCTTTCCTTCCCTTCGTCCCAAATTCGGAGGCCGATAGCTCCCAATGCCCCGCAGTTTGACAGCTCGGACATAGCTCCTACGGCCTTTCTCTGTAAGTCGTAACCGAGAGAAAGTGACCGTACTACAAGGTACCTACATGTAGTTGACATCATTCCCGGCTGTAGTATCGCAACATAAATGGCTAGGTTGTTTCCGAGCAGGGCCGATAGCTTAATATTCTCTATAGCAGTTTCTAACGTTTATTTTACACGATATTTTCCCTCCCCTCTTCCCTACTGATTGATTCCCTCTGTGTTCTTCACTTCCAACTACCTAATTATAAGTGCAGTCCTCTAAAAGTTAAATACCTCGTTTGTGATTTAAACACCTCCATAATAAGCTATAGTAAATTAAGATGGCGACCGCATTGTTTCGAACTGCTCCCGCTGTGCGAGCTGCTTTGCGCGCCAGCTCCATGAAGCCCGGCGTTGCCGCCCTGGCCAGCACCTCTTTTGTCAGAGGCAAGGCAACTCTGCCCGACCTCTCATGTACGTATTAGCCTTGTTATTCGTTATTTGTGAGCTCAATTGGCTAACATAAACTACGCAGACGATTATGGCGCACTCGAACCCTACATCTCCGGAAAGATCATGGAGCTTCACCACAAGGGCCACCACCAGACCTACGTCAATGGCCTCAACAGCGCGCTGGAGACCATTGAGGAAGCTAAGGCTAAGGGCGACGAGATCCAAGCAGCTGCCACTGCTCCTCTACTCAACTTCCACGGAGGCGGGCACAAGAACCACACTCTATTCTGGGAGAACCTGGCTCCGAACAACAAGGGAGGTGGTGGTGAGCCCGAAGGTGCTCTCAAGTCAGCCATTGAGAAGGACTTCGGCTCCTTCCAAAACCTCCAGAAGCAAATCAACACAGCCTTGGCGGGTATCCAAGGAAGCGGCTGGGCTTGGCTAGTCAAGGACAAGGCCGCCGGCACCTTACAGGTTATCACCAAAGCCAACCAGGACCCCGTCATTGGAAACCAGATCCCGCTACTAGGCATTGACGCTTGGGAGCACGCTTACTACCTACAGTACCAGAACCGCAAGGCCGAGTACTTCAATGCCATCTGGAATGTCATCAACTGGGGTACCGTTGCCAAGAGGTTGGAGAAGGCGTAAAGAGTGTCAGCTTTGGGCTGTAGATGATGAAACGATACGACAGGACAAGCCCTTGTTATGTGAGTTTAATGCAAACGGATCTACTGGGTAAACTACCTAGGTTATGAATGAGCGACTTGAGGCAGGCATTGAGCTAGTATATTTACTAATAAATGTATAATCGTCTCAACTGGAACGGTTCCGTATGATACGGAGTAGTTATTTTCGTCCCTTCATTTTTCTGTCGTCGTCTCGATGTCATCAAAAAGGCATGCTCGTATTGTATTGTATTAATGTCGAAAAGCTATTGCTTGCATTAGGTGACCAAAAGGCGATTTCGCAGACGAACATTATTATTTGAAAGCAATTAATTATCTAAACCATGAGGTCAGAATCTAGACCTTTCTGAAATTAGAGGATCAACATTATAATGCTGTCCAGTCTATGTACTTTGGGTCCTAATCTATGCTGTATAGTATAGAAACTTCCCAAGAATACGAGTCGCGAACATTACAAACGTCACCGAACCATCAACCCAGGGCAACCCCACCTCTTTCCTCCCCCTTAATTATTAGAGCATGGGTCCCCAACGGAAGAAAGGAAACTTCCAAACGTTCATTATAATCATTACTGAATGTGTTTAACGTAAGATGGTAACCTCGTCGGGCAAGTAGAAGCGGATAGCTTCGTCTTTGCCTATGCTACCTCACCTCCCGCCTTCTGGCGATCAGCCAGTATCTGCTCAGCTAGCTCCGTGCATACTGTTCGTATATGTTAGCATAAGATAAGAAAACATTAGTGAAAAAGGGCTTTTCAACTTACACTTTTGGATGCTGGTACCACCGAGAAGTTTGATCACTGATACATCTTTACCGATGGTCTTGAAGATCCATCCGCGAATCTCAACGGCGGCAAGTGAGTCTACGCCTAGTTCGGAAATGCTTTGGTCGGAAGTAACGGCCTCCTCGGGGAGTTGGAGAAGCGTCTGCAATCGCTCAGTGAACGCGATCAAAATAGTTTGAGAGATGGCATCTGATTCCGTGAGGGTCTGGATGATATCCTTTAGGCTTTTCCGTGTGCCTACCGTGGCAGCGCCCGCATCCTCCGTGTCTTGCCGGGTATAATGGCCGAATCTCGGATCCTGATGCCAATGCAAGGGATTTGGGTCCGAAGGATCGAAGCGGCGAAGACCAGTTGTGAGGTCTATGGGGGACCTCTGTCCAGGCCGACCCGTGAGAACAGCCTCGATGAACATATGGTGGATATCGCGCTCTGAAATCGGCGGGTATCCTTCACGTTCCAGACCAGCGTACAACTCTTCCTTCTCTCGCTGGAGAAAGCCGAGACCGTAGATGACGCCGATATTCAACACAGAACCCGCGAGTCCGAGCTGGCGTCTCATGCCCGCTAATCCGTTCATGTACATGTTGGCTGCGGCGTAGTTGGATTGACCCGGGTGGCCACCGATTGCAGCGAAGGACGATGTCATTATGAAGAACTCGAGGTTGGGATCGTTGAAGACGGTGTGTAGATTCTGAGAACCCACAGTCTTGGGTCGAAGTACTCGCTCCCACGTGTCGATATCCATCTGCGCAAAGACGCGGTCGTCAAGAACCATAGCACCATTAGCTACGCCGCCAACTGGAGGCATCGACTGAGATAGCTCGTCCTTGAACGCGCGAACGCTAGTGAGGTTGGTAACGTCGCATTTTCGCACCTCGATCTTAGCATCGTAGGCATGTGATAGTTCTCCTATCCATTTGGGATCCGTCTTCGGGTTGCGACTCGCTAGGACGATATTTCTCGCACCGTACTTGAGGAGTAGGTAGCATAGACTTTGTCCAAAGTCTTTTGTTAGTCCGACAAGCACGTACGTCCTATTCGCGCGGAAGAGTTGCTCCGTGGGGAAGTACTTGGTAGTAAGTTCAGCGTTGCGGTTAGCTCTCCAATCGAGGACATGGAACATCGACGATGGTGCCTCGGTACTTGATTGCAGGTCTGAAAGAGAGACAGAATCGCAGTCCACTGGTCTTTGCGGATTTGTGATATTTGATCCCAAGGCTCTCATGACCGCCACTCTCCAGGCAGTCTTCCAAAAGTAGTCGTGCTGGTTATCCGCTTTGGACGTACTGCTATGGCCTAATAGGATATTGCGTGGGTAGTACTTGCAATTGTCCGGGAGCAAGTCCGAGATCTGCTGTGACAGCTTGGTGCGTTCCTGCGATTGTAAGTCAAAGATTACCGCGCCTGATGGCGGGAATATACCCTTGATAGTCCAAGCCGATGTGCGCGGATGTAAGAACAAGGGGCCATGAGCGCCACTTTGCTCCGAATGTGTGGTGGTATACCAAATCACCCGACCTGATACAACTTCCTTCACGCACTCAACTAGCAGCGGGTCGGCATCAATGAGAACTACCCGTTGTTTTCCAGCTTGAGCCGCTACCATGTCGGCTATCAAGTATCTCATAGAGAGCGAGATCAGGCGTGGTCCAATATTAGTACCTTGCTGGATAGGATGCACGTGTTCCTCAAGGAGTCGAAGGTGCGAGCTGTTGTTCTGAGATATGGCCATCACGCATTCGCCGGTGTTCAAGTCCTGACCGAGACACAAGTAGGCTAAAGGAGAGTTGCCAAGGCCCATATTCAGAGCTACAACCGAACTATAGTCAACTCGGACTGAAACGCAATTAGGGTACAAATTTTGAGTGCTATCGCATTCAAGTTTTGTCTCATAGCGAACCAAACCACCGGGGAGAGCACACGGAATAACTTGGATAGCTTCCTTGAGAGTGTTAGCAGAGTTGGAAACAACACGCCGCAAAGCATTGACTTTGTCATTTGACGCCTTCAGGGGCACGACCCGTGGAATAATTCGGCGCCCATTTTCGATGTGAATCTCGCGCTCGTCGATCCATAGAGCATCAGCCATATCTTTCTCAGTCGTCATGAGGCTGATAAAGTTATCGGCTACCAAATCTCCGGATCCATCAACCTCATCTAGATCAAGCATCTGCAGCGTTAGACTGGGGATCTCAGCCGAGACCGTACGCGTGAATCCAAAAGTAGCAGCGTGATCGGGATTTCCGAATCGAGCATTAGAAGTAAGCCACATAACCTTCATATTGGGTCTGAGAAGTTCACGGAGCTGGTCTAGCGTCCGCTGCGTCATGTTCGACATTAGGGGCTTGTCAAGGTCCGCTAGGATAATAGCAGAGGTGCAGCTACTTATGACGCTCGAATCGATGCTATCAAAGGTAACCCGGAAGGAGACTTTATTGCACAAAAGCAGGAGACGTTGGTGCAAGACCTTAGCGATAGCGATGCTAGACGGCTCCTTACCGCCAACGATAAGCAGGTGATCTGTGACAATTCTGAGTTTAGCTCCAATCGGTCCACTCATAGAGTCGAGCTCTGGAGAGTTCAATTGCCGGACCATTATCGAATATCCAGCGTAGTATGACTGGTTGCAGTGTTTAGCAGTTTGTGCGAACCCATAAGCATCAAGCATATCTGGCCATTGGGGTGGCGTTGGAGCCTCGGTTCTATCATCACCATTCTTGGGGGTTTTAAGCGGCTGAACTTGTATCTGGCGCTTGGGGAATTGAACCAGTACCAAAAAGCCTCCCGGTCTCATGACAGCACGTATATTCTTCAATGTTCCCGGCACGTACCCGTCGTTAAGTTCCGACGCCGACAATAAAACGAGATCGTAAACATCATCTTGTCCAAGTTGAGTCTTGAGGTCTTTCGAAAAGTCCAATGTCGACCGAAGGAGCTTAGCAGAAGATCCCTCAAGTTGGGCATGATGGCCAAGACCCTCGGTTGTTCTAGTACCAATTGTGAAGGAAGAGTACGCCGAATCGAGAGCCGCCAGAACTTCCACAAGAAGCTCATCCTCCGGTCCAACGAGACTTAGAATATTCATCCTAGGGTATCGGTGGGAAATCTGCTTCGCAATCCGACCCACGTGCTGGTGGGAGTAAGTCAGATAATTCGTCTCGCTGACGAGAGCTTGGAGGATATCCAACACGGAGTCTGGCTGATAACTTCTAAGCTCTCGAATCAAGTTCAGACGCTCATAGTAGTTTGAACTTTCCACGAATTTATCAATGGTTTCTCTCGTGTCAGAAGACCAGGAATCGGGGCCTACCGTTCCCAATATTATCGGGAATAGCTTCGCCAACTTCTCATAGTAGAGAGAGAGATCCAACGGCTGCGCAAGGGTATCGTGATTATTTCTGACAAAGAACGTAGCTACGCGCGCGCAACTCTCGACAAGTACTGGATCGTGTGGATCGTATGCAATAGTAGGTGGCTTCTCTGCGCGAACGATCTCGTCACTGGGGTCTAAATCAGTCACAGTGTGAAGATACAGCTCGTAATCGTCCTTGGGTAGAGTGTGAGCCAAAGCAGCGACTCTTAGACCTTCGACTTGGATCTCCATGTCCCCATTTTCGTTGAAAATGCCTATATCGACATCGAAGGTAGCTTTGGAATTAGCCACGGAGGGTTGGATATCGACCATGTGGGTATCAACAGTTAGGTTGTCGCTTTTATTCGTCGTCAAGTTAAAGCGCACTCGTTCGATATGTACAGGCAGGAAAGACGTCCAAAGGGACCTGTTCAACGTTAGTGGATTTTAAACGTTATAAGGATGGGTAGATATTATAGGAGGAACTCACTTATCACCAGGAAAAGCATATGTCAGGAATGCTGACTGGAAGCAGCTGTCGAGTGTAGCAGGGCTAATCGGCAATGTTGTCGTGTCTTCGGCATGATAACGCCTCAAAGTTGCAGAACAGTAGTTGTAGCGACGTTGAATAGAAGTCAGCGCGTTGAATGGCCCCGTATACACCAATCCAGTCTGCGCCATCATCTTATAGAAAGATTCGGGGGTCGCACTAAACGCCTCCGATTCAGAGACACAGCGAGATGGTAGAGCAGCGGTACTAGCCTCGCCTAGGTAGATCTTGAGATTTCCCACCATGTTTAAGCGCATAGTTGTGGTTCCGTCAGCAGGGCACGATGTCAAGGTGAAGTTTGCCTTGACTGTCGAGTTGCCGCCTTCGTCCTTGCTCTGCGGGAGGATATTAAGAGTAAACATTACTTCGACACCCGCGGACTCTCGTTCTATATCTATTCCGCTGAAAATCTGTAAGTCTTGTAGCTCGATTACCGAGGCCGGTCTGTCTTTGATGATACTACGCGCTGCGTCTAGGGCCATAATGCAATACGCCGAAGCAGGGAGAAGAGCGTGGCCTTGGAAGCTATGGTGCTCTACCCAGGGTAGCTTCTCTACCCTCAGCATGTTTCGCCATCGTAGCTCGTGTTCATTATCATCTCTGGTCCGGACACCAAGCAGCTCATGGGGGGCTCCGGACCTATAATGGAATTGGCGCGAGATTCTGGACTCTCGATGATATATCTGAGAATGGTCCCATGGGTACGTGGGCAGATCGGTAAGGCGAATGTTGAGAACGTCATGCCTGGGCGAATCCTTGATATATGCACCGAGATCAACTCCATGTGAACCAAAGTGAGACCACAAGGCGCCGAGGAAGTCAGACAAGGCCAATGTATCATCTTTAGATCGATCAAGTGGACCCAGGTAAAGAAGATTGGACCCTAAAGATGCTGCCGTCTGTGTGAAAGGGCCTTTGAGAGCTGGGTGGGGTCCAATTTCCAACGCATAGTCAAACGGTTGTTGAGAAATCGCATTCATGGCAGCATCTTTGAATCGTACCATTTTAACCATGTTGTCTCTCCAGTATGCAACGTCGGGCTCTTCTCCATCCATATCTCGGCCGTGGACACTAGAAATCCAGATAACTCCATTACCTGGTTTGTTGGGCCTAATCCTGCTACCTTGAAGAATCTTCACGTATTCAGCTCCCGGTTTCGTCATATGGATCGAATGGTAAGCCGAGTCTACGCGAAGGGGCCTCGAAAACTTCCCTTCTCTAGTAAGTTCATCATGAGCCAATTTGATGGCCTCAATATCGCCAGAAAGCGTAACACTGGAGGGTGCGTTATCTGCGGCAACCTGCAATCTGCCCTTATACAAAGGCTTTTCGCAAAACTTTAAAGCTTCAGTCTGGGACATGCCTACGGCGAGCATGCCACCTTTTTGACCATCCAAACTACCGGCCAAATGTGCGACGTAGCCACGATAGTAAGATATCAATATCGCATCTCGTGCTGAAAGTCTCCCCGCCGCATACGCAGCCGTGATCTCCCCGGAAGAATGCCCGATTACTGTATGGAAGGTAAATCCAAGGCTTTTCAAGAGTTCCACCAATCCTATTTGCAACGCGGTGCAGAGAGGTTGAGATACAGCAGCGGTATCCACGCGAGAATCGCTTCCCTCCGCCAGAATCTGCTCTTCCAATGTCCAACTTGGAGGGTGGCGACAGGAGCGCAATGCCGCATCGAGGTCACGTATGGTTTTGCAGTATATCCTACTAGTACGGAACAGAGACTTGGACATTGAAGTCCACTGCGCGCCCTGGCCAGTGAACACTCCTATAATCTTTAGGGGCGCAGCTACTGTAGAGCTTCGAGTTCCTACAATATTGGACGTTGGTTCGAGAAGATCATTAAGAGTTTTAAGGGCCTGTGTTGATGAGTTTACCGACACAGGGAGTCGATACGGTAACGCCGTCCGACGGGCAAACAGGCTCCATGCCAGCTGGGCATGATCAAAGTCCGAATTTTGTAGAATATAGTCTCGGTAGGTCTCGACGACAGCCCGCAGAGATTTCTGCGAGCCAGCAGATAGGAGAAGAGGCAGGTAGAATGGAGGGTTTCCGGGGGTTTCCACTCGCTGTACATCACTCGACGATTTATTTCTAGTGTCTTTCTTGAAGGAGGCATTATGGATAAGCGGTTCGTATGATTCGACAATTACGTGGGCGTTGGCACCTCCGAATCCGAACGAATTAACACTGGCCCTTTTCGGCTGGCCGGCGGGTGGGCAAGGCCAAGGAGTCAAAGATGTCGGCACCTCGAGGTGTTTGCAAAAACGTTCGATATCGGGGTTAATCTTTTCGAGATGCAAGTTCGGGGGGACGGCTCCGTTCTTCATGGCTTCTATGACTTTAAGCAGTCCAGCCAACCCAGCTGCACCCTCTGTGTGACCAAGGACAGTTTTGACAGATCCAACTAGCAAGCGCTTCGGGCTAGAGTTAGAATTAAGATCCATTCTATCGTCGAAAAAGGCGTTATAAATGGCCTCAGCCTCTCTGGGATCACCGGCGGGCGTACCAGTGCCGTGAGCTTCGAAGTACTGGCACTGGTCCTCGGGTTTCATCGAATCCAAGCCAGCCTTGTGATATGTATCTTTTATTAGTGCAGTCTGGGCATGCGGATTCGGTAATGTAATTCCTTTCGTTCGTCCGTCAGAATTAACTCCGGTGTCACGGATAACGGCGGTGATCTGGTCACCCTCTGCCAAGGCTCGAGAAAGGGGCTTAAGCAGAAATGCAGCAATGCCCTCTCCACGAGCGTAACCATCGGCTCCTGCATCCCACATTCGGCTTTTGCCAGTAGGGCTTAGCATATGTAAGCTGGACTCTACAAGGAATTGTTCTGGAGTCATCATTATGTTTGTGCCTGTTACACACGCCATAATGCTTTCTCCTGAGCGCAAGCTCAAGACAGCTTGGTGTAGGGCCACTAAACTTGAGCTGCAAGCGGTATCGATGGTCATAGATGGACCTTGGAAGTTGTAGAAGTATGATATTCGGTTCGAAATGATCGAACGAGCATTGCCAGTGGCGTAATACTGGCTTGTGGACAGCTCATCTCGCTGGGAGAGGGTATCGTAGTCGGCAGTCATCACGCCTGAGAAAACGGCAACGTTCTTCCCGGAATATGTATTCAGACTATATCCAGCTGATTCCAAAGCTTCGTAAACAACTTCGAGGATGAGACGCTGCTGGGGGGTCGACCGCTTCGGCTTCCTTTGGTGTGATATTAAACATATTTGCATCAAAGACGCGATGATCTTGATCTAGCCAATAGGCCTTGATAGAATTTGTTGTACCATGGTACTCGCCATCGGGATGGTAAAAAGCTTCGGCATTGAATCTCTCGGGTGGAACCTCTCTGGAGAGATCAGGGGCATTGCAGAGAACCTCCCAGAGCTTGGCTGGCGAAGTGGCGCCACCAGCGAAGCGACAGCTTACACCAACGACCGCAATAGGCTCGGTCATGGGCTCTTTGTACATCATGGCGAACTGATTTAAACACGATATGTGTGATTTGTCAGTCCGGTACAAATTCTTCTAAGTGTAGGGACAGGAAGGAGAATATAGACAAGTTAAAAAGTGACGTCAAATGTCCAGGGAAAAAAGGTAGAGGGAGTAGTGGATATGTTGTTATGTGCGGCAAGAGAGTGAATAAAAAATAAAAATTTTACTTTCTTGTGAGCTGTGAGTGTGGGAAAGAAAATACAATGGCAAAGAAATTATTTGAAAGTTGTGCGGGTCCAGTTGATGTGCGGAAGGAGGTAATGGGGAGCGTTGCTATGACAAGAGTTGCTGGGTAACAGGACTGGTGTGTGAACCAGTGCCATAAGTCGAGAAAAAAATGACGAAGGAGGACCGGCCATAAATAAGGAAACAGGATCATGTCCTTGAGGCAACTGGCAAAGATGTGATACGTGACTCCGGTCAAGTACGATGGTACACACATGATGATATCGGTATAGGACTTGCAGCCATGGCTTAGCCATATGCCCAAGTACACTTTACATTTCTAAGGAATATACATAACCTGTACAAATTTAAACACTACATCTAACCATTCCGAATAAGAATGACATGGTCGAAGTAGAATAAAAGATAGCTAGACTGGAAAAAATACATTCATTAAGTTAATCTAGTGGACTAATCTGACCAACTGGAACTGTACAACAACACTTGTAATTCCAAAGTACTGACCATAGATACCTATGGCCTCTGTTTTGGGGCGCCGAAGAACTAACCCTTTTCTTCCCAGCCAACATGAGTAAATCACCCTTTGTGTTGGGCTTTTTTAGATTCCCCTAACTCGGAGGCCCTTCAGCCCTAATGAGGCTATATCTGCCTTACATAGACATGGACTCGGTTATGTTGAATTACTAGCATAGCCTCGTCGTAGACCTACATTTCAGTATTACCTTTGTATTTTTATATCGACATGTAACATAGGTTGGTAGATAAAGGATTCCTGTATAACGCTCCTGCCACGCATGTAGGTCAAGATGCAGTACTATTTTGGGAGGCTCCTCGTACCAGTTCCGTTAACCATCGTTAACGACAAAGAATCCAGCAAAAATAGGTTGTCAGCTTAAGTTTGTAAGTTGAAAAACAATAGCGCTAGAGAGACTCCGTGACATCCCCAGGATCCTCCCCCCTATTCGAGTTCTTTGTAAGGGATAGACCTCAGATATCCGAATCTAACCTCGTCTATTATGTATTATGTGTACAGAGCAGTAGATCTGATTATGGTTACCTTAAACCGATTGTGTGACACCGTACCGCCCCGTTGGGTGCTCGGTTCTGATTACCTATTTCTTCATCGGCTATGCCTGGCGCTCTCGTCGAGGCTTTAGCCATAGGATTTATCTCGGTGTAAAAATCCCTCCTGATAAAATGGGATGGGTTGATAAAACACTGACCAATACCCGATATCCTTGCACGCTGGATTTGTTTGTGACAATTCTAGAACCGCATCTAGACGTCTACGACATCTAGATGTGAGCAAGTAAACGATAGTTTGAAGGTTAGCCTAGTGGCAAGCAATTGGTGGTGTTCAACGCGCCAATCAGATCCCCTAAATACTCTTCGCGATGGTCAAATACCTGCTCATGATAACTGAGCAAGTTGGACAAACTAAAACCATCATTCCCAATCTAGACGATACCAGTAACCACACTGCCGTTTAACCTCTAGTTAATAACTATGAAACGCTATGATATTCTTCTCTAGGAGTAATTACTTTATAGCTTGTACTACTATCTACCTACAGGTAGGTGTGTAACGTATCACTAAGAAGTTCAAACTAACTGTGAACTAATTCCTATACGCACCTGAATATCAATAAAATGTCTCGCTTGAGGGCAAAGCCTGATCGGCGTTCTAATAATAAGAATAACTAACCCAAGCCTCATGACTATCCTTCAGCTACGTTGGGAGCACTTAGGTCTCAATTTCTTACTAATGTGTGTCTTTTGAAGACTCCGTGTGGCGACGATGCTTCTTGCTTTTGTGACTTGAACGAGTGTTAGTCATGGAACATCTTTCTAGAAGTTTTCATGTCTTACTATTTTACCAAAGGGGGAGCCTATGAGGATTCTTACTACCGCTTCACCTAATAGAAAAAAGGGATATGGTCAAGTTAGGGTCAAATAGATCAGCGTTTGTTTGCTACAGACCAAATCCCGCAGTAACAGATAGCTAGAAACGCTAGGCGCGTGTATTGTCTTTAACTACTATGGACCCTAGGTACATTGTGAATGAGCCAATCATCTCAAATGGCTTCAAATATATAGGCAGATAGCTACTAACTTTCATGATCGTTTGTAGATGTCCTTTCTGGGCCTTCGAATCCTCAAACCTTTACTCCACAACGAAATGAACAGTAGAAGAGTTACACCGAAACCCGCCGAGGATTAAAGCCATAGGTAATCTACCAATAGCATCTTGTTCTTTGTTAATCGTTGCGCTACATGCTGCACCGGATAACCCCTTATATCATTATTCTGTAAAAGGGGCCACGAAGCTGCGTAGAGTTATAGAAAGTCTAGACCACCTGAATAACGATTCCTTTCGGTTAATCAAGGCACACATTAAAGAAATTTCCAAAATAAGCAGTTGATTAGAGAGGAATCTTCCTAAACATCTAGAGTATCCATTACCGATGGCGCCTAACCTCCTTAAAGAAACCCGATTCCCCACAATAACTATGCGAAATATATACATCATAGACAATTTTGTGCTCTAAAGGAATCACATGCAGTTGGCCTGCCCCGCAAACAAGCAAAAAGACATCCAAACTACTGATCGCCGGTCCCGAAGACTTCGAGATGTATCCTCTCCGGGTTCACCCCGGCACCGACCAGGTACTTCTCCATATCCTTCATGAACGCGTACGGGCCGCAGATGAAGTACTCGGCGCGCGCATCGTCAAGGAACAGATTAGCCTTTTGATCGACCTTTCCGAGGTCCATCCTTCCCGCGAAGTGGTAGTCGACGCCCTGAACATCCTTCTGCTGCGGGGACGTAACAAAGAACGTCGCGCTGATGTTGTTGTTGACGTCCTTGGCGCACGTGTCTCGGATGTGGTTGCTGAAAGCGCGCACTTCCGTACTGTGCACACCGTGGATCCACGAGATGCGCCGGCGGGAGCCAGAGTTCACGGCGCTGTTGAGGATGGATAGCATAGGCGTAAGACCGACGCCGGCGGAGATGAGGGCGATGGGCTTGCTCTCGTCTTCCTTGGGGTCGACGAAGAATTCACCAGCGGGAGCAGTAAGCTCGAGAACATCCCCCTCGTTGTATTTCTCGTGTAGCAGGTTGGAGATCAACCCCGGAATACTGGGCTCCTTGCCCTTCTCCTTCTTCACGCTGATGCGGTAATAGTCGGATCGTGGCGCGTCGCTTAGCGAGTATTGTCTGGGTTGCATGTGGCCCATTTGGGGAACGAATACTTGGAGGCTGATGTACTGGCCCGGCAGAAACGAGGGGAGCGGCTCTCCGTCTTCGGGAACGAGGTAAAAGCTTGTGATTTCCGACGACTCCGGTTCTTTGCGTTGGATCTTGAAGCGGCGCCAACCCTGCCAGTTCTCGTGGGCAGCGTACAGTTGTTTCTCCCTGTTGATGAATATCTCGGCCAACGCGCCATAAGCGGCGGTCCAGGCCTCGGCGATCTCAGGCGTGCAAGCATCGCCTAGTACAGTAGCTACGGCCTCGATCAGATGTTTTCCTACAATCGGGTATTGGTCGGCCTGGACGTTCAAACTTTCGTGCTTGTGCGCGATGCGCTCGACGAGCGCTTTTAGCTGACCGAGATCGTCGACATAGGTGGCGTAGGCAAAAACAGCGGCAGCTAAGGCTCGTGGCTGGGCCCCACTCGTCTGATTAGACATGCTAAAGATATTCTTGAGCTCCGGGTGAGCAGCGATCATGTTCTTGTAAAAGAGTGTCGTAATCGCCACGCCATGTTCCTTCAAAACAGGAGCAGTCGCTTTAACGATAGCGATATGCTCCGGAGAGATGGGTGCAGCGACAGCCATCTTAGATATGAATAGATGCGATAGGGGGTTGATTAAGTGATGAACCTCAAGTTCTTTTCTTTTCGGAGGAAGGATAAGATGATTTTATATTACCTGAGAACAGAACTCTTGAAGAAGATGAATCACTAAGATCGTAGCAAGTGACGAATGAGGATATGTTAATTGCTTCATTGCGCGGACGCCCACTCTTATATATACCTAGGTACTGTATCTCCCCTCTCTCAGACATGAGAATACTAACATATCCGAGACAATTGGCTACCGTTTACGAAAGACAAACAATGTTTGCCCAATCTCCGGTAATGCGCCAGTCCATCGTACCACGTTTCTTGTGGAGGACGCCGGGTTGATGTCTACAGCTGAGCTGTGGCAACTAAAGGAAATGTCAGAATCGACTTTTTTTTATTCAAAATGAACCCACCAGGTCCTCCGACTATTTTCGTGGATTTACCATCTCCGCGGTAGTCAACCCAAGGTTGCCCGGGGTTTTCTGGGCATCCTTATTGCATAGTGGATTTTTCATAAATTGGAATTTCGAATGACTCGATTATGTTGGTTGCTATCTTCCTGAGAGAGTGGCTCTGGAGGCTCAATTCTATCAAAATTATTCTTAAGACAAGGTCCATATCTCTCTCATGTATCCTATCAATTGCTGTCCCGGCAACGGAGTTTCTTAAAAATCCCTTCCTCTTCTTTTCAAACGGCAGTTCCCATAATATGCATCACTGCCCAAGAATCTAACCCCTAGAAGAAAAATCGCATTATCCTCGTGTCGTGCTTGCAAACTCCCTTTTTCCGCGGACTTAGTAGAGCTGACTTGGATTCGGACAGGACGGGGAGAATGTACGGGGAGGCACGGAGAAAAAAAAGTTTACTTAGGTAGCGCTTAGCGAAGTTACTAGTTGGTATTAAACCGTCTGTCAACTTCGCATTAGCTAAAGTAAAAAAAGGGTACGTTAGGGATAGGATCCTACCTCTAAAAACCATCTTATTACGCATCGACTGGATCTGGGCGACCCGCCAAGTTGGTCCAGTTCCAGAAAGGACATTTTACGTAATTGGCTACGACTCTAGATGCTTCTAATATTTCAAAGTTAGGCAAACCCCGTTCAGCACGAGCAAAAAGTCATACGATCTAAAGAAAAAAAAATCACTAATTTATAGAGAACTATCTATCTATGTTTATAGTTAGTGTATACCTACCTGTTACGAACCAGCCGTGTGGGGTATCGGAGGACTGAAAGAGTGGCAAGACATCAACCGATCCCGCGACACATCCCAAATTCCGGCTTCACGGAGCCCACCCACGCCGTTTGTCTCCTCCCGGGAAAAGCAAATATAAACCTTACTCCTTAAAACATAAAAAACATAAAGAAAAGACGCCCCGGCCCCCATGCTCTAGAAATCCAACTACTCCTTGACGCTGCTCTCATTGAACCTAGGCAATTCAGTTTGATTAGTAAAATGTCGCGGGAGACGGTTCTCTCCCTTTTCATATGGATGACCGGCTTCTTCTCGCGCCAGGTCGTTGACCCAACGGCAATTTCCTTCGAAGGTCCTGGTGCCATCTGTCTTGACTCCAACGTCGTAAAATTTGTTTGCCAAGTGGAACCAGCAAAGGGCGTTACCGACTGTACCAACTTCGTCGCTGACACCAGTTCTCGCTTCCCGGCTCATTCGGTCCCACAGCTCTTGATCCGTAAACAGCTCGATGAGGTGCTGAGCTACGGCTTTGTGATCACCAGGCTCAACTAAAAAGCCGTTGACCTTATCTTTGACTTGAATAGGTATACCACCAGCTAGAGTCGCGATCACCGGCCGTCCGGCATGCAATGCTTCGGATACTTTGACCTCAAAACCCTCTCGTGTGGATAGCTGAAGTACCACGTGAGCTTTTGCAATCAGTGTGTTGAGAAGCTGGTCATTGGCTTGTAGGCGCATGACACTGATATCGTTGGCATATTGTGCATAATGCGTCTCAATCTGCTCCATGACGATATCATATATCAAATTTCCGTCAGGGTCATCAATGGAACTGTTGCCCGTGCTGTATCACAGGGTTAGCATCGACTCTTTAAATTTATGACTTACAGCAAATACTTACACTACTAGCTGAGGGATGTCTTCTAACCCTAACTCCTCAGCGCGCCGACGGAATTCACCATACGAATCTATGACCGTTGGTATACCCTTTGCCGGGTCAAAGCGTGCGACTTGTATGATGTATTTGCCTAAGTAGATACTCATGTCAGTATATATGACAAATACAAGGTGTTATAATTCCTCACTGTCTGGATATCGCAGTGGTGTCCTAGAATAATATATGTCAGTATTATCACTTGTCTACGTAGGGAGGTTTCCAATGGACTTACATGCGTTGGGCATGGCATTGTTCATTGTAATTGCTTCCATAGTAACCGGTATCCCAATCGTTTATAGGCTTATTCAGTCCATCAAGCCTTCGTGATGTCAGATAAGTATCAATCATGCATCTACAATAGAGGACTCACCAATCTGTAGTAGCTGGCATGTATGTGACCAGATTGCGGGGCACGTTGTCCGGGACAAATTTAGGGATCGGGTGGCTCACGAACATATCTGCATGGCGGATATTATTCCACAGGAAAGACCATGCTTGCTCTTGCGGCGAACCGCTCTGGGCAACAAGATCACTGCGAATTTGAATGTGAGAACGATAAATGACGGGTCGATTTGGCGTGATGTTCTTGATTAATGGAATGAGTCCAGGCATTTGAGGGTCATCAATCTATAATATTTAATTAGCCCCATTATGCTATTAATGAAGTTTCTAGGAGTTTATTGAAGTAGCTCCAAGATAAAAGAATAAGGGGGGGGGGATCAGAGAGAGTTATGGGGTTATTGATACAATGGGGTTCGACACGTACCACAACTATGTCAGCACCACCTTCTTCAACAGGGCGTAGAGGACCTCCTTTGGAGAGCCAATAACGGTTTGCATTTTCGGTAATCCAGTCCGTAATCGACTGTTGCTCTTCTGGAGAGATGCGCTCATGGGGCTGGCTCACGCCTTGAAGAATGTTGTGCATGTTCTTGGTGCTTCGGAATACACCTGGGCGCGGTTTCGGAACTAAGATATACTGTTGTTAGCGTTTATCGGAGATGAATCTCAAAATTGACCCCATAGGGGTCTCCGAGCCGTTGGTTTAAGATACATCGCAACATACCGTACCAAGTTAAGTCAACGCCGGCCAGACGGGCAAATCGCACCAACGCATGGCGCATAAGTGCGACTCCACCGCCCTGAGGGGTTGCACTAAAGAAAGCTATCTTGACTTTCTTATCCTTCAACTGCTTGGCGTAGTGCATCATGGAATCCCACGTAGCAGTACTGCACGTCGGCTTGTAGTCGTCGAGGGTAGTCAGATGAGCTCTGAAACCTGCATCACTCATGACAGCACCACGGAAGCCGACCTGTAGAATAGGAACCAGAGAAGGGCCAAAGACCCTAAGAAGGGATGTTATCATCATAAAGAACGTGAAGTTTGGGTTCTTGGACTTACATTACACACTTACGTGCCATTGAATCAGCCTGCTCGTCGACATTTTTGTCATCCCAGAAGGAAGTCTCCGACTGGTCAACATCGAAATCAATGGGCACAATATCGATTTCCAACCAAAGGCGGGAATTAAGGGTAGGGCTTAAATCCTTCAAATTCAAGGGAAGTCCGGCACCGACGAACTTGACAAAGTTTTCGTGTTCATACTTCTGGATCTGGGAAATTACATAGTCTGCGATGATATCTTTGCCTTTCTGCGCAGGGTCGATTTTTAGATGCTCAACCATGTAATCGAGTAGGTAAGTGTGGTCGTGAGTTGCGATAGACAACACTATTGTACCATCGCCATTTTTCACAGCCGAGATACCGACAAACAACGGCTTCGCATAATAAGTTAGTTTATTGCTTTCCAACTTTCAACTTTTGAAATTTGTATAAAACGTACCGTAAGGGCTCGTGCAAAGGGCCCGTCTAGTATATGTCAGTGTTGCGTACACGAGAAAAAAAGAATGCGTTCTATTCTTGACCCCTCTCCTTTCTTGAGAGTATAGTGGTAAACACCAGTATGATGGGTCTATAACGGAAGATACTGATACATACTGCAAATATGTTAGATTACATCTAGAGAGCAATGGATGACCCATTGAGGATTCAAGAAGGTCCCGTATTGCTACTATGTGGGAAATTCATTTATACTGACCGTTTGGCAGCGAACTCGCTCAACCGGCGCTGGTGGTGCGCAGAGGTCGTGGAGAACCTCCTTCTCTTTTCTAGAAATGGTGCCATGTTTATTTCGACACCAAATGCGAGAGGGTGTTATTAGTCTGGTAACTGTCTAACGTATTGTAAGCTTTAGCTTTTTATTGTTGCGACTGAGATTTGTAGACGATCTTGGCCATGAAGAGTGGAACAGGTTCTACTGACTTAGCTGTCCTAGCAGGTATTTATAAAGCTAGGGGGAGTCAGCAAGGTAAAAAGGTAGAGTGGCATGTAAACACAGAATCCGGGAGGACCGGTTGAGGGAACTCGGGAAAGGGAAATGCGGTGTGAGGCGAGAGAGCTGAGATGATTCCATTTCATTTCATGCTGTGAATTAAATGTGAATGTTTAATACGTTAACACGTTAATACCATAGTACCTAACATCTTAACCTGGGGAAAAGGGTACATGAAGGTACTTTGGAGGGGGCGCGGAGGGCGCATTAGGTACCCGCGGGACCTTAAACTTTACCTGTCGGGCACCTGCCAATATTACAAGTACACCTTACTTCTCTGCCAATACGGACGAAGTGGGATGATCTTTCTCTCTATCCCCGTCTATTATGGCCATTCTATCAGTTGCAATTGCCAGGAGGCGAGGCAAACATATCAAATATGGCCTTATTTCTTAGCACAAACTTTATAGGTATGACTCTACCTACCTTACCTGACCTCATATACCTATATGCCTACCTCCTGATTGTAAGGTAAAAACTACTTAAATACTTGACTTGTACCCCCATGTATCGGCTGAGTTACCGTTTTCCCAAGAATCGGGGATTGGGACTGCAGCGTCACAATGACGCACTCGACCTCCAAAATTGGGGGGATTCGACGAAGAACGTCCAGAGTGAGTATAGTTAATATCACTATGCCCAAATAGCTGAATCGCAACACTTGTTAGATACATATGAGTAGAATGTAGTTGTAGGGTTAAATTAGAATTGAGGCTCAAGAGAACTTCCCGGGTCCATGGTTTTCCCTTACCTACCCTTTAATTCCCTACCTAAATTACCCTGCATACATTAGGTAGGTAACGTTATGTTAGGTACGTATGCTACATTACTTGCTGAAGTGTGCTGAAGTGTGCCCCTTGATGTTGTTTGGCCACTTTGGGCGGTGGTGATCGTAAGTTTTGAGCAAAGTTACGAGTTACAAAAAAAGATTTGGAGTTAGCAGGTACATCTATAAGGGGGATACAGGACATGGAGCTTTGGGGTATGCGCGGCAGACACGGGATGTACCCTTACGTAAGCTCATCCCGCGCTTTCTTGGTATCCCAAAATCTGGGAACTCCCGTCCGTCGTACGATTTTCGAATGTTGCTCTTCCTTCTTTCGAGGCTCGGACACCGCACCTTTGTTAGTCGCGTGGGATGCTTTTCCTTGAATGCGCTTTGGATCGTAACATCAGCCGTATCCTATCAACTTAGAAACAGCCAACATTAAAATTTCAGAGCAACAGCCAGGAAAGTCAGGGGAATGAGCTCACCTTCACTCTACTATCATCGTGTTCTGTCTTTTGTTTTTTTTTTCTCTACGAAAATTGGCAAATACATAGCCACGCATTACGAGTGCCACTGCTATGCCAGCTCAATCATGTCGCCCTACTCTAGCATAGCCGAACGTACCACCCGATTATGACCGAGATTTTTCTGGCAACACTTATTCTCTGTTTATGCTAATCGTTTGCTTTACCGTTGACACTCGTGTTCAAGAAATACCAGCGAGGTGATCTGCCGTCGCCGTGGCTTATGGTCATTATCCAATAGCATCACTAGCCACACGGTGTGACCTACTAAATCAGGAATCATCTTTTTATATGTGGACGTACCGAGGCACGACTGAGTATTGTACGCCCGGAATCGGTGGAGATGCTGTAGAACATCGCAAGGAATTTGGAGCAACCACCCAAGAAGCGGCTGTTTTAGGAGCCCTAGATTTACCATGTGATATTTGCGTTTCGCCTAACAATGCTTCTTTAGGGGCACTGCAAGAATGATTATAGCTCTCCTCAGCTTTTCATCGACACAAAAATGAGGTTCCCCTCTACCCCGCAAATCGACTCCATGTTCATTCATATCTGCATGCCCGACATGTACTAGGATGCGTTTCCCCAATTCTTCCGTCGCTGTCACGACTCTAGGCTTGTACAGCCTAGATGCTTTGCAGTTGTGCTTACTCAATCGAAACCACAACAACAGGATCTTACCTAGATAATTGGTCAAGCTACCACCTAACTGGACCCAAGGAATCAATGATTTTAGACAAGGAGACAAGTAAATCAAGAATCTCTTTTACACTTACAGACCTATCAGTCGACTGATACACTTGACCAGTCTCGTTATTGATTTTTTTTTTCCAGGGGTACTCTAATAACAGGTTGATTTATTCGCTTGCTACTATTATGCAGAAATAACCGCATGAAAAAGCCCCGACTTCCTAATTAAGTACATTATTTGACATCGATCTCTGAGTGACATACCCACCACTTCGACAAGCATATTCCATGATAGAAAAAGAAATTATGGCTTGGGAACCTTTGCACTGCGTTCAATTACTCGTCCGATTCACCCCCCTTTTCTTCCCCCTTTTTCTCCTTCTTCTCTTTTTGGTCACCATCCTTCTCGCTGTTCTCCTTCTTCTCCTTCTTCTTGTTCTCCTTTGCCTTCTGTTCCTCTTCTTTCTTCTTCCTCTCTTCAACCTCCTTCTCCTTCCGTATTCTTTCTTTCTCCTCCTTCTCAAGCTCTTGCCATTTCTCAGTATAGTCCTCTTCGCCCCTTCGATCGTGTAATTTTTCATCCAACCCTGTCAACCTTGGCTTCGCATCTCCAACCTTCATTCGACCAATAAGACTGATGAAAAGGGCAGCACCCACGATAGCGGTTAATACGAAACGGTACGTTCCGTACCATGAGGGTGCCCAAGCCCGAACGGTGGCTCGGGAATCAGCGAAATACAGCATAACAAAAGCCGCAAACTGAGATGTGAGTGCAAAATCCATTGGCATGAGTAACGTGGGCCATGCTACCGCAGGGGCTAATACACCCAACCCGTACCGGAACCGCGTGCGAGCTGGGTTGGGTACCTTTTCGGTGTATTCCATACCCCAATGAACGGCGCCGAGGAAGCTTATGATAACGGCTCCGTATCCTAGCTGTATGGGCTCAATGACGTTAAGTAAATGTCGAGCCGTATCATGGCTAACGAGAATGTTGTTTATGAAATTAGATGTAGTCGGCCACACAGTATTCAAATCCCACGACAGGTAAACGGTAGAGAGAGACGTGGCGAAGTAAGGTAATGTTCCTGCAATACCAAGAAAGTATGGCTCTTTTGGAACGCTTGAGAGGTCAAAAGTATCCTTCACAGTTTCCTACGTAGACGTTAGTAAATAGACCTGACTAATAGAACTATAAAAGAGCCCTACCAAATCATCCTTGACCCCATGCTTGATAGGTTTCTGTCCTCCTTGGCTGTTGGGTTCATATAAATGACGAACACTTGACTCTGTGGTCACTACTTCTGGATTCGACTCAAGTTTACGCTGGCCGATTTTCTTCTCTTCTTCTGGATCTATACCTTGTTGGAAGCCACTCGGTGTCTTAGTGACGTATGGTGTTGTTTGTATTGGTGAAAATTTGCGGGAAATAGGCGCTCTTGGGTAGGTCGAACTAGACTTAGTAGCTATGACGCCCGTTCTAAGGTGTGGCCTTGGTGCCCAAGAGGATATGGACTTTGGGGAAGCAATTGCTCTGGATGAGCTTGTTAGGAAAGATCGCGTACTTCTTAGCATCATAGTTAGCTGGATATCCGGTATACCGGGTACCTAATAGTCAAGGGAATAATGGAAGACAAGGCCACGAGGCTGAAAAGCAAATAGTCTTGTAGAAGAGTAACGATTGTTTAAATTTAGGATGTAAAGTCTAAAGTATAATAATGGTTTCCAAATATACTGCGAGCTCAATCTATTCACAATGGAAACCGTAAAATCGTTTTCCCTTTCCTCAGACGAAAACAATTGATGCAATTGCATCGTCAGAACCCCCTTTGGTAGGGGACGCGTTGTTCCTGATTATTGCTCTGCTGGGCTTAATGACGTAATGGTCTGAATGTGTACCACCTACATAATGATGCCATAGGCAATGCCGAACCTGCGAGCTTTTCGACTGGTGTTACACGCATTGCAGTTTCAATGTACCTCTACAGGTACCTAAGCCGACGCTAAGGTGGGTACGCTTGCCTGCCCCTCCATCAGTGGCTGAAGATTGAGCTGCACGAGCGGCTTGAGCGGGCAGCTGAAGCTAAATCCCCAGGCTGGGCAACTATTAGTTCCACAGATATAAGAGCGTCATTGGCTAGAACCTTCAAAGTCTTTAATTCGAGGGGTAGTCAAGCCACAGCTTAAACCAACAGACAGCGTCATCAATCCTGCAGAAGAGGCACCAAACAAATTTCAGCTCTCATAGCTAATCAAAACTTGCGATATTCTGTTGCCTACCTCTCAAGGTTTAAGTCCTTCCCTAAGGTGGCTATTCCTTGATTTTAAAGCTTACCTTTTTTTAAGAGCTTTCTAGGTCTACGACGCACCACCCATAATTACCTCCATTAGGTACACTGTCGCGCACACATCACATCAACAACACCTACATCCTATTCATTTACCTAGATCACTGACCAATCTTTTATATGCCCTCTTCTGCCCGGTTCAGGAACCGTGGGATGCCTAGGTAGCTTGCTACCCAATCTAATCTACCTTGGGTACCTTTATCTACCTACTTGCTCCTGTGTAAATTCAACTCTTTTCCTGCCTCATCTTATATTTATTTATTTTTTCCTCAAATTCCATTAAGCATTGCTGTACACAGCGCGCGTGTCCTATATCTGCTTCTAGCCTAGTGATACCCCACTACGAATTCTACGATAGTCGATGGTCCATTTTCCTACCTTCACCACTGTCGAGTAATAACGTCTTTCAATTCGATTGCCAAATCCAACCTGTCGCAAGACGATACATTCATCGAACGAGACTCTCTGTAGTACTCGTAATAGATCCTACTAGTTCAACCTCATCGTATTTCTTCAGATGAAGCGACCTGATACCCAACGTTAGTTTACAAAGTCGCCCCCGCCCGGGTTACGGCGCAATATAGTCAAGATGTTAGAGGGCTTGGTCGCTGGGCTGCTCAACCGTTTCCTGGGCATGTATGTCAAAAATTTTGATCCTACCCAATTGAAAGTCGGTATATGGTCTGGCGATGTGAAGCTCCGGAATTTGGAGCTCCGCAAGGAGGCTCTTGACCAGTTGAAGCTTCCCATAAACGTGATGGAAGGTCATCTAGGAGAGTTGACCCTCGTCATTCCCTGGTCAAATTTGCGAGGAGCGCCGGTAAAGGTATTTATCGAGGATGTCTTCCTGCTTGCGTCACCGAAAGAAGAAGCGGCCTACGACGAGGAAGAGGAAGAACGTAGAAGACAGCGATTAAAGATGGAAAAACTAGATTCTGCTGAGCTTTTGAAAGAGAGGTCCCAGGAAGGACTCAGCCAGGAAGAGCAGAAGAAGAGTCAGAGTTTTACAGAGAGCTTGGTCACTAAAATTGTCGACAATCTGCAGGTCACTGTGAAAAACATCCATGTGAGGTACGAAGACTCTATCTCAGCCCCGGGGCATCCGTTTGCCCTAGGTTTTACCCTTGCCGAGTTCAGTGCGGTCAGTACCGACGGCGAATGGAACCCTACTTTCATCCAAAATTCAACCAAGACAACACATAAGCTAGCGACGCTCGGTGCGTTAGCAATCTACTGGAACACAGACAGTACCCTGCTTGGTCCAGGCCGTGAAGTGGACAGGGGAGATGAGCATATGTCCCACGCTGATATGCTGAAGACCTTCAAGGAGATGATTGGCAATGGGAATGAAACTACTCCAGAGGCAGACCACCAATTTATTTTAAAGCCAGTGAGCGGCCAGGCAAAGATTGAGCTGGACAAGACAGGCGATGTACATGTGCCTAAATTTAAAGCGAGCTTGCTTTTCGACGAAATTGGTGTCGTTCTCGACGATGACCAATATCGAGATGGGTTGATGATGGTTGACCTTTTCCATTACTTTATTCGTCATCAAGAATACAAGAAGCTTCAGCCTAAAGGGGTGACGCCGAAGGAAGACCCACGCGCTTGGCTCAAGTTTGCCGGCAACGCGGTCTTAACTAAAATCCATGAGAGGAACCGAAGGTGGACTTGGGACTACTTCCGCGAGCGTCGTGATGACCGCCGTCTATACATTGAGTTGTTCAAGAAAAAGAAGGCAAATCAGCAATTAACGCCAGAGGAAATTGACGAGATCAATAAGCTCGAGTGGAAGCTTGGGTATGAAGACTTGCGATTTTGGAGGTCGTTAGCTCGCAACCAATTGCGGAAGGAGAATGCGGAGGCGCTCAGAAGAGCACCGCCGAAAAAGGAACCGCAGCAGCAAGGTTGGTTAGCTTGGGCTTGGGGTTCAAAGCCTTCCGAGCCAACTGACTCAACGGAGGAAAATACTCAGATGACCGAGGAGCAACGCAAAGAACTTTATGAGGCGATCGACTGGGACGAGAAAACCGCTTTGGCCGAAGCTGTTGACATGCCACGGGACATTATCAAAATGCAGGTTGATGCGTCTCTAAGTACTGGCAGTTTTACTCTAAGACAGAATCCTCATGGGAACACAACCGATTTGCTAAGCCTGCATTTTGACGTCTTTAAGGCGAAAGCATTCAAGAGACCCGACTCTGTACTTGCTGATATTAGCCTTGGTGGTTTCCGTGTCAATGATGGTACTACCCCTGAGAGCTTGTTTAAGGAGATCGTTCGGGTCAAGGACGCGCCAGACACGAATAATAAAAGACGGCTTTCCATCACCGAACTCGAACAGTCCGAACAGGAGACCTTCTTTGATCTTCAAGTTGAGCAAAATCCTCTTGATGGCAAGAGTGACTTCGCAGTCACGGCGAAGCTCAAGCCACTGGAGATTGTGTGGAATCCAAACTTCGTTGTGGGTATCGTTGACTTCTTTAAACCACCCGAGAGGCATATGGAATCCATTACGGCGTTAATGGAAACTGCTGGGGCTACTGTCGAGGGATTGAGACAGCAGACGCGTGCTGGTCTTGAGTTTGCTCTCGAAGAGCATAAAACTATAAACGCCAAGTTAGACCTCCAGGCACCTCTTATCATAATCCCTCAATCTATTAAAACGCCACGATCCACGTGTCTCATTCTAGATGCCGGTCACATCAGTGTCAATAGCGAACTCGTCGACAAAGGAACTTTGAAGCAAATACAGGATAAGCATAACCAGCAGTTCTCCGACGAAGACTTCAAACAGCTCGAGTCTCTTATGTATGATCGTTTCTTAGTCAAACTAACGTCAACGCAGGTCCTGATTGGACCTTCCATCGAAGAGACAAAGTCCCAATTAATCGAGAAGGATGACAGTCGGATGCTTCATATTGTGGAGAAGATCAATGTCGACTTCGTAGTAGCTCTATCCATATTGCCCAAGGCGCCTAATTTGACGAAAGTCAAAGTATCGGGGCACATGCCTGTACTTCAGGCAATGGCTTCAGACACTAAGTATAAAAGTCTCATGAAGTTAATTGATGTTGCGATACCAAAGTTCGATGGAGAGCAACAAGAAGCCAGAACCGAAGGCCGGTCTATGAGACCCCGGTTACTTAGTTCTTCGTCCAATCGCTTGCCAAAGCCACAAGATCACAAGGCTTCATCTAATTTGTTCCTCACCCAGCAAACTGCCGTGATCTTAGAAGATGACTCGGACGATGACTCGGACGAATTTGAAGACGCTGCAGATGGAACCTCGAACCAACGGCTTAAAACGCAGCAGCGTAACTTCGAGTTCAAGTTCGCCGTCGACAAGTTACAAGGCTCTCTCTATCGGAGTGATCCCGATGGGGTACGGCCTGAAGCCCTACTTGTAGAACTAATCGCGGAGAACTTTGATCTCAATTTCTATATTCGACCTTACGATATGGCAGCCGAGGTATCGCTAGGTTCCGTGACGGTGGACGACTTTGTTGATAATCCTCCGGCAGAGTTTAAATCTATTGTGTCGTCCGGCGATATCGAAGACCGCCAGCAGCAAAGGGATCTAGTCCGTGTCAAGTTCACTAGAGTCAAGAGAGAATCTCCAGAGTTCATGCCAGTATACGAGGGCATAGAGACCAATGTCAATGTGGCTGTTTCAACCATCAACCTGGTTGTTACGAGAAAGACCTTGCTTACGCTACTAGACTTCGTGCTCACTACATTTAGTAACAATAATAACTCGGGTTCTCAGCAGCAGCAAAAAAAGCTTAGAGACGTAGACGAGGAAGATACAGTTGAAATTGTTGAACCGGCCACTAGTTCACAGCAGAATGAGGGCGGCTCCATTCGCGTCAAGGTTGATCTCAAGAGTATTCGCATGATTCTGAATAACGATGGGATTCGGTTAGCAACGCTCTCGTTCAACCATGCCGATGTTGGGGTTTTCCTGCTCGGTAGGACGATGAGGGTAGCCGCGAAGTTAGGCGACCTAACGCTGGTAGATGATGTTAATATTGGCGCGTCAGAAAATTCGAGCTTCCGCCAGCTCGTTACAATCCAAGGGGACGAGCTTGCTGATTTCCGTTATGAAACATACGATCCAAGTAACGAGAAGATATACCCGGGTTACGATTCATCTATCTATCTACGTGCCGGTTCCATCAAGGTTAATTTCCTTGAAGAGCCATTCAGAAAGATAATCGAATTCTTGGTCAAGTTTGGCAAAATGCAGGCCATCTATAATGCTGCTCGTCAAGCGGCTGCTAATCAAGCTCAACAACTACAGCAAAGCACTAGCAGATTCAAATTTGATGTCATAATCAACACCCCTATCATTGTGTTCCCCCGTGATCTTTCTCCGGATCGGCCAAAACGAGATCTGATTACGGCTTATCTGGGTGAAATATACGCCCAAAATAAGTTCGTGCCGTTAGATGACGCGGAGGATGCAGAAATCGCCATGAAGCTCTCCGCGGGTATCAGAAACATCAGGTTGACGTCTCTATTTCATTATCCTAACGAACAGTCCGAGGAACTTGAAATGATTGATCATGTAGATCTTGGCTTTAACCTCACTTACGCCGAACACAAAGAGGGCTGGAAGCGTCCAGATATGGAGATCGAAGGCAGCATGACCGACTTCAACCTGAGGATTACCCAATACCAGCTCAACTTCCTCCTAGCAATTTCCAGATCCGTGCCAGCAGCCTTCGCGACAGACGCCAACGCTAGGGGGGAAGAAGCTGAGCGAGATGTTGACGAGGGTACATTACGACGCGCCAAAACGATGTCATCTACTACTAGCGGGTCCGCGGATAAGTTAATTAATCTCTCTCCAGAACTGGGCTCGAGAGAAGACGTCTGGACGAAGCTTGACCTCGTCTTCAATATACACCAAATTGGTCTTGAGCTAATAAACGCCCATGAAAATCAACCCGTGGGCGACATGGACAATGCTAGTCTATCACGATTCTCTTTGGATGATAGCAAGTTGAAGACTCGAGTACTAGCAGATAACTCATTAGAAGCAGAGTTTTTGATTCAGTCGTTTACTATACATGATAGTCGCGCCCGTGAGGGTAGCAAGTATAGGAGAATTATGGCATCTTCTAATAAGAATGTTCAGCAATTCATGGCGAGCGTATCAATGTCAGGGGGCGAGGAACGCAATCTAATTGCGGTGATCGCCATTGATAGCCCTAGAATCATCTTCGCTTTGGACTACCTCTTCGCGATTCAAAAGTTCCTCATGACCGGATTACAAGCTAACGAGCCTCCTCAACCTGCTTTAGAAAGTCCTGTGGAAACCCCGGATATTTCTGACGCTGAGTCAATGCAAGTACAACTAACAGGGAGGTCATCTCAAAAGAGTACAAAAGAATCCCAGGCTGAATCAGGCGCTACCAAGAACGAGGGATCTAAGCTTAGCATTGCCTTCCGTGTTAATATTGTTGACTCGCAGGTCATACTAATAGCCAATCCCCTCAGCTCTAGCTCAGAAGCAATTGTTCTAGGGACGAAACAAGTGTTACTCTCGCAACAACACTCGTTGACTTTTCAAGTTGCCGAAGTTGGAATGTTTCTCTGCCGCATGGACAAATTTGACGACACTCGACTCCGTATCCTTGACGACTTCTCAGTCCAAGTATCGATGGATAATTCGCGGGCTGATTATACAAACATCCATGTTGATATTGATCCATTGATTCTCCGACTTTCACTTCGAGATATACTCCTCGTCCTCCAGATCATTAGCAAAGCATCTGAGCTTTCCGAGAAGGATGACAACGAACCTAAACCTAGCGCGTCTAATAGGAAATCAAAACAGCTTCGACAAGCCGGCATTAAAGAGCGTACGGCAAGTGGTCGGGGACACTCTACTATTGCTACTGGTAGGAGTAAAACAGCCAAAACTCCAGGTACATTAATCACGAAGAAATCTGGGAAGGACCAATCACACCAACCTCATGATATCAGTACAGCTCCTAAGCGTCATGAGGAACTTAGTGCTGCAATCGCTGGAATTCGTGTTGTACTGATTGGCGATGTTCACGAGTTACCGATTCTAGATCTGAGCATCAATAAATTTACGGCATCGTCAACGGACTGGTCCAGTAACCTCAAGGCTGAGACTGCGATCGATATGTATATCAACGTCTACAACTTCGCAAAGTCCGCTTGGGAGCCACTCTTGGAGCCCTGGCAAGTTGGTCTTGGCGTTGCAAGGCAGCAAGATACAGGTCTCCTATCGGTTGACGTCTCATCTAAAAGAACATTTGATGTTACGATCACAACCGCAACAATCGCCTTAGCGTCTAAATCGTTCGATTTCTTAACCAAGGATGAGGATGTCCTGGGTAAACCCCGTGGAGTAGAGGCTCCCTACAAGATCCGAAACTATACAGGCTTCGACGTCTCAATAGAGGCTAGAAGCCAGAGTAACGACGAGAAAATCGCTCTCAAGTTACAAGACGGCGAGGAAGGTCCATGGAGTTTTGAACACTGGGAAAAGATCCGAGAAAATATCATGTCAGAAAGCAGCGCAGCAAGTAGCGTTGCCGTTGAAATTGAAGGCAGTGGCTTCGATATAGTTAAGAATATCCGTCTTAACCGCGAAGGCGAATTCCTCTATAGTCTGCGACCGAAAACGGATAACACCCTTCATCGGCTACTCGTTGAAGTGAAGCTGGGCTCAGACAATATCAAATATGTCACTCTTCGGTCACCCCTTGTGGTAACAAATGAGACACAGATACCTGTCGAATTAGGGGTGTTTGATGCACAAGAAGGCCATCTACTAAAGATCGAGAAGATTGCACCAGGAGAAAGTCGACCGGCCCCAGTGGCTGCCGCTTATGTCAAATCATTGTTGGTACGACCGGATTCTGGATTTGGTTACGCATGGTCATCCGAACATTTATGGTGGAGAGATTTACTCAAGAGACCAACACGTACACTCCTATGCAAAGGCGAGAACAGTGACACATTCTATTTCCAACTCAACGCGAGCTTTGATCGTGGCCACTTCCTCACCGGGTAAGTTTCCAGAAAGTGAAATACATTTAATATCACTAACACTTTCAGAAAATACCCATATATGAGACTAAAACTGTCCCCGCCAATAGTTCTAGAGAACCTTCTACCCTACGATTTCAAGTATCGTATTTACGACAAAAATACAAAACGGGATTGGACGAACTTTTTGCGGAAGGGTGGCGTTAGCCCCGTCCACGTAGTAGAGTTGTCTCATCTTCTCTTACTCAGTATCAACATGCAAGATACCAAACTGAAGCCCAGCGAATTTGCTATCATCAACTCTGGAGCACAAGAAGACTTCCGTAAAGAATATAAACTGATATGTAAAGATAACGAAGACCTCTCTCTTCACCTAAGGCTGCATTATTTCAAGATCCCAGATGGAGGCGGTGCTTTCAAGGTCACCGTATACAGTCCTTATGTCGTACTCAACAAGACTGGTCTGCAGGTCGATATTCGTGCCAAACAATTCTTGCAGCAGCCGAGGAAGGCTGCGGGTCAATCAGCCCTGGCAGATACCTCAGATCAAGAGCGGCCGAAGGCCTTACCTTTTATGTTCTCATATAACAATGATGACCAACGCAACCGAGCCCTCCTCAAGATAGGCGATTCCGAATGGAGTAGGCCACAAAGTTTCGATGCGATCGGGAGCACAACCGAGATCGTTTTGCCGTCGTCGAAGAAGGATGCCGAAATCCATGTTGGTGTCACTATAGAACCCGGTGAGGGAAAATACAAGTTGACAAAAGTTGTCACTTTGGCGCCGCGCTTTGTAGTCAAGAACAAGATCGGCGAAGAGCTCGTCATTAGAGAGCCAACGTCGTCGAAGACTATGACCCTGCATCCTGGTGGTTTGCAGCCCCTCCATTGGCTTCAGAGGTCAGCTACCAAGCAAATTGCTTTGAGATTCCCAGGAATCGATGATCAGTGGACATCACCAATCAACATATCTGATTTGGGTACCGTGCACATCAAGATTGCAAGAGCTGGGCAGCGACAGCGCCTCATCCGGGTTGAAGTCTTGATGGAAGATGCGACGATATTCCTCCATCTCAGCATGGAGACGAAAAATTGGCCTTTCTCCATGCGGAATGAAAGCGACGTCGAGTTCACTTTCTTTCAAGCAAACCCAAATATAGACGAAGATGGGGTCGAGGATCGCTCGGGATGGAGGCCGGTTAGATACCGCTTGCCACCGCGCAGCATCATGCCCTATGCTTGGGACTTCCCAGCTGCCAAGTTCAAGGAAGTGGTTATCAGCGCCTACGGCAAGGAGCGTCACGTAAAACTAGCGGAAATCGGTAATCAAATCCCAATGAAATTCGTCAGCGCTTCCGGCACCCAGAAGATAATCGATATTAATGTCGCTGCTGATGGACCAACTCAAACACTTATTTTGTCCAACTTCAAGCCGAGCAAGAGTCTCTACCGTCAGAGGACCCAGACGGGCTCAAGCAGCAGTGCAGGCGGATTTGAAGTCAAGAGTCAGGATACTGATACGACATTCCAGGCACAATTAAAGCTCTCTGGTATTGGTATCTCGCTCATCAATCAACAGTTGAAGGAACTGGCATACATAACATTCAGAGACATCAACCTCCGTTATAGTGAATCGGCTCTCTATCAAACTATCAGTACCTCCATCAAATGGATCCAGATTGATAACCAGCTATACGGCGGCCTCTTCCCAATGATACTCTACCCCAGCGTAGTTCCAAAGCAAGCGCAGGAAACTGAACTACATCCGTCATTACATGCAATGGTTACACGCGTCAAGGATGACTCGTATGGTGTTTTATACGTCAAATATGCTACAATACTACTTCAACAGATGACCATCGATCTTGACGAGGATTTTATCTATGCCGTCTTAGATTTCTCTAAGATCCCTGGAGCTTCGTGGTCCGAAACCAACGAAGGTAAGCTCTGCGACGAAGGCCTAGATATTCCCGAGCCCAAGCAAGAACAATCAGGTCAAGATATCTACTTCGAGGTCTTGAACATACAACCGATGCAACTAGATTTGTCGTTCATGCGCACCGAGCGTGTCAACGTAGAGGACAAGACCTCCTCTCGGAACCCTATCATGTTCTTCGTGAACGTGATGACTATGGCCATCGGAAATGTCAATGATGCTCCGATCCGGCTGAACGCATTGCTATTAGAAAATGCTCGAGTCTCTATTCCTGTTCTGACACAAAACATTTCCAACCACTACAGCCAGGAAGTTCTATACCAGGTCCACAAGATCATCGGCAGTGCTGACTTCCTCGGTAACCCTGTTGGTTTATTCAACAGTATCAGTAGCGGCATAACCGACGTCTTCTACGAGCCATACCAAGGTCTTATCATGTCTGACAAGCCCGAAGACCTAGGACTAGGGATTGCAAAGGGAGCCGCCAGCTTTGTTAAAAAGTCGGTCTACGGTTTCTCTGATTCCTTTTCCAAAGTTACTGGCAGCTTCGGCAAGGGTCTAGCTGCCGCTACATTAGACAAGCAATTCCAAGATCGCCGGCGGATTACGCGAGCTCGCAACCGCCCAAAGCATGCTTTGTTTGGCGTTACCGCAGGTGCAAATTCCTTCTTCACGTCTGTTGCGTCTGGAATCGGCGGTATCGCCCGAAAACCTCTTGAAGGTGCAGAACAGGAAGGCGCTGTTGGCTTCTTCAAAGGCGTTGGCAAAGGCTTTATTGGCCTTGCAACTAAGCCTGCCGTCGGAGTGTTCGATCTCGCATCCAACGTATCCGAAGGTATTCGCAATACAACAACTGTCTTCGACGGCTCTGAGCTTGATCGCGTCCGCTTGACGCGGTTCATACCAGCAGATGGAATAGTTCGTCCTTATAATCAGCGCGAAGCCCTAGGTCAGTCCTGGCTCAAGCAGGCGGACAACGGAAAATATTTCAACGAAGACTATATTGCGCACCTAGACCTACCCAGAGAAGATATGGTAGTCATAGTCACTTTCAGCCGAATTCTTCTTATTAGGAGTCGGAGACTTACTACAGAATGGGATATACCACTGAAGGACGTACAAACAATTGCAAAGGAGCGCACAGGTCTCAGTATTGTCTTACGCGGCGGTACTAATGGGCCGTTCATTCCTGTGAGTGAAGAGAGCGGACGGGCTTTCTTATACCGAATGGTGGCTATAGCTGTAGAAGAATTCAATCGTAGATTCAGGGGCTTGGAGTAAAAAGTTTCTTGTCGGCGGTTAAGGCAGCAAGGAAGAGTCCACCGGGGTAAATTTAAAAGGCGGTGCACGGATTGATACGTGCTCTGGGTTGGGAAGTTGAGCAAGACGTCCCGGCGTATGGTTTTTTTCATGTATCTTCTAGAATACGACATATTACGACTTGAATGACGCTATTGTTTTGTGTTAGCCAGTGTTGATCGAGCTAGATTTATCCCATTGAACGCGCATATACTATACAAAACCGCCGAAATATTAGAGAAGCAAGCAGATTCTTCAATATATTTCCATGGGTATGGACTAGCATTCTACGTATTCCGACTCAAGCTCCCACAACAGCGATGTTCCAAGTTCACGCCGGCGTCATGCTAACCCAACATCCGTACAGCATGGAGGTATTGATGCCGAACTTTTGAATGGGCGGCCTGTCATCTTTCCGCTCGATCTTCTCGAAGGCCTGTAGGAGCCGAAATGTGACGAAGGCTAGCTGCGTAAGGGCGAACTGTTGGCCGATACAGATGCGCGGCCCAGCGTTAAAAGGGACATATTCGAAACTGTAAATATGTTAGTCTTCAAATCTAGAAAGTGGATAAGCAACATAGATGCACAATGCATGAGGATACGTACGTAGTTCTCAGAGTCTCCCAGCGTTCGGGACGAAACTCGTCGGCGTCGTCGCCGTAGATATCCTTGCGCCGATGTAATGCCCAAGGCACGTACCTGACCAGTGTGCCCTTGGCTACAAAAATGGGTGACTTTCCATCTGGTCCCCCGCCGGTAGGCAGAATAGTGTCACGTACGGCTTCGCGGGCGTTGGCCGCGACGGGCGGGTTAAGCCGTAACGCTTCTTTAACGGCCCAGTTCAAATACTTCATAGATCTTAGACTTTCCCAGTTTGGGAGCTCTCTTTCATTTTCCAGATTCAGACCCTTGATCTCGCGCCGGATGGCTGCAACTACATTCGGTCTTCGGGAAAGCTCGAAAAACAGGTACGATAGTACACTCGTCGTAGTATCTCGTCCGGCTGTAAATATGCTCATGAGGTGGTCGCGAATAGCTTCATCTGATTCCCCAGTAGAAAGCAACTCATTGAGGAACATGTATCTCTTTCTCTCTCTTTCTTCCTCGCTTTTCTCGCCTTGTTCGGCTTTTACCTCTGCGACATACTTTTCTACGTACGCATTCATAAAGGTCGTGCATTCATCCAGCTCGCGGTCTCGAAGGAGCATTGATAGCCAGCCTAGTCTAGCCCGGTTGGCAATCTTCTGCATACACACGTCGAAACAGCGACCAAAACGTAGGCCGTCCTCGGGTGCGTTGCCGAGAATGTCAGTAGACCGTCCGAACATGAAATCCGATATGGTATCGGTAGTTAACCTGGAAAACATGGCTTGTAAGTCAACGGGACTGCCGTCGCGTGGAAGCGCCTCAATGAGCTTGGCGACGTGACGATCAAGGCATCGTAGATCAGCAACTTGATCGCGGACAAAGGCGGGGCGTAGAGCACTTCTTGCCCGCCTCCAGGCATCTCCATTAGAGGTAAAAATCTTAGTAGAGTCGCTATATTAGTCGAACGTGACCACCAAACGGGTTTAGGTACGAAACTCACCGAGTAGTGGCCAAGGACAGGGAGAAAAGCTTTAATACGTAGCTCGGGGAGATCCCAGTCGTCGAAGCGAGTACTAAGCACGGCGCGCACGTTGTCGGGCTCATCAGTCATAATCGTGTCACCCGGGCCTGGGAACATCCGATGCTTCAAGGTATGTCCCAACGTACGGAAGAGGTCGCTCCAGGCCGCGAGCAGCGTGTTCGTCTTTATGTGTCCTGCCGCTTTCAGGAGGAAGCGTACGCCGAAAGGATCGTTCGGGAAAGATGGCGGCGGCGAGCAACCATTCCGTATCATCTCCACATAATACCGATGCGTCCCTCCCAAAGACGCTTGCACGAACCAACCCAGAAGTAACAACAAACCCGCCAGAACCTGTTGTCCCGCCGATAGGGCCCCGGGTCGCAGGTAGAGGGTATCAAGCGCCAGAGCCGCTGATAAAAACATTATAACGGCCGTCGCGAAGAAGTAGCGCTGCTTGGCCTTCCTAGGAAGGGATTCCATCGTGTCGTTCTTGCTCACAGAAGGCATCTCTTGATACACTAAGTTACCCGATAAGTAATAAGTAAAATGGAGAGGACATCCCCAACTTCGTATCTTCCAGCTAATAGAAAATAAAGCCAGCGAAGATAGCACGCTTGTAAACTTAGTAGCGGACTAGAATCCCGAGTCAAATTACAGCCCGGTCTTGGCGACGCGGAGGGCCATCTCTTTGTCACATTTACTTTACATGTTATGTCTTGCCCGCACGTACCCCAGCCCTAGCCCCAGCATACGACACCCTGCCACGAAGGGGAGGGGGAAAAGTCGCATTCAGCTGTAAGTATTCGCAAGGGCAAGTGATACGCAGTGACGTTACCTACAACGTTTATCACCCGCCAAATGAATATGCAAGAACATCTGAATACTGATTCGGCCGTTGAGCAAAATACGTTCATATGCGACCAATTATATCGTACATGACGGCATCACATGCAAAAATGCATGCCTTCCCCGCGGACGGATACTCGCTTTATTACATAGATACCTGGGTAGGTAGGTAGCCATTTACTACTTCTTGGTTTCGCAAGCGCCAAGGCTTGTTCTTGTTATATAGGACTCTTGGCTAGCATCTCTCTTCATGACAAATTTTAATAAGCTGACATCTTAAAATAGCCACTAGAAATAGTTACGTCTATGTTATCGTACAATGATAAAGATACTCATATAAACCATTTGGTTTCTGCAGGACGATGTCTGTACATGTTTGGGCACATGTAACTACAATACTAAGTAAGGTAGTTACTTTAAGTCCTAATCCTTAGCCTACAATTTATACCACAAGCAAAGGCCATTGCACAAGGAAAGGTTCAGCACGTTGATAACCATTCAAATAGTTAGATGCTTTAAAACCCCTCTTCCCATCCTTATTATCTTTTAAGGAGTTGGCATGTCTGTTAAAAGATAATTTCTGTGGCTCAAAACCATAACCTCTTTAATGGTTTTGACTGCTTTAATGGTCTCCTTAACACAAGCCGGGAACTTAATACGTTAGTATAAAGCGAAAACACTCATTACCTAGGTTTCGAGACTCTTTTGCTTGATGATACTTACTGAGATATTCTTATTAGCCATCCTATACCTGTTGTCTTAAAGAGTCATAATGCATTGGTGCCTATAATATTCAATGTCACATACGCACTCGAGAAACTGATACTCTTGTTCGTATAATTACTCATAGTAGTTGTGTGCTGTTACACGACTTCCAAGTATGACCAATAGGCTCTTCGTTGTTTCTTTCAACTTAGTGGCTGTTATATTTAGCATCCTTCTCTACTTCTCCCGTCAGCCTTAAACTCTTCCTGTCGAATACGAAAATTTAGCTCCTTTGATAAATAATCATACGGGAATGCCTCAAGAGAGTGGGCCGATGAAGCGAATAAGAATTTGTGTTACTCTAATAGTTGTCTAAAGTCGTGAATGTTGGCACCAATATGTCTTCAGAACCTACTCATACATACGCTAATGCATATTGTTCTTAACTGCCTTGGAGAGTTTCATATAGCTGTTTCGCAGGATTTTATATAAAAGGTACCTAGGTATATATCAAGACAGGTATGCAGTCTTATGGGCTAATCCTTCTAATGTAGGTACCTGGTAGGTTTTGACTTGCCTACGTTTAAGCCGGTTCACAATATTGCTCCATTTCGCAACGTTTGTGAATTAAAATATTAAGAATATCTCCGGGATATTACATTTAAATTCTGTGGCGTTACCGCACGTCGCAAACGTTGGCAAATCCTTCTTAGCCCCCACAGAGATTCCATGGTACGGAGCGCGTCAATGACGTCAATGAGGTTAGAGGTTAGAAAGAAAAGGTACGTCCGTTCAATGGCTTGAGTAAGTGGGTTCCCAAGTGCGGCGACGAATAATAATTACCTGCAATATAAGGAGAGGACGAGAGGCTTCCAGCGTTCCCGTAGCGCCCCGGTGGATACCCGGATATCGAAATACTTCGCCATGTCGGCTCCATTATTGCTTGCCTGGATGCAGCGCGGCTTGGCGACTTAACCGGGATGTCCCGCTATGACGAAATGTCTCTAGAGCCTGCTAATTGTAGTATGCGCGAATACAGGTAGAAAAAAAAAGCTTCGTCGAGAAATTTCCAAAATCCCGAGAAAATAGCGCGTGTCCGTATCTCCTTCGTTTTTGTGTTGCGGCGCGCGCTGAAGTTCAAACAGGCGGTTTGGCACCTAAGGTAACACAATATCCAATGATGGAAAGGTGACGATGTTTGTCAGGCCGTCAGCTCAACACATGATATAGATCCTAGCGGTGCCCGTGGCACAGGATCTGGTCTTAAGGTAGCCTTAACTCGAGCCGGCGGTCGATCATTTGACCCTCCTTCTCGCCGGCCGAACCACTACGTAATGACAGCAATTCGAATTAGGTTGCTAAATTATCTCTCTAGTTGTACTTATTCGCATCACTCGACGGAATATTTCGCTAAAATCCTTACCGTGAAGTATTGTACCGGAACGGAATTTTTACTTTTTACTAGGATTTAAACAGTAAACGGTATATCAAGTCGTGTTATTCTCTCTTCCCTAGACTAGAATGGCAACCCGACGATTACTACATGTAGGCAGAGCCCAGTAAGGCATCTTAAGGCTTGCACGGCGGCATTTACATATTACAGGGGAACACATGGGAATACATAGGATACGCAGCAACATACATATCACCCAACATTCTGCATTATACATACGTGGTCACCCGTGGATGAGTCCACAACATTTGAGACTCTTATATATATACCTTAGGTAGGTAGATAGGTAGGTATATAAATATTCAACAGCTTCGACCGTTATAAATACGGATGTCAGAAACACTAGATAGCGCTGCATCTTGACGAACCAACAATTGCTTGTGCGATTTGCAAATTCCCATGCATAACATCCATACCCTAAGGACCCCACGGACGAAGCATGTGCAAAGATCGCCCGCTAATGGGTTCGGGTCAGCCCTGAGAACCCCTCAAAGTGCAACCCTTATTGTCTGTTGGTCTCTACGGATGGGGCAAGTATTAGCATTCCTTGGGGTTAAACTTCACCCCCGCTCTTGGTTCTCTTACGACCAAAAAAAAAACCCAAGCCCAAATCATATCATAGTATCGTATCGTCCACGAGCACCGAAGCTAGGCTTGTTCGTCGGGCGAAGCGGGGGTGAGTTGAAAATGATCTACAATGCATTTGGCAGGAGGGCACCGATAAGCGTAGGGCAAAGGGTCTATACTATAATGGAAGCCAATGATAGCCGTTGATAAAAGAGACGGGGTGGTACGGCCTTGCGATAGTTAGACATATCATATCTGCTTACTTTGACCCCGGAGAAGATCGTTTAGATTGGATAGGGTCGCACTAAAAGCCCGACCTTCTTGGACATGCCTTAGGCAGGCAGACAGTATATACCTATACAACGCACATCATGGTACAGTATTGCTGGTGAAGATATTTTAATTTTTTTTTATGATAAAATGCTGACAGTTTATATTAAGACCACTCAGCTACCCATCATGTAAGATTGTCGGTCAAAGCGAAAAAAAAATACTATATTGCATAAATCTCACGTTCGCGCTGCGTTCCCGACACACTAGTTAAAGTAGATTTCGTGATTTCGTGATGGCCGAGGAATTCGAAACGAAGGGGACCGGAGCCGAGACATGCAAACTTCCCAGGCATGTAGGTTAGGTGCTTAATGTAGGGTCCCGAATCCGAGAGTGCATTAGGCCGTGTTAAACGCAAGCAAAATATGTGATATTATATGTGATATCTACCTAGGCAGGCATAACATACATACTTAGGCCTCGAGGCGTTTTTTTCGGGGTAAGATCCAACCTCGTTTTCAAGGGCTTTTCAAGGGCTCTTCCAGATGGAAATCGATGAGATGCTATACTGCAGGTTGGATTAGGCTAGCCTTTCTACCGGTTGCGAATATAAAATTAGGTTGGGTACTGGTAATATATGATAGGTAGGTATCTATAGGTAATCTACCTATTATACACATTCCTCGAAAAGAAACGGTGACGGGACCGATCTCCGTCGATCAGCTCGCAGATGATTGACTTGTATCTCCATCTCGACCGGTCCAGACTTCTACGCGGGATTTGCTTCGATACGGTTCCCGCTACGTGTTGACTTTTCCCCAATGGGAGTATGCAATCGAGCTTGCGGCCGCGGCCTATGGCTAGCGAAGCTGACAAGCAAAAGCAGGCTGGCCTGCTTAACCGGTTGGAATCGAAGTCAGCTTTTCATGTCCGTAAGATAGACCGAGTTGAGGCCGCATACCGGTAATCATCATGATCACGCAGTTTTCTACTGTCACTTATCAAATTTTTACTCAACGGTAGTGAAGAACCGTTTCAAAAGGAGTAAGGTGACAAGGATAATACCGTATCCGGCGTATATGAGTAGCAGGAATAGTTTAGTTATTTAATTATACAAGGATAAGTTGCTAAACATCCTTACCCCGTAGTGGAATCCCTTTCCCCTCGTGGGGTTTTGAAAATTGTTAAAGACCTAGACCTAGACCTGGTCTCGGTCCTAGTCCTGGTCTACTACAGTACGTAGTTCGAAGCGGTCTTGAATAGAATTCAGCGTCAAGGTGCCATCGGGATCGGCCATTTTCATCATCTATACCGGCTATGTTGCGTGAGCCTCAAAGGTGAGACGACAAAAAAGCAGGCTTTTATTTAGTACGAGCAAGAGTTCACTTACCCCCGAAGCCACAAATGCTTCCGTCATAATAAGAAATTCGTCATTCTGATTACGCCTACAAGTTTACTTTAGGTACTTATCGTTGCTGTCGCAATGCCTGTTTTAAGATTCTATTGTTCATTCGCCAATTAAACCAATCAACATCTAACAACTTCTATTTACAAAAGTTCACCATTTTTTGTTGTTTGAATGATTTATTACCCCTCAGGCCTCGAAGCTAAAAAAAGTCCTAGTCAAGGTAGTTATATAGGTAGTTATATGTATTGTATTTTACCGCGTTATCCTTAACCGCGGTTGTCTTTTTTTGACCGAGACTAGTCGCTCCATTGCCTTGGCCTAAGGTCTAGATAACTCAAGTAGAAGAGACCAATATCTTACATAGTACAACCGAAGCCGCCACCAAAGTTGACAATATCGAGGGAAGCATCTTACAATAACATATGATCATCAAGTTGATTACCTGTTTGAATTATCAAACGGGAGTTGCACAACGCTGCCAAGCCATCATCGTTGTAAGGTGTACAGTACACTTCACTAGAACCTAAGTATACACTATTCAGCATCCTTGAATAGCTATCACAGAGTTCTTCTCGGAACGGCCTCCAGACCGGGGAGTATTCGCTTTAGGTTGTGGGTCTCTTCTCCGCGCGACCGAAGCAATTCGCCTTCGTTTTGACCGATTACACCTTGAAACCCCACAGAATTGCTGATTTCTGAGAGGCGAATACATCACATTGAAGTACACATCCCCCAACAACTGAATAGTTTTTCTTCTGAAAATTACTCAAGCTTGTTCGTGTTCGTGGCCACAGATTCTTGGCTATTATTATATACCTAGACGTGTTGAATATATAATAAGCCACGAATGCCCTCGATTACCTTGAATTGCATTCTCACAACTACAACTACCTAACTTAAACCTATCATATATATCCAGGTGTATATACCTATATATAAATACCAACAGTGCCTGGTATGTAGCAATCATTCACTCAATTTTATGCCTTCACAAACGGAAAACAACGCAGCCGGGTTGCACTGTTCACAAGAGTCATCTCCGTTCCCATTCCGTATCGCACGGTAACACGTGTCACCGTTTATACAGTATTGTATTTCCTATTCCGGGAATCCCCGCCTTCGTGGTTTCAATGGTGACCGTATCTTCTCCTTTTTTCCAGCCAGCCACCCAACAATTCTCGATTATTACGGGCTTGAAACCTCGACCTCGCTAGCGACGCTACCACGGAACCCCTTGATGCGTGTTATATATTATTACGTGCTTCCTCCCGATTCTATTCTTGTCTTCATTACCCACCTCTCTCCTCTTAAGAGTCTTCTAGCTCTACTTTCTCCGCCTTAGGAACGGAGTGGAATTGGAATTAAAACACAAAAAGGCAGCCTGGCGCAGCCCATCTGACAACTCTTCTGACAATAACTGATAAATCGATAAACAACATCGACGCGCGACGGTACGAAATACACCGAGCAATACATACGCTACAAACTTTTCGCACTCTCACCCAATCACAACAACAACAACTACTACTACTACTCTATATATTTCAACTTCTATAGTTGCTCATCACGTACCGATACGCGCCCCGAGCAACATACTTACAACTTCCGCACGACGCTTTCATCGCTCATGTCGCGGCGTAGTTCGTGCGTATCTGACGACAACAGAAAACCACGAAGTAGAACGACATCTCGGCGCAACCACAAATCACCACATTCGCAACCACGTTCGCCTCATTCACCTTCTCATAATAAATCGTCGCAAAAGTCGCAAACTTCCACAAGCTCCCAAGCGCACAATCCGTCCCCTCTCAAGATGGTTACTTCAACATCAACAACGTCGCATCACCATGGCGACGAAACTCTCCACTACTATTTACCAGACACGAACGCACGGGAGGCAGAGCTGCAGAAGTACGGATGGATGGAACCGATAGTAATTGACGACGAGGACTTAATGTTCAGTGGTAAAAGCTTGAGTGCTTGGTACGAGGAGGAAAGGAAGTCGCACAGCAACCCAGTCGAAGAGGAGCGACGGGGTCGCCAAAGAGTAAGTTCAGATCTAACTTGCGATTCATCCGGGATATAAAACTGTGGCAGAGCGGGTCGTACTGACGCTTGCGACTCAGGTCCGACAACACATTTCACATGCGCATCACCATAATAAGCATCATCACCACCGACATCATCCAAGTTCAACGACTACATCAGACAGTCATGAGCAAAACAAGCACTAAATTAGCGACGAACGAAGCGACGAAAGCAATGTCGGGAGGCTTAAGTCTCGGGGGAGCAGTTCTCATTCCTTTTCCAAGATACCCAAACAATACGTATTTGCATAACTACATCGGCGGGTGTAAATTTTTAACGCGCGTGTTACGACTCATACGCGATTCGATCGATCATTTTTGAGGTATTTCCGGTGGCCGGATCGAACCTATTTATGGTTGCATTTTAGATACATTATTATACCAGCCGTGTCTCGAAACTTCGACTAGTACAATCTCACGAAGATACAATGGGATATAGACCAGCATTAGACAGGCCATTCCGCTCATCCCTTCTCTTTCCCCAGGGGGGAAAAACATTTGGAGGGGACTTCTTCTACTGCACTGGCCAGGCGTTTATTATCATTCTGTTTTTTGTTTTTCCCGCATTGCCCATTACCAAGACTACGAAATTGATACAACGACAATATGGGGTAACTTGGACTTGAGGCGTCTCCAATACTGAGAGACGCGTGCATAATCATTGTCGCGGGGGTCTTGGGTTCCGGGTCCTTGACATTACTGCCTGTTATTTACTTGGGGATTTGCGGTAACATCAGGCTGCCGAGTCGAAATAGGCCGGCAATGAATAATGGCACGAATAGCAATAGAACTGCGGGTTTGACGTTATTCTATGGATTTACCGAGTTGTGCCTAGTTCTGGAAGAGACATTATAGGCAGGGCGCAGACTTGGCTGCTGCCTGAGGTGGGGGGACGCTGTATATGTTCCCAAGAGTTTAGCAAGGCTGTCATAGTGTCTTGGTATAGTCAAATAGCTAGACAAATGTGATAGCCGCTGATGTCCTTCATACGTGTCCTACGCTATGACTTTCGAATGTGACTGGTATGCATGGTGCTCCCAATACTGCATTTGGCCGGAGTACTACTTGAGCAGTCATTCTTGGAGGTGGCGTACTACTGCACAATTTCAAGACAACCTCGAACCGACAATGATCGTCTTAGTCCAAATGGGTGAGAAGCAGTAATGATGCTCGGTCTAAATAGATAGGCGGAATTGAAATTTTAGACAAGATGTACGCTAGAAGCATTCAAGTATTGTATAGGACATCTCAGTCCTAAAGGCTCAATTTTCTGGCGACTAAACGACTTCTCAAGAAAAAAGAGGTATTTCAAAGTCTCCTTCTCAAATATGAGGTTAAAACAGGGCGCCACAAGAAATATACCCTGAGGGCGGCCGATAGAGATGGAATGGTAAATTTTTGGATTATATTCTACCAACACTCGTAAATTAAATATTATTTCTTTTTCACTTCTCCCAGTCCTTTAAGACCTGCCACTGGTCTTCAAACTTGAGTCCACCCCCTACTATCAGGTCGCAGTCCAAGTGTCCCCATTTCCGACGGAATACCTCCTTGCCGGCCTCCGTCAGCACCTCGAGCGCCTCCGAGAACCCCGCGGAGTCGTAGTAGAAAGGTTCGCCCTGGCCTCCGTGCTGGCCCGACTGCCAAGTATTCCGCCCGCGTCCGCCGTGCTTGTAGTGGAACATGCGGTCAGCAACGCTTAGTAACACCTTCCAGTATTCCACAGGATCGGCAGGGGAGCGGGAAGCAACCCCCGCGCCCCTTTTCTGCTTCTGCTCGTTATCCATCGGCGGTGGCGGCGGCGGTGGGTTCGGATCACGGAAATCAGGCGTTATGCTCGGATCGCGATATAGAGCGAGGAGGTCGTCGAGCGCGACGGACGTGTCGGTTATTACTCCGCAGTTGGCGTCCTTCTGCGTCCAGTTCCGCATGTGCAGACGGGTATAAGTATCACAATCCGTCATATAGTACGGGATCAACGTGTCCCAGCCGCCGATATCTTCGATCGCCTTCGGATTCTGCAGCGTGAGGTGGTCGTACGCGAAGAATCGTAACCCCCACCTTTCATCCGTCTCCAGCGTGCGGTTCAATTCCTCAAGGCATAAGGTGTACAGGCTCTTATAGCCTGGCTCGCCTGCTCGTGGTGTGAGCCCCTCGAATCCATTCTCGTGGCCCAGCGCGAGAACATCCATGTGGCTCCAGAAATAATACGGCCAATTGTGGGAATAGGATAGCGAGAGGTAGAAGTTCTGCAGTTGCGCAAAACTCAATAAGACCGGAGTCTGAATGATATTTACTCCGAGGCGCTTTAGAGATGTGTGGTTAAGATACCACGGGTGCTGAAGATCAAGCTGATCGCGCGTGTTGGCCTGCTGCATACCAGTGTTCTCAACTACATATATCTGGTCTGCCGGCCAGCCCGCTGTGATGTACGACACCACGGTTTGTAGCAACATGGGCCAGGATCGAGTGAACCCAATCAACAGCGGCGGCGCGATTTCCAGTCCATATTTACGCCATATATCCTTCTCAGCAATATTATATGTTGGAATAGGGGGCGGGTTCGACGTCGCTAATGCTGGGAATGGGTCTTGTATAGGAGGCGGCGTATAAGACGGAGCTGATTTATACCGTGGAGTAGGCCGCGCATTTTCTGGCTTTTCCAAGTAGACATTGACAGGCTTCATAAACTCACGGCCGGTATTCGTGCGAAGGAGAAGTATTAACATGAAACTACCGCCAAATAGGAGCCCGACCAGGGACAATATCTGCTTCGGACGTATCATGCTGGCCTCTTAAAAGCTTCGATATTGACTCGATCGCTTATTCGAAGCTTTCAGAGAGGCTTCAAAGTGGCCAAAGAGTTATGAAGCGAAAAGTTTCTACCTAGCAGACATACTCATCATCTACACGGCAGAGAAAGGGATTAATGCCGCATCTGGGAGGAGAACGAAGCAGGATGGTGTATACTGGAGCAGATGGCTGGAAAGCCCGGATATAGCAGACGAGGGACGACACATATCACATCCTGCATGGTTTTTAGGGTCAAGTAGCACAGTGATCATACCCGGGACTAGTGGCGATGGCTTTTTGTGAGCGCACAACTACATCATCGAATAATATGTCTGAGGCAGGCTTTTCATGGTAAATGAAAAGACGCAAGGCAGACCAATTATAGCCCACCTAGTAGTGGCTGAACGCGTCATGTCTCCGTCACTTAGCGTATCCCACAGGCTTGAAAACCAATACTTACCAGAGGTGCAACGGTGATATTCTAGTAAAGATAGGTAGTTTAGCACCACGTAGGAAATACAGCCTCATTGTTGTTTCTGATTGAGTGTTATAGGATACGTCTGCTTCCTAAGATATACCAAGTCTGACTTGTAGTCTTCTCCAGGAAGACACTCAGTATTGTATTGGCATTCTTCGAACTCTGCTAACTGTTAGCTTTGTCCTGTGAGCTAATTTATTTCGGCAGTTGGGTTGGTTGGGTTAGGTTGGCTAATGTTAGTAACATAGAGGTACTTGACGTATCCGGTATTTAACTCCGGTTATAAACACATTTTTAAATTAACAACAGCAACATCTCCATTAGATACCATGGAAATAAAATGAAAAGAAGTGTTCAAGCGGGATGTACTGCCGTCATAGCTGGTGTGTAAATATGATGACGCCCGTGCCAAGGAGAAGTGCGGCGATAGATGAAGTGTTTGGTAGTACGGCGTCCATCTCCGCTCCGGCATCCCGGAGACCATCACATGATGGATGAGATCCGACTTGGCAAAGGCGGCATCTGGATCCGTGTTAAACAGCTATCGGCAAGACGGGTGCCGCTTATCGCGATGCCCCTGTCAAGTATGCTCATACCTCTATACCTACCAAGCATACACTACAGGCGCTCTCAATGCAAGTGGTAGATCAGTTTCTTGTTTACCAGCGGAATACGATGTAATACATAGTAAGCTGTATAGCCGCTGCCTAGACTTCCGGGATTGCTGCTGTTGGTTTGCTGGAAAGTCTTGGGGCCAAGGCTTCTCCGGATGTCTCCAGACGTCGATCATATGCATGCCAACTCAAGCCCCCCGGACTTGTCTTTGCTGTGCAGTTCAATTAACCAGGGCGATCTACTTCCATGTAGAGGAGCTAGTCTATAATCAGCTATCCGAAGACTCGCACCCTGGTATTTGTATAAAGAATTCGGATGAGTTCCTTCGTCAAGGGGAATATGGAATGAAGTCTTCAGAGTCTATTGCGAGGTTCAAGCGCTCTAGACCTATACCTTTTATATAAACTCTGATTTCTCTCCATTTTCAACGAAATATCCGTGGAGAATATCTCTAAATTATTACTTTCAAGACAAAGTAGGAAAAGAAGCGAGGTGATTTGAGTGGTAAGGATGTGTCAGCGTTAGTCTTTCTAGGGTACGATCCCCTCAATGAGATATGAGAGACCGGTCTAGAGGATTCGAACTAATCACTCATGATCCGACTGCATATCACTACTGATCGATAGGAGAGGATGTATGCAAGCACGTTAAAAAGAGAAGTATATAGTCGAGGTGAGTAAGGAACAACAAAAAAAAAAAAGGCGGTAAAGCGGGGAAAGACACCAACATCTCCAGATGATCGTATTTCCCATCTACGGATCTCGCAATACTCCGAAGAAAGAGACGAAAAAAGAGAAAAAGCTACTAGTTACATAAAATACGCCGTCACATATAGCCCACACCGGAAGTTCCAGAATTTCTCTCTCGTCCGACATCGTACGTGTAGTACAGTAACGTAAAACATGAATAGTGACGGTGATAATGATGATGATGGGAGAAATCGAGAGAAGGTCGCCTTAGGTACGTACGATCACAAAAGCTAAGATCCCTGAATCCCTGTCTTCGGGTGTGTAACTCCCCGCACTACTGCGCTCCCCCCTTGTCCATTATGAATGCCACTATTCTATTCTACCAACGCTGCGGCGCGGTTGGTCTGCCTATAGTTTCCCAAGGCTTACCAGACCAGATAAGCTTGTTGCAAAAATACGCGATAGTAGCGCTATGTATGCTATGTAATATCTCATTAGCGATAGCGACACCATGTGCGATCTTTCTAGGAGGAAATGATCGTCTCAAGTCTAATCAACCTTTGTTCGTTTCCCCTCAGCCGCGCTGCCGCTGATCTTGGGATAGCCTCTATTAGTCTAATTAGGCGGTTGGCCACAGCTCATGCCAATGAGTCTTGAGCATGTGAGACTACTTGTTAAATATTTCTTCGTAGCTTTTATGGTATTATTTTTCTACCTAGCCTATATGGCAGGTTTTGCCGGAGTTGAAGCGCAATCCTACCCTTACCTAGGAACTGGAACACCAAAGGGGGGGGGTAGCCTAGCTGGATCACGAGGTCTCCCATCATCTCATACAAAAAGTGGTATCGCAGCCGATAACGGTGGGTAGCTACATAATCGTAACGCCTGCGCAGTACGGGGGTTCGATAATTTTTTTGGGGGGTGGACATGGGCGGAAATGCATCGACCGGTAGTTGAAGATCTGCGATGATGCAGACCACCTTTCCTCCAGTTAGATTCTTAGCCTACAAGGGAAGACAAAACAGAAACCTTGACGGACAACACGCATATACATGGTAGGTTAGGTTAGGTATGCACATCGCTAATAAGACCCAGAAACCCAGAACAGGGTAAAAAATGAAAAGAAACACTCAGCGTCCAATTGGGTGTATCGTGTGATACGGGGTTGGATAGTTCGTATATTGGGTTAGATACCTCCTAATATAATATACTTTGGACGAACACAACCAAACCTCAATGCTAAGACCCGCTGATGAAATAGCATAGAGACGAACACCTGTGGATAAGGTATGTATATACTACTATATGATGGCCCCTTGTGGTTGGCATCTAGGTCAGTTGGGACCTGCTGTACGTCCTATAAATCCGGTAGTCTGACGCATGTCGCCATCGACCCAGTTCACATATAACAGGTCAGGCGTTCATCGGTCCCTGGAGACATCCGGGCCCTCCTTCGATCTACCTACTATGGGTACTACACATATTGTAGTCGTACCGTTGAACTTATTTTTTTGACTCAACGGCAATGTATGTGGTTTTAGGTAGTATGCGTTGTGTATACATTGCGGGAGCTGCGCGCTAACGCAACAACAGCAGGGGTTGACGATTGTGGCCCGGAAGGCCGTGATTGGATGGGATGCAAGTTTCATCGTCACATCACCCTCTCCCATGTAAAAAGGCTTTCAAGCATGAAGCATGTTGTACCAATTCGGTTCGGCTTGCTCATGTGGCCATAATGCTACCTTAGCTGATCTGTATATATCCACCTAGGTATATATGAGTCTTCTGCTCCACGCTCTCCCCGGTGAGAAGACTCCTGCAGTTCTCTTTACGTACCTGAATGCTACCGTAATATTATTCATGCGATAGCTGTTCAAACTTAAAGAGATACACGAACTAGGAAGGCTTGATTCCTTTCTTTCACTAATTTAAAACAACATCCCGCCTAGTTCAGATGTTGGAGGACACCGCAGCTTTCCCGTTCCATAATCAGGCAAGATAGCAGAGATACCTCAGATTACATACCATTCTTAGGCCGGTAGATTTAACCAGATCGTCGACAAGATGCCCAAAGCCCCGAGAGAATCAAGTCAGTCAGCCATTGTCGATGACATCGACGCTATCACGCCGTGTCCCCTTACACGCAACAACCCTAAATCAATAGGAGAATCCGGAATCATCAACTCGATTAGTAAATTCCAAGAGTCGAGGTCTCCATCCCCATGCTCTGAGTGTTCGTTAGTCAGCGCAGACGCATCTAGGAGCAGAAGACGAGAGTCTCTTAAGGCCTTAGAAGCGGGTACAGAAGGCGACCCTGAAAGACTGTGGGAACGCATGCTGGTGCTCCAACAAACGTACGGCTGCTACAATTCAGCCAGGATGAGCGCGGCTCTTAGCTCGGGAGACGTCAGTCTGTTGCTGCGTAAGTGTTCTCCTCAAATTATAGGAGCCCGAGAATACGACTGCTAACCTGTGGACCAGCTTCCAAGGCATGCTTAAACCTTCTCAATGAGAACATATCTTTTTTGCCGGACGAAACAGAGAATGCACTTGGAGAGTGGAAGTCAAATACTGGAAATAGGCATGGTCATTGACTCAACAACAACCAGGGAAGGAGGACCAAAAATATATGTTACATCGGAATGAGTACGCTGTCTGATCACCAATAATAGCTTGGATCGAGGGAAAGAAAAGTAAGGTGGAGAGCTCCGGTATGATTAGGCGTCGGCGGTAGATTGCATTTTGATACCCCTTTAGTTCGGAGTTTGAGAATGAATTGATGGATTGAGCAACCGTATCAGCCATGGACCTCACACATGGACGTGTAACACATGTGATATCTTAGTCGTCGGCTGTCAAAAGGCTGCGAAGCGTGTTTTCCAATACCTTCATGCACTGCTCGCGATAAAGCATAGCGAGCTGCTGGTTGCTGTTACTAGCCTCATACTCAGGTTCGGTTGCCTCTATCTCTTCCAGATCCATGCTCAATTTCGATCCTAGTATATCGACAATTTTCCTGAGTACTTCTTTTCGGATATCTCCCTGCATGATCTTATTTAAACCAGTGTCATTCGTTTCATCATCTCCTTTCGTGACGCTTTCGTATAGAGCAGCGATAAGTGTATCCTGAATATGCGAAAAGCAAGGGAGACAGCTCAGTGACTCCGCGCTTAGAAGTTTCGACCGCCCAACGAATGAGCTACGATGCGCCATAGGCCGCAATGATACCACATGCGAAGCCGCCAAATCACCAGCTTCTGGGTCTGCCCTGGTCTTGATATGGACATAGTCGTTATGGAGCTCATCATTTTCCGGGAGTATGAAGCCATACCCTAGAAGTAGCTCGGCGTTCGTTTTCATGCCATAGTTATTGAATACTTGCTCCCCAGCTGAATACGTCTGCCTCGACTTAAGCATGCATATCTGAGTCTGTTCATCGGCGGTCCAAGCAATCTTGGCCAACGGCGAGTGATTTCCGATGTCGTACAACGGAAGCAACACTGAGAAGTCGTCTAATTCGCATGGCAAACCCTGCGAAGCCTCAGCCGGGAAAATAAGAGATGGACGGAAACTACGGCTGGTAAAGATACTATACGCCCAGTGATACAGCGGTCGAGTGTACTCTAGATGGTACTTCTCTGGCAGTAACTTCGAGGCATCCTTGTATTCTTTCTTGAGATTGGACTTGATATCTTGAATCGCCGTGAAAGCGTTGGTCCCCTTTAGAAACTCGACATCATCCGATGGCCACATTACCGGGAGGACATTGCTCATATGCTCGGGTTGAGGCAGGGTGCGAATGTACGGCCACCACTTGGACTCGGGCCCTAGGAGGTATTGTTGTATGAGAAAAAACCGCCCGACGACATGGGGCGGCGTTTCTTTCAAGAAAGCTTCCGGGAAATAGTCTTTGCTCTCATGGTTTGGATCGTCTGGATTCGATGTCTTGGATGAAACAGTAAAAGCTGGGTGACCACGAATAGCATCGAGGTATGACAGGGACTTGGTAAATGGAAGGGCAACTATGGCATCATCCACTCCAACCGAGCATGAGTCTTTCACACGAAACGATCCTTTGGTGACCTCATCATGGTATATTTCAATAGCGGGATTGAGGTGTCCACCGTCGCTCTCTACCCACCGGAGCAGCGCGTCATAGCGTTCTGATACCGTGGCCATCCCACTTATGACGCAGGAAAGGATTGCTGAGTATGATTTAATGTGTGGATAGAGAGAGATACATACATAGGTACGTATGTATATATATGTATAATTACCATGTGCCTTTCGGCGCGAAGCTCAGGGGTGGTATTACGTTTGTACGCCTTGATATTTCTTCAGTGTCTTTAGAAAAGTTGGTAACGAAGCCAGGCGTCAGAGAGCAAATGAAACGTAAGTGTATATCCTAAGTAGGTACCTAAGGTATGTAAGTATGTATTCTCTACCTCATCTAATAGGTATATGTAGATACCTACCTAAATGTAAAGTAAAAATGATTTTATCGTGGATAAGGGGTTACATAGATTAGCTTGGTACCCAAGAACCCAAGAATAGAGGTTGAAAATATCACCATGTAATGCTAATGTGGGTTCGGTTCGGATGATTTGTGCATAAGTGGATGTGCATATATTTATGCACATGATAAGGTAGGTGTTTTATGCTAAGCCAAGCTACCTGCTTATGTCACACCGAGCACACCGAGTTGTCTACCAACTGGGCTAACAACTTAAGGGAACTCTCAATCAACACGTAGAAGCAGCAATGTCAGGCCGCTAGCCGACAAACCTTCTACCTTTTTTTTTTTTTTTTTTTTTTTTTAATCCACAGGTACATGCAGCTAGTGCTTCTAGAAGCATTACCTATGTACCCACTCAAGAGTTCCGCTTTGATTTTCTCATTCATTTCTCGTCCAGTTTTCCTCCGCATGCCGGACATGATGCGAAAATTAATGATTTCGTTCATTGCCGATCCATCGCCATCGGGTACTTTGTTAAGGCTCCATTAAGGCCTATGCTATCCACGGTTAGCAACTAAAAAGAAAATAAGGCCTAGGACTACCTAACCCTGCTAACCTACATTGTAGTGTAGTGTAATCAACAGCCCCTGGGGCTGTCGACGTAATAGGCAAGTTATAGCCTTCTTCGATATTGATGTAACTGCACAATAGAACGGTTCGAGCCGCTCCGTTCCCACGGGTCAGCGCTTAGTTCGAAAGCGGTACTTGAAGCTACGTAAGGTAGGGAGGGTATTATTTACGTAATTATTGCGATAGATATGAATTTGATGGTTGCATCGTCATTACATGCTTATGGTTCCATGCAGAATTATTTGTGTGGCCGGTGTGGTCAGTAAAATGCTGCTTACCTTTGATAGACTTGTAGTGTATCCTTGCTGGCCTTGCTATGATCCCCCCTTGTCGTTTAACGTGGAATCGTGTAATTGCTTCCAACGATGTGGGTTCATCTAGCTTAATTGCGACCCGAGACGCTGTACTGGGTCAACCTTCATTGGTCCAAACTTTGCCCTGGTCATATTGACCCCTTGCCTTCTTACAATGCGACTTTGAAAAAAAAATTGTGGTATTAGATATCCAGTAGAAGAGATGATTATGGGTGTCGATGCTTGTACCTACCTACCTAAACCCAGCATACTATGTAGTTTATGGCGACATCTAGCACATCATTTTATAACGGCACTAACTACCTCGTGTTCAGAAACTAAGAGCCGATGTTCTACTCTAGCGACCTGGGACAAATCCTTTGATTATTATTCTAAGATATCGGTGAAAGTCCCAAGTATATTAAGAAATGTATTTGGAGCCATCTTAAATTGGAACATGCCCTATGAAGTATCTGATTGGCTTTACACTTACAGACAAAATGACAAGCTGGACAAGCCAAACCACGTGGCTCAGCTTAGGCGCCCGTGGATTCTAGTAGCTAAAGTTAGTGTGTAAGTCATAGAGGTAGGTATTAGAAGTATTGGGTAACGAAGCTAGTCGATGTTAGCTCGGTTTTGACTTGATATGTGGTAGTTTACAGGCGCCTAGGAAACAGACATATATTCCCAAGTTAATGTAATATAATCATGTACAGGACTTGCTAGAATTAAGTTAACTACCTAACTAAAGAATATATGACGTTTTCTTTGATGAGATAGCATTGTATTTTGAGCCTGTGAAAATAAACCCGAGGAAAAATCGCTTGTAGGGTGACAGCCAGGTAGCATCACGATATTGTAATATCACAGTTCCTTGGGTGATTTGTATGCAAGTAAGTGGCTGAAACCGTCGCGAATCCTTGTACACATGGCTCTATAACAGCCCCACTCTGGCTTCTGGAAGAGTTCGCTAGCTTTTAATTTCGGCCGTCATTCGTGGGGATGACCAACGCTTAGCTGCATTTATACCACGGCCACGACGATCCTGACGGCTTCAGACAGCCCACGTGCGACCTATTGAACAGATAGTACGTTTCGATTTTTTTTTATTTTTTTTTTTGTGTTCTCAGCCCAGTACGATAACAGATGGGTAGGTATATTCGCACAATGGTAAAACAGGTAGGCATCTACGCCTTTGGGGGAGTTTGATAACCTATTAGCAAGGTCAAGTACTTTACGTAGCAAACGCTTTTCAAGCCCACTGATAGGCTATGTCGAAAACAGGTACTCAACAGACATATATTATTGGTCACCTTATGTATTTGACCCCTCGGTCGTCCTTGGTTATTCCCCCCATCTCACTATCAAGAAGTCCTTTTCCGACGGCTTATTCCTAATGATAAAAGTCCCCCGTGACTATTGAACCAGGTAGAAAGATGAATGGTGCCCTACCCCATGTTTTCTCCCTTTATCTGTTGATGTCTAATGGGCTAATGATGGTTAAAGTTCCTTTTTATGGACTTGGATTTTGAAACAACTTGTTTCTTGTTTTTATTCCATGCCTTGTTGGTGGAGTATGTCTCAGTGTGCGTTTTATTAGTGCCGCTCTTCTAGAACAAAAAATCATAATACCTACCTAATGGTACCTCTGACATGTGTACATGACAGGTACTTACTTGCTTGCATGATTTACATGGTATAAATGTACTATGCAAGCGTGCGGTTACTTAACCCGTTGCGTTACCTTAGCCCGGTACTTGGTCGACCCTACGAGCCGTTCTGCAGGGAACAAGACTTGTCAAACTGCTTAGTTTCTCCTCCAAAATCGGAAGACTTCTCGCAGCGGGCATTTTCCTTTATGCTCTATAAGTGGATCCCGGACCAAGTCCTCGGTACATGGAGGTAACAATGGCATTTACCTAGAACGATAATAGCAACAATAAACCGTACAATAACATACAATAACACCGTATCGCCGATATTTTAGGTACTGTATCTCACACACGTTAATATGCAGGTGATATGCTATTTTGTAAATTTCTTACTGTACGATGTCAACATCAGAATCGGATGTAACCTGGCCAACTACATAATCTAAATTCAGTAAGCCCGGAGTCAACAGCGGCTTATATTTCGGCATACATTGACGCGCTTCCATGCTATCGTTATTTACTTTACCGATGTCAATGCTCTCTCAGCTCTTTTACATGCGTAGTTGACGTACATGATAATAAATACAGGGTGTACCTAATAGCTCGGAGAATAGTCCGTTGAATTAACTACCTTTGGACCAGGCCTCGTGTCAATCCGCTAATCTACGCATGTACAGTAAATACTCGATATAACGAATCTAGTATATAACGAATTCACTCTATAACGAATTGAAACACTGGATTTTCGAATTTTGTATGTAGTTTAACGAATTTTTTTACATAGCGAAATTCGTTGACTTTTGGGCTGAGCCCCACTAAATTCGTTCTAAAATACGTAAAATTCAAGGGTTGGTGGGCCTCATTTAAGTGGATTTCAAGACTTTGGCTTCAAGATCTAACTTAATTGAGTAAAGATGAAACTAAAAACTTTAAAATCTAACCTAATTTGGTAAGAATGAAGCTAAAAATTCGTAAAAATTGGATATCGTGGGAAAATTCGTGGTGTTTTAGCCAACAATAGCATTATCACTATACCCAAAACTAATCACTCACGTAATAAGCACTCACGTGATAAACACTCACGTGACAAGCACCTAACTTGAAAAAAAAGCGTTGAGATTCGAAAAATAAATCTTCAATACCAAATAACCAATTACTAATATGTACTATATACAAGAAAATAAGTAACATTTACTAATAAATTGAGGTATCCTCTACGGGGACCCAATTTTAAGTGGAGAATTATGGTCTATAACGAATTCATTATATAACGAATCCAACCTCTTGTTTTTTGCAATTCGTTATATCGAGTATTTACTGTACTCCATTAAGGTAGAGCGTGGTAGCCCAACGCTAGCAAGGAGGCCCGCCTTGTCAGACCACACGACGAAGTGTCAATCGTTGGTTCGAACCATGAAGATGGGTCTTCGGACGAATACGTACATATGTATGCGGTAGACCCCAGTGGCTATTCTCCCTCTCCCTGGGTAAGTTCAGACCAAGCCCTATTTATGGTGGTTAGGCTAGAATACTACTAGGTAGACACTGGTCCGCATAAGCAGTTTCCAGTACCGGCTAACTCCTGTCTCGCAAGGATCATGGTACACCGACGATAATCGACAAGCCTATCCAAATGTCATCAGCGATAGGTGTGGGCAGTAGTCTTGGCACTTTTAGAAAGGATAGCGTGGTCGGCCTGTATGAATCCAGGCACACCTGGCCAAGGGTTCCTGGCGGTTGTACTTCGTTCGGGTTGTTAGTCGAAAAGCACGATCGACGATACAGCAGGCTTAAATACACACAGAATTCCACCCACCTTCGATCTCGTCCATTATTGTCTACACGTCTCAAGCCATGGGTACAGCCAGTTCATAAACCGGAACATCAAAATACAGCCGAAGCCCGCCGCCTCTTAAAACATTCAATCTTATAGCATCGGCAGAGTTTCTGGAACAACGGTACTGACTCATTGATCTTCATTCTGATCATTTGTCTTAGTTTACTTGGCATACTCTCGAACACAGCATCGAAACTACTGGCCGAGCCCTTCGACGATGTGTGATTATACTCAGGTATATATCAAGCGCCCAAATCATAGCCATGGCAAATTATATTCTAACCCGGACTTTGCCAGGTAGAATATTGTTGCCAGCATCTTCGCTTTGTGGTACAGAGGTGGTGCTCCGTGTACGAAAGAACAAACAAGGTCTGCGCACCCAACGTGACGCATTTAGAAATAAGGTAGTGTTTTCTGAGCCTTGCAGCAAAGCTTACTTACATGCTTATACCTGCTTTTGTCTTATTTACCACTTGACCGGTTAACTAACAACTTTCTGACCAGACATGATGAATTATGCTGTAAGCTCCCCTCATTCTCTTCCCTGCAGATTTTTGCAAGGATCTTTTCGCAGACATCAATAGTTACTAGACCGTGCCCTACCCCCCTCTTACCTTCGTATCTCAGAACATAGCGACACAACGTAACCTACGTATTTTACTTGCGACTTGGAAAGCTTTACCTCAAGAAGTGGGAAGGGAGGGAAAAAGAAGCCTTTGCTTTTTTTTTTCTTAGTTTTTAAGAGAAACGTACTAACGGTCTCTAGCTGATTGCCGGCCGCGATCGCCACCGCCATGGGAGCATATGATTAGAAGAAGCAAGAGGGCCGCACCATACATCTAAACTGAATTGGGTCGTCTGACGAGCATAAAATTTGATGGACGGATTTAAAGGGACACTAAGGAAATAACAGGACTTGGGATACTTTGGGTTATTTAAAAAAGGTATAGATCATTACATCAGTGTGTAGCCAAGATGGGAACTGGCACGTTTGGAGTCTGGGGTGTTTTCGCTTTTTTAGGATGAAGCTTATGGTTATGCGGCGTTCTGTAAGCGGTTGGACTTTGAAAAAGAAATAAAAAACTACAGAACGGCGCCTTTCGACGTTGTAAGATAACTTAGATAAGACGGGAATCCATGATCTTATTAAATTGATTATTGGGATTCGAGAACTATCGTGGAGTTGCAAGGTAAAAATGTGCTGCCAACATCGATGACTGCATGTTCCCCGGAGTTGCAAATAGCAGCTCCATATTCTTAACCCTTGTCAAGCTTTTTGAAATACTAAGCACATTGATAAAGCACGTCATTTTACATTAGAGTCAGAAGAAACGAAACGAGTATTTCAATGAAATGGAAACTGTTATACGGCTTCGTTTTCCGAAGTCTATAAGCCGCATCCGCTCATATATCTAATTTTACGGTTTTAATCTAGGTACGCATAAACCCGCTCCATAAGCCTTTATTATTCATATATAACCCCTAAACAAGAACATAAGACGTATAAACGCTGTAAAATATCACATCATCCGGCACTTCTTATTCTCACTTAATATTCTCCATGAGCTATGTAGTTGGTTTCTCGGCGTGGCGCACCAAGTTTTCGTAAGAGGTGGTTGTGAAAGAAGGGCCCGTCCCGATCCCCGCCGTCATAGCAACTGTTTCCTGACCGATACGTCCAGGTGATAAGTTCCTATACACCCTTCTCATAGTAAAGTACTGCGTATTAGTAGGAACCGACTCCAAATATGTGATATCCATACTCCTGCTCACCCCCATCTTCACAATGGGTTTTACGTCAGATGGACGAATGTGACATTGGCTGCATCAAATGCAGGTCACGTAACTTCGCAGGGTTTCCCATACCTGTTATTTGGTACGTCGGCTTTTAAGTTATCCGGTCACAAAACGCCTATTTGTTTAGGTATACTATTGGGATGAGTAAAGTGTGTTCACTTAGCTTAGAAAATAAGTTGCCCACCAAAGCATGCAATAAGTAACTCGTCATGTTTCACCATATAACTAGATTTTTCGGTCATGACCAAAAACATCTGCTACACATTATTCAACGCAAGGGGATCCCCCACGCCCCATCCCATATGGTTGTCACTAAACGCCGAATATCAGGATCGCTAATGTGACCTACCTGATTAAGTGAGATGGCAAGCCGTTGCGATCGGGGAAATACTGAAAAGCTCCGAGGAAATGTATCTTCTCCGGGCGTCATGGCGGTAAGAAAGAGTGGTTAATTTTGATAAGGTTAGGTGGTTTAGTTACTTTTGTAAGATGCAAATAAGATTTATTCCCATCCGTCCGGTAAAATCTTGCTTAGCCGAGGAAGATTTGGCATTATTACAAAGCATTGGTTTTCGAGACGCGTCGAGTTCGCAGGTCCATGTAATAAGCAACGTTCTCCCCACTTCTAAAAATCGATACTGTGCGCGATGTGATGGGTGGTAGTATGTAACATATTCGGAAGTTATCAAAATCCTTCGAGAGTATCCATTACTTGAAAAGAACCAAAAGAAACAAAAAGTAAAAGAAGAAAAGATACTTACATGTCTTGTATAATTAATTACCTCTATCAAGTACGAACTAAGAAAAATAGGGTGGTAAATTTTCCGATGTATTATTTTAGCGTTACGTATGCAGACTTGGCAGGGTCTTCATAACAATAACTACTATGTAATTGTAACTTCAAGTTGCTTTTTCTTCAACTACCTCTAACTAACCCGGTTAACCTAGCAGTTTGGGTACTTGTTAGTTAAGTGACAACTACCTATGTATCTACCTAACCTATTGTTTTATGTGAGAGGGGAATTGCCAAAGTAGATGGGTACATCTGAAGGGACTTACTTAGTCAACTCTCGACTAGAAGCCGTTTCATTCATGCCCAATCCACATAGAGCCATCAAGGTACAGCTTTGAGAGGACATCTTGCTTTGCAATGATACAGACCCTAGGTCCATGATGACTCGGCTATTTCGGCCCATTAGTACAATATCATTGGAAGTAAACCCACCGTTTAGATGATTATGTAGATAGTTAACTAGTTGGACGAAGTAACCTGTTTTCCATTAAAATGATATGGTTTACTATTTCGACCGAACTATGCTTGTAAACATACCAAGAATCCCAGTAACCCCCCTCCTAACATACATATTTCTCGCCTCGTTTTCTAGCTTGTTAGCCTCACGCCTCCTCTGCCGTGCTCCACTTGAAACGGCGACCGCCGAAACGAAGAGCTATATTAGGTAGCGTAGAAAAGAAAAGGGACCTTGCACGTTAGATGTTGGAAAAGAAAAAAAAAAAAAAAAAGCATAGAAACCATGCTCATAGTATTAGGTAGGTACCCAACACATCCATGTAACTCCACTATTGTCCTTTAAACCCGCATGAAGCCAAACTCATGTGACAGTGTTAATCATACAGACTTAACTGATTTCCAAACTGGAAGCGAGCTTTAAATAAGACGTACTCCAGGCGTATATATTATCTGACTCGTAATACGCTCAGGTTGTATCCGACTCTCAGCTATCTACCTAGGTAATTAGTATGTAGTTAGATAAGCCTTAATTAACAAAGCTTTTTATACCAAGGTATAACCACGTACGCGATACACATCACGTTAGTACCGTCAAAACTCCTTAGTTACGACGACTTGAGTGAAACAGCTCAGACCATCTTCGTTAGGTATGCAGGTGCAATCACAAACCGCCGTTTCATTCAGAAAAAATAGCCAATCATTCCCCTCTCCCTGTCGGAGTCGCCGTCTCCCGAACAACAGCATGTAGAGCTAACATGACCAAAACCATCATGGCCAACAATCATCACCCTGATGCGGGATATGAGCGGTGGCAAAGGGACTGTTAAGACTATTATCTGGTTTCCTCGGAAGCCAATGGTCTGCACGGGACGGGAGGATCCGGATAACCCGACCATATAAGTTGTTCAAGTTGGTAAAGATAATAGAGAGGGAAAAGATACTCGTCAAAAATTAGCCGTGACTTTAGCTTAGAATCTGAGCCTCACTAGGTAAATAGATTGAATCGCATACGAAAAATAGCTATTTGAAGTATCTCATCTCATTGGTTCAAGCGTATGGGCCTAGTCGTAGCCTCAGGTACCCGTTTAAGTAGACCGCGACCGGGTAGAGTATATAACCTTATTCGCATTGGATATGGCGAGTCAAAGAAAAAGGTTATCCAAACTTCAGTCTATTACAGGACTCGGCATGTTGGAATATGATAGGGATATATTGATTCATGTGTCCCAGAGTTCTTCTCTATTAACTTGGTCTTATGATTTAGCTAGCTCGTTAACACGATATATCATGCTAGGTATTGAATAATTCAGTATTTGTATGCTCGCCTATATTCGTCAAGCTGGATCTGTCTCCTTACCTTTGAAGTACTAGAAATTTGGTACTATGCTGTTTTATGTTAGAACCCATTTCGTTAAATAGTTTCAAGACATCAAATCACATGAGTTTTCATTTTCTTAGACCCTTCGTTGATTTAGAGGCAATATATTTTGTTCGTAACTTAATCTCGGCCCTCGGGGCCGAAGTCCAACTCCTCGTAGTAACGGTAGATGCCCATCGAGTAATCCTGTCTCCTCTTGCTAGCCAGGTATTCACTAATCCTAGGGCGTTCCTTCACAGCATCATACAATTTGAATACGTGCGCATACTTGCCCGACTTCTCAGCTGCGGCCACGGCCTTTCTGAAGGCGAATTTAGTGCCGTCAAGACACTGGGATATGTCAGCGTGATCCACTTGCGCAATACCCGAGCTGGGTAAAAGTATATATATATATATATATATATGTGTGTGTGTGTGTGTGTGTGTGTGTATGAGTGAGGATATAAAAAATAAAAGGAGAAGAGGCAAGAATACTCACCTGGAATACCACCAAATCCGCATAAGTCAGCCGGCCACCATATAGCCATGGTCCTTCGCCGCTTGCCTTGCCCTGCAGTACGCGTTCAAAGTAGCCTAGAAACTTGGGCAGGCGGTTCTCCACGAAGTCCTTGCTCTTTCGTTTGGCTTCTTCCTTCTGGTCCTCGTAGTACAGCCCCGTAGCGATGGGGTGGTGGCAGTCGTGGACCTCGTTGCTCAGTCCGTCGAGGGCCGTAAGGGCAAGCGCGTTTACCTTGTACAATGCGTCTGGGTGCTCCTCATCATCTTCGCTTGGGACCAGCCCAAGTCGCGGGCCAAGATATAACAAGATATTTGAAGTCTGTGAGATGAGGAGATCGCCATGACGGAGGATGGGAGGGGCGAAAGGTGGTGGGTTGAAATCATCGCCCACGTTACCTTCGTCGATTTGTGCTGTTACTTGCTCAATGCCCTTTTCAATTTGCGCTGTATCCGTATACGTGGCCCCGGCCTCCTCGAGGGCTAAGCGAATATGTTCACCACGGCCGGGGATGCCAGGCCAGTATATTAGTTCATATGGCACATCCTTGCTGGACTTCTGGCGCTTTGGAGCAGACATATTGGAATAAGACAGGCAAAAGGAGCAGTGAACTTGAAATTGACGTGTAGACGGTTTAGTCGACGAGGATATTCGCTGAGTTGTTGAAAGAATTACAGTAGAAAATAGTCGGCGTCTGAACATAAATAAGGAAAAACTAAGAGGAGCTCAAGAACCGAGGCACGGAGAATAAGGGAAAGCTACCTACTTATGAAGCAAAGAAGTTCCAGGGACGGATTATCTGCCTTTAAGTGCACAAATATGAACCTGGTAGCTGTAGGCTGTAGCTATTGCAGCATTCTAAATTCCGGCATAGCCGTGAGTTAGGAGATTGGATGGAAAGCCTTGGGTGGATACCCTACATCATGTAAAGTTGTGCGGGGGAACTTATATCGATCGTATGACGTTATGGGCTTTTTGACATCATGAAGGTTTACCCGTTTCTGGTCGTAAGTGATCTGAAAAGTAAATAAATATGAGCATGAGAAAAAGGAACTCGAACGATCTCTAGCCGTAGCATTTATATATATCAGCCCTCAAGGAGAAGCGCCGTTTATTTATTTCAGCACTTCAAGATGACCTCGTCACCGTATCCTTGATAAGGTTACGACACTCATTTGGGTCCGAGAACACATGCCAGGCGTTACGGGGGACATCTTTAAAGGCCTTTTCGAACCTTTCAGGCTCATTTTTGGACTCTATGCCAATAGCCGCGATATCTTCCACTTTACGAATGAGAATCAACTTGACCCAGCCAGGATACGTCCGATAACTTGAGTTTATTCAGGGTCAGCGTCAAAAGAATAAACACTAATTGATAAGGGAATCCACTCACATTTCGCCATAAGCCTCAGGATCAGATTGAGTTGAATCACCAATGCATATCATCTTTCTTTTCGGAAGCCACGAGTGTATTTTTTCCATCCGATCAACTTTGTAATCTTCCGTACCGAGAGTCAGAGTTGTCAGTAGCCCTGGCAAACTCATCCAGCTAGCGTCGCGAAGAATAATGGTACCGTGCGGGTAATTCTGCTCGCGGAAATCACGTAGGAAAGGATATAGATTGTACGGCGAAGCTGATAGGTAGAACCATGGGGAGGACTCTTGGATGAGGGATTGGATGAACCGGTATAGCTCAGGCATACCGGGGCAAACTTCCGGCTTATCAAGGAAAGTTGTCCGCAGAATACCGATAGGGTCGCTCGTCTGCGTGATCTTGATCGTGTCATCTATATCTTTTGATTGTGTTAGTAACTCTTACATTCTCGCGGAGAATTTAATGTGTACCAGATATCACGCCCCAGCCTTCCGGTTCGGCATAGAATGTCTTCATTTCCAGAACGCCATTGGCACCTTTCGGGACCTCAGCAAATGTGGGAACGAGATGGTTGCCGCCTTTGCTATTAGGAAGCCTTTTAATATCGCTACTAATGCCATTCCTGCCACCAGGGCCCAGTTTGAGCGGAGTCTTCCCTCCTTGGCGTACCTTCGCCTGAGTACCCGGCTTGATGTCTTGTAAAAATGGCTTGATACGTTCCTTGATGGTAGGGTAATTCGGGTCTTTCTCGTCTAATTCGATTTTACCAGCGATAGCGTTCGCAGCGTCGATAGCGACGCAAGAAGAATGCTGGGAGAAGACGGCTGCAACAAATTCCGCTTCCCATTTCTCCGTATTCTCATTGCGATAAGCGGTATTGTCCAGCAGCCAAAGAGTGTCTTGATCTGTGACGGAGCGAGGGAAAGGATTCTTCTTGCCCAAGTAGGATAAAAGCTGAAGAGCCTTATCGGCTGGGGTCGGCGCGGGCGTGAAGGGAGAAAAGTTTGGCAATTCGTGTTCGGTCTCTTCGAACCGACGTTCTTGTCGTGTCCGATGCTGCATTTCAATCGCGCCGTTATACTTATACCGTGTAGCCATTTTTACAAGATGTCGCTCGTTTTTGGGACTTTGGTTTTGAAATCAACCTCTATTGACGGCGTCGTTAGTCGTTGGTCTTTGGTAGTGGGTATCGATGATGGGAGGGCTCGTGATACCAACAAGTGATCTCGTAGTGTTCGCAGGTCTATAATCGTTCAAGAAACGAGCGCGATCCATTGCGACGGGGATATTGGATTCTTATTCTTATTCTTAAGTACCGAACCTAGTATAACTAACCCTAGTCTACATATAAAAATAGCTAAGGCGACGATCAATGCGGCAAGGCTCTCTGAGGTCAGATGCAGGCGGCAGACTAGATATCTCTAGTTTGCCCAGCCTTAGCAGCATCGCCAGCTCCATGTCAAGACTCTTTCCATACGACGCTACGTTAGCTTTAGATCATGGGCGACGAATGACGAATGACGAATGGCGGTGGGTGCATGGGTTGCCTGGTACGTGATGCATCTCGAGTTTGAACTCGCTCACGACTTTCTGTCTGAAGGCTTGGCGCTGGAGAATCATGGTCGGGGAATGGCTGGGGAGGGGGACAATGCTGCAACTATGTCGTCTGCAGTATCCGAAGTGGAAAAAAGAGGGAGTGTTGAAAAGGGAGCGTTTCAATTCTTAGCAGTCGTCATGGCGCATAAGGAAATCTAAGTGGGTCTCCCGCGCCATCAACGTAATGCCACATACCTACATGTACCTAGGTCAACCCGGAGACAAGAGGTACCGAGGGCACTATAATTTAGGCACCTTAGGTACATGTATCTTATTGTAGTGAGGCGCCTTCTGCCATCTTACGAGCACTTGTCAACAAAATAGCTGTTATATTAGCAACAGGTACCTAAAACTCATAGATCTTGAGATATTCTTTTGAATGATCTAAATGATGCTTCCTTATGCAGGTACGCTATAGTCGCCCTAAGAGTACTCGATATGCAAGTAATTCGGCATCATGTGAGGAGTATTCCAAACATCCGGGTTTGTAGCGTTGATACCATTTGTGCGGAGAAGCAACTCATTCTACTCGGCAACCTTTTTTTCTATGCTCGAGTAGGCCAGCATCAAATTACACGAAGCCTTAACACGTGGACCCGGGCAGGTTAAAAAAAGAAAAAAAAGACAGGTTGTGGAATCGTGCAGCGTTCTCGTCGCTACTAAATAACACACAATGCTCGAAATTCGATGCAGTGGCACTCCTTACGAGGTATAATCTAAGTACCTAATCTAACTATCTGCAACTCGACATACACTAATATCTGATCAGATTGGGCTTACCCATGGCGAGCTCGCTAGGGAACAGATAGCAAGATCAGTCGACTTTTATAAACAGCTATTTGTAAAGTCTTGTTCGATGGACTGGGCAGAGGTCCTGAAGGAAGCTTCGAATTACTCAGAGATATTAAAGCAATTCGCAGCCCGATACCTAGAGGAGATCAATGGTATTGCAGATGGGTCCCGCATACCGTTTCTAGAGATCCTAGCATTAAATATACGATCCGAAATAGTTTTTGGTCTCTTCTCCGATACACACAGGGGAACCACCGACATCCCCAGTGACGGATGTACGAGCTTGGGTTGGTTGGCTGGGTCAAAGTCCTTTCTCGGTCAGAATTGGGATTGGAAGGTAGAACAAGGCCCAAATCTCATAATATGCTACATTTCACAGCCAGGCTCGGAGTTCCCGGATATCGCGATGGTTACCGAAGCCGGTATCATAGGAAAGATAGGGCTTAATTCGAACGGTGTTGGCTGCTGCCTTAATGCCATCCGCTGCCGAGGTCTTGATCGATCCAAGTTGCCTATTCATTTTGCCCTCCGTGCCGTGCTTGAATCAAGATCTCGAGAGGATGCGGTGAAAATGGTCAAATCTTTCGGCGTTGCTGGAGCTGGTCATATTTTAGTGGGAGATGCAACAGGGTCTGTGGGTCTTGAATGTACGAGCACTTGGGTGAAGGAGTTACCGATGGGTGACGACGGACGAGTGTGCCATACAAATCATATTATTCTGGATAAGTCGGGTATAGACGAGCCTTTATGGCTAAGCGATTCCCCATCGCGTTTGGCTCGAATTCGTGAGCTCGCGGCTGAAATACCCAAGCCGACTCTCGATACGATTTTTGAAATCTTCAAGGATACTGAGGGCTATCCCGCTTCTATCAACAGAAAACAAGAAGGGGGTTCTGAGGCCCAAACTCTGTTCACGATTATTATGGATCTATCAAGTAAACGCGCTCAGGTCACGACGGGAAGGCCTACCGAGTATAACGAGCGATTTCTTCTAAGTTTCTAATCCACCTAGTCATCTACCTAGGTAGTCAAAGCCTTGATGCCACTCCGTTTATTCATAAATACTATATTGAAACTGTCTATATCTATCTGCTCTTTAACTAGCTCCTATATATTAGGTATAGCTAACTACATATATAGGTAGATACATACATAAGTTACAATTAACATAGTACACAGACTTGCTGCTCCCTGGAGTAGTAAAACGGGCCTGTGGGTTGTGATGTATACACTCTTTAGATATATTCTTGGTGTTTCTTTCAGTCCAATGCAATCCCGTGCAATGTAGACTTAGGTACCTAAGTACTTGGAGTAAGGTGGGGTCATGTTATCGATAACAAGGGGTCACAGTCCTCATGCTCTCATCACACGGTACAGGTGTCTTACAAGGGGGTGATACCTTATTTGGACCAGTCTTCCTTTCCTACACCTGCCTCACTTACTTCATCCTTACCTACATTCAACGTTCCTTGCATGTGCATCTCGACCGCCGCCAACTTTTGCCAAAACCTCGGATCTTGTCAAATATGTAGCTGTAATATGCACCCTTCTTGCATAAAATAATATCAGATACCAGTATACACGCATACCATATACCGTATACACTTTACTCTATACGCGCTTAATGATGAGCCGCTCACCGGCATCTTCAGGTCTTTTACCTATGCCTGGCTCCCCTTCGTCGTCTTGGGCCCTTTATCGGGCTCGACTCGCCTCTATCTTTCGAAATGTCGACACGTCCATAATAGTTGCGTTTTGGCTCTTTGGTAAATTCCTTTTCTTTTTTTCTCCCTGTCCGCATATATCTATCTTGCGTATTGCTGACATATTCAAGGTTTGATCAATAACGTCTTATATGTAATTATCCTCTCCGCGGCTTTGGATCTGGTTGGATCCGACGTGCCCAAAGGAGTTGTCTTACTCGCCGATGTTCTCCCCTCATTTCTAACCAAATTAATCGCGCCTTACTTCATTCATAAAGTTCCATATTGGTTACGAGTAATCTTTTTTGTCGCTAGCTCGTCCCTTGGCATGCTCATGATCGCTCTTACGCCATCAGATAAATCTGTCGGCGTCAAGATGGCTGGTGTAATATTCGCAAGCCTGTCCAGCGGCGCAGGTGAGCTAAGCTTCCTGGGCCTGACTCATTATTACGGACATATGAGTCTAGCTGCTTGGGGGAGTGGTACTGGTGCAGCCGGTCTCGTTGGTGCGGGATTGTACGTCATGTTCACTGTCTGGATCGGTTTCTCCGTTAGAGATACTCTATTGGCTTCGGCCTTCTTGCCTGTCATCATGTTTATCAGCTTCTTCCTGATATTGCCTAGAGAACCACTCCGTCAAGGCAAGCGAACGAAGGGCTATGAGACGGTCCCGGATCGGGAAATAAGACAAGACGACGTTGAAGACGACTTGCCAGCTATTAACGCCACTTCTAGCCTCCTCACTCCGGAGCAGGCACCTATATCTTCGGTTCTTCCAGCGGATAGCATAGATTCTCTATCGAGGCTAAAATCTAATGTTAAGCGGGCCAAAACCTTGTTTTTCCCCTATATGTTACCCCTGCTGTTGGTCTATGTCGCTGAATACACCATTAACCAAGGCGTCTCTCCGACCCTTTTGTTCCCTTTAACATCAACCCCCTTTAAGGAGTATCGAGACTTTTACCCCATGTACGGGTTTTTGTACCAATTAGGTGTTTTTATTTCCCGCTCATCAATCGCGTTCATTCGCATCAAGCATCTATATCTCCCTTCTTTCCTCCAAATAGGCAACCTGGTGCTATTAACCTTTCATGCGCTACTTCCTTTTCTCCCAAGCGTCTATATTGTTTTTATTGTTATTTTCTGGGAAGGCCTACTGGGTGGGGCGGTATACGTCAACACATTTGCTGAGATCATGCAAAATGTGCCAACTTCTGAGCGAGAGTTCAGTCTCGGAGCAACTAGCGTTAGCGATAGCGCAGGTATATGCATTGCTGGGTTTGTCAGTATGGCTATAGAAGTGTGGCTTTGTGACTGGCAGGTCCAACATGGGAGAGACTGGTGTAAGAAAATACAAGTTAGTTAGAAATCCGAAGAAGAGAAAGAGATGCACGAACCTATGGTCCTCTAGTAAACCTGACTATACCGTATGCCGCCTATTGCCTTGGTTTGCGATAATGCTGCGCCCAAAAGTCTCCTCTTCAAAAAGCAATAGTGTCTGCACGCTGCAATCCATTAAAGGGGTATTAGTGATTATCATTAGTAGTTACTGGTCTCCATAAAGGTTACCATGCCACCTTTGATTAGGGCACTGCCAGACCCAGTCCATATCCATATTTAAGGAGGCTCCATTCCATTGCGACGGCTGCAGTATCCTAGCAGGTTTGAAATCAGCGCTGATGAACAGACCAGAAGGTAGAATGGCTTATTGGGTTAGTACGGTGCCGACTCACATATCCCATTGCACATCTCCCATTGCGTCCGCTGGGGGATAGCTTAAGTTATCTTGAAAATCCAGATTCACATCACCCGTGGGGTAGTAGCCAGGTATTCCAGTCATGCCTTGGTCAAATCTGCCAGCATCTGCTCCTTGCCTCTGATCTTGGGCAAATCCATGGTCCCCCTTTGCTACCCTAATTATAGAACCGTCCTCCCCAAATCCCTTATCCCGTCCAGTTGTCCTGGACTCAGGGAGTGGTAGACCCAAGGAGAAAATCCTCTCCTCGGGGATGATTCCAAGAGCGACTGCGAACTCGAATGCTGCTTTCGCAAACCGAGCATTCGTTCCGCATACTTCAATGGTCGACATAACCTCGCATAGCTGCTTCACAGTCTCCTTCATCTCTTCTACTGTATAATGTTGTATGAGATGGGGCTTGGTAATTTCCGGTTGGTCGTCCTTTTGGCAGAGCGTGTCTGGGTAGAGCAATGCTAAAGAGATGTCTAAACTAGACATGTATGCATAATATATATCGATCCATGTAACACCGTTTATACGACCTGCGCGCCACAAGCTGGTAATCAAATTTCCACAGCGCATCGCGCCGGTTAAACAGACTTTGCACAAAGCACGTATCTTGCATGCGTCGGGCCCCAGGGGATTTTGGTCGTCTGCAGATTGAATCGTCTCGAAAAGGAATGGACGCGTTAGAAAGCAGAGCGTATGATGATACCGAAGATTGAGTAGTATAGCGCTCCGCCACTGGTTGTCGTTCCCGTTTGAACCCTCGTACGGCACGGGCTTAAGCCCCCTTGGTAATGTATCCTCCCAGCCCGAAACAACCCCCAAAAACTCCAAGGCCCGTGTATACATCCTACCTGGGACGAACCCGGGATCGAAAATCCCGCGTCGGACTGCGGCGAGCAGCATGTTCAACCGGGCCGAATGCTCGATATACCGAGGAGGTAGGAGATTCGCGTCCAGATAATCGTCATTCGGAATCCCAACATCCATTTCTCGGTCATCGATCGCACTAGGCCGCCCTAGCGAACAGCACAGAAACTGCTCGTAGCCATATAGTGTCCACCAAACTAGCTTCCGAAGCTGTCTCTCCACGGGGTCGAATATTCCTGAAGCACTCTCACGGTGCATCCCAAGTGCTATCGCTAGCCGGCAAGCTGCCCCATGGAATGTCCAGGCACTAGTGCGGTCGTTTGTGTTGTGATAGTATAGCGAGAGAAGCATATACGCGCATACGTTTGGAAGGCTTGAAGTGCCGAGAAGCGGTGGCAGCTGCTCAACTTTCCCAAACCATTTCCGTTGGAAGTCAAGTGAGTCGGCATTCTGGGGCAGGGACCGAGATCCTAGGATAATTATCATATACAAGCAACAAAGCCACCCCACCGACACTGAAGTTTCCCGGACTCGACTCTTGGTGCCCTTTACCCGGTGTGATTCCCAGCAGCGCCACATCTTCTCATAGGCTGTTTGGAAAGTAAGTCGATGGAATAAGATGAAGTTTGGATGGACGTCCTGGAAAAAGACGCGGACGCACGTGTCTGCTCGTTCTCTAGGAGGCAGGTCAAGTTCAGATACTCGTTTACGATACCTCCAAAACTCCGGGTCGTTCGGGTGATCCTTGAGCATGTCTTCGCATATCTGAGGAGGAGAGTCGCCATCAAGATGGTCCAGAACGTGACTTGGAGAACCGGAAGCGTCCCGTTGCGGAGGGGTGCCGGGCTCTCGTCCACGATCACCCGTGCCGCCCAGCGAAGCAGCCAGCGGGTTATTATGGAAGAGCCCTCTTTTGCTACTCGTGGAAGCACGCCTCGCCATCGTGGAGTCGCCCGTGCTCACTTCTTCTGAAAACTTCCGCGCAAATAAATCACGCATTTTACCAAAGAAGGCAAGACTTCCACAGGGTCCTATGTAATGTGGTCGGCCAGTGGCATCCATTATCAAACCAGTATTTTCGGAGTTGGGATCCGCAGTACTCTCTAGAGGCTCGGGCGAAGGCTGGGGACTTGTCTTTGACGTGAATCTCATGAGGTAAGATGGCGGCAGTATAGTCTTGTCGTCGTCAGTCCCAGCTATAATCAGGTGCTTGGCTTCCATTCCCTTGGTTTGGTCCATGTCTTGTTTGGGGGTTTGAGATGATTCCGCCTTTGTGAAAGTTTCGGCTGAGGAAGGCTGATGCTGGTCAGACAATTCACCGAAGTCAGGCATTGATATCGCTCTCTCCTGCCCAAAGACTACCAATTCTTCCGCGGAAGCTCTAGGGTTCAGCTCAGGGAACACGCCCGAGACCAATGCCTCGAGGGCGCGATATCTCTTATCCAAGTTCTCAACACTGCCATAGACCCGTTGCTTCCGTGGCATGGTGGTCACGCATGGAATCCCGGTTTCAACACATAACTTACAAGGAGGTTGATCATTCTGTCTTGTTGTGTCATTATCGGACCCGGAGGCCGCTTTCAGCCGAACGCACTTGCATCTTCGCGTCTTGCAGGCATCGCAACTGACTTGAGTCCTCTTCCGTTGTGAATTGGGAACGCGGCGCCTGGCTCGTAACTGTTCCCTTCTCTGAGCGTTTTCGGTGGCTCCTCCATGCGCGAGGCTTTCATTAGCTATGAAAGCGGACGGTCCAGGCTGATTTAGTACCGATGGACCCAATGGTGACGTCCGGGACGGCATTGTCGCGGACGGCATGTCGTACGTACCGGAGATAGCCGCAGCAGAAGCGAGATGACTTAGTCCCTCATGTGGTGGTTGCTGTCTAGACAACGGTATTGCAGAACCGAATTCCGGCACGGTGGAACCAGCACCACAGCCGGGTTGCAAGAAATGATGGGGAAGGTCTGGTTTCCATGGTGGATATCCTGAGGGTGCCAAGTCATCGGGCTGCTGGGAATTTCTTGAAGGATCCATACGCACAATGGGGTTTGACTGTCCGGCGGTGCCGTTACAGTTCGCTTCCAAGAGGAAGCCTTGGATATATAGAGGAAGTGGGACGCGAGTAGACAACCAGACATTTGGAACTAGCTGTTATCACGGGCCAATTTATCAATACGGATATATACTAACGTTTGAGACAATCTAAATGGAAGTAAGAACGAAACCCATAATTTGGTTTAATTTGCTCCCGCATAGGACTATTTCAAAGGCGGAAATGTGTAGAAAAATTGAGAGTCATAATTACATCACTACTCCCCGTTGAATCTATCACCATGACGAGTGCCGCCCCAAGCTCAGAAAATATGAGCCCCACGAAAAGGGACAGGAAAAAAAGGGACCAGACAAATTCTTGATTCTTGATTAATAGGGTTTAATCGTTGGAACCTACTTCTTCAGCAACCCCCTTTTGCAACGCCTTGTGCGCCCAATGTAAGGTCTATCTATAGATACCTATGTATATAGTAATCAAGACAGAGAAGGCAGCGTTAAAGAATCGCGTGCATCGAAGTGGAGCATAGGGATCTGACAGATCTACACAACCCGTGCGCTCTATCGTCCGCTCTTGCCGAAGACCTAAACTAGGATCCAGATAGTGAGCCTTATGGCGGCGTCCGCACATTCAACCCGCCTCCCAGTTCCAATTATACTTGCAAAAAAAAAAAAAAAAAAAAAAAAAAAAAAATTATTACCATGAATTCTTTTCGACCAATCTAGCCTCGAATAACGTCTAGGATCCTAGGATTTAGGTAGGTATACTTATAAGCAATATATAAGCAATATATGAAGTTGTCCTTCTAATAGAGCTTAATCAATATTAATTCGACTAAGCAGGGTCAAAAAGGGTTAAACCATTCTAACTAATTAACGAGTCGGGATTATGTCCCCCAAGGTAGGTTAGGCTAGGTTAAATAGCTGCGAACACCAAAAGCAACCAGCGAGCTTTATATATCAACAACGCACATGCGGAACAAGACGTGGCTTTTCATTTGAATATCTAAAGCGCCATTATACGGCAGCTAATAATAATATAATTATCCATGGGTAGGAAGATAGGTAACTATAGAATTTTAGCGGTCAAGGTGAAAGAATAGGAATTAGAACTTCGGGGGGATTCCGGATACTGAGCCCAGCACAGACGCGTCATACCAACATTAACTACTACACACAAATATTAGGCGATACTATAGGACAACATCCCAAAAAGAGAAGGTAAAGAAGGTAAGAAAGTCTCATCCGTGTACTAGTTGAACATCTATCCTACCACGGGTCATACATTGAGACTGACGACGTTATTCGTCGTCAAAACGTACGAGTCCACTAGTTTACCGGATACCTTGGGGTTAGGTAAATATTAAGAATTATTTGCGGTATCTTAAAGCTTGTTTCAGGCAATGAACCAACATCCGCCGAGATGATTCCTCGTATGGCCGCAAACGTTATATGAATTATTTATAATACTTGACACATCGACTCCGAGAAACAGTACCTAGGCAATGAATGGAAATGTCCTCAGGAGTAAACGACGAAGAAGGCCGCGCCAAGGGACGAAGTAGTTTGGGAGGCGTTAGGATAGGCCCAAGTCAAAGGCCTAAAGTCGGCTACATCCTTCCTAAAGCTTCGTTAGCATTCACGGAAACCAACAGGGACTATAAGCTTAACCATTAGCCAGAACATACTAGTTTAAATAATTGCCTATCTAGATCTACTGACCTGATCGACAATGGAGCGATCTCCGCCACCTCGCTCGTTCGTCCATCCATCCTTACTTGCTTTCATCATCGTCCTCTTCACTCTTACTCTTAGTACTACTCTCCTCCTCCTCTTCCTCGCCTCCATCCTTAATACGGACCATATCCTCCTCCTTTGTCTCGCCACCCTTCCCCCTAAACGCCTTTCTAAGTTCGCACTTCCCCAAGCTCTTCCCGCCGGCCTTGCACTCGGCACATGTCCTTCCGTGCTCAATAAGCAGCACGTGCAAGCCGTACTTTAGGGCATCCGGCACCCTCGCATCCAGGTGCGAGAACGCCTCGTCCCGCGACGCCGACGCCGGTCGCCACCCCATCATCCCAGTTAGCCGGTACACGTGCGTGTCGACGGCGAAGCTCGCGCGTCCCACGCAGAACAGCAGCACGCAACTCGCCGTCTTGGGCCCCACCCCGCGGAACGATATGAGCTCCCGCATAGCCTCCTCGTCGTCCCCGCTAGCCTCGAGCCGAAGCAGGTGGTCTAGCGAGTACTTACCGTAGCGCTGCTTGACCTGATTCAGGATATCCACGATGACGCGACTCTTGACGCCTCCCAGGCCGCCCCTCGCAATCGCCTTCTCGAGCTTCGCCGCGCCGCCGTTGGCGATGGCAGCCCACCGCTCCTCAGAATCACCACTGCCGTATTCCGCGTCCATGTCGAGCTTCGCACGCGAGCTGTTCTTGTTGCTCGTGTTCTGCGACAGCACTGTGCGCACCAGCGCGTCTAGAACGGACGGCGAATCCCCGCATCCGGCCCGATCCGTCGGTGCGCTTAGGACCTTCTCGGGCCGCTTCCGCTCCCCGTGTAACCTGGCGAGAACATCGTAGGCGCGCTGGCACTCCTCGGGCGTTGGGCGCGGGAAGTCCGGATATGGTGATTTGTTGGCGAACTGCGAGTAGGACTTCAGTTTCTTGGCCCGTAGGTCCGCTTCCTTGTCCTTTTCCTCGCTGCCCTCTTTACTCTTGCTTTTCTTTGCTCTGCTCGCAAGGTCTTTTCTTGGGCTGGGCGTCTCGGCTTTGGCCCGTGACGGCGCAGCAGTAGATTCAGAAGAAGAATATGATGGCGATGCAATCGTTTTCCTCGCCAGCTTAGTTACGGGCTTAGTTTCGCCCATCTCTTCCTTATCCTCGTCCTCATCTTTAACCCTAACTCTCTTCCTTTGGCGGGTAGGTGCAGGCGTTGCTATGTTCGCAGACAGACTTTCTTGCTTGATTGGTACGGCGCCATCTTTTCTATTGATATTCCTCGTACTGCGTCGGAGGGTGGGATGCTCTCCTACACTACCTGCTTCGGACTTGACGGTAGCCTTGGCCATGATTGCCGAACTCCTGGGTGACGTAGTAGTGCTAAAACACTTCAAGATTAATCCGATGCAAACCGCAGTCTCTCGTCTTCTTATTAACATTGATTATATGGGATAAAAGCGAGTTAAGCGATTATAATGCGACCAAAATTGTAGTGTTGAGCACAATGAAAACAAATTCATAGCCCGTGCTAATTTGCGACAGATGATGTCAAAGACAACCCCAGCAACCTAAGGACCCCTTTTTTAATAAATAAGACGGGAACCACTACAGTATGTATATCGACAATTCGTACCCCCTGCACTAGACCACCTTGTAATATGGTGGCGTTACTTACGAGCCGAGCTTAGACCTCGACTGGGTGATGGTACCCCTAGCATTTATTCTCAAGACTTGTCACATTTTCCAATTTACTAAGTCTTTATAACCCATGTAGCTATTCGACATCAACTCGTGATGCAACTTTCAAAGTTTATTAGTTGCACTCATCCGGTACCTGTTAATACACTTATTATCATCACTTGTCTCCTGTTTCTCGTTCCCTCTCCCCATCGGGCAGACCTGACTCGCCGCCTTCTCTGCTAACTATTATCTCATAGTTCCTATTGATAGTAGGATTCCAAATATCCATTCCTTTTCTCTTATCCATTCGTTCCATAACGCCGTACAGGTTGATGTTCCAGCTGAAAATAATACATAATACTCTTACATGTATGCTTCAATACACACAGACCAAAAGCGTGAATACTTATAGGCCCGCTATACTAATACAGTATCTACTGCTTTGATTCTGTTACAACCCAATGCTTCAGTTTGCACTGACCTATTGGCGTTGACTTCTATCCTGTGGTCTCGGAGCCCGTACAACTCCCATACGACAAGCTTTTTCAACCCGTCTTTGTCTTTGAGTTTCCTATTCTTCCGAGACCCAACCATTTTCTCCTACCGCCGCCCTGTGCCCCGGTGGCCGTCGTATTTGCATGAACAACGGTTGTCGGTGTACTTGGACGTGACATATCGGAGGCTTGTTGTTGCGGCGTAGCTAGGTCGACCATCCGAGGACCATTAGTTCCTGAGAGGAGCGACATACCACGGCTGCGCATGATCGGAGGAGGTGTCGCGCTCTGCAGGTCGTCTTCCACAATGCCGGGAGCACGCCAGGGCATAGTTGGCGGCGGTGGAACACTATACCTTCCCGAAGGCTTTGTTGTAGACCTCATTGTTGGGGGTACCGCCGACAACTGAGCCGGTGTTGGAAGAGGGGCGGTCGCCTCGGTTGCGCTAGACGGGGCACTGGAGTTATCAGGGCCTGATCTTCTGAAGAACGAGTTGAGACCTAAACCTCGCCCTTTGGACGTTTGTCCAGATATCGGAGGGTAATGATTCCGCTTTCCTGGAGTCGTTACTCCTGGTTTCTCGGGCTGTGCTTTGATGGAGGGCATGGGTGCGGCAGAATCTATACTACTACTCCTACCTCTCCCTTCTATCCACTCTGTGGCTATACCTTTGACAGGATGCTTCTTAAACTTCCCGCCAGGCGGAGGTACTGCGCTAGTGCTACCGGTACGCGCATGCAAACTTGATCGTCGATCAGGGGTGGGAGGCGCGGATCCCATCATCGGGGGCTCAAATACTTCTGCCTGCGATGTCCGCAGTGAGCTGGCCATTTCATCAATAGGATCGCGTTTCAACGCTGACACCGGTGAGCCAAGATAGCCATTACCTTTCAAGGCTCCAAAGATGACGTCCGTTTCCCAGCCTCTGGCGTCGACCGGAAAGGAAAAGAGATCAGGGGATGTAGAACGCCCGCTTCCGCGCTGTACTGACGGGTCTGTCTGATATCTATTCGGCTTCATGCTCTCTTTCATCCAATAATCAAAGCTGTCTGTTTCAGAACGGGCATCTGCGCCACCGTCCGAGTCCGAGTCAGATCCTATGCTATCCGCCCTAGCACGGGAACTTGTAGTTCCAGCTGATGAATGAGGTCGAGGTGGAAGGGATCGTGCTAGTTGGGTAAGATTAGAAAACGTATTAGAGTTCATGGTCGACATTGGGATTTGCCCATGGCTGGTGAAGGACGTGGTCTGTGCCTGTTCGTTCGAGGATGCTGCGTAAGGAAGCTCTCCACTAAGATCTCTACCGAAAGCCCCGATTCTATCGTAAATAGACATGATGCCGTCGCACGGCACACCTCTTGTTTGTTTTGTAAGACTATCTTGAGAGTCGGCAGAATCCTGTTGATTTCGAAGTGTTGACGACGAGACGGTATCAGGAGTAGGAGGAAATGCATGAGGGTTAGAGAAATCCCTATGCGTGGGATAATTAGTCAAAACCCTTTGCAAAGCCTCTCTCTTCTCCTGTTTGGTCTTGCCCTGGTGAGGTGGATTCATAAGGGGCCTTGCCAGAGTGGGAGTTGTAGTACCGCTACTGCGGTTGAGCATGGGTTGTCTGGAAATATCGTTGCCGACCAGCATTTGTTTGTCAAGTCGTTCAATCTTTTGTAAGGGTGAGTGTGTGCTGATGACATTGTTTATAAATTGCGTATGAGTTGATAATTTAGTACCTCCACCTGTCGTGCCTCGAGAACCGGTAGATATCTGGTTTGTATCCGCATTCTTTTGGACGTCTCGACTTTCCCCATTCATCCTCATGGTTGGCGTCGGTGAACGATCATAATAGCTGCCATCCATACCTACCACATCTGGCGGTGGCTGCAAAGCCGCCCTCTCCCCTGTATCTTTGGGACCGTATATGCTAACAAAAGAACTCTCGCTAAGTACGCTGAGATTAGGACTAGCGATACGATTAATATCGCTAGGGGCAGCGCTCGACTCAGAAACTTTGCGCATATGCATTATACTAGTTCGTCCTCTCAAGACCGCGTTGCGTAGATTCTCGGTTTGTTGGGTATGCTCGGAAAGGAAACTGGGTACTCGTCCGAGGCTATTCACATGTGCGGATAAATGTGACACACTGGGGCTTATCGTATTAGGAGCCGGGGACCCGGCAGCGGTAGTTGTAGTAGTTTCAAGGTTAGACTGATCCGATGAAGAATGGCGATACGAACCGTCCTCCTCAACTTGTCTGACCATCTCTCTTTCTCGAACTAACTCATCAATTCGAGTTTCTAGCTCTACTATCAGTGCAACGGCCTCAGCGAGGGCATCGTCCTTCATTTCTAGCTCATGGATGATACTCTCATGGAGGTCTATCATCTCGCTTTGTTGGGATTCGAGCTTCTCGACCCTCTCTTCTAATGCTGTTTGCTTCTCTCGTCGGTGGTATAACTCCAGCTTCAGATCAAAATTCTGTTTATGTAGTGTCGACAGGGTCTTCGCGTTCGAATTAGCTACCAATTTCAATTTGCCATGCAAGCGCATGATGTTGTTAGCATTTCGTACCTGTTCCATTTGTCTGGCCCCCATTGCTGCATCTTTGGCCAATTCATCGCCGTTATCCGACCACTGTGATCGTGCTACGGAGGTGGCACTTCTCTTGATAGGCGAGCTCTGCACACTCCTATCCCGTATATCACCAGTAGAAACACTTAAATCAGTGCTTAATTTGCTCGCGTGCCTTTCTTTTCTTTCCCGCTGTAACCGTTCCTGCAGAAAACTAGAGGCAGACGCTGTCGGTTCTCGTAGTTCATTACTAGATTCTCTCGATAGTCGCGACATAGGTCGAGCCCCTATCGAGCTTCTGCTGCAATGGTTGTGATGATATTTATGTATCGGGTGTGAGGCCAAATGAGATGCTTCCCGCGGGTATGAAGAGGTACTGGTTGAACTTTTCGACGTCATTTGCGTGTTCGCGGTGCTGGCACTACTGGCTCGTGAAGGCGCGCGAGGGTACGAACGCTCACGCAATTCCTTCTGTCCTCCACTACTATCCATGACGAGGGACGCTGTAATATCACCTCGCGATGTTTGCTTAAGAAGAGAGTCTGGTAGCAACAATGGGAATATGAGTAATTTGCGATTCTATCGCCTGCAAGAACCTCCCCCGACCGTATAGAAAATATAACACCCTGGCTTCAACGTAGCGACCATGAAGTCACCAAGTTGAAGTTTAGGTAGACAACGGGGGGATTCGCAATGTATGGGGTCGAAGGTGAGGATTGAAGAACGGATTGGTCTGTTCGAGGAATTGAAAGCTCGACTATCGAGATAATAGAACTCCGGATATTGTTTGAATAATGTACGGAGAATCGAGGCACTCAATGGCCTAGGGTAAGAGGCGTCATTAGCGTTCGAGCAGCCAAACGGCTTGAGCGTCTTAACCCTCGCGACCTATGACTTGAGTCGTTGGCAGGTCAGCAGTTCGCAAGTAGCTAGCAGCCTTAATAAATCTGTACCGATATTTTTATTTTTTTTCTTGTTTCGGTTTTTATTCTTGTTAGAGCTTAGCTTTTACAGGACTTTGGAGAGGCAGAAAACTCGAGACCTGTTGTTATACTCTTAGCAGAGCAAGTCGAGATCAGTGGATTCTCCTCAAAATATGAGCCCACAAATAGTTGGTTTTCTAGAAGAATGGATAGGTTTAGGAATGATGTAGGGGAGAAACAATGATAATGAACTAGATGAAAGGTCAATCGACAATTCAAGGTAATTATTGGGAATAAAGAAGGGATACAATAACCTAGGTACCACCCAAGTGGCAGGTATAGGACGAAGGTCGTGTAAAGAAGTGTGACGGTGATGAGGCTCACGGCGATACACTAGGACCTAGGATGGATCATGGGAATTAGGAGAAGAAGGCAGAGAGAACATGCACTAATTTCTTTCCCCCCATATTACATGGATGGAGAGGATGAGAGCTATGGATCGCTATCAGCCTACCCAGGCAAGCTAGATACTAATCTCTAGCAAGGGAGACTCTTGCTTCATCTCCCTGGCCGGCCTGGTTCACTCTAGGAATGCTTCTAAACGCTCAGTGCTGAGTGCTGAGTGCTGAGTTGCTGAAATTTGCATTATGGGCGGGTCATGTCTGTTCTAAAAACTCTCTCTTAAGCTCTTAAGGTTCCCCTCCGTTTGGTCCCTTCGTGTCGGGATCTCTCCAAGCTAATGCATGTGTCTAAGGGGGGAGCCTGCATGTTCAAGGGCTATCATTACTACAAGTAGCTAAGGCCCGTTCAAGGTTCTGCCAGGAACAAGGAACGAGCCAAAACGTTAGCAGCTGGCAGATACGCCGATATTGAATGCTAGCCAATAAATCCCGGTTATCCACCCCTGATAAAAGCCCTGTGCCGTTTTTTTTGGTTACAGCCCGTGTGAGCCGGGACTAGGGACGCAGTAAACCTGGCTTCCATTATGCTGGGAAAGACGACGATTGGTTGAAACGAGATATTTGTACAGGGGCTACAGGGGAGTTTAACGGCCATCGTTCACGACAGTTACAGTGGGCATTTTTATCTCTTTTCCACTCCCCAATGTGACGTCCAACACCATTGGATCATCACAGTTCGAGGCCCCTGTGCTAAACGCCTCACGTTTGTAAGAACTAAGAAGATGCATGTGTATATGTAACCAGGTAGTTCGTATGATCAATGATCTACCATCTAAGCGAGGATGTTTAAAGGAAGTCTATCTTCCAACTGAGAATTGACAATGGCAGAATAGAAGATGTCAGTTTTGAATACTTACCTACCTAGGTACCTAGGTAGGTAGATAGATTGCAAAAGGACTCCATCCTATCTAATTTCCCCACGATGGCATGAGCCTTGGCCCTTGTTCATTATGTGCATGATCTATACATGATCTATACATACTGAAGCTCCGTAGAAGTCCACCCAGCGGGACCGGTAACTCCAATTAAAGAATGTCGTCATTGGCGGGGGCAGTGAACTCGCCATCGTCTTGGTGTCATCATCGTAGACTAGACGTAAATCTGAGATATGATAGTATTATACTTTCTGTGAAAATACCAAGACAGGAAACATCTCAGCTGATATGCCCCAATAAGCCTTTTGCTTATTCTAACAATTCTTCATGGCATGACTAGGTACCTACCTGGAGGGGTGCTACTCCTTTTCAGATATTATTCATTACCTAGTTTGACTCCAGCTTTTCTCATAGTCTAATCGTCAGAGAGGTGTACTACCTAGGTATTCATCATGCAGAAACATAAAAAAGAAAAGAAGAAACAAAAAGAAAGAAATATTAACTACAATAGAATTTATATCTACCTGAGTAGGTTAGGTACCTAGGTATATACTTCTATCCGTACTTCATATTGAACCTGGCTCTTTTACAACCCATACAATATGCCACTCGTCTGTGATATATATGAAGTTTCTAATTAACTGGGCAACCTTCATTTTCTAGGTTCAATTTCTAGCGTCAAATTTTGCACGGCTTGACTGCCAAGCTCAAAATAGAAGAAGCATGCAATCTCCAATACCCCCATCGTCTGATGTATTGGCCATTAGAGAATATTGCAGAAATCATGGGGGTAACATGGCAGGCAATCTGCCTGTAGGATTCCTGCAGTGTAAGGTTACCCTACCAGAAGTAGTGTATGCGACGTGGTGAGGTATCGCGGAAACGTGTCAAAATATCGTAGATGCCGGTGTACTGCAATGAAGCTGATGTAGTATACTATTGATTTGATGTCAGCTACATGAATCATTATGTCGAGTTATTGGTAAGGAGTAAACTCATACTCGTATTCCGTAAAATACCATGCGCTTCTTGGCTACAAATAGGAATTGAGATACGTGCAACGGTTAACACTTCTCGTTCATTAACTACCTAAGCAAATATAAAGCTGTGTCTTTTAATTTACCTAGGCAGTGCGTCCTAAGTAACTGACCTAGTGGATAGAGCAATTAAACTGGGGGAATTCCGGGCACCTACATATGATCGCAAGCTTATTATACATTGGATATTTCCAACGTCTTGAAACCCCAAAGGGAAGCTGTATTGAGGATAAGAGAAACGTTAGTAGGAACGTAAACATTGATAATTGTGTATAGTTATCGGTACCTCGTTGCTTGGCCGCTGCATAACTGCTACCATACCACGATGTTGCCTCCTATAGTTTTTTATAAGCAGTGTAAACGTTAGTTTTGCTAAGATTGTAGAATAAATCAGGTATGTCCTTTCTCTGCTTGCGCCTGTTGTACGTCCCCTTGACGCTGGCAGTGTCTCACCTACTCTTAGAAAACATGTCTTAGGGATAACGGGATCAGTGAGTAGTAAGTATTGTGTTTGTGATGCACTAACTAACATACATCGCCAACCTGTGTTAATGGCATTTTATACCTCCGTCGAGCGTAGATGGCCAGTCTAAGATGTGGTGTAACCTAATGGACATTGATACAACTTATTTCCTGTTAATAGGGAGGGATAGAATAAGACATAGCATAACAGGTTGTCTTGTGGAGTCGACCGCCTTATTTCGGGAATCTTAAGATGATCATGATTAATCCTACCTGCCTGCCTACCTATCTGAGGTACGTAACGCCGTTTGCTATGCCAAGTAACCAGTATTTCACAACTCCTCCTTGAAGAATTTCTCCTCGCTACCTGCATCCTTGTTTTTCTCGTTGTCGTCGTCGGATTTCTCAACTTCGTCGGTGTCAACCACACTATGAATCTCTCGGCCGTTGCCCTCCCCTGGTACTTCGACAACCTCGAGCTTCCAGCCCCTATCTCCTGCTAGCCTTTGTAGCTCCTTCCTTAGTCCTTCAATCACCTCGGGATTGAGCTCTAACTTGGCTAGTTCTTCATCGGTGAGTATTTCGACCTTACTACCTTCTTCTTTGCTGGTTCCCTTGGCTAGCACCTCAACTAGAGGAGGAATATTTGAGCTTCGGAAATTTCGCGGCGGAGCTAGCTGGTGTGCTGCTTTCCCATCCTCTCCCCGTCCGAGCATCTGTCGCCCTCCAATTACAATTCCGCCGATAGTGACGGGCGCTTTCGACTCCCCTTTAGCCTGGCCTACCATAGCCGACTGCGCCTCCAGCGTCTTTTGTGCATGCCAATCTGCTTCCTCTGCTTCTGATATAATGGCGCGACAGCTAATGATATTCGCCTTTTCCTCCTTGGGTGGCTGGAAAGCAACGTCTACACATAGACGTGGAGTATGGACTACCATAAGGTACGCGCAAGTTGTTACCTCTTTGATCCAGCCAATACGATCCTGAGTGCTGCCCGGACTGCAGTGGTATTGGATCTCGATTGTCCGTTCCCGGCCAGTTAGATCACAAATAGTACCGTCTGCCATCTTTTGAACCAAGTATCGCTGATCGCCCTTTACCTGGAGTTCTGTATTTGGCGGCGGTGTAGTAGCAGGCTGTCCCTTGTCACCGGCGGGCGCGGGTTGTCCACGACGGGAAGAGCGCGAAGTGGAATGAGGATCCGAAACTCTCCCAAGGACGTATTCTGCAGTGTTAGGGTCTCTTACAGGAGGACCGCTCTTGACGCTGGCGGGAAGCGCATGGAACTGCACAACGTCACGACCATAGCAAAAACTATAACTCCACCAACCAGACATGTAGTAGAGGCAATTACCGTCAAGGCCGCTGATGAGATCCCATCCATGAGCCGAAGCCCTTGCTAGTTCGCGGGCCTCCTCGGCCTTAGCCAGCTCGGTGGCGGTTTTGTTAGGCGCGGGAGGAGATTCGATTACCGGTATGGCGCATAGGTAACGATGGGGAGGGGCGTTCATGATTTCGTATGACTCGGCGAGCTTTGGGTCGCCATCGCCATCGCCGTCGCCAATGCTGCTACCAGCGTCGGACCCATCACTAGCAGGCTGTATATTAGATATGATGTCGGTTTGGCCTGGTAAATTGGCGTCGTAATTGGTGGGAGAGGGGCTGGCTTTTTCAACTAAAGCCTGCGCATCGGATTCTGATATGTACGACTCGGAGAAGACTACTTCAAACTGGAAACGGTGAATGGGTTAGTTGTAGAAGATAAATAATAACTATATATTTATATATATATATATATATATTGTATATACGGTTATGTACAGCAATCATTACGGAGGTATAACATACCTGAGGATATGCTAGAAGATCGTGGTGGATGCTGAATCCCGGCTGGCGAGCCTGGCTCAGGCCTAGCAAGCCGCTTAAAAGGAGGAATGTTTTCTGACGGCACATGATGCCGTTTCGTCTGAGGGTATCTTACATGGACACGTGTGAGTGTGTAACTGAAATTGTGAGAGTGGGATGAAGTTGTGTTGGTTTTGGTGTTGGTATTGTAAATGCGCCGGCGGGCTGCACTTCTGCACTTCTGCACTTCTGGGTTACGTACCGAATAATGACAAGGTGGCCGGTGGAAGGACGGCATTACCTGACCCGTAAAGCCGATAAAGAACCTCCAGTCCATACCTACCTTAGGTAGCTTGGTGTAACTTATCTGCTTACCTAAGGTTATCCACGTGTATAATAGTACCGTACCGGATATTCTAGCTGATGAGACCCGACAATTTGCCGAGTGGTCCCTGTTTTCTCCCGTTTGCTGTCTTGAAACGAGCCAGTCTCAAATCAACATATCTACTGGAGAGCAGCAACCGGATATAATGTATTTCGTACCTAAGTAAGTACCTAAGGTTATCCACTATATCCACTATACCCGCTATATATCTCGTTTATATTCATCGTCTACCCGCTACTATAAAGTCTATTCGCTAATTTTAACATTCGAACCAGACGGAAATTGCTACACCATTTACAAATATAGCTCAAGTCTATTTCCTTGCGTCCTCATTTTCCTCTACTATGGTCTTATCGGTATAAGTCAATCTTCTTAAGTGTTAACATGGCCTCTTATGAACAACTACCTCCCCCACTTCGTAGCATTGCTTCTCTGAAACCTCCGAAATATGTCCATCTTATTATTACCTTCTATAACAGGACTCTTACTCGGGTCACGGTTAGCAGTCTGTGGATCGTTTAATGCGTACCTATTTCCTAGGCCACCGAGCATGCCGCCGGTTTGCTCCGGATTAGTGGTCCACATCTTTCGGTCCATCCGCCAGTTCGCGGAGAACTGCCGGCAATAGAACTTTGATCGACAAGCTGCCACATAGTAGCCCTAGATTCTGTCTGGACCGTCTGGACGCCCTGGGCGCCTGGGCACCTGGGCACCTGGGTATTGCGTGCGGCATCCCTTGAAAGGAGTATTACTCTTACCCTCCATCACTAAGCGCACAAATTCCACTACTACTAACGCCAGCGCCTATCCGTCAGCCACTGGTTAGCCATCGACCTGTTAGGCATGTCACACTACGTGTTGGAGAGATCCAGGTAATAAGCACCGGAAGCACGATCTAATCTCCCGCATTACAGCTCAGCACGTTCTCGTCCTACTTCCTTACGTCAATCCCGTAATGATATGTTATCCGACGGATGACGATGAGATGATGCCCCCCGGAACACAGTTCTTGTCGCATATGGCCTGAACAACCAATGATACACCATCGTTAGACATCGTCGGAAGCCATATTGCTACGGATGGCAAGCCACAAAAAAAAATTAATTGTACGAAGCAGCCGCAGTGACGTGATGGTCAGTACCGAACACTTCTATCTTAGTATACTAGATATGACATGTCGACTAAGTGGACAAAAATAGTAAAATCAGAAATGATCCCATCTTACATCAAGGACGCGTTCGCTCATTGAAATGTATGCGAGGGCCGCAGTAAGGTCCAGGACAGAGTAGTTGAAATAATCCCAACGTCATCATCCTCAAATTCCAACAGCCCGCAGAGGTTGGATTGAGCTCGGATTTGTTTTTGAACATGGCGGCTATGGACGTATATTGCGAGAGCTTACCGACAGCTATGCATTTTCGCCGTCCGATTACATACAAGACATCGTTGTATGCATTGGAGGCATGGGAAGCATGTTCGTGCATGCATAGATGGGCGGTCAGCCGAGTCAATTAGGTCCACTACCTAGGAGTTCAACCTCTTAGATACCATAGTGCATCATGTAGGATCTATGGGATATCCGGCGGCAGCCGCTCGTCTAAGACTAGATTGGATCTGCAAATCTCGAATCTACTAACTAATATCTCTAAACATCAGCACGTTTCTTTGCTTTCTAATGCTTATTAGCGCTCACTGTCTCATACACAGTACGTTGGCAAAGGCCTCGTACTAGGTCAACAACGGCCACAACCAGCAATGAGTTGTTACGTACATGCATACATACATACATACATACATACATTCATGGTAGTACCCTTTGCATAGGTACATTATTACTATGTATGTACCTAGGTAGGCATTTTACATTCAATCTTATTAAGGCTTCAATATAATGTACGATGTACGTACATACATGCTCTGACATGTCCTAACACGTCTTGGGGCGCGGCCCACCGTCGGCCGCCAGGGATCTTGTCCGCCCAAAGAATCATCAGCCACTCAAAAGGGTCGCGGGGATGGTCGCCTCACTCTCCAAAACCCACTTGACTCATTGAGACCCAATGAATGCTAGATTCGTCAAAAACAAGGCAAACATTGGCAACTAGGATATGCAAGCTATTGCATGCATTTGTCCTTGACTCTCCTTGGACGGCGGGCACGAGGTTTCTCCCTTGCAGTCCGATGCGTGGTCCAGCTCTTCCTATCGTTTGGTATTTCTTTTTCCCGTCCGTGCTGCGCTTATGGGCGTCGATGAGGGGAAGAGACGAGTAACTCTCAAGTGGACCTCAATAAGCAAGATATCTCAAGCGAGAAGAGCAACCATTCTACACTAACTATCCGTACATAGTAGTTAGTACTATGTTATGTTATGTATGGATAGGATGGAGTAGGACGCAACACTCTATCACATACGGATGTGTACACAGCTTACGCACAACCCGATAAGTCGATCCTATCGAAATGCAAGATGCAACCGGCGAGATTCTCTTTCCCAGTTCTCCATACCTGGGTCGTACCTAATATACCTTGTAGGAGGGTCTGAGTTATATCCTCTACCTTATGTATGCAACCCCACGTTTTGAATGACGATGAACAGAGAACGGATGAGGGAAACATGCATAACTAAGTATGTGCGTGTGCGTGGCTTCAGCGAAACGAGAAAGATTCGGAAAGGTGTCCGAACGCTTTAGAGAACTCGGTTGGTTTTTTTTTTCGATTATTTTTCTTTTCTTTTCTTGTGAGTTGCACATTTGCCTACATCGTATGCAAAATTGCTCACGGTACAACTTATTCTCCTACCCCCCTACCTATGCAACCAGGCCTTACTACATAGTATGATATCCCTTGGGCTTCCAGAATTTTGCCAATGCTATGAGAGATGGTATTCATATTTCCTTCATGGTCCTAGCCAAGCCTAGTCCTAGCCCGTCTATCATCCACTATCATCTATAGATCCAAGTGGACCGCCATCCCCCTCTTCAATACCAAATTTGACAACTCTTCATTACAAAAAAATGGAACTAACAATGGCGCTACAATCTAGCTACTCGTTAGATGGCGTATCTAGTGTAGGTAAAGCTATCTATCCGCTACAACTACTATGACAGTTTAGATTCCGATAATTTTCATTTCGTCAAATTACAATCACATGTGCTAGTTACGGTAGCATGGCTCGGTAACATGTCATACACTGCTTACAGTGCCCTACCTACGTGTTTCTTCAGCACCAGACTCTCACCTGTTGCCTTGATGAGTTTGCAGAAGCAGCCGTGTTGGGTACGATACCTATGTAATAATAAAAATGGTCGATCGCTGAATTGGCTGACTGCGTCACTCGGGCGAGGGGCCCCCCTTGTAAGAGTGCTGGCAAAACTGACCTGTAAGATCCCGTAACAGAGGTTCCAGTGTCGAACTCGCTCTGCATTTTGCAAGGTTACATCACATCAGGACCGTATGTACTTGCAGCTTGTACGTACAAGTTAGGTATCTTTATTAGTTAACCAGGCGCTGTCGTATCCTGCAGAACGAGACGATCCGGGTGGTGTAAGTTCACCATCGACCCTGTCAGCGCGTCTCGAAAGGTTCAAGTCCAAAAGTCCAAGTGGGCTTCTCTTGCAGCAAGAATACACAAGTCTGACAGGCCACGACGGCCCATCCTACCCTCCGGAAATCCATCCCAGAGAGCTAGCATCGACTGACGTCCCCAAACGCCCTGTCAAATCACACAAGTTCCTGGGACGCTAGCTTGTTTGGCATCCATTCAACGTTGCAAGGGTTTGGAGCCAAACCCGGCCAGGTTGCAAAGCCAAGAGTCGATCTAAGCCCGCGGGATCCTCGTAAATTAAATACCTACATACTTACATACCTACATACCGGTACATGCAGATTGGGCAAGCGTATCGTGGGAGAGCGAACGAGGATTGTAGACCCGCTGCCGCGCATGGTCCAAAGCCTCGTCTTGACTGACTGGTACATAATTAAGCAACGTCCATTTGGTTTTCTGATCTCTGGGTTTGTTCGAGTCTGTGTTTCGTCCTTCCTTTTTTTTCCCCATACTTTTCCTAGATCGGATTTCAGTCCGTCAATAGGTATTGTTCTCGCCTCATAGATCTCGCGTCGACGAGACAAACATAGCATCTACCATCCTTGTTGGGCTTTCTCTCTTCGAGGTCCTTCCCAGCGAGGCTATCTGTCTTTAGTGTGAAAAGGGGGGAGAAGGAAAAAAGTGAAGCGTTCTAGAAGGCCAATTCCGCCTCATCTGCCGCCTTCATTCTAGCATCGTCAAATTATCCATCATCATCGATCACACTCCCCGTGCGAATCCGATCTTAGCACAATGAGTCATTGCCCAAATCCGGATCTTGAGATCAAAAAGCTCCGAGCTTTGCTGGAGCAGAGGGATGCCGCACATCGGGAGGCGATGAGAAGTAAGGACGAGGACCTTCGCAAAGCGAAGCAAGAGATATCGCAGCTACAAAATTCTGTTTATCAACCGCAAATACCACAATCCTCGAGCCCAAGCGTACCTGACCCTTCTGCTGTTCATAATGAGTTTCAACTGTCGAGTACTGCAACGCCTGCCACACCCTTCCATCAAGATGGCATGTCGAGAAGTAATACAGTTCCTCGCAGCAATGGTATCCATGTGCATAATCGTTATGAAAGTGTTGCACGACAATCTGTAAGATTACTTCTGACCACGTCCTTATATATATATGACTGGTCAGCTCCATACTGACGGGCGTTCATTAGAACCGACATAGCAGTAATCCCCACGCCATCAAGCGCGCGAGGACCATGTCTCAACAAGCACCAGTGTCACAAAGGATGGACCGCATCGGTTCGAATATGTCCACCCAGTCTGCCGGCCCCTTCACAAGCAATCCGTCGATATCCCCCCAATCACGGATGCAGAACGGCGGTATGCATATGAGAACTGCTGGCACGGCGGAGTATGTAGACAGGGAAGAACCTATATCATCATATGCTCTCACCCACTCACAGTCTATGCGACCGTCTCAGTCGTCGAGACATCGGCACGATATGCCTACTCTTTCGGAGTCGGGGCCCATGACCGGTGTTATGCTCGACCCTGAGGTTTATTTTGCGCAGCACCCGTTCCACGAAGAGCCGCCCCCCGCCGTAGAATCGCTCGGATCATCCTTAGCTTCGCAGAGCCAAGATGTTGACGTACCCCAGTTCAATATTACCAGTGTTTCGGTCTGCGGTTCGATGACTACTGCTCCTACGTATGATACTGCGCCAATGACCCGAACAAATAGTTTGTTCGACAACCAGTCCGTGTCTGGCGGCGTGCAGATGATGACTCTTGGTTCGCAGATGTCTCAGGGCGGCGAAATATATTATCACGAAGCGTCTCAGCAGAATAACAGCAGTGGTGATAATTCTCCGCTAGGGAAACGACCCTACTGCAGCGAGGACGCACTCATTGCCGTAGGATCAAGCCTAGCCCCTCCGTTCGCCCACCAATATGCGCCTTCGGCTCCTACTGACGCTTTTTTGGCGTCAGATATGGAACGGTCGGTATCCAGTGCGAGCATGGCTAGCACTAGGTCCAGCTCGTCTCTCAAGGCCCGGGCCAAAGATACTCTAAAGCAACAATGCCAACGTGCTTTGAATGCACCGTTGAAACCGAAACCGAGCACGGAGCAGGAAATATCGGAGTCGCAGGCCAGTGCTAAGAAAGACGGCAAGACAGCCATCACGAAGACGAAATACGTACGACCAAAGCAACCTAAGGTCTATTGCGACCAGTGTGACGAACACAAAGATGGATTCCGTGGTGAGCACGAGCTTCGCCGTCATCGGGATGCTAAGCACCAAGCCACTGTCAAGAAATGGATATGTGTTGACCCCGCCGCCCACGGTCTCCCAATTGGTATACCAGCTGTCAATCCCCTTAATAAGTGCAAGGCCTGTAAGGCGCAGAAGAAGTACGGCGCGTACTATAATGCAGCCGCGCATCTTCGCCGCACCCACTTCAAAGAGAAACCGTCACGACAGAAGAACAAAGGAAACGGCGGTAACCGCGGGGACGAAGACAAGCGCGGCGGGAAGGGCGGCGGTGATTGGCCTCCCATGAGCGAGCTGAAGAACTGGATGAAAGAGATCTGGGTGAGCAAATACGAGCAGGACGATGATGACGAGGGCGATGAAGACATGCCGCACCAAGTTGTGGATGTTGAGTCCGGGGGCATGGAATCGTATCCTACCGACTTCAACATGCCACACAAGATGTCGAACCACGATGTATTCGCTGAAGTGAACTACGGAAACCTGATTGTCAATACTGATGTCAGCTATATCAACGGGATGCCGCTTTCATCCGCCGACTTCAATTTCAACAATGGTATATCACCTGTCACTATGTCGCCTAATTTCGCCTCGGACCTTTCGGCTATAACTCCCCAGGACCACATGAACCAATACAATTCGGCGCTTTCATCTTCTGCAACAGTCACCCCTATGACGGCCTTCCATGAGGTACCCCATGTGGACGAGTTCGACTTCAATATGGTTTACCCTCAATAACCTCATTCTCTCAGAAATGATATCAGCCTCCCTGTCTCGGCCAAGCTGCACATCTAGTCGTTTTTTTTTTTCTGCTGCAATTCCCAATAGATACGACATTCATCGCCTATTATTTAAACGGTATATACACTTATTATCTTTCGCTACATATCGCCTTAGTCAATGGTACCAATTGGGGTACGTTTTCGTCGTCGGCCTTTTCTCCGCTTAGCCACGCTATTGCAGTCCTCCCAGATACTACTGCATAGAAGGGTATTGGGATTATGCTAGATTTACACTTGGGGTTACATATATGAACGCTACATTTTTGGTTCCGGGGACGCTAAGCTACGATAGCATATACTCGCGCAGCTTGTCCTTGCTTGTAATGTCTATCCCCCCCTATAGGAGATCTATGAGATATTCCTAGCGACCTAGAGGCAGAGCCTCTCACTTTTAATCATTCCTATTCTTGTCGCCACGACCCGGTTACTATCGTTTGGAAACAAATACTTATTGCTTTTGCATTATAAGAGGAGACCCCCGGGGATCCTCCGTTCCCCAGCGTTTTGCATGTATATACTTTGTCACCTGGGCTGGTAGACGGTATTTGGAAGAGAGGACCCGGGAGTCCAGTGAGTTTTGACTTTTTTTAGCCTAGCGCGGAGTTTTGAGGAAGCTATAGCATGGTAAACGGGCAAAGGCAGCTGAGAAAGAGGGGATTGGATTTTATTGGTGTTTTTCCAATCCTCATCTCCTGGATAGATCTTGTGCTGGCGGGGAGGAGGAGGAAGGGGGGCTTTACGAGAAGAAACTTTGTCTGAGCTTGACACAGGTTGTCATTATCGCCACCGGTTGGGAAAGAATCATATTAGACATCGGGTGGGTGTGCTGGCTTGGGTATTCGTCTTCTTCCCCCCCCCCCCCCCCTTTTTTTTTTTTTTTTTTTTTTTTTTTTTTTGATCTACTTGATTGTATTTTAATGCCTTTATAATTAGTTCCAGTAGTAGTTGGATACTCCCCCTTATATTACGGAGGAGTTGCCGTCCGATCATCTTTTTGGCGGACTGGCAATTAAGGTGCGAAAGAGCACACTTGCCAACTCAGTTTATTATCTCAATACTTGCTCGTTAATATCTTTCCCTATTCGTGCTGATGTCATCTAAAGACTACTTGGGTACTAATTGTAACAATATGCAGGACTAACTTGCTGCGGTCAGTACGAAGTCCGGTCTACATAGAATTGTTCTTTCAAATGCTACCATCCCTTTAGATAACACGGAGCTATAAGGAGGTCGGTGTCTTTTGGCCTCGTTTGCTACTAATATTCGATTGGTTCTAGAAAATATCTCTATGGTAGCATCCGCCTTTTTTTTTTTTTTTTTTTTTCTCTTAGCACTGCCTACCTGTTACCATGACCCGAGCCCCCAAGGCTTCTCACCTCCATACTTACCATCTACCTTGGGAAATTTGTTTCTCAAAAAAAAAAAAAAAAAAAAAAAAAAAAAAAAGCTTAACTCAGCCTATGCTCTCTTCTCTCACGTTAATCAACTCTGTAGTTTGGCCCCAGCGATTCACTACATTGCCAAACTTGGTTCTAAGAGGAGAGTTCGGCCTGGCCCAAAACAGCAGAAATAGGCGACATGATGAGCTGCTTGGTTTCAAGACATCGAAGTTGGATCGATCCTCGTAAGTTATGAATATCTCGCGACCGTGAAGTCTACCTATTCACATTTGATGTAATATGCCTATTACCTCTTAACAGAGCCGCAACGACCATACTTGACCTTAAAGTAGATGACTTCGAGACACATATAAACGTACATAAGACAGACAGAGACGCCATGATCACTTTCGGTTTCCAATGCGGGGGGATAGAAAAACCAGTGTGCGATACTGCAGCATAGCCTTGTTCCATATTTAGATCATATAGGTAGGTAGTCTCACCAGTCGCACATAGCTTGCATTCCGTTTACTGCCGACATGCGCCCGCCGCCGCCGCAGAACGCTTCTGTAAGCTAGTCTGTCACATTGTAAGCATATCGTTGCAAATGTATTCTATTTCAGGGCCAGCCAATAACTCTCACCGAAGCCGTGGAATGATAAGTCAGGTATTATTTCGCTATGGGCAATTTGTCAACTCTCTTAAATACTAACAGCCTCAGCGCACTTCCCAGCACTGACGATACAACATAACAACACCTCCCCTCCATCCCTAGATACAATATTCCTAACCTTAGCTAGCCTGAGACAAATAAAGCTAGTTCTAAGCTCTAAACGAAGCCAAGTTGGGTATCCTCGTCTATTATCGGAATCAGTTGGTGTAAATATCGTAGCAAATGGATCCGTCCGCTACGAGGCTCGGGGTGACATTACACAGCATTGCATGTCGTGCAAGTTCCCTATATAGTAGACCCGCCATGTTCACGGGTCAGCTATGCATATGGCTGCCTCATGAGAAGACGCAGACTAGAGTCTGTACTTTACCATGAAACTTTCTCCCGTCCGAAAATGGTCGCACTCGAGTTGGTTATCGTATATATTTGATTCATCTTCTATCCGCGAGATCACTGAGTGCCTAGACGTGCCTCCGTCTAGAAAATTCCAACCTAACCTAGCTCATATAATATCATTGGCCGCTGCCGCAGTATTTTCCGGACATTATGGGTGCACGCGTTTCGATATTGGAGTGCAAGACAAATTATAATATCACTATAGACTGCACTATTAACAACCTTACCGTGGATGGAGCACCGTCTATAATGATAGGGGGTATACCAAAGGACACTTCACTGGAGATGGGGATATTGCTGGGATAGGGGTTTGTTCTACACCTGGCTCTCACGATACGTTGCCTAAGCTTATGCGGATATAGATCCTTGGGGTTTTTGCTGCTGTCACCTCATTCGCAATATTTGCTGGTATGGTGGCAATCATGTGGCAGTTGGCGAAGACACATCACTGGAAGACAACATATAATGAAAAGTAAGGATGTGGGGTTCCGTGGCTTTTGAAGTACGTTCGGCTCAGCTAATACACCTCTTGTCTAGGGAGAAGATAGAAATGCAACGTCATATAAGTGTCTCCGATATCTTGGAATCTTTGGTCCTTGCCTGTAGCGATCAACAGGTCTTCACAGGAGGCGCATACGCGATTACACTTCGTTACTGGAAAGGCTGTACGATATCAGCCTATCACTATAATATCGTTGCTAATATGATGCTCCTTACCTGCGCTACTCACCTAATGTCCGTCATTATCGTCAGAAACTATTGGAAGTTTCCATTCCTAGCCTTCCTCCGCGTTATCATCATCACAGCTGTTTTCGCAATTACGGGGTTGCTCATGACCAACCAAAATTCGGACTCGATTATGGCGTTTCCCACTGGTATACCAGATGCAACTTTAACTGATAGTCCCATATTCCTCCCAGCTGCTTGCTTCCAGGCCGGAGAAAATACGGCCTTAGAGACATTTAAGGAGGTAACTTTGAGTGCTCATACATTCTTCAAGGACAACATCGCTCGATCGACGCCACGAAATAAGGTCCATGGATGGAATCTGTACATCATCACGCTGCTCTTCTACGGGGCCGCCATAGTCGCCGAGCTGATTAGATTCGTTCGACGGGGCAAAAGCAGGCCTGACTGGAGAGGCCACGTCGGCAATCAATTCCGAAAGTGCTGCAGCCTCGGAACGCTCGCGAGGAAGTTATCGCAGTTTATATGGTCGGTTTATCTTGTACTCGGCTGGATCCTTAGTTGTGCTGTAGTTAGCATCTCGACATGGTATATATTCCAGCTTCGGAAATGGGTGGATAAGTCGGGATGGATTCAGTTGGAGAATGGCCGAAACCCGGAAAATGATGCCAAAAGCTTTGGCCAGTTGGTCCCTATCCTTTCTAGCGTGTTGATCGTTTTCAGTTTCGCTCAGATTATAAGTGGTATGCTACACACCTTCTCCCCCCTTGTCCTATGTCATCATCTTCCCGATTCGTGCTCACTCAGCCTTTTTCGCTTACAGAGAAATGCACAAACCACAACAATCGTAAACGCGTCAACGATGAGACGCTCCCACAAGCTGGCACATTCGAATATCTCGGTCCTTCTAGGTACGACATGGTACCTCAGTCGATGTCAGAGAAACATAGGGCTATACACTATAGGGCAGCGGAAGCATGTCCGGCCAACTCACCATACCAAGTCGGCAGAGACAGTCAGCTGCCCTGGGGTCATAGCAGAAACTCCAGCAGTACTCAAATGGCCACGCCGTTGCTCAATGGCAATGCTTATCCCGCTACAACGAAGGCGTTCCACTATAATCCCTCTCCAGAACGATCACCGTTTCCTTCGCCACCATTCCAGGCGCGAGACCAAACTCGGAATATAAGCCCTGCTTCTTCAAGTTACTGGATTGGAAGTTCACATCCTTCTTCTGAATCAATGTCGAGACTAGCAAGCCAGCCAGAACATACATACGAGGTTTAGGTTTGGAATTTTTAAGGCCAAGAAGATTTGTATTATATATTGTTGTAATTATAGGCATGTTGTGATTTAGGGAGCACTAATTGTTCCTCACTTGGCTTCTAGCTTTGAATACCGTACTTTAAGTAGGTAGTTACTGACAAGAGATGTACGAATAGAATCGGGCTAATAATATACCCATATGTAAAACAATAAAATTAAAGCAAAATAAATTCATTCCAAATAGGTATATGTGAGAGTGAGTTGATAAAGATATTGTAGATGATATCAACATAGCATTCTACTATGGTACACTTAATTAACTACCTCAAGTACCTAACTAGTACCTCTTCTGAATACCCCTTGCAGAGGCACAATGGCAACACTAACCCCCTGCATTTATACGTCGGTACTTGCGCCTGTCAAATTCCCCGCATCTTTTTTCTTCTCTCCCCAAAAACCAACCCCGCCAAATAACGAGAAAGGTTAGAAGAAAAGCAAGCAAAAGCTTGTCCTTTTGACATCACGTTATTCCAAGTTGTTCTTTGTTTTCATCCTCTCTTTTCTTTTTCCAGTGTGATAGTGTCTAGTTCAAACTTAACCGGCTTGAAATTAATCTATCCGCGAATACACTATTCTGTTATGGTTCTTGTTCGGATAAAGATGTCATCCCCCTTCGCAGTTGTCTTCGATCGTCTTTTTTGATTCTCTCTCAGAATATTGTCTGTTTCGGTTCTTTAGCAGAATGATAAAGGGGTCTTTACCATATACTTCGCTAAACAATAGCTTTGATATCACGACTATATCACCCACCTATCTTTATTTATCAGGTTGCTCCAAGCTATCGATGATCTCATCAAGATGGCAGACCACGGTCATGGTGGAGATGCCTCAACTGTCTCTCCGCCGATTTATCAACTTCCGGAATGGGAGACGATAACTCACCCCCCTAAGCCTCGTCAGTCACTGCTAGGTCGTATCCTTCCTTTGAGGGGCTCTACTCTGGATGAACCATCCTCTGTGTCAGCAGCTCCACGGCCGACAACAGCGGATCTTGAGCAGGCCAAAGAAGAATCTGGTGGAACGTCCACGCTCCCAGCACATACTTCTTCGACCGCTGAGGAGACTACGGCAAAACCCAAACTTGCTTCTTTGTTGCACAACCGTATAGATTTGGTGCTTCCCCCGCATCGAACCTATTTTGGACGCTCGCGACGCTTTCTATTTCTCTGCATTCTCCTGCCTATAGCGATTTTTCTCTTCGTTATTACCCCGCTAGCCATCGGCTTGGGTATAGGTCTAACGCGCCGGTCGTCCAAGGCGCAAAACTTACCTCTTCCAAACAACAAGAGTGTGTTTACCGGAGACCTGACATACTATGAACCTTCTCTGGGTGCCTGCGGCGTGCAGTCGAATAGCGGTGAAAACATTGTCTCCGTGTCTCACACTATCTTCGATGCTGCGAGCCAAGGGTCTGATCCGAACGCAAATCCGCTTTGCGGGATGAAAATCAGAGTTACGAGGGACTTTATCGAAGCCGGCGTAGGGAACCGGAGCGTGGATGTTACTGTGGTAGATCGATGTGTCGGCTGTGCGGCTACAGATCTAGATCTGAGTCCCGCTGTATTTGAGCAACTGGCACCGCTGGGCATGGGAAGGGTAGTTGGCAGCTGGGCATGGATGAGTTGAGGTGCGTGTATGATATCTGATTATGAGAGATGACGGGCATATTCTCTTCCATTCTGACGGCGTTGTTTGCATATGGAGTTTGGCTACCGGTGGCATATTATACCCTTTCCGCTAGTATATGATTTTGAGAGCCGTCAAGACTGTACGAGTGACTGAGTTATAGTTAGAGTAAAGTTGGAAACAATTCGCATCTTTGAAGATAATTTACTAAAGCCTCTAATTAAGTGAGATATCGACCATCGATCGACTCGAATTCCTTCATAGTGGTTCGAAACATGAAATACTTAAACTTAGTAAGCTTGGGCTGAGCCACGACGAACCCTTCATTTCTCTATCGGCGTTAAATTATTAGTCGACTAGTATACGAGATGTCAGCCAAGTTAAAATCCTAAGAGGTTACGATCGTCCTCTAAGCACTTGATTCTAGGCTATGGCTACGGCCGAAATTTTTGTCCTTTCTATCGATGATCATTGCCCCCGGTAACCACCGATCTAGCCAAAAAAAAAAAATAAAAATCGTTTACTGGAGCGTTCCGAGATGTTGGGTATAACGCCTTACTCCGCATCGAGGAAGACTAATGGCGTTGTTCATCTGAATACCCACAAAAGTCAGTTCATGATATGCAGATGCACATAGATCTAATGTTACCGCTTACTGATAATCACTGAAGCACAACACATGTCAAAACTAGCCAAGCCTAGGTCTCGGCATATCTTGGCCTAGGCTGAATCTTTCGACAGGGGTGTGGGGCTGTCTGGCTCTGGCGGCTTGAGCTAACAAAAAAAAAAAAAAGGTCAAAAATGAAGCAAAAGAAAACGTACAACACCGGGGATTCGCCGGTCGTCACCGACCCGACTACTGATCCGGCGGTATCTGGCTTATCTATGGGAGAGCGGACGGGATCCCGAGTTTTCCAGATCCTATGGTCGTACGTGATGATTTTTGGTGTTGTTGTGGCTTATAAGTGACTGTCCCCAAAGCCCATCGCTGGGTCGCCAGGTTTAGCCCCTATTCCTCTGCCGGATTCAAAAACATGTCACTTACCAGCTTGTAGGCTACAGCATACTTCCATGAAAATGTCAGCATAGATATGCTTACTGGCCCATCAGTCAAGCTCAGCCTTTGAAGACTTCAAAGAGAATTTACTGGGCTAAAACATCTGTGGTAGAAAGAAAAACCTAAAACCAGGGGCATAGGATCAGACCCTGGATTTTCTTTTACTGGCGAGGGTGGCTAACCATAAGACTAGATTAAGTTCTTAGTGATGTACTTAGGGCGTAAATTCTAATCTGCAAGCGGTGTCTTTGAAGGCTAGGTAGTCTTCAACGTTTCTGACACATCTTGTATGTTGGGCTACATTCTAGGAGAGTGCTTCAAGTAGTTATGACGATCCGAGTAGGTTAATAGATGCTGTAAAGTGGATTAAACCCCTTCCAAGGCCTAGGTAGTTACTAACTTTCTAATAGCTATAATTCTGGTTACTTTAGGTATGCGGAGGATTTTCTAAATAGATGACAAGATGTGTTATGATCTTCCTTGCCAGCACCAGTGCTGTTATCAGCACTTTCTTACCCGAGCAGTTTTAGAGAATGGTCAGTTTCGCATTGACGACCTTACGGCGAGCTTTGTTTAAATTCAAGACACCCGTGGGTATTCCTGACTCTTGCCCAGCAATAACCTCGAAGCTAAGCTCGGAGGCCAAGGTGTCAAACTTAATTATATAACTGCGGTCTCTCTAACTCGCGAACCGAGTGAATATGGTCTTAAGGCGAGGCTGGAAAGCGTCAGGCTTACGATGGAGTCTTCCGCGATCAGGCAGGCTCTCGACAATCCCCTCAAGAAAGGGGTACCGTTGAAACTATCGAATGGACGAGCCATCTCCTACAGGAAGTGGTTCAAAAATGAAGCGTGCCACGTGCAAGAGAGAAAATTTGTTGGCTGGGACGATAGGAGACAACTACTTTTTTTTTTTCTCGCGCCAACCGCGTAAACCCTACTTTCGCTTCGGCGGAGGGTCTAGAAGAGGCCAAAGCAGATGAGAAGTAGGAACCATGTTTCTAAAGCAACTTTTACCTTTATGCAGACGCAACTATACGCGTCCCATGGAGAAAAATAGACACGCAGGGCGTAAGTACGATATGAAACGGACATCGTCAAGAGTGAGGCTACCCATTAAGGAGAAGCAGGACGCAATCCGCCCGGGAAATAAGCCCGCCATGTTTGTACTTCCAAACCGGGTTTATGGTGGGTAACGTCGGGGGGTCGCCTGTGTACCAGGTGAGATCATGAACCAGAAGTTTGGGCTGCCGAGGCATGGGCTACCCAAGTACCTGATTGATAAGGTTTTGTAGGCTGTGACTTGTCAGTGTCCCCGAAGCTGTTTTACGCGTTATCTATCTAATTCCCCAACCCCCAGAGGAGATGTGATCCAAGTTGGGGCTATTAGTGAGGAGAGATGTAAACCCCAGCTTTGTTGCTATCTAAATCTTGGATATAAAGTTGGGACTTATGAGGGGATTCTGCAGAGTATCATCAATATTGTTCCCCCCCTTTTTCAAATTTCAATATAGAAATTTAGGCCCGACTTTCAGGGGTGATATTGGGACTTTGTAGAATAATTCTAGATATGTAACCCCTTCTTTTCTAATAGATCGCTGGGCCACATAAGATATATCCCGTGACCAAAGCCGTGGGGGCTTAATAAGATGGCAGTGGGAGAAGACGATACAGGAACCAAACCTGAGGAGAAAAAAAGTGGAATATGAGATTAAGAAGGAAGAAAAAAAAATTATGAATTATTACTTTCCCACTTTAGAAGTTCTGGATCAGACAGAAAACCATAATGCGACCAAGAGAGAACACTGTGGGAAATAGCGCGGGGTCTCCATATGGACGTGATGGGCGTGATGGGCGTGATGGATGTGATGGATGTGTAGTATAACGGGTTGGTAGTATAACATTGCCGTACCACCGTCGTTTCAATATCGTTCTTTGGTCGTGCGGAGGCGAGTGAGTATGATTCCTTTTTTTCTTTTTTTCTTCCATCGTCACTCCTCATCTCGGCGACGGTGAAAATTGTAAGAAGTTTTGTTGAACTCGAGACCCAGGGCAGAGCCGCTTTTGCTCCACAACAGGACCGACTCGGTACTTGCTCGGCCACCCTAAAAAGTCCCCTTAACAATTTCTTATCCAATGACGCATTGTTCTCTGCTCGTATGCGCGAGATTTAGGAATAATAAAGCTTGCTAATAGATTTTGTACCTAAGTTTGGGTGAGGGTGATTAATCTAGGTAAGGATGCTTCACGATGGGAGTTCGTCGACTCCGTCTAACATCGAGTAAGAAAGTTACCAAAATGTACGCTCCGATAAGATTTCCCTATCAGCTCCGTGCGCTACTGACCGTAAGTATTTTTTTTTTTTCTCCAACTTCATCCTAGGGGGGGCAAGGGGGGGCGCGCCTCGGTGCCCGGCCGCTCGTTAAAAACTAATGACAGGCTAGAAAAGTCGGATCCGCCGGAGAGCGGCTCTGTCGGGACTAACCGCAGCGGAGCTTCTCAGTACGTGAGTTGCTCGTGATGGGCCCATATATGTGGGTGCTCTATGGTTCCATCGGGGCCGCCGATCGACCTTGATAACTATCCCCGACGTAAGTACTCGCGCGACACGCCGTCACGAGTCCGATGGGGTGATGACGCAGTGGGCGAGCGCGCTCTGTGGGTGAGGTCAGGGGAAAAGCAAGAAGTTTAGTTTAGTTAACTAACTTTAGTCTTAAATTTCATTTTCTCAGTAGAGTTTCTTCAAGGTTTAAAATGAGTCCATGGGCCATGCCTTTTATTAAGAGTCCCTTCTGCCTATCCCCCCCAGGCTTATCATCAGCTTGCAACTCTTTCATCCTCATCTTCAATAAATCATCATTGATAATATTCATCACCCACAAGGCAGTAATACCTGCATAGGTAGCCAAATATAGTATGCCCTTCTTAAAACACCACACCGATCAGGTGGAAACACCAAATGCCGGGGCTTCGGGCTCGGCACCCCCTGCTACCAAAGAGGCGCAGGGTGCAGAAATTCCTGCAGCGAAACAACAAAGAGTTACCTTCATATCAGTCTTCCTCGGTGTCGTCGCCAGTATAGGAGGTTTCATGTTCGGATATGTCAGCGGTCAGATTTCGGGTTTCTTCAACATGGCGGATTTCGCCCAGCGATTCGGCGAAAGGCAAGAGAATGGAGAATACATATTCGGAGCCGCGAGACAAGGAACGATCGTCGGTCTCCTCCCCGTCGGATGCTTGTTAGGTGCTTTGATTGCCGGTCAGCTCGCAGATGTCCTCGGCCGTAGGTTAGCTATCTCACTTTCGGCTCTGTGGTCTTGCGTTGGTATTGTTATCGAGATCTCGTCGCAAACAGTTTGGGCACAGTTCGCCGTCGGTCGTCTAGTTACCGGTTGCTCCATCGGTGCTCTCTCTGTTCTCGTCCCTATGTACCAGTCCGAAAGTAGCCCGGCCATCATCCGTGGTATTCTAGTATCGACGTACCAGCTTTTCATCACCCTCGGTATCTGGACCAGTTACATGGTCGACTGGGGCACTGCTCACATGGAATCGAGCGCTTCGTGGCGTATCCCCAACGGTATCGGGTTCCTCTGGTCTCTCATCCTCTGTGTTGGTATTCTTGTTCTCCCTGAGAGTCCCCGACACGCTTACCGCAAGGGCCGAGAAGACGAGGCACGCAATACCATCGCCAGATTGGCTGGTGTTGACCCTCAACACCGCAGCGTCCACGATCAAATCACCGAGATTCGCGTCAAGCTAGAGGAGGAGAAGAACAGTGGTAAAGCTAGCTGGTTCGAAATCTTCACTGGACCCAGGATGCTTTACAGAACTCTCCTTGGTATAGTGCTTCAAGCCGGTCAGCAGTTAACCGGCGCCAACTTCTTCTTCTACTATGGAACAACAGTTTTCAAGTCTACTGGTCTCAGCGACAGCTATGTCACCCAAATCGTCCTCGGAACAGTCAACGTCGCAACTACAATCGCCGGTCTATACGTTGTACAAAAGGTTGGACGTAGAAAGGCACTCATCGCCGGTGCTGCAGGCATGATGGTTTGCTTCTTGTAAGTTGCCCCCCCCCTTTAATCACTAAAGCTTAGATGTTTCTTTCGAAGCTAACCATATCGCGATAGCATCTATGCCTTCGTCGGCCACTACGCTCTTGATTCAGCCAACCCTATGAACACTCCTCAAGCCGGCTCAGCTTTGATTGTATTCTCTTGTCTCGCCATTGCTGCGTTTGCTACTACTTGGGGACCTCTTGTTTGGGCTGTTGTAGCCGAGCTCTACCCTTCTCGATACAGGGCCCCTTGCATGGCTTTAGCCACTGCTTCTAACTGGTTCTGGAACTTGTGAGTACAAGCCGTCTACGGTCCAATAAATCTAAGATGCTAACAAACTTCATAGCATGATTTCGTTCTTCACTCGATTCATCACCGACGCGATCGACTACTTCTATGGATTCGTGTTTGCCGGGTGCTGTGCGGCTCTCATCGTTATAGTCTACTTCTTCGTCATTGAGACTAAGGATCGGAGTCTGGAAGAGGTTGATACTATGTATCTCCTTCACGTCAACCCTATTAAGTCGAGTCACTGGGACGGCAGCAAAGTGCCGGAAGGAGTCACTGAAGACTCAGCTCATGAGGAACACGCCGAGGTCTAAAAATTGGGATGAACTATAAAATTGTAAAAGGTAGCATTTAGTCTACATAATTCTAATTCGCACAAATCATAAGTGCCCTAGTTAATTCTGCGGAACATTTTGTTGAGTTCTTTTCAGTTCGATAATTGTTCAAAATCCATCCATGGCTACCTATGCTATAATGGAGCCAGTGTTGCCTTCGTCTTACTTTGCCCTGGGTATCATGTCCGCACTGTGAAAATATTAGGGGCTAGGTGTAATTCACTAGTAAAGAGAAAACGTGGATAGGAAAACTGGAGTGATGGGGAATGTACAGCAACGCTAAATCTGGTTGAGGCGAAATAGAGGATACTTGCAAGCAATAATACATCTTGTTAGCGTCCAGTTTTCTAATTAGCAATGGGGCGCTCCGGAGATTTGTAAAGTCTCAGAGTAGTCACGAGCTCTTCACTAGGTTCAACAGCTATTGACTTGTCCTTCTATCTATCCGGGTAGCTATTTGGCTATACGTAAACTACCTCTTACTTATTTATATCGGACAGAAGTCTCCGAAGTGAGTTTTCTTGTAACTGTGGCAACCCTCCGAAAGTTATCAACATTAGCTTAGGTTCCCATAGCTAATAGTATCTAGGCGGATAATGTTTAACCCGTCGATCCCTCCTATTCGTGAATCTCATGAAGAGTGTCACTCTTCATTGTCTCTAGGTCAGTCTCCCAACTATGACAACTATTATCAGTTCCCACTCTAGGAAGCCAGTCGTCCGGGTTTTTGAGTTGAGGAATCACTCGAAGGGGACCATTGCGTAAAGTCTCGGCTAGCCAGACTTCCAACTTGTAGTTGCCAACAATCTGCTGCCGAGCTAGATATCGGTGTAGGTTTATGTAGGTAGATGCCAGTGCTGGCATATCAACCGCTTCCCTTCGATCTTTGATATCGTCATTAATAACTGTCAAAGCCGTGCGACCTGAACCATCCGGGAACTGTTGGTCGGAGCATGCGTGTGTATCGTGGACCGGTCGTCCACTATCACCATCGCGACGTGTTGCATGATTTCTGGAGTCATTCGCCTGCTCAAGGTGTGGTTTGGATCCATCTGAGCTAGGAATCATACTGATGGGGTCGAGGTCCCTTTGTGGCGTGTTCTGGATTGATGTGTCGACGGTGGCTTGTCTTTTCTCGTCGGTTGCTGGGGTCATGCTGGTATCAGCTGGAATAAGCTGTCCATAGCTTCCCTGTGTGTTACAGCACTCTCGGTTCATCTTGCCGAAGAGAATCTCCTTCAAAGAATTAGTCTAAATCAAGGGATTATGATATGAAATTCTTCAGCTTACAACTTGATTAGACATGCTTTCTCTCACTAGAAGTTAGCCTCAACTCATAGTGTATGCATCCTTACTATTAGATTGAGAATGTTCCCAGACCCCTTCCTTCTCACATAGTTCCCCCAGCGTATTTATGGTCAGTCATCTCCTAAATACATCAATAAGGTTAAGTAGATCGACATAAACATGCCATCCCATGGTTGCGATATAAGTATGATAAGTCATATCTCATGTAGTATTCGATCTGGTAATCTTTGAAGGAAGTGGCGCGTACTTTCTACGCCATTATCCCTGCATTTTTTACCGCAGTTGCTTGTAGCCCCTATCAGAAACTAATACCAGCAAAACATATTGGGGTCAAAGCGATTGGTTCCATGCAGCTGAGAATCGCCGTTGTTAGGTTTCTATGTCGGCCGAGGAAAATGAAAGAATGATACAAGCCTACATGCTTCGAATCATGTGGAAAAAGGGGGTTATTATTGGCCGTTGCGCGAGGCTTGGTTGGGGAACTATAGCCCTTGCCGTCACATTTGACTTATGCCGCTACCCGCAGCGCCCTTCACGTTGTCACTATGCTACCGAATTATTTATCTAATGCATGACAGGTGTCAATACTCTCTACAAATACTTACGAGCCGGAATACCTAGCCAAGCTTTCGGTCCTCGAGTCCGAGCTAACCTCATTCCGATGTGTCATATCGACTAGCTAACAGGTAGACATTGATGGGGCAGACGTTGATGAGCATGTTCACTTTGCAAATCGATGAAAGAAATATCGAAACCTAGACTGCGCAATGCTTTCAACGACCGGGTCTTTTCCGGCTTAGTATTCACACAATACTATACATCGTCTGGTAAGATAGAAAGTTGATTAAAGAAGATCTGCGTTGGGTATGAAATTAATGTAGTAGTCGAACAACCTAGACGGGGTAGAGGAAGGGGCTAGTCTCTTAGCTATAACGCCTTTGCGGCTTACTGGCCAGCTCTCTTTCTCTCAAGAATCCTTCGAATACATGACGGAAATACAACATCATGTTCTAGCCTAGGAACGGAGAACCTAGGTAGGTATGTTACGTGTACGGGATCGACGATCAAGCTACTACATGTCCCTTTACGGGATGTGTCAGAGTAATAGTTTAATATGTCTTTATAGCTGACGTGGCTCCGTGCTAATTTCCTTAGACATTACAATGGGATAGCTCTCATTATTGCTGAGCGAGTCCGATACGTAGAGTGGTATCGCTATCCCGACTCGAGCGTTCAAACTTCAGACTATTTTCTGTCGGGGATGATACTGGTCCAATTCCAACTCGACAGCAGGGCCCTTGGGGTTTACACGATAGTCGAATAAGTGTAAATAACCTGTCGACGTGTTCCCCTAGGCTACATGATACCATACCCTGCGACTTGTAGGTAAGGTACAGCAAGATACCTAGAGGCATTTATGCAGTCTTAAGTACTATCACTACTGATTATTGTAGGTGTACCTCGGTATAGCTAAGAAAAACGGCACTTTCCTTCAACTCGCTAGAACGCGGCACCACATCCCCTTGACTGACATGAGACTACTACCCCCCCTGCAATTTAGTACAGCACATAAAGGTTAGCTGGAAAATAGGACAGGCCACGCTGAGCCTTAGGTACTGTACATAATCACAAGACGAAGAGGTCTTATGCCAGTCAAGGGGATAGGTAGTAGTCAGCGGCCGGTATATGGATCCCAGTCGATGGCACATTCGGCGCTCCTCTGAGCCAAACAACTAAAAATTTTTTTGAACAAATGATGAGGCGATCAGGCAGACGTGCCAAATTAGTCCTCGTACAAGGACTTATCCGTTGATTTGATGGGGGTAATCGATAAGAAAGAGTAGCATCGTCCAGAAGCAGTTGGCCAGAAAAGGGGGCATGCCGCTTTTTCTAACGGGTAGACTGTCAATATCATACATGCTAGCTCCGAGGATGCGTGAGCGATCCGCCGAACATCGAACATGAATTATGTATGGTGCTGCTTGATATTTGCGGACTTTTTCGTTTCCGTATACGTCCAAATTCTTGTGGTGGCAGAAAGCCGACCCTCTAGCTGAGCAGAGATATTCATTCCATGGTATTTTTTTTTCGGAGTAGGTGCGGGATGTGAGCGTCTCGGATTTGATGACTGGGAGGCAGCCGTCTAAAATATCAAAGACAAACCTTACATACGCAAATCCAATGTTGGCTTAGTGAGTATTGACATTTCCCAGCCACCGACTTAACAGCCGACAGCGCTGAAAGGGTGTTAATCACTTTCAGTGTAAAATTATTAAAATTAGCCCTGTTCATCTGTTACACAGCATTATGAAGTCCCTTTTGGGGGCGTTAACCAGCGTAAGGCGAGTTGCGTCCGTCACTTGACGTGCAATAACAATATCATTAATAGCCATCATATCAGCTGATAGGAGACTAGATATGTCTTCATTATTGCTCTTCGGGAAGACAGAGGCAACTCATGAATCGCTTACGCGCTTCATACATCTGTGTGGGTGAGCGGGTAAGTCATACGCGAAATGGTTCGCGAGGCTCTGGGGTTTTAACATTTTTAAAGCTTCAGAAACCGCTGTAACGGAATAAGCTCCGGGACAATTTTTAGAGATTCAACACCAAATATACAGACACTAACGAAAATGTCTTTCAAATCATACAACGAGCAAATAAGCAACGAGATAATGTCTCTTATTTTTTACTTGTTCGTCATGGGCGGATTCCTTGTCAGTGTTCGCCAGGGGGGAGGGAGTGACGAGGTAAACTCGCCATGGTTCAATTATTATCTAATATACTATAAATAAGATATTCTTACAAAGCGTGAGCCAAGAGTAGCGGGTAGGACGTTGTGGCAACGCAACTAGAAGAAGCGGATTAAGCGATGCCAACGTTGCCGAAGTAAAGTACCTTAACTTCAGATACGCCCGGTATCAAAGCAAGTTGGGGATTGTGGGCCAAGGATGTGTCCGCGGCGGCGTATCATTGAGCCCTTACTTACGGTTAAGAAATATTGAAGTATCGATGCTGACGGATTAAGCCGTAGGAAAATATATTGAGGCAAACCAATCAATTCAACGGCTGCTTTTCTCTCGGTTGTTTCAAGTCTCTCCTAGGACATCCATAAGGACAATCTCAACAATATCTATCACCCCGGAACATTTGTTGAAGTCACTTTTAGTCTCCAAAAGCCCAAGAGGTAAAACCACCATCCATCTAGTTATATGTTAAAAGAAACTCTTGTCTTTTAGCTTAGCAATTGTTCATAATATATAATTAAGCTCCTACCTATATGGAGATTTCGCGATAATTATAATAAATAATACTAACACAAGCTTATTTTTACACTCGCCTGTTCGTAAACCTACTAAAAAAAGGACCAGATAAATAAATATTCCAAGCCAACTTCTTGCTGTTGCTTTAAATAATACTACCTATCTCTCCCCAGGTCGTGGCGCAATATTTGTCTCCTAAAATAAGCGTGACACTCTATCCTCACAAGGCTGGCAATCGTGTTCTCACGAAGAGACAAGCTGCTCGAAGCGGGAGCACACTCAGCTCAGAGCTTACCTTTGCCTTACTTAGTATGTACGGCCCGGCGCCTGAAAAGGAGAACTGGGAATCAGCCGAGCTGCCGATTTCCCTTTTGCAACGCTGAGGAAGACGAGCTGCAGAAGATCAGCGTCGAAATAAAATGAGGCCAGGTATCTTGCATACCCAAGGTAAGATTTTACGTCGCGACCGTTGGCTGGCCTGCTTGGTTGGGAGGGGCCGGCGTCGTATGCGGGTAGGGTTACAGTACCTACAGTGTACGCCTTGCCGCCGCCTACCCTTCTATTTCCTTCGATCAGCCGTCAGACCCCTAGCATGGGTTCCAGCTAGCTTTCGAATGAGATAGTAGCATTTGTTAGAAAGGTTGTAACGTACAAGTTGCGCTGCTCCGACTCTCTGGAAATTCTCCAGCTACATGACCAACGCGTGATAAGTACGGGATGCGCCTCAGACCGTAAAGAAAGAGAACAGAGAAATTTAAGTCCCGGCTGGGCTTCACTATATGTAAAATATTGATATTAGATCAGCCCAGATAGCGAACAATACAAATTGCCCTAGGTACATTGTATAATCTCTCAGAGCTACCTACATCTACATGTCAGCAGGATGTTCAAATACGGCGGAGATGTTGCTTAAAGAAGCGAAGTATTAAGACACCTAAATTACTATGGTAAGATACAAATATTGTATTCTTTGAAACGCTTCTGCCATGCAAAAGCCACCTGTTTAGGGAGAGATCAAGCTAGAATATTCGAAGAGCCTTGCATATTGTTATATAAGTGAAGCAGTACGTTACTTGCTAATCGTTTCAAGTAACTGGCCAACCATACGGCGTCGGGCTTCTTATTGGTCTGAAGATGTAATCTTCACCATGTATGATGATACCCGGCCAAAAATAAGGGCCAATATCCAAGAAGAGCGATGCTATTCATACCTAGATTACCTTGCCAATTTTTGAACTCCAAAGAACAGCTGCAAGCACCTGTCCCACGGGATTGCTTTCCACCTGATTAGTCTCTCAAAAGATCGAGATCTCTAAGTAGCAACAGTAGCCATTTAAATCATTTTTGTACCTATGCTTGTATTTTCCAAGTTGAAGCGAATTGATCAATACCAGATTTGAAGCGATACGACCATATTTGACCATAAATGAATAGGTAATTTGCGAATAGTGGCAAGTAATCTATAGATAAGGCCAAAAATTCTACAAATAGCATCCTTCTTTTAATAAATCAAAAGAACCGATATAGCCTTCTCCATCTGATCATTGTACACAGATTAAACAAGATGACTATAATAGACAGCAAAATACTAAAAACTATATTCTCTATCACACTCTCCGATACTCTGATATACATCATACACATTTCTTACGTAGGTACTTAGTCATGTGATAGGTAATAATGGTAATGATAATAATAATAATAATAAATCATGCGCGTAATACCTCGCATATGTAGGTAGGTAGGTACCTAATGTAACGAATATATTGGTTTCCTCCCAGATACCCCTCCCATCCTTTTCAGGTTCTTTTGAATGGCAACGCGAAACAAACAAATAGAGGAAAGCACACATTCTCATCCGTCTCCCTTTTCTTCGTGGTATCGTATCATGATTCAGCTAGTCGTAACAAAGTCAACGTCCATGTCAATGTCAATGTTCCTTCTGCGCCCCCCGAATTTTTAAGTAGTAGTAAAGTAAAGCACTGAGCCTGTCCAAAGATCTATGTGTTCCGACATAGCTAGCTATACATATGCGTTCGGTTTTTTCGTTGTTTACTGTGTTCTCGTTAAGGAGATCTTTTCCTAGTTTTTTTTTGTTTCTTCAAATCTTTTTTCTTTTTTTTGTGATAGGGGTATATTTACGCGGCGGCGACACTGAAGATCTCCTGCGCTGTGCGCTTTACGATACCACCAGTAACGGGCAGGTTAGTATAGTGCTCGAGATAAAGGTCTACCTCACGGGCGGCTTGTCGTCCTTCGTTGATACCCCTGAGTAGATGGTTAGTATGGTTGAACACAGTTTACAAAGTGAGATGACTTACCAGACGATAAGTGATTGTCCACGGCGACAATCACCAGCTGCGAAGATGCCCGGAACATTGGTGGCGTAAGAGCCAGCAGGAGTCTTGACGTTCTTTCGAGCGTCCTTCTCGATCTCGTCACCAAGGACACGAGCCTCGGGGCCGAGGAAACCCATAGAAAGAAGGACAAGGTCAGCGGGGAAGAACTGCTTGGTATCTTCCAGTTTCTTCATGTCCCAACCGCCAGTAGCAGACTTGGTCCACTCAACCCGGATAGTATTGATACCCTTGACGCGACCGTTGCCATCGTCTACGAATTCCTCAGACATGATACAGTACTCGCGAGGATCCTTGCCCATGTGCTGAGCTACCTCCGTGTGACCGTAGTCAACGCGGTAGATACGAGGCCACTGAGGCCAGGGGTTGTCGCGCCCACGCTGCGGCGGAGGCTGAGGTAGGAGCTCGAAGTTGATTACCGATTTGGCGCCATGACGGACCGAGGTACCAATGCAGTCATTACCAGTGTCACCACCACCAATGACCACAACGTTCTTGTCCTTGGCAGAGAGATAAGCGTTATCAGCCAGTTCGGAATCGAGTAGGGACTTGGTGTTCTTGTGCAAGAATTCCATGGCAAAGTGGATGCCTTCGAGGTTGCGGCCCTTGATGGGAAGATCTCGAGCAACAGTGGCGCCAGTTGCAATAACGACAGCGTCGTACTTCTCCTTCAAATCCATCAAGGTAATGTCGTCACCAACAGTGACTCCAGTCTCAAACTGTACGCCTTCAGCAGCCATAAAGTCCGTTCGGCGCTTCACAACGCGCTTGTCGAGCTTCATGTTAGGAATACCGTACATGAGTAAACCACCAACTCGGTCGGCGCGCTCATAGACAGTTACGGTGTGTCCGGCCCTGTTCAGTTGGTCGGCACAGGCGAGACCAGCAGGCCCAGAACCAATAATGGCAACCTTCTTGCCAGTTCGCACCTCGGGCGGCCGTGGTACCATCCAGCCCATCTCGAAGCCACGGTCAATGATTGCGCACTCAATAGATTTGATACCAACAGGGTCCTCATTGATGCCAAGAACACAGGCACCCTCACACGGCGCAGGGCAGACACGACCAGTAAACTCGGGGAAGTTGTTGGTCATCAGCAGGCGGTTGAGAGCATCCTGCCACTGGTTCTGGAAAACCAGTTCGTTCCACTTCGGGATAATATTAGAGATAGGGCATCCCGTATCAGATTGACAGAAGGGTACACCACAGTCCATACATCGCGCAGATTGGTACTTGAGCTCGTCTTCGCTCAGGCGTTGAGAAAGCTCTGCCCAATCCTTGGTCCTCGTCTTGACACTGCGATACTTCTCTGATCGACGTTGATATTTCATGAATCCCTTTGTCTTGTCAAGAACAAGAGCACGCTTTTTCTCAGCAGCATTGTCTCCGACGGTCTCTTCGATATCCTGAAGCTTAGCGGCTTTCTCTTCCTTTTTGGCCTGAACGCCAGAAACGATGGGGAGGTTATACTCGGCACGCTTTGCCTCAGCGGCCTTAGCGGCTTCCTCCTCAAGTACTCGCTTGTAGTCGACCGGAAGGACCTTGACAAAGCGTGGGAGCGCCCTATTGAAGTCTACAAGGATACGGGCAGCCAGCTCCGACCCAGTGTAATGGTGGTGATCCTCGATTAGTCCACGAAGGAAGGCAATCTCAGTAGGATCCTCGACCTCAGACGCCTCAACCATCTCCGTGTTGAGCTTGGCCATGAAGTCATCGTGAATGTCAAGAACATACGCGATACCGCCCGACATACCAGCAGCGAAGTTGCGTCCAGTACTTCCCAAGATGACGACACGGCCACCAGTCATGTACTCACAACCGTGGTCACCGACACCTTCAACAACGGCTGTCGCACCTGAATTACGGACGGCGAAACGCTCGGCAGCGACACCTCGGAAGAAACAGGTACCGCTAGTGGCTCCGTACAAGCAGACGTTACCAATCAATATGTTCTCTTCAGCCTTGAATACGGCCGAACGAGGCGGATAGATAATGAGTCGACCACCCGACAGACCCTTGCCGACGTAATCGTTGGCATCGCCTTCCAATTCTAATGTAACACCAGGAGCAAGGAAAGCACCAAACGACTGTCCGGCAGAACCTTTGATATTGACATGTACGGTATCCATTGGCAGGCCGGCTTCTCCATATCTCTTGGAAATTTGGTAAGACAGGGAAGTACCCATAGCTCGGTCCGTGTTAACAATATCACATTCGATACGAGAGGGAAGTCCCTTGTCAAGGGTTAACTCGGCCTCTGAGATGAGTTTGTTATCAAGTCGGACATAGAGACGGTGGTCCTGCTTTCGAACGTTAAACGTTGCGACGCCGGGTCGAAGCTTGTGGGCAGGCGTAAGGATAAGAGAGAGGTCGATGTTGGCGGTTTTGTTGGTTCGCAGGTCATCCCGAACCTTAAGGCACTCTACGTGTCCCACCATTTCATTGATTGTTCGGAAGCCAAGCTGGGCCATGATGGCGCGGAGCTCGTTGGCGACATAGTAGAAGAAGTTGATCACATGCTCAGGCGTACCCTTGAATTTCTTACGAAGCTCGGGGTCTTGAGTGGCGATACCCACCGGGCAAGTGTTGAGATCTGGAAAAGAATCAGTAAGTTGCCTATCATTATTATTAAGACTTCAAATTTACTTACGGCATTTCCTCATCATGATACATCCCATGGCAATTAGAGGAGTGGTGGCAAAGCCCCATTCTTCGGCACCGAGCAGACAGGCAATGGCAACATCACGTCCGGTTCGGAGTTGACCATCGGTCTGGACAACGACTCGCCCACGCAAATCGTTTAGGACAAGAGTCTGATGAGTCTCGGCCAGACCAAGCTCCCAAGGGAGACCAGCGTACTTGATACCAGTCCACCTACTAGCACCAGTACCGCCATCACTAAAAAGGGATAAGTTAGTCATAATGGTAAGGAATATTAGAAAATATATAGCAACTCACTGTCCAGAAATTAGAATGTGGTCAGCCTTGGCTTTTGCGACACCAGAAGCAACAATACCAACACCCGTCTCGGAGACTAACTTGACAGAGACGCGAGATCGAGGGCTTGAGCATTTTAGATCGTAGATGAGTTGTTTCAAATCCTCGATAGAGTAGATATCGTGGTGAGGAGGAGGCGAGATAAGACCGACACCAGGAGTCGAGTGTCGGGTTCGAGCAATAGACTTCGACACCTTGTGGCCAGGAAGCTCACCACCTTCGCCGGGTTTGGCGCCCTGGGCCATCTTGATCTGCAGCTCATCGGAATCGGCAAGGTATGCTGACGTGACACCGAATCGTCCCGAGGCAACTTGTTTGATGGCAGATCGCATCGTGTCACCGTTGGGCATTACTTGCGATCGTTCAGGATCCTCGCCACCCTCGCCGGTGTTTGACTTACCACCTAGTCTATTCATAGCGACAGCTAGAGTAGAGTGAGATTCCATGGAAATAGAACCGTAAGACATGGCACCCGTACAGAATCGGGTAACAATAGCTGTCCAGGGTTCTACCTGCTCAATCGGAATCGGGTTACTCTCTTCAAATTTGAAATCAAGCATACCGCGCAGTGTGCAAGCTTTAATCTGCTCATACTCTGAACGAGAGTACGCCTCGTACGACTTATCATTCTTAGTGCGCACAGCATCTTGTATATTTGCGATGGAAGTTGGGTCGTTAACGTGAGCCTCACCGCCATCACGCCAGTGATATTCGCCAGATTCTGGTAGGCCGGGAACTCCGACTGTGTAGCGAGAGGGGAAACCGCGCTCGTGGAAACGGAACGCGTCTTCAGCAATAAGCTCAAAAGTGAGACCCTTGATACGGGAAGCTGTACCCCTAAAACATCGCTCCACGACTTCGTCGTCAACACCTAGAGCCTCAAAAATTTGAGCGCCCTTGTAACTGGCCAAAGTAGAGATACCCATCTTACTCATGACCTTGAGGATACCACCATCGCAAGAGTGCTTGTAGTTGGCAATAAGAGTATCATCGGAGAGCTTCTTTCGAATCAAGCCTTCACGGTTAAGCTTCAGAATACACTCCATTGCAAGGTATGGGTTGATAGCATCAGCACCATAGCCGAGCAGGACGCACATGTGATGAACTTCTCGAGCCTCCGCGGTCTCGAGCACAATAGCTGCCATAGATCGCCACTTATTACTGACAAGATGGTGGTGTACCATACCCGAGGCGAGAAGTGACGAGACAGCTACGCGGTCAGCAGACGTCTTTCGGTCAGAGAGAACAATGATACGGTCCCTGGCCTCAATAGCAGCGGTAGCCTCGTTGCAAATGAAGTCAAGATGTTTTATGTATCCAACAGTGCCCTCCGATTTGGGGAACGTGAGATCAATTGTTTTTACGGTCCATTCGGGGTGTATCTTGGACATGTTGGTTAAGGAGTTGAATTCAGGGATCGACAGGATCGGGCTCGGGAGTAGCAACCGAGCGCACTGAGGAGGATCCATTTCGAGCAGGTTGCCCTGTGGTCCAACATAACACTCCAAGGACATGACAATAGACTCTCGAATAGGGTCAATAGGGGGGTTAGTTACCTGGGCAAAAAGCTGTCGGAAGTATTCATAAAGTAAACGAGGGGCTTGAGAGAGGCAAGCCAAGGGAGCATCATTGCCCATAGATCCTAGCGCTTCCTTCTCGTCCGAAGCCATGGGCGCAAGGAGCAGGCTAACTTGTTCATAAGTATATCCGAAAGCAAGTAATAGAGGATCTTCTTGGAGGCGGCTAGAGTCTGGTTTCGCTGCAATGTCTATAGACTTGTTCTCTGATATTTGGCTTAGGACCTTCGGTAAGCTAATAAGCTCGTTATCGATCCAAGAACGGAAGTCAACACGGCTAGAAACAGTGGCCTTTAGCTCCGAGTCGTCGATCAAGCGACCAGCTTGGGTGTCGACGAGAAGCATACGTCCCGGTTGTAGCCTACCCTTCTGAATAACTCTCTCAGGGTCAATGTGTATAGTACCAACTTCTGAGGCACAGATAATGCGGTCATCGTCCATAATATAGTATCGGCAAGGACGAAGACCATTTCGGTCCAGGTTGGCGCCGCAGAACCTACCATCGGCAAACGTAAAGAGAGCGGGGCCATCCCACGGTTCCATCTGGCACGCCGCCCATTCATAGAATGCAGCTTTCTTGGGGTCCATGGCAGTATTACCTTGCCAGGCCTCGGGAACCATCAACATAACAGCTTCGGGTAATGAAAGCACACCGTTAATAGTAAGCAGCTCTAGGACATTGTCGAAAGCAGCCGAGTCAGAGCCACCAGCTTCGACAATTGGGTACAGATGCTCAAGCTCATCCCCAAAAATGTCGGATTGCATGACACCCTCTCGGGCGCGCATCCAGTTTTTATTTCCGCGGAGCGTGTTAATCTCACCTGACAGGGGGTTAGATATACATCATAAATCATAGTCATTCTAGAGCTACACATACCATTATGGGCTGCCCATCTCAAGGGTTGGGCACGATCCCACGAGGGGAAGGTGTTCGTGGAGAAACGGGAGTGTACAAGGGCAAAATGGGCCTCGTAATCGGCATTTACCAGATCATGGTAATATTGGTATACTTGGATAGGAGCAAGCTGTCCCTTGTAGACAATATTCTTGTTGGAAAGCGAGCATAGGTAGAACCAGTTATGCAGGCCAATGGAGTGGGTAGCACGCTTTCGAAGGACATATAATTGCCGTTCGAATAGTCGCTCGTCGAATTTCTCTGGGTCCGTCATTTCAGGAGCATTTCCAGAGCCATACGCAGAAGCAAGAACAACAAAGGGCTGGAGAATAAATGGCTCGCGCGAAGACGCAGCAGGACCAAGGAGTGAAGAGTCTACAGGAGGTGATCGCCAACCCAGAACTCTTAACCCTAGCGATTCGGCAATATCTTCCAACTGCCTCTTCGACTCCTGCAAAGTTTCCTCATCTGGCTTGAAGAAAAGGTTTCCCACAGCATACTGTCCCAGAGGAGGCAGTTTAATGCCTTCCTCCTTTTCGAAGTTCTTAATAAAGAACTTGTGAGGAATAGATGTCATAACACCAGCACCATCGCCATCTCGTGCATCAGAACCGACCGCGCCACGATGGGTCATGTTGCAGAGGAGGTTGCGAGCTGTGTGCGGTTAGCTTACTAGTACGAACATATTTCTGATGTTCTTGGAAACTCACCATCGCTAACAATTTTGTGGCTCGCCTTGCCCTTAATGTGGCTATACTGATTATTAGTCTGGCATTCGGCATAATAAAATGAGTTCCACTACACGGGTTTCATACCAGGCGAAACCGACACCACACGCATCTTTTTCCAAGCTCGGATCGTACAATCCTCTACGGAGATTTAATTAGCTCTGTCATTATATAGCGACTGATTTGACTACTCGGCACGTACTGCTTCACCGGGAGGGCGCCAGCCCAGGAATCGTTATTCTCTGTTTGATATTCATAAGGATGGTAGGCATCGGCCTCGGACTCTACGTGTGTTTGTCTGTCGTCGAAGTCGGCAGGAAGGCCCATGTCAGGCAAGGAAAATGGAACGGCCAGGTGGGTTGGAGGTACTGGGAAAAGGTCGGAGGTGTCTAGATGCCTCGAGAGACGCGGTCCCGGTGTGTATAAGTGCGTATACGGCGAATGAGAGCAGCTGACGCTGCTTAAACGTCAGGTCTCTTGTCTAATCCACAAGTTCTATGTCAGCGCCCAGTAATTAAGCCTTAGATCGGCAGATGTAGCAACTATGACAGCGTGAGAGATAACGGAGAGTAGAATTCCTTGGCTGATCCAATGACAGGTCCGGAGCACCAGTAGATTCGATATCGCGGGGGGTTTCCTAAGGTGGTGGCGGCGTTCAATGGAGGGGGAAATGCAGTGCGGGGTGGTTGATGTACAAGCAAAAACCAACGACCAGGGGAACTTTTTTTTTTTTTTTGTTTTCAATTTTAACTCTTTCTTCTTCTTCTTCTTTCCTAATTCTCCGTTTTTATCTTTTTATCTCTTTTAAAAAGTGAAGAAAGTGGATTGGCCATGTGACGCCTGCGGATTGAATGCATAGTAGAAACTCTAATCCAGCGCTAGATCCAGGTTTTGTCCAAGGCCTAAGAAACTCTATAATCGAGAACCAATCAGAAAAGATTGAAACGGACCATGAACTTTTTTCTACAGTTAAGAAACTTCATAGTCCGTTTTCCTCAGGTCATCCCCCGAAAAGGGCATCCAATTTTTGAATTTATTTTTCCACTTGGCAAAGGGGATAAAAGAATGGCCAACCAATGTTAGGAGCACCTTTGTCGGCGGGGGACAAGATAAAGAATAAGCGACTCTGAATGAATAGCTTTTGGATATTTCGCATGGTCCCGAATGCACCATTGGCGTCATTGAGCCTGACAAGACGGGCTACCACGACATACCCATGCAGATGCAACTCGAATCAGGATACCCTATGCCGAATCATGGGTGTCCTCACAGTAGTGGCGTGGGGAAAGATATCATAACAGCCAATGACAGAGCTTCCAAAAGCGCAACTATGCGGCTATCGATCTTGCGTCTGATAGGTTGATGATCGTGCATATGATGCTTGTTTGACCCCCCGATACTTTCAGTTATCATCCGTATGGTACAGGACAAGGGTTTCGCATTGGCCATTTGGAGAAGTTCAGTGCTTCATCCACGGAAGCGCAACATTTTTTTTTCGTCCTCTACGCAGAATTGGCAGCCCACGAATGTCAATCGGCGAATCCAAATGCTGGACATCTCGCCTTCTTGATCCCTCTTCCGGTTTCCGGGTATACATAGCCCGTTATCCAGGTTTTCCGCTCCTGGGTCGGGCTTCCACTGGTTTGTCGTCGTGGCCATTGGGAGGAGGTTGATCGATGTGTTACGGATGCGAGAATTGTGGAAATGCGTAATAATACTTACAGGTTCAGGTTCAAATTCTGCGCAATGCTCTCTGTCTCTCTAGCTTGGTGCTCTTGAGAGTATGTGTGTAAGAAGGAAGGTCAATCTCTCGAGTAAAAGTTGGGTATTTCGCTAATTGATCTGGCAAGAGAAAGAAAAGGAAGAAGAAAAGGGAGCAGTCGAAGGGGAAATGTGGCAACAAGCCTGGCTTTTATGGATGTATGTATCAGGGAGAGTGACAGAGGAGCCAAGCCGGGTTTAGAGATCAGATCAAGGCTCCTACGCAAGTTTCCAAGTCAGTAGGGGAGAAAAAAAAATATTATTTTATTCATATGGAAGAGTAACAATTTGGTGTAGAACCCGAACGTGGAGACAGGATCGGCCTCCTCCACTGGGTTCTTAGCCCCAGTCGTCAATAATAAGAGTCTACTTCTAAGTGGGGGAGGGGCAGGAGATGGCCGAAGGACGGACGACAAGTCCTTTCAGAACCCGGCATACTGTTTGCGTCCATTGGTCTAATTGGTCTATTGGTTTAGACTTGAGCGGTTAGTCGTTTCGGTGACGTTACCGGAGTTGTCTTTGCCTTTGCCTTTCTACCTACAAAGTCCCCTTTAGCTTATGAAGATTAACAAATGAACTAATCTGATTGGTTTTTCATTACAAGGTCCATGGTAGTTGCTAGTTGAATCCCCGTAGGTTTTTTATTATTAGTCTGTTCAAGGGTACCGCTACAATGCTGCTACGATATTGCTAAAATGTCGCTGCTGCATACATAACTTACAGACCATGTCTAGGTAGGTACACATACCACGTACATAACACAGCGCGCGGCCGCAACCTAAACTTTACCTCTAGAGTCATACATACATTACTATGCAGTACTTCCATTCTATCCCACCTAAGAATACGCGTGGAGGGAAGGGGAAAGAGACGGCAATGGGGAAGGGTGATATTCGCGCAAATTCGGGATTTGATGTATACCTTAGTTACTGTATCTGCACTTACATGAGATTTACTTAATGGAAATGCATCCAATAAGCATGATTTCTATTGCTATGTGATCGGAATAGACCTCGTGAGAGGCAAGTTAAAGTAAATGGTCATGTACTGAGTTGAAATGGTGTAAGACCGAATGAATAAAAGTAAGGGGTGTGTCATCTGTGTGGAAAATTCATAGACCTTGGGGTTTGCTGGTATGGTAACTACCTACCTATCTAACCTAATGTGACATGCAACATGCCATCAAGTTGAGATGATAGTTTTCTTGACTTACCTTCCTGAGTTTTATTAGTTAGTAATTTGACTCGTTTCCCCTCTTCGTCTCTATTATTTTAGCGTCTAACTATTTGTTTATCTATTTCCAGCGCTGATCTTGTTGAGCACGCGAGTAAAGAGGAGTTAGCACCGTTTGCGGTCTTCTAAACCCCGAACCCACTGTATAAAGACACGAGAAGATCCATATGAGTATAAGACAATGTTGCGATGACGCAGTCTTGTACGGTCTGTAACCCAGGACCCTGGTTCGTTGGCAGTCGGCTCCCCGAGGATCGCGTCTGACAAACATAAATCTATTCGCTTATGAGGCAACTTGGTCGTCTCTGATTGAAGCTTCGCCAAATCGAAAGGATAATAATTTGATGAGCATCTGCCGTTGATCGGAGGTCTGCTGTCTCAAAAAAGCTACGTAGCCGCAAACGAGGGCTTGAGTAACAGAAACGCCTCTTCCCCCTACGGTAGCACGCCAATATGGACATAGCTAGAGCCCAATTCCAGAACTCACTCTGCGCACCCCACACAGACATGCATATCCCGATGGCAAGGGTCTTTCCCAGGACAAGTTTCACTTCCATGTTGACGGATTGGCGGATGTAAAGCAGAGCTCGCCCGAAACGTCAATTGAGTAACTTGCAGCTTGAGAAAGTCCGTCCATATAAGTGAATATCCAATTAGCGTTTGGCCTCGCTCCAGAATCGTAAGAGAGACCCATGGTCCGATGTCGCGTCACCCGCTGCTACGGAACACTAAACATTTAGACATTAACTATGCTACGTACTGTACGGGTTGTATGGGTATATATACATCGTGCCTACATAGTACATAGGAGTATGTGGCCTCTACGCTATGCAGCTATATGCTGGGGCTAGGTAGCAGATGGCCAGGGCCCGAGGAGGACGAATCCGTTTGCGAGAGCCTCCATTTGGGGTGTGATGCGTGGCAGCGTGGGGTATAATTTTCCAGAATAGACAAATACCCTGTGAGAACCAAATTTAGGAGCCACGGGGGAATCAACTGAGATGCCTCGTTCCTCGGATGTCTCACGTATGTATGTTCGTCGTTCAAAGAGGCAATGGCATTATATCCCTCAACAACTACTAGAATGTCTTTCCGAGCTTACGCAGCTACCTGTTAATTAATTCGCCTCCGATGCCTTCGATCGAAAACTTCGCAAGCAGTCTTTACGGGTTACAAACAAATAATATGTAATTCGGGATGAGTTTTAAAACATAAACAACCTGTGTTTTAAACTTACCTAGGTCTAAGAGTAGTTACAACGAATACCTCATGATATTTCCAGGGTTAATTACCAAGCGGCGTTATTGTTTGTTGCTGCTATTGCTCATGCTCGTGCTCATGTTATAATACCTAACTCCTATACCTCCTACCTTTTAGGATATTGACAATACTGTATAGACAACAGTATAGCTGCGTAGGCTTTGCTAGATTTATTAGAGACAGCCCTCTGGGTTTCCTCTAACTTCTGCTCGGTGCTATTCTGCAAGGCGAACCTGCATTTAATTTTAAGCAGGAAGGACGGCAGAGTTACATACATAATACAGAAGTCGGATATGTGACCAGGGTTACAGAAAGACTAATGCTAGATGTGTCTAGGCCCGCGTGACCTTCCGTACCATTGCGCTCTTAGTTCGTCTCTTCGGTTCGCTCTACGGGCCTTGTAAAGTTATAAGTAAAAGAATCGACAACAGTAAATAGCCAAATGCCACCAATCAGAGCGCTTGTTTTATGCGATGAGCGTTATCTCGCGCTAGGGTTCCTTGTGAGCCGTTAGTTAGGTCCTAGACCCGTAGTCAATCTAGATCTCGGCGAATATATGACAAAATCGTCACCTCTCCAAAGTCATTTCTGAGCGTGGACGTTATAGTTATACAGACCACGCGATTCGAACACCATTGTACGTCAGATTCACAGGCCACATTCGTTAACAAACTTACACAACATCTCTCCCGGGTCATCCAAACACGTGTTCCGTACTGTATCTCGGGACTTATTAAGCAGGTTTAGAAACAGATGGATTAAGCGAGGTCGGCCTGTTGAAATCGGAATAAGCCTTGAGGAAGTGTATCCAAAGGTTTCCCCCCCAAGTCCCCCTCCTGATCCCTGCTGTCGCGGAGGGAGCGGGGCGGACTTAATTAAAGAAGGCTGACGGACGGCGGGGGCCAGGTCCCCCCAGCACGTGCACCGCATATGTAGGGTAAGTTGCTTCGTAGGTAGGATACCTACCTAAGGTAGGTATGTATGCCTGTATGCCTGTATGCCTGTACCCGACATCTGTACGCAATATGTGTGAAGGGCAGGATGTATTTGTTGTCCCTTCTAAGCGCAAAGAATTTCCACTTTGCGTTCCGAAAAATCCCGTAGTTCAGCAACAAGCCCCGTGGGCCAGCCTAAATAAATAGGTATGCAATCGACTCGCCTACATACTAACATACCTACGCAGTATGGGCCTACGGCTCGTTTATGAACCGCGGCTTCACCGCCGTCGCCGGCGCTCGTAACCGTACGATGAGCTTGACTAGTGAGTTCAGGGTATTCCCATTACCTGATGAAAACATCGTTCGCATTATTATTTGCCAGTTATTTGCCAGTAATCGTAATTTGGGAAGACTTGTCTTGCTGCAGGCTGCAGCAAGACTCTTTATTGTAGATTTCGAGTGAAGTGGCATGAAAAAGAGGAGCCTGACGACTCAGACAAAGATTTCCTTACATAGTATTGCCAACCACCTTTTAAGCTAGACGAGAAGGGTATTGATAGACATTGTTGTATCGCAGGCTGCAAGAAGCACTTGACTTTTAGACAAACCCTTGGAAGCTGGAAGAATTTTTTTTGTTCCCTTTTTGCATTGCGCTGATCCGTTAGAGGTACCTGATCACATGCTCACGAGAAGTTCCCTTGCTTTTAACAATTCAGACCCATGTAATTATCAGAGGCAACAAAAACACCAATGCCCTGAAGATATAAAATGTTGAATGTTAACCTAATGCTTCTGATTAATTGTCCTATTTACAGTTATTATGAAAATGTTATAAATCTTGTAACTGAACTCCCTAGCGGTTGCCTATAATGAAGCTGTTTCCTAGAAATTGCAATTTTCAGTTATCATTCGCACCTACTATCAAGTGGTCCGCTTAGTCATAGCAGTCCGTAATAATAATGATAAAAATAATAATAATAATAATTTAATTCTTCAATTGGAGCCTCACGATTTCGTACATCCATCCCACTTTCGAGACTGTCTCTTGCAGCAACGCCTTCCCTGAACTGTCTTCTGAAACAGCATATTTTTCCCTCTTTTTCTCAATACAACCGGAATAAAATCACACGAAATGCTCAATTGCCCGGCATCTCGCAGAACCACCAATTAACATCTAGTCCGGGATCACCCCGCCCCTTGTTCTTGATCCTAATCCAGCTCAGCTCGGTCGACCATGTTGTCCCTCCTCCCAGACCTAACACCACGCGACGTACGTCTCCTCCGCCCTATACCGCATCCCCGGCTAATCTTCTAGCCTGTAAGCTAACAGTCACCGAAATAGTCACACTCACTATGGTACACCTCCTCCCGTAACCCCCTCTCTTCGAGCTTCGCCTACGACGCAAGCCCACAGCAGCTACAACAGCAACAACAACAACAGCAGCAGCAGGAGAGCTCTGCCGGTGGCCCCCACGGAGCTAATAATCACCGCCGCGGGGCACACCTAGTAGAGCGGTCGCCCCTCGCGCGCCTGCGTGCCGATGAGCAGAACCTCGAGCGTCGTCGTCTGAACGTCGCCAACTTCGGCAGCGCCTGGCTCAAGCCCCCCGGCATCCCCAAGACCCTGCATCAGCTGCGTGAGGAACGCCGCGAAGCAGAGGAACATCAGGAGGCGCTGCGTCGAGAGCAGCTTGCACAGGAGCTGGCCGAGGCTGAGGCCGCGGGCGTTAACACCGTCGACGCTGGACTCGATGCTCAGGGCGACGATGGGGTTATGGATGACGTGCAGCTGGACGGGGCTCGCGATCTTGACGAAGACATCCCCGAGGCGGACGCCGATTTTGGTGTCGGGTCTGACGAAGATGATGAAGACGAAGACGAAGATGATAGTGACGATGATAGTGATGAAGAAGAAGATGACGACTCTGACGACTCTGACGACGACGATGAAGATGATGCAGAACAGAGGGCAGCACACGCTCAGCAGCAGCTCATAGCCCAGCAGATGAGGCAAGCCAATGACGCGTTCCGGGAATCAGGAGCTCACGGTCGAGACAGCAATTACTACGGGGTTGACGATGAAGTTGACGACGAAGACCAGGCCCAGATGATCGAGGAAGACGACCTAATCGGCCACGGAGACGGTGCAGATATGGATATGGATGCCGATCTCGACGATGACATTCCCGAAGCAGAGGACGGAGGCTATGAACATACCGACTCTGAGGCGGAGATGAGCAGCGACGAAGGTGATGATGATCAACCCGAGTTGAGCTTTGCCGCGCATGCCTCTCAACAGGCGTCCCAGCAGCATAGACTCAGGCATAGTTTAGCACGCAGTGACGCCACGCGACACAGCCTCGCCATCAGCGACATCCTATCCCACGACGGCGACAGTATCGGAAGCAGCCCGCAATTCCAACGGCGAGCTAGCGGTCCGGCACGTCGAGCTCGGGGTTGAAGTTAATAAGGGAGTTGTTGTACCTTATATTTATCACGTCACTTTGCATTTGCATTACCTTAAGATACCCATCCGTCTCCTCTAATGTTTTTTTTCGCTAACCCCCTATGGACATTCCGTAGCCAGCCAACCAGTGTTTAGTATTTTTGAATACAAAAAGGGACGACGAAGACATGAATTATGATACATTTGATTACAAAGTTTGTGAAGCGGCCAGCCGGTCCATCCTTCCCATATGTACTCGTGAACTCGTACCGTACGTATAGTGCAGCATGTCCTATTCAGAGAAGCCGGAATAATAATAGCAATACCCTTTTTGCGCGTCATATCGCTCCCACACCAAACATACCGAAAACGCCTTTTTCATAATGCTTTGCTTCGCCTTAGCCTCTCCCATTCACTCTAAATCCCTTTTAAGGTCGGAACTGAATTGTCCCGTCTTGCTTCGTCTAGTTAGTCTTTTCGTAGATGACATCTATAAACCGCAAAACTAGTAGTATACGGAGATAGAAGTGACAGGCGAGATTAGAATAGCCAGACGTAGACGAAAATCAAAATTACGGCGACGAAGAAGGCCAGCCAGACTTTCCAGCCGACACCTGTGCGCTCGGCCATGACGAGCATGCGGTTCATGGTGCCACGCAGCCTGAGCCGCGTTGAATCAAAAGTATCGTTCATCTTCTCCGCAAGCGCCGAAGATTCCCTGATCTCGTCGCCGATTGCCGTCGTCATCTTGGGACGGGGTTAAGATCGCGTTAGCATAATTTGTTTCACAAAGCTTGACTTCCCCCTTTTCTCATCTCAACTCATTTCTGAGCCTTTCTCTTGCGCAGCTACACTGGTTGTTGCCTTGATCTTTTGTTTTTTGATAATATAATAGTAATAAAATATATCCAAAAGCAAGCAAAACCATTCCTCCGCAACTTACGCGCAGCATCAACAGCAGGACGAAACTCACATCTTTTAGGATCTTGACCTTCCCTAAGATGCCCTCGACCTGCTGGTCGTTCTGGCTCTCGAGCTCATTGAGCACCGCGTCGCTGTACTGGCCCCTATACGTATGTCCATATCCGTTAGCTCACTTTATTTCCCCCCTTAGATTTTAGACTCAGGATTTCGAGGGGTACGAGTAGATAGCCGCGTGCATGGGTTGGGTGGGTTGGTAGGCTATCCTTACCTCGAATTCGGCGTCGCCGCCCTGTAACTCCCCCTGCTCTCCACGCCTAGATGCGTGCTGCTCCCACCGGCCGCCGCACCGTTACTTCCCCCGGGATATCCATAGCCGTAACCGCCCAGGGCCGGGCTCGCTCGCCTTGCGGGGTCTGCACTATTCCGCCCGCTGCCGCTGTACCCCTCGAACAGGGCGCTGCGGGAATCTCGTTGATGGAGTGTCGAGTGGCCGAACCTGCGACGATGTGTTTCCCTGTTAGCTTCGGACCAGATGCAAATAGATATATATCTCTCTCATAAGTGTTTGTGCTGTATGCCAGGCACGTATGCACGTAAATATGCAACCACCTTTCCTTCCCCTCCCCTTTTCCTTGTTCCTCCACGAAGCGGCGCGATCTTCCAATAATCTCCTAGTGTCCCAAGAAACAAGCACCTCAGGTACCGCCGTCGTATATGTGTGCGAGAGACATGATCCGACCCTTTAAAAAAGAAAAAAAACCTATGCACGTCGATAAATGAAATGCTCGTACCTTGATGCCATCCTGTATTGAGGCTTATGGGGAAAGGGAAAAAAAAAAAAAAAAAGAAGTATGGCGAAGAACAAATTGGGTGACAACGTATCTTATTCGGTTATGCGCGACGCAAGAGAAGTGGCAGCTAATAAGGTAAGCATTAACCTTAATTACCTAATTTGCTTGGGCCGCTACGTGTGGTCATAGCGCATATGTTACTTCAGTGCATGCACTACCTACCTACCTAGTGTATGTACGTAGGGACTTACATAAAAACAATGTTCGGCTAGCAACGCTGTATCCTTCGAAAACTGATGCCAGCCACCAAGGAAACCTAAGATTCAGGAATCGGATGACACTAGCGTCAATTCAAAATGATTCGAATAACGGATGCTTGTAGCTTATATTAATAGAAAGCTTAAGTCGACTTTATACGTCAGTCATGACCAATTTGCTTTTTGTCTTAAATGAGGACATGGTATTATTTCCTAGCAACATATCCAATTCGAGTCAATGAGATTTCACTTAATTATCATATACCTTCCAAGAGACCCCAAGTCAGCAATATCTCATATAATTCATAAAAAATACACACTAATATACGGTAAGTATACCTTAACGAACTACAAGGCTAACATGAGTCCAAACCATAGTTCGGACAAATCTACCCTACATATAAATACCTAAGCATCAAATCCGTACCTATCACAAAGTAAGGAAAGGTTATGTAAGTCCATGTCTTATAATATTGACAATGCTCTCGTTGTAGTCTTAGTATTATCGACCAAGAACAATAAATGCTCCTATTACCTTTCCTACACAAGACGACATGGGCTAAACCGGAGTCGGCTTCGTCCAAAGCCCATGTCAATTAACTCGTAATCCCGCACCACTATTTAGATCCATCACCCCGTCTCTTATCCGTACGCATTCCCGTCAACGCCTCCTGTGCCCCCGAACTCCTTGTAGGCTAAGTTACCAAGCTGTCCTGTTTAGCAGGTAACAGTGGCATCGAAAGGTAAACGACGGAGTTTTGCGTCACTTCAAGTAGGTAGGTAACGATGGTGATATTAGTTTGGCACAGAGTGGAACGCAAGTAACTGGAGGACCAAGGAGCAAGACTCAAGACTCTGGACCACGGAAGTTGCTTCAGCCGGATATATATATAGCAGTCGCCATATTCCCTCGTTTTGTATCTTTTGACCTTGAAATTAAGATCTCCCGAAAATAAGAAAAAAGCACATCTAGAGCAGATTCGCTAGTAAAAATATTATGCACAAAGGATAGTAAGCTGTGATGCAAAAGACCGCTGAACTCCTTTTAGAATCCAATGACAGAATGTTTAAAAAAGAAAGCGACGCAATACCGTTGCTCGAATGAAGATATATTCTGCCCAGGTTTGGGTATCATCTGAACAGTAACAGAAAATCAGTACAGAGAAGCCTTAAAAATTTTGCGAAATACCCGTGCTTTGTTGAGGGTAGTGCGACGGGTTTTCGATACGGGTATTGCGTCGGGCTGGGTTGTCCCTTATGACAGGTTGTCCGTACGCGCCGTCGGCATAGGGGTTGTTGCCACCATATTGATCTAGGTAAGCTGGCCCGCCATAGGAGGCACCATTATCACCGGAACCATCAGATCTGCCGGCGGCACTGTAGGATGACGAGGCATTTGAGGGACCGCGGCGTACGTCACCGTTACCGCTGTTGCCATCCGGGCCCATGGCGCCGAGGATCTCACCCTCCGTTGGAGAGTTAGACCGGTCGTTCATTAGACCTTCTCCTGATCTCGTGTCAGAAAAGTTGCCTCTAGTTGGCGACGTTGCATCCGAATAGGCCACACCTGCTGCACCACCAGACATAGTAGTGGAAGCTTTTCTCCCGGTTGAACCCGCAAGGGTAGTAGATCCCCATCCACGATACCCTGAGCCATCTTCTTTCATCTCGTAAGCCCCTGTGGCCCCAGCACCTCCTACTTCTGGCAAAGTCGGGTCGTTGTTCGGGTTGTAGCTGTAGTCTTCCACTTCCTTCCGCCTCTCCTCTGCAGCATCTTTCCGCTGCTTTCGTCTCCTCCAGAAAAAGATACCTGCAGCAACTAGCAGCGCCACGGCAGCAATTGGAACAACCACAGCAACAGCGATTTTGGCCTGCTCGGCCATGTGAGGTGAACTAGAAGCACCCGGAGATATAATTGCATCCGATGGACCTATTGTGGAAGATGTCTGACTTGTCGGCTGCGAAGGCTGCGCAGTCACCTGCGTCGAGGTAACCGTGACGGTTTGTGTGCTTCCATCTTCTCCAGTGGTTAGTTGGGTTGTAGTGATGATTACACTCGTCGATTGTGCTGGTGGTGGTGTCTCCGTCGTAGAGGCGGACGGCGTCGTTGGTGTAGGGTTAGGGGAATTAGATGTTGACGTAGTCGTAGGCACCGGGGGTGCGGGAGTGCTAGTAGTCTCGCGGGGAGTAGTAGTAGTAGAAGTAGGTGGCGGCGGAGGTGGCGGCGCTGAGGTGGGAGTTGACGTTGTCGGATCCGGAGTTGATGTTGGCGGATCCAGGGTGCTGGTAGAAGTAGTCTCGGGGGGAGGTGACGGTGGTGGTGTACTAGGAGAAGTCTCTGCTGGAGGACCGGAAGTCTCAGTTGGGCTCTCGGCGGGTGGGTTCGACACTGAGTCCGGTGTGGACGTGTCGGCACTTGTACCGTTAGAAGACATAGTGAACTGTCTCCTGGCTAGCAATCCAGAGAGATGCCTAGGGAGCGACATGTTAGCATCACGAAATGGCTTAGGAGAGTAGTGGTGAAGAACATTGTAGACAGCTTGAAAAAAACACAGCTGAAAATATAACATAAGGAGCCGATCGCAAGAGGGTCTAAACAAAGTGGAACACAAGTAGGGTGAATGGGGCGCTGGGACTTATAAGTGGCCCAATGAGGTTATCATGGAATGTGTCGCAAATCGCCACTGTACAGCACAAATTCTTAATGAATAACAAATGAATTGAGAAGCACACACCTTTTTTCCACAATTATAACCTGCTAGCCAATTTAACCAACTCACAGTCAAATAAGACTGGATGAGAGAGAGCGGTAACTCTTTTTCGTGAAGTCGGCAGTCGACTCGGCCGCTGTTTCGAGTTGGGTCGTCTTGAGACGCGAAGGGGAAGAACGCCAGGAGGAAAAGCGAAGAACGACAATAGGACAACAATATGGGGGAATACAGTGGCACGACTGATAGTGGGCGGTCTTAACGAGAGCAATTGGGCAACAAATTAGAACGGACGAATAGGCTAATGCATACGAAAGTACACCGTGCAGGGGGGGGACTCCTAGGTAAGGCGTGGCTGAGCTCTTTCTCTCTCTGATTATTTTCTTTTCTCTTGTTCCGGCTTGTGCCTTTACTTCTCGTGTCTCCCTCTCAGCTTATGCAAGGAAATTGGAAATGATAGGGTAGGAATGCAGCAAACCAGAACGGGTCCAGGAGTTCTAGTTCGCAATAAGTCTCGGTATGTAGAAACGACGGTGGGATTTTAGCAAAACGAAGGTCAATTAATACATTAGGTCATAGACTTGAAAATGTCGTCAGAAGGGCACCACAATGGATTGCAAAGACAAAAACGAAGATGGAGATGATGGGAAAGGTGAAAGAAGTTCGACAAGGGGGGGGCGACTCCCCGTGGGTGAAGATTGACAGTACACAATAAAAAAAAGTTGGAAATTTCAATGCAAGACGGATACGGACGATCCGGGAAGGTACTTCAATTGAGTTTAACCTCGCAGCCTTCGTAGGAATATCCCCGAGCGCTATGATTAATTTTAGTGACTTCGTTTAACGTTTTGGCTGATTTAGCAGCTGCTTAGGTTCTGCTGTACGAGGTACACTAACCAGACTAACCGTTAGATTAGTAGATTAATACCTTAAACGAATTAGCGCTTCCTCTTTCGCGCTTTCGTCCCTGGCGGCTGTGGCTTTCATCTTATTATTGTACCCGACCCGCACCTCTAAGCCGCTTTTCGCTTCCATAAATACCTTACCTATGAGATACATATCAGTAATACAGTAAATACTTGCCATAACGAATCTATTATATAACGAATTCACTCTATAACGAATTGGGATACTGGTTTTTCGAATTTTGTATGTAATTTAACGAATTTTTTTATATAGCGAAATTCGTTGACTTTTGGGCTGAGCCCCACTAAATTCGTTATAGAGGATGTAAAATTTAGGGGCTGGTGGGCCTCATTTAGGTGGATTTCAAGACTTTGGCTTCAAGATCTAACCTAATTTAGTAAAGATGAAGCTGAAAACTTTAAGATCTAACCTAATTTGGTAAGAATGAAGCTGAAAATTCGTAAAAATTGGATATTGTAGGAGAATTCGTGGTGTTTTGGCCAACAACAGCACTGTCACTATACCCAAGACTAGTCACTCACGTGACAAGCACCTAACTCGAAGAAAAGGCGTTGAGATTCGAGAAATACCAAACAATTAACCATTGAGATGTACCGTATACAAGAGAATAGGTGGCATTTACTAATAAAATGAAGTATCTTTTACGGTGACCCAGTTTTAAGTGGGGAACATGGTCTATAACGAATTCACTCTATAACGAATTCAACCTCTTGTTTTTTGCAATTCGTTATGGCAAGTATTTACTGTAACAACGAATCAAAAAAATATCGTTAAAAGTCGAGATATTCGTCAGATTCTTTTATCAAGAATTGCAGTTTGAGGAGTAACTAGCTACGTAGTATATATATCGCCTAGTTAACTAACTACAAGAACAGTTTCGTCATTTGGCTCGTGGATGTTGGATTTGCCCCTGACTAACAAAAGCCCCGATACAAACTAGTTAGCACGATTCAAAAAACTTGTCTAAGGCTAGAACAGGGCGCATCCGCGTATTGACAGCTTAGCATCCGAATTCCGAGGTAGCTGAACGTTGAAAGGTTTGATAGCGGTATTAGCCTCTCGGCCTGAACCTGTCTACTGCATTGAAATAACTCTATTCATTTTAAAGTCTCTTAGGCTTCTTTTTCAACTGAACAATACGACCTACATACCTGTACGTGTACGGTCAAGTATAACTACCCCAAATTATATTTTATAATTCAACTTCTGCAAGATGGAACAGATTAATAAATCACAATTATACGTGAATTAATATTAGGTAACTACTAAATTCGTCAATACTTCCCGATCGTCATGAACTAACTTAGGCCTATTCCTCAATTGTAAGAAAAAAAAATACGAGATAACATCTAACCTTAGGTGCCTGCTACTTTTATCCAAACTACGCGACTCGTTATTTTACTTACAAAGAGCCTATCGTCTCCATCATCTTCGGCCAAATAACCACATACATATGGAACCACTATTACACCATAACATATGTTCTTTTATAAACTATAGCCAACAGAAACACAATTCACATATCTGTAAACTCTGCAGCTTCTATGTAGGGCATAGCCCCGATTCTGGCATCATGTATACAACCCCCTCTAAGTACAACCACTCACAATGGCAATATATATATATATATATATATCTTCAATATAGCCCCCCCAATGCGGTGGCACCTCAAAGTCGAACAAGGCTTTAGCCTCCATTTCCAACCTTGGAAAACGACAGGTACAGGTTGACAACACACCAACGTCAACTAGTCGCCATCGGGCGGGCTTTACAACCCCTTACAGAAAAGAGCAAAATGGATTCCTTGCTTTTGGGCTCACGTAGTAGACATACTATGTATAATACACAATTTATAGTTTCTCCCCAACGTCATTTCCGCATCGGTCAAAATTCAAAAAAAAAAATAAAAATAAAAAATAAAAGGAAGCTCGATTTCTAATTGGCCAGCGTCGATATGATCCGACCCGACATTTTTACATAGCAGTCACTCCGCAAATCCGATCTACGATCGCATGTGGAGAGCACGCCGGGAGTAAAAGATCAACAATCTTTACATAAGGTATCTTAGGAATAGACGACCTTGAATGATGTTTCTACATTAAGTAGATGCGCAGATTGACGCGCCCCGTTTTGGAAACATTATAAATTGGAATTTTTGTGCGCCACCGCTAGAGTAAGTGCCCGCCAAATACATTGGGATATGCTCTAAGGAGCTCTGTCTACCATGTATACCTATTTTGCTGCGAGAAAAGGAAAAAAAAATAAAGATGTAAGGTGGTACGCTGGAGGATCCTAAAACAGGCATCTAGATAGACCTACCTAGCAAATAATACGAGTAAAATAAAGATCGATATTATAACACGGTATAGGTATAGGTAGACTAAAAATGAGTTAATAGGAACTATTGTGCAACGCCTACAAGAAAAGAACTAGCCACACCGATTGGTTATATATTGTTAAATAAAATCAATAAACAAAAATCCCTAGGTATCTGTCGGTATAAATTGCACCGATCCTTCTATATGTTTCCGCCATGCAAGGTAAAATGCTTCGCCGATCATGATTTGCTTTCCAGATTATTCCCCGAACGGAAGGAAAACGGCATTAACACTACATATTTGATCAGATATACAAGACAGCGAAGCCATTGCCGCCTACGAGACCCTGACTGTATATCAAGCTTTATGTTTCATTAGTCGCTCTAATTCCTCATGGTCCAAGATGGTTTCAGAGTGTCATTCATCGCCTGTTGTGTGAAAACGGTGTCTCCAGGTAGACGACTGACTCTGCCAGCACCTCCGCGGATGGCGCTGAGATTAGCAGACGAAATACCGCTGCGGTTGCTGACAACACTGCCCGAGTCGCTCATCGCATCGGGGTCCTTAAACCGGCGCGGCGGAGCGAAGTCGAGGGCAGTAAATGTTCCTGATTTGCGTAGCAGATGCCTACAGACTTATTAGCACATAATTTCAGTGAACGATAATAATAATGAGTTTTACTTACGGGCTGGGTAATGCTGGCGTCTCATCGAATGCACTCACTAACGGTGAGTGGATTGGGGTATTCAGGACGTAAGGCTTACGTTCGCCAACAGGACTCTGCGATCGACCGGCTGCAAGGTCCTTCATGGTAGGGGGAGGGGCAAAATCAATAGGGTTCAAAATAGCAAAGGTGTCATCCCTCAGCTTGGAAGGAGTGGGTAGTGTATTAAGTGCAGCAGGAGGGGGCATCGGCTTTCGAGGCTTTCCTCCCATTCCATTGCCGGCGAAGCGGTTAGAGGCTGATGAGTCGGGGCGGGGACTCATCGGTGCCCATCTAGCAGCTGATTGTGTGGAACCAGCCCTGGGTCGCCCACGAGGTCCACCAGGCATGTTCATGCTTCCATTAGGACCGTGTCCGGGAGGACCACGCGGACCAGGCGGTCCGCGAGGTCCGGGTCCAGGCATTGGTCGTCGGTTGCTGGGAGGAGGGGTCATAGCACGGCGAGTAACAGGTTGAGCGTACGGCATGACGAATGCGTTGCTATCAGGGTCGAAAAATGCTGTTTCGCCAAGATAGTTGGCATCGTAATCATCATAGTAGGCTGCCTTCTGTGCGACTTGCTGAGGAATCGGTGGTGGTTTGCCAGAATCCGTCTTTGTTTCCTCAAAGTATTCTTTATAGAAGGAACGAATCCTGTTGGCTCTGAATTCGGGATCTTCGGACTCGAGGAAGTCCTCCGGAGGAAGAGGACGGAAGCCTACAGATAGCCTTCGGTTATCCTGGCCTGGTACACCTAGACCTGCGGAGGCCGGATGTCCACGCTCATTTCCGTTTGGCTGAGTGGGCCGATTGTTACTAGCCGCCACATCATCATCTGCATCGTCGATTTGGAAATGGGCTGTGTAATCTTCGTAGTCATCAGCGACGTTGGATCCAGGAAGCGATTCATTCCTTGGTGGCCGCGCGCCTGCAGGGAACGAGTTGGTATCGGAGTTCTGAGAGGCGCGAGCATCCATAATACCTAGGCCTTGACCAGGCTTGGCAGCAGAGTTCATGGTAGTCGCAGATCCGACAGCATTAGCCGCGTTAACGGATTCATTAGAAACAGGTCTGGAACTGGACATCAAGTCCCGAGACGGGACTTGTGAAGCTGCTGCTGCTGGCTCCTGAATTTCTGGAACTTTGGGCACAGTAGGATTGTCATCGACGAAACGGAACTCATTCTTGGCCGGAATTACAGGCTCATTCTCTGCTGATTGACGAGCGGATGATCGCTTCGCTGCTGGAGGCACTGGCTGAAGAGGAGATGGCGGAAGTCCTTTCTTAGGGAAATCGCCAGCCGTGTTAACACCGAGTCTGGGTCCGGGCCCTGAAGAACCCCTATCGGGACCCCTCTGGAAGGAGCGTAAAGAACCCGCATCGCTGCCACCATAACTAGTGACAGGTCGGTACGGATCTTCGGCCTGGTTAAGGCTCCTCGCAAGTGATTCTCGCGAGTTGTGCAAATTAGGGGGTAGGAGGTAAGGGCTCGAAAGGTTCATGTCCATGGAAAGTTGCATTTTATGACTTGGGTCCTTCTCTTTGCCGAAGAATGCACTCCGCCTCTTACCGGCTTTCCCGGGCAGAGAACCCTCAAGACCAAAGTCCATTGACTTATACTTGTCCGTCTCATCCTCTTTCTTCTGCCTAACAGTTGTCCGGTGATGTAAATAAACCAAGACAATAAGTGCAACTCCAACCGGGATACTACGAAATTCTTGTTAGTTGTGCCACGCAAAATCCGAGAGAGCATTAAATTCTCACCAAACACCTAGGATGATCGGAATATTCATAGAACCTCCTATTGGCTTTTCATCCAAGTTGTTTTCCCTAGGGGTTAATTGGGCAATTGTATTCGTTCCGGTCAAAATCGAGCTGCCAATCTCATGTCCGGTTTCCGATGGACCAGGTTGTTCTGCCTCTAAATGTAATCCTCTTATATGAAAATGATGATGCCCGTGGCCATGGCCGTGACCACGACCGTGAATGAAATGCCCCGCCATGGCGTCCAAACTTGACTCCCTCTATTCCTTCTCTTAGAGTTTGTCAAAGCAAGCGTTGATAAAATATAAGTTGTTGTTGCTGTTGTTTTAGGCTCATACCAAAACAGTGTTTGGGAGTCGTCGAAGGTTGAAAGAAGCGCCGTTTAAAATCAAGAATCCCGCCCACTATGCTGGAATCGAATATTATTCTACGAAATCGACGTCTCAACACTAATTGCCTGGGGTAACGCAAGGCCGGAATGAATGACTTGTGGTCGGGCACAAATGAATGACTCGAAGTTAGCTATTAAGGAATGGCACGCCCGCTTGCAGGCAGTTAGGTCGGTTGACCGATTGTCGAGGGACTCCTGAATTAAGCGTTGGGGTGAATGGGATGAAGGAGAGAAAGAGTAAGAAGCGAAAGGGACAAAAGAAGGTGATTGACCGAGTACAAATGCAGAGTCTCTTTTAGTTGACCGGGGTCAGGGGAACGGGCGAATGAAAATTAATATGGCGGAAATGAATGAAGGGGTTGTGGGGACTACGGTAACAACTAGGTACTGTGTAGATTCAGATGAGGAAGAATTCCAAACAAGTAAAGGGCACTGTCTTTACCACTGAGAAGCCACTGGACAGGGCAAACATTCGCTAAAGGGAAACTGAAGGGAGGAGAGTTTAACACCGAAGGTAATGGGCCTAATAGTGTAGTACAGCAAATGCAGCACTGTGCATGTCCCTGACAGGGAGCAAGGGAAAACTGCAGGGAAACTACAAGGGAACTACAAGGGGACTAATGCAGGAACAGAGAAGCCATCCAATCAAGTCCCACTATCTTCCAGAAACGCAGATAGCATGACATGGATCAGCTACTCTAGTCCGAAAAGGAATTGGTCCAATTAGCTCCCCCCTTTTTGGGTAACTTGGATAAACTTGGTTACGTTGCTTTCCATCGTCAAGTCAGCCCTGGCGATCTCCGCTATCTTCCCCTTTACTAACTGCTTTAAACCAGCTTGAATCCAGCTTGTTGTCCCGGCCGAAATGAGAAGACAAGGCCTCTACTCAATTTTATCGAAAAGATGATGCACCACTCATCCAGACATTGTCGACAAACTAACCTAATTGATTAACTATCTATTATATAACTATGAATAGAATGTATAAAATGGGACGATGGGAATGTGTTAGTTTTTTTTTTCAATCAGCAATTAACCAAACCATCTAATTGATCCTGTTGGTAGCAGCGAATGCATCCGTTATAAATAGGTTCAAATGGTTCGTCAGATGGCTCCAGATTTCGATCCTAAGGTAACATGCACCACATGCTTGAGCCTGTCAAGGTAGGTCGAACGATTACAGTAATCAAGGAAAATCCCATAAGTCCGCGAATTAACTGATTGAAGCTTAGCCTAGGTACAGCTAAAGTGCATTTACATCGTAGGACCTAGATGCACCCAATCCTAACAACAAGCTTGTTTCTTTTTGAAACTAGCCCTGGTGATTAGCTATTTGCGTCTCAGCCTCAACGGGTTCGACTGCAAATATTGTTTCATAGCTTGCTTCTCTTTAACGAGCATACCTCAACTAACCTGTCTTGAAAAGGGAGGTGGATATCAATAGAACACCTAGCCTTCTAACATAGGGGGGCAATGGAAGTAATATGGCCTCGACCACGATGGACTTTCGTCGCCAAAACAGGCGCCAGCTCAATCGTTTGTATTTGTCAATTGACTATTCTCATAAACTTCAATTCAAGGCTTAATTTGGTAGTATCCTGATGCATATTCTAAAAGCCATTGCTTCTCGATTTTGCTGATATCGCGAATAAATATCTTATTTCCCGTTTCCATGACCTCGTGAAAAATCACCCAATCTGCTTTGCGATTAAACATCAAAGAGCTAGGGTGTGCATAGAGCGTCGTTCCACCTTCAACATTGCGGAAGCTCCCATCAGGTTGCATTCTAGCCGCATGGGCGAAATACCCCGTCGTTAGACATCGTCGAATCTGCTCTCCTTTATTGACCGCTGACGTTTTGAGGCTCTCGTCTACTGCTACCCCAAATCGTTCCAGGTAGCGTTTCAGTTGCGCTCTGATACTTACGGCGCGGATCATGGCCTTGAAATTGAGATGGTTATCGTGACAGAACTTCGATTCTTTTCTGCCCTTGGTTATAAATGTTTGGTAGACATTAAGGAGCGTCAAGTGATCTCCTTCCTCTGCAGCGAATTTCCGTCGTGACGATTCTGTCAGCTTCTTTTCTCCTTCTCTTTGTATCCATATGGACCCGCCCAGACTTGTCATTGCCGCTATTGTAAGTATTTCGCTAAGGCAGCCAAATGATGAGGCTGCTAATAAAGTCTTCGCCATCATAGGCTCTACCGCAAGCTCTGCCATTCGCATACCCAGTGGTCTTGTGAGTTTAGCGTACTCATCCAGAGCACCGAGAGAAAAGAGCAGTTCTGTCGCTTTAGCCATCAGCTCTGCCGGTGGCGGTGTTAGGTAATCGAAGCGGACGACATTGTCGATACCAAGCGCCTTCAATTGCAAGATGAACGGGGCGAGGTTAGACCTTTGTATTTCCGGGACGTTCGCATCGGGTAAGGCCTGGAAAGCCTTTTCCGTGTAAAGTCGGAAGCATTTTCCTGGCTTCGTACGCCCAGCCCTCCCCGCACGTTGCTGTGCCGCCGCCTTCGAGACAGGCGTTGCCGTCAGACTCTCAATACCGGTCTTGGGATTAAAGGCTCTTAATTTGACGAATCCCGAATCAATGACGTAAACAATACCATCAATTGTAACGGATGCTTCCGCAATGTTGGTTGAGATTATGACTTTTCTTGTGTTCTCGGGCGGACTATCAAATACCAACATCTGTTGTTCTGTTGATAACCCTGCATATAACGGCAAAGCAAAGATTGATTGAGCAGTTGGTGGAAGTTGGGCTGCCCGCTCCGCAATAGCTTGGACAGCCGTGTCGATCTCTTCGCGGCCGGTTAAGAATACAAGAATGTCACCATCTGGCTCTTTGGTATGAATGTCGAAAACAGTAGATATCGCCTTTTCAACGTAGTCTTCCGCTGGCAACTCCAAATAGAGGACATCTACAGGATACATCCTACCTTCGATACTAATTATCGAGCCTATTTCACTCTTTTCGTTGTCAGGAAGTTCTTGACTATCAGGCTGCTGGGAGAAGAAGTTGAGGAAATCTTCTGCCTGAAGAGTAGCACTGCTGATAATAATGCGTAAATCTGGTCTTCGCTTCAGTATCTTCTTGAGAAGACCTAGGAGAATATCTGTGCTTATCGACCTCTCGTGGGCTTCATCAACCATGATGACGGAGTAACGCGATAGCAGCGGGTCGACCAAAGCTTCTCGAATAAGTAGTCCATCTGTTAAGAATTTGATTCGAGTCGCGGCAGATGTCACATCCTCGAATCTAATCGAATAGCCTACCTCCTTCCCCAGCTCACAGCCATACTCTTCGGCTACTCTGATTGCAACTGTAGTAGCAGCCACTCTCCTGGGCTAATACAAGTTAGACATAGATCATGAGGAGAAGCGAAGGACTCGTACCTGAGTGACACCAATTATTTTACCATCAGAACACCACCCCGCATGCTCCAGGAACTGGGGTATTTGTGTAGTTTTTCCGGAGCCTGTTTGCCCAACAACGATTGTTACCGGGTTTTTCTCGATAAGATATAGCAGACTATCATGATGCTTAGCGATAGGTAGCAACGCCGAGGGTTTGTGAAGAGCAGGGATGAATGCTGAATTGAGGTCAAAGTCTGTCATGCTGAATGTCCTTTCTTTTATGGTTATCTCTCTTCGCAAGTTTAGTATCCTTTAAATCTAGTTTGACCTTTCACCACGACGTTAGGTGTAGTTTAACCCTTATGTATAGGCAGCTACCTAGGTTGAGAATAACTACAGGATACGTATCCTGAGGTATGAGTAATCCAGGGCCAAGTACAGAGTACAGAGTTAATAGATCAACTCTAAATATGTTTGTAGCAGGGACCATGGCAACATGTTGTTGAGTCTAGATAACAAGTAGTCAAACATCAATATGTTCGTGAGGGTTAGTTATTTCAAATAAATGTGAGTAAATGTGAGTATATGTAAGTCTGCTACGACGACGCTTTTAAAGCTGAGAACCAAATGATATTATTAATAGTATCAAGCCCATATAAATGAGTTCTTTTTCTTTTAGACTTTTACGATGCATTAGTTAGGTACCTATCACCAATGGAAACTGCCTAGGCTGCTAGGTAAGATCTGTGGCGCAGTATCGTGTACCACCATACATACACTAGGTGGTACCTGCCTACTTGTACTATTGGAATTCACCACCACTCAGCCCTGTGGCGGGGAACGTCATCTGCGCGTCGCAATTGACTCCTAAAGGTTACCTCTTGCCCCTCAGGTTGGCGAGATACATATACCTTACCTATAATTTATTAGCAGGTACATGTATCATGTACGCGCATGAACTTATTGCTGGTATAACATTTAAAACTCTCCTGTTTTATACTTAGCTGCGCCTAATCAGGTAAACGTCTATTTTATCCTTCTCTACTCCTCCAAAAGATAAATAACTCTTTCATTTGCTATTTTAACAAATAAAATAAATAATTGTCCACCTTCAAATCGTATCCACCTCCTATCCACATTACATATCTCTCCTATATCTTACTTGATCCCAATATGTCGGCCCCAACTGATACGGTAAGTTTTCATGTGAAACTGTTGGCGAATTTAAATGCAATATTCCGCCTTCTGATTCACCACTTGGGATTTTATTCGCTGATATTCTATTCGGTATCTAGAACAAGGCCAATCCAGCGCCTGAATCTCCGACCACTGTACGCCCATTCGACATGGACGACGACGATATCCAAGAGACGGGCGTTCTGGGCGATGATAATACTCACCAGGCCATTGCGACTTCGACAGCTGCCAACCCATCCACAACTAGCGACGAAACCGCACCGCCCAAGCCTCCTCGGCCACTTACTGAGCGACAGAAGAATGAATTAATTCTCAAGGAGGCTTTTCCGAACATTGAATTACCAGTCATCAAAGCTGTCTTGACCGCAAGCGGCGGTCAAATCGATCCAGCCTTCAATGCTCTATTGGGTATATGTGGTACTTCTGAAAACCTTAAGCAATTTACTGATCGTGAACGAAGGCATGAGCGATCCAGACGCCGCTCAGAACGAGCCCGCGCACGAGACTGCACCTCCACCTCAACCTCCGCGACCTGCTGGGGCTAGAAGTCCGATGTCGCAAATCGAGGCAGACGAGCTCTATGCCCGAGAGCTTACTCAATATTATGAGAACGTTGGTGCCTACGAAGGAAGGACGACAAATCAGGGTCCCAGCAGTGGCCAATATCGCCGACAGGCAACGGGCCTAAAGCCCAACGAGATGTATGACCGAGACCACAGCTTCCTTGACGATGACCTACCTGTCATTAAAGAAAACCTTCGCAAAGGTTTCCTCGAGACCCAGACAAAGGTCAACTCCTGGTTTACCAACTTGAAGAAAAAGATCGACGGCGAGTATGATGAGAACGAGGACGAGACGCAGCCCTCTAAGAATCAGCGCCAGGCTTTCGGGAGACGTAGCGGAGAAGGCTCGCGAAGAAGCGGGGACTACCATCGCTACGACGCCGATCCACAGGTTCTCAGTGACGACTTCGCAGGGATAAGGCTTCATCCAGATGGGAGTAAGCGATACCTATCTGCAATATATAAAAAAGTTGTAGCTAACAGTAACATAGGACCATCTCAAGATCGGCCATCAAGTAACCCAAGTCTTTATAGACCTCCGCCATCTACCTCTCCTAAGCCAGAGGGTCGCAAAGTTGCCTTCAAGGAGGGAGTAGAAGACATTGACCAGTATAACGCCTCCCCAAGAATTCCGCCCAAAGACAGCAGTTCAACTCCACCTCCGGGCAAGCAAAGCAAATGGCAGCCTTTATCTGCAATTGAACCCAATCCGATCACAGACAACGACCCTTTCAGCCTGGGCGACAGCGAGGATGAGAAAGAAACGAAAGAAAAGAATGGCGGTGGGATCAAGATGGAAGACACGGAGAGACTTAAGCAAGCTACAGCAGATGCTATGGCTGATAGCTTGGTTGGTGGTTCTGGAAAGAAGACTAGTGGCAAAGATTAATTAAGTGAGGGTTAGTTTAGTTTAACTATCTAGTTGATTACTGAATATTGAAATGATAGAGAGAAATGATCGAGAGTCTTGGAGATAAGGGGTAATTGTTGAGTGTCGCTGACTGATTGCGCCGTCCGCGGAGACTTAAGGTCTGTGTGTGTGACTTGGGGGCCTTATGTGTTGCATTGGCTCTCACTCACACCTACACCTCACATACCTCACGCCTTTGTTTGTGTAATATGTTGCTTACCTTGTGAAACCCGAATCCCGGCTCCCGAATTGTATACCCAGAGAAGTAATGAGCTATTGCAGGCGTATACGAGGACCAACAATCTACGGTCTCGACCACTAGGCACAAGCATCGTACCAGACTCACAGACCATGGAAACTGGATAGAGATAGAGACAGAGAAAGTTTAATTGGCTAAATTCACAGCATAACATTGGTATGCATATTAAAGTCTCGCAATGAGTTGCAAACTCGTATACTTACCAGGTAGGCTAGGTAGTTAGGTAGCCAGCTATGCAAGCCAGGACTCATTGTCATGCAGCTCATGTCACCGCGTCACTATTGTAGGACGGAGATATAGACAGCCCGGAAACCCTCCGACGGGATACAATAAGTATCCGATACCACTATACTCGTACTTCTTGCTCTGTAGTTAGACTATGTTATGCCTTAGCCCCGCATTGAGGCGATTGTAGAAACGGTATATAATATACATCATATCCTACGGACGCCTAGGGATCCGAAAGGTTCCTATAAATACGTATTTAGCCATTTGTCGTAATTCTTTACCCCAAAGGCTTATAACGAGGCATTGTATTATATTTTGTAACAGGTGGTTATTAAATATAGTTAACAATGTCGCGGCCATCGGAATTGCTAGATATTGACAAAGCCAGCGCTACGAAATACGCCATACTGGTTGCTATCGTGGTACGTCCCCAAAATTTCGTGAACACAGGTACCTAAGGTATGTATTAGTTAAGAGAACAAGAGCTAACGATATTATATTATACAGCTAGCCATTGCCGAGGTAACAATAATCATCTATAATCTCTACTTTCACCCACTCCGCCACTTTCCCGGTCCAATATTATACAGAGCGTCCCGAGTACCATGGGGGATCCAGTTCGCCACAGGTCGTCAGGCCTTCTTCGTTCAAAAATTACACGATGAATACGGACCGGTTGTTCGGATCGGACCGAACCATCTCTCCTTCACGGACCCGAAGGCGTGGAAAGATATCTATGGACATCGCGTCGGCGGCGAAAGTAGCATGAACGAGATGACGAAGTCAGAAACTTTCACCAAGCCGATTCGTGACAGACCGGAAACTATAATAACCATGAACCGACAAGACCACTCCAAGTTTCGTCGCGCCCTTTCGCACGGGTTTTCAGATAGTGCCATGCGTCAGCAGGAACCCGTGATTGCAAAATATATCGACCTTTTGATCAGCGTAAGTCACCAAGAACCTCTGAACGTTATATCTATTCAGCCTAAGTACCAAGGCGAATTAGACATTACTCTACTCGTGATGTAGGAAAGCGCAAGTGCTGTGTTGATATAGACCCTATCTTGATGAACCCCTTTAATTGACACCAACTAACACAAGTTGTTATAGAGGCTACACGAAGAATGTGACAACGGGAAAAAGAAATGTAACTTAGAAGCTTGGTATAACTGGACCACATTCGACGTTGTCGGCGATCTTGTTTTCGGGCAGTCCTTCCACTGTCTCGAGAATATTGACTACCACCCCTGGATCGAGAGCCTCTTCAACAGTGTCCGCTTCAGCGCCATCATGATCGCCTTGACGTATATGGGCTTCGGTGATCTTGTTCAAGTTATCGCCAAATTTGGAACCTCACTTAGAAAAGCACGCAAGTTTACTAGAGACATGCTGAATGTGCGACTTGCTGTGGAAGGGAAGCGCGATGACCTTTTTGAGGGCATCGTTAAGAAACGCGAGGAATGGGTACGGCTCATTTTTTTTTTTTTCTTTTTCCTTTTTCACCTATTATATATTACGCACAAAAAAAAAAAAAAAAAAAAAAAAAAGCCCAAGAGTTCAAGTGCTGACATCTTTTTGCCAACGCAGAATATCCCGTTCGACACGCTGACTGCAAACGCATTTATCCTCGTAATAGCTGGATCCGAGACGACAGCCACGACGTTATCCGGCGCCACGGCCCTTCTCCTGACCCACCCAGACATCCTTGAGAAACTCCAACAGGAAGTCCGTTCGTCATTCAAGAGCGCTGATGAGATTACAATCACTTCCGTCAACAAATTGTACTACATGCTCGCGATCCTCAACGAGGCACTACGGCTCTACCCTCCAGTTACCTCTGGCTTAGTTAGGACGGTGCCCAAGGGTGGCGAACATATTGCCGGCCAATATGTGCCCGGAGGTGTAAGTTGTTAGACTTGGTACCCCATTAGTTAACAGCAATATATAAACAGGAGAGAGGAGCTTACACCCGCGTAGACATTGGTAGAAGTACAGCAATGGTCGATGAACCACAGCAATGAAAACTGGAACGACCCCTGGGCGTTCCAGCCCGAGCGATTCCTAGCCACTTCCGAAGCGGCCGCTAAAGCTGGCAATAAACTCGACTCACTACAGCCCTTCAGTACAGGGCCGAGGAATTGCATTGGACGCAAGTATGACAGCAACCCCCCTGACTCCCTACGTACAAGATAAGGTCCATTTGACTAACACTCCTTTCTACCAAGTCTCGCATACGCCGAAATGCGCCTAATCCTAGCCCGCATCATCTTCGAATTCGACCTGAAGCTCTCAGATGACAGTAAACAATGGATCGAACGGCAGGATGCGTACTTGTTATGGGATAGGTCAGTATCTCTGCTTTTATCTGTATTCCCTAAATTCGGGAAGGTAGTGAGAGGGCCAACTAGGTCTAATGATTCACATCTACTACGTCCGCTAAAAGGTGCCGTTACTGATTTTTCTTCCTTGAATATAGAATCCCCCTCAACGTAACCCTAACGCCGGTTAAGCGGTAATCTACGCCAATGCCATGCATTATGTATAAAAGCACAAGGGTGGAGGATATGTCTGGTCTAGGTTGCTTTTCTCTGAGCATAAACAATACGTGTGCATGTACAGTCATAATTCCCAATATAGACTTCCTAAAACTATTTTATCTGTGTCTTATGCTAGCTCCATCGAGAGAAGGGTCTCTTTTTTTTCCCTTCCCTTCTTTTAAGTTGACTAGGAAACCTTTATCCGAAGCGTTGAACTTTCTCCCGTTAGCCCGTTGATGATATGAAGGCTTGGCTTGTGACTCTTATCAGTCGTATTGTCACTCTTTCCCTTCCTCGAGCTCATACATCCACCAACCGGAAACCGGTTGAAGGGTATCTGGGCCCGTCTGATTGCTAAGTTCAGGCGGCCCAGGTTTGAAATACGAAGACTCGGATTCGAGCAGTTCTCCGCTGCTACAGACGGCCAGTCCGATGGTACCCGCCACCATTTTCGTCTTGTGCACCACTCCATTATCATCTACTGTAACGGGCACAGAACAGAAAGCGTTCGCCATATCATTCATATCGATGATATGGAACAAGGTACCATCGAGATCGCAGCCGACATTTTGTGTCCCACTCTTTCTAACAGGTCCCTGTGGCGAATTGTAGAAGCACTCTCCGTTGGCTTTCCAGAATGTAAAAGCAGTGATCCACCCGGAAAAGTAGTCAACGCCCGAACCGCCTTGCCAGTCTACCATTCTAGACCAGAAAGATTTCACCTCAGGGCTGGTAGGCTCGTCAAAGGTGCGAATGAAGTAGTCGAGGACGGCAGTTAACAGGCGTGCGAACTGACCCGGCTCCTTTCCCATTCGAGGTAAATAGTCCAGTCTTCGCCGGATTTTGACCCAGTCCTCTCTTTCGCCGAGGAGGGTCACAGAGGGTACCGCGCATTCAAGAAGAAATTCATACTTGAAATACTCCTGCAGCGCGCCCATCATAAGAATCGCAGCCGTGACTGTGTCAGTGTGCGTAGTTGTAGTAAAGCCGGGCATGATCCACTCAGTCAAATATGGATCGACGACGTTCTCTTTTATTTCGCGCGTCATCTGGATTGCCAGCCTCCCAAAGTCCGCACTGTTGATGGTTCCCACATCTACTACCGACAGTTTCTTCTGGCCTTCGTGCGCGACGAAGAATGGCCGTAGTTCTTCCGCATGGGCGTTGATGTAAGTACTTATCTGGGATAGGATCGTGAACCAGACGTCTTCCGGGCGGATCTTCAGGTGATGATGATTGCTATAAGCCAAGTAGACCGCCCGAACGAATCCGTTGGAAGACGGGAAGACTTGTGAATTTTCTGGGATGAGGATAGAAGACTGGACTAGTTGCTTGCATTTCTTGTACTCCTCTGGGCAGGACGCTTTCAGGAGCGCCTCGGGAGTTGCAGCTTCATTGTTCCTTTTCCAAGCTCGAGGAGGGTTAGTAGCAGTTCGAAGCGTGACAGGCATAATAAAATCAAGATTTAGATACAATTCGACGTGTTATTGTATAATGAATCCGGCTTTTGTGTGGATCACTTGGTTATAATGACTTCCCCGCTTGCGGCGCAGCCGAAGAATCTCAATATGCCCATATTATTAATAACTAACCTAGTACATATAAATAAGGGAATTTGAAATAAGACAAAATGGATATATTTTTTGAGATTTAAATGATACAAGTTATCTTCTAAGATGAAATAGGTGTTGATTATCATCATTATTTATTTCAATAATTATACCGTATAGAATGATCTGATTAGGTATATAAAGTTAGTCCTCAGCCATGATTATATTCGGATCTGTTTGGGCGGCTCGAAGAATCTCCCTTACTTGACTATAAAATATTGTATCTTCTTTTTTCCACATCTTGGGGGTACTCGGATGAATTTGTAAAGCTGCCCGTGTTATGAAGCCATGGCGTTTTGTTGAAGGGGAAAATGCAATAGATTGGGGAGGAGGGGTAGACTCGGCAACGGTTTTTGTAGACCTGCCCCTAGATGATGGCATCGTTCAGGTTGACAGCAAGGGCTACGCTGAGCAGAAGCTTGATGCGGTGATAGTCGAAATCATCATCCAAACTAATGGCAGAACTTAATTTCGGTAGGCTACCAAGGAGATTTCTATCTATGCCAGGGGAGGGAAGCAAACGAGAGATTCGGGATGCTTGCCACGTCGAAAAAAAGACAGATAATAAGATCCCGAATCTCTGTGTTGCTTAGCAAAGCATAAAACGGGTTCTAAAGAGATGCTTTTTTTAATGCTAGCAGAATTCATAGCACAGCAAAAGGTTTTGAAAAAGACCTTTTTGTATTACAGCGGAATTTTTATCAAATGACCGCCACTAGTTGTCACTCCTTGACACTCAGCATAGCCGTGTTATCAATATCATACTCACCCCTATTTGTCATTCGATCTAACGGAAGACGACGAAGGCCTAAAAATGGCTTATAGGGAGGGTATGAAATACGAATCTAAGGTAGCCAACGGGGCCTAAAATCTTTTTAATTTCAAAAGGGGGAAATAAGACGTAATTACCGGAACACTAGCTAGACATCCTAATGGGTGTGGGTATGAAAATAAGATAGAGGATCAAATACACTTTTATACCAATTTGTTACAAGGTTGAATTAAGTTGAATAGAAACAACTTTGTTGGTCCGCGAGGAGTCCTGACCTAGGGACATCGGAGTCCATCGCGATATATAAGGTACTGAAGGTGTTCTGTAGCTAACATGAGGACATATATCTACATGGCACTCGACTAATAATCCATTCATGATAGTTGAAGAAGCTCGAAAAGCATAAAGAGGATTTACGTATGGTAAGAAGTGTTCGATGTATAATGTCTTATTAAAAAAAGGGGGGCAAGGTAAATCAATAGGTAATGTATAAGAAGTAATGCATTTATATAAATAATGTCAAGAGGGAAATGTAAAAAACTACAGGAAGAAAAAAGGATGGCATAAAAAAAAAGCTCGGAGCTGGAATTGAATCCAGGACCTACGAAAAACTACTTTGTAAATGTCGTACTGTCAAGTCACGGGAATACCGGTCCAGCATATGACACCACGGTGCAGTTTTCTCTAGCCTCCAGTCACCCAGGGATACGTCCTTTTTGCGGGGTCGGCTGGAAGTGTGCAGTGTATTTAGATATATATGTCTTGTTGCGGGTAGGTATGTGCCTGCCTAGGTGCATCCTGTTGCCCCTGGTGACTCTGTGGACGTGCATTATCTCCCGGTGCCAGATGGCGTGTTAAAGTTGCGAATGGCCTCTCAGAGGCTACAACTTAGATTAGCTCAATACCTAATTAATCCGACCGACTAGCCTCTCCTTAAAACCTACAACGTAGAGTTTTCTGCCTTACTATCTTGCTCTTATTCCCTTGGTTATTTTTAGATGCAATGTAGCTTGGTAAGCTACTAACATACATGTTTCGTCGTGGTGTTACTATGCTTTTTATGATACTTAGAAATTATCAACATCTAAGTACCTCTTTAATTTCCAGCGGACGTCAGGGCTTACATCCTTAGAGTAGCAGCTATAGACACGGGATCTGCATCAAGATGGTAACCTTCTTCCTCCTATCTTAATAGGGGTAGGTTCAACAGGCTAACGATACAATACGTATCAAACCCCTACTTACTATTTTGCTCGGTACGACATCCTAACATTAATATGCTTGAGTCATAATACCTATGATCGACCCTGTCTTGTATCAAACCATAAAGCGAGAAGCTTTTATGAAGTCTAGGCTCATAGTAACCTGCTCGGACACGGCAAAATAATGCATCTGTCACTGTACTGTCCATGCCCTTATAGCACTCGTCAATGATGGTGCCTAGCTGCCACGTTTTTGGCATTAGCTATCGGTCCTCTTTAACTCATAACGCTAGGTCATAAAAATGAAGCTTTATTTTGCTACGCTGCTAGGGGGAAATCATAAAGCACTGTAGGCACGTTTCGCTATTCTTTTCTAATTTAGCCCAAGGATATTTATCTGCGTTTATAAATCCGTTACGTGCTTGTCTTTGGGTTTGATATTAACCTTAGAGCAAGGGAAATAACAATACTCGATCATGGTTGATTCAGAAGCCTATGTAAGGTATAAAGGCTTTTATATATAATGGATGCAATAGCTCCTTTGGATAGTGTCGAAAGCAGTATGTATACTAAAGTTCTCAGAACTTTACCTAACTCCTTAATTGTTGTACGGGTTAGGAAATGGAATCATATATCTATTTGAACATCCGATCTGCGACATTTATCGGGGATTGATAGGATTTTTAGCAACAATGAAAGATGACGTAAAAGTCGGAGACCCGAAAAGGCTTGGTGATAAAACGGGCGGAGAAGACGGCGGAGGACCGGGACTTGCCGATCTTACCCCCGGGCTCGGAGAACACATCCCGGCTACCCTTTCACGCAGCCTCGTGCATGAGATGTCGAAGGCCACGAGGTGAAGATAAGAGGTGTGATTGGTTAAAAATGATAATGGGAAAGAGGAGAAAGGGAAAAGGTAGCTGCGATGTAAAGTGGATTGGATCGCCCAATTGTGGGGCTAAGCTGCAGGCCGTTCCCGAAAAACTGAAATCTAAGGTATCTGGTACTCTGTATGTGCGCCAGGATTCGTTCGGGTGATATATATCCGCCACGATTATAGGATCGTGAACAAGCCCGTTAAAAAAAAGGTGGTGTGTCACGGCTTTCCTTTTCAAGTTTCCAATTATGCGGTAAGTGTTATGTTGTTTATATATTTTTTTTTATTTCCTGTTGATATCTATGAGAGATACTTTGATAAGTTCAGTAGGTACCTAGGTAGGTAACTAGGTAGTTTAGTTAGGCATGCACCTATTCAAGTAGTGAAGCATCTAAGTATGTGGTACAATACATTAAAAAAAAATAAGTCTCTGTTCTAATTCCCAACTAACCCAGTGCCCCACTAGAATAGATGAGAAAGTTGTGTTCCCTCCCCCCCATCCGACTGCACTTTAAAAATACTAAAATATCAAAAAATACCTATTACTTCTAAAAGACGACCCCTCCAAAAAGCTTGTCTGTTATAAATCTGGGAGTTGGCAAAAAGGGCCATCTTACGGGGCCCAACAAGCTCATTACGTATAAGATTCAGCACTTGCCAAGCTCAGAACAATGACTTCACACTCTCGATCCACATTCGGATGACCCGTACGAACAATATCATATGTCCGAACGTGTGAGTGTAGCGCGCATAGTCTACATACCTAGTCCACAAGGTTGTAAAGGGTTGCAAGGTTACTGGATTACTGGATTATTGGATGTACTGAATGTGCTAGGTTGCTGGGCTGCTGGGTTGCTGGGAGCTAACAAAAGCGTCAACACTAGCTTCTCGGCGTTCGAGACCAAACGGCCAAGTCGAGAGAATTCGTAGTGCCATATGGGGTTGACGTCGTGAAGCTGTTTGACTGATGAGAATTTCTCCATTTTTTTCCTGTAAGGTACCTTTCCTACTTAACCTACCCCTCCACGGGGAGTCACCATCGCCATATTAAAGTCTGGGGCACATCCTCATCATAACTCTCCTGCGTCACATTCCGTCTTCGTCGAACCTATCGGAGCCTATCAGAAACTTCACATTCACTGTTACTTGCTATCTGCCACCTACTACCTACTATCTGCTACTGCCCCTACCTACAACCGGCTCCAGGTCCTCTTCAACAGGATCACCAGCCGCTTCATGCAGAGAACAACACTGCATTCCGCCCCATCTGACCCCCACATCTTCGTCCAGCAGCAGTCCTTGGATTTAATACCTAATTGCTTGTAATAGCTCGGCCCGTCTGCGAGCTGTCTTGCCAAACGCCTTAAACTACCTGAAGCTCTAACTCCCAGTACCGTAGCGTCGTTGTACGACCGGTCAGATCGTCGTGAGCGTGACCTAACCCCCCGTCATCACTTGCTGGACCTTGGACCGTGGGAATTCAGATCCATTCGGAGACATAGTGCAGCACACCGGCTGCATTCATTAGGTCCGAGGCCCTCATTCTCATTACATCAATCTAGCCTAACCAAGGCTCTTTTATGCAACATCCCGAAGCAGTGGCTGATACCCAGAAGCTGCAGGTTGGGCGGGAATCCTGCTCATGAGCTCGCGCCCTACTGGAACACGCCCCTCTCCTCAAGTTGCCACATGCTCGAAGCTTTAGTTCATCTGTTGTCACTTTATTCCTGGCTGTCAACTTCATTTCATCCCTTTTGCCTTTCTTAACCCCTTCTGGCCCTGCGGACAAATAATTATATGACTCGGGATATCCGTCTTTGCAATCCCTAGCTTCTCATATCTACGTCAACTCTCACATTCCGCCAACCTACGTCTCTACCTTAGCTCCCCTAGTACAACCGCTCCCCTGCATTTGGTTACACGCGGGAAATAGCCGTTTAAGTCATATTTATTGAGACACTCCTTTTCTATTCGTCTTGAGGCATCTATCTAAGTCAACAGCCTTCACAGGCTGGTTGCAGGCGCCTCTGCCGCACCATGTAAGTTTGACCCCTTAGCCGCTGACTGCTTTACTCCTTTGCTTGCCGCGCTAGAATATCGCCTTTTGCACCGGCAGAGGTGACTAATGCCTCTCCAGGAAGTTCGGTAAACAAATTCAGAAGCGTCAGCTTGAGGTCCCGGAATATGCTGCTAGCTTTGTGAACTATAAGGCGCTCAAGAAGGTACGTTAACTATTACTCTGCCTAGTATAACTTAATCAATAATATATCTTCTCGGACTTTAAGGGGCTCAGGTTTATGTTGATCAAGAAGCAACAAAGTTCCCACTTCCACCGTCTCATATAAAACTTATGTTGCTCGGAGAGTGGGATTGTATCACTAACACCAGCCAATAGCTCATCAAGAAGCTCTCTGCTACCCCGACTTTGAGCGCCCAAAATGATCCTCGCTTTACTCCCACGCCAGTGGACACCCAAGTTGCCTTGCAGGCAAACAAAGCCAAATTCTTCTTCCAACTGGTAAACTTTAATCTTCCAAGGAAATAATACGTATTCGTGGGCGGTGCTCATATTATATAGGAACGAGAACTCGAGAAAGTCAATGCATTTTACCTCCAGAAGGAAGCCGAAGTAAGTATAGCTTTCATCGCTCGCTACTCTCCGCTTGGACCCCCTTATTAACATCGACCAAGCTAAAAATACGGCTTAAAACATTACTGGATAAGAAGAGAGTTTTGCAATCTCGCCAGGGCGTATCTAGACGCTCGGCCAAATTCACAACGTTGGAAGAAGGGTTCCAGCAATTTGCAAATGATTTGAATAAGCTTCAGCAGTTTGTTGAGATAAATGGGACTGCCTTCTCCAAGATCCTCAAAAAATGGGATAAGACTTCTAAGTCCAAGACTAAGGAATTATATCTCTCCCGTGCTGTAGAAGTGCAGCCGTTCTTCAATGCCACCGTCATCAGCGAGCTCTCGGACCAGGCAACAACTAGCTTACAAGAGCTCGGGGCATGGGCGGACGGGGATCATGTTCCGTTCGAAGCTCGGTCAGAACATATGGTGAGTAGCCAACACCTACTCGGAACAGACGAAGGCGATGCAGATAGTCTACTACTCGACACAGCAATCAGTGGTAATCTAGAGTCCCTGAGAGATCTCGTGTCAAGGATGAGGGCTGGTTCCAGTTCACCATCGGGGAAGGATGTCTCCTTGATGGAAAGAGTAACTCGTACTTTTCTCGCTGCTATTCACGAGGCACCACAAGCTTCTCTGGAAGTCCTATTGGAGACTGGGCTCGTCGACATCAGATCCGAAGACGATATCAACGAGCGAAACTGCCTACACCAAGCTACGATCTATGGGAATTCGTTTGTCTTGAACGTCGGCCTCGCAGAAGGGGTTGAGGTTAGCAGAACAGACGTCTATGGGCGTGTGCCGCTGCATTACGCGAGCATGCACGGAAGATTAGACATGCTTGAGCAGCTTCTTCAAGGTAAGGACACAGGGAACATTGGGCCAAATTACATATGTTTTATGCTAAGTCTAGCGTGTAGCCGATCCGACAACAATCGATCTCATAGACCACGACAATTTTACTCCTTTAATCCACGCAATAATCCATGGGCACCTCACTTGTGTACAGCGACTACTTGCAACATCCTCCCGCTTAGACCCAAAGTCAGAGACGGACCATATACCACTCAATCTCGCCTGCGAGCATGGGTCGCTTGATATAGTCAAACTCCTCCTGGAGCATGGTGCTCAGATACTTCCTGATGCCGAAGGATTGTACCCGCAACATCTCGTAGCTCGGTCAGGCCAGACACCCCAGCTACTCCGGTTACTGCAGAGCTATGGAGCCGACTTGGACCAAATCGACAAACTGTACGGCTGGACTCCACTCGTGCATGCCGCAAGCGAAGGAAACGTGCCTTGCTTGGAAGAGCTTCTAAATGTCGGCGTTGATCCGAATATAGTTGACGAGAAAGATTTGCCTGCAATGTACTATGCGGCATGGGAAGGGCACCTAGAATGCATACAGAAGCTTACACCGTATCAAAGAGGAAAAGCAGAAAGTCCGCTGATGATGCAAACGACCGGTCCTCTCCTTGCCCCGATGGGAAGCGGAAATTCTCCTATCCCTATGTCTCTCGATGCCGATGCTATTCCTATTCTTGAACTTCCGCCACCTATTATACCTTTAAGACGCTACGGCCATAATTTCCTCGATACGAAGGCCGTAATCCAAATTAGCTTCCACGAGGACGGAGATCACCCGTTGGTTTTCTTCCACGACAGCAAATACCCAGCCGCGCGGCTAACCATCTCTTCCAAAGCTTCAGACCTCATCCCTAAGAATATCATGTTACCCTTCCAAGAAGACACCCGACTCGTATCCTTCCAAGTCGACAACCTTGACACTTTTACCCTTGATTTTGACGTCTTTCCAACCTACGGTGCAAAAATAATCGCAAAGACGGTGGCTCTCCCAAATACGTTTCGAGCTTCCTGGAGCAGTTCGGGGAGATGCTGTCTACCGTTATTCGACCCTAGACTCCGAGCTATTGGTCAGATCACATTTAATACCCAAGTAATCAAGCCCTTCCAAGGCACTCCGTTGGAAATCACAGACTTCGAGACTTATTGGAAGGCCACGAGTCAACTAGACCAGAACCCAACTATGTTTGTTACTGGTTCGAGCTTGTCTGGCGATTTCGTTCAACTATACGTCCAACATACAAGCGATGGTATCCCTGTTGTGTGGCCACGGTGGATGATACAATGCGGCGGTATCGATATATCCATCTCACGACTATCATACAACCAATTTTCTACGGTTACGGCGTCAAATTTTGGTCGAAATCAACTTCACCTAATACCGTCACAAGGGGTCGATAATATTGCCGAGATTCATCGAGTTCTTAACACAGCAGGGGTATCTTTGGAGCAAGCTCTCACTTTACTCCCCAATTCGATGCATGTGGACTTGCAGATCATCTACCCGTCAGAAGAGGAGGAAAGAAGGCTCGGATTAGGACCGACTGTGAACGTGAACAGCTTTGTAGACTCTATACTAACTATAGTATTTGATCACGCGAGGGAACAACGAGCGCAAACGACGTCGGCCCCTGACACTGTTAGGTCAGTGGTTTTCAGTTCTTACAACCCTACGATATGTACGACACTGAACTGGAAGCAACCTAATTTCCCTGTCTTCTTATGCAACGATCTTGGCCGCGAAGATGTTATGCTCTCGCCGAGCGTGATTCAGAGTAACGGGCGAAGGACGTTTTCGGTTAAAGAGACAGTGAGGATAGCGCAGAGCAACAACTTTATGGGGCTTGTTTGCTGCTCTCGATTATTGGTGAGTTTTCTTTTTATTTCCTATGGCGGAAGCAATTATGTATATGGTATACTAATATGGAATTGATACTTTCTAGAACATGGTTCCCGCGCTTGTAGACGCGATAAAGTCGCATGGATTAGCGTTAGTAGTAGATAAATCGGCCGAGCAGGCCACAGAGTCACACATGCATACTGATGCATTCCCCGTTCCTAAGGGGGTTGACGGCATATTGAAGGGTAATGGCGTCTTGAGATTTAATGAGTCTATAGACGTATAGAAAAGAACCGTGGTTGGAGTACTTGATAATGGACATGGGACGTATCCTCGCCCTCTTCCCCCGGACTTTTTATATAAGGATGAGCTGCAGAGCTTGGCTTATGCCAAAAACTTATGTCCTTAGCATTGGCACTGATGACTTGCGCGATAATTTAAAAAATATTATTTGCCATATCATATTACCCCTGAGATTCATTAGAGTAACGTGCTGATATTTGAAATGACGAGATGACCCTTTATGACATACACATATTAAGCCCCCTTGTATTCATACCGCAACGCACTCAGATCCCTCTCCGGGTCCACGCCGCCCATAACTATCTTAGCGACTACGACGACTGCGTACACGATGGCAGGTAAATTGCTCAGCCCGACGTGACCCCATTGCTGCGGTTGTTCCCTAGCAGAAGCTCCCGGCTTCGATACAAGCCCGGCGAGAACTAGGACTGCGCAGAGGGCTATGTTAAGATATGGGAGGTAGGTTGTCAGCGGGGAATCGCGACGACCTTCGGCCCCAAAGGTCGTGGTTATAATATCCGTCTTCCGTTTCGAATTACCCTCATTCCCTCGACTAACCCAACCGTCAAGGCCGCGTATCCCAGTCACGCCCGGCGGCAGAGCCCATAGCATCCATGCCGTAGCTGCGAGACTCGTTAGGCTAAGAAGCGCGCGCATGCGATCGCCCGCACCCGCACTCCCGGCTCCGTAAGTTTGTGGTAATGCGGCGATGTACGGTACCGCGGACACGATAGGTAGTGCTAGCAGGAGGAGTCTAAATTGTGCGTTTCGAGAGTCGTTCTGGCGCGCGAGGGATTGTATGAGGGCTTCTTGCTCTTGCTCGTCGAGAGCGGCGGGGAGGGAATCGGAATCGGAATCGGAATCCGAGTCCGAGTCGTGGGTAAAGGGGCGTCGAATACGGATGTTGGCTTTTTGGAAGGATTCCATTTTCTAAAAGAAGAAGAAAAAGAAAAAGAAGAGGATAAATTTGGGGTTCGGTTGAGGGGTAATGAATTGGTATATTATTATATTGGTATGATGGTTGCTGGCTAGATCTCTATTGCTTGCATGTTTGCGACCAGGCCGCTGTTTAAGCTGTACCTATGTACGATAGCATAGCCTTTGAAGCTTGTGATAGCGCAGAAGGTTCAAGAGATGAGTTGGGAAAGTTAGAAAAGTGACGTAAGGCGTTAAGGTTGAGCTGCATGTGAGCTTTAGGCTGGCAAGCTGTCTTAGCCACTTGATCTAATCTTATCTACAGAATCCTGTATGGCTGGTTGCGCTCAGGTGTGGCTTGCATTACATACGTAGTACATACATTGATAGTAGTAACCCTTGGAACGTACATGCACTTTGCATGTGAGGTATTGACATGTAGTTGGTACATAGGTACATGTAGGTAACGTTCAATTGCAACAATTCGTAACCATTAAGTAGTTTCTTCACATCGAGACCTAAGCGGAAACCACCGTAATATACCTACCTAATATATTATATATTTATATATATGTACCTAATATTATGGACTTAGGCTCCATAACCAGCCCTTTGGTATTATATACGATACTATCTTGTTTTTCCAAGTGCCAGTACCAAACGTACCGAACTCAGCCGATAGGGTAGTAAAGAGGGAGTAGAGGTCGTCGTTTCGCGTAAATCTTGAGGTCGAAATGCTCTTAAATATTGATACAAAGCTGCCGTTTCTTTTGATACAATATGGTAAAACAATATCTACGTTGCCGGGAAGGACTTAAAATTCCCATTATCATCGTACTTTGCCTCTGCAGATATTACCATTAGCTCTTTTCCACTTCGTAACAGAGTAAAATAACGATAAGTGTGCACTTACTGAAAAACGTATAGCTCAACGTAACCTCGTTAATCCCGCGCATATTTAGATCATTCAGCATATCTGGGTCGAGATAAAAGAACACGGGCATATCGACGGTCTCCCCCGCGTTCAGCCGCTGTTCCTCGAAGCAGAAACATTGGATCTTGCTAAAATACGGCGCGACTTGCGCGGGTGTGACGCTGTACGTCGCTACGCCAATAATATCGCTGTCGCTGCGGTTTGTCGCCGTGTAAAACGCTAGCGCCGTCTCCCCGGGTAATACTCGTACCTCCCGCTGTTGAGGTACGAACTTCCACGGCAGGACATCCGATACCGAGGCATTGAACGTCACTCGGATGCGTCGCGCGTCCGTTACTGGAACAAGTCGCGATGCCGGATCGAAGTCTGCATCATCGCTCGAGGGGCCGTGGCCAGGCGCGCGTATAGGCTGGCCGCCCCAGCCGGTCGTTTGGCAGATCTGTTTTTGTAAGTCAGCTACCCTGCTCATTATAAAAACATTTACACTTCTATTATAAACATAGCACAGCCAAAGTATAAAAGTAAAATAGCTCAACGCACCATCTTATACATCGGCACGGAGCCGTACGAGAAGGCCACGGTACCGAGTATAACGCTAAGCGTGTAATACCTATAACGCCACTAAGCTTTCATCTTCCCTCTCATATTGACAAGCGCGCAGGCGCAATCAGGAGCAGGTAGGCATACATAGTCGTACGGTTCTTATATCTGTAGTACTCGCGTACCCGTTCCATCGACGGCATACCGGTTCCGGTGGGTGTAGTGGTTTGCTGTCGCTTTGCCGAGGAATTCGTTACGGGCCGGCGGGGAGGCGTCCGTGTGAGCGCCCGGCGACACGATGCGCATGCCCATGACGAAGTTGACGAAGAAGTGGCTCGGAGTGCCCGCCACGAGGTCTGGTAAAGAGTGTTCATTATAGCGGTGGAAGTTGAGAAAGCTCAACTCTGGTCGAGATCATCGAACCATCTTGTGGGGTCAAACGGTGTCGACGTCAAAAACGTTGTGCTACTAGGAATTTTAGGTGGGTCCTATATGCTTTACAGGCCCCAGGGTCTAGTTTTAGCGCCTTACCCGCTGTAACTCTGCAGTACCAGGGTATGCTCACTTCCTCAGAGAAACATGTGATCCGTCACAGCCGTCTAAGTAGACAACTTAGGAGTACCCTCACGTAGCATAGGTAACAGGTAACATACACTGAACTCATGTGAGACAATGATTTTGACGTCCATTTAAACTTCTAAATACCTAGGTAGCAACCAATTTACAATCATCTTAAAAAAAAAAAAAAAAAAGTCAATCTAACTCTAACCTATGCCAATTTCCCATTTACCAATCTAATTCTGGGTGCTTTTACCATTCCGTTTCCTATCCCGTTTAATTGCTTCGATACCTTCCTCTTAGACCCGCCGAATACCCTCTCCAGCAACTGTATGACAAATACTTGAATCAATAGGATTACAACTCTCACAAACAAGTCTATGATTCCCAACTTCGGTTGCCTTCCACGACTGTATGTCGAATCTACAAAGTGGAAGGGCAATCTGGCACCCAGATGAGCTTGGGCCACGTACAGACCGCTGCTGAACCCATCTTCGTGGAAACCATACTTAGTCCATGCGCCCGCGTAGCTAATCCCTCTTGTGTTCTGTATTGACGGTAGGGCTTGTTGTGCCCGGATTGCTGCAGCATTATACAGCGGATGTGAGTATGAATATCGACCCTGTACAGTCTCAGGCTTCGGTTCTTGAATAGGGTTCAACGTCACCAGGACGTCGCCAAAAGGCTCCCTTGGAATATGCTGTAGAATATTCATATTATAAGTTAGCGACACTCGATCAATGTCCTTACCCGTCCATGGCGATGACATTGTGAGATAATTCCAGGCGCACCAGGAATTCTGACGCCTCGGCATGTGCGAAAGATCAGAGTGGAGTACGCAGGTATTTTCCGAGGTTTCAAATGAGGACATGATGGCCCGCTCCTCTGCTGTAGCCGAAGGCCTGATGATTTGGTAGGCTTGGTCCCCGTGCGTGGCTAATATGACGTGATCGTATACTTCCGTCTTGCCATTCTCCAAGTGCAACCTGACACGTCCGTTTTTATCGTTGCTAAGATGCTTGACTGGAGTTTTGAGAAATAGATGGTTTGGCGGGAACCCTCTCATGACCGCATTGACGTACGATTTCGCGCCGTCCGCAAGCGTAAGCCAGTCTGGCCTAGTTGCAACTGTGCTCAGAAGATGATGATTCCACCTCGACAAGAATTAGTCTTCATACTCGAGGTCGCTTCTACTCATTCAACTTACATGAAGCGCACCAGTGTCACAGCCGGAAACTCCAAGGTGCATTTATCAGGGCTCGTACTCCATACCGCAGCCGTCAAAGGAATTAGGTAGTCATTGCGAAAAGTTTCAGAGTACCCTTCTCTTTCTAAATATTGGCCGATCGTTTCCACAGACGCTGCTGAGTCTTCGGGACCAAAATGGGTATCATGATCTTCTTCTTCCTTCAACAAATCAAGAGCAAATTTGTTAAAACGGATGATATCGAAAACAAGCCTCCACATCCGCGGGGAGAAAATATTCTTCCTCTGACAAAATATGGAGTCCAAACTCGTCCCTGCCCATTCGAATTTCCCACGATCCCTGGAAACGCCAAAGGTCATCTGAGCGGGAACAGTCTTGACCTTGACATGATGAAGAAAATTTATAAAGTTTGCTGGGAAGGGTTAGTAAATCTGCGGGCTCGTAGAATCATGGCTTACTAACGGTATGTTGCAGTATTGAGAACGATGAAGCCTGTGTCGACCAAGGTGGTGAATTTGCCCTTCTTCCATTCTACCGTATTGATATGACCACCTAGGCGGTCAGCCGCCTCGTAAAGATAGACGTCATGATGAGTGCGATTCAATGCCCATAGAGCACCAATGCCGGCAGAGCCACTGCCAACGATGGCGACCTTCTTCCTGGGCACCCAGTTAGTCGACGATGTCATCGATTTCTACACGATAAAAGAGTACGAAAGCCGAGGAGTCGGTAATAATTTGGGCAACAAAAGATTCATAAAGAGATATATGGAAGAAGCAAGATTCGAGGACGAAGCATGTGATAGAGCATGAGGAAATACTCCGAGGAATGGAAGGAAGCTAACTATGCAGGTAGACTCGGTAGGCGACCACACAGCGTGGTCCAAGTTTCGATAGTCATACCAGATCGGCAAGGCGGTGGTTGCAAACAAGACACGCGATGAACGCGATTGGAACGAATTGAATGATTGGAATGGAAGATTTTTGGACGAATGAAGGAAAGTGAGCTATGTACTAATGTACTGATGTACGGGCGGAAACTGCGATTTTCACATTATATTTGATAAAATGCATTTGGAAAGACTTAACCTCACATGCAAATGCGACTGCGACTGCGACTGCGACTGCTACTTACATATAGGTATCCATACTGTTAAGACCCAAGAGTATGTAAGTAAGGCGCGCTAGCACTTATTGTGGAGTTGAAGCTGATTTAGTCGACCGTTGTTGCCGAGATGAACGTATGAGAAAATAGGAGACGACCCAATTCTTATTTTATTTCTTATCTTAAATTCATCTCACATCACGAAGCTTGCCTCTTGAAAGTTGAAACCGTTTGGAGATCGATACATGTAGGGCCAGGGATTTCACCCACCGCCATAATTCCTCTGAGACGGTTGCAACGCATTATATACAATTCTACGCACAAATTCGTACGACGCTGGACAACTTGCCGTCCGATACATGGCGTCATCGAAAGAGAAGACTGAATCTAGTATCACCTTGAAGCCATACAGCCAAATCGCAAAATATCGGCACTACACACTACTTGCTTCAAATACCCAAGTAGCAAACGACTAATATATGCCAGTCCAGTATATTATTCATCGTATATTATACGATGATTCACACCAAGACTATAGCAAGACTACAGAATAATTCAAAAATAAAACTCGCATTAGTTATTCTATTTTTTTAAAAAGGAAAAAAGAAAAAAAATCTAAAAAAAAAAATGTCGAGGCTCAACGGGATCGAGTACTCAGAGGCGGCAGTCCGAGGACCAGCCGTCTAATGCCCAATTCTTAGAAGCTCCATGTTTAGTCTGCCCGGCTAATACAACTCCACGTCCGTTGTAAAATAGGACGCAGAGCCTAATAATTCTGCTTTCCGGGGGTTCAACTTTCATGAAGAAGAGAAAAAGGAAAGGAAAAGAGAAAAAAAAGTATCGAAAGCCTAAAAAAGATTAAAATACTTTTTTCTTCTCTTCCAAAATGTGAATCTCCACTCTATGTGGCTGGTAGGATTACCCATATGTGATACATGTTCATTTGACTAGTACATGGACCAGCTAGTTAGATAGAGTTACGTATATGTGGCTGAATATGCAAGAGAGATCCACTTAAACATTCCGCATGGGTCCATTCTGGACCGCATTGACGGATCTTAGAGCTGACACAGTCCCGTTCCCAGTCTCTCCTGCAACCTCCATTACGCTTGCAATAAATTAGGTACCTAGTTATAGTTACCTAGTACATAGTTAGTATAATAGTATGTAATCTATTATTCTATCTACAGTCAGCCAACCACGTCAACCCATCCGAGTCTAGTAAGCAAGTACGCATACATTTATCCTAATTCCCATTCTGCGATATTCATTTACCTCTCTCGTCTATCTACCGTCCTTCTCTGTGACCCTACAGACTAGGTACTGAGACGAAAAACCGAGCGACAAACATAATCAACTCGTCCATCCCAACATGGCCAACCCCCTCGACACCGACGCCGGCTCCGAGCTGTTCAGCAGCTATGAAGCCGAATTCAAGCTAGTCCAAGCCGATCTCACGCAGAAGCTTGATCAAATCCCCGAGTTGAACGGCGAGCCGCGCAAGGCCGCCATTGCCGCTGCTGAGCGTGCCCTCGAGGAGGCCGATGAATTGGTAATAAGACCCATCTCTCCGTCTTCGCTCGTCCATCTTTCTTCTATGCACTAACTAACATCGCCCCTCAGCTTGGACAAATGCGTCTCGAAAAGCAAAACATCCCCTCCTCTTCAAGGCCCAAGATAAACCAGCGCTTCCGAAACCTCGAAACCGACGTAGACGGCTACAGGCGCAAACTACGCACCCTCTCCGACGACCGCGCAGCCCTCTTCGGCTCTAGATACACGGATAACCCAACGCCCTCGGATCTGCAGCTCGAACAGCGGCAGCAGTTGCTCAGTGGGACGGATCGGTTGGACCGCAGCTCGCAACGCCTGCGCGCGAGCCAGGCCCTCGCCCATGATACCGAGCAGATCGGCGCGGGGACACTGGCAGACTTGCACCAGCAGCGCGAGAGGATCGCGCATACCTCCCAGATCCTGTATGAGAGTGAGGGTTATGTCGATCGCAGCGTTAAGACGCTGAGGGGTATGGCTCGTAGGTAATGACGTTTTGCCCTTTTCCCCTTTTTCGTTTTTCATTTTTATGTGTGTGTTTCGAAACAGAGAGGGGTAGAGGATGAGGAAAGAAGGAAAAGAAAGCCCTCATGGGCTGTGTGAAGAGGATACAAGGCTAACATAAGGAATTGCTCAGGATGGCTACGAATCGGGTGATCACCATTGCTATCATCGCCGTCCTCGTGATCCTGATCTTCGCTGTAATCTACAGCAAGTTCAGGTAAAGACGAGGGGCGGGTTTTGTTAGCTGGTTGGTCGGCTAGCTGCCCATTTTTGAGAATTAGACCCAAACCAGTCAGCCAGGATAGTAACATCCCGTGTAAAGAAAGATAACACCCGAGTCGCGAAACGCGCGCAAGCGGTCTTACGAAAGGATGATATACCAAATCAACCAAAACCAACTAACCACGGCGTCCGGAGTGTAAACAAGGGAGGGCCCTCCACGGGAGCATTATCACAGTCGTTTTTTGTTTTTTTTTCCTTTTTTCTTTCTCGTACATATTTCCCCTCGAGTTGTCCATTGTCGTCGTTGTCGCTGTATTCTCATTGTCACGATATCGATTTTGTTACAGTTATGAAATTGAGTTTCTAACGAATTGGGTTGTTATTGAAATAGCTAGCTAGCTTAATATCAAGGATGATGATGTACCGTCGTCCCATTGTTTGTTTTATCAAAGAGGGAATATGAAGATGAAGTATATTTTCCTAATCCTGTGTAAAACCTATTGCGCCATGACCTGTTCAGGGGAATAGTTTATAAACATTGAAACTTGTAGACATGACCAGGCATCTACATAGAGCAGCAGCAGATGTATACATACGTAACCTACTTATTCGGTCAAGTAAGTACGTACGTAAGTATGTGCTGTAAGCGGGTATCAAACTCGGATTGGTATTAGCCAGAGAGTCAAACGGTTTACCTCCTCCCTGGAGACTTCGGCTTCCCGACCTTCCCTCCGAATGCCGGGCCGTGTCTTTTTTCCTGCCCTAGGCCTCGTCTGCCCGCTGCGATACCACCTTTTCCACTCCTACCTCCGCCACGCATTCCGCCGCCGCCGCGCGTTGCTCTACCTCCACGGGGACCGCCAGCGCCTCTGCCGCCGCCCCTGCTGATTTGTGTCTTGATCGTAGACACGTCCTTTTCATCAACATCCATCTCTTCGTCCTCGTCATCATCGTCTTTGCCTCTTCTATTCGAGAACTTCAATCTACCGCCTCGACCCCTGCGTCCAACATCTTTGCTCTTGAGCGCAGCAACGTAAGCTCCGACGCCAGACTCCTCCCCGCCTTCGCCAGGAGTGTCGATGACCATGGCGTCATCGGCACCGTCCTCTTCGCCAAGGATCAGCTTGCCGTCTAGATCCGTCTTAGCCTTGGTCTTGCCAGCCTTGCGAAGCTTGCCCGGTTTTGTGGACGAGATGCTAGCAAGCGCTTTGCGGTCCAAAAGATCCAGCGGCTCGTCCTCGTCTTCCATGATGTATGTGGAGCCGCCCTTTTGTGCTTTGCGCGATTTTCCAAGCACTTCAGCGTCTGAGTCGTCAGAATCATCCGAGTCTTCACTACTGTATAGCGCTTCATCATACTCGCTTTCGAACCTGCTTCGTCGCTTGCCGTTCTGCTGGTTGTCATCTTCATCGTTACCTTCCTCCTTAGCAGCGTCCTTCCGCCTCTTGCTGCGCTCCTTGGTCTTACGGATGTTCGTTATTAGCTTTCGGTCTGCTTCGGGACAGTTCCGGTGGACAGCGTCGAAGCCGAAACGACGGACCATTCTTTCTATGATATGTTTGACCTTCGCTCTGAAGTGACCCTTATGCTCATGCGCCCAGACCATCAAATTCGGAACCATGGATGGCAGGCGTGGAATCATCATCTCCGTTGGCAAGCTAATGACACACACTTTCACGAATCCTAGAACACTCTTGACAATTTCTCGATTATTAGATGTTAAGAAAAGATCCATCGTCTGTACAAGGTCGTTCAGCACGTCCTTGCTGACAGTCTCGCGGAACTCATAAAGGATACGGGTGAGAGCGGTGATGGAAGCCGATATCATATGAGGCGTGCTGCCAGCAAGACCAGCGCTGACCATGGTGAAGTATTCTTCGATGCTTGCGGGGACTGCCGGCGCGCCGTTTGGCATATGAGGGACCTTGCTATTGTCGATCGGCTTGCCCTTCGCATCCGCCAGCGTCCGCCCCATGAGAACAAGAAGATCGAAAGCCGAAGTCCTAGCTTTTTCGTTGTTCTCCTTACAGCAGATAACTACCTCAGATAGTACCGAAGGAATGAAATGGAGCGATGTGTCGGGAATGAACGGCATCAATGCACTAATTGCCGCTAAACGTTCCCTCCGCGCAGGAACTGAAACCTTTTCTGCACTTGATAATATTAATTCTTGAAGCTCCGCGTTCCGCTCTTGAAGTGCGATCTTTCCAGTATCCGATTCAGCAAGTCGTGGGATGAGTTTGTAGGCCTTCTTCTGCAGTTGAGGGTCGTCATCCCTCACGATAATTAGAGCTGCAATATTGAAGAGGGCGCTGAAGCTTTGGCGAGGAAGATATATGGACATTGTAATCACCAAGTCCATCAACGTCTGGGCTGTAGATGGCATCTGGTCTTTTGATTTCTGGCCCTTGTCCTTGCTCGCCTCGCTTTTGGCTTCATTCAAGGAAGAAGCCAGCATCGTGCTAACACGATCAAAAGTCTCGCTAAGTTCCTTCTCGGGAGTGATGCTCAGATAAGCATTGATAGTCTGGAGTATAGGACCTCTAGACTGGGGAAGTGTTTGGCTGTAAACATTGAAGAGAACTGCTAGTAGGTTGCCCGCAAAAGTCCCGAGGTACGCCAGATTCTTCTGGGCGTCCTCTTTGGAAACCCGACTTCTGAGAATTAAATCATCTTCGCTTTCCATCAAGGCCACGGCTTGATTGGACTCGACAAGGGCCTTCAGGGCTCGGCAGACGTCAAGTCTAAGATCGACCTGCCTGTATAGGAGATTGGCGAGCATCTCGGCGAATGCCTGATCGAATGCCACCGTCAAATCCAGAGGAAGATTACAGTATCCAGGCAAAATTGACCAGGTCTGGTGGACTATGGTCTCAAAGATCTTGGTCTCCATCGTCTTAGCATCTCCGTTGTCCATAACACGTTGAAACATCGCCTCGCTCAGTAGGATGAATTCGGTCTTGAAGTGCTGAAGATGGGTATTGGCAGTGTAATCCCTGAGAATGGGTAACATCCAAGCTCGACCAGGTTGGCCTTTAACTGGCTTGACAAGGTTGAGAGGAAGGACACTCAAAACAGGTTCGGGTCCCATTGCCAGGATGGCCTTTCCAATCACTTCGTCCGCCTCCTTTTTACCCATGAATGAGTCGTTTCCGCGGAGCTCACCAACCGTTCGCACGGCGTTCAACATCATCGGGTTTGCGCGCCACCTAAGCGCATCAAAAATAGCGCCCAATACGTTGAATGTCTCCATCCAGGCCGCTTGGTATTTCACACTGAGGAGATTCTCGGCGATCTTGGCTATCTTCTCGAGGGTCTTCTCGTCATATATCGAAGGTTCAATTATGACCCGGTCAGGAACGCAGTTTACCATGAATGAGATTAAACACTCTGAGGCGGAGACCCTTATGTTGTGGGAAGAGGACTCCATAAACTCGGATACCATCATAAATAGTTCTGGGAGCTTTTGAAAGGTCTCGTCCGGCTCCATCTGAGAAGAGACATCGTAACCTCGTGATAATATAGCAATCCAAGGAGGTAGTAATTGAGTGTCATTGGAGGAAGGGCGCAGCTCGGAGATGGTCTCGAGAAGACGAGGTAGCTTAGCAGAGGCAACTCCATCCGCCATACCCTCAAAAATCATCTCGAAGATTTCGAAAACAGCCATTGTCATATGTTCGTTCCCAGTCCTGGCAATACCAAGCAAGAGTTCGCATAGCGCCTCGATGTTTTTGCTCGGCCAGCCGCCAGTCGCCGCAGCTACCGTCCTGACAAGCTGTAAAGCATGTATAAGCGCGGGATCGTGTTCCGACGACGATTTCTTCTGCTTCCTCGACGCGGCAGCCTTGTTCGCCACCTCGGCCAAAGTTCGCATTGCCGATTCGGCGCACAGGTCCGCTGCGGGATGATCTAATGATGGACTTGGGGGAGGATTCTGCAGGACTTTTCGCAAAGCCATCTGGGCACGCTTTCGTACTTTCGGTCTATGGTCCATGGCAAGATGTAGAAGACCCGCGACAGCTCGTCGGGGGCTTATTTCGCTCGTCGGCAGCTTCCATGCTGCTGCATCCTGGGCAAGAAGCAAGTTTTCAAGACACCCTATTGAGGGTCGTAGTAGAGGGGCCTCTGCATCCTCAAGCAACAAGACGGGTGCTAAAAGGGTGAGAATCTGTGTGAATTTGGATCTGAGTAGGGGTTGCGGCGCATAAGGCGTAACTACATCGAGTAGATAGACAATTGATGGTGTTAACTCCTTATTAACCTTCCCACTCTCAAGTGATTGATTCAAAAGGGCCAAAAGCGCGGCAAAGTATCCCGTTGGCGACGGCTGGGTGCCCTGTCCCTTGAGTGTTTCCTCGACAGCTTTAAGAATAACTACAGTCTAGAAAGGTCAAAGTTAGCAACCTAGAGCTCGCATTTCAAGATACCAATTCCACTAACTTGCTGTTGGCTCTGAAGATTTGGCGACCGGATCTTGTCCAGCTTCTCTTCCAGAGTCGACATTTTGAAAATCGCAATCCGTAGAATGTTTGAATTAGTGAAAGTTTCGGGACTCTGCCGTCAAAGGAATTTTGGATATTTTTGCTTATCGGATGTTATCGCTTATCGATGGAGACTAACCCCACCATTGGTTTGGGCTTGCAGAAGGGCAGAAGGGACTTGGGAGTACTAACCTGTCCCAGTACCTTCCGGGGTATATACCTACCTGGGTACCAACCTACATACCTGAACTGTCCCAAATAAAATTTCTATATAAAGTATTAGTAGTAGGTACTAAGGTAAGATATAAAATAGGTACATATAAGTGATGTACCAGTCTATCACGGTCACAACTAATAAACCGTTCATGATGAAAGATTCACTTTCTCTATTACTATTGTGTCAATTCCAGGGTAGATTCACGGTCACGGAATAAATTTCAATCTCAGGGTGCAGCTTATACTAATGCAGTTGTTATGTGGGAGGATAATCCCAATGCTGGCCCATTTCCGCCATGAATATTTCTGGTTTGGTCCAGCTCGAATTTCCAATCCAATTAAGGCAAGAAAATTTCATCTTGCTAATCGCGAGATGATGATGATGATGCATTGTCGTAGCATCACACACCCAATCCATACGCCGAAACATCAAGTCTAGCTTCACTTATCACAGAGCCTCTGCTCCCCAGCTTATAACACGACCGGTCCATCTAAGAGAAGTCCTCACCGGCCTCTTCGATGTTGTTCTTGACCCGTACAAGAATCGTAGTCTTCCACTTGTCAAGCTTGCTTAGTTGGTCGTATTGGAATAATTTGTCCGTAAACTGGTCTTGATCACCCGCCTCGACTGCAGCGGCCAAATCCACCAGTAGCTGATGCTCTCGGGTGCTTGGGAACGTTGGATCTTGGTCTCGATACTTCTCGAGTGCGCGATTCGTAGCGACCATATCACCGGTTGCTAGGTGGCAGATACCTGCCTTGAGGAAGTAGTCCTTGACCGAATAACGCATCAAATTGTTGTTGATAGACGCCGCTGCGACCTTCTCATAATGCTCGATCGACTTATAGTAATCGCCTTCAAGAGCAGCAATGTCTGCTACCTTTAGCCATAACTTGTTCGCAAGGCTGGACATACGCATTAGCTTCCAAATGACCTACCATAGTAGTAACATGAAGAAAGGGGGGGGGGGTTGCTTACGCAGCTGCATTGTCTCCTTCGTACCACCCAGCAGCAGTCTCATATGCCTCGAGTGCACGCTTAGTATCGCCAATCTCTGTCTCGAAAACCTCACCCATATTCTCCTTGTGCTGTGCCGCCCGTCTGAAATTCCCCTTCTTGCAGTATTGGCTGACGGCGACATCAAGGCATCGCACGGCGTCTTCCGGGTTCTCTTTCCGGTAAACCTTGAAGGCGTCGACAAGCGTATTCGCGGCATCGTCCGGTTCGTTTAGTTGCTTGCTTTGGACCGCAGCTGCTTTTTCGAAAGCCTGGCCGGCTTCCCGGTTCATCTTCTGAATCCTAAAGGCATTCGCTGCCTCGATATACAGATCCGCTGCATTTTGGTATTTCTCTTCCCGGCCACCGAAGAAGCTAAAGCCGCCGGAAGCGCTGGAGAGCGCCTTGTCTGCCTACGTTGACGATCGACGTTAGCGACTGTGTAAGTGGGTATGGGGAGGATGGGGAGAATGGGGAGAATGGCGGGGCAGGTAGGCCAACCTTTTGGAGTAGCGCACGAGGATCTCCAGCCATGGTGAAGGGATTTTACGCTGTTGTTGCACTTAAAGATAGTAAAAAGGTGTAGTATTAGTAGATCAATGATCTCAATCTTAACTTTTCAGTCCACGTGAATGTTGTTGACAAAGGAGTGAGAATGGGTAAAGTACAGTTTCGGATTGCGACGCGGGCTACCTGACGTTAGGTAAGTTCTTAAAGCTATGACATCGCCCCGTCTCACATTGGACCCTTGTAAGTACCTAGGTACCTACCTAACCTACCTAGGGTAAGTACATGTAACTAGGTATTCTTCACAAGTACCTACAGTTCCTTCGGCATAGCCTGGTTCAGCCTCAAAATCCAACACCACACTTCGACAAGGATCTTCTATTTTAATATGGAAAGCAAGCACTTCCGCATCAACTAATTGGCCGCATACCTAAATATTCACACCTCTCAAAATTTATAGTCTTTCTTCAAACTAGTGAACTAGTTAGTTACATGGTTAAACATAAGTAACAATGAATCCGCGAATCTGTAGCCATTGTCGCAAGGCATTATACCAATCCCTACAAAGGCGCCGATTACGCACATTATCCTCAGCCAGTACCCGCCAAACCTCCTCCTCTTCCGAGTCCCTAGCAGCTCTCCTCTCCAAATCGACCTGGTCCGTCAGATCCCTTCTCCCAGGGTCACCCTCGACCTCCTCCTCGGCAGATACCGAAGTTGAAATAACCCCTCAAACCTTACACCATCTCCTGCGTCTGTCCGCTCTCCCCCCACCCTCTTCCCCTTCGGAAGAAGCACTTATGCTCTCAACACTCACCTCACAATTGCACTTCGTCCGTGCCGTCCGCTCCGTCGATACGGCTGGCGTAGAACCTCTGCGCGCAATACGCGACGAGACCTGTATCGGCCAGCGGGAGCAGACCATTGGGTTAGAACAACTAAAAGAGGCGCTCGCGAACGAGGACGTGGTAGGCCACGCCCGACGCCCCCGGCGACGACAGCAGCAGTGGGAAAGCAGCCATGTTACTAATCCGGAGGTAGAAGGGTGGGACGTACTCGCCGGAGCCAGCGAGACGGCCGGGCGGTATTTCGTGGTCCGGACGGGCTCAACTGCTGGTCCGACACAAACGGATGCAAGACAAGGAGAGGAGAAGACCAAAGAGACTTAGTTAATAATAATCTTGACGTAAAATGACTACCTACTACGACTTGTGTAGGTAAGTATAGTCTTCTGTTATTCTGTTTCCGGTGCATACACCTGGCCTATCTCTACCAAACCACTCTCGATGCAAAGGATGATACTCAGACTATCTTACAACGCAACCCCCTTATAACAATACCCATCGCCAACTAATGAAAATGGGTCAACGATGCACCGTAATCTGGTCAAAGCCAACCCTCAGAGCTGAAATCATATACATCCCTCCGTGGTTGCGAATTTTAAGATCCGGATCAGTGCGTTCCAAGATGGCGTCGCTACTTGCTACCCAGCTTCACACCTTTCATGCCCTTTGTGATTACTCGGGTATCTTCCTTGAGCTTGGCTTGACTCTTCTTCTCGCGCTCTTCGTCGAGTTTCGCCTCGGCCCTGGTCTGTGCGTTCAATTCTTCCGCCTCCTTCGCAATTTCCTCATAGGAGATGTCTTCCCAGCCGAGCTTCCTTAAGATGCTGCCGACAAGATACTGGTATCGAAGGTGGTTGGTGCCTACCTCGGTCATATCGAAGTTTTCGACATTTGATACACCTCCGATCTTCTGCAGGCCAGCAACACCATATTGCCAACTACTGCTGCGATAGAGGAAACCTAGCATGTAGTCTTTCGTCGAAAAGACGTTAACCAGTCTGCTGGCAACGACGCTCTTCATCGTTGCCCAAACGCGGACTTCAGATGGACAAGGTGCACCTATAAGAACTGCATTCTCTACTAATCCAAAGGCGCGCTTCTCGGCCAGAATCATCAGGCAGCAATAGATGACGCGGGCCCCCAGACTATATCCAATCAGGGTAACAGGTCTCTCTCCATAAATTCTGTTGATGAGGACGTCGGCAAGCACCGCGCCTGCTTTTTCTGCCCGGACCATTCCTATACACCAGGGATTCTCGATGACTTTGCTAATCTTCACAAGGGGTGCAGGCCATGTAGACTTCATTAACCTGTCAAAGACTGCAATCAAAAAAAAAAAAATATTAATTTATACTCTGCAATAGGATGAGTGAAGCCCTTACCAGTCATCGAATTAAGTTCCTTTTTTGTTTCGCTCCAAGCTAAACTCTTTGTGAGCGTCTCTAGTGCAGCACCCATCTTCGTCAGAGCCTCCAGTTCCCATCTCATTGCATAGGCCTCGATCTGCTGACCGAGAAACTTCCAGGATTCGAGAAATTCATCCGGGCTGGTGAGCAACCCGGTGATACCGATAGTAACTCGCATCCTGCGATTCTCAGCAGGCACATCCTTTGGGTCAATTATCTCGGATGTATTGATTCCATGCAAAGGTATCATGCCAAAATCCTGGATGTCCTTGCCATGTGCGTCGATCGTCTTGCTTCCTTGCCGGGCTCCATACAGACCAAACAATGTGCCAACAACGACTGTGTTATCATTCATCGGCCCTAGTAAAGTAGCTGTCACCGATGAATCAAGTCCTCTACCCCCAAACACAGTACCGAGACTAGCAGCGGCGAGGGGGGCTGCGAGGACGCCGGGATTTCCTCCCAGAGCTGCATTGGCCATGCCCGGCTTCCAGCGTCGAGAAGTTTTGGCCTCCTCCGCTCGCCTTTGGGCGATCTCCTCGATAGGGATGCCCAGAATAACTTTAGAGAGGCCTTGCGAGACTCTGGTCTCATCCTGCAATAAAACCCACATTGGAACTGTCAAGGACGAAGCGAGTCTTATCAACAGAATTCTTGAGTATAGGGAATATTGGTCAAGCCCGAGCAGGATTAGTAGTATGCAATGCAATATCAAGCCTCGCTTCTCCTTGGGGCAATCCTTCAGTGGGGTAGGAATAGGGGGGTAAAGCCGAACGAGAGCCAGCGAGGCAGCCTCAGCAACCGTATTATGTCCTAAGGTATTCAATTAGCTCTGATTAGGGAAAAGAAAATAGGGGGTTATTAGATGATTGGGGTATTAAAAGTGCATCGGGAGGGAGTAACCATTCTAAAAAAAAAAAAAAAAAAAAAAAAGAATCATGACACTTATTAGCGGCAAGCCTTTCGAGGAAGAACTTACCACTACCACTTGGCAACAAAGGTCTTCCTCTCGCAGCATTACCTCCTAATCGTCTTGAATTACCTGGTGGTAGGGGTGCCTGGCCGCCAACGTTGCCAGCCGTTCCGCCGTTTTTAATCACGATATCCTGGATACGCTTGAGCAAGTTCACGCGCCATTTACTAAAGTGTGCAAGGGCGTCTTTTTTAAGTTCGGAAAGGCTTGAGACTAGTATGTCGTTCTCGGTCTTCTGATACAGGTGGCGAACTTCCTCTGGAGACTTGGGCAGTTTTCTCATGGGATCTAGTGTTTTTGCTGTTGTGTCGGCTTGATGACCGGGTCTTGCATTCTCCTTCTGCAGGCTGGAGTTGTTGTTCTGGCCCAAAGCGTCATTGCTGTATAGGTTTCGATATTTTTCGCTACGGGGATTAGGGACGGTGTTGCACACTGCTTTGGGTGGGTTGATTCCTTGGCCGGGTGCAACATGGCCGCAATCCAGATTGTCGAAGTTTTCGCGTATCTGCTTTTGCATCTCTTCAACAATAGCAGTGATGAGTTTTTGAAGAAGGTATTTTTGTTCCACGTTGATACAGGCACTGAGGTCGAGTTCAATACGCTTGGGCAGGCGCCCTCGCGTTGAATTGTTATTATTATTACGAGGCATCGTTTGACATTCGTCGTCAGACGAGCTGGTATAGTTGAAGGTTTGTTCCATGACTAGAATTCTCCCTGGGGCACGGGGGAATTTAACCAGTAGGAATACGTGGGTACGCGGGGTCGTCGTTGCCGCTGTTGCGGTAGTGTCGACGTTGCTTAGGATGCGAAGGTGCGTTGCTAGACTGTCAGTTACAAGGAAGGAAGTAATGAAGGAAGTACCTAAATGAAGGAAGTGACGGGGGAGATGACGGGGGAAGCAACCACGAACATAATATGGAGTTTGCATGACATGGCAATAGCCATCAAGGCATTTGACAGTGCTAATTCAAACGAGCCTCAGCGTCAACGTCAACGTTATACAACACAGCACTGTACCATGCATAAGTGTATACCTGCATGTGATGTCTGTAGCACAGACCGGAGTATAATCATAAGTGACCTCAGAAATGTACACGCCATACAAGTCACAGACGTAGATGCCTGATGATAGTGATCTTGGGATGCCGTTGATGCTGCAGCTATCCGAAATCTCATGATGTAATTCGTACATCTTACAAAATGAGCAGGAACATAAGTCACATAATAGGTACTAGAACTCATAACTATAGAGGTACTTTATGTCTATTTTACTGTAGCAAACCCGGAATGTGATGCTATCAAGGTCGATGTATAGAACATAGGTACCCATAGCTAAGGTGACAGCTACATTTTACCTAGAAACCCACTGAGATACGTCTCCCCATTTTCGATTTTTTCGATTACAAAATATCCCCGACATTTTGACATATTGACGGCAAAGACAAACTACCTACATAATGTTACGTGTACCCAACTAGTTGACTTACAGGTATATAACTACCTAGGTAGTTGAGGTTTGTAAGTTGGCTTTGTTTCAGATATGGGATGACAACGATATCCTCCGCCAGCTTGTCGCTTTGGTAGTTTAGCATAGCTATTAAGCCCCTATATCAGACTCAGCGAGCTCGATAAGTGCTACTTATATGCGAAAATTCCGAGTAGGAATGTTTGAATATTCAACCTATTCTGTGCCTGGTGGTTGCATATAATAACCGCCCCTTTTCTACATACAAACTTAGATCCTCGAACTTTAACTCTCTCAAATGGACTCAGGCAAACGATAGCCATAACCATTAACATTTCTGGATAGTTAGCAATCAATTAATTTAGGCAAGAGGAAACTTGCCTCATCGTCAGATACAGAGATATAGCGTCAAGTGGACAATGTCTACCGTCCATGTCTTTTATCTATTACTATCGATACAAACCGAATGGCTACAAATTACACATTATACCACGTCGATGTTTCTGCTCAATTTTCTCCGAAAGAATTTCTATAAGACCAGCAGCAGCGGCAGGCCTCGTATCACAGATGGAACTGAAACTACCCACGGGACAGAATACATTCCTATTAACTAGTATTTAGGTTAACAAGCAGAGATAGAGACTACTGGCGGAGCTGCTATGCGGTGACGTTTCTGTAATACCATGCCGTGTGATCTTGGCAAACGGCACTAAGGCAATTCATCGCGGTTATGCTCAAGTTGATATTGGTCTGCTCTATACATATAGCTTAGATAACCTATACGCCAAGAATATCCGCGATTCCTAGGTAGGTACCTATGATTGGGTCTCAGCCCTGATTCTTATCATAGAATGCAACCGCTACCTGCGAGATAAGATCCATCTATAAAGCTATCGAGAATTGAGGCGTGGTCGTTTCTAGGGCACAACGTTTAGTAGTTACCTACCTAAGGAGCTTTCGCCGGAGTAAGTCTCACTAGTACAGTATTTTACAAGATACTAAACCGGAAGTTTATAACTATAGCGCCCGTCAGTGAAGGAAGGCAACGCAACGAACCAAAGTTTCGGTAGGAAACAACAAAAGGATCCTAATAATGGGTTGACTATCTACCCTATCTTAGGAGTCTTTAAGAGTTGGGAAGATGTCGGGATGTCAGATTTCATTGGTCAATCAGTCCACGTGCCTATGAGGAGTTATCTTGAAAGGATGGAGAAGCTACGCGTACTAGAATAGCTCCGAGAAGTAAGTATGTGATTGGTTTTGGGGATACGATCTAGATAACCTAGGAGTACGCCAGCTGTGACTTGATCTGCTTGGACCTGAGTTAACGCTGGCTGTTTGCATTCGGATGCTTTTTTTTTTTTTTCTTTTCGTTTTTCGTTTTTCTCTTTTTTTTCTCTCCTCTTAACTAGGTGAGATTTAGAAATTCGAAGATGGCCTAGAGCTTTCGCTTCGGATATGGCAACTTTGAATGACTTGTATTTAATATTATTTTGTCTTGTATGGCTCCTGTTTCTACATAGTAACTCTTTATCAAACGAAATTGCGGGCGCTTGGTCGGCTTACAAAAGTTGGGGAGGAACTTTGGGGATTTAACTCCAGGGCTAGCTGTGGATGTTAATGAGGTACTGGATTAGGTACGTACAGATAATATGGATACTTCAAAGTACATCTGATCTGCCACGAGGGCCCCTAGTAGCTAGTGGACATAGTGAATTTTTAACCAAATGCATCGCCTGTGGGATTCTTGGCAGCTCCAATAACAAGGCTATAAGACCCAATAAATTCGTATACTTGATGTACAAAACCCAATTTGTCTAACAATACCATGTAAAATTCATGTCGGCTACATGTACACAACAACCTTACATAGTGCGTGCCCGGCGTGCTCTATTACAGGGTCCCCGTCCTTTCTCTAGTGCCTCAAGCGGAGGGGGTGTCAATTCCTCCCGCACACGGATAATTGGATTTAATTCGACCCCTCGACGTCGCATCACGACGACGGGACCGAGCTTTAGATATATCCAATGTCATGACTTGAACCTTCCCAAGCATCCACTTACCATTTCCCGAGCTATTGTTTTTTCTTTTTCGTTACTTTCAAACCTATCATACTCGTATAATCCCCTAAAACCATTCGACACGCGGCTGGCCGAGGTCGAGTATCTCTCTTCCTCCCCAGAAGCTCTGTTACAGAGTTGACACCTAACGCCCCGACACTTCTTTTTTTTCTTCTTCTTTTTTCTCCTTCTCTTTACGAGAGGAGTGTCGTGTCTGTCGTGTTGGTAACATACGGATTCTGCCCCGTGGCTGCGACGTGGGTTGGGAATTAATATCCGCGATTTACATTGTACGTTGGACCGCGTAACATTACACAGCCCTTTTACCTGGTTGAAATATCTCCGCTACAGCCATCTGTCGGTGAAAGTCATTTCTTCTCGTGTCTTTCGCTTCCTCTCTCGTCCGAGTTCCCCTCGGGTGTCTTCTGTGTATAGTAACACCAAGACCTCAACCCGCCTGGACCACAATAAGTGCGTGTTACATTGAACGATAATTTATAGCGGCCTTGGATGAATCGGATGTTAAACCTCTTAATAGACTCAGGTGATTCGACGACGCCTCAATTTACCAGATTCGGCCAAGCAGTGGGAGCGGGCCAAAGTAAACGATTTCCTGCTCTCCTTTACCCTTGATACCTTCGCCCGTGTCAAGCGCTGCCTTATTCAATCTCGACCTCCTTCTCGAGTCCTTCCCATCCTTATTCGAAATATACCTCTTAGTCCGTCGCTCTGAAGAGTTCTCCAATCTCTCGTCGCTCGACCCCCTCCCGAGTATTATACCTCGGTGCCTAGGACATCGTAGGCGAACTGGAGCCACGACATATAGTTATAGTCATGAAAGCTCTTCGGTAAAGCTTTTACTAGCTCGACGTAAAGAGTTACTAATTATATGACCCTGGTGCTCTGCAATTGTCAGCTGACCGCATACTATTGTCGCAATGGAAAGCATCAATATCTCTGTCATAGGGGCCAATGGAGTGGGCAAGTCCCATTTTATACAGAGGGCAATGTCGCTATCCCGTCCGCCCGGCCCTAATCCTACGACAGCTCGTATTAACATCGATAATGTACCTTACGCTGTTACCCTTTTTGAGTTGGACCTCGAATACTTCGACGTGGACCCCGATCGACAGATCAAGTGGCCTAAGCAAGCAGGCGGTGCCATCATCCCCCGCGTGAACGGAGTCTTGCTTTTATATGATGTAATGAACAGGGAGAGCATCATAGAGCTGCCTCAGACCTTAAGTAAGTGGTTACTCTTACTCATCAATGTCTTTCCAGAACTCAGTTAGGATGCTTCGGAAAACGAGCGGCGACTAACCCGGCTAGATGCTCTTGTGAATTCTTCACTGCCTGCGGTTCTTGTTGCGACGAAGTGCGACAATCCCGAGAAATTACGACACATTGACACGGAAGCCGTTGCCGCCGCATGCCAATCTTGCCTCGCAACTTTTAAAACGTCCGTCAATAAGCCGGAGAGTGCGAGGATAGCTTTGTCTACCTTGTTGAAAGCACTGGTGTCAAGGAATCAGGGTAAGTACACTACTCTGGGGGAGTTCTTTGTTACGAAATTATAGAGCTCCAGGGTTGCTCATCTATAGCTTAAGCGAAGCTAAGCTACCTCATATTATGATTTATCATCTGACTAAGAACTACAGCTGTAGACATCGATAGCGTGGACGGAATAAGCAATTCACGACGAAGAGCAGCTTCGGCTGCTCATCTTGATTCCCAAATAGAACCTACAAATGCTCGACCGATAAGCCAACATAGCAAGCATAGTCGCGCTAGCTCAGACATGTCGCTACTTCGAGGTATATCGAACCAACCGGGAACAGATTACCGCCACTCCTCGAGACAACCTCGTCATGATCTTAGTGGGAACCAATTTTCAGAAGCTGCAGAAGAAGATTCTGCTCAAACTGTCTCTAGTATGCTCCGTACCCCTGGTATTAGGCTGGATCGCACCCAGACCACCGCTTCATTTCTTGATATTGACGACTCAGATGCGGACTCTATGCGATATGATGATATACCCCTGCTACAACGGACCGACGAATCGGTATTCGAACGACCGGCGAAGAAAATCGGTGTTACCTTTGAAGAACTAGTCGACCGTCTCATCGCTCCGAAAATGTCTAGAGCAGACAACAATTTCTTGGAGATCTTCTTGTGCTTGTATCGCAAGTTTGCGTCTCCAGGGCAGCTCTTTTCATCCCTTTTGTCACGGCTGGACCGCGTTAGGGACGATAAATCTATCCATTACCTTACCAAGATATCCGCCCAGTTTCGAATTATTGAGGTAATTGCCAAATGGGTCGCAACTTACCCAGGGGACTTCGCACGGCCGACGACAAGGAGGAACATAGAAGACTTCATAAGAAACTTAGCCACGGAGCCCGCATTCTTCGCGGCCTCACAGCAGATGCGTCGGACGATGGAATACAGTGTAATTGAGGCTGATGATACAGGCTGGGAGAAGGCTGACAGCCTTGAGGATACGCAACTAGACGATCACGAGCTGAGTACAAGAGACACTAATAGGAGGTATGCTGAACTGTCGGAAAGTATGAGCTCTCTAGGTGTAGATGATCCGATCGAACGACGGCCCTCGGCTAGTTCTTCTCTTCATACGGATGCTGGGCCGCCATCTGGGCCTGCTGGGAAGATACACTCATTCCAGTTCCATTCGTATGAGGACTATGAACGAGAGGCGGCGACCATGGTACCCACGTATACGTTACCACTGACTAAATTTCGGTACCACATTTTTATGGATACGCACGAAGATGATATCGCCGACGAGATGACGAGGATCGATTGGGTTATGTTCTCTTCGATCCGGATACGAGACTTGATCCGACATGTCAGCCTATCAGCGGAGCAGAAGGAGAAGTGCAGGGCTATGAAGAACGTCAACCGCATGATTGCCCACTTCAACCATATCGCGACTTGGGTATCCAATATGATCCTTATGAGAGAAAAGGCCAAGCATCGCGCACAGATGCTAGAGAAGTTCATGAATATAGCGTTGAAACTGAGACAGCTAAACAACTACAACGGACTCGCGGCAGTACTGGCTGGTATTAACGGGACGGCTATTCATCGTCTGTCCCAGACACGAGCACTTGTACCAACAGAAGTACAAAAACGATTCGCGCGGTTAGTGCTCTTAATGGGGACGCAGAAGAGCCACTTTGCCTACCGACTGGCATGGGAAAATTCGCCATTGCCGCGTATCCCCTTCATCCCGTTACATCGTAGAGATCTTGTATCGGCGGAAGAGGGTAGCATGACAATGGTGGGGCCCCAAGGCGATCGAATAAACTGGAAGAAATTTGAGGTCCTGGGGGAAATCCTTTTGCCAATCATGAAGAGTCAGGGTACTCCGTATCCGAACCTATCCAAGCACGACACGGCAAGAGAGCTTATCTTGGACTGTTTGATGCCTACGGATGAAGAGGTGAGAGATAGAAATTCGAGACTTTTGATCAGACCGCGACAGTGGAAACTAACGCAGCACTTGCAGGACATTTATCAACGGAGCGTTCAGGTAGAGTCCCCGAGTGGTGGCTCGACGGATCCCGGGAAGAAGAAATTCCCATGGTTTGCGAATTCAAAGTGATAGCGGGCGCTAGTATTGCGGTGGTATTTAGTCTTCAACTGGATGATTCGTTTCGACATTAATCCCCCGACCCCTCCAGGGAAGCGGAGTTGGCGTTGGAAGGAATATATGAACCCTATATTACCCTTTATCGTTGGACATGATATTCTTGTAGGTGGATTCGAGCGAATTTGGCAGATATCTATTGGGTTGGATATTTATTAGTTTTGAGACTTCTAGACTCTCTCCCCCTCGTATATGCGGACCTATGAATGGAAGCTTACGGGGGAGTTTTGGTAGAATTAGCTCCCTCGCTGCTACTTAGTAGGTGCTCATTTTATTTTGGGATTTTATCATTCGAAAGTGTGGATCGTGCGTTGTTCGTGTTTGGCAGAATGATACCACATTTACACGTATATACTATAACGTATGCACCTCACTTACATGATGTAGGTAGTAAATATTGACATGTGCCCCGCCAAGGTCCACGTATATGGAGATGCCTACCTGTACATATGGCCTACATATGGCCTACATATACCTAACATAACAGTTATCTATACCTATGTAGTTACATGTAACTATATTCATATATATACCTACCTAACTTTACATATAGGTAGGTTATTACATGAGGTCTTCTATATACTGCAGACTTGTATATATATATAATGTTGTGAACCACAGGTAAACTTATAAGTCTAGCATAGGTATGTAATGTACATAATATCTGTAAGTACTTATCTTAGATAATGGTATTTTATCTATAGGTACCCAATGATGTCATAGCTGCCCGCACTTATAATCTACCCCCCTCATTGCTGATGTTGTTTTTTTTTTCTTATCACGGCCTTGTTAGGCCTTGACGCAAAGACGTCCTCATACATCGCCGTAGCTTCAATCTGACTAGCTCGGTCCAACTCACTCTGCCGCTAGCACGTCGGCTTACCTGAATAAGATAGTAAGATATCAAGCTCTGCAGCTGCAGTCGTACCTGAAATTGATCTACAAGTCCCAATACCTCCTTTCCCTCGTCTTCCACCTTTCCGTCGATATCAACCTTAGTATCTTGTGTTGTCGTTGTTGAATGCCCAGTCGCTTTCCCCCTCTTACCTTTATCCTCTATTTTCGTCATCTATCTCGCTTGTAGTCTTTCCTCTTTACGCTATCAGGCTATCTTCCAACATGGTTGTAGTCGACAACCACGAGTACCTCACCGAGGAAGAGAAGCGCCTTCAGGAAGATAGTAACCGCGTTAAATATTGGAAGAAATGGGGGCCCTACGTTGCTGAACGACAATGGGCTACAGGCAAGCAGAGATAATAGACTCGTTTCGACTTCCAATTATCCAACTAACCTTTAACACTTAGTACGAGAGGATTATAGTTCAGACGGCGATGCTTGGAGTCGTAAGTACTTGTCTCGTTTTCTACTTCTACCGTACCCATGCTAATTTTGCTCTGCTGGCAGACTTTACGCACGACCACGCACGATCTCGAGCATTCCGCTGGGGCGAAGACGGGATAGCCGGAGTGTCAGATACCCATGGCTTGCAGAACATTGCATTTGCTTTCTGGAACGAGCAAGAGTCTGTGCCAAGCTCCTTACCACGAAGCTCTTACTGATGGATGACAGCCCCTTCCTCAAGGAACGGCTTTTCGGCCTTGCGAACCCTCAAGGCAACCATGGCGAAAGTATCAAGGAAGCACACTTCCACCTTGACAACACTCCTGTAAGACTCGCATATAACTGACGTCGCGGCTTGTTGCTAATAGTATGCTCGTAGACAGTAAGAGATAATAAGTTGAATTCTACCCCTGCCCCTACTGACGTCCGTCCAGCACTCTTATATGAAATACCTCTACAAATACCCGCAGAAAGCCTTTCCCTACGAGGACCTCATAGAGACAAATGGGAAACGGACAAAAGAGGAAAAGGAATACCAGATCATTGACACCGGAATATTTGACGAGGATAGGTACTGGGACATTGTGATCGAGACTGCTAAGGAAGCAGATGACCCCGAAGAGATACTCTTCCGAGTCACGGCATGGAATCGAGGACCGGACCCAGCTCCCCTTCATATCATCCCCCATGTCTGGTTTCGAAACACGTGGGCTTGGGGAAGGGAGACGGCAGATAAGAAGCCGGCCATCTCCTACTTTACTGAGAACATGGCTAAGTCGAGGCATCATAAATTAGGTGACCGATATATGCTATTATCACCCTCGCCAGGTGTTGGAACTAGCGGAGAGGATGTCGAGCCAGAACTCATCTTCACAGACAACGATACGAACTACGAGCTTCTGTACGGCGGGGAGAATAAAGTTCCATATGTCAAAGATGCGTTCCACCAGTATATTGTCGATGGGAAGAAGCAAGCTGTGAACCCGGCCAGGACTGGCACAAAATGTGCTGCGTGGTTCCAATTTAACGAGTCGGGAGGCGTTGGCCCTGGCGAATGTGCCGGTACGCTATCAATGAAGTTACAGCTCAGGTATATCCAGAGTGTCAGCTAACACGTATAATAGTTGTCCGTTTCCGTTTCACGAGGAAAAATGAGAGTTACCTAGACGAAGAAATATTCGACGATATCATCGAAAAGAGACGAGAAGAAGCAGATGAGTTCTACTATAGGATCAGCCCCCTACCGATGTCTGAGGATCTCCGTAACATCCAACGCCAGGCATTTTCGGGCATGATGTGGTGTAAACAATACTACCAGTTCATATGGGACCAGTGGGCTAACGGCGATCCCTCTCAACCACCACCTCCTCCCGAGAGGAAGGCTATCAGAAATTCGCAATGGAAACACTTACATATCGACGATGTCCTATCCATGCCGGATTCCTGGGAATATCCCTTCTTTGCGGCCTGGGATTCTGCGTTTCATTGCATCCCGCTTGCTATGATCGATCCAGAATTTGCCAAGAAGCAAATTGACCTGTTCACCAGAGAGTGGTACTGCCATCCAAACGGCCAGCTCCCTGCGTACGTGTTAATGCAAAGGAACAAAAAGAAATTGCGAAACCAGGAAATATGCTGACCTAGCTGCAGATACGAATGGAACTTTGGCGACGTCAACCCGCCAGTTCATGCTTGGGCGACTTTCCGTGTGTTCAAGATCGAGCGCAAGATGTACGGAAGACAAGATCTCGATTTTTTGGAAAGAGTATTCCAAAAATTACTGTTGAATTTCACCTGGTGGGTCAATCGAAAGGATATGGACGGGAAAAATGTCTTCGAAGGAGGCTTCCTTGGGCTAGACAACATCGGTCTCTTCAATCGTTCCGAGCCGCTTCCGACAGGAGGTGTGCTAGAACAAGCCGACAGCACGGGATGGATGGCATTTTACTGCTTGAGTATGCTCAACATCGCACTCGAACTTGCCAAGCACCGGAGGATTTATGAGGATATCGCCTCAAAGTTCTTTGAGCATTTTATATTCATTAGCGATGCCATGACATTCAAGTCGGGCGAAAAGGACGAAAAGTCGTTGTGGAACGACGAAGATGGTTTCTATTACGATGCCATTTCATGGGGTGGGCCTTGGATTCAACAACTACCTGTCCGATCACTCGTGGGGTTGATTCCGCTCTACGCAACACTGACCCTAGAGCCGGAGCTAATCAACAAGCTGCCTTCGTTCAAGAAACGGGTGGATTGGTTCATAGAGAACCGATGCGACTTGGCCGAAAGGAATATGGCAAGTATTCGGAAGAGAGGTAAGGGAAATCGTATCCTTCTTGCGATGGTGAGCAAAGACCGATTGGAAAAGATCCTGAAGCGTATGCTCGACGAGGATGAGTTCCTGAGCGAGCACGGTATCAGGTCGCTATCAAGATACCATAAAGAACATCCATACTCTATGGATGTCAACGGCCAAAAATTCACGGTGGGATATGTCCCCGGTGACTCTGATAGCGGGTTATTCGGTGGTAACAGTAACTGGAGAGGTCCTATTTGGTTGTGTGTCAATTTCCTCCTGGTGGAATCACTGCAGCGGTTCTTCCTCTTCTATGGACCCAGCTACCAGGTTGAGTGCCCTACAGGATCTGGGGAATATATGCACTTGGGACACGTTTCCGAGGAGATTCAACATCGCTTACAACATCTATTTGCCCGCGGAGACGACGGACGCCGAAGCATTAACGGCGGAAATGACATGCTGGACTTTGATCCGAACTGGAGAGATCATATGTGGTTCCACGAATTCTTCGACGGTGACACGGGTCGCGGGTTGGGAGCTACGCATCAATGCGGTTGGACAGGCCTGATAGCACGTATGATTCACGATACAGGGTAAGTTCCTCTGCACACATCTTTCGTTCGCTTATATATATATATATATATATATATACTAACACCGCAAAAAGAATTAGCTGCCGCCTTCCTCAGACGCCCCGCACGCCGACGGCTGGCATGTCGCACTACTTTGATGATATCCTACACCGACACGTGGGTATCGGCGTGAGCAAACCGCAGCGGGGCCACATGCGGCGGTCGTCCACAGCGCGATCCATCAGCGCGCGTAGCGACTTCGACGCATCGGTCAACGGTGAAGAATTCGATGTTCGTAGCGTGGTGCCGGATGACCCGGAACGAGAGGCCCTGCGTAAGGAGGCGGATGCCCACCTGCACCAGTATATCTCGGAGCAGCTTCAGCGGGTCAAAGACCATGATGACTTTGAGGGATTGGCTGACAGGGATGAGTATGAGACACATTTATAAATCTTAGAAGGATCTTAAAGGAAGGGAGAGAAGGCGGTATAGGAGAATTATTGCCTGTATGGAAGATTGGATGATGAGGGATGGGAAGATCTTGAAAAGAGAAGAGAGGGGAAAAGAGGGTATACGCATATACGTACAGATACAGATACAAGACGCATATGAATTCATCGTTATATCATCTGTCTAGTTAGTCGATTAGATCAAATGTGACTACACCTAGTATATGATACGATATCCTGATTCCTGCTGAATGTTATTAATGCTAGGTGTGCTTATTGGCAAGGGTGTTTCTACGCAGGGTTTTCTGAGCAGGTTGAGTTTGGTCGATGTGCTACTATGGCAAATTAATAGCTCAATGGTCTATACCTTGGATACGAAGGTACCTTGGATATTACTGATCGCTAATGAGGCTTAAACAGGCAAATGATATTGGGGGACGAATGCTTCCTCTATTCTACGAGCCTATACACAATGGCATCTCGACGGAGAAACCTGCCTTCTAGTCGCAATCGCCTCTCCAAAGCATCTGCCACGCTCACACCAAGACAAAGGGAAGATTATTTTACAAGGTGTCAGTTAGGAGCTTGTTCAGCTTGGCAATCTTGGCCGAGACTGAGAGGTCGATTGTCCTGTCTCCAATCTCCACGACGAGACCGCCGAGGATGTCGGGGTTAACCTGGTTGGTGACCTTTAGCTTTTTGCCCTGTCCAACGTAGGGGGACTTCGCGATGGCGTTTTCGATGCGGCTAAGAGTCTTGTTGTCCAATTGCTGCCACGGTCGTTAGCATATTCATTCCATATAATCTCCCCCTTCACCATATACTCCGGGCTGGAGATTCCCTACCTGGGCACTGGTAATAACCAGCTCGACTTCGCCTCGGGACGCGCTCATGATCTGACCGAACTTCTCGGAGACGCCCTGGAGTATTCCCAGACGGTTATTCTCCGCCAAGGTAGCGAGGAAATTCTTGACAGTTTCATTCGAGCTCGCGGCACCTATGTTTTTCTGCAACTCCGCGACGATGGCGCTCTTGTCGCTGTCCGTGAGCGTAGGGGTATTAAGGATCGTGGCAAGCTTGGTATCTTTGGCAAGAAGGTCACCAAGGGCGCTCAGAGCCTTCGCAGTCGGGTCAAGGGACGAAGTCTTGACAGCGGCAGTGTACTAAATGGCTCATCAGTCAATACGGCTTTATTCCAAAATCGACCAATGACTCCCTCCATATCACAACCTCCCTAATTGGGCCCTTATGTACGTCACGGAAGCAAATATCAGGTTTCGAAAGGGGGTTGGCGTACCAGAGCAGTAGCATAGGTACCGTCGAGACCGTAAACGGCAACGGGAGGCTTGACATCTTGGGTAGCAGCGGCGGCAGCGTAAGAGCGCACGGGAGCACGGGCGAGGGTCCGCTGGGGAGCCGCAGCTCGGACTGAACGGATTGCCTGTCGGGCGAACATGGCGGCGTGGATAAGGAAGGGGGGGGAGTATTAGTACGGAGTATAAAAGGATGGATTTTGTTCTCGATTCTTCAAAGCTCGGCTTCAAAGACGTTTGCAAGAAATCGATCCCGCAGTTTAAGCGGGCCAAACTGACCTAGAAAAGAAGTGGATCCTATAACATCTATGTGAATTGTGATTGAGGAGCCACGAAGCCACATTTGTGGCTTAACACTTACAATATACATACCTACATACATGTATGCTCGGGCAGTGTTTGCTTTCAACCGAATGCAGCCTAACCTCGGGCTACCCATGCCTACCTAGGTACTATGTACATACAATACGTGCCAAATAAAATTGAAATACTGGCATGTAGCTACCTAAGGTACCTACATGTACCTTGAAAAGAATTGTACTACATGTACCTAACCATCCATTTTTCCGTGTCCGTTCTAACTTGACGTACCTGCCCACCACGTGCCGTTAGGTACATTTTTATCCAGGTCCAGACGCCCCCAGCAGGGCTTCGATTTCCTTCAGATTGTCAGCCCGAAACGTTCCCAAAATCTACAATTTCTTCTTTACCGTCTACAACTCTACAAAGAAAAGAAAAAGGGGAAAAAAAAAAAAAACTTCTCAAGCCAGAAGAGAACATAATTTGGGCGCGTTGCTTCGCCCAATTCCAGTGTTCTTTTCTTTTTCCTGTCGCCCAACTTAGCAGGCATTTTGATTTGATTCATCTTCCTCTAGGGTATACTACCGTGACATTCACTGCCTTGCCTTGGGTCCTTCCGTTCATCTGCAACCCTGCATCGACAAAAAGTCGTTTTGTCTTGATCGGGTTGTTTGATACTTAGGGATCTTAAAGACTGAGACGCATATGCGTTTGGATACGATACGGTAGCCGTGTCGCTGTAGTCCATTCTATTTTCTTTTAATTCCGTACCAGTATCGCAAAGCCATCCTTCTTTTATTCTATGGTAAGGTTAGGATTACAGCCGTGATGACGAGGGAGAGGAAAAAAGTCCCGGCGCCGGCCCGTGGCGTACGGGCTCTAAACCGCCGTGCGAAGTTAGAGAGAGCGCAGAGGCAACAAGATGACGCGTGGCGGGCATTAAATCCGTTAAAGGAACCTCCTAGGATGAAGCATAAGACAACCTTCGAATTAGTCGAGAATACCGACAAGAAGAAGAAACTCGAATTCAAGGTAAAGAGAGGTCGCCACAAAAGGTTGACTGCTATGAGAAAAGCAATACTAACTAACAACAGATCACGATCGATAGACACCCACCTCCGGGCTTTGAATTTGTTCCTGTTGGATATCCACAGTTGACGCAAATGTGCAAAGAACTGTCGAGAGAACAAGATGCCATGATATTTATTGTTTCAGTATGCAGCTCTGTTCCTTTGTGCCTCGTTTTGCTGACGGCTGTTCAGGACTCCAAGAACCCGGATAACCTCGATCACCATGTAAACCGTGTTGGGTACCATTTCAGGCAGATAATTGTTGACCAAGCTCGCGCCAAACTAGCAGCTACCGGACAAGCCGTTCATATCCCCCCAGCCCATAAGCCCGGCGAACCTGAACCGATACCAAAGAGCCAGGCAGAAATTGATGCTCAAGCAGATGCAGTCCTGCGGGATCTTTTCCCGAGAATACCCAATACCGACCGACGCGAAATTATCCAGCACGCGTTTCAAAAAGTTTGTCCTTGTTTTTTTCTACACATATCGTTCTGGTAAAGGGGGATATACTGATATAATGTTCTGCGTACAACATAGGATGGAAAATTCCACGGCGAGTCTAAAGTTGGCATGGTTAAAGAACTAACCCTAGCACGTCGGGTTCAACTTGCGGCGATCGCCCACATCAGACATAATCACACACGCTATGATGAATTATTAAAGGAGACTAACTGGCACAACGCACGAAAAGCTGTAGAAAAGCCGTGCCTAGACGTCATCGTCAAGTGGCGAGGCGACGAAGAGACCGGTCGTGACCAGCTTGACGAGATACTTCGTGAGGTCATCGAAATCTCTGATACTGAGGAAGAGTCCGAGGATGACTCTCCCGTCGCGGAGTCCATACCACCCCGACGCGTTGTCACGATGCCCGTTAATACATCTGCGGCGTTAAACGCAGAGTTACAAGGTAAAGAAGCCGCCAACCCTAAGCGGCAAAACCGTCGTTCCACTCGCAGCCGCAGTCGCGGTCGTGATATATCTATTCCAAGTGTCCTTGGGCCATCCAAGCAGAGAGCGATAGCAAAGGCCGAAAAGAGAAGCGCTCGGAAGACGCAGCGTTTTAGGAGATATGCCGCCGCCGCCGAGGCTCTTGCAGGTTCGTCCGATCAGAGAGTCTATGCTGATGACTCGAATGTGGCTCCTTTTAGTGCTGTTACAACGGATCTTACTGGAAGCCCGGGCTCTGCCCACCATGTTGGCTCGAGTCGCGAGCCAACAGTGGCGGTACGTGGTACTCCCCGTATTGAACAGGTGCCGCGTCTTTCTGGAATGCGGTCAGATCGGCAGCATTTCAGAGATGGCCCTCTAAGAGAGGTGGTTACCATCACTCATGGTCTTCCTGAAGCCGATGAATACGCTTCACCTCAACTGATGCGCACTCCAGACAGCCACAGGCCCAAAGTTGGGCATGCAACAGCAAGTCATGGCCACCTACCGGTTCCAGTTTCGCCAGTAAGAAACGGATTGCAGGATATGTTATTACAATCTATCGAGCCTTCGTCTCCTGTTGTCCGCGGAGAGCCCCTTGAGCCCCCCCGCGTCCTATATCGAGAACCTCAGCGCTTTGCTGAAGACGCTCGCGTCATTTCCCAACCCTTTCATAACCACGCAGATTTCGTTTCACGTCCCGAATCTCCTAGAGTGGCGAGTCATGGTAATGTGTTGGTAACAAGACGCCTTCATGGCGCAGACTATTCCTCTGGAACACTTCATGCCTATCCTAATCCGTTTGCTCCGGCCAACCATCAGGTTCGAGGTGAGGACCTGCGACGTGTGCCATCTGAATATTATTCAGATCAGCCGTCATCGTCGTTTAGAGCTGCAGACCAACCTTCCCGGAATCAACCCTGGCCAGTTCCTAGTGAAGGGACGGTGCACTATGATAGTGATATTTCTCTTAGGACCAGAACAAATCCGATTTTCATTGATGACGAGGATAATATAATTCGCAGACCTCGTCAAGTAGTTGAGATGCAACGGTATCCTGATAGAGGTCACCCCGTCAACACGTTGGGACAAGAGGGTATTCGCGACGTTCCCCGTCGGGGAGAGGCGTACATCCGAGACGAGCCTCGGGTTGTATTAGCTGATATGCCGCCGACTCGACCGAGAAGCTCTTTTGATTACCGCCGGCCTGTGAGCCATCCTAATTCTGGATTACCCCTTTATCACGAACCCAACATGTATAGAGTAGCAGCACCTGAGTTACACCGCCATGTAGTCGATGCCGCCCCTGACCCTGAACCCCGGCATTACAGAGAGCGTAGCCAGCACTTGTATGAACCCAGAGAATGGCCCGGAAACGCGCCTCGAGAGGCTCGAGCTGCTATCCCTATTGGACTGGCTCGCTCTGAAGTGTAAGTCGGTCAAGGCCTATAAAGAAAACCATACGTACCATTCGTATTGGAGGCTTCATTAGGCTCTTGCAAGCGTGTAGCAGCATAAGCTAACCTAGACATATAGACAGTATCGCGACGATGATCGTCATTTCCAAGAATATTCGAGCATCACACCAATTCCACACCCGCAGGACCGACGGGAAAATCGACACTATAGATCGGACGAGGTAGTCGCACTTCCGTCGCAGCGGATGCAGTATCGGCATGACTATCCGCCTCAATTCGTAGGCCCTCCTAATCACGGTCTTTACATCGAAAGCCGCGGGTCACCGCATCGACATCTTATTCCCGAACAACGGGTAATCTGGGTGGATCGTTAATCTTCAGTGGCGCGCTGGCTCGAGACCGGCAGTTTCTTAATTTGGCGACAAATCTTCTCTTTATAGTTTCATTATCAGGGCCAACTGGTGAATGGATATGGAATGATGTGGAGTTACGCTGTTAGTATGGTTTCAACAGGACGGTAGCATTTGAGATACCCCGTGTGGCATTACTGTCATTTCTTTCAAGTATCATTGCATGGCAAGGCGTAACCGGCACTGGCATCACAGCATTGAAGCATACAAGCGACAATATGTTAGCCTCCCGGGCTGAGGAGTTTTACGGATCGCATAATTGGCTTTTGGCTAGACGAACTCATACACGTTGTCCGTCGCCACAAACCTCTGTTATAGGTATTACATGTACAACTACAAGAGTAGCATGAAACTTGGCCCCCTGGCAAACCAAACGAACCGCTTCATGTAAAATGCTTAATGTGATTGAGATAACATGTGGCGTACAACTATGTACGTGATTGAAGTACTAGTAGTTAGAGAATTTCCAAGGAAACACTTTTCGAGTGATGCGGAATATCCTACCCGGGGCAAGGTGGCCTAGGTGTTCGGATCTTCCGAAACCACACATCTACATCAACTCACCCGTGATGTGTCCTGAGCTACCGAAAACTAACAGTCATTTTAACAAAGCAAGCGAGATTCAAGCACGCCTCCGACCGAATTTACATGATTAGGTAGACTTGAAGTCTTTCTCAAGTTAAATTAGATCATATCCTCTTTGCTATCGCATATACATTCAATGCAGGTATCCCCCAGAGGCTACATCTACTCTTTGGTACTTATTCCCATCCCATCTCCTTCAGCGCCCTAAACTTGCTTGAATGGCTATCCGACACGCTCGGTTTGATCTTATTCAGCGCGGCCTCCCAATCCTCCGGCAAAAGGACATCTGGCCCGCCCTTAGTGTCCGCTCGCTCGACAGCTGCTTGGCCCGCGGCAACATGCAGGTTATCGAGGTCGGCACCGCTGAAGCCCTCGCAGCGGGGATCGCGAGCGACGGCCTCGAGGACGGGATAGTCAGCATAAGAAGGTAGAAGACGTTTTATTCTAGTGCGCAGGATATCGACGCGGCCATCGGCGTCGGGTAAGTCGACGAAGATGTTGGTACCGAGACGGCCAGGACGTAGGATGGCCGGATCGATCATATCGGGACGGTTTGTTGCGCCGACCACATACACGCCTAACCGACTTCCGATGCCGTCGAGCTCCGTGAGCAGCTGGTTGACGACACGAGCGCTGGCGTCGGGCCCATTGCCGTCGCGGCGGGGTACTAGGGCGTCCAGTTCATCGAAAAATAAAATGCAGGGGGCCGAGGCGCGAGCTCGGCTGAAGACTTGGCGAACGGAGCGTTCGGATTCACCGACGTATTTATTAAGTAACTCAGGGCCCTTGACTGAGATGAAGTTGACTTTGGACTCATTGGCAACGGCTTTGGCTAGGAGGGTTTTACCACAACCCGGAGGGCCCCAGAGAAGCACGCCAGAAGGGGCCTCAAGACCCTTGCTGGTGAATCGTTCGGGATCTTGGATGGGCTTTACTATCGACAGCATGAGTTGCTTCCGCACGTCGTGGAGCGCGCCTATGTGCGCCCAAGTAGTATCCGGAATTGTTGTGAAACCTTCTCTTTTCGACGACGGCTGAACCTTCGCAATCGCGCTTAACATGTGATCCATTGTCAATATAAGTGAGTCGCTTGACACGGCCTCGTCCGGGGCTCCCATGATTGCAAGATGTAACCGAAGTCCCGGAGACATCTGGTAATCGGGATCAAGATCCATTTCTGCGGGACCGGTCTGTGCCAGTTGGGTCATAGTTGCTCTAACCATTTCATTCTTGGCGATGGAGACAACATCCTTCAGATCAGCGCCAACAAACCCTGGCGTCCTCTTTGCCAATAGTTTATAGTCCAAGTCGGGGGAGACCCGGCCGTGCTGAAGCATTTTCCGTAGGATAGCCTCTCGGGCACCCTCGTTTGGTATCCCAAGGCTTATTTCCCGATTGAAACGTCCCGCTCTTCGAAGGGCGGGATCGATACTATCCGGTCGATTCGTCGCAGCTAGCGTAACAACAATCTTACCCCCCAGCCTTTGAGGTGACAAGTCATCCATACAAGTTAACATTTGGGCTACTATTCGCTTTTCCATCTCTCTCTGAGCATTCTCCCGCTTTCCCATGATGGCATCAATCTCATCGATAAAGATTAAACAGGGCGCAAGCGACTTAGCCTCGTCATACAACTCTCTGATCTTCCTCTCGGACTCTCCTGACATACCAGCTACGAGGGACGGTGCAGAGACGGGTATGTATGCGATGCCGAGTGAAGCAGCATAAGCATTTGCGAGCATAGTTTTCCCGCAACCTGGAGGACCATGTAATAAAACACCGCGAGTAGCTTCTAGGTCGTTATCCAAACATATTTCTGGGAACCGCACGGGGAAAGTGACCGATTCGGCAAGGACTTTAATGGCTTCATCCATGCCGCCGAGATCTTGCAAAGAAACCCCGCTAGGCGGGCTGCGATCTTCTTTGGGCTTCTCAGTTTTCCTCTTTTTTGGCCGAGACTCTCCGTTAGGCTGTCTGTCACTCATGATGACAACGGGTGGTAAATCAGTTCCAGAAACGTTACCGCTTGGGGTAGTTGCTTCAGATGGTACTGTGGGTTGGGCCCTGGGTATGTTCCAAGATTTGGTGATGTGTTTATTCATTACGAAATAGTCGCGTTCCTATACGTGTTAGTGTTAGTATAAAGACCGGATGACTACCACTGCTAGATATAGATTCGGAATTAAAATTAACGGAATAACAATAGAATTACCTTGGTTTGGGGGGATTCAGTGGGAACCTCTTCCAGAGCTTCTTCCTCATCTTCCTCCTTTCGCTCTTCCTTCCGGAGGCGAAGAACACGCTCGATGGAGTCTTCTAGTGGACGTTTCTTTTGACGCGCGAGACTAGAATTTGATCTTTTTATGGAGTCGTAAACTCCCGAGACGGTGAACCTGAGCGGTTTTGACGGGTTGTTCCGCTCGTGATCATCTTCAAGTTTTCTGATAATCTGATAAACATCGCGGTCTAAGCCGTGGAGTGTCCTGGCCATCATACGCTGAAAACGGCAGAATTGTAGTGGTGAATTCTATGAGAGAGTAATACAGTCATGTGTGAGACTTCCCTTCTTTTAAATCCAATATAATTACTTATACCAGTCTAATGCCGGGTGTCGTTACCGTATAAAATTCAAACAATTCCAAATGTCTGAATTTCTGAAAAGTTCAACACATGAAAAATAAAGTGGGTCATTTGTTTTTATGGCCTGGACAGATATGCACTTAAGCATGTTTTCTTTTTTCTTATGTTGCTTTACTTATAAGGGTATATATATATGGAAGGACCACTCGAGTTGGGCACAGTTTGGGGGCTACGGAGTGAATCGATACCTACCTGCTGCGGGAACAGCTGCAGGTACAATGTTTAGGATTAATAGAGTTCCCATTCATTTCGCAAATGCGGCTCCTGATCAGGAACCAACAACTAGCAACCCTTATACCTTTTTCCAATATTGAATACGATTTACACTGAATACTTGGTATGATTATGATATATCAAAAAAGGAAAAGGGGGTTAACTATATGAAATAAAGTATCGAGAAAGCATAAGCATATTATAAATATATATATATGGGGTACTGTATATAAAAAGTTTACATTGTAACTTCGAGTCGAAGCCTAAGTTAATAGTCTCTCAAGAGACCTATAAAAAAAAAAGCAATGTAGAATCTATCAAATGTCCAAGCTTACATGGACGTGCGTCATCAAGCACTGATAAAGATAATGCAGGCAGGAGAACCCCCCCTTTGCAATCGATAAGCCGATCCCTTAGACATGGAACACCCACCCTGGGCTGCCGAACTTAGCTCGTAACAACATCGACACCCTTCTCTCTCGCCATCCAACTAAACACGCACATATGCTCAACAAACTCGATTCATCGATTATTCAAAGAACCAGGCTGCCCTGAGGAGGAGGCATCTGCCTGACCATCGTCCATCCATCAATATTCGATAGTACTAGACAATGCGCGCGTCGGATCTCGTAGCAGATTCTAGGGCACGGCGAACATGGGTAACAATTCGAGCAGAGTGACCGCGCAGGATAAGTGAGCCTTTTCCCTTTCTCTTACCTCCTATATATTTATATGTATATAAATTTATTTCAACTAGCATCTCTCACTCTATTGCTGATGAATATACTAACCCCCGAACTTTCGCAGGGCGATCCTCGACCTCAAATTACAGCGCGATAAGCTACACCAATACCAGCGTCGCATCACGGTGCTCACCGATAAGGAAACGGCCGTGGCACGGCAGATGCTAGCAGCTGGCGATAAGAAGCGCGCCTTGCTAGCTTTGCGCCGCAAGAAGTACCAAGAATCGCTGCTCGAGAAGACGGACGCGCAACTTGCGCAGCTGGAACAGCTGACCCGCAGCGTCGAGTTCGCCCTCATCCAAAAAGACGTTGTGTTCGGCTTGGAGCAGGGTACTAAAGTTCTCCGCGATATCCACGCTGAGATGGGTGGTCTCGAGCACGTTGAGAAGCTTATGGGTGATACGGCGGATGCGATTGCTTACCAGAAGGTATGTATCTTAGTTGTGACACTCTCTCTATACCGCTACATTACATTCATATATGTTGACGACTCTTTCTACTTTCCAGGAAGTGAGCGAGATGCTAGGTGGCAGAATCACAAACCAAGATGAGGATGAAGTCGAAGACGAGCTAGCCGCCCTCGAGCAGGAAGTCAACGGTCCTGCGAAACTACCCAACGTACCAGATACCAAGATCCCTCCGTCGGCGGCTAAGGACCCACAACGCACAACGCCGCAGGAGCAAGAGCCGGAACAAGAACCGGAAAGGAGAGCTATGCTTGCTGCGTAGCATTGGCCCGAATCAGTCGAAGTATTAGGGGACCCTAAATAACTGCGATAGTGGGGAACAAGGGGAGCGACAGTATAATGAATTATTGGTGGAAATTAAAATATGTATCTTTGGGTTGGATATCTACGTGAAACGCTGGTTATTTTTGAGTAGGCACTGGTCGTTCGACCCCTCTTGTTGGCCAACAGAGCCTTCTCTTAGAGTTGGGGGGGGAAGATGTAGATGAGTTAAGGTCTGGTAGCATTATGAACACAGGCAGCTGAAGTAGGGGGTTATAAGATGCATAATACATGAATATAGATAATATGGTTTCCCTAATACGTTGTACTTAATTCATTCCTCTTTCCGGCAACGCGAGCGAGAACGAGATTTATTCGAATGACCTTGTTATAAGGAATTATCTATGTGCCTTTCCTTTCCTCGACCAAAAGCTTCGAGAATGAATTACATATCGCGTCTCCGAATACTACCAGGTACCTACCTACCTAAGGTATGATACAATGGGTACACGTAAGTTAGGTACCTGTAAAAGGTACGATAGGTACACTGGGTCCCTGAATATCCCAACTCCGGTAAGAAACTACATGTACCTCATTACCTACAGGACCCAATAAAGGTTATTGGAAAAGGCACGGCCGTTCTAATTTGGCCCTAGGTACCTAGGTACATACCTAGGTCTCCCCACTATATATCGTAGCGGGCCTACTGGCCTATTAGATCACCAAGATGCTGACAATAATTCAAATCAACCTCATTGGCCAATGGCCCCAAACCCACTCAACTACGCACAATTCCTGTAAATCCAACGTGCAACTACGTCATGAAGAATTATCACAGCTCTGCGCAAACCCGTGGCAAGAGTGACATTTCCGCACCGAAAATCTGGAACGAGGCAACACCGTAAGTCAAAGAGGAGAGCAAATGTTGTTTACGTCTATGTTCAATTGCTGGCGACAGATTATATTTTCCGATCCAAGCCTTCCTGCAGAAGCCTGAACTCCTAGCACTCCGACCGGGTGTATAATGCTGGGAAGGGGGAAGAGGAGATGGATATATGTGATTCCGCACCAACGTGGGTGCCGCAACGCAACGGTCTAGTAGTCTATAAGTACACAACTGGCCGATCCCCCGTCTATGCTATGATGGTATTGGTACACGTCTTTCTCGTAACTTCGTTTATGCCGTAGACTCCTTGAGGAAACTATGAAGAGAATTAGTATGCGAAGCCTTGGGGCTCTTTTGACTTGGCAAAAACTCACGTAATGAGGTCGTTTCGGTCCTTCTCCTTCTTCAGACCACCGAAAGCCATCTTGGTACCAGGAATGTACTTCTTGGGGTTTTCAAGGTATTCGAACTAAACAAGATGTCAGTAAGGTCCCTTGACTAATAATGCCTTCCCAAAGATATACATACCAGAGAGTTCTCGTCCCAGGTGACACCCTTCTGTTTGTTGGCGTCTGTGTAGGAGAAGCCCTCAACCTGACCGGACTTTCGGCCGAAAAGACCGTGTAGCGCAGGGCCGACCTTGTTGCCCTCGCCCTCCTTTAGGGTGTGGCACTGGGCACATCGGGTCTTGAAGAGGTTGGCACCCTTCTTGGAGTCACCTGAGTGAAATTGTCATGTTAGTAGAAGCGCTTGACCATAGTGTGCGTGTACGCTGCCTGTCCCCAATCATAATAACAAGCATGACAACAAGCCCTTCGGTGAATGGTGAATGAGTCGTGTCGCAACAGAACCCAAAGGCCACCCGCGCCTTCGAGACCTTGTGCGACAGCGTAATAAGAGCGCTAAGGGCCACCAGGTAAAATAGCGCACGCAGCTGCGACATCCCAAATACCAAGTCCCAAAACACAGTAAGCACGCAGGCGAGTAGCTGATACGATAGAGTTGGGAGTATTGTACCCCATAGACCCTAATCGCAGTCATCCTGGGACTGGTGGTTGCTCAATGGCTCGAAAGGCGGTGACGTGTGGGCGGTCATGGCGAGAAAATTCAAGCAGGACACACAAGACGCGAGGGAGTGAGTGAGTGGTATACATACCGGCAGAGAAACCCATTTTGTCGTTCGGAAGTAGGGATGTGTGAAGGAATAATATTATTTATTAGGCGTGAGAGTACGCAGGTCAAACCGTTCCCGTCTGTAGAAAGAAAAGGTGGTCGTCTAAGATATGAAGTTTTATGTGACGGGAAAAAGGGAAAGGGAGAAAAAAAATCGGCGCAAGCTGGGAATTTTTAAAGCGATGAGCTCAGCGGGCATTGGCGGGCATGGCATTCGGCAAGGTAGTACGGAAAGTTGAGCCACGAGTGTGGCGCGTGCACCTTTCTTCTGACCAATAGGGTTTTAGCTGAAGTAATACGCTTCCGGGGAAAGCCGATTTTACAACCCTTTTAGGCTTCTTTTTTTCTTCTGGGGCTTGATTCAGGAGCTAAACGAAAATGGGGCGATAGACCGACCAGTGACGAGGACGAATCTCGGAATCACAGACCACGGTGGAAAACTTGGGAAATTTTTCGACGGGACCCAAGTGATGTGTAATTCCTACGTTGGACCTTCGGCAAGATAGGTATGATTCGCATAACTTATAGAATTATATAATTAAATAGGTACCTTAGGTACATAGTTACAGTTTAAGCCATGCGACTACACTATATGTGCATTTAGTTAGTTGATTAGTTATACCTCATGTTACCTACGCAAAAGAAAAAAAAAAAAAAAAAAAAAGAATCAAAGTACCATGTACCCGCTATCGTGCAGAATAATTGCCCCATTTAATAAGACTTGCAGAAATACAGACTGCCAGCTCAAGCCCACTATAAGCTTATAACATTGCCTATCATTTGTATCAACGTGGTAACTACCATATAGTCCCATAGTTATATTATATTTCTATCTCGTTTACCACGCCATAATATAGTGCAGGATGAGTTGTCAAAACATGCAAGAACCAGAATGCCGATATACTCATCTCTTTTGTTATACCTATTAACTATGGAAGTTACCCAACTAGTTGATGATATATATAGTTATACCTATATATAACTTATATATAACTACAACTAACTAGTCGCAGTTATACATATAATTATACTCCCATCATATAATCCCGTTGAACCCATCCGAGTCGATATAAATTCGGATGATAGATGACAGGATGTAAATGTTCAACAATACATGTATGTGTATACATGTATATACATACCTATATAGCAAAATCAAATAATAAGATAAAACAACAAATAGTAGGTTCTTATAGAGTAAATTGAAAGGGTAAGATACCTAATAGAGTTTGTCTAACTTAGAAACTCCGTGCCATCCAATCTAATACAGAAGATATAAGGACGTTTCCCCTCCGTCTTATTCTAATCGAAAGCCTGGATATCTATATCGTAGTAGATGTGCGCGTGTGTCGAGGAAACAAGGATTAATACGCCATGACGTGTAAGGCCCTTGAAGTGGACATCAGTATGACTGCACACTTGCTTCTCAGACGTGTTGACGTTGATAATTGTAGCTGAGATTTGGTACTTCGTCAGAGTTGTGCTAGTTACATGTAGCGGGATATCTTATTTATACAAGATCTACATGAGAAGACAAGCACAGGCTTCCGCATAACTGGTCATTATACTAAATGAAGCCCGATATGGGACTTTCCAAAACATAATGAGGTCGGGAAAATGAAACTAGCTGAATAGTGCGGTGATCGCTAGGTATGGCTATCTACCTCTTAACTAACCAGCGGTTGCCCTCAGGAATAAATATCAAGGTAACCATAAGCTAGACAGACTTAAGGCTGGGTTAATTTGGAATACTCTTGTTCCGTGGCAATGATAGATTACCAATCTCTTTCATTCCATCTTACAGGACAATGACTTGGAGTTCCTGTACCTCACGGCTGTGAATAAGTGGCTGTTGTACAATCTTAAGGACACGTTGATGGGAAAGAGCCCTGGCTAGGTGAGCTATGGATTTCTACTGTATTGATTGTGCATTGTTCTTACATAGTATACTAGATGCTAAATGGCTTCTTATGTTAAGCTGGGTGCCGATAAGCTTTCCCGCTTGATCACGGATGGCTCACGTTGATAGCCTTGGATTCACATTCCCGACGAACTCACGGACCTCCAAGCCGTATCTTCCTCGAAATATTGCCCCTTACTGGAGATGTTCCTTGCTGAGGGCATTAGAAAGGTATTCGTATCCTCGCGCCTTCTAGTGTAGGAACTTTCTTTTACCATCCCATCTCCCTCCGCCTAGCCTCAAGCTTCTACGTTGCTTCCCAAACCTCACCGCGGCACAGCTTTCTCGATCCAAAACCCGGGTTCAGGTTTCCGTTCTTCGCGCATCTCCTTAGGCGTAAGCGCGCGATCGACCTCAGATACTTTGACCAGTTCTTTGACCTTGAGGATCATACCCGCCGCCTGCGCAGACACCGGGTGGAACACAGTCTGCGAGCGTTTACGCAAACCAAGCGCCGCTAGCACACCGCGCGTGCGTTGCGGTAGACCAATGGCGGAGCGGTGGAGTGTTATGCGAAAGTAGGACATCTTCCTTCCCCTCCCCTTGTTGCTCGCGTGAGTGGACGGAGTCGAGAGACCTGGCAAATCGAATCGTAGGATCGTAGATATGAGCGAGGATAGTTGTCTTCTAAGTAGTACCGCTGCTATTTGGTCTCCAAGGACTGGTAGAGATATATCTTTCTAACTCGTTCCACCTTGGCGCAGCTATCAGTCATTAACTTGGAAATTTTTTAAGGAAGCTTCGGAGAACCGACGAGCAGAGAAAGGGATTGAAGGCTTTTGGAACTACGGATAGATTCAACATACCTCTTTAGCACAGATAAACACCCTAGTGCTTCGTGAAAACAAAAACCAGCCTTTTAGGTCTACGGATCGGATCTCAAAATCGATAGTTACGGTTGGCTTTGCGACGCCCGTGCTCAACTTTGAGATGCGTCGACTTTTAAGTGGACTACCGAAGTTTTGCCTTATACCTACTAATGTAGGTACATAGTACCTGTAGTTTGTACCTGAGTACGTACTGCCTAGGTACCTTATGTAGGTACCACCTACCTACATCATGTATGTAGATGTCTTACATAAGCGCGGGAAGCGTAATAATAATGTCAAGGGAAGCCAAGCCGTAAACCCTCATTCAATATCACAGTCATTCCATCAATGCAAGTAGAAACCCATAGAGGAGAGTTTTACGATTTGGTATTATGCGCCAGAAATGCTCTGGCCATGCTTCTGCTGAAATAAATACTAAGTCTCCCCCCTGAAGATCAGCCTTGGGCTGAGCTACGAGGTGGCTGTCTTTGCCCCCTTGTTCAACTATCTAGTAAAACTCATCCCATTTACCAGTAGAAAATGCGCATAGTAATGCGGTACCTCTAAATACGCCACAGAATACAACAGTCGTCTATCTATTTCACCGATACTTCAACCCTACCTTCACCAACCGGTCCCGTCTTGGACAGGGTGGGAAGGAGGTATGTAATATCATCCCAAGGATGTCTGTATAGACTGGTACGCAGTCTCTTCTGGTCAAGGTAATGGGCGATCAGACCAATGCTGCGGCCTAAGACGAACAGACCGTTCAAGACGCCCATCTTCATGTAATCCTCGGCCTCCTCGGCACTGAAAGCACCACAGCTCCTCATCAAGTCGACGAAGCAGACGGCAACACAGCCATCGACGTTGAGGATAAGGTTGTCCTTCTTCGAGGTAGTTACAGTCTCAACGGCTAGTGCGTAATCTAACAGCTTGTGGCTAGGGAACTTGGCTAGGACATATTCCTTAACCAACTCAACGCGGAGATCAGGGTTGTTCCGCGACTTGATACGGTGACCAATACCCGGAATAAGCTTGTTCTGCTTGCGCATAGAGTCAACAAATTCACGGGGGCTGAGGCCGTTGTCGGCAGCCTTGGTGAACTCCTCTGCAGCACCGTCAAGAGCACCACCGAAACGAGAACCAATGGTGAGAAGACCGGAAACCAAAGAGCTGATCAGGTCTTTGCCAGCACGGGTAGTGATGATCGTGTTCATGGCACCAGATACCGCAGGACCGTGATCGGCAGTAAGCATGAGAACCATCTCTAGAAACTTGGAGGCGTAATCAGGAAGACGACGACGAAACCAAAGGAGAGACATGACGCCGCCAATGCCAATATCCTCCTTGAAAACATCAGAGATTGGCATACCAGCATAGAGAAGTTCCTGTCCTCGGTCATCAGAAATGGTGGAGATGAAGGCAGCAGGCTTCCGGATGAGACCAAGTTCCTGAGCCCAAGAGTAGTCGATGGGAATCTTAGGTACAACTGGTTCAGGTTGGGGGATAATGGTCTTGTCTTCGACAAGCTTCTTGTAGACAGAAGCAAGGACCTGAGGGAGATCTTCGAATGTGTCAGGAACGTAGAATCCCGCCTCCTTCATCTGCTTGTTCTTCATGGCCGCAGTCTCAAGCTGCGAGTTGGCAAATGAACCAGCGTGGCCAAATTGAACCTCGGTCTTGAACATGCTCGCGCAAGTACCAATAGCCCAGGCAACAATTGGCTTAGTGATGATACCCTGCTTCACCGCGTCGATGACCTTATATTCCTCGACGCCACCAACTTCGCCGAGTAGCAGAAGTATCTTACACTCGGGATCTTGCTGGTATCTCAGCATGTGGTCGATAAACGTGGTTCCTGGGTATCTATCACCACCAATAGCAATACCCTCGTAGACACCATCGGTGTTTTGTGAAATGATGTTGTTTAGCTCATTCGACATACCACCAGACTTGGAGACATAGCCGACGGAACCCTTGCGGTAAAGCTTGGAAGCAACGATATTGTCCATCATGCCACCAGTATTGCCAATCTTGAAGCTACCAGGCTTAATACCACCAACAGTAGCAGGGCCAATGATAGTCACACCCTTTTGTCGCGCAACGTAGGCAATTTCTCGCGCTCGCTATTGTACCAATTAGGAAAATGACAATTTATCAAATTCACCCGCACTATTTATTCACTTACTCGTTCAGGCACACCTTCAGCAATAATGGCGATGGTCTTGATTTGAGGGTATTGCATCAGCTCCATTGTTGAGCTAAAGACACTTCGTGAGGAGGCGAAGTTGACTACGACGTCAACATCAGGGTGCTTAGCCATAGCCTTAGCCGTCTCCTGGTAAACCGGGAGGAGGGTCTCGCTGGTTCCCCAGTACATCTTGCTGACAAACTGGCCACCGAAGGTGTAGATGATGCCAGCAACTGAGGGCGTAGGTCGCTTGCAGATGAAGTCAAAATCTAGCATGCCCTGGACAGCTCGGTTCTGGAGACCGTAGACAAAGCATCGTGTCTTGTTGTTGAATAAGGCGTGTGGGGGAAGGGGACTGAGAGGTCGGCTAGGAGCAGTGAAGCGAGTGATGTTATCATTCGCAGACAAACCGCCACTTGCGGTGCCGTTGACACCATTGGCAGCAACTGAAGACATCGTCGTCGTAGGAAATCCGCAAACTTTCTCTAGAGATGGTGAATTAAGTTAGCTAGGGATGTTTCATAACTTGGGTTGAATACGAGTCATAGAGTGTATGTAGTAAGGCTTGCTAACACTAGGGAAAGCTGCTTGGGCTGTTCAGTAGTAAAGCAAAGCTTTGGGATTCTCGGTGATTTTCAGGACGGCCGATTCAGCCCGTGTCTGCACTTGAAGGATTTAGCAGGACTGTCAGCACCAACGCTGAACAGAACCAACTAAACCCGAACGGTGAAATGGCAGGTCAAGGCAGTTGACGGAACATATACAACGCAAAGAAGACAATTGCAATTTGAAAAGGGAGCCGTTGCAAAGCTCACGTACCTTCAAAGATTGGAAGTCACCGTCTCGTCGAACCGGAGGCTGCCCAAGTATTAGACGAAATCGCAATCACCAAGCTAATGGAGAAAGATGCTATCCCGGGAAAAGGGGGATATTTGGAATGAGATGAGGATTGGAAGGAAGAGGGAGAAATGAACTGTAGACGGTGATGGGAATTATTTTTCTCAAGACGAGGTGATTTGATGCTACCACGGCGAAAGGCTCAACAGCGGGGAAAAACGGGGTTGGGATATGCCGGGTTACAACCAGGACAGGTCCTGGATAAGGATACAAGGTAAATACGTACCGTTTAGCGTTGAACCGTTGAACAATTAAAAAGACAATAGAAAATAAGGAAAGGAAGGTAATGCAACCGCGGTTTCCTTCCGTTTCTATGCAATAATCTGGGTTGTTGCTGTCGCGACGTAGAAAGAGCCCACAGAATGTCCGGTAAAAAAAAATGGTCTCGTTCGGATTAGTTGGGGTAAATTTTTATGTGCGTTGTTGAATTGGACTCCTTTTTTTCGCCAGTGTCAAGGGCCTGCACGCTACTATGTCGGTGATGCCTTGTTGGTCCAATTGTGGTGCATTTTCGACTTCCGATAGAATGAGCGACCCTGTTGATCCTGCGCAATCCTGCTTATGTTGGCGACCGGAGGGTTGCTGGTTGGGTATATCTGATGAGACCACCCCACCTAAGCTTCAGTAGTGAGGTACCATTGAACGGGTACGTAGCTGGCGTGCCAATCCCCGCCCTTTGAGGTCTCCATCTTTTTTGTACCAGTACCAAGATCCTAACAACAACTTGATGGTCTTTCACCAGATTACCTCTCTCGTCTTATTCATCTTACCACCTTTAGAAGGACCCCAAAAAATGTCTCCGTCCGGATCAGCAGAATACGCACCAAGAATACTTGGGATAAATGTGAACTGAGAAATAGTCATAAATGACTATTAGATAGAATAATGAAACAAAATCAAACCTAGAAAGACGTAATGGGGGAGGTTCTCAAAAAGGTGAACAACAAGCCCCCTTTCACTTGAAAGGGTTGTACCATATTGCACCTATCTGTGCGGCCCACCGCATCCCGGAATGGTGGTAGGTAATACTATAATTTACTCATTGCCATAATTTTACCGGATAGTCCCCAATATCCAACTCCGGGACAAGTCCGTTACGGATGTTCCGTTGTGGAACGTCCCATGGCCGATAAGACAGACAAGCAATGTAATATTCCCCCGACATTGTAAATTACTCACATAATCTCTCTCTCAGCTGAGGCTGATGACAGCTTTGTCATCAACAGTGAATGGATCCAGGAGGTGAAGGATTAGACACTTCCAATGCTTACCGATCCTCGATCCCTCCCAACCTCGAAACCCGAGTGATAAGCCCCGATCTGCCAATGGCAAGACAAAACGGGGTCAGATCTCAGATGGGGATGATCTGTAATAGGAAAGATCCTGACGGAAGTAATGATGCCGGCAATACACAGACAGCTGATGGCTTGCCGTCTCTTAATAGAAGTGGTTCACTACCTAAAGAAAAGACAATATTAGCTTTAATGTGTATCCAAATCGAGAATAACATGGGTATGAAAAGTTGTGATGGGTTTGCAATATCTCGCTGATATGGCCATGTAAGAGATAAGACTAGGGGGGGGGGCCTCGAATTGTTGGTGTTGGGGTACCGGTACCAAAAGCCTTCCGATTGCTGACGAGGCTGCCGGGATCGCCCCAATAGTTTTGGCGTGATGCTCTCTGTCCCCGTAGGCTACATGGTCTAGCGCCCCTCCAAAACTCAATTCAGGTACCCACTCTAACCCACCAAGTAGCAGGATCCACTGAGTTTAGTTGGGCACAGACCAGCCAGCAGTGCCTTGTACCGGAAAGTGGAATGAGGTCTTCCAAGGGTTCTGGGCAAAGAAAAAAAGGGACGGGACTGGACCTGCGTTGGCGGGGAGCTTTGCACCGCACCGTATCGTACCGCACCTTCATTAGTCTTTTCGAGAGAACCAATATTCAAATCTTCCAATTTCTTGTTGTTGTTGTTTTCAGTAATCAAAACTTCACCCCAACCTTCACCATATTCCTCTTGGTCGTATTGTAGTCTCCAACCACTAGATTGAGAGATATTCAGTTGCGACAAGGTAAGAAGAAGAAAAAAAAATTTAAAAAAAATAAAAAAAGAAGAAGGCCTTGCCAATCCCCTCATTCTGCGGGCCTATCTATCTGCACCAAATCCTGTGTGCACCTTTATTCTCCAACTTCGGACTCTACTACAAGTCCAAATACCCAATCTCTTCCTTTTCCACACTTGTGATTTTCACTTCAAATCAGAGAAAGTGTAGTTTGCTGATTTCCCCGTCTAGAAACGACTTCGATAATTAAAAACAAGAGTGTAACTGAGCACATACCTCTTACATATAATTCGCTTCTCTCGCCCATCATGTCTGCAAAGGCAATCTATGAGGCCGACGGCAAGGCCATTCTCAACTACCACCTCACCCGTGCTCCCGTCATCAAGCCGAGTCCTCTTCCTAAGCCTACGACGCACAACCCGCCGCCGAAGCTAGCTTCGCTCTACTTCCCCGAGGACGCCGAAGTCAATGCAGTGCTCAACCAGGCTGAGATCACGTACCCGTGGTTGCTTCACACCGGCGCCAAGTTCGTCGCAAAGCCTGACCAGCTGATCAAGAGGCGAGGCAAGAGTGGTCTTCTGGCCCTTAATAAGACCTGGCCTGAGGCAAAGGAGTGGATTGCCCAGCGCGCCGGTAAGGTACAGAAGGTTGAACACACCGAGGGTGTTCTTCGCCAGTTCCTTGTTGAGCCCTTCGTGCCTCACCCAGATGGCACTGAGTACTACATCAACATAAACTCAGTCCGAGATGTAAGTGCAGTTGTCCCCCATTTAAACGTTCTGCGCTGTTTTTGTCGAGCTTTATTTTATGCCCGATGCTTTTCATCGGGCGAATCATTTCAATCAATGGTGGTCAGCCAGTGTGTGGTTGCAAAAATACTTGGAAGCTCCAATATAAGGACGTGGAGTTAAACAAGTGAAATGAGGAGAAATGCGAACAGTATCCAGGAAGTCCCGGAGAGGTTGCGTTCTTATCACTTACGGAATTATGTGCACCAAATGGATGCTGCCATGCTCTTATTTGATTGGGAATCAAGGAGTGAACCGGTGTGTACGGGCGAACGGAAGGCTAAACCATATGCGACTTTCTGTTGCATCCACTTTCCCCCTTCGTCCACTCACCACAGCCATACCAATACCAACACATACCAGCCTTGTCCACACCTGTCATCTCCCTAAAGCAGATACCGTCATCATCCAATCAGCTTTAAAAAATTACTGACTTATTTATTAATAGGGAGATTGGATTCTCTTCACCCACGAAGGTGGTGTCGATGTTGGTGATGTGGATGCCAAAGCCGAGAAGCTGCTCATTCCTGTCGACCTTTCACAATATCCTTCTAACGAGGAGATCGCCAACACGCTGTTGAAGAAGGTACCCCAGGGTGTTCACAATGTCTTGGTCGACTTCATAACCCGCTTATATGCGGTGTATGTTGACTGCCAGTTCACCTACCTTGAAATAAACCCCCTAGTTGTCATCCCTAACTCAGACGGCACGTCAGCTGAAGTCCATTTCCTCGATCTCGCTGCCAAGTTAGATCAAACCGCCGACTTTGAGTGTGGCGTGAAATGGGCCATCGCGCGGTCGCCTGCTAACTTGGGCATTACTGCTATCTCTAGCGCCGGTGACAAGATCAACGTTGATGCTGGTCCCCCTATAGAGTTCCCTGCGCCTTTCGGCCGTGAACTTTCCAAGGAGGAAGCCTACATTGCTGAACTAGATGCCAAAACTGGCGCCTCCCTGAAGCTCACAGTCTTAAACCCCAACGGCCGCATCTGGACTTTGGTCGCTGGTGGTGGTGCTTCCGTTGTCTACGCTGATGCTATCGCGTCTGCTGGCTTTGCCGACGATCTCGCCAACTACGGTGAATACTCCGGCGCCCCCACTGAATCTCAGACCTACTATTACGCTCGCACCGTCCTCGATTTGATGCTTCGTGCTCCCATGGACCCTAAGGGCAAGGTTCTATTCATTGGTGGTGGTATTGCAAACTTCACAAATGTGGCATCTACTTTCAAGGGTGTTATCCGGGCTCTCCGTGAATATTCCAAGCAATTGAACGAGCACAACGTACAAATTTGGGTCCGTCGTGCTGGTCCTAATTACCAGGAAGGCCTCAAGAACATGAAGGCTGCGACGCAGGAACTTGGCCTAAACGCCAAGATCTTCGGCCCTGAGGTTCACGTGTCCGGTATCGTACCCCTTGCTCTCATACCCGGACGATGGGAAGAAAGCAAGCTTCAAGAGTTCCAAGGTTAAACGTCTAGGAATGTATTAATCGCAATTTCCAGATCTAAGGCGTCAAGCACGTACAGACATGAGTTGGTGGGATGATTTTATATGTGACTATCTAGTCACAGAGTTGTACGCTTGAGGGTAGAGAATTGGATCTGGTTAGCATAGACCTGATCATGAAGCGTGAAGCTCTAGCAAACGCTGGTTTTACTAGTTTATAGAAGCCTATTCACGAGTCGGGTGCAATAGACTGGCGTAATTCTCCATGCCTTAACCCTCCATATTCCTCGCTTGTGTCCCTGTCAAGTTCTACAGGCAATTCACGATATTCTTCTTTAAATCACTTCTCTAAATACAACGAGTCCTATCCCAGTCTACAGCCATTAAGCCAGAACTAGCCAAGTATTATATTCACTTTATTGCTTTTTATTGAGGGCTAAATCCTAATATACCAATATTACAGCCATAAGCTACCTCAGTCCGTGGTCGATCAAAAGCCCTGCAAGTATGAGAGCTATATTTCTATATACGAACGCCAAATTCGTTAACTAGCCCTTAATCTTCAAGACAGCCTTGCCAAAGTTATCACCTTTAAGCATTCCTACAAAACCTTCAGCTGCATTGTCGATGCCCTCGGTAACGTGAAGCTTGGCCTTGAAAGATCCATCTGCGATCCATTTTTGTACTTGTTTCTGGTGCTCTTGGAAATATGCAGGCCCGAATTCAGGTTGTCCAACAAGAAACCCCTGCATCGTTATGAGCTTTGCAATGACTTGGATAAGGTTCTTGACGCCGTATCTCTGGTCAGGCGGTGAGTTATACCCCGAAATCTACCTGTTCGTTAGCACGGACTTGGCCATCCAAAAGGACAGAGAGGGAAGACGATACCATTCCGCAAACTGGGATACGCCCAAGGGTATTCATATTCTCCAGAGCAGCATCGAGATGCTCTCCACCAACATTCTCGAAGTAGATATCAATTCCATTAGGTGCGAGGCGCTTTAGCGCATCAAATGGGCTCTCCTTCTTGTAGTTGAAACCACCGTCAAATCCAAGCTCATTTATAATATAGTCTAGCTTCTCATCAGAGCCGACTGAGCCAATGACTTTCAGCCCTTCATTCTTGGCGACTTGAGCCACTACCTGCCCAACAGCGCCAGCGGCCGAGCTAATAAAAATTGTTTCCCCCTTCTTCGGCTTTCCGATCTTGTGGAGACTGGAATAGGCCGTTAATCCAGGCATTCCTAAGGGGCCCAGAAACATGCCAAGGTCGAGATTGTATGGGTTGTCGATCTTGCGCACTTTGGCGTCGGACAAGTCTGGGATCACAGCATACTCGGCAATGGGGAGAAACGCAGAAACTATGTCTCCTTGGCTGAAATCCGATGTGTCCGACTTCAGAACACGAGCGATGGTACTGTTCGAGAAGGGAGCGTTAATCTCGAAAGCGGGCGAGTAAGACTTGACGCTAGCGTCACGCATCTTACCGCGCAAATAGGGATCGAAGGAAGCATAAAGTATCTCGACGATTAGACCGCCTTTTGGAGGAGCAGCGTCGAGGTCAAGAGGGCGATCCTCGACAGCTAGGTGTTCCCCCGGAACCGGAAACCCGGTGGGAATCTTTTTGAAGACGAGGGTCTTGTTTGGCGCCATTGTCAAATTATGTAGGGGCGACTACCACTTAGATATTGACAGGGAGTAGAAAGAATATGGGGTGATGTCTGATGAGGACACGCTAAGCAATGTCGGTCCTAGTAGTTAAGATAAATTCCTGCCACTTGGAATGTATGTATGTAAGTAACCTATCTACTGGGTGAAGGCAAGTTTATGTACACATTATATAGTTAAGAATGATGAATGAAAAAGGATGACGTCTTGATACGTTCCCGGCCCAACTAGTAAACGGGTCTAACCCCGACGCCACGACTTTGGATTTATATCATCCATTGTAATCGGGATTCGTATTTTTCGACGGGTATCTATGGATACCAGCCTAGGCTACGTATGAAAGCCGAGTCCCACATGGCTAGGCAAATTCTACATAGAGTAGGCAAATCACTATTTGCAATCCCGATACGGAGTTCCCCGGCAGGGTTGATTTATAATACAATGCTCGAAAGGAAAAAAGAAAGAAAAGAAATTAATAGAGTATCTAGGTATCTAGGGTATCTACTTTGGGTGCGTGGGATTAGCGTGATGAAGTTAATATCGTCACGTTGTTAACAGTATTACCTAGTGAGATGAAGAGAAGTTAAGTTTGGCACGATACGATAGTAAGCATTTGCTACTCTCGAAGGATTCTATAAGTTATCTAAGTCCATAGTTACTCCAAAATCTTAAGCCGATTGTTCACACCTTTGGTCCCGCTCGATTTTCCCATCCTGGTCCCTCCGCCACACAAGCCACCAGGAAGTCAGGATCGCTGCGATGCCGACACTCAGAAAGCCAAGACAAATTCCATAGGACACATGGTAAGAAGGGCCAAATACTGTGCTATAGACATGCGGACCTGCAATGCCGCTGAATTGCGCCATAGCATTCGTCCACCCGATACCCAGCCCGGATGCAACTGTTCCCCTGAGCGCTCGGATACGCTCTGGCCATATTACTGGGTATGCCGAGCCTGCGCAAGACACGGCGACAATCAAGAATATGTACCTCACCACCGCGTTACGAACTGTGAAGAGGACTATGTAACAAACTATGATTGTCGATTCAACTGCGCAGCCGTCAGCATCCGAAACGATTCAACTCACGATTAACTCCGCACTTACTCGCAACGGCAGTAGTCCAGGGCCTAATCATCTTTTTGTGTAGGAAATAGCCCAAGGTGTTCAAAAAGAGGAATGCGGATATATAAGGAGGCTATGATAGGCATGTTAGGTATAGAATTTAGTTCGCAGAAGGTTCATGTAGGGATGTCCTTACGATATTCATAAGCTGCGAGTTGGAGGTTGTTGTGAATCCCAGTTCGTAAATGACGGTGGGTAATGCTGTCCCGACACCAAACCCGCCGATTCCATGGCAAATCCAATATAAAGAAAACGTGTAGAATGTGGGATCTTTAATTAATCTTTTTAGTGATTCGAAATCCCAATGCCCTCTTTTCCCCGAGGGAGCAGTCTTCTCGAGACGGTCTTGTAAAAAGTCTCGCTCCTCGTCCGTGAGCATCCGAGCTGTCTCGGGGTAATCCGGAAGCCATAATGCCCCAGCCGAGAGAATAATAGCTGGTAGGCCTTCGATCAAGAAAAGCCATCGCCAACCAGCAAGGCCTCCTAGTCCGTCCTAATCATAAGTCTCTCAGCAACGGCATCCACCGAATAGGAGAATAGACCTCCCAAGTAGCTGGGCAGTCACAAATAAGATGGAACAAAATAGGGCTGCTTACCATAAAGCCAATAGCGTAAGCAAGCAAACCGCTCACTGCCGGAGAAAGCTGTCCAAGGGAGTAAAAAATAGCAATCCTCTGTGGCATTTCGATTGGCTTATACCAAAAGGCCATATGATATAGGACAGCAGGATAGAACCCGGCTTCGGCCAGCCCAATTGCAAATCGAACACACATCATCTACGCACATCCATATTAGGGCCTAGGGTGATAATTTTGCGGATCTTGGGGGATAATATAAACACTTACGCCTGCAAAATCCTGTGCTGCTGCAGATGAGCAGGCAGATATGCCCCAGCCGAGAATGAGGACAAACATCCATCGCGAAGGTGAAAATACTTTCATGGCGAGGGTGTTTGACGGCTCAAAAATCATGTAGCTGTAGGAAAATATAGACAACGTCCAGGCCCACTGAGAAGGACTCAATCCTAACTGTTTCTTGATGCCTGTGCCATTTTCAAGATTAATGATAGCCGCGTTCGAATAATTGGATGAGTCGATAACCCTGAAGACGTAAACTAGGGAATAAAACCCAACTAGCCATAGGTCTATCTTCCTCATTACGGTCCTCTCAAGGTTCGAGTCGGCGTCAGGTAACTCTTGGTCTGCTGTAATACCGGCGCCGATATCGTGACCTGAAACCGCCGCATCGTCGACATGAATATCGACTTTGCTAATGTTAGAAGCCATTTGGATGTTTGCTAAGCTGACAACGTATACTCAGCTCTACAAAAGTCCGCCTACGGCCGAGTCATACAGAATTCAGCACAAGGTCAGACAAGCGAGCCCGCCCTAGGGAGTGAGAAATATCGCCCAGTCCGAACCGGCCGCGGCGGCCCTTTATTGAAAAGGTTTATTTTTGACTGATATAATAGCAGAGGTGGGTGGGCTTAGTCTGAATTACACCGTTAGGGAATTAGCAGCTGATCGCTAAACTCGAGCTAGACGTAGGTAACCTTCATTGCGTTACCATGTCACATTGAAGGAGTATGCCTACGAATATCGGATATAGAAACCCTCTACGGTTAGTTCCAAAATCGAGCCCCTGGGAAGGTTTAAGAGATAATAGGCTGATTTGTAGCATTTATAACCTCCGCGGCGAGGGCCAAGTAGTAGACGGGCTCCGGTAACCCCCATATCGAAACCTCTCCTTAACTACCGCAGGAAAAAGACCGCTGCGGAGGGGTACCAGATAGTTTCGGGACTCTATTAGGTATTCCGGCAGTTCCTCTAACCTCATTGATATGTTTCCGAGCACGCCTCCGATGAGGTCGATGAGAGCACAAAGCACGCAACACTTCCCCCGCAATCATCCCACGACAGCTTATCCAATCACAGCGCAGTGCATATGATATACTCATTCGACTATTACTTACAATTAACTAGGTTGACTAAATATTGTTATATTAACCAAGACATAAGACTGTGTATTATTCTTTATAAGACGAGATTGTGTATTGGCCAGAGTAGACAACGAACTTCCCGTCCAGGAAAGAGAAAAAAAAAGGGTTTCGATAATATTGTTGCGTTATGGCCCCTATTGCTATCGAGACGCCAGTGGCAAGTCAACTGGATAACAGCAAAGTTCTGGTGAAGCCATGGATTCGGCCCAAAAAGACTTCAGAGAAACTTGAATATGCAGAGCTCCCCAAGATTGATTTGTCGCGGTTTGATGAGCCGGGCGGCAAGCAAGAGCTTTCACGGCAACTTTATGATGCTGTCACCAGAGTTGGCTTCTGGTCCGTAGTTAATACTGGTATTGACGATGAACGCGTTCTCCGTCAGTTCAGCATCGGGAATTCATTTTTCAAGGAGCCATTAGAGGAGAAGAGACGGTTCCCCTGCAACTTTGCGGAAGGGGAGTATTTTGGATATAGGGAGAACTCCCGCTGGATTGGCGATACGGGAGTCAAAGAGAATGTGGAGATGCTGAACATACCCAAGGCTATTCCAGCTTTTAACAGTGTAGGGAAGCATCGTATTGTTGAACAGAACTGGGAAGAGATCGCGTCCTTCCATAGAGATCTGTTTGACAAGGTGGTCCGGAAACTCTTCGTTCTTATTTCCATCATCCTCGAGCTCCCAGAGAACTATCTAGCAGACGCACACGCTTACGACGAGGAGTCTGACGACCACCTACGGTACATGATCTACAATGTAAGAAGTCAAGAAGAATGGGATAAAGCTCAGGCCTACTCCAAGGGCGGCCATACCGACTTCGGTAGCTTGACTCTGCTATTCTCCCAGCATGTTGCTGGATTACAGATACGTACGCCGGAGGGCGAGTGGAAATACGTTAGCCCAGTAGAGGGTGGTAGTAAGTCGATCCCACGACCGCACATAATCTTGTACTAACATAGGCTAAAGTTACGTGCAACGCAGCGGACACCTTAACATTCTTAACAAATGGTAACTATCAGCTCTTCGCCTCTATGCTACCCTAGGCAGTTGTTATCCACGTTGCATACTCACTAAATTATACCCAAGGTTTCATCAAGTCAACCGTCCACCGTGTTGTCACGCCGCCGAAGGACCAAATTCATATTCCACGTCTTGGCCTACTCTATTTCAATAGACCTGGTGCTAATACGCCTATGAAGACTGTCCCATCTCCCCTGCTAGACCGGCTTGGACTCATTCCAGAAGAAGATAAGGACCCGAACAAGCCAGTTGTCTCCGGGACTGAGTACGTGAGAGCGCGGGTTAAGGACGTGCATTACAAGACCGTGCTGGAAAAGCGTGAGGGGACTTCTTTCGAATTCAAGGGACTGAGTGTGCAGAATTACTACAAGTAGCTCAGTTCTGCAACTGAGAGATGGCCCATCTATGTGCAATTTTATATTCTTCTACACTACTTAGCCAACTGTGTTATGCTATATCGAGAAGGGGAGCTTGTGGAGGTCGTTCAGGAGAAAAGGCGATGAGACAAGGATTACAAAGACCAAGCTTATAAATCCTAGAACAGGTAAAATTTAAAGCCGTTGATACCGAGTTGGTGCAATTCATAGTCCGTAGAGTGGATCAAGGGTTACTATGTACCGGTTGTGGTTATACACGTATCCCCGAACCTCAGCCCCTATTACTTTACTTAATTACATACCTAGGTACCTACCTAAGGTACGTAATGATTGTCAGTATATTACATCGAACATTACATAATCTTATAAGTTACGAAAACACATCGAAGCACGTCGAAACGTCAACGATGAGCTTAAGACATAGGTGCCAACTTTGATAAATATAAAAACTCCTTCGCCTCTATGTCTCTTTGTCTCTTTGTCTTTTCTTTTTCTTTGCCTGCTTCTGTACTCCTCTACCTATATCACAACCCGTTACAAGCAACTACTACAATCAGTTACGGAAAGGTAACAATGACATATAAAATGAAAGCCCTAGTCACCGTCGAAGGCAAGACAGCACAGATTCAGGACGTAGACGTCCCAAACCCCGGAGAAGGAGAAATCATAGTTAAAACTCACTACGTTGCTCAAAATCCCACCGACTGGAAGAGTATGCTGTCCGTACCCCCTGGTCGAATTTTAGGATGCGACTTTGCTGGTACGGTCCAAGACAGCAATGGTTCCCACTGGAGAGAGGGACAGCGTGTTTCTGGTTTCGTCTTTGGATCTTCTCATAATCCTCCCCGAGGAGCATTCGCGGAATATATCACTACAGAGGCGAGCTTGGTTTACCCCATCCCAGACGACGTCTCTTATCAAGATGCCGCCGTGATCCCCCTAGCTTTTGCAACCGCTGTGCAGGCTATATTCGGGAGGTTAAAACTGCCTGAACCGAGCAAACCGGCCAAAACTGTCTTCCCCTTCCTCGTTAACGGGGGCGCGTCAAGCGTCGGCCAGTATGCCATCCAACTGGGTAAACTAGCCGGCGCTTTTGTCATTGCTACCGGATCCTCCCAGAACCACGAGTTGCTAAGGTCCCTGGGTGCTGACGCCGTCATTGACTATAAGGACCCCAATTGGACCGAAGAAGTTCGGAAGCTCACCCACGATGGGCTCGAGTTCGCTTTTGATTGCATCAGCGAGAACAGCACGATCGAGGCCGTTTCAAAAGCTTTGTCACCAACAAAAGGTGGCCATATCATTACCATCCTAGCTGTCGACCAGATCAGAGATAAGATCGAAAATAAGAAGGTTAAGCTAGAAAGCACCATAGTTTATACCGTATTTGGGCGTCCTATAAAGTACGGTTCTTTTGACAATTGCGGAGAGCCAACTCCGCAAGACAAGGCATTATGGGAGAAGTACTTGGCCATGCTCCCGGATTTGCTTTCTAGCGGTAAAATCAAGCCTAATAAGGTGAGAGAGCGCGGTGGCCTCGATGCCATATTGGCTGGTCTAAAAGAGCATCAGGAGGGCAAAGTCAGAGCTGAGAAGTTAGTTTATAAGATTTCATAGGCTGCCGGCGTCCGAGAAGTTACCTATGTATGCAAAATATCAATATAGACGTTGTAGTTGTCCTTAGCTGCATCCGGTTTGATATGATCGCAGGTTCAATCATCAGGTAGCCCCTGCTAGTTAAAGGTCTAAGCCGACATACTAGTCTTCTTCACTACCGAACTATTCACCAGCCGACCAGACTCTCTGCCTCCCCAGTAATCGATTCGCGGGTAGTTCTCAGGTAGCAATGGCATTTCAAGGAAGTAGAATATTATCGCCTGTTTATGTGGCAAGTTTAGAATTCTCTTTTGTTGCCACCATGCCATACGACGCTGGGTTAAACAACTCAATACAATCTATCTATCACCTTCTGCCTTTTAGATTCCGGCCTCAACTTATGCCGCTTTTTTATCTGCTTGTTTCTCGGATGGAAATGGATTGTATGTGCCTCGATCGGCCTGTAGTCCCCGTAACTTCTCGACTACTTCATCCAGGGGCACAGGCTTACCCCGATCCTGAGTCGACGTGTCGTCTCGGTAGCGCACATTTACTTTTCGGCCTTTCATCTCCTCATCTCCAACAACTAGATTTTGTCGGCTGCGTCAGTACTCTGATAGACACACAAGGCGCATGATCCTAAGCACACTGATAGGGATAAAAGAAGCACTTACCAAATATGAAGTTGTACTGTGCTAATTGCGCGCTTCGCACCTTTTTGGGCAGCGTGTTTCCGCTGGTATCAATATCAACGAATATCTTCTCCTTCTTGAGCACATCCCTGACTTCCTGCGCATATGACACGAAGCCCATTCCGACTGGAATAACCATCACTTGACGCGGGCTCAGCCAGAAAGGCCATTTGCCTGCAAAGTGCTCGATGAGAATACCTAAAGAGTTCAACATTAGCAATGTATTCGCTTTAATACTTCTCGGATATTCTTACCCATAAATCTCTCTATGGACCCCGCCATGGCACGATGAATGATCACCGGGCGTGCGCAACCGGGACTCAACGGTTTGATTACTCTCTCTCGTTTCGCCCCAGTCACCTCTGTGCTTGCATTCGCTGGGGCCGCATTTACTATTTGGGCTTCGCTCGCTTTGGCTCCTGCTGCTCCTGTAACGGGCTCGTCCTGCCTAGGCTTCGCAGCATGTGTCTCAGCCGTGACATATTCAAGACCAAAGTCTACCATGCGTTAGTGATTAATATGAGGTACCATTGGAGGGTAGGAAGTATTACTCTCGGGACCCATAAAGTCAAGTTGAATTGTAGCACATTGCCACTCCTAAAGACAACGTCAGTTCAATGTCCTAGAGCAGCAACACGCGGCAGTCAAAACGTAAGTTAAATGTGGTTGCATGTACCACGATCTGGCTACAAAATAGGAGAAGGGGTAAACGAACTCGGTTCAAACAGTCTAAAATCTTGATATCGATCTAAATTATTGTTAGCCAGTCTGAACAGGGTCGGTGAATCATGGAAAGAAAATCACCTTAGGTCCATAAAATGCGCCATCCCCCTCATTGAGAGTCCATGAAACGCCATTGGGTCCGGCAGCAAACCCATTAAGGGCCTCCTTTAGCATGCTCTCAGCCTTGTCCCAGGTCTCAATTTGGCCCATGAACTTTTCAGGGCGTGTGGATAACTGAAGCTTGAAGGTGAATCCCAGGAGGCCGTACATCTCGGACAGGAAATCGAACAAATCGGATATTTCAGCTGTAACCTGGTCGAGTCGGCAGAAAATATGGGAATCATCTTGCTGGAAACGACGGACACGAGTAAGACCTGATAGGGCACCGCTCGCCTCATTCCGATGGAGGACACCAAAGTCAGCAAGACGTAAAGGCAACTGACTGTATACCTTAGGGCTGTGAGCAAACATTAGGAAGTGAGCCGGGCAGTTCATGGGTTTCAGGCCCCATTTCTCCTTATCCAGATCTATGACAAACATATCCTCCTGGTAATATTCCCAATGTCCACTGATCTTCCACAGTTCAGAGTTAAAAATATTGGGGGTAATAACTGAAATTAACGGTTAGCCAAATATAGAGGGGCAAAGATCGAAAATAGGCAGACCTTCTTGATAATCACGCTTATGATACTGATCACGAAGATATGCGAGGAGCGTATTGTAAATCCTTGTTCCATGAGGCAGGAAGAAGGCCGAACCAGGGGAGAGCTCGTGAAACATAAAGAGCTCTTGCTCTTTACCGAGCTTACGGTGATCTCGCTTAGCTGCCTCCTCCAGGAATTTCTTATGCTCTGCCATCTTCTTCTTGTCCGGGAAGGATACACCATAAATACGTTGAAGAGAATCATTCTCCTGAGATCCTAAGAAGTATGATGCCGAGTTCTTCATGATAGAGAAGGCCTCTATCCGGCCCGTGTCGGGCACGTGCGGGCCACGACAAAGGTCAATTAAGGGACCATTACGGTATACGGTGGTGGATGTACCGTCGGGAATCTTGGTGGAGATGATGTGTTGCTTATATTTGTTGTAACTGAACATTTCAAGAAGCTCTTCCTTGGTCATTTCAAGACGTTCGAATCGCTGTCGCTCTTTGACGATGTCGCCGACGATACGCTCCAGAGGCGCCCAGTCGCTTGTCTGGACAGCAGCGCCACCGGGTAGAGCCATCTCGTAGTAGAACCCATCGTCAATCGGGGGTCCGATACAGAGAGAGCAGCCGAACCTCCTTTCGCATGCTTCGCCAAGGATATGGGCTGAGCTGTGCCAGAAGACCTCTTTTCCCTTAGGATCGTCGAAGGTTAACAGTTCGAGTTTGCAGCTTTGTTCCAGGGGCCTCTCCAAGTCCCACAACTTTTCTCCATCTATTCTAGCAACGACAGAACGCTTGTACAAGCTATTCGACACACCCTTCGCAATCTCACCAGGGGTCGTCTCCCAGCTCGTCCCAATCTTAATGGAGCCATCAGGTAGGGTGATTGTAATCTGCTCTCGTGGTTTCTTGGCGATGTCCTCATCATACTTTTTCTTGAGACGATCGAATAACTCGAGACGTGTCTTAAGGAAATCGGGGGGTGGTGTCATCTCGAGAGGACCAGAGCTAGCGTCGTCGGCGGCTGCTTTGCTCTTCTTATCCTTCTTTGAAGGTTTCGGCCCACCAACTACGACCTTCTTGACATCCCCGGACCCGGCTTCAGCCATGTCGCCTTATTATTGTAGGAGGGGGGAGGGGAGGGGAGTCGAAAGTTTTCCACGCAGCGTAATTCGAGGATGCGGACTGTGACTTGGGAAGAGAGAAGAATTGACAAAAAGTTGGGTTGAGTCACAAGTTCACAACCAATTGGCACCGATGGAAGGAGCAATCCCGTATACGCACCGCTTAACAGTTAATAGTTCCCAATTACAATATTATAATATAAGCGCATGTCCAGGGTAAAATATTATTTAGCCCACCAATGCCCCTCCAACCCCACCAGCCCCGCATAGCTGCGCTGCAAATGTATTGTACGGTATCTTGATAACGATACTGTGATACCACCTTATCGATATGTACCTATTATCACTAACATCCAGACAGTGTATAACGTAATCCACGGGTCAATCGCCCACACGGGTCAGTCGCCCACATTTTAAGATTTTTTATTTTTAAATATGTAAAATTTAACCACAACATGTAAAATTAATTAAAAAAAAATTTAATTTACATTATAATTAGTTTTTATATTTATTTAACAAGTTTTTACATTATGTTTTACGTTGTTATAAATATTATAACATTATAAATTTTAATATATATATTTTATAAAATTATTTTTAAAAATTATTTTTTTTTATAAAATGTTATTATTTTTTTTTTAAAATTGTAAAATTTTAATTTTTATTTAAATAAAAAGTTTTTTTTGTTATAATTGTTTGTTTTTGATTTTATGGTATTTTAAAAATATATAATTTATTTTTTAAAAATTTAAAATTTTTTTTTTAATAAAATTATTTAATATAATAATTTATATATAATTTTATTTAATTTATTTATAATTTTAATAATATTAATTAAAAAATTAAAATAATAGTTAAAAATTTTATTTTTTACGAAAATAAATTATAAAATGGTTTTATTAATATTTTTTAACGTTTAAAAAATTTAAAATAAATTAAATAATTATAAGTTAAACAATGGTATATAAATAATTTCAACAATATCAAATTTTAAAATAATTTTTTCCGGATTTAACAAAATTAATTTAATTATTTTAAAATTAATTTAAATATTTTTTTTAATAAACATTTTTTAATACGTTTGTTGGAAAATGATAAAAAAATTTTTTTTTTTTACGTGTATAAAATTATAACGTATTAAATTTTTAATAATTAACCCATATTTTTATTTTAAAATTAAAAAAATGTTTACATTTAAAAATTAAAATTTATGAAATGAATAAATAAATATATAAAACGTTATAATATTATTATTGCAATAATATTTTTAAAATTTTATTAAAATGTAATTTTTATAATTATTAAAAATTAAAAAACGTTTAATATTTATTATATGTTTTTTTATATATTTATCAAAATATATTAATTATTTTAAATTAATTTTATTTATTATTTAATTGTTTTTTGATAATTTAATTATTTAATTAAAAAAAAAGTTATTTTTATAATATTAAAAAATTAAATATATTTTATTTATAATAATAATAAATGGTAATATTATTTAATTTTAAAAATTAATTATTTAAAATGTTAAAAATTATTTTTTATCCTTAAATTAAATTAAACAAAATCGATAATAATGTTTTAAATTTATAACAATTATTTTTATAATTATTATTTTTATTATAAATTTTATTTTATTAAAATTAAATATATTTTTAAATGTAATATTTTCGTATTTAATTATATTATTAATAAAAATAAATTAAATTTTATAAATTTAAAAATTTTTATAAAAAATTTTTTAATGGTTAATTTGACGATTTAAACGCGTTTGGAATTTAATTTATTATTATACGAATTTTAAAATTTAATTAATTCCGACGCATTTTATATTACATTAAATAAATAAAATATTAACCATTTTTTTAACATGGATAATTTGGAAAAAAAATATTTATATATTTAATTTAATTATACATTAAATAATAATATTTTTTTTTAATTTAATTAATTTTTGTTATATTTTTATTATATTTTTACGTAATTATTAACCGTTAATTTTATCGTATAATATAAAAATAAAAATATTATACATACGCGCCGCGCGTTTTTTATTTAAATTTTTATTATTATTTAAAATACGAAATGTTAATTATATTTTAATTTTTTTTGGAACGTAAAATATTTTGAATTAATTAAATAATATATTATTAAAAGAAAAAAATGGTATTTTTGGTAGATGTGGGCGATTGACCCATATGGGCGATTAACCTGTGGATTACGTTATTGTATATTGCAAGTAGTTATTCTGACCTTATAATAGAATAGTTTAGGTAATCACATGCAAAGCTGCTACCTTATTTCTATAGAAATAAATAGGTGAAGACTTTAATGAAAACTTATAATTGAAAAATTTCATAGACAGGAGCGCATATACTAATTCATATCGTTACCTACTTATCACCCTTTGACTTTCTTGTCCATCACTCATTTCGTACCGTTGCTTATCTTTCCGGACAATACCTCGGTCCTGGACTTACTGTTCGGATCTAAATACGGCGCCTCTCCAATCCCAACCGCCCTGTTTCCAAACCTCTCTCCAAGGCCGTCGTAGTCAAATGTGGCGGTATGAAAAACGCTTCGGTTGTCCCAAATTGCTACTTCGGATTAGGATATATATATGACTCGATTTTGTAGTGATTGATAACTTACCAAGATCATTTTTGTTCCTCCACTTGAATCGAACCTGCAGTTCATGGTTCTCGAGGATTGTTCGACCAAACTTTTCGAGGAGCTCTGTGGATTCCTGGTCCGATAATTCGTTGATATACCTTGGAAAGGGTCCGACGGCAAAGATACTCTTCCACCCGGTAACTGGGTTGGTCCTAACCACCGGATGGACGGCTTTCAGTTCCCTTCCCACATTAGCATCATTTCCCCTTGGCCCCTCGTGTAGCTTAACGTTCTCGGGGTCAGCTGCTGCCGCTGCCAGAAAACCTTCTCCGATGAATGTTGCTGTCAAACCCTCGAAGAATTTCTGGTACGGCTTCGAAAATAAGTCATATATGTGATACCCGGAGGCCCAGAGTGTGTCGCCACCAGTAACCGGAAGCTCAGTTAAGCGAAGCGACGTGTAATCGGCAGGAACCGGTTCAAATTGAATGTCGGAATGCCACTGTGCTGAATCATATCTTTTATTGTTTGACTGGCGTACGCTCCTACGAAGTTTCTTCCGCTGCAGTGAGCTTATAGTGCTGATCTGATCATCCCCTACGCCAAACTCCGAAGTTCCGTTCAGGATCGGATGTATGTGTAACGTTGAATCATCCGGTTTGCCAGTGAGTTGACCTAACCGGTGGACTAATTGCTTCTGAAGATCATTTGTAAGATTGTCTTGGGAACGGAAGAACACTACACCCCTCTGGGAAACTACACGGATGAGGTCTAAGTCATAGTTGCTCTTGTCGAGAGGGTATAATATAGCAAATCCGACTTACTAGTAATAGCGAGGTCGCGAATAAGATCGTCGGAATTGCTAGGGTTGAGCAAATCGTTGACAATATTCAAGCTTATATATTCTCGGCCAATCGCGGGAGTTGTCTCTTCATAAGGGAACTTTTCCAGAACCCCAGCAAGGCTCAACGGAGAGGGGTTTAGATGATTGATCTCATCAGAATACATTCTAGACAAGGAAGGTCCTATGATAGTAGACTCCAGCGCCATACGAAGTATACTTAACGGAAAGTAGTCAAAAACAAATAACGAAGCCCGTCTCATAAACCCATCCGAACATGCGGCTACTTGGAAACATGAATACAATTTTTGAGGTTACAAGCTTAAAGAAACAAGAGGAAAAACCGACATACCCCGCAACGGAAAAGAACGTTGAAAAGCAAATAATCGACGATCACGCAATTGAAAGAAAAATGACGTAGAAATATAATAGTAAAATGAATATTATGGAATTTATCTCAACGAGCTCAAACCACATTTTGCGTTCGTTTTCTTGTACCTCATTTGCTACAAACGTTTTTAATTAATTAAACATTTTAAAAAAAAATAAAAATATTAAATGTAAATGTGGTTTAAAAATTAAATATATAAAATTAATTTTTATTTTAATTTTTTAAATTTTATTAATTATTTATAATAATAATTACGTTATTAAATTATTAATTTATATATTTATATTTATAAAATAAAATAAATATAATTAATTAAATAAAATTTAAATTTAAATTAAAAAAAAATTTCATTAATACATTTTTATTAAAAATTTAAAAAATTTTAATAATAATATATAAATAATATATAATTATTTAATAATAATGTTAAAAATAATTTTTATTTTATTATTTAAAATTAAATATATTATTTTTAAATTTTTATATTTTTTTTAATTAAATATAACATTATGTTATTATATTATAAATTTAAATATAAAAATTAAATTTTTTTTTTTAATTTTACAATTCCGATTTAACATTATGAGTTTTTTAATATTTTAACTTTTTATATTTTTAAAAAAATATTAAAAAATTTATAATGTTAAACTTTTATTTTTTAAAAAAATATTAAAAAATTTATAATGTTAAACTTTTATTTTTTTAAAAAAAAAAAATTAAAAAAAAATTTTTTTATAAAAAACATTTAATTTTAAAATATATAATTATTAATTATTTAATTATTAATTTTAAATTATATAATTTATTATAAATAAAAAAAAATTAAAATTTATTAAAAATAATAATTTATATATAATAAAAAAATTATAATAATAAAAATTTTTATTATTAACACATTTTCAAATTATTATCGAACATTTATTAACATATTTAATACATATAATACATCCCACTTATTTTAAATCAAATATAATAATTTTTTTTAAATTTTATATATTTTAATAATTTAAATTAAAAAAATTATATTGTAATATTTATTTTAATTAAAATTTTCAAATAATATAAATCCCATTTTAATATAAATTTTATTTTAAAAATTATTTAAAAATATATTTAATTAATTAATATAATAAAAAAATTTATAATTGTAAAAACATTTTCAATTTTAAAATAAATCATATATTTTTTTTTAAAAATACCATTATTATAATTTTTTTCAAAAATCATTACAATTTACGTATTTTTATAAAACAAATTAAAAACATTATATCGCCATTTTCGTTTTAATTAAAATTTTTCAACAATATTTTTATTTATTTAATGTAAATTTTATTCGAAATATTATAAATATATAAATATATTAAATATAATGGTTTTAAAAAAACTACGTAACTTTTTTTAAAATTAAAAACGTTTTTACAATTGTAAACTTTTTCGTTATATTAATCAATTAAATATATCCTCAAATAATTTTCAAAATAAAATTTACATCAAAATAAAACTTATATCATTCGAAAATTTTAATTAAAATAAATACAATTATATAATTTTTTTAATTTTAATCGTTAAAATACATAAAATTCAAAAAAATTTATTATATTTAAATCAATTTAAATAAAATATATAAATAAAATATACCCCATATATTAAATATACCAATAAACTTTTAATAACAATTTGAAAATATATTAATAACAAAAATCATAATAAATAAATTTATTATAATAAATTAAATTTTTAAATTAAATATTTTAAATTTATTTTTAATATATAATATTATAAATATAATTTTTAATATTATTATTTTTAATTATATATTTATATATTAAAAATTTAAATTATTTTAAAATTTTATTTTTTTAATATTATTGATAAATTTTTTAATTATATTATAAATAAATTTTTTTTTATTTTTTAAATTTTTATTATTATTATTATAAATATTATTTATTAAAATAATAATTAAATAATTTAATAAAAAAATTAAAAATTTATTATTTAAATAAATTTTTTTATAATTTTTTAAAATATTATTATTATAATTTTTATTTAATTATTTTTTTTTATTATTTTAATATATTATTTTTTTATAATTAATAAAAAAAATTGATTATAAAAATTTTTTATATAATTATTATAATTAATAAAAAATATAATATTTTTAATAATTTTTAAAATATATTTATTTTTATTTTTTTATTAAAATAAAATTAATAAAATATTAAAAATTTTAAATATATATTAAATAATGTATTTATATGTTTTAAATATTAAATTATTTTTTTAAATATATATTTTTTAATTTTATAATAATTTAAAATAAAAAATGTAAAATAATTAATTATTAAATATTATTTAAATAAAATAAATAAATATAAATTTAAATTAAATATTATATAATATATAAAATTATTTATTATGTTAAAATTTTAATTTTTTTTATTTAATTTTAATATATAAAATATTAAATATATGTATAATTAATTTATATATTTTATTAATTTAGTATTTTAAAATAAATATTATATTTTTTAAATTTTAAATTTTATAAATATTTATATAAAATAAAATAATATTTATTATATTTTAAATATTAATTAAAATTTTTTTTAAATAATATTTTTTTATTATATTATTATTAAATTAATTATTTATAAAAATAAAAATTTAATAAATTTATTTTTGATTATTATAAATGAAAATTATATAATAAAATTTATTTTAAATAAAAATTTTATTATAAAAAATATTAAAAAATATTATATATAAATAAAAAAAATTTAATTAAATGTTATAACATTTTAATTAAAAAAAATATATTATTATGTAAAAATCTTTAATGATAAAAAATAAATGTAATAAAATATAATAATTTTTTATTAATAACGCAAAAAAAATTATAAAAATAATACGTTTTGATAAAAAATATTTTATTAATAAAAACGATTATTATTAATAATTTTTTAAAATAATTAAAAAATAAATAAAATTAATTTATTTTTAATTAAATTTAAATATTATTAAATATAATATAATAAATTATCCAAATAATTCTATATTTAATATTATTATTAAAAATGGGAAAATTAAATAATAATAAATATTTAAAATTATAATAAAAATAATAAATTTTAATAAAAAAGAAAATATTTAATTAAAAAAATGGTATTGTTATTTAATAAAATAATTTAATATAAATAATTATCATTATAATATTAATAATAATTAAAAAAATTATAAAAAAATTAAAAAAATTAAAAAAAATTATAAAATTATATTAATATTTAAATATAAATAATATTTATTTAAATAAAAATTATTTTAAATTATAATTATTTTAAATTAATTAAAATGATTATTTAAATAATAATAAAATAATTAAATTTAATATTATAAAATTAATTATTAATAAAATATAATAATAATATAAAAATTTATTTTTAATATTATTTATAATTATTAATTTTTATTTATATAATTAATAAAAATTTATAAAAAAAAATTTAATTTTAATTAAATATTTTATTAAATATTAATTTTTTAAAAATAAATATATAAAACATTATTATATATAATAAATTTAATATAAATTTAATTTTTAAAATGTTATAAATAATTTTATTTAATATCATATTTTAAAATTTATATATAATAATTATATAATTTATAAAAAATAAAAATTATTTTTTAAAATAAATATTATTATATATATTGAATTTTTAACAAATATATTATAAAAAAATAATAAATTTTTTATCCACATTTTAAATTTTTTTATTAGATGGTAATTTAAATAAAAAATTTATATATTTATTTTATATAATTATTATAATATTTAAAAAATCATTTAACATATTTAAATTCAAAATTTAAATAATATTATATATAAAATTTTAAATGTTATTTATAAAATCAATTTTATTTTAAAAATTTTATATTAATATAATTTAATATTTAATATAAATTAAAAAGTTTTTTAAAAAATTTTTAATTAAATACAATTTTATTATATTAACGTCATAATTATTATATATAATATAAATATTAATAATTACATTGTTTAAATTAAATATATATTTATAATTAAATATATTTATTTAAATTTTTATTAAATAAATATGAATAATATAAATAAAATTATTAACTTTTTTTATTAAAAATTTTATAATATATTTTAATGTAAATAATTATTAAAATAATACGGATATTTTCATTATATACAATTTCGATAAAACCATATAAAAATATATTTATTCTTTTTTAATTTACCATTAAATTATTATTAAAAATATGGAATATTTAAAAAATTAATAAATATTTTATTTAAATATTTTATTTTTATTTAAATTTTTATTAATATAATAAAATAATTTATTTAAAATAAAAAAAATTAAAAAAAAATTATTAATTAAAATTATATTAATTTTATTAAAATATTAATTATTGTATTTTGGAAATATTTTTTATAATTATTTATTAATAAATTTTAATACTTATAATTTTATTATATTTTTTTATTTATAATAAAATAATGGATATTTTAAAAAAAATATTATAATGTATTTAACATTAAAAAAATTTTATTTAATAATTTATATTTATTATTTATAAAAATATAAAAAAAAATATATATAATTTAATTTTTTATTTAATTTATTATTATATTAATAAAAATTAATTTCATAATAAATGGTTTTATTAAAATAATTATTATTAAAATAAATAATTATTTATTTTATATAATAATTTAAAAATGTAAAAATAATAATTTAATTATATAATTTTTTTTAATTTTTCCACCATTATTAATTTAAATATAAAAAAAAATAATATTATATTATTTCATTAATTTTATTTATAATAATTTAAAATTATATTATATATTAATTATTATTATAAATTTAATATATTTTATATTTTTAATATTATTTTTTTAATATTATAATTATTTGGTTTAACATATTATAATTTTTTTAATAATTTTTATTTTTTAAATTAAAATAATAATATTAATTAATATATTATAATCAATTATAATTAATATTTATATTTTAATAATTTAAAGTTTTTATTAATTTTTATTTTATATTTATTTTAAAAATTAAATAAATTAATATATATTAATTTTTTAACATAATTTCATTTATATTACTTTTAATTAAAACAAATTCATTTTTTTGGATTTTTTTTATCGGATTTTTTTTCATTTTTATACAATTTATTATAATAATTATTATTAAAATAATTATAATAATAAAAATAAAAATAAAAATTTTTTTTATAAATGTGGAATTATTACCTATTAAAATGTAAAAATTTAATATAATTTTAATATGAATGGTTTAATATTAATTTTATTTAATAAAAATCTTTAAATTGTAAATGATTATATTTTTTTTATAATAAAAATTAAATAAAAATATTTAAAATTTAATAAAAAATTATTATATACACCATTTTTTAAAATTACAAATAAAAAAATTATAATATTTTAAAAAAATTACATAAAAAACATTTTTTAAAATTTTGGAATAATTTAAATATTTTTTATATATAATAAAAATTTCGATTTCATTATTAATATTAATAATAAATATATGGGAATAAATATTAAAATTTTAATAATTAACGTTTTAAATTATATAATTATTTTTTATAAAAAAAAATTTAAAAAATAATAATAAATTTTTTATATAAAATAATCACATTTTCTTACCAATTTATTCATTAATTTAAAAATAAATAATAATATTAAATTATTATTTATAATATAAAAAAAATAATTTTATTTTTATTATAATATTTTATAATATAATTAATAATAATTTAAATATTAATATATAAAAAAATATTAATATTAACAAATTAATAAAAAAAAATTATTCAATTGTATTAATTTAATAATAAATTGTTTTTTTCAAATTTAAAAAATTATTAATTTTTATTATTTTTTTTTTATTTTAAGTTTTTTTTTAATTCATAAAAAAATTAAAAACAATATTTAAATTTAAAATTTAATTCGTTTTTTTTTAATTTTTTTACATTTTTTTATATTTATCCGGAAATAATATTATAAAATACAATAATAATATTAATAATAATTTATAATATTATTCAACCATTTTTAAATAACATTAATTTTTAAAAAATTCATATTTAATAAATTTTTATTTTTTTATTTAATAATTTTAAATTTAAAATTTTTAATTAAAATATAATATTTTCAAAATTTTATAAAATGTTTATATAATTTTTTAATATTTATATTTAAAAAAAAATAATATTAAATTAATATAACCCATGATTATAAAAATTGCTTTAATTTTATTATTTAAATTAATATTAAAAATTTATTAAATTATATTTTTATTTTAAAATAATATTATAAAATTTAATATATTTAAAATAAAAATATTAAATAATAATATGAAAATTTTTTTTTAATAATTTATATAATAATGCCATTTTAAATGGTTTATCCAATAATTTTTAATAATTATATTTAAATATATATTAATAAAAATTTTATTAATGAAAATTAACCAAATTAAATATAATAAATGTTAAAAAAAATTTAAAATTATATATAAATATTTTAAATTTTTAACATTTATAATATTAAAATGGTTAAACTTTTTTTAAATTAATTATAAATTAAAAAATCCAATTTAATATAAATTACATTTTAAATATTTTTAAATTTATTAATGTTTTTTTAAAATTTTTTTTATGATAAATATATTATTTAATTTTTATTTATAAAAATAATATTTATTATTTATATAAATTTATTACTACATTAACATATTAAAAATAATATAATAAAAATTATAATAATAAATGAAATGTTTATTATTTTATTTTATTATATATTAAATATAATTTTAATAATTAATTTTATATTTATAAAATTTAATAAAATTAATTATATTTTTTAAATAAAAAATTAAATAAATAAAAAATAATAAAATTTAAATTTAATTAAATTCATTAAAAAACGTTATTTGGAAAAAAAATATATAAAATTGATAAATATTTTAAAAATTGTGGGATTTTAAAAATAATTATTTTTCATTATTTAAATTATTATTTTTAACGTAACTATAAAATTAATTTAATTTTAATTAATAAATTAATATATTAAAAATTGCAATTTTATTTAAAATGTTTATATTTTTATTTTATTTTTTTTAATTAAATTAATATTAATAATAATATTATTAAAATTATAAATTTCTTAAATAATTAAATTGTTAAAAATATCATTATTTTTTAATAATTAATTAAAACTTTTTTTATTTAATATAAAATTTTAATATTTTAAATAATTAATAATTAAAAATTATAATTATATTTTTACCAAAACTTTTTAAATATAAAAATAATAACAAAATTATTATTTTATTTTTATAATTTATTTTTTATTTAACAATTAAAATATCATAATATTAAAATTTTTAAAAAATAAAAAAAATTTAATATAAATTTTATTTATATTATATAAAAAATAAATAATGTACCCATAATATTTATATTATTATTTTTAAATTTAAATATTTTATTATTAATTTTTAAATATATAATAAATATATTAAACAATATATAATAAAAATGTTCACATTAATATAAATTTTTATAATTAATATTTTTTCAAAAAACTTTAAAATAAATAAATAATTAAAAACATTATTAAAATTAAGTTTATTGTTAAAAAAAAATAATTTATTATTTTTTTCATTATCATTTTTAATATAATATATTTTATAAATTTTATTGATTTTTAAAATAATATTAAACCATTTTTTTTATAACAAAAACAAATTTATATTTTTTTATTTATTAAAATTTAATTAAATTATTTTTTTAAAATAATATTATTAAAATTTAAAAAACTTTTTTAATTATTATTATTATATAAAATAAATAAGTTATTAAATAAAAAAAAATAATTAATTAATTTTATTTAAAAAATTAATTAATTAAATTATGTGTTAAAAAATAACTTTTAAAATATTTTTTAAAAAGTTTTTAAAAATAATTATAAATCCAAAAATGTTTTTATGTTTTTAATTTTTTAAAAATAATTTATAGAAAAATATTATATATACGGGGGTAATTTAATTTTCTTAATTTTTCCATAATAATTTGCAAAAAAATATTATATATATAAAAAGATTTTTTTTTTAATTTTTTAATAATAATTTATAAAAAATTATATATACAAAACTATTTATAAAACTTTTTTTTTTACAATTCTTATATAATATAATTAATTCATTTTTTAAATTATTTTAAAATTAATTTTTAAAAAATAATTAATAATATTTAATTAAATTTTTTAAATAAAAAATTTATAAAAAGTTTTCATTATTATATTTTTTTATATAATAATAATATTGGATATTATTAATTTTTTAATGAATAATGTTTGTTATAAGCAAATTATTTGGTATATATTTATTTAAAAAATATTTTTTTTAAAAAATTAAATAAATTATATTATATTAAAATTTAATAAAAATTGTAAATATATTGGTTAAAAAATTTTAAAAAAAATTAATATTAATATAATTAATAAAAAATATTTATGAAATTTATTAATTATAATTATATATTATAATAATTAAAATATATTATTATTTAATAATTAATTTTATAAAAAAAATAAATTAATTAATATTTTTTTTATAATAATAATAATTATAAATTTTGGTTTTTAAATTAAAATTTATAATATTTTTTTATTTATATTTAATATTAATAAAAAAATTTATAAAAAAAATAAAATTATAATTAAATTATAATATAAAAAAAAATTAAAAAAAAATAAAAAATAAAAAAAAATATTATATTATAAAATAATTTATAAAATTAAAATATATTAAAATATTTAATAAATTATAAATATTTAATAAATTATATTTAATATATAAAATTTTAATAAATATTAATTAATTATTTTTTTATTAATTATTTATTAATTATTTACTAATTATTTATTAATTTTTTATAATAATTTCGAAAACTTTAAATATAAAATATATTTTTAATAAATAAAAAATATATATTTATATTTTATTAAAAAATTTTATATAATTTTATAATAATGTTTAAAAATTATTAATTTTTTATTATTTAAAATTAAATATATGGTTTTCGAATTTATATATATTTTTTTTAATTGAATATAACGTTGCGTTGTTATATTGTAAATTTTAATGTTAAAAAACGTGGAAAATATATTTTTTTAAAAAATTTTATATAATCCCACGTGTATTTTTATAATAATGCCCGAAATTATTAATATTTTATTATTATAAAATAAAATAATGGTTTGGTATTATTTTTAGTTTTTTTCAAGTTTTATAAAGCTTTGCGTTGTTGAATAATAAGTTTTGAAAAATTGTGTTTTTCGTTCAAAATGCGGTTATTTTTGAGGTGCGATTTTTTGGGGCGCGATTTTTTAGGACGCGATTGTAAATGTTGTTATTTCAACGTAAAAAAAAAAAATTGCTGTGTAACGTTTTTTTTAAGTTTGTAATAATATTAATAATTGTTTTAATATGTTATTTATTTATTACGATATTTTATTTGATGAATTTAATTAATTTAATTGATTTTAATGAAAATAAAATTAATTTCGCGTAATTAAATTTTAAATTATATTTACGTTCGATGTTTTTATTTTTTTTAAAATATTTAATTGGTTAAAAACGTTTATGGTAAATGAAATATAAAAAAACGAACGTAAAATATAATTTAAATTCAATAAAATAAATTAATTTTATTTTTATTAAAAAATAATTAAAATTAAATTAATTAAATTTATTAAATAAAATAATATAATAAATAAATAATATATTAAAATAATTATTAATATAATTATAAATTTAAAAAAATATTACGTAATATTTATTTTTTTATATTAAAATAATAATATTTATAATTATATTTTAAAAATAATTATATTTTTAATAAAAAATTATAATTTTTCGACATTTATTATTTTATAATATAAAATTTTATAAAAATTATAAAAAAAAATTAAAAATAATAATAAATTATTTTTTTTTATTTTATAATAATATAATATTAATAATTTTTAAATATATTTATAAAAATATATATAAAATTATAAAATTATAATAAAACAATTACACGTAATTATTAAATTTATAATGATTATTTTATTAATTAAATTTTTTATTAATTATTTATATAATATTTATTAATTATTTATATAATATTTATTAATTATTTTATCAATTATTTTATTAATTTTTTATAATAATTTTTATTTTAAATAATATAAAATTTCATAATTTCATCATAAATAAAATTTTATAATTTTATCGTAAATAATTTTTTAATAAAATTATAAATATATAAAAAATAATTTTTTTAATATTTATTATTTTTAATTAAATTTAAATAATAATTGATAAAAATTTTAAAAAATTTTTAATAATTTATCCGTAATAAAATCATGAAATTTTATTTATAATAACATTATGAAATTTTATATGTTTTGAAATAAAAATTATTATAAAAAATTAATAAAATAATCATTATAATTTTAAGAATTATATATAATTATTTTATTATTATTTTATTATTTAAAATAAAGATTATTATATAAAAATAATATAATAATTAATAAAATAATTAATAAATATAACGATTATACGTGACCATTTTATTATAATTTTATTTAAATTTGTAATATTTAAATTTGTAATATTTAAATTTATTAATTAAATTAATTGAATAAAATTTTTAAAATATTATTTAAAATGTTTTTTAAAATATTTTTTTAAATAATTTTTAAATTTAATTATATTTAAATATTAAAATAAATAATATAAATAAGAATAATTTATTAAATTAATTTTAATAAAAAATAATATAAATAAAAAAATTTTTTATTATATTATTTATTTGGAAAATATTAAAAGAAAATATAAAATTAAAATATTTAAAATAATGTTTAAAATATTTAATTTATTTAATATATAATTATTATTTAATATTTGAATTTTAAATTATTTTTTTTACTAATTGAAATTTGAAATAAAAAATTATAAATATAAATAAAAATATAAAAAATAAAATGATTTATATTAAAATTAGAATATTTAATTAATTAATGATTATATATTATGAATATATATTTAAAAATAATAAATTGTTATTTATAATATATTTTTTAACATAATTATTAATTAAATAATAAAATATAAAAAATAAAATATATTAAAAAATATTTTAATTGAATTTATAATAAAATATATTTTAATAAAAAAATTATTTATATTAAATAAATTTTTTATAAAACCATATTAAAATAAATTATTATAAATAAATTATTTATTAATTAATATATAAAAAATATATTTAATTATAAATGTTTTAAAAATTTTTAAATTTTTAATATAATAAAAATCATTATTAATATTTTATCAATTATTTATGTAATATTTATTAATTATTTTATTAATTATTTTATTAATTTCCCATAATAATATTCATTTTAAATAATATAAAATTTCAAAATTTTATTTTATAAAATGATAATAAAAATAAATAATAATAAAATAATAAATTTAAATTTAATATAATAATAATATATAAAAAAATTATTTATTTAATTTTCAATAACGAAATCATGAAATTTTATATTATTTAAAATGGAAATTATTATAAAAAATTATTAAAGTAATTGATAAAATAATTGATAAATATTATGTAAATAATTGATAAGAAATTTAATTGATAAAATAATCGTCATGGATTTAACGGTTACGCGTGACCGTTTTATTATAATTTTAAATATAATATATATATATAAAATAAAAATATATAAGTATATAAAATAAAAATATATAAATATATATAATAAAAATATATAAATATATATAATAAAATATATAAATTTTTTAATTTATTAAAATATATATTAAATTAAATGTATATAATTTATTTTTTAATTATTATAATTTTTTGTTTTATATTTTATTTAAATTTTTATTTATAAATTTTATGAATATTATTAATATTTTAATTTTTATATAATTCTTTTATATTAATGTTTTTTATTCATAATAAACATTAATATAAAAAAATAAATTAATATATAAAATAAAAAATATTTTTAATAAAAATTTATAATATAATAAATTATATATTTTAAATTTTTTTTTTAGTTATTTATAAAAAAGATTATTAATAAATAAATATAAATATTATTTATAAATTTAATTAATTATTTATTAAATGATTTTAATATTAAAAATTTTAATTTTTTTAAATTTTAATATTTTTAATTTTATTTTATTTTTAATATTAATATATAAATTATAAAATCTTTTAATTTTTTTATTTAATATTTTTTTAAAAATATTTTTTAATTTTAATTTAAATTTATATTTTATTTTTAATAATAATAAATTTAATAATATTATTATTTAAAATATTATTCATTTATAAATGAATAATTTATATAAATATAAATTAAATATTAATCATTTTATATATATTTAATTAATAATATTAATAATATTATTTTATATAAATTTATTTCATTTTTAATATTTAATTTTTTTATTTTTATATTATATATAATAATTTAAATTTTTATCATTAATATATTTTTAAATTATTATCAAATGTTTATTAATATATTTTATATATAAAATATATTTTATTTGTTTTAAATTAAATATAATTTTTTTTAAATTTTATATATTTTAATAATTTAAATTAAAAAATTATACCGTTATATATATTTTAATTAAATTTTTTAAATAATATAAATTTTATATAAATATAAATTTTATATAAATATAAATTTTATATAAATATAAATTTTATATAAATATAAATTTTATTTTAGAAATTATTTAAAAATATATTTAATTGATCAATAAAATAAAGAAATTTATAATTATAAAAAAAATTATATGATTTTTTTTTAAAATTATTGTTATTATAATTTTTAAAAAAATTATTATAATTTATATTTTTTAATATTTTAAATGTTATTAATTATATTATTATTTTTATTTTAATTAAACTTTTTTATAATTAATTTTATTTATTTGGTGTAAATTTTATTTCAAATGTTATAAATGTGTAAATGTATTATGTATGGTGGTGGTGGTAATTTTGGGAAAGCCACGTGACCCGTTTTGAAATTGAAAACGTTTTTACGGTCGTAAATATTTTTGTTATATTAATCAATTGAATATATTTTCAAATAATTTTTAAAATAAAATTTACATTAATATAAAATTTATATCATTTAAAAAGTTTAATTAAAACAAATACGGTAATATAATATTTTTAATTTAAATTGTTGAAATACGTGGGATTTAAAAACGTTTATTATATTTAATTTAAAATAAATAAAATGTATTTTATATATTAAATATATTAATAAACGCCCGATAATAATTTCAAAATATATTAATAATAAAATTCATAAAAAATTTTAATTTAAATTCAAATTTTATTTTATTATTACATATTTATTTTTATAATAATTCATTATTTTTATAATAATATTATAAATAAATTTTAAATTAATAAATATTAAATTTCATAAAATTATATAATATTTTAATAATTTAAAATAATAATTTTCAAATATATATATTTTTTAATTTTATTTATAATAAAATTATTAAATTTTATATTATTTAAAATAAAAATTATTATAAAAAACTAATAAAATAATTAATAAAATAATTAATAAAATAATTAATAAACATTATATAAATAATTAATAAATAATTTAATTAATAAAATAATTATTATAAATTTAATAATTACGTATAATTATTTTTGAAAATAAAATTTAATTAATTAAAAATTATTAATTTAATTTTATGTTAAATTATTTATTATATAAATGGTTTTTTCAATTTAATAATTAAAAAAACTTTTTAAAAAAATTTATTAATTATAAAAATTAATTATTTTTTTTATTCATAAAATTTAATTAAACTAAAAATATTAATATTATTTTTAATATTTAAATTATTAAAATGTGTAAAATTTAAAAAAAATTATTTTTAATTTAAAATAAATGAATTATATTTTATATATTAAATATTTTAATAAACATTTAATAATAATTTGAAAATATATTAATAATAAAAATTTTATTATATTTTATAAATATAACATTTTAACAATAAATATAAATATTTTTTTAATTTTATAATATAATATTTTTTTTAAATATTAAATATTTAATAATAATAATTATATATTCGCAAAATCATTTTTTTTATTATAATTCAAATATCATTTAAAATTTTATCATTTGAAATTAAAATTTATTTAAATTTTATTAAAAAAATAAATTTTATAAATATTTGAAAACTTTTTTAAAATTTTTTAAAAATCATTATAATCATTCGTATAAATTTTTTTTTAAATACTAATTAAATATTTTTTATTCTATTAATATTTAATATATTTAAAATTTTATTTTTATTTTATATAAATAAATTCATTTATAAAATTTAAAAACATATTTTATTTTTTTTAATAAATATATTTACGTTTAATAAAATTTCCATTTGTTTTATAAAAATATAATTGTAAACAAATTTTTTAAATTAATATTTGAAAAAAAACAATTTTTTAATAGTAAATTTAATTGAAAATTATTATAAATTATTTATATTATAATTATAAAATTTTTTAAATTAAGTTTAAATATAATTTTTTTAATAAATAAAAGAATTTTTATTTATTTTTTTGATAAAAATAAAAAAAATATTAATAATTGAAATATTTAATGTTTATATATATAATAATATATTTGAAATGATTTTTTATTGTTGTTTTCATTTATAAATATATATAAATAATTAAAAGAATTTTAAAAAAAATTTTATTATTAATATATTTTTAAATTATTATTAAATATTTATTATTATATTTAATATATTTAATATATTTTATTTATTTTAAATTAAATATAATAAATTTTTTTAAATTTTATATATTTTAACAATTTAAATTAACAAAATTATATTGTTATATTTATTTTAAATAAATTTTTTAAACGATATAAATCCCATTTTAAAATAAATTTTATTATAAAAACCATTTGAATAAATATATTTAATTAGTTAGTAAAACGAAAAAAATTATAACCGCGAAAACGTTTTCAATTTCAAAACGGGTTACATGGTTTTTTAAAACCATTACCACCACCATATATAACAAATTTATATATTTATATTTTTACAATAAAATTTATACGAAATAAATAAAAATATTAAAAAAGATTTTTAATTAAAATAAAAACAATAATATAATTTTTATAATATATATTATTAAATTATTTAAATTTTAATAATTTTTAAAATTATAAAAAAATAATTATACGTAATTGTTAAATTTAAAACGATTAGTTTATTAATTAAATATTTTATCAATTATTTGTATAATATTTATTAATTATTTTATTAATTTCTTATAATATTTTTTATTTTAAATAATATAAAATCTCATGATTTTATTGGAATAAATTTTAAAATAAAAATAATAATTTTATTTTTATTTTTGATAAAATCATGAAATTTTATATTATTCAAAATAAAAAGTATTATAAAAAATTAATAAAATAATTAATAAAGCAATTAATAAATATTAAATAAATAATTTATAAAGATTTTAATTAATAAAATGATTGTTATAAATTTAATAATTATGCGTGACCATTTTATTATAATTTTAATTTATTAAAATATTTTTAATAAATAATAAATTATAAAATTTTTAATTTATATATAAAATTAAATAAAAGTTTTTTTAATAAATATAAAAAAACAAAATATTTAATCAAAATATAAATTATATTTTTATTCATAAATATTAATTTATTAAATTTTTATTATTAATACAATTTTAAATTATTATTAAACGTTTATTAATATATTTCATATATTTTATATAAATTAATTTAAATATAATATACTTTTTTAAATTTTATATATTTTAATAATTTAAATTTAATAAATTATATTATTATATTTATTTTAATTAAAATTTTTAAATGATATAAATTTTATATAAATGTATGGATAAAAAAAACAATCAATTTTTGTAATTAATAAATTTTTTTAAAAAGTTTTTTCAATTTTCAAATCAGAAAAACCGCCCGTGTGATAAATAATTTGAAATATATTTAAATTGGTAAATTTCAATTAATCAAATTTTATTTTTAAAATGTAAATTTTATTTTAAAAATTATTTAAAAATATATTTAATTATTTAATATAATAAAAAAATTTATAATTATAAAGATGTTTTTAATTTTAAAAAAAATAATGTAATTTTTTTAAAATTATTATATTTAATATGTTTATATAGTTATAATATTTTAAATAAAATTTATATTTAATAAATAAAAATATTATTAAATAATTTTAATTGAATTAAAAATAACGGTATAATTTTTTTAATTTGTTTTATAAAAATACGTAAATTATAATGATTTTTGAAAAAAATGTAATAATGGTGTTTTTGAAAAAGAAATACAAAATTTATTTTGAAATTGAAAACGTTTTCGCGATTATATATTTTTTCGTTTCATTAATTAATTAAATATATTTGTTTCAATAGTTTTTAAAATAAAATTTATATTAAAATTAAATTTATATAATCTAAAAATTTTAATTAAAATAAATATAATAATATAATTTGTTAAATTTAAATTATTAAAATATATAAAATTTTGAAAAAAATTTATATTTATTTTGAAATAAATAAAATATATTTTATATAATAAAAAATATATATAAATTTAATTAGTAAAATAAAAAAGTAAAATTATAATAAAATGATTATATATAATTATTAAATTTATAATGAATATTTTATTAATTAAATTTTTTATTAATTATTTATATAATATTTATTAATTATTTTATCAATTATTTTATCAATTATTTTATTAATTCTTTATAATAATTTTTATTTTAAATAATAAAAAATTTTATAATTTTATTATTCATGACGAAATCATGAATTATATATTATTTAAAATAAAAATTATTATAAAAAATAAATAAAATAATTGATAAAATAATTAATAAATATTACGTAAATAATTGATAAAAAATTTAATTGATAAAATAATTATTATAAATTTAACGGTTACGCGTGACCGTTATATTATAATTTTAAATTAATAGTAATTATAATTATAAAATATATATATATATAAATATTAATTTATTAAATATTTTTTGAAAAATAATATTGAAAATTAAATAAAAAATAAATTAAAAATAAATATAATATATTTTTAATTAAATATAAAAATAAAATAAAAAATAATTTAATTTTTTTTAAAAAATAATATTATTAATTTTATATATAATAAAAAAATTAAAAATTAAATAATATATAATTATATTATATTTATTTAATTAAATCTTTTATTATTATATTTTATATTTTACTATTTTTAAAATTAAAAAATTTAATAAAAATTTTATTATAAATTAATATATGAAAATAATTTTTATAAAATTATATTTAATATAAAAATAATTAAAATATTTAAAATTATAACAAAATTATAAATAAAAAAAATAATTTATTTTTATAATTAATAAATTTTTTTTAAAAAATCTTTTATTTATTAAATTAAAAAACCATTTATATAATAAATAATTTAAAATAAATTTAAATTAATAAATTTCAATTAATTAAATTTTATTTTTTTAATAATTTTATTTTTTTTAAAAAAAAATTATATTATTTTAAAATTTAAAATTAAAATTTTATAAAATATAAAATTATTAAAAATTTTAAATTATTTATTCTTATTATTATTATTTTTATGTTATTATATTTATTAATCGCGTTTTGTGTAAATATTATTGGTGTTTTTATAAAATAAATATTTTAAATTGGTATTATGTATTCGTTGGAAAAAATTTAACCCATTTTGGAATTTTTTTATTTATATTATATAATAATTTCATTTTCACCCATATTTAATTAAAATTTCATTACTTTAATAAATAAAATAATAAATAAAATCTTATTTATTAATTTTTAATTTACCGGGCCGGTTTTATTTTATATTTTTTTTTATTTTCGGTTTTTTTTATACCATTTTGATATGGTTTATTATTTTTATATAAGTTAATATATTATCGTTCACACCAATTATAAATTATTTTACACTTTTTATGTATTATGTACATTTTTTTTAAAAATATTTTATTTTTTAATATTTAATTTCGGGGAAAATATAAAACACGAACAATTTATTATTAAATAAATAAAAATTTTAAATTCATTATTTATTATTTTTTTTTAATGTTTCTTTTTTTTTTCATTTTTTCACCATTTTTTTTAAATTATAATTTTTTATTTTTTTAATTTTTTATTTTTATATAATTTTAATTTTTTAAATTTTTATTATTTTTATTTTTTTCCATAATATTTCCGCGCGTTTATTTTTTTCAAATTTATAATAATTTTCATTTATACCATCATTTTTATAAAAATTAGTTAAAACGTTTTTTTATTTAATATAATCAAAAATTTAATTAAATTTTTATATAACGTTATTATATATTTTTTTTAATTAAATAATATATTATTTTTATATTAATATAAAAAACAATTATCTTTTTATAAATATTTTATTTTTTATATATATATTCTTTTCAACATATTATAATATTTTACCAAAATATACAAAAATTTAAAATTTTTTATTTAAATTATTAAATTTATTAATTTTTATTTTATTAAAAATAATAATTAATTATAAATACTTTATAATAATTACATAAATCAATTAAAAATGAATTTTTAAATTACTAATTAATTATTATTTTTTAAATTCATTTTATTATTATTTTAAAACAATTAATCCATAATTTTATTATAATTATATTTTTATATAATTTTTAAACTTTTTTTAAAAAAATCAATTTTTTTTACATTTAAAAAAATTATTAATATTAAATTTAATGCCGTTATGATTATTTTTTCCAATTCCATCATTAATTTAATTACAAAAACTTAATAAATATTTTAAATGTTCCATTTCCATATTTATAATTATTTTATTATTTTGTTAATTGTTTTTTTTTAATATCCTAATTTGATAAAAAAATAAATAATTATTTTTTAATTTTAATTTTTAATTAAAAATATTAATTCCCATTATTAATATATTATTAAACATATATTTTATTTTGAACTTTTTTGATTTATTTTTTAATAATTTTCAAATTACAATTGTTTAAAAATTAATAATATACTTTTTTATTTTTTTAAATCAAATATTTAAATAAAATAATCCATTAAAATTTTAAAATGTTATTGAAAATAAAAAAAATAATTTTAATTTTAATAATAATAATAATAATAATTACGGAAATAAATTTAATAAAAATTTTAATAAATAAAAATCTATATTAAATCATTATTTATTCGTAATAAAAACCAAATTATAATGGTTTTAAAAATATTTTCATTTATTTAAATTTATTTATATTTTATTATTTTTATTTTTTTTTAAAAATATTTATGTTTTTATGTTAATTAAATTAAATATTAATTTATACATTAAAGAAATTTATAATTTGAAAAATTATTTAATTATGATTTTTATTTTTTCCATGTTTTCCATCATTTTTTTATAATTTCTTTTCATTTAAAACATTTTTAAAATTAATTTTTTTTATAAATTTTTTTTTTATTTTTCTAATAACGGACATTCCATTATAACACGATACGTTATTTTTATATTTTTATAATAATATTTTAATGTTATGATGTCAAATATTAAATATTTGAATAAAAAAAATTTTAATTTTATATTTTTTTAATAAATGGTAGAATTTTTTTAAATTTTCTTTTATTAAAAATATTTATAAAATAAAAATATTTTTTTTATGTTTTTTATTTTATTTATTTTTTTAATTTTTCAATATTATTTTTTTTAATGACAACTTTTTTTTTAAAATTTTAATTTATTTTTTTTTCGTTTTTAAATTGTTTTTATTTTTTTTATTAAAATAACGTTAAAAAATTTTTTTAATTTATTTTTATTTTTATATTGAAAATTTTTTTTTATTTTTTTTAATGTTTAAATTCATTTTATTATTTTTTTTATACGTTTCATAAAATTATTTTTATTATTATTCCATTTTTCAAATTCCATTAATTTTTTATTTAAATATAAATATAATAAAAAATATTTTATTTCATTTTCCAAATATTTGATTGTAATAATTTTATATGTTTTTATAATTTTTGTTAAATATATTAATTATATTTTATTTAATTTATTTATTATTTTTTTCGTTTTGGAATTTTTATTAAAAATATATTAAATCATTATTCCATACACAATCGCATTACGTATAATTTTAATATATATTTTTTTTATTTTTCATATATTGCAATTTTATATGGATATTATTAATTTAAAACAATATATTATTAATATTTCATTTTAATTTTAATTTTTTTAAATAGTTTTTTTATTTGAAATTTTTATTTAATTATATTTTAAAAAATTAAATGTTTTTTATTAATTTTATTATAATATTTTTTAATTTAATTTTATTAATATTTAATTTATATATTTTTATAAAATATATTAATTTATTTTTATATAATATAAAAATCATTTCGTATTAAACCATTTATATAATATAAATAATAAAAATTTTTTTTAAATTTTTCATAATTTTTAATTATATTTAATCCCATTATTATTAAATTAATATTATATTTAAAATTTATTATAAAAATATTTTTTATTTTTAATTTTTTATATAAAATTGAAATATATAATATAAATAAAATTAAAAAAAAAATTTTGAAAAATTTTTATTTTTAATTTAATTTTTTAATTTTTATTTTTTTTAAAAAACAATTTTATTTTTTTTAAATAATTTTTTAATTATTTTTTAATTTAATTTAAAAATTTTTTTTTAAAAAAATATATAATAATTGTTTTAATATTATATGATTAAAAATGTTTATTATATTTAATTATAATAATATGATTTTATTTTTATTTTTTTAAATTAAATATATTATTTTTATTACCATTTTTATTATTATTTTTATAAATGTATATTTTTTATTATTTATTTATTTTTTAAAAAATAATTAATTTTTTTTTATTATTATTATAATTCGTTTAATTATAATTCATTTAATAATTTTTTTTAATATATTAAAAAAATAATAAATTAATATATATTTAAAAAAAAATGTTTTTTATTATTTTTTTTAATTTTAAAAATATATATATTATTATTTTTTAAAATTAAATTAAATAATATTTATATTTGAAATTATTTTATATTAAAATAATTAATATTTTAAATAATGGTTTTTTATATTTATATAAAATTTTTAGTAAAAAATTTTTTTTTTTTAAAATTTTCCATTTTTTCATTATTTTTAAAATATTTTTTATTATATAATAAAATATTATAAAAAATAAATAAAATATAATAAATATGTAAAAATGGTATATGAAAATAAAAAAAAATACATAATTAAAATGAGTTCTGCTATTGGCACACCCTCAAATTGCTATCGGGAAGCTTATTGGCACACCCAATACATGGGATACATCCCACCCATTTTGAATGAAATACAAGTCCTTTTGAATCCCACGTATTTCAACGATTCAAATTAGAAACATTATATCCTCGTATTCGCCTCAATTAGGCCTTTCGAATGATATTAATCCCATCTTGATGCAGGCCCTATTTTGAAAGTTATCTGAGGATATATTCAATTGATTGATGCGGCGAAAGGGCTTGCGACCGCAAAAGCGTTTTCAGCCTCAAAGCGGGTTACGTGGCCCCCCCAGGGCCACCACCACCACCATATACAACACATCTATACATTTATAACATTTCGAATAGGGCCTGCACCACACAGGTAGAAATATGGTTTAAGAGCTCTGATTAAGGCGAAAACGACGATATAATCCTTGCAATTTGCCTCGTTGAGATACGTAAGTTGTAATGATTTTTGAAAGAGATGTAATAGTGGTGCCCTTGGGGGGGGGGGGGGGGGCACGTGACCCACTTTCGCGGTCGCAAGCCCTTTCGCCTCATCAATCAATTGGATATATCCTCAAATAACTTTCAAAATAGGGCCTGCATCAAGATGGGATTTATATCATTCGAAAGGCCTAATTGAGGCGAATACGAGGATGTAATGTTTCTAATTTGAATCGTTGAAATACGTGGGATTCAAAAGGACTTGTTTTATTTGATTCAAAATAGGTGGGATGTACCCCATGTATTAGATGTGCCAATAAGCGCCCGATAGCAATTTGAGGGTGTGCCAATAGTAGAACTCATTAAAATTAAATGTTAAAATTGCGAAAAGTTGTATTTAATATAAAATAAAAAATATAAATATATATAAAAAATAAAAAAAAACAAAAAAAAATTTATATATATAAATTGAAATAATTTAAAAAAAAATATTAATTTTTTTTAATTATAATTTATGTAATATATAATAATTTTAAATTTATAATTTTATAAAATAAAATAAAAATTTAAAAATAATTTTAAAAAAAAGTTTAATATAAAATTTTAATAAAAAATAAATTAAAAAAATATAAACATTATAAATATGTTAAAAATAAATAAAAAAAAATTTTTTTAATAATATTTTATATAAATTTTATATTTGTTGTTAATATTGAATGGAAAAAAAATAAATGAAATTTATAATTGAAAAATATATAATAATAAAAATAAAAATTATATAATAAAATGTAAAAAAAAAACAAATTTATTTTAAATAATAAAAAAACAAAATAATATAAATATAATAATGGTATAAAAAATTTAATTTATTAAAAAATATCTATATAATTTCATAAATAATAATTATAATTTTATTTAAAAAAAATAAAAAAAATTATTTTATATATAAATAAAATAATAAATAAAAAAAAATTAAAATAAATTATAATTAAATAATTTACAATTTAAACATTAATAAAAAACCAATTATAATTTAAAATATATATATATAATTATTTAAAAAATTAATATATATATATAAAATTATTTAAAAAATTAATATATATATATAAAATTATTTTAACATATATTATTTATTATAAAATGTAAAAAATAAAATTATTAAAAACCCGAACGAATTTTTAAAATTTATTAAATAATAAAATTTTTTATTAATAAATAAAAAAAACCAAATTATAAAATGATATTAAAATAATAAAAATTTAATAATAAATTTTATATAAATTAATTTTAAAATTAATTATAAAAGAATAATAAAATTAAATTAATAAAAATGAAATTATATGATTTTAACCATAAAAATTTATATTAATAAAAATATTAATGTTTTTTAAAAAAAAATAAATATAAAAAAATTTAAATTTAATATTTTTTAAAATTGAAATAAAAAAATAAAAAATATTTAAAATTTTTATAAATTTTAAAAAATTATTAACGTAATTATTTTATAATAAAAAACTTTTTTTTTATAAATAATAAAATAATAAAATAATAAAATTATCCATGACGAAATCATGAAATTTTATATTATTTAAAATGGAAATTATTATAAAAAATTAATAAAGTAATTGATAAAATAATTGATAAGTATTACGTAAGTAATTGATAAGAAATTTAATTGATAAGATAATCGTCATGGATTTAACGGTTACGCGTGACCGTTTTGTTATAATTTTAAAAATTGAAAAACAAATTATTTAAATAAAAAAAATAAATAAATTTAAAATCTTTATTAAATTGGAAATAATATATTAATACGTTTAAAAAATATCGAAAAACAATAATAATAATTAAAAAAAATAATTAAAAATAAATTTTAATAAAAATATTAATAAATTTTAAACAATTTTAAAAATTAAAAAAATAAATTTAATTTAAAAATTAAAAAATTAATAATAAAAAAACAAAAAACTTAATAAAAAAAATATTATTAAACGTTTATAAACGAAAAACCATAAAAATAAATTAAATATTTTTAAAAAAAAAAATTTTTTAATTATATTTTAATTTTTTTAATATAAATTTAAATATAATTTATAATAAAATTTTTAAAATAAATGATTATATAATGTAATAAATATTTAAATTTATAATATTTATAATATTATTTTATTTTCATATTTTATATAAAAAATTTATATTAATATAATTCCATTTTTTAAAATAATTTATTAATATATAAATATTAAATTATATTAAAAAAAATTATTTTAATTATCATAATAATATATTTTATTTTTTTATTTTTATAATATATTAATTTTAATAATTTTATATTTTGTTTATTTTCATTTTTAATTTTTTTTAAATAAATGGTTAAAATTTATATAAACATTTTATAATTTATAATATTTTATTTATTTAAAATACAATTAATAATTTTAATAATTTTTTTTAAAATTTTATTTATAATATTTAAAAAATTAAATTTTTTTTAATAATAATTTTTTTTTAAATTTGTTTTTAAAATCATTATGTTATTATTTTATTAAATAGTTAAAATAAACGTTACGTTAATTTAAATTTTTAATATTATTCCCGTATTTTAAATATTTTAATTATTTTTTATTTTATTTAATATTTCTTTTTTTTATTTTATATTTTATATTTTTTAATAAAATTAATTTAATATACATTTTTTTTATGTTAAATCCAATTGTATTTTATATTTTATATATTATTTTTTTATTCATTATTTTTATAATTTATTTTTTTATTTTATTAATTTTTTTTATTTTTATTTATTATATTTATTAATTTTTTAAAAAATATTTTAATTATTTTTTTATATTTATTTATTTTTATTTATTTTTTTTATTTATTATTATTATTAATATTGTTGAAAAGTGTGGTTAAGTTTGATGCGATGTATATTTTTTTGTTTACTTCTATTTTAATATTGCAAATTATATTAATTTTTAGTTATACCACCATCGTTACGGCGATGTGATGGTTTTGAGGTTTTGATTTTATTATGTTTTATTAAAATTTATCATTTTATTAATAGATTTCCTAATTGTTAATTGATAAAAATCGAAAAATCAAAAAAAAAAGTTTTAATAAAAAATAATTTTAAGAAAATTAATAAAAAACCGAAAAAAATAAAAATTTTTAAATTATTTAATATTAAATTTTTTTAAATTATAATTATATTAATAAAAAATAATTAATATTTTAAAAAAATATTTATTATTTATTTTAATAATATAATTAATGGATTAATTTTTTAATATTAATTAAAAATAATTTTAAAAAAATTTATAAAAAATAAACAAATATAGTAAATAATTTATTTAAAAAATAATAATATAAATATAAAAAAAATATTAATAATTTAAATATAAAATTTATTAAAATTTTTTTTAATTTTTAAATAATTATATTAAATTTAAAAATAATTATTAAATAAAATTTTATGAAAAAAATTATAAAAAAAATATAAAAAAATTTTTAAAATTATAAATAAAATAAATTATTTTAATAAAAATATTAAAATTTAATATATATAAAAAATAATTATTATAAATTTTAAAATTTATATTTTAAAATTTAAAAATTTAAAAAATAAAAAATAATTTACATTAATATAATATAAAAATTAAAAAAATATTATTTTTTTTTTAATTTTTTTTAAATAAAAATGATAATTTAAAAAACATTTTTAATTAATTAATATATTAAAATATTTTTATATTAATTTTAAAATTTATTAATTATATTAATAAAATAATATTAATTTATTAAAATAAATTTAAAATAATATTAATTATTATAAAAATACATAAAAAAAATCTTTTAATTTAATTATAAAAATTTATAAAAATATAAAAATATTTAAATTTTTTTTTAAATTTTAAATTTTAATTAAAAAAATATATAAATAAAAAATTTAAAAAAATTTTATAAAAATAAAATATAATAAAAATTTTTTTTTTATTTTTATATTTAAATAAAAATTTTAAATTAAATAATATAAAAATATAAAATTATTTATAAAATGAAATTAATTAATTATTATGTTTTTTATAATTTATAAATAATATTTTTTAAATTAAATAAAAATTATAATTAAATTTATAAAAAATATTATTATTATTATTAATATTTTAATAAAAAAATTTAATAATAATTTTTATAATAAAATAAAAAAATAAATAATATAAATAATTTTTATAATATATGTAAAAAAAATATAATTATAATGAAAATTATAATTATAATAAAATTAAAAATAATAATAATAATTACGGAAATAATTATAATAAATTTAAAAAAATAAAAAATTTGGTTTATTATATTATAATTATACAAAATATAAATATTGAATTAAAAATTATTTAAAATTAAAATGAAAAAATAATTATAATTAAAATAATTAAAAATAAAATTATATATTTTAAAATTAATGATTTAATAATCTAATAAATTTTATTAAATTTTAATTTTTATAAAAATTATTATATAAATTTAATTTTATTTTTTTTATAATATATATTAATTTTAATAAAATAAAAAAATTAATATAATATTATAATGATAAATTATATTATAAATAAAATATAATTTTTTTTAATATTATTAATAAAAAATTTTATTTTTTAAAATAATTAAATTATAATAAAATTATATTTATTATTAATAATAATATAAAAAATGAATTAATATTTAATATAAAATGTAATATATATATTATAAATAATAATATTAATTATAATTTTAAAATTATAATCAATATTTATAAATTTAATTTTTAAATTAAAATAAATATTTAAATAATAAAAATAAAAATAATAAAAAAATATAATATAAAATTATATATAATTTAAAAAATTATTTATCTATTATTTTAAATTATATTTTATTTATTAAAAAAATTTTTAATAAATTATTTTATTATTATAATAAATATATTAATAAAAATATAATTTTAAATTTAAAAAATAAAATTGTAAAACGTTTTGATACAAAAAATAAAAATTTTTATTATAATAATATAATAAATTGAAATTTAAAATTTATTTATTATAAAAATATATATTAAATTATAAATAAAAAAATTATAATTAAAATAAATATTATATAAAATTAATAAAATATAATATATTTTAAAAAATATATTTATTAATAATATAAAAATTATTATAAATAAAATAATTAAAAAAAATATTTTATAATATTAAAAAATTTATTATTTTAATATTTAATAATTAATTTAAATTATTTAAAAAATTATTAATATTAATTTAAAATTTTTATAAATAAATATATTTTTTTATTTTATATATAATTAAATAAAAATATAAAAAATAAAATTTATAATTTTTTTTGGAAAATAAATTATATTAAATAAACATTTTAATATAATTTAAATATTATAAATTTTAAATTTATAAAAAATTATAAATATTTTTTTTAATTATAAATGATAAAAATAAATATAAAATATATTAAATATATAAATAAAAAAATAATATTTAATAAATTTTAAAATTTATTATGAAAAAAATTTAATAATTTTTTATAATATTATTTTTTAATAATATTAATAAAAATTAAAAAATTATTATTATTTATTTAAATAATAAATAAAAATTTAAAATAAATTAATTTGAAATATTTTATTAAAAATATAATATTAAAGTTATTATATTTATTTTTTAAAATTAATATTATAATAAAATATTTAAAAATTATATTTAAAAATTATAAATAATAATTATAATAATTTTTATTTAAATAAAAATATTTTTATATTTTTAATTTTGAATAATATAAAATATAATTTATATATTATATTATTTAAATATTTTTATAAATAATAATTATATAATTATAAAATATTTTTTTAATAATTTTAAATTTAATAAAAATTATAAATTTAATATTAATAATTTAAAAATTTTTAATTTATAATATATTATATATATTAATAAAAATTAATAAATTGAAATTAAAAAATTAAAAATAAAAAAAATTAAAAATATTTTTATAAAATTTATTAAAAAAAATAATTATTTAGTATAATTAATTAAAAAAAATTAATTATTAAAAATTTTTTATATTATTTTTTTTAAAAAATTTAAATAATTTAAATAAAATTTTAAATTTTAAAAATATAATTTAATTATTATTAAAATATATATGAAAATATTTATATTATAAAATGATAATTAAAAATAATATTTATAATAAAAATTTTAATATAATAAATAATAATATTATTAATAAAAAAAATAATTAAATATAAAAAAAAATTAAAAAAAAATTTTTAACATTTATTATTATATAATTTTTAATAAATGTATTAAAATTTTTAATATATTATTAATTTATTATTTAAAAAAAAATAATATAAATAAATTTTTTAATATAATTTATAATTATACATTTTTATATATATAAAAAAAATTTAAAATTATAACAAAACGGTTACGCATAATTGTTAAATCCATGACGATTATCTTATCAATTAAATTTTTTATCAATTATTTATATAATATTTATCAATTATTTTATTAATTATTTTATCAATTTCCCATAGTAATTTCCATTTTGAATAATATAAATTTTCATGATTTCGTCATGGATAAATTTTAATTAAAATAATAAAAATTAATAATATAAATTTATTTTAATATTAAAATATTATAAAATATTTTTTATTTTATATAACATAAATTTAATAATAAAAAATATTATAAAAAATAAAAAATAAAATAAATAATTATAAACCATTTTTATTAAAATTTATGAAAATTTAAAATAAAATATTTTTAAATTCATTAATTACAATAAAATAATATTTAATAATTTTATTAATTTTAAAGAAATATTAAAAAAAAATTTATTTATTAAAAAATTATAAAAATTCAAAACGCAAATTTATATAAAAAAACTTTTTTATTAAAAAAAATTAATTATAATAAAATTAACATTATTTTAATTAAAATAACTTTTTAATAAATTTTAATAATATTAATTACATTAAAATAATAATATATAATATAAATTAATTTTATTATTATATATTTTAATAATAATTTTATATTTTATTAAAATATATTATTAAACATTTTAAAAAAATAAAATAATATAAATATTTAATAAAAGAAATTATTAAATTAATAAATTTTTTATATAAATTGAAATATTTTAATAATTTATAATAAAAAAAAATATAAAAATTAATAAAAAATAAAATTTTTAATTTTTAATATTTAATAATATAATATTTATTAATAAATTGTTTAATATTATTATCATATCATATATAAACAATTTTATTTTTTTTTAATTTAAATATTATTATTATCATTATTATTATTATTATTTTTACGCCGTTGTGTTTATTATTCGCGTTTCGCGTAAGCATTGCCGGTGCTTTTACAAGGTAAATGTTTCGGGCCGGAACCGTGCGTCCGTCGGAGAAAACCTAGCCCGTTCCGGATTTTTTCCGTTTGTGCTGCACGGCGGTTTCGTTTTCGCCCGTATTTAATTAAGGTTTTACCATTTTAATAGATAAAATAGTAAATGAAATCCCGTTTGTTCAATTTTAATTCGCCGAATTTTAACTCGCCGTTAATTTAAATAAAATTAAATTAAAAAAAATTAATTATAATTTAAAAATAAACATATTAATTAAAAATTTTAAAAATATTAATTAATTTTTAAAAATATATATTATTAAATTTAATTTTAAAAAAATATATATATTAATTAAAAAATATATATTAAAAAAAATATTAAAAAAATTAAATTTATTAAATTATAAATTAATTTTTACATTATTTAATTTAATAATTTTAAATTAAATAATAAAAAATAAAAAATAAATTAATAATTTAAATATATATAAATATATATTTTTTATTAAAAAATTTAATTTTTTAATTTAAATCATTTAATTTAATTTAAATTTTATTATTTTAATTTAAATCAAATTTATAATAAATTTTTTATTTAATTATTTTAAAAAAATTAAATAAATTATTAAATATTTTAAAAAAATTATAAAAAAAAATATTAAATATTAAAAATTTAACAAATTATATTTATATAAATGATATAATAATTTAACAAATTATATTTATATAAATGATATAATAATTTTAATTTATTTGAAATTATAAATATTAATTTTTTTAATAATATAAAAATTAAATAATTAATAATTAAAATTATGTTTTTTATAATAAAAAAATTAATATTATAATTATTAAAATTATAAAAAATAATTTATAAAAATATATTAAAAATAAAATTTATTAATTTGAATAAATATATAAATAATATAATTTAAATATAAAATTTTTTCATAAAATTTATTATAATATTAAAAAATAATAATAAAATAATAAAATATATAATTAATATTATTATTAATAAAAAAAATAAATATATTTAAATTTAATATTTTTATATAAAATAAAAAATTAAAATATATATTTGGAATTAAAAATTTAATAAATATATTTATAAAATTATTAATTAAAAATTTTTTAAAATTTTAAAATTTATTAATTAAAAAAAAATATAAATAAAAAAAATAATTAATTTTTATAATTAATAAATTTTTTTAAATTTTTTTTTAATTATTAAATTAAAAAAAATTATTTATATAATAAATAATTTAAAATAAATTTAAATTAATAATTTTCAATTAATTAAAATTTTATTTCCAAATTTTTTAAATTATATAAATTCCATTTTAATATAAATTTTATTTTAAAATTTATTTAAATATATATTTAATTAATTAATATAATGAAAAAATTTATAATCGTAAAAACGTTTTTAATTTTAAAACAAATTACGTAATTTTTTAAAACCATTATTACCATTATATATAATAAATGTATACATTATAATTTTTAAAATAAAATTTAAATTAAATAAATAAAAATATTAAAAAAAAATTTTAATTAAAATAAAAATAATAATATTATTAATAATAATTAAAATATTAAAATATTTTAATTATAATAATTTTAAAAAAACCATGTAATTTATTTTTATAATTATAAATTTTTTCGTTTTATTAATTAATTAAATATATTTTTAAATAATTTTTAAAATAAAATTTATATTAAAATGAAATTTATAATATTTATAAAATTTAATTAAAATAAATATAATAATATAATTTTTTTAATTTAAATTATTAAAATATATAAAATTTGAAAAAATTTATTATATTTAAATTAATTTAAATAAAATATATTTTCCATAACGAAATAATGAAATTTTATTTACAATAAAATCATGAAATTTTATATTGTTCAAAATGGAAATTATTATAAAAAATTGATAAAATAATTGATAAATATTACATAAATAATTAATAAAAAATTTAATTGATAAAATAATCATCATGAATTTAACGGTTACGCGTGACCATTTTGTTATAATTTTATATATTAAATATACTAATAAATATTTAATAATAATTTAAAAATGTGTTAATAATAAAAATTTAAAATAATATAATAATTAAATTATTTAAAAATTTAAAAACATATAATATTATTTTAAAAATCATTTATAATAATTTAAATTATATTGAAAAATATATAATTCAAAAATTAAAATTAAATTAAAAATTGATAATATTTTATATTAATAATATAATGGTTTTTATTTAAAATATTTAAAAAATATTTAATATATTTTACATTTATATGTAAATTTTTTTTAAATAATTAATTTATTTAATAAATTAAATAAATTTTATTTTCATTATTAAATAAATAAATTACATAATATATTAATGAATAATTATATTATAATTTAATAAAATTTTAAAATATTAATAAATTTTATAAATTTAAAAATAAATATGAAATTAATAAATTTTTTATTAAATTTAATTTTTTAATTTTAAAAAAAAATTATTTTTTTTATAAAAAAAACAAATATTATGAAATAAATTATAAAAATATATTTAATTTTTTTAAATATTAAAAAAAAATTTTTATAAAATTAAATATTTATTAATAAAAAAAATTTTAAAATTATAAATTTTTATAATAATTAAAAATAAAATAAAATATAATTTATTATAAAATTTTATTTAATTTATTTAATTGTTTAATAAAATTTTTATAAAATTTAAATAAAAATATTAAATTATAAATTTAAAAATAATTTATTTATTATAAATATATAAAAATACAAAAGTTTTAATGGTTGAATAATAAAACGTACGTATTTAATTTAATATTTGATTTAATATATATTACGAAAAAAAAATTTATATATTTTCATTATATATAAACATGTTTTTACGCTTATATTTAAATAAATAATTTTTTTTCTAAATATTAATAATAAATTAATTTTAATTTTATTATTTTATTATTATTTATTTTTATTATTATTTTATTTAATTTTATTATGTACGTATTTATTAATATTAATTAATATTATTAAATATTTAATAATACAAATTAATAAAATTAAAAAAATCATTATTATAACAATGTTAAAAATTTTATCATAATAATATATATAATATTAATTACATTATTTTATATTTATAATAAATTATTGTTTCATATTAATATTTAATTTATTTAAATTTATATTTTTATATCGTAATTTAAATATTTTATTTAATATATTTTTATTTTTTTTTATAAATATATAATATTATATTATATAAAATATAAAAAAAATTTAACGTAAACATAAATTTGTATTATTAATAAAAATTTAATTAAATTAAAAAATTTAAATAAATTAAAAAAATTAATTAAATTTTATTTTAAATAAATTGCAAATTTTATTAAACATTTTAATCATATAATTGTAAAATAAAAAATAATTAATTTATAAATGGTTATAATAAAATAAAAAACAATTTGAACATTATTAATATTAATAAATTTCAAAATTATTAATTTAAATACAATTTATATTCATATATTAAATGAAATTTTATTATTTTATTAAAAACAATTTAAAAATTTTATATTTAATAATTTTAAATTAATATCCAAAAAAATATAATTAAAATTAAAATTTATTTTAATATAAAAAAATATATATATAAAAAAAATATTTATTTTTTTAAAATATTAATTAATTTATTAATAATAAACAATTTATTAATATAAAATATTAATAAATTAAAATATGTTAAATTCAAATAATTAAACATATTTATTTAAAAAATATTAATATATTAAATAAATAAAAAAATTAATTTATTTAAAAACACCCAAATTAATATATTTAAAATTTAAATTATAAATATAATAATTAAAAATTTTTTTATTTTAAATAACCCATAATTTTATATTTATACAAATGCCATAAATTTTATTTTTTTTTCCGTAACGTTAATTTTTCATTTTTTAACCACTAACATAACTTATATTTCAAATAATTTTATAATAATTTTTTTTTTAATAATTAATTATTGGTATTTTATATTTTATTGTTTTTTTCTTTTTAAACGTTTATTACGTAATTATTTTTATAATAAATGTTTAAATTATAATAAATTTTATTTTTTTTTATTATAATAAAATAATTAAATTCATTAATAATTATTAATTACATCATTCCTTTTTTTTATTTTACAAATAATATTTATGTTTTTTTAATTTATAATAATTAATGTTTATTTTAATATTCCATTTTAAATAAATTAATAAAAATATTATATAATATATAATTTTATATATATTAATAATTAATTAAAATAAAACTTTTATTATTTATTAATTTTAAAAAATATATTTAAATTTTTTAAATTATTGTTAAATAATTTATATATAATATTAATAATATTATAAAATAATAAAATTAAAAAAAAATTAATTTATTAAAAATTTTAATTTTTTTTTAAATAATTTTATTATTTATATTAATAAATAATTTATAAACACTAATATCTATATTTATAAATAATTTTTAAAATAATATTTATTATAATATTTTTTTAATATAAATTTTTAACAAAATATATTTTTTAATAATAATTAAATATTTTAAAAAAATTAAAATAATAAAAATAATTACATTAATAAAATATATAATTTATTTAAAAATAAATTTAAATTTTTTTTAAATATATATTATATAATTATAATTAAATAAATATAATTTAATATAATGTTTTTAATTATTTTAATAAAAAAATAATTATTTATTATATATATAATTAATTTTAATATTAACATTTTATAAATATATATTTAATTATAAAATAATATTTTAATATAAAATAAAATAAAATATAATATTATAATAATTAAATAAATATTATATTTATAAATATTAAAATTAATAAAAAAAGCGAAAATAAATTTAATTTTAAAATATTAAAAAATATATTAAATAAATTATTATTATATTAAAAAATTTTTAAAAAATTTTTTAAAAATAAATAATAATTTATTATTTTATTTTATAATTTTAACATATATTATTTATTTTTTTATATAAATATAAAAAATTGGTAAACAAATTATAAATATCTATTAATATATATAAAAAGTTTAAAAATATTTAATAATTTATAATTATTAACGATAATGACGATAATAATAAATAATATTACATTAAATAAAAATATTATTATATTAATAAAAATAAAAAATATTAATTAAAAATAATAATAAAAAATTAAAAATGTTATTATTAAATATGTAAAAAAAAATGTTAATTTATTACATATTTTGAAAAAAAAAATAAAAAAAAATTAAAAAATAATGGAAAATTAATAAAAAATAAAATAAAAATAAATGTACTACATTTTTAATAAAATATAAAAAAATAAAATAAAAAAAATCGGAATTAAAAAAAAATAATAATGATTTTATGTATGATATAGAAAAAGTAAATGTTAAATAATATATAATAATAATATATTTATTAAATTAAATTTTTTATTATCGTATTATTTCATTTATTTTTATTAAAAATGAAAAATTTAATACGGTTTTTATTTTAAATTAATATTCCAAAAATATTTTTTAAAAAATTATATTTAATATAAAAATAACCAAAATATTTATAGTTAAAAAAAATAATATTTTATTTTTATTAAAAAATATTTTAATAAATAATTAAAAATAAATAAAATTTAAACAAAAAAAACCAATATTAAATTTAATGATAATTTATTTATTAAATTTTTTAAAATAATTATGGTTAATATTTTATTTAACTAAATTAATTTTTATATTATAAAAATTAATATATTATTTTTTTTATTATTTAATGATATGGATTGATTAAAAATATATTTAAATAATATCATTAATTAATTAATTTATAAAAATAAAATAATAATTTTTTTATAAAAATGAAATTATAATATTTATATATTTAATTTAAATATCCATTAATTAATTAATTTTATAATTTATTAAATAAAATTAAATACGATATTAATATAAATAATATTAAAAAAATTAATAAATTTTATTATCATTATTAAATTAAAAATAAAATATTATAAAAATTTAAATTTAATTTAAAACATTTAAATATAAATTTTAATTATAAAATTATTATTAATATTATATATTTAGAAAAATGTTTTATATTATATATAATCAATATAATAATAAAATTTCGAATAACACATTTTATAAAATTCATTTTTATTAAAAAAATATAAAAAATATTTAAATAATATTGGATTAACATTTATTTAAAACTTTTGAATGTTATTATTCATAATATTAATATTAATTTTAATAATACCAAATTTAAAAATAAAATTTATATTATTAATATTATTTATTATTAATATTTTATTATTTACTATTAAATATTTATAAAAATATATTAATTTATTAATAAAATTAAAAAATATTATAATTTTATTAAAAAAATATATGAAATTATAATTAATAAATTATAAAATTTAAAATTTAAAATATTGTAATTTTAAATAATAATTAAAATAATTAATAATATAACAAATTTAAATAATTTTATATTTATATTTTTAATTTTCAACATTTATTTTAAAATTAATATAGATTTTTTATTTATTTTTTCATAAATATAATAAATATAAATAATTTAAAAAATAATAATAAAAATTAAAAAAATTAAAACGTAATATTTAATTAAAAATATATTAAATATGAAAAATAAATTTAAAATTTTATAAATATTTTTAAAGTTTTTACCCATAAATAATAAAATATTAGTATTTTTTTAAAAAAAAATGGAAAAACTTTTATAAAATTATTATTATTATTAATAAAAATGTAATTATAATTTTTAATATATTAAATAATATATTTATGTTTTAAAATTTATATATCAAATTATATATTTAATAAAAAAAAGTTTTTTTATTTATTAAATCATTTGAAATTAAATTGTTAAAATTAATGTTTAATTTAAATAAATATAAAATCATTTTTAAAAAAAACTTTTAATAATTAATGATTTTTACCACGTTATTACGTTTTATATTATTATTAAAAAATAAAATAATTTTACGTTAATAATTAAATTATAAATAAATAATAAAATATTTATATTTAAAAAATTATATAAAATATTAAATATAAAAAAATTTAATATATTATTTGAAAAAAATATTTTATAATTTAAAATATATAATTTTTTAATATAAAAAATATAATAATATTTAAATTTTAAATAATTTATAAAATTAAAATTAAAAAAATATTTTTATTATATGAAAAATTATAATTAATAATTTAAAATTATGGAAATTTTAATAAAAAGTTCATTATAATATATATATTTATTATTTAAAAAATAAATTAATAATTTATATTAATTTTAATTTTTATATTATATTATTAAAATATGAAAATTATAATAAAAAATATTATTATAATATATATTTAATTGAAAATTTTAATATAAAAAATAATTTTTATATAATTATTTATTAAATTAAAAAATAAATATTTTAAAAAAATATTATTATAAATTATTAAATTATTATATAATTTTATAAAATTAAATATATATTAATTTGAAATTTATTTGTAATATTATTAATGGGAATTATATATAAAACTATTAATATTTAATTTATATTTATTAATAATAAAATTGGAATTATTTAAAATTATTAATTTATAAATAAATGATATTTTTAATATTAATATTATTAAATTTATTATTATTAAAAATAAAATATTAATTAAAATTAAAATTAAAATATGTTTTTATAAAATGATAAATAAAAAAATTAAAAATTTTAATAATTTATATATTATAATTTATGAAAAAAATTATAAAATTTTTATTATATAAAAAAAATAAATTAAAAAATTTAAATTATTAAATATTAAAATTTTTAATATGGTCAAAAAATTTGTGAAATAATAAATTTGAAAAATATATATTATATTAATTTATTAATTTAAAATTACGTTTAATTATTTAATAATAATATAATATATAAAATTAAAATTTAAAAAAATTAAAATTTTAAAAATTAAAATTAAATGGTAAATAAATAATTAAATATAAAAATTTAATTATATAAATTTAAATTTTTAAAAATTGTAATTTTATATGTTTATTAATTATTTATTTTTATTTTAATATTTTCAAATTTTATCAACCATTTGCGGTGGTTGCGCTACCGGATTGTTGGTCCGTGTGTTCGTATTTGTGGGGCATGAAATGCGTAATTAATTAAATGAAATTTGAAAATTTCGTGCGAAAAAAAAAGTTTCGTTTATACATTTTTATTAAAAATTTATATAATTTTAAAAAATTTTAACCATAATATATTAATAATACATAATTATTTAATAATAATGTTAAATATAATTTTTATTTTATTATTTAAAAATAAATAAATTATTTTTAAATTTTTACATTTTTTTTTAATTAAATATAATATTACATTATTATATTATAAATTTAAATGTAAAAATTATAAAAAACACGTATTTACATTTTATTAAAAAACTTTATATAATTTTATAATAACGTTTGAAAACCATTAATTTTTTATTATTTAAAATTAAATATATGGTTTTTGAATTTATATATTTTTTTTTTTAATTGAATACGACATTACATTGTTGTATTGTAAGTTTCAACGTTAAAAAACGTGGAAAACACGCGTTCATATTTTTATTAAAAAACTTTGTATAATTTTACATGTATTCCCATAAATATACCCGAAAATTATTAATATTTTATCATTATAAAATAAAACAATGGTTTATTATTATCTTTAGCTTTTTTCAAGTTTTATAAAGTTTTACGTTATTGAATAATAGGTTTCGAAAAATTGTGGTTTTTCGCCAAAAGTTCGGCAATTTTTGAGGCAATTTTTTGAAACGCGACCGTAACTGCTATTATTTTAACGTAAAAAAAAATTACTACGTAATATTTTTTTTAAACTTGCAATTATATTAATAACTATTTTAATACATCATTTATTTATTATAATATTTTATTTAATAAATTCAATTAATTTAATTTTATTTATTTTTTAATAAAAACGAAACCAATTTCGTATATATGGTTTTTAAATCACATATATATTTGATTTTTTTATTTTTTTTAAAATGTTTAATTAATTAAAAACGTTTATAGCAAATAAAATACAAAAAAAATAAAAAAAACGAACGTAAAATGTGGTTTGAATTCATTGAAATAAATTTATTTATAAATAATAAAAATTTAAATTTATAAATTAATTATATTATTATTTTAAAAAATGAAAAATTTAATAATTAAAATAATAAAATTTAAATTAAAAATAATATTATTTATTAATTATTTATTAAATATAAATGTGTGATACGTAATATATTTATTAATAAAATTTATAAAATGATTTAAAATTTTAATGTTAAATATGTTATTTATTATACGATTAATATTATTTTAAAATGTTTTTTATTATTTAAAATATTATTTATTTTATATATTAATTTGTTTTTTTTATATTAATATTTAATATAAATAAAAAAATATTAACGAAAAATAATTAATGATTAATTTAATAATATTACGATAATTTTATGAAAATTAAAAAATTAATAATGTTTATTAAATTTATAGTATTTATAATTTGGTTAATATAATAATAAAAATATTATTAAATAAAATTATAAAAATATTAATAAAAAATATTTAAATTGATTTGTAATTGGAAAAATGGGTAAAATGTGAAATGATTAAATAATTTACGATTAATTAATTATAAAAAAAAAATAAATAATAATTAAATAATAAAATGTACGTATTTAATTTAATATTTGATTTAATACGTATTACGAAAAAAAAATATTTATATATTTTAATTATATATAAGCGCGTTTTTATATTTATATTTAAATAAATAATTTTTTTTAAATATTAATAATAAATTAATTTTAATTTTATTATTTTATTATTATTTGTTTTTATTATTATTTCATTTGATTTTATCACGTATATATTTATTAATAAATTCATATTCAATTATAATTTTATATAATAATAAATTTCATAAATTATAAAATTATATAAAATATTATTAAATAAATAAATTTAAAATTAATTATTTTAAATAAATTTAATTTTAAATATTTTATTTTAATTATTTATAAATAATAATGTAAAAATTAAAATAATTAAAAAAAATTTAAAAATCAATTTAAAAAATATTATTAAAAATTTCAAAAATATGAATAAAATATTAATTATTACATAAAATTATAAAAAAAATTTAATTTTTTAAAATATAATAAAAAAATAAAAAAAATAATTAAATAATAATTATATTAAAAATATATTAAATTATAAATAAACCATTATAAAATTTTTATTATTAATTAAATTAAATTATTTTTTATATTATAAATAAAAATAATTAATAATGTATATATAATTTAAATAAATATATTTATATTATTTTATAAATAATACATATTTTTAAATATTATTATAATTTGAAAAATATTATATAATATGGATGATTTTAATATTAAATATTTATTAATAAAATAAATTAATTAATTAATTTATTATTTCAAATATAATATATATTTTAAAATTTATGTAAAAATATTTAATAAATTTAAATTTATTAATAAATTTATTGAATATTTTTATATAATTAATATAAATTTTATCATTAATTTATTAAAATCAATTATAGTAAATATTATTTAATAAAAATTTATTTTTTAAAAAAATAAATATAATGATAATTATAAATTATAAATTTAATTAAAAATTATTATTTATATTAAAAAAAATCAAATATATAATAAAAAATTAAATTTTTATAATTTATATTATATTATAAATAATAAATTAAAAATTTTTAATAAAAATAATATTAAATAAAAATATAAAATTTATATTAAAATTAAAATAAAATTTATGAAAAAATTATTTATAATAAAATCATGAATTTTTAAATTATTTGAAATAAAAATTATTATAAAAAATTAATAAAATAATTAATAAATGTTATATAAATAATTAATAAAAAATTTAATTAATAAAATAATTATTATAAATTTAACAATTAAATTATTATTATTATTATTATTATTTTTACACCATTATGTTTATTATTTACGTTTTACATAAATATTATTAATGTTTTTATAAAATAAATATTTTAAATTAAAATCATACGTTTATTAGAGAAAATTTAATTTGTTTTGGATTTTTTTTATTTATTTAATTTTAATTTATTAGGTTAATTTTATTTTATATTTTTTTTAATTTTTATTTTTTTATTATTAATTTAATATAATTTATTATTTTTATGCAATTTAATATATTATCATTTATATTAATTATAAATTATTTTATGTTTTTTATATATTATATATATTTTCTTTAAAATATTTTATTTTTTAATATTTAATTTTAAAAAAAGTGTGGAATACAGACAATTTATTATTAAATAAATAAAAACTTTAAGTTTATTATTTTTATTTTTTTTCCTTAATTTTCTTTTTTTTTTTACTTTTTTATTATTTTTTTTAAATTGTGAATTTTTATTTCCCCATTATTATATAATTTTAATTTCCAAGTTTTTATTATTTTTATTTTTTTTTATAATATTTCCTCAAATTTATTTTTTCAAAATTTATAATAATTTTTATTTACACCGTTACCTTTATAAAAATTACTTAAAACATTTTCTTATTTAATACAATTAAAAATTTAATTAAATTTTTATATAACGTTATTATATATATTTTTTAATTAAATAATATGTTGTTTTTATATTAATATTAAAAGAAATTATTTTTTTATAAATATTTTATTTTTTATATATATTCTTTTCAACATATTATAATATTTTACCAAAATATATAAAAATTTAAAATTTTTTATTTAAATTATTAAATTTATCAATTTTTATTTTATTAAAAATAATAATTAATTATAAATATTTTATAATAATTATATTAATTAACCAAAAATAAATTTTTTAAATTATTAATCAATTATTATTTTTCAAATTTATTTTATAATTATTTTAAAATAATTAATTTACAATTTTATTATAATTATATTTTCATATAATTTTTCATTTTTTTTAAAAAAATTAATTTTATTTACATTTAAAAAAATTATTAATATTAAATTTAATATTATTATGATTATTTTTTTTAATTATATTAATAATTTAATTATGAAAATTTGGTAAATATTTTAAACATTTTATTTTTATATTTATAATTATTTTATTATTTTATTAATCATTTTTTTTAAATATTTTAATTTAATAAAAAAATAAATAATTATTTTTTAATTTTAATTTTTAAATAAAAATATCAAATTTTAATATTAATATATTATTAAACATATATTTTATTTTAAATTTTTTAATTTATTTTTTAATAATTTCGAAAATAAAATTATTTAAAAATTAATAATGTATTTTTTTATCTTTTCGAATAAAATATTTAAATAAAATAATTTATTAAAATTCCAAAATATTACTAAAAACAAAAAAAATAATTTTAATTTTAATAATAATAATAATAACCATAAAAATAAACCTATTAAACCCAATAAAAATGCTAATAAATAAAAAATCACATTACATTATTACCAATTTACAATAAAAATTAAACCATATTAAAATTAAATTAATTATATTAATAAATTATTATTTATAAAAATAATTAAATAAAAAAAATTATAAAATATTATATTATAATTAAATTAAATATTTTATAAATAAATATTATTTTAATTTGTCATTTAATTTGAATAATGTAATATAATTTAAATAAAAAATTTTATAATTTTAAAATATATGTTAATTTTAAATATTAAAAAAGAATTTAAAAAAATAAAAATAATAATTAATTATATAATAATAAATAAAATTATAGTAAAATAATCACACATAACCATTAAATCGATAATAATTATTTTATCAATTAAATTTTTTATTAATTATTTATATAATATTTTTTAATTATTTTATTAATTTTTTATGAAAATTTCCATTTTAAATAATATAAAATTTTATAATTTTATTATAAAAAATAATAAAAAATTTTTAAAAAATAAATAATTATTTTAATAAAAAAATATTATAAATAATATAAATAATATTATTAATTTTTTTATTAATAAAATTAAATTTTTTTAATAATTATAATAAAAAAAATAATTTTTTAAATAAATTAAAAATTTTTAAAATTTCATTAATAAAAAATATTTATTTTTTTTATTATTTTAAATTTTGTTATTAACACATTTTTAAATTGTTATTAAAAATTTATTAACATATTTAATATATAAAATATATTTTACCTATTTTAATCCAAATATAATAGATTTTTTTAAATTTTACGTATTTTAACAATTCAAATTAAAAAAATTATATTATCATATTTATTTTAATTAAATTTTTTAAATGATATAAATTTTATATAAATATAAATTTTATTTTAAAAATTATTTGAAAATATATTAAATTAATTAATAAAACGAAAAACTTTACGATTACAAAAACGTTTTCAATTTTAAAATAAATCACGTACCCCTTTTTTCCCCTAAAAACACCATTATTACATTTTTTTCAAAAACCATTATAATTTACGTATTTTTACGAAATAAATTAAAAAAACTATATTATTATTTTCGTTTTAATTAAAGTTTTTTAACGATATTTTTATTTATTTAATGTAAATTTATTAAAAATGTTATAAATGTATAAATATGTTCAATATAATGGTTTTAAAAAAATTATATAACCGGTTTTAAAATTAAAAATGTTTTTACAATTACAAACTTTTTTATTATATTAATTAATTAAATATATTTTCAAATAATTTTTAAAATAAAATTTATATTTATATAAAATTTATATTATTTAAAAAATTTAATTAAAACAAATATAACAATAAATTTTTTTTTAATTTAAATTATTAAAATATATAAAATTCGAAAAAATTTATTATATTTGATTTAAAATAAATAAAATATATTTCATATATTAAATATATTAACAAACAATTTAATAATAATTTGAAAATATGTTAATAATAAAATTTTTAATAATAAAAATAAAAATAATAAAATTTATATTATAAAAATTAAATAAAAATTTTATTATAATAATATTAAAATATATTTTTTTAATTTAAAAATTTTTTATTAAATTTTTTTTTTAAAAAACTTTTATATTAAATAAATTAATAAATAAATAATTATTATAAATACAATATTAATATATTAATTTTTATAATTATAAATATTAAATAATAAAATTTTTATTTATAATAATATAATAAATTAAAATTTAAAATATTAATAATTATTTATTAATAAAAATACATGTTAAAAAAAATACAAATATTAAAAATTAAAATTTAAAAACAAATATATTTAAAAAATTATTAAAATTAATTAATAATATAAAAAATAAATTAATTTTATAATTGAAAATAAAATTTAATTAATTGAAAATTACTAATATAAATTTATTTTAAATTATTTATTATATATGCGGTTTTTTTAATTTAATAATTGAAAAAAATTTTTAAAAAAATTTATTAATTATAAAAATTAATTGTTTTTTTTATTCATAATAATATTAAAAATTATAACATTTTAATATAAATAAATTAAAATAAATTATTAATAAAAAAAAATTAAAAATTTATTTTATTTTATTTACAATTTAATGAAAATTATAAAAATATAATTTAAAAAATTTTATAAATGGGTTTTTTATATTGGAAAAATAATATAATATAATTTAAAATTTTTTTAATGTATTTTAATTAAAAATAATAAATATTTTTCGATAATTATAAATAATAAAAATTTTTAATAATAATTTATAATATATAAAATAAAAAATAAAATTATTATAATTTTAATAAATTATTTTATTTATTTAATTAAAATATTTTAAATTTTATTTAATTAAAATAATAATTTATAAAAATAAATTAAAATTTTACGAATTAATAACGGATAAAAATTTAAAATAAATTAATTAAAAAATTTTTATTATAATATAAAAATTAAATTGATATAATTTTTATTTTATAATTAATATTAAAATAATATAATAAAATATATATATATATGTTTTTTATAAAATAAAACATACGTTATATATATTAAAATGAAAATATTTATTTATTTTTAAAATTATATATTTATAATTATGATTTATATATTAAATAAAATAAATATATTTATTAAAAAAATATTATATTTATTAAAAATTATAAAACGTATTTAAAATTTAAAAAAAATTATAAATTAAATAATATTTATTTAAAAATTTTTAATAATTATTATATTATTTATATTAATTTGAATTATTAAATTATTATAATTAAAAAATTAAATGTAAAAAACGTTAAAATGATTTTTTTTTAAAATATATAAAATAATATAATTATATTATATAATTAATGGAAAAAAAGTTTTTTTATTATATTATATGTTATTTTATATAAATATAAAAATAATAATAATGAAATTTTAAATTAAAAAATATTATAAAATTTTAATTAATTTATCCATGACGAAATCATGAAATTTATATTGTTTAAAATGGAAATTATTATAAGAAATTAATAAAATAATTAATAAAATAATTGATAAAATAATTGATAAGTATTACGTAAATAATTGATAAAAAATTTAATTGATAAAATAATCGTCATGGATTTAACGGTTACGCGTGACCGTTTTGTTATAATTTTATAATAAAAAAATATTAATTATAATGAAATAATAATTATAATAATTAAAATTATTTTTTAATGTATTTTTATAATATTAATAATTAATATAAAATAATATATAATATAAATTAATTTTATAATAATGTATTTTAATAAAGATTTAATAAAAAATATTTTTATATTTTTATTTTTAATATTAAAAAATATTTTAATAAATATTTAAAAAAAATTATATAATTATAATAAATCAATAATTATATAATTAATGAATTTTTTATTTAAATTAAAATAATTTAAAATTATATCATAAAAAAATACGTAATATTTTCAAAAAAATATAAATATAAATTATTAATATTTAATAATATTATTTATATAAATGATAAAAAAAATATAATAATTTTTTATATTAATGATTTTATTTTATTTAATTTAAATTTTTAACATTTGAAAATTTTAATTTAAAATTTTTATAAAAATATATTTATTATAAATTATAATAAGCACAATTGTAATGAAACAAAGTTGTAATTTAATTGATTATTGTATATTTATTGTGAGATGAAAAAAAAAAACTAATTATATAATAAAATATATATAAAAATAAATATAAATAAGAATTGCAAAACAACTACCCACCTTAAAACTAAACCCACATATAAAGCCATTATTATCTTTTCTTTGTAAAAAAAAATTTATTCCAAAACTTTATTCATAATTCTAATAATAAATATATAATTCATTTGTAACACTAACAACATATTTTTATACTTTTTTCGGATTTAATTTTATTATTATCCGGGTATAAAAGATTATACCTATCTTTTTACGTAATAATTAACCATTTTTTAAATTATAATAATAATCCAATTAACCATAAATTTTTATTATAAAATCTTTTTAATTTAATTAATAAATTTTTCAAATTTTCAATATAATATCACATTAAATTTATTTCTTAACTAATCTATTATATTTTATATTATAATTTATAATAATATATTCAAAAAAAAATAATTTTTTTAATTTACCATTTTTTTTTTTATTACCAAACATAACAATTTTATTATTTGGTTAAATAATTTTTTAATTAAATAATAAATTATTAAAATATTTTTACAAATAATCCAAATGGAACCAATTTGATATTTGGACGTTAAGTTTGAACTCCAATTGCTATATATCGTTTTTACCTTATTCCACAATCTTATAATATTATTATATTAAGGAAAAATCTAATTTATTAAAAAAACAATTTATTTATTAATTTTATTAATTTTTAATTATAAATATTAAATTATTTATTTTAAAATCCAAGGGTTAACAATATTTATTTTCTTTTTCTACCATTTGTATTTATTCTTTAATTATAATTATTTTAACTGTATTAAAAAATCTTTTTAAAATTTTAAAACAATCCTAAACTTTATTTTTTATTAATTGTTTTTTTACAAAAACTTTAAAAAAATCTATTTTTTTATCCTAATCATATACGCAAAACATTAAAAAACTTATTTCAACTTCATGAAAAAATATTCTTATAATTTCATATAAAAACATAATATATATATAATTTATAACTAAGATAATTATCAATTAATTATTTTAAAAGTGGTTGATATAAAGTTGTAATTATTAATTTAATAATTTATTTATATTCTTAACTAATCCAATTATTTCATAATAACCAAAAATAACAAATTTTTATTTTATACCAAAAATTTGAGATATTTTGTTAATGAATTTAATAATGAATTAAAGATTTTAATTGTTAATTATAAATTATAAAATTTTATATATATAAAATGGATTTTCATAATACATTTACACAATTTATTTAATTATAATTGTTTTTTTATAAAAAATAAACCAAATTCTTTTTTTAAAACGGTTAATGAATATTAATATATAATTTTTATTATATTTGTTATAAAATATTTCTTTAAAATCTATTATTAAATATTATTAAAATTAATTAAAAATAAATAAAAAATATATTAAATTAAAAATCTTATTTATAAAAATTTTAACGGATTAATATTTTAAATAATTGATTATATAAATATTCATATCTTTAATTATTTTTAACTATTAATATTAAACGAATAATAATCATCAAATTTTATTTTAATTTAAATAAATTATATTTATTTGATTATATACTTTTTATAATAATTTTATTTATAAATTAAATATGTTAAATATTATCAATCATTTATTGTAAATTAACAAACTTTTAATTATTTACCAAAAATTATTTAATGTTTTTTTAATTTTATTACAATAAATTTAAATTATCTCATTATTATAATTTATTTAAAATATTTTATTTATTAATAATATATTAGATAATTTAAAAGGTAAAATAATTTTATTAAATATTATTAAATTATATCACATTGGGATTTTTAATATAATTATTTCAAAGTATTTTTTTTAAAAATCATTTGAATTAATAAGTTGGAATAACATTATATAATATTAATGGTTTTATTTCTTTTTTTGAGTTTTAAGTTTTTCCTATTTTTTGGAAAATATATTAATAATAATATTTTTTTATTCGGGGCAATAAGTGATAAAAAAGTAATAATAAAATAATAAATTTTATTAATTAAATTAACATAAATTTAATCGTTATTTTGTATTAAAATACTTTAAAATTTAATAATTTATAATAATTAAAAATAATTTTAATTATTAAAATCTAATTAACTTTATTTATTAATATTATAAAACGTATATTATTGTTAACATTTTTTTGTTATGAGTATTGTAATTCAATTCGGCATCATATATAATTTCTAAATAAAAAATAATAAAATGTTATTAATTGTTATTTTTTTTTAAAAAAAAAAACTTGCCAAAATATTATTAAAAATATTTGTTTCAATTTTTATCTCTTTATTATAATTATAATAAATTAATATTGGAACTTAAGTAATTAATCTTTTAAATGTTTCAAAAATTTTTTCGTAAATTTTATCAAATTAGAAAAATGTGTTAGTTTTTATTAGGTTGATTAATAGTTTAATTTTTTTGTTATATTCAAAAATGAATTTATAATAAAAATTATAGAAATTTAAAAATAATTATATTCTTTTTACAATTGTAAATTATTATTAATTTTGTATAATAATTATTTTATTTAAATTAATTATAATATTATTGGTTTTTATAATAAAACTTAAATATTTAATTTTTATCATATAAAATTTGTATTTTTTCAAATCAATTTACAAATTGACATTATTTAATTTTTTCAACATATTTTTAATATAAACTTTATATTTTTCGAAATTATTAAAAAAAATTAAAATATTATTAATATAAATATTACAAAAATTATTTAAATAATTAAAAAAAATTTCGTTAATGAATTATTAAAAAATAAATAATCCATTTATTAATTTAAAAAAAATAATTTTATATTTATAAATTTTGTATTTTGTATAAAAAATTATTAAGTTTTTATGGTTAGGGTATAAACAAATTTTATGAAACATTTGGCAAATATCAATTTTAATAAAAATTCATATTTTAATAATTTAAATTAAAGTTTTTTTAATAAATAATAAAAAATATTTATCTTTAATTATTATAATATTTAATTTTTAATAATCCATGCAAAAATATAAATTACCACTTAATTTAAATACCATTAATATAAAAGTAATTTATAATATAAAATTAAATATAATAAATTTTTTTTTAAAGTTATTTATGATATATTTTTATACAATTTCAAATTTTTCGGAAAACATTTTATACAACAAATTATATTTTAAATTTTCGAAATTTTTACTTTTTTTTAAAAATATTTTATAATCGTAAGATTTATAAAGAATTAATTAATTTGACATAATTTTGTTAAATATACCAAAGAAATAATAATATTTGGGGGGTATAATTTTTTATAATTTTTATTAAAATTTTTTATTTTCATTTAAAAGTAAAAGGATTTTTTTGGCATGTTTTTTTTTGATAAATTAATTTATTTTGTAAAAGTTGGTTATTTTAATATAAATTTCTTTTATTATTTAAAAAAAAGCTTTAAAATTAAAGATAGTTATTTTAATAAGTTTTTTTTTATATTAATTAAATGTATTTTTTATTAATTTATATTTTTTTCAATTGTTATATTTTTAATATATTTCATTTTTTAATTAAGGAACGTGTTTATCATTTCATTTTAATAATTTTTTTTTGTTTTTGTTATTAATTAAAATTTGCATTATTTTACATTAATTTTTTTAATAAAAAACTGTAAAAATAAAAGGGTTAAATTTTTATTATAATATAAGAAATTGGTAAATAATAAGCGGATTATTAAACATTCAAATTTTTTTAAATGGAAAGTAAATTTTTTACGCTTTTTTTAAAGTTTTGATTTATACGTTAAACGTAATAATTATTTTTTTTTTATTTTGGTTTTTCAAATTTGTTTTTTTATTTTGTTTTTTTTTTTATTTTTATTTAAGAATACGTTTTATTTTTTAATATTTAGTTGGTATGATTTATTTTATAATAATTTTTTAATTTTATTTATAAATAATTTGTAATGATTTTATAAATTTTATATTAATATATTTAAAAAAAAATATAAAAAATGGTGTTAACAATTAATAAAAATATCATATTAAATAAATTATTTTTAACCTAAAATAAAATTGTATTTAAAGTTTATAATTATAAAAAAAATTTGGTATATAGTTTTATTTTATATTTTTAAATAAATAAAAAATATTTTATTAAAAATTTAATATATTTTTTCATTATAATCTCTTATAAATATTAATTTTAAATTAATAATTATGTATAGTTTTAAATATTTTTTTATTTTTTTAACGAAGTTTTTATTCATAAATAAGAATTTTTTTACTTTTATATCTATAAACGTATTTTATATTAAAATTAATAAATTGTTTAATAATATTATATAATTAAATACCAAAAAATTTTTATTTAATAATATTTGTAAAATATCATTATTATTTATCGATTCACAATTAATTATTAAATCTTTATTATTTATATTATTTATAAACATATTTTTAAAATAAAAAATTATTTCTTTTAAAATAATTAATTTTTTTTTAATATAATTTCTTTCGCTTAAAACATCATTTTTCGTTCCGTATTTTATATATATTTTTGCTAATTAGGTTTTTTTAACAATTTTTTAAATATTTTCATATATAAATAAAAAATATTTTTTAAAAATATATCCAATTTAATAATAATTAAAATACTTATTATTTTTTATAAATTTTACCATTTTATTTTTCAAAAATTAAAAATAAATTTAAATATTTAAATCAATTAATATAAAAATTTAAAAAAATAAAATATAAAATATAATTAAATTACTAAATTGATTTTAATGTAAATTTTTATTAAAAATTTTAATTATTTTTTTTAAATTATTTATAATAAAAAATGTTATATTAACTTTTTTTTATTTATCATTTATTATAAATATATTAATAATAATTTAATTACAAAAATAAACGTAATCATTAAAATTTATATTAAAATTAATATATTTTAAAATAATTAAATTCTATAATTAAATAATGAATTTATTATAAAATTTTTTTTTTTAAAAGTTTTTAAATAATATATATATGTTTGTAAAACAAACGAAAATGTTTTTAAAAATTTAAAATTTTTTAAAATCATTAAATATTTTTAAATTAATAAATGTTTAATAAATTTTACGATTTATATTAAAATCATAATATTCATTCCAAAAATATTTCATTAAAACAATTAAAATTTTAATTTAATTAAAATACTTATCTCGCAAATAAAATTCTAAATCAATAATAATTTTTCTTTAAAAATAAAACTCAATATTAACCATTTTAATTCAATCGCTATTAAACCAATCCACATTAACTTCAAAATGAATTTTTTATTTTTAAAACCAAATTTCAAAAATAACAAAATCTTTATCACTATAATAAAAAATTAAAACATTTACTTTTCCAAATTTTTTTTAATTTTCCAATTACAAAAATGGTTTTTCGAAAAAATTAAACTAAATTTATAATAATTTAATTAACTATTTAAAATTATTTTTTCACTTTAATTAATTTTACATCACAATCATTAATTTATTATAATAATTTTTTTTCCACATATTTTATTTATTTTTAATTTGTAATAATAATTTTGTTTATATTAATTAACCAAATATAAAAATATTTAAAATTAATTTAATAAATTTTAAATAAATTGTAAAAATCTTTAAATTATAAATTTTATACAATTAAAATAAAAACATAAATTTTCATTTTTTAAAACAAATTTTAAAAATTATTTTAATACAATTTTTAAAAACCTTTATAAATTATAAATATTTTTGATTTTTCTAATTATTTTTTAACTTTTTTAATAAAAAAAACATAAATAAATCTTAATCCAATTTTATTAATCCATTTTATAATTAATTAAATTATAATAATTTAAAAAATTTTTTTTTATCATTTTCCACGTTCAATTAAAAAATATTTTATATTTAATTATCGTTTTAAAATTAACATACAAATTTAAAAAATTTATTTTGTATTTCAAAATTAATAAAATTAAAAAAAAATTTATTAAAATTAAAATTAAAATTTAAATTCGAATTATTTTTAAAATTTTTATTTAAAACAATAAATTCATAAATGAAAATATAATAAATATTTTTAATAACTTTTTTAAAATAAAATTTAAATCAATTTTTCAATTTAAAAAAATTTTTTTTAAAATCGTTCAAATTAAAACGTACCTTTTTTTTTATTTGATTGGTTAATTTAATTTAATCAAAATCGTTCATTTTTATTTAATCCATTTTAATAAATTAAATTTCACATATTATGTTTAAATAAATATAATTTTAATTCAAATTCAATTTTTAATTTAAATAAAAATTTAAATTTTTTTAAACATTAATTAAAATAATTTTACAATAATTACAATAAATACAATTATAATAAAATAAAATTACAATTTAATTAATTATTATATATTTATTATGAAATAAAAAAAAAAATTAATTACATAACAAAATACATATAAAAATAAATATAAATGGGAATTATGGAATAATTACCCATTTTAAAATTAAACCCACATGTAAAACCGTTATTTTATAAATATAAAAAATATTAATTAATATTTTAACATATAAATTATATAATTAAATTTTATAAATAATATACATTTAAATTAATAATAATATATTAAAAAAATTTTATAAATTATAAAATTCAAAAAAATAATAAATAATTTCAATTTTATTTCATTTAAAAAAAAATTTTATTATTACGTAAAATTAACAAATAAATTAACATAAATAAAATTAATTTTTTAATATATATAATAAAATTTAATATAAATTTTATAATATTAATATAAATTTAATTTATAAATAATTTTTTTTAAATATATTATTAAAATTAAAAAAATAATAAAATATTTAAAAAATATAATTAAAAAATCCATACGATATTATATATTAAATAAAAAATATTTATATTATATTTATAATAAATATAATTTTTATAATATTATTAATAATAATTATATATTAAATTTAATAATTAATAAATTAATTATTAAATATATTTTTTATTTAATTAACATTTTTATATTATAAAAATTTTTAAAAAAATTAAATATATCGTATTAATTTCCATTATAATAAATATTATATAAATATATAATTTTTTAAAAAAATTAAAATTTATATTTTTAAAATTAATTATATTATTATATAATAATATAATTATTATTATATAAATAAAAAACATTATAATAAATTATTAAAAAAATATAAAAAAAATTATTATTATATATAATAAAAAATTTAAAATAATTATATTATAATAAAATAAATAAATAAATAAAAATTTAATAAATAAATTAATAAAATTATTAAATAAAAAAATATTATAAATTTATATAAATATTAAAAATAAACAATGAAAAATAATTTTATAATTATATTTTAAAAAACATTTAAAATACAATTATTTTATAAAAATTATACGTAATTATATATATATTTTAAAATTTAATGAAAATTTTATTAATATAAAACTTATTAATTAATTTAATTAATTTATATATTAATAATATATAATTTTATTTTTATAATAATTTAATATATATTTAATTTTTTTAAAAATTATTATATTTAATATATTTATTTATAACGAAATTATGAAATTTTACATTATTTAAAATGGAAATTATTATAAAAAATTAATAAAATAATTGATAAATATTACGTAAATAATTGATAAAAAATTTAATTAATAAAATAATCATTATAAATTTAACGATTATGTGTGATTATTTTATTATAATTTTATATTTATAACATTTTAAATAAAAATTATATTAAATAAATAAAAATATCATTAAAAAATTTTAATTAAAAAAAACGGTAATATAATTTTTTTAATTTATTTCGTGGAAATATTTAAATTATAATGATTTTTAAAAAAAATATAATATAATAATGGTATTTTTTTTTAAAAAAAAAACACGTAATGTATTTTAAAATTAAAAACGTTTTCGCGATTATATATTTTTTCGTTTTATTAATTAATTAAATATATTTATTTAAATATTTTTATTCGAATTCGAAAAAAATATTATAATAAAATTAATTATTTGGAATAAAAAAATTATTTATTATTTTAATGAATTTAAATTATATTTTACGTTCGTTTTTTTTATATTTCATTTATTATAAATATTTTTAATTAATTAAACATTTTAAAAAAAATAAAAATATCGAACGTAAATATAATTTAAAAATCAAATATATAAAATTAATTTCATTTTTATTAAAATCAATTAAATTCATTAAATTCATTAAATAAAATATCGTAATAAATAAATAATATATTAAAATAATTATTAATATTTAAAAAAAACGTTACACGGTAATTTTTTTTTACATTAAAATAATAACGATTATAATCGCGTTTTAAAATAACCGCATTTTTAATAAAAAAACCACATTTTTAATAAAAAATTACAATTTTTCGAAATTTATTATTTAATAATATAAAACCGTATAAAATTTAAAAAAAAATTAAAAATATTAATAAAATATTAATAATTTTAAAATTATATAAAATTTTTTAATAAAATATATATTTATATTTTTTATAATTTTTATATTTAAATTTATATTATAATAATATAATATTATATTTAATTTAAAAAATTTAAAAATTCGAAAATAATTAATTTAATTTTAAAAAATAAAATAAAATTTATATTTAACATTATTATTAAATAATTATAAAATTTTTATATATTATTATTAAAATTATTTAAATTTTTAATAAAAATATATTAATAAAAATTTTTTTCGCGCATAATAATTTCAAATTTCATATAACCAATTACATTTATCATACCCCATAAATACGAACACATAAATTAACAATCCGGTGGCGCAACCACCACCGCAAATAGTTGATAAAATTTGAAAAATTGAAATAAATTATTTGTGCGTGCAATTGGGTATGTTTTTATTAAATGCATTTTTTTAAAAAACGAGTTACATGATACGTTTCATTTTTGTCAAATTTACGAAATACGGATTGTATTTTTATTTTAACCGTAACATTATAACAAATGCACCCAATTATTATCACGTGATTTCGCGAAACGAAATGTTTTTAAATTTTTAAAAAAATAATAAATAAAATAAATAAAATAAATAAAATAAATAAAATAAATAAAATAAATAAAATAAATAAAATAAATAAAATAAATAAAATAAATAAAATAAATAAAATAAATAAAATAAATAAAATAAATAAAATAAATAAAATAAATAAAATAAATAAAATAAATAAAATAAATAAAATAAATAAAATAAATAAAATAAATAAAATAAATAAAATAAATAAAATAAATAAAATAAATAAAATAAATAAAATAAATAAAATAAATAAAATAAATAAAATAAATAAAATAAATAAAATAAATAAAATAAATAAAATAAATAATATAATATTTTAAAAATTAAAATATTATTAAATTTATAATTATATTTTAATAAATTTAAATTATATTTTACATTTATTTATTTTTTTCGTTTTTTTTATATTTTTTTATTATAAATTATTTTAATTAATTATATATTTTTAAAAAAATTAAAAAAATCAAATGTAAATATATATTTAATTATATAAATTTTTTAATAAAAATATAAATATATAATTTTTAATATTTTATATTAAAATTTATAATATAATAATATAATATTATATTTAATTAAAAAAAATTATAAAAATATAAAAATTATTTATATAATTTGAAATAATAAAATAAAAATTATTTTTAATATTATTATTAATTATTTAATATATTATTAATATAATAATAAATATATATATATATAAATTTTTTATATAAAATTTTTAAATTTTATTTAATTTAAAATAATTTCGTATTTTATAAAAATAATTATTATTAATATTTTTTCGTTTTATTATCAACGTTTATTTATATTTTTTAATATATAAAATACATTTTATTTAAATTAATTTAATTATAATAAATTTTTTTAAATCCCATATATTTTAACAATTTAAATTAAAAAAATTACATTATTATATTCATTTTAATTAAATTTTTTAAATAATATAAATTTTATTTTAATATAAACTTTTTTTTAAAAATTATTTAAAAATATATTTAATTGATTAATATAATAAAAAAATTTATAACCGTAAAAACGTTTTTAATTTTAAAAAACGTCACGTGGTTTTTTTAAAACCACCATATTTAACACATTTATATATCCGTAATATTTCGAATAAAATTTACACCAAATAAATAAAAATATCGTTGAAAAATTTTAATTAAAACGAAAATAACAATATAATTTTTGCAATTTGTTTCGTTAAAACACGTAAATTATAATGATTTTTAAAAAAAATATAATAATAATGTTTTTAAAAAAGCCACGTGATTTTTTTTCGTGGTCGTAAATTTTTTCGGTTTATTAAAAAATTTAATATATTTATTCGAATAATTTTTAAAATAAAATTTACATTTAAATAAAATTTATATCATTCGAAAAATTTAATTAAAGCGAATACGACGATATAATTTTTTTAATTTAAATCGTTAAAATATGTAAAATTTAAAAAAAATTTATTATATTTAATTTAAAATAAATGAAATGTATTTTATATATTAAAAAATACAAATAAAACTCGATAATAAAACGAAAAAATATTAATAATAATTGTTTTTATAAATATAAATATATAAATTAATAATTTAATAATATAATAATATAATTATTATTTAATTAATAAAATATAAAATTATTAAAATAATTATAATTACATTATAAATTTTTTTAATTTAAAAATTAAATTAAAAATAAAAATTATAATATTATTTAATAAAATTAAATAATTAATAATATAAAAATATAATTATTAATTATAATAAAAATAAATAAAATAAATAAATTTATTATTTTATAATATAAAATTATATATAATAATTTTAAATAATAAAAATTAATAATTTTTATTTATTAATATAAAAATATATAAAATTATAATAAAATAATTACGTGTAATTGTTAAATTTATAACGATTATTTTATTAATTTTTTATAATATTTTTTATTTTAAATAATATAAAATTTTATAATTTTATTATAAATAAATTTATATTTATTTTTTATATTAATATTAAAATAATAATTATATATTTATATAATATATAATTTATAAAATTTATATTTTATATTTAATAAAATTATTTTTATATATTATAATTAAATAAAATTAAATAAATTATATATATAAAAAATCAATTATTATTTTTATTATTATTATTTTATTTATATATATAAATTTAATTTATTAATAATTAAAATATAAATTTTAATTATATAATAATATATTTAATAAAAAAAATATAAAAATTATTTTTAATATTATTATTAATATATTAATATTAAAATATTTTAATATTTTATAAATATAAATATATAAATTAATAATTAAATAATAAAATATATATATTTAATTTAATATATATTATAAAAAAAAATTTTATATATTTTTATTATATATAAATAAATTTTTATATTTATATTTAAATAAATATTTTTTTTAAATATTAATAATAATTTAAATATATTTTTATTATTTTATTATTATTTATTTTTATTATTATTTTATTTAATTTCATTTATATATATATTTATTAATAATAATTATAAATATAAAAATAAAAAACTTAAATATTAAATAAATTTATTTTAAATAATATTATTAATTTTATTAATTTAATAATTTATAATAAAATCATAAAATTTTATATTATTTAAAATGAAAATTATTATAAAAAATTAATAAAATAATTAATAAAATAATTAATAAATATTATATAAATAATTAATAAAAAATTTAATTAATAAAATAATCATTATAAATTTAATAATTATATATAATTATTTTATTATAATTTTATAAATTTAATTTACAATAAAATTATAAAATTTTATATTATTTAAAATAAAAATTATTATAAAAAATTAATAAAAAATTAATAAAATAATTAATAAAAATTTAATTAATAAAATAATTATTATAAATTTAATAATTACACGTAATTATTTTATTATAATTTTATTTATTTATTTTATTTTATTTTATTTTATTTTATTTTATTTTATTTTATTTTATTTTATTTTATTTTATTTTATTTTATTTTATTTTATTTTATTTTATTTTATTTTATTTTATTTTATTTTATTTTTATAAATAAAAAAAAATAATTAATTTTTATAATTAATAAATTTTTTTAAAAATTTTTTTTAATTATCAAATTGAAAAAACCGTTCGTATAATAAATAATTTAAAATAAATTTAAATTAATAATTTTCAATTAATTAAATTTTATTTTTAATTTTATTTTTAAAAATAATTATATATATATTATATTTAAATGTAATAATATTTAAATTAAAAAATAAATTCAAATTTTTATATTATTTTAAAAAATAATTTTTTATTAAAATAAAATTTATATTAAAATAATATTTATATTATTTAAAATTTTAATTAAAATAAATATAATAATATAATTTTTTTAATTTAAATCGTTAAAATATATAAAATTAAAAAAAAAATTATATTTAATATAAAATAAATAAAATATATTTCATATATTAATAATAAAAATTTTTATTTTTATTATTATTTTAATTAATTTTATGAGTCCTGCTATTGGCACACCCTCAAATTGCTATCGGGCGCTTATTGGCACACCCAATACATGGGGTACATCCCACCCATTTTGATTCAAATACAACAAGTCCTTTTGAATCCCACGTATTTTAACGATTCAAATTAGAAACATTACATCCTCGTATTCGCCTCAATTAGGCCTTTCGAACGATATAAGTCCCATCTTGATGCAGGCCTTATTTTGAAAGTTATTTGAGGATATATCCAATTGATTGATGCGGCGAAAGGCCTTGCGACCGCAAAAGCGTTTTCAGCCTCAAAGCGTTTTCAGCCTCAAAGCGGGTCACGTGGCCCCCCCCAGGGCCACCATACCCAACACACTTATACATCTATAACATTTGGAATAGAGCTTGCACCAAATGGGTAGAGATATCGTTGAAGAGCTCTAATTGAGGCGAAAACGGCGATATAATCTTTCCAATTTGCCTCGTGGAGATACGTAAGTTGTAATGATTCTTGAAAAAGATGTAATAGTGGTGCCCTGGGGGGGGGGGGGGGGGGGGCACGTGACCCACTTTGAGGCTGAAAACGCTTTCGCGGTCGCATACCTTTTCGCCTCATCAATCAATTCAATATATCCTCAAATAACTTTCAAAATAGGGCCTGCATCCATATGGGACTTATATCATTTGAAAGGCCTAATTGAGGCAAATACGGCGATGTAATTCTTCTAATTTGAATTGTTGAAATATGTGGGATTCAAAAGGATTTGTTGTATTTGATTCAAAATGGGTGGGATGTACCCCATGTATTGGGTGTGCCAACAAGCGTTTCGATAGCAATTTGAGGGTGTGCCAATAGTAGAACTCAATTTTATTACGTATATATTTATTAATAATTATTTTTTATATTATTATAATATTATTAATATTAAATTATAAATTTTTTCAAAACATATTATATTTTAATTTTATATTATAAAAAAAACTTTTTAATATTATTTAAAAAAAAATTGAAATAAATTAAATACATTAACATCATTAATGTTTATTAAATGGACATAATGTCGGCATCGCTTGTTATGCTAGCTATTCTCAATTTTATAGCCCTATTTGTTTCTCTTTCGATGGAATTGTGAGCTCTGTTCTGGACATGGTTACTGACGTTTATTGCTAAGTCGATCAGATTGAGTTGTCTCCTTTGGTCCACTGCTCGGCAGTAGCATATGAGATTTATCAACTCAGCATCGATGCCTCGGGCTATGAGGCTAGTTCGGGCTGTGTGCAAGTTACCCGCGAAGGTTTCAAAACTCTGACCGCGAATAGTCACTCTCTTTCTTTCGCTTATTTGGCCCTCTTCTTGCAGCACGAGATATTCCATCACCTTTTGCAAATTGTTAGCGATATCTACCCATACAAACCAGTATTCGTAACGAAAGTCTTTTCTCACCTCTCCGATATCGCTAATATTTCTTTGGTACCCGTTACGCCCGAAGCCGTCGAGTGAAGGGGGGCTAGTCATATAATTCAGCAAGAAAATAAGTGAAACGCCATCGTATCATGCACTCACTTTCCTGGATCCATAATATCCGCTGTTCCAAAATCTAACAATTTCAAAATCGGGTTTATATCATGCTCGGAGTGTTGGACCTCGGGCAGAAGGTCTCCGACAGCAATATTATTCCTCGACAGGTCTTTATGGCCTAGAAACCCAAGAGGGAATCTCCGGAGACTCTCTAGGGCATCTGTTTCAATATTGACCTGGCCTGCTTGTTGAGCATCCCAATATGCCATCTCCAGGCAGAATCTTATGACTATATAAACAAGTTTCCAAAGTTAGCTTGATTGATAATTCTGGCCTTGGATGACGAAAATTCAACTCACGGCACATAAAGAATCTCCATAGTAGACGGCAGGGAAACAGTTCCCCTTCATATTGCTCGAGGTGCCTTTCAACTAACCGCATCAATGGGCCATTCTCAATATATTCAGTGAATATCCAACTTTGCATCCTGTGTGGCGGGAGGTCGGCCGGCGTGTTCGCAAGCGGGTCGTCATCTACTTCGAATGACTGAATAATATGATGGCAGTTACGCAGCCTCTAGAAAATTGCAATCTGTAAATATGTAAAAAACAGAGTAACGGGATGAGAACTTGTTACCTCTAGCCATAGCTTCTCGTTCAAAAGCTGCTGCACTTCTTCTCCCTCGTCTTCGTCCTCCTCGTCGTATGATTTATTCCCTTCCAGATCAACGTCTATGTGACAGATCTTAACTGCCATGGTTGTTAGACGACTCTGATTGTTGTATGTTACCTTATACACAGAGCCGTTAGCTCCAGAGCCAATGATGCCATCCCATCGGAATCTATTATTACGATCGAAGAAAGCCTTTATCCGTCTTGCTACTGCTTCGGCACCCCCTTCGCTAAACCATGACATCTGATTCTCGCTCGAACCCGACATGATTGAATTACTGATAGAGGAGATGCGACCTGAGTTTTGTTTCCACGTGGTAACCATATTGACGATTGGATTCTGTGTGGCTTTGTACTCGAAAACTAACAAAGGGCTTTTACATTCTTAAGGTGAGATACAAAGGGCCAGGGGATGCCAAACACACACATAATAAAGTCTTTTCGGATTGGGACTTTATACAAGGCTTTCTCTCATCAAAGACCGGATGCTTCATAAACTGGCTTTGAAATACGAAAAGCAAGGCTTATTAGAAACAAAGAGCCCAGTAAAGCTCCTCGAATGGAGTTAAGTAGGTACTTTTCGTAGCCATGTATTTTTATTTTGTTTCATTTCGTCTCATTTATTTATTTTATTTTAAATTCTTGTTTTTACCCTTAACAGTAATATTTCAGTCAAGGTACTGATATCTATTTACCTTTGAGTAAGTCACGAGCCGGAAAAGAGGGAAATGAGAGAGAGAGAGAGAGAGAGAGAGAGAGAAAGAGCTAATATACGTGGTAGATGATTATAAAGATTTGGATACACAAAGTTGAACCGAATCATAATTTAGTCCTATAATTAATTCATAGGGATCCGTCGAAATGGGTTAAATAACCATATAAAACAATGACGTAATAGCTATTGACCCGACTTCTACCAATTTAACTTGCCATTACACAACTTTGCATTTACAATTCCAGTAGTCATTCGACGTCTCTCAACTTGGACTACAGCAATACCACAAAACTCTATGGGAAAATCCTGTCGGATCAAGGGCTGGACTATTTGGACCCGTCATCTCAGTGCCATACTGCGTCCGTCATCGGCCACTCGGCTTTTAACATACAAACCTCATTCGCCATTCAAGATGTCGCATAAGACCCAGGAACCGGTTATCAATAAAATCTCCGACTTGCCCCTGGAAGAAGCAAAATGGGTAACTCTTAAGAAAATCGACTACACTGACCAGGTCGGTAAGCAACGCACCTGGGAGGTAGCGACACGCAAGACACGAGGCAAGGCGGGAGTAGATGCCGTTGCGATGGGCAATATCCTGTTGCATCCGTCCCGGCCGGCGTCCACCATGCTCGTGATCCAGTACCGGCCGCCGTTGGACTCGTATACGGTCGAGTGGCCAGCCGGCTTGATAGACGCCGAGGAGACGGCCGAGCAGGCCGCCGTACGCGAGTTTAAAGAGGAAACGGGGTACGATTGTCGTGTACTGAGTATCAGTCCTGTGCAGGCGGCTGATCCGGGCATGAGCGACGCCAACATGCAAATGGCTATGGTAGAGGTGCAGCTGGGCGAAGGCGATGAAGAGCCCGAGCAACGTCTCGAAGATGGCGAGCACATCCAACGCGTAGTTGTACCTCTCAGCGAGTTATATGACCGCCTGGTTGAGTATTCCAAAGCCGAACGCACGATTGTTGCAGCGAAGCTATTCCATTTTGCTGCTGGAATGCACTTCGCTCAGACGCAGAAGTACTTTTAACCCTCTGTCGACAGGAACAAGTAGCATTATAATAAGAAACTTACACGCATTTGTTTACATATCATATGAATGCCCAAGTATGTACCTGAGTATAAGTTTACCTACCTAGGTAAATGATACAACCAGGTACTATGTAGATATGTAGTTCCTATATCCCTGGCAGGACTTATGAGAACTGAATCTAATCTATGCCTGGCCAGTCAGCTAACTCCCTTTAGAAACGTGTGCCCAGCCACGCGGTACAACTGTTATATTACATATGGTGAAGTCATTACACAGATCCCTAAAAAAAAAAAAAAAAAAATTAAGATAAAATCGGCGTCTCTTTTCCAACAGGTCAACCCACTACCTATCCTCTCTGGTCCTGGTGACAATACCCGGGGTGCCGAAATCACACCCCCCCTCTAAAAAAAAAAAACCGAAGCCCACGCCCGCAGATGTACCTCAGCATTTGCTACCACGTGGGGTGAATCGTGTAGTGTTGCATTTCGATGTTAACAAAAGCTAATTATGCCAGCCCGCAAGCGAGAGATTATTCTTATTTTAGTATTTATTGCTATCTCCGCTATATGCATCCTCGTATTGTCCAGATTCGAATTGACGGATCCTCTCCTAACTGTGGTCATGAAGTCAGGGTTGTCGAGTTTGTGGTCTATGGGTGCAATTGTCTCTGCTCGAAAGGCGGATCTCGCCTGGTACCCTCCAAGTAATACGTCTATAAACAATTTAACTGTCGCTCTTTATGGCGAGGGAGTCTACGGATTTATTTTCAACACCTCGAATACGCCAGATGCGCAATACGGGACGTATAATTGGTGCAATATGCCGCACGTTCGAAAAACAGAATACGTCAGGGCGACGAGTGAGTATCGACTTACATACGTTGAAATAGTTAGTCTAGAGCTTCGACTATACCACCCTAAAACAAGCAGCTAAGCGCGGTTAGATTCAACGGCACCATAAGCGAACGCCATACGCCAGCAACGCTTTCCCGGTAGAATCTTACCCTTGGGACTGTAATGATCAAGGTCTCTATTACTATGGTCGCCCCTTCGGAAACGACAGTAAGCAGCCCGCCGAGGTTTTCTGGGGAGGCTATATATCACAAGTCAACCCGTTCACGCCCTCGGGTTGGGTTGGAACTTGCCAATTCCCTCAGATAACGTCTGCGGGGCTCGACGACTCCTGGATTCACGGTCGTGATCTTTACGGGGTTTATCACGACCTGCTTGGGTTCCTTCCCGGCAGAAGCGAAGACTGGAAATCTAGCGTGACGTACCGTGTTACTCAAAACGTGATCACGAGTCAGGTCGCCGGCATGCTGATTAACGGCATGTGGCAAACAACCGAGGCAGTACCGCTAATTGTTCAAGGGGCGGGAGTGGACAGTCTTGAACCACAGTATAGTTGTAAGGTAGGCGGTGAGCTATTCAACACCATCAAATCTTCCTCCAATGCCGCTTGGGAACGCCATCTCGAGGATGCTGCCGATTTATTTAGCAAACTAGATAGTATATCAGGAGTACTACCAAGCGATTCTGGCTTCCACGCAAGTTTCGATCACTACTTCGACAATCTATCTGCGCGGGAATGCCACGCAAAGCCGTTACCATGCAAGCTGGAAGGCGGTGCAAACTCGTCCACCTGTGTAGACCAAGCGGTAGCCAACGCTGTATATCGCATTGGACAGTGGGAATATTCGCAGATATACCGTGATTCTAGCGCTTCGCTTGCCGCATCTACCACCACGTACGGTGTATGGGTTGCAGAGCTGAGCAAACATCTGCGAGATGCGATAGCTCGCAAGGGAGGACCCATCTACTTCCACAACATAGCACACGACGGTTCCATAAGTCGATTACTAAGTATACTGCAAATCGATATCATGGTGGTAAGTTGCCCTGTGGCGAGCTATTATTATATGACGAGGCAGAAGATTTCTGACGTGAGATTATCTCAGTGGCCTGGGATGGGTAGTGAGCTAGCATTCGAGTTATATGAAAGGGATGGAAACAGAACGGTGACTCGAGATCTACGTATAGAACCTCATGTCGAAGTTGGTCAAATGCCATCAAAAGGGAAACATAATGGTGGGTTTTTCGTAAGGGTCTTGTTCGGTGGGAAGCCCCTCAGGTCCTCGAACCCTAGTCTCGGCTTGCTAGATATGGTGCCGGCAGAGACCCTACTGGCTTATTTTGACGGGCTAGTTGGAACAGATGCAAGCTTGGTTCTGGGCAAATGCAACGGTACGCTGCCTGTTTAGAGAGAAATCGAGACGAAGAGAATCACAACTCGCCTCGTATATCGGGGAGGAAGTTGTTAGTTGGCTGATCAGTATTGAGTGACGCCTAGCTGCTTCTCTACATCATCCCATCTACCCGCCCGCATTGGGTCTAGGGCTCGGACTTTTACCAACCATTTGGCTGGATCTTCAACCTGCTCCCCGAGACCCTTTAGCGCAATCGTATATTCTAATAAGGACTCGTAAATCCATTTTATATCCTTATAGTCTTCTAGTAAATCCTTGATATTATCAATCTCCTTCTTTACGTAGGCCACCTGTTCTGTGGTGGTTAGAGATGGTGTTATAGTTGGTCTTCCGGCACGGCTCACGATCTGTGATATCATATATTGGTGGTAATACCAGAGGCTTTGGTCCTCCGGCCCGACGTTAAGAGCTTCTCGGACGAGATCGAGTTCCTCTTCAAGGAAAGCCTTCCTTGTAGCGTCGTCGGCGCCACGTTCGTCAAGCAAACGTATTATCAGCTGACTCCGAGAGTGCCAGGCCGAGAAGTTAGATAGGTCTTCTTTGATCATTCTTGTGGTGTAAGCGAATTCGTCTTCAACCATGCTCTTACCATCCAGCGAAGGACTCTCAAGCACGGCCACAACATTCCTCCTATAGCCCCAGGCGTGAAAGTTGCGGCGATCTTTGGTCAGCATCTTAGACGCTAGGGCCAGTTCGGCCTCCCAGATATTGCGCGCGACAGTGGAGGGGAGTCGTACGATGGCTTGCTCGAGAAGCCATCTACGATACTTCCAGATCCAATAGCACTTGGGATATTCTAGTAGAAGGGGGATAGTAAATGCAAGTTCGGACTGTACGGTGTTGATATCGGCCTCGACATCTGCTCTTCGCCTGTTATAAACCGTAGTATCATTCTTCCCGGCTTCAGGGGCGTCTCGCTCTAGCGCGGAGAATAATGCAGAGATAAGACAGCGACGACGGACGTTCCATATTGTGTAGTATTCGGGGTTTAAACGAAGTAGTTTAGAGGTAAGTTGGAAGAGCGAGGTGTCATAACTATTGGCCGAGGCTTGGGCGCGAATGGAGTTCTCGAGGTCACGGTACTTTGCGATCTTATCGAGATCCTGCCGGCGCTGTTCTTCGGTGCGGGCGGTTCGAGCGGTGCGGGCTGCGCCGTGCTATCTTACAACCCGTCAGTAAGGCTATACGATGTCTCTTTTCGAGTAGACGCACGCTATCCATATTAGATCTTTTTGTTTTCGGTTGGACTATCGAATGAAGATGAACTTTAGACGGTATGTCTACGTCTCATGCGTTTCCAACGTACGTGTATATATTTCACTGGGAATATGCGTTTGTTATATCGGCCTATTGTAGGGTGATAAAGTGTTAATTGCTGTTGTTGTTGTTGCTAAGATAACAGGTATTAGTGCTGTCTACGTAAAAACTTACATTAGGTAGTTACCTAACTAACTAACTACCTAGGTTAGGTAATTAGTTTAACCTAGTTACCTTTAACTATACCTAGGCTGGCTTAAGTAAGTAGGTACCTAGGTATCGTTAGGTATGTAACTAATTAGTTTTAATTCTTCCATCCGAGGGCTACAGTGAATAACAGACGTCGTGATGTGCAAATTGAATAGTTCCGAAAAGACCGTGTCTATATGAATGATTAAAATAAATGATTGAAATAAATATTCTCCTACTCGGCTTATGTATTATTCATCTACTACCCCTTACCTTCCGTACCCTGCTTACATTATAGTCTCTCACACCCGGACGGGCAGGATATTATCGTCACTCGGCATGATTTACTATATTAGAAACCACTGTGATCCGCTACTCACCTAGCTAGACCTAGCTAGACCAGTCTTGTGGATCGCTATCATGTCAATATTCATATACTACGGTTTCTACCTGTCTTGTTCAGGTACCAGAGCCGCTCGCATGACCTCGTTGGGATCAGCAATAAACTTAACCTAAGGTAATAAGGCAATCTTTCGTATTGGCTTCAATGTGCGTTCCCTAAAGTGGAAGCAGTTCCCCTTGGGTGTAGGTTCTCAGGTTATATCCATCTCTTTGTCTCTTCATTCCTTCCCTAGTCTCCCCGAACCTTAGAGGAACGTTTGTAAACTCCCTCGGTAGGCACCTGGCTCACACATCTACCTCGCAAGATAGATTCGGCAATTCCTGTAGTTCACACCTCTCCCTCTCCCTCTCGACCTAATGGATGATATCAGTAGCTTTCATTATTCTTTCTTTTCCCCAACATGCCTATTGCGTCACCGGACCGATTTGTACCATTGTATGTTCCTCTTCAAGATCGTTTTCGAGCCACCAAGCAGGTCAACGAGCTCTCGCCGCTAGAGCGACTTCATCGTACGGAGAACGCTGCTTCGGATGTCTTCTGCTTCACGCCGAAGCGGTCTTCGCCCCTCTCCGCCCGACGGGCCTCTCGATCTGATGGCAATCAACGGCGTGTCGGCACTGTTCTAGGCTTGCACAGCCTGGAACAACGGCAAGTCAGCAACGGTGCCGTCTGGTCCGTCGGCGGCTTAGCCCCTGGAGGTGTTAATGACGGTCGTGGGCGGAGGGTCAGCTCTGGCACGAATGCCCGTCTATACACCACGGCGTTTTCGAATACGCGGCCCAAGTCCGAAGATGAGCAGGAGAAGCATGAAGGGAGAATCGCTCTCGCTCTGAAGATAGATCGAATCCAGAGGATTTTAGACTTCGACGGGTATTCGACTTTCCCTCGCTGTAAATACAAAGGGAGACCCCCACTGCGAGAGGCCAAGACGACATGGACGGGAAGCGAGTGGAGCAACGACTGTTATATTCCCAGTATGCAGACTTCATGCTTCATATCGATTCAGAGAGACTGACGGGGCAGTAGAGATTCAGAGGGAAGAGCGGTGTCTCCCTAGTGCCCCTTTCAAGTGCGTAAATCTCTCCTTTAGTAATACAATCGTTGACATTTGCTAGGGTTCTCGATGCCCCGGGGTTGCGTGACGATTTTTACTGCTCAGTCATGGCATATTCTCACACGTGCAATACGTTGGCTGTTGGGCTGGGCAATCTTCTCTACGGGTGGTCAGAAGCCTCGGGCGTCACACTCCTAAATACGGGACACAAGGACGGTTCGTGGTTAACTTCGGTGGCATTCTCGTCCGAAAGGGGTGGCAAGTCAATACTCGCGTTCGGCCGGTCAAGCGGACTACTCTCCTTAGTATCACTTTTTGACAGCCTGCTTCCTCGGTTCGAAACGTACCATCCCGCACCCATAGCCTGCCTTTCCTGGCGTCCCACATCAACCCCGCGAGCTTCTCGAAATAAACGTAACCCTGGTGTTCTAGTTAATACGGAAGATCTCCTTGTGGGCGATGACCTAGGTGACCTCTATTATTACACGGTAGAATGGCCCGAGCCCTAGGAAGTTGCCCGGGAAAACTGGCGCGGTACGATGACTTTACTTGCTCGGATTAAAGTCCACTCCCAACAGATATGCGGTCTCGCCTGGTCTCCTGACGGCAGTCAGTTTGCTACGGGAGGAAACGATAATCTATGCTGCCTTTTCGTTATAGACGGTCTCATAGATGTCGAATCTGACCTGAACCCGGGCTTTTCGAAGCTATCAATCGCGAATACAACCGGTGACCGAGAACAACAACCTGCTTCACCACACGCTATCAATCCTGGGGACGGTGCTTCGTTTTCGTTGCCCGAATTTGATTCTGACAGCCCCGACCCATCGTCGGCCCTAAGATGCCTTCCCGTTGGCTCTGAGAAACACCGCTGGCACCACGGGGCAGCCGTTAAAGCCATCGCGTTCTGCCCGTGGCGCCAAGGGTTAATTGCCACCGGGGGAGGGTCTAATGACAAATGCATCCACTTTTACCACGCAAACTCTGGTGCCGCACTTGCCACCATCTCGGTCGCGGCTCAGGTTACTTCTCTCATATGGAGCCAGACTCGACGGGAGATTGCCGCCACCTTTGGGTATGCGCAACCCGACCACCCGTACCGCATCGCTGTGTTCAGTTGGCCAGACTGCCGGCAGGTCGCTGCCGTGCCTTAGGAGGGTGAGCACCGTGCGCTGTACGCCATAGCATACCCAGGTGGACCAAGTGATACATACCGCACAAAGGAGAGGCTAAGGAGTCGCACGGCTGAGGAGGGCTGCATCGTAGTAGCGAGCAGCGATGAGAGTGTCAAATTCCATGAAGTGTAGGCAGCATCACGCAAGGCGACTACGCTTGGAAGCGGTGTCTTGGCTGGGAGCGACATCTTGGAGATGGAAGAAGGCATCGACAAGGAGGGAGAGGTGATTCGCTGAGTAGGTTTAAAAGAAAAGGGGGAAGGACCATGCACGATGTAACATGGCTCGCAATAGATTGAAAAGACCGGCCCAGGTCAGTTATAAAATAGCCCATGCCCGTGGGCGTGGGTGAATGGATAAGGGGGTTGAGCTCTTGTATTCGCATAGCTTTCGTGACTGAGTTACTTGACTGAGTTACTTGACTGAGTTACTTGACTGAGTTACTTGACTGAGTTACTTGACTGAGTTACTTGACTGAGTTACTTGACTGAGTTACTTGACTGAGTTACTTGACTGAGTTGCGCGGTAATGAGCTTGATGCCGACAGTAAAGGGGTACATAACCTACCTGTCATAGCCACCAAGTTACGGACGACGGATGATTACAGTATATTCTTTTGTTCGACGTCATTCCGTTCCGTTTAGTCAGATATCAAAGGCTCAGGGGCTTGTCTAAAATATGCCTTTATTTTAATATGTTGTAGCGGTCAAGTGACAATACGTCGTGACTGCATGGCTGATGACAAAGGTCGGTAGGTTACCTGTTACCAGACAAATACACCTAGATTGGCTAAGTACCTAAGTACATATATACCTAGGTACCTATGTACATAGGTATGTAGTAGAATGTGGCAGCTTTGACCACTGGAGAAAAGGAGGTCCCCTTATAAAGCAGATCCGACTAATCCTGTTTTAATTCGGTCACGCTATCCTAATTAGATAGTTGCTCATCTAGTCACCGGTCACTGTTCCTAATACCCGCAGACTTCTTGCCCCGCTCTCTACATAGTCTTCCTGCCCCGCCAATACATAGTACCTACTGCCTATGGCACTATGCACATTTAATCCACTAGCAAGCGATCCGACAGCCTTACTTTCGCTAGCTCTTTAGCTGTCTAGTGGTCTAGTGTACCTGCCTATCTGCCTATCTGCCTATTCGGTACATGTATACGTATACCGCGGTATACCTAAACAATTAGTAGGTTGTACAATAGGCAAGTTGTAAGCTTATCAGTGACTGTGATCAGTGGCTCAGACCAGTCACTTGAGGTTGCTGGCAAATCGCCCATAAGTACCTAGCATATATAATTTTTGGTCATCAAACCCAAATCACCTGGGCTTGCTGGGGACCAGAAAGGGTTGCCTTGGATTTAGCACGACTCCTTCTCCCCCCCACCACAAACTAAACCCGTGCCTCCAACCTTTAACCTAAACCTCAACATCTTTACCAAACCAAGAACCAGAACCGGAACTATCCATCATTATCATCATCATCACCACCAGAAAAATCATCGCCAGAAAATCATCCATCTACTACTTTTAAATCGTCTTTTACTTTTCAAACCAATCTGTTTATTTTCAACACGCTTCGCCTTTCTTCCTCATCTTCCCGCTACTAGTTCTCGCTGTCGCCAACGAGCACCACACCGTTAAGATGCGATCCAAGTTTAAGGACGAACACCCCTTTGAGAAGCGCAAGGCTGAGGCCGAGCGCATCCGTCAGAAATATGCCGACCGCATTCCGGTATGTCATCATATCTTCCATCTCCCAACATCTTCATCCATTTTACCCTTCTTTATCCGTTTAACTTGCTCCTGGTTCCTGTCGTCATTCCTCCCCCCCTCTGGCGTTCTACACTCACTAACCTCACCGCTTTGTTTGCTTTCCCATCCCCTCCTTCAAAACGTTCTAGGTCTAACCAACATGTTTGCAAATAGGTTATCTGCGAGAAGGTTGAGAAATCAGACATCGCGACCATCGACAAGAAGAAGTACCTCGTGCCCGCAGATCTTACCGTAGGCCAGTTTGTCTACGTCATCCGGAAGCGCATCAAGCTATCTCCGGAAAAGGCTATCTTCATCTTCGTCGATGAGGTCCTACCCCCGACCGCTGCTCTAATGAGTAGTATCTATGAGGAGCACAAAGACGAAGACGGGTACGTTCACCTCTAACCTTTGCCCTCCGTCGAGATGCCGTGCTGACCAGTTTTCTTTTCCCAGATTCCTCTACATAACCTACTCGGGGGAGAACACTTTCGGCGATGCTGCTTAGGGCCTACTCTTTCTCGGATTTTCCCCAAATGGCGTTAACGGTTTATCTCGGGCTGGACGACAACGATGTGATTATTAGTGGCAATGAATTATGGATAGGGACAGGAATGGTTACAACGGATGACTGATAATGGTTGTGTCTGTCTGTCTGTCTGTCTATCTGCCCGCCTAATCATGTCGTGCTCCCAAGTGTGTAGATGGCAATTCGATACACCCTTTTTGATTTCGTATCATCAATATCAGTGTGGCCTGCCCATCAATTCATCCTAGACATCCCGAGCTTGAAATGATCTACGTAATTCAGCATTTGCTCCTACATTAACCGTAGCCTTACGATCCTTTTCAATCATTGAGACAACTCCATCTCCTCGTTCAGTCTCAAGTGGGCGAGCCGCGGCACATCGCCGGGATCCTTTCAGATGTTGAGGCTGTCTAAGTCGAATAAGACGATGTCTTTTCCCTGGACTGATTGGTCATTACTTATTTAATAGAGTCGGACCTGCTATTCGAATTTGTATTAGGTATTTTTCAGTGTCGTATACGGTAACAGGACCAAAACGCCGTCTCTTCTGTAGGCAGACCATGGAGCAAAATGTCCTTTACATACTTCCTTCATCCGTAGGTGTTTGTGTTTATGTAGCATACAAGTCTAGTTTCTATATAAGAGTTGCTGGGTTTACCTACCTTATATATAAGCCAGGTTGGATCGCTTTTGAAAAAAGTCTATAGAGAACTAATAAGTTCTCAAACTCTCTCACATAATAAGATGAACAATAAGATTCAAAACACAAAAAGGTTATTATACTCGAAGCGAAAATTGCAGCAGGTAAGGTACCAGATCTTATATCTGATTAGTGCAAAAGATTTCGACTACACTATTTGTCTAGGTTAGGGACAAATCATGTATTCTAGATGATGAGAGTGGGACTCGAACCCACGCGGATTGCTCCACTGCGAGATTTTTTTTATACCATATAGATCGAATACTAATACTACTAGGTAGTAGATTCAGGTAAACCTGAACGCAGCGCCATAACCACTCGGCCATCTCACCGTTGTATTCGGTTTGAATCTTATTGCAATTTCGATGTAATTATGCCTAAGTAGTAAACTAGTAAACTGGGCCCAATATACTTGATTATCAATATAACTTATAACTATTAGTTATAGCTATTATAGCTATTATAGCTAATGATTTGCTTTCACAATGTAGTAACGCTTGTGAAAAAGGAATACTGAGTTGAAAGTATACCTTGAAAACATATGTGTCTCCATTGGAAAGGCCGGTTGTCTAAGGGCTATGATGCATCCCTTGGCAACATTCTCATAGCCGTAGCTGTTCATGATGAGCCGTAAACCCATCTCTAGTCTGCGAGGTCTCTTTCCCCTTGTTCCCTTTTCATTTTCAATATCCTCTCGCAGGGAACAAGAGCAACAACGACAGAGCAACGAGAAAGTTATTCTATTATATGATTGGTTGATAGACTTACGCTGTCAGAAATAAGGGTACGGTTCATGGTCGAGTGAGTATTATATATTAGGCTATTGGCCTTACCTCGATATATTGCCAAGGGGGTACTGAGCTGGTTAGCTCACCTGAACAGCTTCCTGAGGGGGAGGGGGGAGGTTGGCATTGTACACTCTCATGGAACTTCGTTATGAACATGGACTTGGATTCCGGGGGCAACCTTACAATTTACCAGCGATCGGCTATAATAGGCAATCAACGCGATATGCTCTTGGTCATCTGTCAATTCCCTTTGCCTTAAAAAGGGGTTTGCGTTCTTGAAGGAATTTGGCCTCCTAGCTGTATACCTTCGGTCCTGTTTCTCGAAAGTGAGTGGCTAAGATATCTCCACCTACTTCAGATATGGCTCGTACTTGGCCCTTTTCCGCCAGAGACCTCCAACTTATGACATGATTAGACGCGGGGGATTTATCCCAACAAATCCGATGTCACCATCGTGGAGATTGTTGGAGGTCGGTAAGTTTGTACTATTATATTTTGCAGTCGCGAAACCTGGATGAGCTAACTAGATACAGTAATAAGAAGCAAGGACGTCGATACCTCACGTTGATCTAAGTGACGGAGAAGACTGTCAGGCGGAATGCGTATTCCGGTTCGAATGAGCGCACCGGAAGACGTGCGCACCGATTCTTACATCTGGTCGTCTTTCGCTTTCTTCCAATAACTCTCGACTCGCTTTGGTCTACCCATATCCGCCTTCATCCTGCATCTACTCGCGCCTAAGAGTTTTGTTTTAATAAGAAAAATAAAGAAAAAGCATGAGCGATACCGCGCGTCTAAGAGCGCAATGCGAGGCCGGATGCAATGGAAAGTAATCGTACACGGGGTAAATACTTTGAATCTCTGCCTGGAATCGAGTCATTCCCCGACATAGTTGTATCCGCACGTAACCCCTATAAGCTGCTCGAATTAAATAGCACAACCGTAAATTAACGCCGATTTTTCTTTGCTTTCTCCCGCTGGGAACAAAAATAGTGTAGGTAGAAATATCAAGTGATTAATTCGGCCCTGTCAGAAACGTCAAATCGTGGGTGGGAATCGCTTAGAGCCTCCGAACCTTCCTAATCCCCAAAACAATGCAAAATCCTGAACGTCCAGCCGATGTAGTACTGCGTATAAAGCAACCGAGCCGAGGCCGAACGACGGCACGTAATCCTGTATCCAGAAGCGACGTCGCTATGCCAGCTTATTATAAAAATTGTCTTTCCTCAAACGTGTTTACTCCTGAAGGGACGAGATATCACGTCGGGTTGTTTTTCGCGCGCTTCTGCAGTCGAGGCGTTCCAGGAGGCTTCTTGTTGGCCATCGCAACACCGTTTACTTGAGGAACCCCGATATTCGCGGGCGTTGGAGCGCCATTTTCCTCTTCGGCCTTTACCGTGGAAGGTCTCCTCCGTTTGTTGCTTGCTGGACTCGTATTAGCACTGGGCCCGCTAGAGTTCGTTCCTTGCTGACTCTGTTGTAATTGCATGCCGGGTGCTTGCATGTGTCCCTGAGCAGGACTGCCCATGTGAGGGGAATTCGGAAGCTGTAGATGCGCGGCGGCCGGCGAAGCGCCCATGGGGAATTGGCCGAAACTAGGAGTCCGTGGGTTGGGCGGACCGTTGCTCTGAGGTTGACCGTTCACTAGAGGTTGTTGGGAGGCGTTGGTAATATTCTGATTGACGTACTGCTCAAGCGCAGCGTAAGGTGAAAGGCCCTGATGCGAATGGTAAAAGTTGAATAACGGCTAGGCGATTTCAAAGTTAGCATTTGGATAGAATCAATCACAAGCCTTGCAAGGAGACATAGACGCCTTGGAAATGTCGAGCTTACATTCATTTGTCCAACAACTTCTATAATCTGCAAATACCGTGTTAGCAAAAGCGCGTAAGTTCTAGAGAAAAACTCGCACCTCGAGGAACTGGAACACGGCTTCTGTGAGGCCTATATTCTGCTTGACGGCCGATGGCGGTAGGTCAATATCAGGAGGTGGATTTGGCGGCGACTTCATTGTCTTCGCTTTACCCTTCTTGCTCATCTCGGGAGACGATCGCGAGTCCTGGCCATTGACCTTGAGCCATTCTTTGACCCAATTGTGCGCGGGTCTTGCGGCTTCGGTAACCATCTTTCTCGAGTGATACTCCTCGTGGCTTTGAGTGATAAATTCTAATACGTCCAGTTTTTGCTCGCTGTCAAACTGTGCTCGGAGTACTCCTGAGGCAACGACCTAACCACCAAGCCGTCAAAATCCGATTTACAATCCACAGGACAGTTTGTGTAACTTACGTGAGAGTGTTCAAACCAATAGGTCAAGTGTGCCTTAAGATTCTCGATGAAATGGCAGCCGTTTGGCAATGGCCTGTCGGTAAGTCCCTTTTCGAACGTCAAATTTATCTTCTTGATGCCACTCTCGTAGTGTGTGTGGAAGTATCGTGCTAGCGCAGGCTGTGTAATCTCGTACTGCTTATCCGTGTGCTCTTCGTTTCCCGTATCACTGCCGACATAGAATAGAGAGATCCTGTAGACACCCCTAGGCGAGAAGAATTGCGAGACAAAATTGTTCCAGTACGTAAGGTCATCCTTTGTTCGTGGGCCCTAGGAAGTGAAGAATGTCAGTGTTCGGTTTCGAACAGGGGGTAAGACCTAGAAAGCCACAATCGAGGGTATATGGGAAAATGGCTGGTACTAACAGGATAGTTACTAAGCTGCTCGCCGAACTGAAGTAGTTTTATCAAACAGTGACTTTTCATGCCATCATTCTTGTGTTGATGTTGTAACAGCTGTTGCTGAATGCTAGTTGGCAGCTGCATATGGGCCGCCTGCAGCGCCTGCGGGGTAGGTTGTTGAGGTTGGCTCTGCTGACCATTGGGTGGCTGCCCTTGGCCTTGCGGTTGCTGCAGTTGATTGCCTTGTGCGGGATTGGGTACCTGGCTCTGAGGTTGGTTTGGTTGCGCAACAGCCGGCGTCGGGGCTCTCTGCGGGCCTTGTGAGTTCGACTGCGGTTGTTGGCCGGGTTGCGGACCGGGTTGCTGCTGACCCGGTTGTTGCGGCGGCTGGGGCTGCCCTTGTTGTTGTGGCTGTCCCGGGGGTTGGGGTTGAGGTTGAGGTTGAGGACCTTGACCTTGACCTTGACCCTGACCTTGACCCTGAGGACCCGGGGGGACCTGTTGTGCCATCGATTGTGCTATTTGTGCCTGTTGAATCTGTATTTGCTGAGGGTTCATCTGCCCGGGATGGCCAGGCTGGTTGCCCTGGTGCATCTGATTATTCGCCTGCTGCTGAGCTTGGTGCTGTTGCATTGCTATCTGCTGCAACATATGCTGTGTGCAAGTATGGTTGTCAGCAGGAAGTCTAGAATTTATATGCTCAAAAGGCGTCGGGATGTGTGTAACTACCTGTGCGTGCTGGGGATTTTGATGTTGTCCCTGTTGAGCAAGATGCGCCTGCTGCAAATGGGGCATATTGCCGCCGACTCGTTGCATATTCGCCGAGTTTCTTATAGCCGAGAGATGGGCAGCCGTCATGTTACCCATGTTCATTCCCTGCATGTTCATAGGAATGCCCCCGTACATCTGCTGTTGCAGCATAGCCGCCTGCCTCTGCTGTAACATTCTTTGCTGTTGCTGCATCTGGGCGATCACTTGGGGGTTTTGAGCTGCCACTATGAGCTGTTAGCAAGATAGAATCACCTTCGATATTACATTGAGCCGGGGCTGAGAAAAAAAAAATCTCGGCTTACAGAATTGTTGTTGTTGGAACATCTGCTGCTGCTGTTGGGGGTTCAGGTGCTGTAGGGCATGGGCGTTGGGGCCGGCAGCACCGGGAGGTATACCACCCATCATCGCAGCGGGATTGACCTGTCCACCAGGTCCAGACACGGCCATGTGGGCAGCCATCTGAGGAGGTATACCAGGTTGGGCTCCCGGTTGACTTGGGTTATGGGCCATACCCGGAGCGCCCATGGGGTGTCCCGGATGGGCGCCGGGATGCTGCTGCATACCTGGGTGAAAGCTACCGGGTCCTATACTCGCCATCATTTCTCCTGGTGTCGACTATCCACGATGTGGATATCGACGTCAAATCGTGACCGCTATTTCATACGCTCTAGATTATTCTATTCGTCGTCGCGGTTCTGATGTAATCGATCGGTCGTCCCGGTTCACAGCTTTGTGTGCAGCGGTTCCTCGGGGAAGGGAAGGTTTTCCCAATCTCTTTTTCTCTCTTCCTTCGGCAGGCAATCACTTAGAAGCTCTCTCCTTGTTCTACTGGCTACAGTATGAGTGGATGCGACTTGACGCAATGCGATCGTCGATTACGAAACGTGTATGCTAATGCTCTGATAATGTCACCGTCGCGATTGCAAGTTTTGACTGAAGGCGTAATTTGAAATTAGAGATGATTAGAGACATGTAGATGTAGGTCGCGTTGAAAGGTGGTAGAGGGTAGAGAAGAAAGGGTAGATGAGAACTGATTTCTTTTTGATTCCAGGACGCGGTTAGAATAGGATTTCAGGATGCGCGCCGGGCGATAGCACAAATGGCTGCGGAAAATAAAATGCGGTTGGCTTCGTGTTAGTGACAAGACGGGCAACGTAAGAGTCACTTCAACGCCGAAAACTTTATGAATAGACTTCGTTGTAATCGTAGGCTCGTCGCCGCTATCGGAACAATTGGCCGAGCTACGTCGCTGGTGGCTGTTGTTACTTTTGTCGTTGTCGCGCGTGGGTAGCCTAGGCGGAGCGAAAAGAGGCGGACGTGCACGATGCGATACAAGTGGGTGTTATTAGTTGGCGTTGGCGTCGTGAGATTCGACCCAGGTACCGTACGGTACAGTACCTAATCGACAGTGAATTTAAGTTGCTAATACGGTGTAAATTGTGGTATGATTTTTATGCAAGGTATTAGTTGGTGTATTATATTATGATTTTGATGATTTTAGTGCTGGTTGGATCTTAAGCGATAACTGCTGGCCATTCTTTTTTTTTCTTTCGACGAAATTGGTATAGATAACTTGTAACGATGCGCAAGGCAGGTAAGTAGGCGGATTAAATAGAAAAGGCGGTGGAAAGAGGAGAGGGAAAAGGGGAAAACTGTATGCGATGCGAAATACAGTTTGTAAAAAGATGTAGATGACGATAGGGAGAAATAAGAGGAGGAAGAAGAAGAAGAAGAAGAAGAAAGGGTTAATAATAGTTAATAGCAATGCGGTAGTGCAGGTGGCGGATAGTAAGTTCAGTATAAGACTAATAAGCTTGGGCTGAGACTACATAGGTAGAGTGGTACTATTTGCTGTTTGCTATTTGCAGAGGAATGGAATGGGGATGGGAAGAAGTGTCATAAAATTGAATATGCTATTTTCCGCGTCTATGGGGAGGACCTTCTGAATTAGACGCCGCCTTACACCACCAGTTACTATGATACACCGACTGCCTTATATACCTAGGTGTATATAATAAGTAAAGTGGAATGGCTTTGGAGTTGGGGGGGGGGGGGGGGGGGGGGGCTTAAAAAGCAGGCTGGAACTTGGCGCGCTTATTTTTTTTTTCTTTCATTTTTATTTTAAACATTTTTCCTTTGGACATCTGCTGCGGTATTACTGCTGTTTACGTAAACTCGACGACGCACTCTAAAATGGTGCTGCGCATTGATTAGGAAAACGGCCAGTAATAAAGCTAACGTATTGATTTTGACTTCCAATAAAAAGTTATTCCGATCCTTATTAGCTTTTCAATGAGAGCAAAGGATTACGAAACTCTATGAAATATTATAAATATTTGAAAAGTACATCAAAATGAGTGGGTAGCGCATTTATTCGAAAGTATTTCGGAAGAATCTTTAATTATTAGCCGTTTTCCTAATCAATGCGCAGTACCATTTTGGAGTGCGTCGTCGAGTTTACGTAAACAGCACTAACAATGTTTTACTAGTACATGGTTGAGATCTGTTTCTTCTGTTGTGCTTGTGGTTTAGTTAAGTTAGGTGCGGTTCGCTTGGATTTGCTCTTGGTTCGGTAGATTTGTTGCAATGAGGTTAGTGACATATTGTACCGAATAGATACTGTGTAGATAGCCCAGAGTTTTTTCTGTGGAAAAGAGTTCCAGGCATTGGAACCGGAAGGGGGCTGGGAAACTAACCTAGGTGCATGTATATAGTTACATAATTATCTAATCGCGCTCGCTCATTTCATCAAGGGAGACCCAGCGATACCCCTTAGCAGAGGTCGGGCAAAGGTGGCTGGTACAGTGCGAGATTAGGTATTGAGTTAGTATTTATGAATGAACAATAAAGGATGAACATGTAATAAATATATCCGAAGTTACTTAAACATTATACGCTAACTACTTACTTAGGTACTTTAGTACTTACCCAGTACAGCATGCATAAGTGCATATACCCACGTGCGTTGTATCCGTCGTACAGGGCTTGCCCCTTATATCATTATAGGTTACTTACCTACTTAACTTTGAATTCCGTCCTGTTGCAATTTGGCCCCGATGAGCCGACGCGGAATAAGTATAGACATCAAAAGGTCGATGCTTCTCTCAACATGATTTACGTACCTTTCATATTGGCAAAGCGGGAGAGCTATACTTTAAAGACAAGACACATGATTGGCATCTTTGGTTATGTTCGTACACGTCACCGAGTTTCTACAAGTTGAAAAGTTTTTCGTCCTGCTCTATTTATTGAATGACGCTGTCGCTTTCCATTTAAGACCTTGATAAGTATCGTGTGAAAAGCATTTTATTATAAGATGAGGTAATAAGAGTGTAAGGAAATCAGTTTGTCAAATTGGCAAGGTAATGCTCCAATTATTTCTTGAAGGCGAAATTACCAACATTCGGAAGATTGCGGGTGCATAAATACAACGGCGTAGTTACATATTTAAGTAATACAGTTAATTACACAACCTTTTATACAGCTTAAGTATGTATAGGCATAGTGGCGGGACCATTAGGTAAGCAATAGGTATTCTACACATGCATTTTATGCATGTTGGAGTACCTAGACTATTTTTAGCACTAAGGCTTGATATTTTTTTTTCCTGGCAGCTGGCACCAAAGTAGCAAGTCGATTCCACGTGATGAGGTGTCGAGATATTCCACCCGGCGGGGTTGATCCGTTTCCACTCCATGGATCCACATTAATTTTTTTTCCTGTTGGCGCGACTTCAAAAGCTTCAACGTCGCGCTCCAATTTTACATTTGATATTCTTTCTTTTCTCAACATTTTTTTTTCCTCCCACAAGAATTCCCTAGATGAAACAGACAGATACAAAATCTTATTTTTCTTAGATTGTAAGACTAACAGCAGGGCTGCATTACGTTATTACACGGTTCGTTATTCCCATTTCCTTTGCCAGCAAGCGAGAAAACATACGACTAGCAGCTTTCCCCAATCAGCAGGATGACATCTAATAAACATGTCTTCTTTTCCCAACTGAATCGACCATGAAAGAAATCTAGTCTGTTCGGGCCATTCCACCAAGGTGGGAGCCTGTTACTTGCCAGTATACTTTGTCTGACTTCCCATCACGCTATCTACGTTCTGTGGTAGCATACGATGAGATGGATTGGGGATTACGTTACAGCTGTTGCGCTTCGCATCACAAGACTTTGACACCTTGCTAATTCAACAATAGGTTTCCAATGCCGTCTGTTTTATAAATCTGTCGTCTGGATCTGGCCCAGGTTAGTCGAACTTTTTTTTCTTTCTCTATACTTTGGATCATTCAGATCCCATTCCCATGGTGTTTTCATGATGAAATTTCCAACCACATTCGCAGTTTCCACTCGAGCTCCACTCAGAGCCTTTTGAGGAGCAGATGAGGGCATAATCCTTCCTTGGATGTCTGAACGACACTACCATTTTTCATACTTGACTAGAAATTTGTCGTAGTTAGGATCTCTTACTAACGATATCCTAGGTGTTGTTACCTTATTTTCCTCTACACGTACGCTGGTTCTTTATAGACTTCCAAGCCTAGTGTATTAGATATTAGCAGTCAACATGATCAATATAATAATATTCTCATTCAAAGCCTTTCTCACTGCCTGTCCTGGTGATGCTGCCTACAGCGTAAAACCCAACCCAGCGTGTCCAAACGCCATGTTTTCCACCCGTAATGCCTCAATGTAACATGCCATGTAGATCCAAAATTAAATCACCTCAACACCTTCGCGTATCCCTTCCCTTAGGATGCCGTAGTTGGAACTATTGTTCTCCTGTCTCTTAACTCTTCCCCCAACCATACCCCTCCGGTTCCTACCAGTTCGACCCCTGCCTAGCCAATTCAACTTGAGCAGTCGACCTAGTTCCGATACCATTTTGCTGGCTTCATCCGTCTCGGCTGGATTGACGCCAGTGTCGACGCTTGCCAATACGCTCATGCACTGTAGCATGCGACCTACCATTTCTGTAACCTGCTTGCTATCCTCAACGTTCTGTTCCCGCACACTTCCTAGGACTTCTCTGCCGCCGTCTCTTGTCTGCGGCGCAAAAGACCTGAACAGACTCCCGGTGCCAGTAGAGGCTGCGTCGGATACGCCGCTGCCAAAAGATACGTTGCTAATAGCACGGCTCCGAGACGGATTCGAGTCATTGCCAAATACTGTCGTTGACGTCGAATTATAGCTTGCGACGCTTGGATCTAGTGACATGGCTGTCCCAGGGCGGGCAGATAACGGGTCGTTTGGTGAAGTAGAAAGTGATGTAACGCTGTCGTTCAAGAGCGGCGGCGATGCCAACGCGAGAGAGGCGAGTGAAGATGGCAAATGCTCGAGAGAAAGCCGGGAGAAGATGGTTTTGAGTTTATCGTACCGGGGAAGAATCAAAGAATCTCGGTATGAGATTAGCACGAGCCGTCGAACATCTAGAACGCTCGATGCTGGTGACAAATGAGGCTCTGCATTTGATCCGCCCAGCTGGGCGTTTGGGGCTGAATTAGCTACTACTCCGCCCCAGAAGTCGCGCGCTTGCTCGGGGGTCATTATTCCGCAGCCAGAGAACTCCAGGTCCAATGGGAGAAAAGTGGCCTGCATATAAGGTAGGATACTTGTGAATGTGAAGATCCATAGCTCTACTAGGGAGGGAATAAGCCTATCTTCAGAAGTCGTGCGTAGCGTGTGGTCAAGCGAGGCAAACCCCGTCGAAAGGAGATCCCGTAGGTCGTCGATAATTATATGAGCTGAACGACGCTGCATACAGTATTTGATGTGCATGGTTACAACTCGATTGAAATCTTCTACTGGCAACCGTAAATCTTCACCCTCAAAGATGACTAGTAATTTAGCCCTTAGATACGGCCAGGCGTCATCCAGAGACATGTTGTTCAGCCCGTATTTAAGGGAATCAATAGGCTCCGAAAGGTAAGAAGTAGCCGTTGCTGCAGCTGATCCGAGACTACTGGGCCCAGGCCATTCCGAGGCAACACCGTAGGATGATTCGTTGTCGTCCTTCCGCTTCTCGCGAAGAGCGCGTCCCCCGTGTCGTAAGTCTAACCCGCTCACGCTTTTACCAATATTGTTGTTCGGACCTGGGCTGGGAGGCAGGTTGAAATTATACAGGCTTGATGGCGCGTTGGGATCGACGGGTCGGGAGTTACTGGCAGCCGAAGAGAGAGGAAGATGATAGTCGTCTTTACTGCTTAGCTTATGCTTCTGCCGCGATAGGAAGTGATGTTTTCGCTCCTTATCCTTCTCTTTGCCTTCTTTCTCCATGGATGGATCAGCTGGTCGGATGGTGGCGGCAGATGAGTTACCCAGGCTATAGAATGACTGCGAATCCACTAAACTGGTTGTACTGAAATTGGCGCGCTGTAGTGAAGCCAGAGCAGAGCCGATCTTTCCAGGACTTGGTATCGGCCGTTCTTTCGCCTCTCCCTTGGTATCGATCTTTTTAGGTCTGGAGAAGAGCTTGACTTTGGACTTCTCAGATTTAGCGGGTTTCTCCGAAGCAACTGGAGCCGTGGGTGTAGGCAAGGATTGCTCTGGTGGTGGTAGGCCGGGCGAAGTCTGAGGTGATCTTGGAAATACAACATTTGCCGCGGCGGTCGCTGCAGCATGACTCCCCAACAGACCGTTATGGTATCCTTGAGTGCTGAAGCCGTTATCCCGGGGGCCGCTCGCCTCAGTTAGACTCAGCATGGGCGGACTGCGGTGACCGGCTACCGGCTTTGGACCCGGCCTTTTCAGGGAATCATGGGTATCGCTGCCGGGGAAAGGGACAGTTTGCGATCGATGACGACTGTGTTGTTGATGCTGCATTACGGCAGCCTGGGCGGCTATTTGACTAGCCGAAAGGGTCGTGCCAGCAGCCTGGGTCGGGGCCGGGTTCTGAGTCTGAGACATGGCGATCTGGGAGAGGTTGGATATGCTCGTAGAAGGCAAAGTAGGCTCGAAATGACCTTGGGTCTGCGAGTGTTTCCTGACGTGGCCGGCGCGAGTAGGAGGTAAGGTTAAGGGCGAAGCAGTTCTCGATTGCGGAAGCTCGATACTGGGTCGAGTGGGACGGGAGAAATTATGCGGGCTGGTGGCATACGAAGGGCTGACGACGGGGCTCTGAGGACCTCTCGTCTTGGAAATGGAAACAGGATCGTCATTCGATGATGTGTCTATTCTGCGGATTTGAGGTCTCAAAGAGGCCGTTGAAGAGGAAGCGGCAGCAGCGGCGGCAGTGGAAGCCGAAGAAACAGTACCTGGTAGAGGAGAGAAGCTCCCCGGGGCTCTCTGTTGGGATCGTGCTGGCTGCATTGTGTGATAGAAAAGGTCCGAGTTCCCAAATTCCCGTTACATCTTCTCCCGAACCAGCGGTATATATGATCGGCACTCGACCCCTGGTTTCCTGATTTCCTGACTATTCGACGATTAAGACTCTTCAACTGCCGTACACGGAGATAGTAACACGAATGCACTATGTCTCCGATTGAGCAAGTAGATTCATTAGTCGTTGATTATATGGGCGCGCGGGAAGATGGGTGGTATTATACCAATGTAGAGCTGGTATAACAATGCGGAAAGTGGGTGGATGTTGAAAAGGATGGTTATTGATTGCTACGCTGCTGATCTGATATTGGAAGTACCTACCTACCTACATAAGGGGACTGCTACCGGTACGATTAGAGGTACTTTAGGTGCTTTTCCAGTAAGTTAGGTACATACCTACGTAGGTGGGTAGGTACCATAGATGTAGGGGCCTTAGTAGGCAAGTAGTTGTATACCGAAAATGCGACACCAACCCTCCGGTACATACTACGTAGTACCTAGGTACATAGGTAGCCCTTCCCTGTTATGATGCGCCGCTAACAAGCACTTTTATGTGCACCTACATACCTACCTAGTACGTCCTCTATTGACGTTCTGCAGCAACACAGCCACAGCAGTGAACCACAGCACAATCCACCCCGCGCTACATACATTATAACGCGCATATGTACTTTTTATTACCTTGCTGCCCCGCCATCACCTAAGAGCTTCATCTTAAAAAATTCAAGTCTCTTTTACTTCCAACTAACACCCATCCACAATGTCTACCGCCGACAGTACCTCGGCAAAGAAGCTAAAGGCTTATCTAAAAGCAACCTACACCAACTCGAACTCCTCAGACTCTTCCATCTCGTCAACTGAAGCCATATCATCTACAACTACCTTTACGCTCTCGACACCCCTCTTCCTCCCCGAATCCGATATTACCTCACATAAAATATTATACCTACGCACGTTACGTGATGCGGTTTCGTCTCTACAAGACCACATAAACGGCGAGTTGACAGTACGCATGGAAAAAGAGGCCATAGAGGCGGCCGCCACTGGAAACGGAAAGGGGAGTGGGAAGGGCATTGCAGCCACTGGCGTGGATGAAGCGGCCGAGGAAGAGAACTACGGGGAAGAAGTGGTTCAGGACGATGAGGCATGATGAAACGGACGTGCGATACGAGTATCTGCCCGAGACTACTATCCCGACCCCATCGAATCAACGCCTCAATTCAACAAAGTGCTAAAAACACTATCAATTTGACTGCGGTCTAACCTAGACACAAGGGTATTGCCTACTCGATCGCCGCTACTCTCCAAAGCCATGCAACGACGCTCATCGTCATGGTCAATGATCTAAACGAACCAGAACACCCACGCGCCTTCAATGTATGCGATAATGGCCCAACCTCTCTACCCTGGCATGACGTACCAACATCTCGAACTCCCCTGACACCCACCTCCGCCTCCATGCCCACCTCCCTCCCCGACAGAATGCTTCTGTTTCGTTCTTTGACGCTACGCCTTGGAGCTGCGTTAGAATGCAACCAATCTATCCGTGCCTCCCCCATGAACCAGCGATTACCTCGTTCCGGCTACCACTCGTGCTACGCCCTCGCCTACCTAGGCATCCGTAATGGACCACGCTATTATCCGGAAGTACCGCTACCACGCTGTTGCCTAGTCTCTTGTGGCAGACGCCGCACACCCTCTCCTCGCCGATAACTACCTTCCTGCTGCGCCCGCTCTGGCCGCCAGTAATGCCGTCGCCGAGCAGGAGTAGCGCCTGCGTGTTTACGAGCTGCGTTTTCCGAAGCCCCTCGATAATACGCGACTCTGATACTACGCTATTAGCTGCACGGATCCGACCGCGAAAATACGATTCGAGCTCCGTCACAGGCAGATCATCGGGTATGAGGGATAGCGTTGACTCTGCTGGTAGACGTGAGCCGTGTCTTGAGAGGAGCGATAGGGCTGGGCCTAGATTCGGCTTATTGGGCGCCGGTGGGGTGAGGTACAGCGAGAGAAGCATGTGGTATATGGACGGTTTCGAATTGGGATCACGATCTTCCTCGTCTATGGAAGACGACGCAGCAAAAGATTCTCGGCGAGAACTGGGCAGTGAGTGGATGTGGTTGCAATACCTGGCATATCTTGTTAGCAGCATTCATCGGCGATACATAATATCGCAACCTACTCCTCTGCTTTGACGTAGTCCTGCATGTTGAACACGTAGATCTCCAGTGCTTGCTTATGCGAACCCATATTGCTGAATACGATCGCCCGCGCTTCATAGAATGCTGGATCTACACATATCATTAGACAAATGCCATTTCTTTCTATAATCTGCGGGCCAGGTGGCTTACCATCGCGAGGAATTATGCTTAGTGCTTTGCTGAGACTGTACTGCTGGCTTGACTTTAAGAACGCCACTAGACTCTTTAGCTGCTTGCTCCATGCTTCATCTCGCTCGCCTTCTTTGAGCGCCTGGACCAGTAGCTCTACCAAGCGGTTATGAAAGTCTGGGGTGCCGTCTTCCAGTTCCGTGATGATGTGTTGCAAGTACCGGATTTCTAGATTGGCATCGATAGCGCCGAGGTACCGGAGAACCCTTTCTCGTGGTAAGGTCTCAGCGTTTTCGCTATCTGCCAGGAAAACTTCCATGCCCTGGTCAGGATCCCGTCGCAAGACCCAGTCCGCGAACTCGAGAATGATATCGATCATCTCCGGCGGCAGACTCTGCAAATAGCCTACCGTTCTCTGAGGGCCCCGGAGCTGCTCAGGTATGACTACTTCGGCGTTTGCTTGTCCATTAAGATCAAGCTTGGCTGATTCTCCATCCGTTTCTGCGTTGCCGAACTTGCGGAGGAGAGTAAGCGCCTCGCGGTGCAGCTTCTTGCCGTAAAAAAAATCCACTAACTCATTATACCGGTTGTGCTTAAGTAGATGTTCGTTTACTACTGCGGGATCGCAGAAGTTCGGGATGCGGAAGAGAGAACCAGCAAGGGTTGGGGTAACAAACATTAACCCACGGAATAGTGCTGTGTCAACTACGGTAAATATCTGCTTCAGCTCTCGTTCAAGTTGCTCGTCGGATTCTGAAGGTGAATCTGGAAGTAGAATGTCGAGGTTCTCATGCAAGTTTATCATTGAGCCGTTATTAGCTTCTGCTTTGCGCGGTTTCAACTTCCCAGTTGCCGGATCGATCCATCGCTGTAGACGAGCTCTGGTACCGGCCAGGTAGCCGTTGAGTTCGCGAACGGCCTTGATTAAATCTTTCCCTTCCAACGGCCCATCGTCATCCACGTCGCCCTTCTTCTTCTTCTTCTTCTTCTTCCCCGGCTTGGCCGTTACGCTTGCAGTGTCTTCGTTGTCAGTCCCGCCCCTCTTAGACGATGTAATGGACGCCGTATCAGAATCCGTTTTGCGATGTCCCATCCAATATTTTGCGAAGGCGCCTGGTTTGGATGGGGATGCAACCTCAACAGAAGCGTCGGTCCTTGTAGCTTTACCACCATTGGCCTTCTCATCTTCCTCCTGTTCCTCTTCTTCCTCTGAGGTTTCTTCTTGTGCGGGTTCGGCAGACAGATCACCGGCAATAATCCTAGGGTACAGCCTCAGTACCCTCTGTGCAGGCGCATGCACTTCATCTTCGTTAAACAACGCCAGACTTTCTGCGAATTTCCTTTTCTTGAATAGTACTTCTGCTTTCAGCATCTTAGCCTCGCGCAAGGTGCCGGTCTTATCCTTCAGCAATGCATCTTCAAGCATACCAAGTACACTTATAGCTTCGTCGTAGTTAGCCTTGTCCATCAGTTCCTTGACTTGGGTATCGTAATCTGTAGCCTCCATTTTCCATACGACACGGTCGCTGCTTATATGAAATCCTTTGCCGGCATGAGCAAGACTAACGGTGGGTGGTGGAAAGTGTAGCTGTGCCGCCCCGGGAAGCTCTATTGTCTGCAGCAGACTCAAAGTTTCTGGGTTCCGCACTTCTAATGTTCCTTTAGCAGGCGGCTGAAGGACCAGGATATAAGGATAGCTATACCCAATGCTCTCGGGGGCGCTTTGCCATGGCACCTGGCGCTTTTCCAACGGCTTTCCATCCATGTCAATGAACAACGAGTTGATGTCCTTGGCAAGCAGCATCTGTCCCTCGGCTAACCTCGTAGATAGTGGCTTTGGCATGTACCCACCAAGTCCCATGTAGCCCATGCTCGCCGCGCCGAACCTGCTGCCCTGTCCTCCAGTCGCAGTAGCACCCAGCCCCACGATGTCGCGGGTTTCCAAAGTTAACACATCAACTAGTATGTATCCTGCATTCATGCCACAAACTATCTTGGTCGCGTTTGCCCAAGTCAGAGTCCGGATAGCTTCGGGGAGCACGACTTCGGTAACATCATCATTCAATTCGCTCTCGTGCCAGCTCCATAACAGAAGGCGCCGCTTCACAGCTACAGCAAGCCGGCTGATAATCTCCGGGATGCCAGTGGCGGCATCCTTTACTATGTTGCTGGTAACAGCAAAACAGGTAGCGTTCTTGGTTCGGGGTATCGTTTCGATTAACTCGTATGATTGGAGATCGTGAAGGGAGACATGGTAGTTGGAAAGGGAAATGATAGTGTTGGATTCTTTGATAATGGCGAGCTGCTCGATGGCGCGAGTAGAGAACTTCTCTACTTCACGTAAAAGGTCTGTGGGATTTGTGCTGGATCTACCGTTCGGATCTCGCTGCGAATCTGCTATAGAATGCGTCCCGTTGGTGGCGGAGGATTGTGACAGGTCGTTCAGGCGGTAAATCCTCAAGGAGCCCGTGTTTAAGCCAACAAGAACGCGGTCGCCTGTCCAAGCTCGAGTATGGTATTAGACAATCGTATAACTAAAAGTTGCACGACTATATCAAAAAGTAGTAATACGCACCATAAGCTAGTATTGTTTCTATCTTGGACTTGTCGCGCGGCCTCAGCTCGATGATGGGACGAGCCGTGAATGCTGAGAGCATGGTGCTCTGGAGCTATCCTGGAAGGATAGTCATTGATTGTTGAATGTCTAATAGAAGTAGTCAGATTTCTTAGATATTCGTTGTAATTTGGTGGAAGATGTTGTCTTTATTACAGCGCTGTTTGTGCCGCAAGAAACGAGAAAAGAAGAGAAAGAAGTATATAATATCAGTTGATAAAGGGTTGGTGTAGTGATGTAAGGTCCAAGTTACTACATAAGGTTTCTGATGTGTCAGCTACTTACCTACCTAGGTAGGTAGGTACATTGTATATGCAGTGCGCATGGATGCTATCTGGACCTTGGAGTTGTTGGAGACTAGGTACATGTATATATGTACCTAACCTACTAAAGTAGGTGCAGGCTACATCTGCCACTTATGACCGCATACTATAGGTATAGGTACTTGCATACTGTACATAGAAATACCTACCCACCCCAGGTACCTACCCGTTTCGAATACGCATTTTATATTCAATGTCTCTGAATTCATTAGTAGGTACCTACACATATTTACATACCTACCTACCTAGGTTTAAACCGTTAGGAGGTAGTCGTGGTTTCATTATAACATTACCATTGTTTTATATTACCTTAGTAGGCACTTAACATTCCAAGTTAATCAACTATACATATCACTACTTACATGTAGGTATATAATACGGAGACATAATATACCTAGTATACATATCTCGTACCCTACCTACTTAATATCTACCTACAGGTAGATATATAGGAATCGTTCTATACAAGCGACGAAGCCCGGGACGCGATATTTAGTCCACGCATAGTCCACGCATAGTCCATACGTCCATATTTCTATATGTCCATTATGTTACCGTCTCAACCCTGGTAAACTATTTACATTCCGATAATACGCATAGCTCCGTACCCAAGGGTGACCACCACCACCAAAGTCAATAGACTGCTTGGTACTCCACGGCTGATAAAGTGTTTAACGCTCAGGTACCGCTGTCCCGTCGGGTCTTCTTTCATTATCGCCGCTGTAATATGTAAGTCATGACTTCGCCGTCTAAAGGGATGGTGGATAACTCACTCATATTGGGGAACCCACTTGTTGGCAATGCCATCGCCGCGCTACACATGAGCACCGCTGCCATGACAAGTAGGTTAGGATGCGGTTCGTCCATGTCCTTTCCGATATCTGACACGAGCGGTAGGATAATTAGCGCAGCCACTGTATGGCTAATAAAAGTCGCGATCACCAAAGTCAAGCCCGAAAATATTAGCAGGACCCCATAGAGATCTACCCCGTTCACCTCTTGCGAGATTCTCTCGGCTACCATATGAAGGAGCCCCGACGACTTCACTGCCTTGCCGAGAGCCAATCCCCCGGCCGCAAGGATGATGATTGTCCACGGGAAATTATTGAAATCTTCTTTGGTGAGTATACCAATGCCGAAGAACAGCACGATAGGTATAATTGCGATAATGCCCATGTCACCGAAAGTCGACTTGAGTTGGTGACTCGCACACCATAGGGCGATGGTAGCAATGCAGACGATAGACACGAACCACTGCAAACCGGTGAATCGTTCTTTTACAGGCCTGATCGGCACGATGGTGGTACCCTTGCCGGGTTGGAAGGTCAGAAGGAGAAGGGTCCAGATTAGAAGAATCGAAATAATGCCCACAGGGATCACAACAAAGAACCACTCGCCCCAAGTCGGCGCCGGCTCCATGACACTGAGTGCAAACACGTTCTGTGGCGAGGCGATAGGCGAGAGCATGCCGCCAACGTTAGAAGCCAACGCTATGCCCATGATCACCGCCTTGGACATGTTAGAATCCGAAGGAAGATTGCGCAACATAGGCTATGGAGCTTCTTGTCAGAGATGTCACACGACTGCAGAATGTGGTTTAGCTTACCTCGATAATTGAAAAGCAAAGAACAGGAGCTGCTACATTGCTAACGAGCATACTGGCAAAGGCCGCCACGAACATGGTGGCAATGAGGACAGTCCTCGGCTGCGTACCCGCCTTGCTAAGGACGAAGGTCGCAATCCGCTTGTCGATCTTACACTTAGACAAAGCTGCAGCAAGAGTGAATCCACCGAGAAGTAGCATAATAACAGGCGTCCACATGGCTGCAAAGACGTAAGGGGTGGCATCTACAGAGTCCAACCTTTTATACGGCGGCAGATCATCACGGACAACTCTGAGGACCACGCAAAGGAAAGGGATCAATAGAGAAGTCACGAAGAGAGGAATTGCCTTGAACAAGGGTCAGTTACGCGGACGGTGCAGAGGAATGTCCTACTCAAAACTCACCTCGGTAGCCCACAGCAAACTCACAAACACCAGCATAGCCAAGCAACTTTGCTGCTCGGGCACCTCCATGATAGGAACGAAGAGTAGAACTAGGAAGATGATCACAATGCCAAGGAGTATAAACATAGTGGAGCTGAATAACCAAGTCGGGCAAGTAAAGCGTCCCACCGGCGTCTCAATCTGTTTCATAGGGGTTGATGGGGCATCGTCACCTTGTAGTCTCACCTTTATCCCATCATTTTGAGCGCCAAGGAGGCCTTTTCCGAGGCTTGCGGCCTCGGCGCGACGCTCAAGGCCGATGAGATCTCTCCACACCGTGTTTCGCTCCCAGACAACATGTTCCCTAAGATGCGACCGAAGATCCTTTTTAGCAAGGGCCTCGTCGCCATGCGTCACCGTTTGAGCATAAGCCTTCTCCATTTTAGCGATATTCTCTTCAACGTGTTTGACAGTCTCGGGTAGGAAGGGATAGGAGACCTCGACGGCATCCCTCATGTATTTTGGCCGAAATTCTTTGTCGATGATCTTGTCAAACTTCTTAAGCACCTTGCTAAAGCCGGTCTTGTTCAGTTGTACATATGACTTGAGCTCGCATAATTGCACGTAAAGGCTAATGATGCGCTTCTTCAGCATGATTCCGGAAGAATACATCTGGGCGGTCTCAGCATAGTCATCGTATCCAATGCTGTACCTGCGCGACCTGGTAAGATCGGTTGAAGCAGTCAAATCCGTAGAAGCGAACATGGCACTCGGGGTGGTGCGTCGTCGACCGCCAAGACTTGAGCGGCGCCTCCTATTCAAGGCCGAGGTCTCATCTTGATCTTCGTCGTCATCATCGCTATCGTCTACGCCATCGTCAGTCGAACGCGTACTGCGGGCGCTCTTGGTGCTCCGAGTGCCAAGAGTATGCGTCACTTGTTCGCTACCAGGATACTGCTGCATCACGGGCCTTTGAGCAAATTCGGAGTCGTCGTAGTCAGCTGCATCGAGCGACTCGATATCGCGCATCAGATCGTCGACCTCGTCGAATAGCTCTTTCTCCTTGACGCCATAAAAGGACGAGATCTTTTCCAGTTCCACATCCAAAGCGCGACCGAAGACAGTTTCGGGATCTTCGTTTCGTAAGAGCGGCCGTGTTTCGACATCAGAGACAGTCGACTGATGAACAGTTTTCTCGAGCCCGTAGATTCTGCGACGAGGAGGCTCAGTTAGAGACCATGCACATTCATAGAATAAATTTAACCACCTATGATAGGATAAAACAAGGAAAGAGATAGTTAGGCTTACAGCTTCTTGAGGTTGCTATATGCGATGTAATGGCTGCTCCAGTCAGGAACAGCGTTGAACTGAATACTGTGGGAAAACTTCATCTCGTCTTGTTCGTCGAGCCAACGCCTCTTCTCGTCCCTTTTAGCTTTTCGACGCCGTTCTCTGTCCGATGGTAGCTGGGTCAGTTCGTAGGCCTCTCCGGATATTCCAGCACTGCTCCCTCCTCTAGCCTCTGGCTCCGTCGGTGTCTGGCCGGGATGGTGGGGAGCTTGATGCGCGTGAACAATGTCGCGGTAAGAGGAAGAGGAGGGGGTCAACAAGGACTTTGGGGGTGATATGGTGGAAGTGATGGAAAGAGTAGAAACTTTTATCCTTTCAGGTCCAGCATGGAGGAAGGGAAATCCGGATTATACGCGTGACGATCCACAACGGCGCGCCTAACCTAGTGGAAATATGACTCTTCTGCCCACTTTATAACTGCAAGCCGGTTGCAATAGATAACATCACATTACATAGGAAATAGGAAATCCGATTTAATGAGCTACTAAATTAGGTCGTGAGCGGAATATGTAGTAGTAGCGTACAATATGGGTAGGTAGGTATATTAGTAGGTATGTATGTATGTATGTATGTATGTATGTAACTATGTGATACGTTAGCTAAGGTACATAAATAGGTAATCTTTTGCGACAAATGGGAGGCTTATGGGCGACCCACGTGTTGTGGCTACCTACATATCGAAGCATACTAACCTATATAAGTAGGTACATAGGTACATAGACCGGATAGACAAACTCTACCTTAACACTAGCCACAAAATACCTAATGCAGTAGATACCTCTAACACCCAGTTAATCCCCATCCAAGTGCTTCCCTAAAGGTAATTTTACTTATAGTATTATTCTTACCTGATGGCTGTTACGCAAAATTCAGGTTTCGTAGCAAACTGCATTCTCGTTTGTGTGTTATGGATATGGATTACAAGCTGACCTTCATCCTGTAGGCAACCACTCCTTTTCCCGCGGGGGGCTTATGGTGCAACCAATCAAAAACTCTTAAAAAGTCACGATCACAACGTGCAACTAAATGTAACTACCTACATATATGTAACTACATATATAATATCTAGTATCTATCCATTCTGAGCATGCCTACCTAGGTAGATTATGAATCTCAACTCATATAATCATATCAACACATCTCGTGTAGGTACCTAGCTACCTAGATTCTATTCAGTACGTTACAGCCCTCCAACAATCAGCCAGTCAACATGCACCGACAATCTCGAGAATTAGATCTTCGTCGTCGTAGACTAGCTGCCGAGGCTGGACGTCAGCGGGCGGCGGCAGCCCGTCCTCTTCAAGTCATCACCACTAAGCCCGCGCCCTTGTCAGAAGCAGATGTGGCAGGATTGGGTCGTCTAGCTACTTTACCCAATGAGATCATCATCATGGTTTTTGATAGCTGTAGCCTGCGTTCTCTCATGCGACTCGAACGTGTAAACAAGGCTGCTAAAAAGTTCGTAAGCTTCTTACAAGATATCGATTACATCAGAGAGACAGCGAAGGGTATCGTCCAACGCGCCGTCTCGCACTACCGCAAGTTCATGTTCACCATATTAAAGATTACTGCCTATCATGGGTTAAGATATCTTTTGACTACCTTTACCTGCGAGACTTGCGGCAAGCCTGGATCGTTCCGTATGATCAAAGTTAAGGTCCTTTGTGATGAGTGTCAAAATTCGAAGAAGCAGTTAGAACTCTAAGGAAAATGACGACGCTGAACCGAGGAACAATGGTTTGTTAGCTACCGTTGCTACTTTTTCTTCTTTTTTTTTTTTTTTTTTTTTTTTCGGTCGCTAGGGAGGCTAACATCATGCCACTAGTTTTAATCACCAGAAAGCGACAGAACCACAATGTTTTTCATACGCAGGTTTCCTCGATTAACGTATGTTACATAGGTGCAAGGTGTTACAAGTATTCCTAGGAAACAAAAGGAATGATTTAACGGCAAGAGGGTGCGTTAGAAACTACCTAGGTAACTAACCATTGCAAATGTTGCTATTTTATACTACTGTTATTGCTAAGTAACGCTATCCATATTTTTTATAATAGACGCCTCACTTTTATAACAGGTTGAATGATAGGTAACTCAACAAGATAGAGGCATGGTCAATCCTTCATGGCTTTTAGCTTTAAAAGTCACAACTGAAGTAACATCAGAGAAGGTTTAAACGAATTTTTAAAAATTACAGACTTAAATCTTAGGTATCTAAATTTCGAAAAGAGCCTTCTACATTTATAAAGTACAATTATAAATCACACACAGGAAGTTATCCAATTAATCAATCAACAATCTCTTCCCTTAACCAAAGGGTCTCATTAAGAATGAATTCCATGCGCTCAATATTCATGGCCAAGGAAAGTGGCATCTTGATAAAGGTAACGACAGTCTAGCATGGGGAAAGGTAAGTCCTTGGTCGGGCTGTCATTATTCTATGTCGGGCTTTTAAAACCCGTCTCGTATGGGGGTGGCAAGGTTAAAGATGGAAAACACGAATGTGACATCACCACTACTAAACTATTCTATACCTAAATCCGTAATTTCGCGATGTGGAAGTTCGGAATATTTTACCTTGTATCTCATAGTTAGTCCCATTGGATGCTATTCCACCTATATCAGCATCCGAGATTCCCCTTATAAGAACACATGCAACATAACTAGGTAGCTTATAAAAGGTGTTGTCTCAAATTCGAGTAGTATCTACCTTACGGTCGGCCCGACTATTCAAACGTTTCTTAGGTATACCGAACTGCAGCGTGTGAAATAAAAGCTGTATTTAAATGACATGAAGACAGTCTCATAAAGACACTAGCATCTAAAAAGCGAACGGCTGAATCTTAGCTCAAGATATATGAATCACTATGGGCGGGCTGCTACACGGAGAAGAGCCACTTAATCGGGAACCCGAAATCCGAGAACTCTGTTCTATGTTTATTACTGAAGATGGCTACGACAGAAATCACGGTCCGCTACCAGAAAAAAAGCAGCTCAATTCCAGGGCGTACCGAGTGCGTATCGACGGATACGTTGGCCACCCACTCAACCTCTCGATCGCCAAATTACGGTCCGATTTTCGACAGCACGAAGTTACCTGGGCACTCCAGTGCGCAGGAAATAGGCGGCATGATATGAGGACGGTGGTAAAGGAGGTTCAAGGGATCGACTGGTCTGACGGAGCTGTTATGAACTGTCAATGGCGGGGTCCCTTGCTAAAGGATATACTAGAGAAGGCAGGCATCGTCTGCTTGGGCGCAGACAATCACTTTCATGTTGCCTTTGCCTCATTTAAAGTTGAATGCCAAGATGATTCTTGGTATGGTGCCTCAATACCCCTGAGCCGGGCATTGGACCCGGATAAGGAAGTCATACTAGCCCTTGAGCAGAATGGGAAGCCGCTGAGCATCCGGCATGGCTATCCCGTGCGGGTAATCACTCCGGGACTCGCAGGTGCGCGATCTGTGAAGTGGTTAGATAGGATAACGGTACAGGAAGAGGAGAGTCAGAATCATTACATGCAACGTGATTACAAGGCGCTCCCACCACAAGCTACAGACAGCACCTCGGCAGAGGTATACTGGGGCGTTACGCCAGCCGTGCAGGAAATGCCTGTCAATTCTGTCATTGTAGGCCCGCGAACGGGAGATGAAATAGAAAAAGACGATCAAGGATACATTGAATGTCACGGCTACGCTCTACCAAGTGGTGAGGGTGGTCCAGTCGTCAAAGTGGAAATCAGCACCGACGGAGGTCATATCTGGACTGAGGCAAAACTTGAACACCACGAGGGAGAGGGGAAATGGACGTGGAAATTCTGGAGGGCTAAGGTTGCCGTTTCACCGGGAGAGTCGAGGGTGATATTTAGCAAAGCTACAGATGCGGCCGGCAAGACACAGCCGGGTCAGCCGCCTTGGAATCTGCGTGGAATTTGTTACAATGGGTACGGTGAAGCACGAGACTTGACTTTACACTAAGTAAGCAAAGACACCTCAGATAGCAAACTGTTTAAGAGGCTTAATATATAAAAACCTTTTTTTTTTTCCGTTTGAGCTGATGTAATTGGTATTCAGATGAAATAATGTGTTATGCGTGTGTAAGGATCTACGTAAGAAGTGCCCAGCTACCTACTTGGATAGCTATAGAAATCGAATCGGGTTCGTTACAATCGTCTGAAATTCATTGTACCTAGAAGAAGATGAAGAAAGGCACCTAGCTATGAGCCTCGGAACCATGTTGCCTTTGAGATGCCTTGATTATTACTTACTTGGCTAGTATAATTAGAATGCAATGTGTATACATAAGTAGTGTGTAAGATGTTGCTGCTATGATGGTTCTACGATGCTTTGTTAAAACCTAAACTAAAACAATCTATTAATAGGATATCCAAGGCAAGTGAAAACAATGATATATTATTCTTGACTCGAAAAGGAAAATGAATACCCGAAGGCTACTCATTTATCGAACCTGAAGGCACCGTGGACTTGGACGCAAAGAGAACAGCAGTGGCGTTATGAGTAGGACAAAGGAGACACGAAGCAGCTAGGTCAAGTGATAATTTCCCTCCGTATTATTCAAAGATGAGACGGCTTTCATTAATATCAAGGAAAATAATGGCATATAATTAATTCGAGCCTCGTGTAAATCTCCAGATATAAAACCTAGCAAGACGCCCATACCTCTCCTCCTTAATAAACCAAGACACAATACACACTGATTTACCACCAACATTTGAAATTTCCAAGAACATTATATATCAAAATATCTAATATCAACAACGGCCAACATGAACACCAAGATTACGAAGAAGCCTGCAACCCACAGTAAGGGGCTGTTTGACTTTAGCGATACCGACAGCGGCCTCCACGCGCCTGAAGGTTCCAGTTCAGGTGGTTGCTCTGTTATGTAAGGAGCTCCTAATGTGCTTCCACGAGAACACAAATTACGCTTATTAGGATGGATTCTGAAGGACAAAATGAGGGCTAGGCATTGGTGACACTCTTTGACCGTGCCTGGGTTAATATGGATAGGGATCACTCGTCACTCGCTTTACGCATTTAATAAAAGATTTTGTCGTTCTTAGTAATGATATTCCTTGTGTCTGGAGTGGAACATCTTGACTGTGGCATGTGTCTGTCTTTTCTGCTACAGGTCTATTCACAACATAGGTACATACTTAGCAGTCAAAATGCCCTTCAAAATGATGAACTACCATATTATTTAACTAACAAAGAAGAAAGCAAACTAGAATTAGTTCCTATATTAGTCACTCTTAATTGACCACATGTAACTGCCTATCTATCTAGGTAGGTAGTTAGGTAGTTATAATGATTAGGGAGTTAAGTAAACTTCTTGCGCGCTTAACTTCGGAGTAACTCTACTCCTTTGTTCTTGGTAAGCCCTAGATGTCGGGAGGCTTTTGACGCATATAAATCGTTCGAAATGCTAGATATACATACTAGTAATGTGGCACGGGCCTACTGTTACATCGCCACGCAGCCATGTCTTTCTGCCTACTATGTAGACTGGCCTGACTACTCTGACTTTCTCATCGTATTGCGAGGTGATGGGCGGCTGCTAGCAGACCAGAGACGAAGAATAAATATACTTAGTATCATAAGCACGGTTTAGTTAGAAAAAGGCATGATTGCATTTGTCGGAAACATGGAGTTGTCCTAAACTAGTTATACTGAGTTATCACTACAGTTGTGACTGCAGCTATGAGCAGGTATGAGAGAGACATGGGACGGCTCCTATGCGTGGCACTGCATGAATTGTGTAGATTTATGAGGTCTGATGACCGCATTCTGCAGAGGGGCACCCTCTTGATTGACAGGGACTGGATAACAGTTGTCGTCGAGGAAAGTCGGTCAAGATCAGAGGTGAAGGATGGGGAATAAAAGAATGCAAGACACCCGTCCCTGTCGGTACAGATCTAGACTGTTTGGCAGTCTGAAAATCCATAAGATACCCCAGTGAATGCACATTTTGTGTTTATATTAGTATCAGTTTGAGCCCGAAGCCGCAATTGTATGGCATATTATCGTGCTGGCGGTCGCGACTATAGAGTTTGTATATAATATTTTGGGTAGAAATTGGGGGGAGAGTGGGAAATATTTGTGGGTACCGATAGCATACCCGTGGATAATACATACATACTGGACATAGGGTACAATACATACCAGGTAGGTACCTATATTACCTATATTAGGTACCTACAAAGACGTAGGCACCTAATGTATAGAGCCTCGGTGCGATGCTAAAAGGTGAAAAAGCAATAAGGAACCCTCAAACACATATTTCCATCATCTGGATGCGCTGGCAAGACTAAAAAAAAGTTGACAGGGATTAGCTGCAAACTATTTATCTGATCCCTGCACGCATCGAGTCCCGCGAATGGTTTGCGGATGGTAAAAAGTGCGGAGGTAATTACTTTTTTCTTTTACCCTTCCTCTTCCACTCGTCAATCCATGATAGGAAGAAGGCATGCGACCATGGAGGAATTTAAAATAAAAGCGTACCTACATATAGAAGCATTTATCTCAAAATATCGTGGTTACGCATGTACTTGGGTACACACGTAGGCGGATTTAATGTCGCCTTGTACGTTATGTTCCTCATTAAATTAGTAGGTCCCTTCTATTTGTATACTGTGGTAATACATGTAATTGATGTATCAAACGTATGCACGTATACCTAGGTACATGCATGATCGAGTAAAGTTAATGCATGGATGAACGTACCTAACGTGAGCATCATCTACCTAGCTGGCAACTTGTCCCGGGACCAGCTTCCTACCTGTTCCTGTTGCTTGTTCCTGTCCAATGGATCGATACAACGCCGCATTAGGCGAATCTATCATTCGAAACATTCTTTTTTCCCAAAACCCGCTCCAAGAAAACAAGATCCATCTCCAATCTGCAGAACCGAATGTACCTTCATATTCTCCTACTCTTTTTACAAAATATATATAAGCCATATGCACATGTATACGAAGGATATATGTACGAGCGCTCATATATATATATACATATACATACATAGGCATACATATAATATTACCCTATCCAGAGGCTTCATGGTTTGGAGTCGACGGCCTTCGACCCCACCGAGCCGCTCGTGAAGTAAGACGAAGATAGGCCATTGATGGGTTACTAATGATGCTCCTGCGACTTGCGTGACGGCAGTAATGCGCAATGCAAGGTCGGAAGCCCATCGTCTACTGACAGCAATCCCTCGCGAAACAGAGCTCGCGGGAGTGACTCTATCGCAACGTCGTACACCCGCCCATAAACACGTATTATACCTTAGACACAGATACACCAGATACGTATCAGCAGGATATACATTTTAGGTAGGTAGGTGTTTAGTTGTTACAGGCGGAGGTTCTGTTAGCGAGGAGAGAAGAGCTTGGTCTCGCTGACTGTATCCAATAGCTCTCCAAATGCCACTCGTCTAATATAGTACCGACCGTCGCCCCGGCAGTACTACCACCATTACCTCACTGATTAGTTTGGCTTTGCTAAGTCTCCTGGGGCTGCTCCGGATATTTCGACATCTTCCATAAGCGCTGCTATTCTTACCGCAGATTTTCGTACCCAGTACGCCTTTTCATCCACTACAACCACCCGCAATACTTGGACACAAGCCTAAGTCGGTATAGACCTATCTCACAAGGTCAGAGACCAATTTATTAGTGGTCTTCACCCCCAACATTTGCCGGCCTTAACTAGGTCCATTGAGTTTGTTGAAAGTTAAAAGCTTATTAGATTAGTAGTTCCCGCATCATTTAGATCGATAGTTGTTGTAACGGAGGCAGAGAAAGGACAAACAAGTAAAAGAAAGGGATGGCCGATTGGCTATCTAGTTAGAAATTGCTATAGGACTTAAGCAAACGGCTTTTTGGACTCTTATGTACATATCCACGTACGTCTAAATGTTCATCTTGTCCCTCGGATCATCGTCATCATGATCATCTTCGTTGATTTCTCCTCCACTTAATTATTTTCTTTGGCGCGACCCAACCGTCAACCCGTTCTAACCGTTTCTGGTACAGCACTGATTCAGGTCCCTTGTCTCCGTCTCCCTTGGCCCAGGCCCAAAGTTACGCACATGCATACTTGCGGTCAAACGAGGATTTAAGCCAGATCTAGCGACTCCTCGACTATATTTTTATTTTTGAATTACCCGATGAACAACTCGCCCGTCGCACCGTCGCTATAAATTAGGATGCCATTTTAGTCTCTTTAAGAGAAATTTGTTCGCTAAGCTGAAGGAACCCATATACTACCTGGGTACCTATGTATTAGACCTAAACAACAATAACAATAACAACAACAAGAACAACTTGCGCATTCCATGTTCCCTTGACACAGTTAACCCGCAAGGTACAAGAGGGGGTGTACGGATAGCCGCGTACTTGGCGAGTGGATGCTGTGGATCCGACCAGGATATAAAAAAGGCTTACAAGGGTGGATGCATGTCAGTGGGGCAACTCACACTTGTCCTGGGCGCACAACTCACAAGCTCCCGCCCCCATTCACGTAAAGCTCTGAAGCAAATCTAAACAATCCGAACCCTTGTTTATGAAAGCTGGGCTGCCATACAGCCCCCAGCTCAACCGACCAAGGTCAAGGGGGGGGTTTTTTTTTTTTTTGACTCTTGCGCTACTTTGATTTACATGCCCGTCTCAACCTTACCCTTACCTTACTACATAGTACTTCTCTTACCGAGAGTCAAAAGATCAAGATACCTAACGTCGAGGGACAACATTTCGCATCGACGTCGTCATCCTCTTTTCACTTCCTTCTTCTCCTAGATCCGATTTATGCACCCTTATGAGAGAGACGCGCGCTAAGTTGAAGATACAAGTCGGTGGTAGCAACGAGGAAAACGAAGTAGGGAAGAGAGCTCAGACGTCGTGGCTTTATTTATTTATTTTTCTTCTCCCCCTTTTCGCGACGGAGAATACCCGAATGTGTTTTTGAAGCCGGTGTTGTTTCTGTTGCTGGTCTCTTAGCTCATTCTGCCTAACCTGCCTATCCTACTACATCATCCCCATACCTACCTAAGCACTAGGCAGGCCCGAAAAAAAAAAAAGAAAAGCCGTTGAGCGGCCATGGATTCGAGACAACCGCCACCACAACTCCCTTTTGCTCGTAATGCCGCATCTCCACCAATTTACAGTCGATCACCTTTTCCACCTACCTCGAATTCGGCTTCAACTGTGACGACAACTCCGCCATTTCATTCATCGAATACCGTATCTGCAGGCCCTACCGCGTACAGCGAACATCAGCGACGTCCGTCAGACACAGGCCCCTTCTACTCGCAACAGCGACCACCGGCCTATGCACCTGAATCCGCATCTCATCCCGCACCTAGTCATTCGCGACACCAAAGCTCATCATCTATTAATGCTTCTCTGACACGGAATATGCCTCCTCCCTCGCCTCCCCAGCATCCGAACCAACAGCCTCCTCCACATCCACACCAAATGGGTCACTACAGTGGTCCGCCCGCACCGAGAGCCCCGCCGGTGAGTCTTGGTCCTCCAGGCGCTTTTCCTTCCGCTCGTGAGCTTCCTGCGCTCAACTCGATACCGCGAACGGGAAGTACGGGAGGGAGCATGTCGATATCGTCGATATTAGGAGGTCCTCCTCCAGCCTCTCGTGAGCCAACTCCCGGCCATCCAGCTTCCTTCCAGCCTCCAGTTACTACTTCCGCCGTTTCAGGCCCGGCGTACGCTGCTCCAGTCCACGCGTCGCCTAGGATGCAGCCTGCAAATGAATACGCTGCCTACAATAGGAGACCCCAAACACCAGATCAAGGTAGACCTTTTGACGCGAGAGATCCTAGGGGTGCTGCAATTGGATCGCCGCCGCAGGGCATGTATGGAACTCCTGAATTGTCCCGATATAATACTCCCCAAGCGTATCCACCACGTGGTCCACCGATGCCGCCAGCCGATGATAGAAGAGAGCAGCCAGGCCGGATCTCCGCTACTAACTTACCTCCCAGACCGAGTAGCCAGCCAAGGCCTTATCATAGTATGCCTCCGAGACCTGCAGATGTAGGGAGGGGACCACCTCCCGGAGAACCTGTTTATGGTAGACGAGAGGACACGCGGCCTCCTGGCCCGGTGGGGTACGATCCCGAACGACAACCCCGAGCTATGCCATACGAAGAGCAGCGTCGATTCGCTGCGGATCGAGAAGCGGAATTTCAGGAGAGGGAGCGAAGAGAAAGGGAAAGAATGCACTACGAAGAGCAGCGCGCACTCGCGGTCAATAGAGAGCGGGAGATGGAGAGGGAGAGGGAAAGGGAGCGGGAAAGGGAGCGGGAAAGGGAACGGGAAAGAGAAAGGGAAAGGGAAAGAGAACGAGAAAGAGATAGGGAAATGGAAATGCGCGAAAGAGCTCGGAGGGAAAGAACTACATCTGACCCGAGTCGCCCACATGGCCAACACCCTGCTGAACTTGGTCCCCAGGTGCTTTCACGACAACCACCTTACGGGAGATCCGATCCCCGTGAGGCGGCAGCCTGGCAACGGCCTGGATATGATCAGGCACTGCCGAGAGAGCCCTACAGCCAGCAGTACTCTGCCCCCCGACCAAACGAGTTCCCTTCGACTACGGCAGCGCCGTACGGAACGCATCCTGCTTTTGCGCAACCTCATGAACGTTTCCCGACTACTGGACCGCCTCCTCATGTGATACCTGTAAGCCAACCCGGTTCGCAACCAACGCATCCCTTTGAGTCGCCTGATAGGCACCGTTTCATTCAGGCCCATCCCCAGCAGCAACCGCCGCCAGCGCCAACCCATAGAGGTAGGCCTGTCGAAGAGGTCCCGCCTCCACCTTCAGTGGCATATAACGGCGGACCAGGCTCTGTGTTTGAAGTGAATCGATCGCGCCCTCAGGACGACGGCCCTGCTCCAACCGGTCATCAGCGTGCTTTCCTCGGTATCCAGGAGATCAACCGCAAAGGACGAGTTTCTCCGCTGCCGCAAGCGGTTCAAGGAGCTCAACCTCAATTGCAAGGACCCGCCGGTGAGCCTGGGATCAAGAGTGAATTCGGCCGCATGTTCTCCGGCATAGGGAGCGGTGTTCGCGGTATCGGCGTCTCCAGCCCAGCGCCATCTGGCATGCAACCTCAGTTCTCAAACGCAGGCGCTCCTCGACGCGATGAGGAGAATTCTAGTCATGAATTACTTGCGGATGGCCCTGCGAAGCCGAAAGGGAAGCGGAGGAAAGCAAAAGACGATGATAGCAAAGGCGATGATGATAGTAATGGTCGAGCCACACCGGTTGGCCGAGCTAAACGCCCCAAAACCCACGCTCATCACCACCATCACCAGTAAGTCACAACACTCTCATACTCATGCGCTTCAACCGATATTCATTGTAATATTCTCTAGTCATCATCATCATCGCCATCATGGACCGGAAAGAGCCTCTTCGCCCCTTCAAGCGGCAAATGGACAGCTCAAAACCCTTAAAACTAACACGCCCATACCTTCTCCCACGCGCAAAGACTTCGCTGCGTTCACTCACCATCAACCTCCGAGGCCAGTGCCTGCCCCAGCTTCGAAGACGGCAGCGCCTGGACCGACTATTATCCCAAAACCGAAACATAAGATCTCGTCTCAGGCGGTGCTTGATAGTATCGCGGACCGACCACGAAAGCACCTGGGCGATGTCGTGTACCAGGTAACTTTGAAGCCTACGAAGTTGGAAGCATCCCATGCCAAATTTGGCTATGTGTCGAACCCGCGTCCTCTGCCCATGGACTTGATTAAGGGTAACGAAAATTCTACCCTGACTGTTAAGATCCCTCGTGTTCACCTGAGCCCGGCTGCTCGGGAGGAGATTACATCCCGCCGAGCTGTTTGGGGCACGGACATTTATACGGATGACTCTGATATTGTTGCTGCATGTATTCATGCTGGTTGGATTCGAGGTGAATGGGGCGAAGACGTTGATATCGACCTACTCGACCTTTATAAGCCCGCGACATCGAAGAAGCACCGTGCGACACCTGCTGAGCAACACCTCGAGGTATTAACTTCGCCTCCGGCCTCGGGTCCCGTTCGGGTGCCTGCAGACCGCGACTTACATGTGACTGTTCTTATTCTACCGGCACTTGAGAAATATAGTAGCTCAACGCGCTTCGGCATCCAGAGCCGCGAATTTGGAGGGACTTATAACGGACGTAAATCGATCCATGATGGGATCAGCTTTATGATTCTAAGCGTGCGCTGGGTAGACGGTGCGGCGCCACAAAGTAGGCTTCGCGGCAAGGCACGTAGGGAGCGAATCAGGAAAGCTATGAGCGAAGTCAATAGGAGCCAAGTGGTGGATATAGGGGGGAAGGAGATTCTCGGTAAGATGGCTATAACGAGGGATCCTAATGCTAGCAAAGACAAAAGCACTGGGAGAACAGCCGACGGTAGTAGAGACGGTAATAAGGAGAATCGTCCTAAAGCTGTGCTGAACAGCGGCGTTCTTGCACCGGGTCAAGAGAAACCCGATATAGTCACGAATCTGGACGGCAAGGATACGGAGACGAATCGGCCAACGGATGTCCAAAACGCAAAGACGATAGATGTTATTACTACTGCCGATTCCGGGGGAGAAACGGGGAAATGTGCGTTAGGCGAGCCTGCGGGTGTTTCTACGTAGCGTCGAGCCCGGATTATATGAATATTGGGGGATTGGAGGGATAGCTGGATTTGTATTAGCGGTTACACCGCGGGTATCTTTAAAGCTGAAGTCGAGGATGCAAGGTATAGGAGGGCATCTAGCACATCGTTGCTCTTCTTCCACATTCTGTCTTCTTGACGGTTTTCTACGACATCTTAGGTACTTCTCCAGTCGTTGTTGCCCCCCTTCCCCTTTTCACCTGTACAGCATAGCGCGGAGTTATGAACAAGAAAAGTGTACCGCGATAGAAAATACAATCAATCGTCTGATGTTGCGTTTCTGCAGCGGGGAGTAATTCTGTCATAAACCGTTGCATCCCAATGAAGTTGAGAGCTCTTGAAGCACATATTTTGGGCCCTGTATTTGATAAGGTCTTGAATTATCCAAAATTAAAACACCCTGGGCTCGTGCGAGATACTAGTCTAACTCAAAAACCCCAACTATGTAGTCTGCTATTTCCGGCTCGGTCTAATAAATTACTGATCTATATAAACCTTACTTTCACGACAAGATGCCTGCATGATCCTGCAATCTCTTGCCAACCGAACAGTCCAGATAGTCGCATGGCTCCGGACATACTCAAATATCGAGCTACTTAGCTCGGTCGTAATCGGAGCGAAGCGAAAGATGCGGAGATTTGGTGACGGCTGATCAACCTTGGATGGAAGGTTGGTGATAAGAACCGTATGCATAACCTCTACCTAAAAAGGGGCCCTAGAAGTCTGTAACACGTCCATTGAAACTGTAATCACCAGCAGGTCCCCAACGCAAAGGTTCGTTCTTGGGCCCGCCGACCTCTCCTGTCTTAGGATTCACGTCGCCTTCGAATTCAGGCGGCGCACCTTTCCGGAGCGGCACGGACGCAAAGTCGTCATCGATGGCCGGTGCGCTCTGACCCGCAGCGGAAGGGGGAGCACCCGTAGTAGAGGAGGTCGTGTGAAGGTGAGAGCCGAAGTCCGGGGATGAAGTCGGGTTGAAACCTTCCTGGGTGTTGGCGGTGCGCTGTAGCCGCTCGAATTCGGCTTGCTGGTCGGGCGGGAGACGGGGTGGTGAAGGCATGGATTGGAAGGGACTCGAGCCGTTGGAGGCTCGACGTTGGTGTTGTAGGGGAAGAAGCGCAGCTGTTTGAAGGTGGTGCGTGTGCCTGTACGTGTATGGATGGGAGGCTTGAGTGAGGCGGCTGAGGCGACTGAGGTGGGACGCCATCTTGAAGATCTTTGGTTCTTTTCTCCTTCTTCTTTTTCTTCTTCTTCTTCTTCTTCTTCTTCTATTTACCTTACCCCCTTGGAGTTTCAAGTAAATAATCGACCAGGTTTGAGAATATTATTTGTAACGCTGTGGCAATTAGAACTTATATGATGTAGAAGATAAAAAGTCAAGAGGTACGCATATAAAAGTATATATGAATGCATATATGTACTATATGCTTATAAGAGGGAAGATACGTCGACTTGGATCCGGATTTACTTCGGTATTGAATTTGTTCTTGGATTTCCTCATTTCTCTTTCGAAATTGCGGCTGATTGGGCTGGATCCTACTTTAAATGTTGCGAGCTTTTGCGACGGAATGTATACCTACGAGTTGTAAAAAGAATAACTAGTTCCTAAAAGGAGATCCAAGCAATGATAACTTGGGTATCGGTATAGAAGATAAATACATACTATACGAAAAAAGGCATATATTAATTGGTATGAACGAGCTCAGCAGGGATCGAACCTGCAATCTTCAGAGAGCGGAATGTCCGGAATATCCAGACGGAACCGAAATCTGACGCCTTACCATTAGGCCATGAACCCTATTCGCAATCCTATTGGTGCCGATGGATACTAACTTGTCAAACAAGTCTATATTCATTTTGGAAGATAATTCGATAATTCGTGCTAGATCGAATCGACACGGCCAGTGCGGGTGGGCCTCGGGCCTCTTGGCCTAACATGCGTTGGTCATCGTGAACCAAGTATATATTATCACAAAACCGTCAAACTACCACATACGACCATACGATCTGGAATATTCGGGATCCCGTCCGCTCTCCCATAGACAAGCCAGATACGGCTAGACTAGTAGTTGGGTCGGTGACGACCAGCGAATCCCTAGTGTTGTATGTTTCCGTTTTTTTCTTTTTTTCTTCTTTCTTTCTTTCTTGTGTTTTCCTTCCTTCATCTTTTATCTCGTCTTTCCTGGGGGAATATAAGTAACCTGTATGAAACATCTCCGTACTTGTCATAAATACTAGTTATATAATCGTAATAGTTATTAAAGGGATAATTACTGTACTATGCTGGCAGGATTTAGTTGCGTTCAATTTTTTATTATATGTACCGCTATTGTAGATATTGGGATGAATGGCTGCTAATGATAAAAAATGTGCTTTTGCATAAAGAGTGGGTATTTCTGTTTATTCGATTACCTGATGTACATAGTACGGAGTTCAAAGTGGCGTTTTATGACTCAGTCGATCTGGTTGGTCCCTTGCATTTTTTCTCCTTTTACAGTACTAGTGTACCTACCTAGGTATGTACAAGGAGATCGACCCACCGGTTCGGCAAGCGGCAGGCAAGGATAAAAAGTAGGTACTTGACCCTACACTAGGTAGGTACATGTACTGTACCTAATATACGTAACTTGTAGTGGGATGGCGGGGTTAAGATGGATGAAATGAATCACCCCTCCGGTTATCGCTTTAGGAAAATATCTGTAGCTATATGAAATTACTTAGCTGAATAAATACCTACCTTACCTACAAACTGTACCTATTTAGAAATATTGAAATACCTACCTCAAACGCTTACCCGTACCTAATTTGGAACATAACCCACCCATTTCCAAGGTACCAGCCCTCAAGAGTTCAAGAAATTCTTCCATTTTGACTCACAGACTCAACCTCGAACTGCCCTCATAAATATAAAGAGTCAAACTTTTATTACTACGAGTTCTTCCTTGTCTCTCGCTTTGTCCCCAAAGATCAATTGACTCGAGTTTGAGCAACATGGAGGCTCTTAAACAGACATTCAGACGCTGCAAGGCAGAGAAGAGGGTATGGCTTAATTTATTCTCTGCGCGTTTCTTGCGCCAATAACCAATAACTACCTATAACTACCTATACATATTCTATTTGGCTGATCACCACGTACAGGCTGCCTTGGTAACCTATGTCACTGCCGGTTACCCCAAACCAGAGGACACTCCTGATATCTTGATAGGAATGCAAAAAGGTGGTGCTGGTAAGTTGTGGCAAATCAGCTAGCTTGAGATAAAATTTCGAGGAAACGGCAACTAACAAAAATGTAGATGTTATCGAGCTCGGTGTGCCCTTTACAGACCCAATTGCCGATGGCCCGACGATCCAGACCGCAAACACCGTCGCTCTCGCCAATGGTGTCACTATCAAGTCTACCCTTGGCATGATTCGTGAGGCCAGGTCCAAGGGATTAACTGCCCCGGTCCTACTGATGGGCTACTACAACCCTCTGCTGAGTTACGGCGAAGACGAGCTTCTACGAGACTGCCAGGAGGCTGGCGTTAACGGCTTTATCGTCTGCGATCTCCCCCCTGAGGAGGCTGTTTCCTTCCGAAAACTATGCAGCAAGGGAGGTTTATCATATGTACCCTTGATTGCACCCGCGACCTCTGATACCCGTATGCGACTCCTATGCGCCCTGGCCGATTCTTTCATATATGTCGTATCCCGCATGGGTGTGACGGGGGCTCTGGGTACTCTCAATGCCAACTTGCCTAACTTGCTCGAGAGAGTAAAGAAGTATAGTGGCGATAAGCCAGCCGCCGTTGGATTTGGCGTATCGACGCGGGAGCACTTCCAATCCGTTGCTTCCATTGCCGATGGTGTTGTCATAGGTTCGCAAATAATCACTACTTTGCAGAAGGTTGAGGACGGCAACGGTGCCAAAGCTGTTGAGGAGTACTGCGCCTATGTAAGTGGGCGGACGACCCAGGAGACAACCCGAGAAGTTGGCGTAATTGAAGCTATCGGCGCAGCCAAAGAGCCCAGTGGCGATGACGTAACAGTCAACGGCGTGATCACGGAGCACGACGATGCTGCCTTAGTAGCTCAACTTGCTGCTCTTCATGGAAAGATTCCCGAACGGTTTGGCGAATTTGGTGGCCAGTACGTGCCCGAGTCGCTTATGGACTGTCTATCCCAGTTAGAGGAGGGCTTCAATGCCATAAAAGACGACCCTAAGTTTTGGGAGGAGTACAGGTCCTACTACCCGTGGATGGGCCGACCAGGCCAGCTACACTTAGCCGAACGGCTCACGGAACACGCTGGCGGCGCCAATATCTGGTTAAAGCGAGAAGACTTGAACCATACCGGATCTCACAAGATCAACAACGCCTTAGGGCAGCTTCTCTTGGCGAGACGGCTAGGAAAGAAAAAGATTATTGCCGAGACTGGTGCCGGACAGCACGGTGTCGCCACAGCCACAGTCTGCGCCAAGTTCGGCATGGAATGTACAGTTTTCATGGGTGCCGTAAGTCCCTCCCTTTTTAGTAGAATCTAGCATCCACTCGCAGTATAGCTTATAATTCGGTGCAGGAAGATGTCCGTCGTCAAGCGTTGAATGTGTTCCGAATGCGACTGCTCGGTGCCAAGGTCGTTGCCGTCGAAGCTGGCAGCAAAACTCTGCGAGACGCTGTCAACGAGGCGCTCCGCTACTGGGTCGTCAACCTCGAGGATACTCACTACATCATCGGATCGGCTATCGGCCCCCATCCCTTCCCTACAATTGTGAGAACTTTCCAGTCAGTTATTGGTAATGAGACGAAAGCGCAACTTTTAGAAAAGCGGGGGAAGTTGCCCGACGCTGTTGTGGCCTGCGTCGGCGGGGGGAGCAATGCTGTTGGCATGTTCTATCCCTTTTCTAATGATCCTAGCGTTAAACTTCTGGGAGTCGAAGCTGGTGGTGATGGTGTGAACACTAAGCGTCACTCGGCAACTTTGACGGGAGGCACCAAGGGTGTTCTACACGGCGTCAGGACGTACGTGCTACAAAATGAATTCGGACAGATCTTAGATACGCACTCAGTCTCAGCTGGTTTAGACTATCCTGGCGTTGGTCCCGAATTGTCGTCCTGGAAGGATTCGCAAAGGGCCAAATTTATTGCCGCTACTGATGCCGAAGCATTCATCGGCTTCAGACTCATGAGCCAGCTCGAAGGCATTATACCCGCGCTCGAATCAGCCCACGGAATTTACGGAGCTATTGAGCTAGCCAAGACAATGAAAAAGGATCAAGATATTGTCATATGTCTTAGTGGAAGGGGTGACAAGGACGTACAGAGTGTCGCAGAGGAGTTGCCTAAACTAGGTCCTCAGATCGGCTGGGATTTGCGCTTTTAAGGTATGAGGGTTATCTTGTAGGTTCAGTCGAGGACCGAAACTTTTGTGTAGATTTCTCAGACTCGGCGTTGGCTGGCGCAGGAGGTCGCTAAAAAGTGAAAGAAAAAAACATTACTTGATGATACATGGTATTGGGCCACAAATAGATGTGCATTTAGACGCATTTTGTACAAATACAAATTGATATACACAGTGTAATGCCGTATCTTCTGTATCTGATATCTTCACCTTTGTGCCGCGTGACCAACAAGCCTTTAGGCTGCTTTGTGCCTAGGTGCCTTTATCATCGCTTCTGGGCTTATCTTCTTCTATGGTGGACTCAGTGTTTCTGGGGGCTTCAGCGACCTCGCTGGTTTCACTGGTTTCACTGGTTTCCCTAGCTTCCCTAGCCTCTCCTATCGCCTCGCCATCTTCTTTGATGATTATATCCTCGTCATCCTTCACCTCGCCTATGACAAACTCATCACCACGCTCTAGCATGCCGTCAACTTCGCTCAACACAGCGTCAGATGTAACACCATCGGCAGCCAATTCGCCGGGAAGAGTTTCTTGACCCTCTTCCTTTGGGGGTAGGCCCAGAGCAGCGCGCTCACGGGCGAAACGCTCGCGTATGGCGGGAGTTTGCATGATCTTCCAACGGAGAGCCCAGCCAGCGGGACCTAGGTCCTTAATGCGGCGAGTCTTGGAGCCGAGGAGATACTCGTCGATGCCACCGAGGCGGTCTATCGTCTTAAGAACATTGGTCGTCAGACGGGTGCGCACAAAGGCCCCTAGGCTCGGCGACCAAAGGCGCTTGGTATGACGGTTGGGCAACCAGGAGGTACGAGACTTGTTGCCGTGATCGGGGGCTACCACGTTGCCGAACCGGATCTTGGATCCCGCGAACAGGCCCTCGTTAGCCTGCTTGTACGTCCGGAACCGGCCGTACGGGTACTCGGGCACCTGGTCCGCTGGCACGGTCAGGTGAGAAGGCTTTTGCCGGCGAAGAGGCGATGTGGTGCTGAGAGCGCGTGTTGTCGTCGTACTTGGTATTCTCTGGGAGGTGGTGGAAGAAATGTGGGATGTAATCGAGGAGATGCGGCACGACGACGGCGCCGAGAGTCGTATTGGCGCCATCTTGTCGGCCGATTACTTAGGTAGCAGGACTTATATGTGCAGAGCTACGTAATCACGGCGGCATGGATGTTCGATGGGAGGAGCCAGTGCCATTAGGGAATTTGGTGGTAGACGTTAGATATTGAGGTTGAAGATTTGCAAATACTTCTTTGGTTCAATATGTGCGAAATATGGGATATATACATAAGTATAATGGTGCTACCAGGGCATATGCGGGTATCAACGCTATCTAAGTTACGGTTAATTGAAGGAAGTGAAGTCATGTGGTCCCGCTCCATGTTCGCGATTATCTTATCCTTTTGATCAACCGCGGGGTTTCACCCCTGGAGTAATACCATACCCATAAATTTAGGTAGGTACAGTACCTTACTATGTAGGTACCTACCAAAAGTTACCTAGGTAGGTATGCATCCGCAAAGCTTCAATTGTTCGAAAATACAATAACTTTCCAATAACAAAACTCATTTCAAAATACATGCGTACATGATAAAATAAAATAAAATAAAAGTAAAATAAAATCATAATGCTCCCCCCTATAGACGAGGCCGTCCTTAAGCAGAACCCAGACTTTGATCGTCTCTACAAAACTCTCACCGGCTCGCTTCTCAATCCTGACGGGTCGACCCGGAGCAACGACCCGGCAGCTAAGAAACGTGATGCCGTACACAACGTATGTTTGGATTGTAACATGTCAATTTACCGTCGACCAATACTTATTTCGTCTAGGAACTTAAAGACTACCGTCTCAAGGCCACAAAACAGCATCTCCTTCGTCGCGCGATAGCAACAACAGCAGCAGCAGCAGCAGCAGCTAGTCCCGAACCAAACACCAGGACGAGCTCGAACAGCACCGCTTCGTCTAATCCTTCATCTAAACTACAACTACCACAACAACAATACCTATCCCAACCTAATCGACGAGCGAGACCAAGACCTCAAACACAGACACAAATATCTACACAAACCCAGGCTCCGCCCCCCGAAATTCTTGACCTACTCCTCTTACTGCCGCCCTTCCTCTCGAATCCTACCTCTTTATCGCCCCCCCGCCTTAGCTCTGCTCCTTTCCCGTCCGCCATTCTCCCATCTCCCGTCTCTGTTTCCCGTCTTAACTGCCACTATCTCTACCACCCTATCCCGCCAGGCCGGCTCTCTAGCTCGCGTGCTCAACCCTCACACCAACCCTTCCTACATCCACCGCTCCGTCCCCGCCCTCGCGTCGACAACCACCGCTTTACTATCCACTATATCTAGCTCTTCGCTTGCGCTGTCGCACGCCCGCCAGCGCGCCGCGTACGATTTGGCCTCCCACCTCTCTCAACATGCAGCCATCCTAGCCCAGCTTGTGCGCGTGCTCGAGTCCAAACACGGCCCCGCCGCGCGATCCGCCGAGCTCCGAGCCGAGGAAGCCAACCTTTCCGTGCGCGCTTGGGCCCTGGCCGCTGAAGCCTTGCTCTGGGACGCCCGACGTGCTGTATACCCACCCGAGGCTAGACGCGCTCTGACTAATTATAAGCGTCACTTGGGCGACGCGCGGATGCGTCTCGCCGACACTTTGCGTGTACGTCAGGCAGAACTCGAGGACTACGGCGTAATACCTACCGAGAAAAGGGGGCAGTGTGGGGAACAGAGCAGCAAAGAGCGGACAATGCGCGAGATGGCCAGGGTGTGGCGTGAGATGGAGTCACGGCTTAACGAAGTGAAAGGAGATTTAGATCGATTACGATAACCGACTCACCCAGCCGGAGAACCCGTTGCGCACTCTTCTCCCGCCGTTTTCCTCTCCTTTTCTTCAGCTATTCTTATAATCATAGGCATGGTAAACAACTTCAAACGCTGCTACTTCATGAGTGAAGAGAGCTAGTAATGATTTTCTATTTGCGTAGGTATCTAGTGGTGGTGGTTGTATCACAAGCATCGGCTGTCAACCACCCGTCGTTTGGTGAGACGGCCCTGGTTGGTAGATGCCAAAGACAGGAGAGGGGGAAACCAGCAGAGATGTATCAAAAATATGGCCCCATTATCATCCAGAGGAGTATCGCAATGAACAGATACTTTTTCACCGACCGAACCATCCATTATGTCATTCGTCTATTTCGTACCGGCATACTGGGTATGGCGCTTTTTTTTACCTTTTCCCCTTGAAATATTCACATCATACAAACTATTCCCCCTTACGCAAAATTTCCACCTTCCTCCCCTTGAATAAGAAGGGAGGCCAGCTTAACCCTTGACCTTGTAAATAGCCTCAGCTAGGCGTCCGACGTTGTCGGTTGTGATGCCAGCTACGCTGATACGGCCGTCCTTTGTAGCATACACGCTATGCTCCTTGGCTAGCTTTTCCATGGAGGCGGCATCAAGGCCGGTATAGGCAAACATGCCAATCTGCTTTGTGATATGGCTCCAGTCGTGAGTACTGCCGAGCTTCTCGAGGTTCTCCTTGAGAAGAGCACGCATAGAAATGATACGGTCAGCCATACCCTTAACTTCACCTAGCCACTGCTTGTTGAGGGCTGGGTCGTTGAGGATCTCAGATGCAATACGTGCGCCGTGCAGCGGAGGATTCGAGTATAGGGGTCGGATGAGGATCTTGATCTGAGACTCGATGCGCTTTTTCTCCTCGGGCGACGAGGCAAGAATGGAGAAGGCGCCTACACGTTCTCCGTATAAGCCCTATTTTCACCTGCGTTAGCCCATCTTGGTTGTTTCATATGAAGAGCGCGTAGGATAACTAGCATACCATGTTCTTGGCAAAGCTTTGTGCCAGGCAGATGTCATGGCCCTGTTCAACAAAGTGTCGTACGGCGAAGGCATCCTTGTTTGTATCACCGCTGGCAAACCCCTGGTAGGCCATGTCGAAGAAGGCATAGTGACCCTGAGCCTTAACAGCATTGCTAATCTCCTTCCACTGCTCGGGAGTAGGGTCGACACCAGTCGGGTTGTGAGCGCAGGCGTGGAATAGAAACATGCTTCCCTTGGGAGCGGCCTTGATATCTGCTAGCATTCCTTCAAAATCCAAACCAATGGTGTTTTTGTCATAGTAGCGGTACTGCTCGACCTTGAGACCGGAGTCGTTGAAAACTGCCTTGTGGTTGGCCCATGAAGGGGTTGGGATGTAAATGGTCTTGTCGCCCGGGTAGAAGCGGGCCAGGAAGGCAGCGGCGATGCGAAGAGCTCCAGTACCGGAGATAGACTGAGTGATGACTAGGCGCTCGAGGGCGGAAGAACCCTTACCATAGGCCAGCTCGGCGGCAGCCTTGGTGAACTCGGGGAGACCTGTGATACCAAGATATTCCTTGTTCAGGCGTTTTGCGACGATCTTGTCCTCGGCGGCACGGACGGAGGGGAGCACGTAAGGTTTGCCTTGGTCATCTCGATAGGCACCAACACCTAGAAGAAACTGTTAGTCTTCGAGATACACTAACATTCACTCTGGTAGTTTGAATGCAGGAAGCGCAATTGAAGAATCAGAAGGGGGTCGAGTTGGCGTACCTAGGTTAATCTTCTTCTCGAATGAGTCGGCCTTAAAAGCTTCAGTGATGCCTACATAGTGTAAATAGAACGTCATTTAGCTATAACTATTGGTATTAGGAGAGGTATATACCAAGAATGGCCTAGTGAGCAGTAGAGGAGCTTTTGTGTTAGTCATTGCTATTAACTAAAAACGAGGCCTTTACGAATCCGAGATAAATCCGTAGCGAAGACGGCGAAACTCACATCCTACATCCATTCCATTGTTAGCATTTGTTATTTATCTATATGAAATATACCCGTATTTTCAATTGATTCAAAGCAGGGAACAACAAAAGCAACATACGGGAGGGCCTTGAGGCACATTGGCCCAGGTGGATCCAGCTCTCGCAGCTTGGAAGGTAATAGCTGAAGCCGGTCCTCGACGGGCTGCAGCCCGGCAAGTGGCGATGCGAAGTGCTGGAAGCATAATGAAGGGAAGGTATTGATTGTATCGGGGATAGAAACTGATAGAGAGTTAAGATTTCAGACGGTTAAAATATAGAGTCTGAAGTCTAAAAAAAAAAAAAAAAAAAAAAAAACAGGTCAAGGAAAGCTTTGACTTGGGTGTGAGTAAATTTTAGGTGGTTTGAGGAAAGTTGTCGAACGATGTCGGATCCTAATGGAGACAAGGAATTAGCTGATTGAAAATTAGCTTAGAATCTAGGGTCTCAGGGCTGCATTGTTGCTCTGTTGCTCTGTTGCTCTGCTGCTTAGCTGCTTACTTGCTTAGCTGCTTCAGAGTCAAATCAAGTCGAGTAAGTCACGACCCGATTAAAAAAAGCTGCAGAAGCACCAGGGGCAATGTTGCAATTGATTGGTACAATTGATTGGCATCTCACCTACCAGATCACCTAAAAGATCACCTAAAAACCACACAATTCACTCACCAATGCCAGGTAACTACCCTTCCCCAGGTTTTTCTTTTGCTGCTTAATTATTAGCGCACCAATGGCACCGGTGGCACCAATGTTGTTCCCCAGTCAAGACCCACCCATCCGAATCGGCTCGGTCCCGGTTGATCATCCAAGCCCCGTTCCCCGGGCTCTCTCTCTCCTTTATCAGATCCGAATAGGCCGATGCCTGAGCGCTGATCTGTCAAGGTGGACCAAGGGAATGGCAATTTCGGGATTCTTCAACTAAAAAATGGAATCCAATATACCATAATATTTTTAACAAGAAAAAAAAATCATAGGCATCATATCTCGTACAAAACAATAGAATTTCTCAATGTGCTTTGCTTGCTTCAGCTATTCCCCAGATGCTTTCACATTTACTCTCCACCTCTAGTCTTCTTCCAGTTGTATTTCCATCGTGATCTCCTTCGCCTAGTTGTTCAGTATCCATATCATCTTCCGCCGATATCGAGCTTCTCTCACTGAAGAATGTATATCGTTCCGAATGGCCTGGTGGAAGGGGCCATTGTCGACTATCCCAGACGTCGCCATCGCCATCGAAAATAGAGGCGGGAATAACAGGACGGTTCATATGTCCCCAGATTGAGCTTCGAACTGTATTGACAACCGAGATTCTTGACTCATCAGTGCCGTCTCGTTCTTTCTGGGATACAATACTATCCGATGATGTCTTTAATTCTTGTTTCGGTATCTTTTCAATGTCGTGTTGCCTCTGCCGCCGCCGTACCATATGGCGGTGTATTACTACCGGGAGCGCGATTAGGAGTGTCACCGCCACCACTGCTGACACGATGATGGCGATGATCTGTCCTGTGCTAAGACCAGTTTCGTTTGACGACATGTCAAGTATGAGCAAAGGCTTTTGGGCGTTGCTTAAGGAGAAATATCAATGTAAGGTTTCTTCTCGGTCGGCTTTCAACGTCACGGTCCTCCAGCTTGCCAGTGCCGAGAAGCTGAGAGTAAGGATTAAACGTATGACAAAGTGACGAATTCTCTCTCAAAAAAATTCGGTTTCGCCTGTCTGAATAGCCAACGCGATCTTGGTAGTTGAAGCGAGTAACTGCAGAACTATATGATTGTACTATATGATTAGACTTCGAGTCTAGTGCTCGATCATGGCCAAAATTTGATGAATATTCGATATTCAAGATGACTATGTCCATACTATGGCATATGAGAGGCAAATGGGATAGGTAGAATCGAGTAACGAGTCGCTAGAAACTTAGAAACTTAGTGACGTCTCATGATGGGGTGACGATGGTAACTATTTTACACGCCCAGACCAAGAATAATCTCGGCGAGCAAGTTAAGAGAAGAATGCATTCGATTTATGGAGGCCCAGAGTCTGAGACATCTAGAAACAATGGACGTTTATCATAGAGTAATAGGGGTTGTAGTAAGGAAGGATTCATGGGGAGGATTGAAGGATCCATCAACTTGAGAGCAGCTGCCATCTGCGTAGGATGGCTCAAATCTAGGTCTCAATGGGTGTAACAGTCGTACGTCCGTCGCGGGAACCGATGCAGATTGGGAATCATTTCAGTTGCTTTGTATAACATGGGACCAATCCATCTTGGTCAATAAAAGTCGACGTCGTAGCTGAGCCGCAAGGTAGCGTTAAGTAGTCTGGAGCGAAAATAGGCTCATCGCAACCCATTATAAATTATAACCACGATTCTGAAGTCCAATCAAGTCTCTTTTGTAAGTTCGAAATTGCCATTCCATAACAAAATTTACGAGAGGTCACGAAGATGTTCTTTAGTTTTCTAATTGATGACCTAGCTATATTTATAGCTTATCTAGGTAGGTATTCCGACGTAGTTAATATAACTTATACTAACAGGTATATTGTAGGTAGTTATAAATACCTAAGGTAGGTACTGTAGGGGGGTAAAATGATGTTGATTTTCTAAGAATCTAAATATGGGGCTAGGCCCTGAGATCCCGATTTATAGTCCATGCTTACGTAACACCCCTACAGTACCTAATATTCAGTCTCATTAGGAACTCATAAATATTAACATGAACTACCTACCTAGGTAGGTATCGTAGTTAAACTTAACTACATATATACTTCATAGTTAGTTACATGTAACTACCTAAGTTTATGTAGTTAAACCATGGAAGTAGTTATTAAATACTTGATTGGCCCATAAGTACCTAAATACCTAATCAATACAGCCTTGTTTCTTCATCTGGCTTGTCTCCTTCGCTTCTATTCTAGCGTCCTCATTATACTCTTTTAAATCTATGCCTAAGGAGCACGTTTCACGAGCACGCGACCTTATTGGCAAGAAGGAAAAAAAAAGGAAAGGTTGACGAGAAATCAACTATGCCCTACGGAGTCTGGAGCTGTGAACGAAAGACGGGAATATGGGGCTTTCCGCGGGTACATCCTGGTCGAAAAGGTCTAGCCGGAGCCCAGATGCGAAATAAGTGACGCAAAGAACTCAAAACACCGCTGCCGATCATACTATGTATTTGTACTGTGTACGACACGCTCTCTGCCGACTTTCTTCGTGTACCTTAAACTAACAGAAAAGGATCGGTCTACGCTTGATCGCATTTCGCTATACCTCGCTTTTTTTTCCCCTTCAATTGGCTTGGGATTATTTCTATCTTTTATACCTTTTTTTTTTTTTTCTTCTTTTGCTTCAAATTCAATTGTTCCCCCTCTGTACGCAACCGACAACCATAGATTCCCGTTGTTTCGATAAACCACCCCTGAGCTTTGTAGTCGAAACGAGCTCACTGCCTTTTGAGAGAAGATGCGTTTCGGCAAGACTCTTCGTGAGTCCATATACCCGCCATGGAAGGACCAGTACATCGATTATGCGAAGCTGAAAACGATGCTGCGAGAGGATAGGAAAGAGGAGGATGATGTGCCATGGACAGAAGATGACGAGAATCGTTTCTGCGACGAGGTGTTCAATGTGCAGTTGGAGAAGGTAGCTCAATTCCAAGAAAAAATCGTTAGTGGACTGAAGGAGCGCGCCGAGGTGGCTTTCGAGACGTTGAAGGAGATAGCACCCTCTAACGACAAGCCCAAGGGTGACACAACAACCGCCCGACTAAAGGAGCTAAAAGGCGAGCTGGACGCTATCACCAACGAAGTTAAGGAGTTGAAGAAGTATAGCAGCGCCAATTATACTGGTTTCCTTAAGATTGCGAAGAAGCACGATCGTAAGCGGGGTGATCGCTACAAGGTCCGGCCTATGATGCGGGTTAGCCTGTCGGAACGCGGTTTCAATTCGGAACAAGCGTACACGCCTCTTCTCACCAAGCTGTCTCTGATGTACTATGCCATCAACGAAAACCTAGCTGAGGGTGAGCAGGGCCAGCCGCTAGATATTGACCTAGAGAGTCAGCAGGAGGTACACAACGGTGAACGATATACCGCCCACAAGTGTAAGTCATTTACGATTATTGCAACTCTCTGCTTGAGCTAACATGGTTTTCACAGTTTGGATACATACGGACAACCTTCTCGAGGTGAAGACTGCCATTTTGCGACACCTACCTGCTCTTGTCTACACTCAGCAAGCTGGCCAAGAGCCCGACGGCAACGAAGACCCTAAGATTACTTCACTCTACTTCGACAACTCCAAATTTGAATTATATGGGAGGAAGGTTGACCGTCAAGTTGACGCTTCATCTTTGAGATTGCGCTGGTACGGACAGTTAGAAGCAAATCCTGAAATTATCCTTGAACAGAAGATAGTGCACGAAAATGGCGTTAGCGAGGAAAGGAAGTTCTACATCAAAACCAAATATATCAAGAAGTTCATCGATGGGCAGTACGGAATGGAGAAAACGATACAAAAAATGGAAAGGCAGGGCCAGACTGTCGAAGCTATCCAGTCGTTCGAAAATACTGTGGCAGAGATCCAGGATTTCATCATCAAATCAAAGCTGGAACCTGTCCTGCGGGCCAACTATACCCGTACAGCGTTCCAGAAGCCCTCTGATGACCGTATCCGAATTTCCATCGACACTGACATCGCCTTTATTCGTGAGGACACCTTAGATCGCGATAGGCCGTGCCGCGATCCCCAGGAGTGGCACCGACGAGATATTGACGAAAACAATATGAAGTACCCCTTCAAGAATATAAACCAGAGCGAAGTATCGAGATTTCCTTTTGCACTACTTGAGATCAAGCTGAAGGAGGAAGGAGGGCGCAGGCGGCCGGGATGGATAGAAGACCTGATGGCGTCTCATCTTGTTCACGCTGCGCCAAGGTTCTCGAAATTTGTGCACGGAGTTGCATCCCTTTTTGAGGATTATGTTAACCATTTACCGCTTTGGTTGAGCGACCTTGAAATAGATATTCGTAAGGATCCCCAGACGGCACACGACGAGGAGGAGCAGCGGAAGGCGCAACAGGCGGAAGACGCCATGGTCGTAGGTAGCTTTTTGGGCGGTGGCGCTGCTGCTAGAATCGGCTCTTATAAACCAGCGACAAGTTCACCAGTCGGAAAGTCATACCTCTCGGAGCGAGCCGCTAGGGAAGCTAGGGAAGCTAGGGCATCTGTACCTCAAGCTGCTGTAAATGGTAATAGTGGACAGGAAGATGAGGACGACGGAGGCAATGGTCCTTCCCAGCAAAGGAGCTACGGGACACTTTCTTCCGTCTTCCCTGGCTTCTCCCTCTCGCGGTATTCTCGGGCAAAGCGCCAGCGAGCACAGCTTCCCGAAGGGGTTACAAAGCCAGAGGTGTGGCTCAAGAACGCGGGACCGCTCCAGGTTGAACCCAAGGTATGGCTCGCTAACGAACGAACATTCCTCAAATGGCAGCATATCTGCATTCTGCTCGGCAGCTTGGCAATCAGTTTATACACAGCAGCGGGAGAAAACTTCCTCGCCGAGTGTATGGGTATAGCGTATATCGTGATTGCCATCTTAGCTGGAGGATGGGGATATATCATGTTGCACAAGCGCCGGGACATGATCGTGGAGCGCAGCGGTAAGGACTTTGACAACATGATTGGTCCTTTAGTGGTGAGCGCTGCCTTGATGCTTGCTTTGGTACTCAATTTTGTATTTTCGGTAAGTGAATTTCCAGATTACTTTCCTATTGTCTTCAGTCAAGGCTAATTTAATTCATTCTCTTACGTTTAGTACCGAGCCGCCTTCGCGAAATTGGACAATCCATTGCTGAACGAAACCGAAGCAGCATTTATTGGAGAGCTTATATAGTAAATCTAGTTATTCCTTCTATACTGCATGGGGTGGTTTGATCGGATCTGCCAAAATTGTTGTTTATATAGGTCGGTTAGTTAAATGCACCGAGAGTGTGAGTATATTAGCTTGGGGAGGTAGACATCAAGAATTGATCGCTGGTATGAGTGATCCTATTGAGATGGTGGAAGGCAAGGAGAAAACGGTTATACAAATAGTAATCTGCTACAAGGTAGTGTTGTATACACCTACCTTGCATGTATACCTGAGAAAAGGAGTGTTGTACGTACATACATAAGGCGGGAATAGTGGAGTTATGTAAGCGATTAGCTCAAAAGCTTTAGGTAGTACCTACCTACCTATCCTTAACCTACGGTACCTAGGTACTTACCTAAGGTAATGATATCCACGATATCCACGCAACTGCCACGCCAAATCGCCGATTTCTTCTTCCTGAATGGCTACTTCCCAATGCAAAGACCTAAGCACGCATCCATTCAAGTCTATGAGGCTGGACTTTCCTTCTGCTGGTTTGTGCATGGCACGCACCTCACCTGCAGCTTCCTGTTTCGCGCGTCCATGTGCATACCTACGTACAGGTACTGCCATAGTTCTTTAACATAACCTACCTTAAAATAGGTAATATCTACCTTCTAGGACTTAAACAACCTAAAGTCCCTAGGTAATATATGTATTTCTTGTGTATTTCTTGAAATCAGTCAAGCAACCATCTGACTATTCCGCGAATTTTAAATTGTCTTGCTATTCGCACCTGGGATAGTAACAAGTCATCGCGAGTTTTCATCTTTTCCCGAATACCGAGTTGATCCTTCTATCTCAATTACCTTGTTTGCCTCAGCCCTCTTGCGTTAATACCTTAGCTGCGCCCAGCCACAAAAACTGACGCGTACCTACATCGTGCAACATCGGCAACGATCAAAAAAAAAAATATCGGGATAATTCGCATCTCCTCATTTAGGTATTCATCTTTATGCCTGAAAAAATTCATACCGCAAAAAAGCCATGTCCGAACCAAAGAAGAAAGGGCTCTTGAGTGGTCTGATGCGCAGGATTAGTAACGCTCAAGGGAGCGGTAAGCTGGTATGTATCCGCCCCGCATGAAGCTGAGGCTATACTTATAGGTCATGAGGTGAAGGACCCGCCATCAAGACGGGCAAGCGAGGGCGATGCACCTGTACGAAGACATCGGTCTGACAGACCCGATGTTGCCAACTCTCGTAGGCGGCCGCGCCGTCCAGATCCACGTGATGTAAAAGGTAAAGGTAGAGAGCAGCCAAACGGCCGCAGGTATGAGCCGGCACCTTTATCTGAATGGCCGCCTTCTGGTATCGCTAGCGAGGAAGAGCTCACCCTCGGCCACGCAATGGAACTTATCTCAAGAGGCGTCCCGGCACATAAGGGGCATAAGCGGCCCATCCCCCATGCATCAGATCATTATTTCGGACTATACACGACTACAGCGGGAAATCACGGTGATGATAACGATACTGTTAATCAGCATGATGCTATGACCCAGCTTACAACCCTGACTATTCAGGGTTCTAACCAACCTAAATACCCCTGGGAAACTCTTGAGCAACCGAGTCTTGCCTTTGGGTTTGGAGGACGACCGGGAACTATTACTTTGAACCACTGGGCAAATATGTTTAGCGTAATCCCACCACCAATTGCGCTTCGCGATCCAGGGGTTGTGCCGAGAGAAGTTGATTTGGTCTCCATATTCGACCGACTGCAAGATCTGGAAGCCGGTTTAGAAGACGATAATGACGAGCTCCTATATCGCCTATACAAGCGCTTTCTAAAAGATCCAGACAAGCTCTTCAGCCCGCACAAGACTATGGAGAAGCAGATTACGGATTTGGTCATGTGCTTGTCGAGCCCAGATTGGATCGACTTTTCGATTCCGAAGAATCAGGTCGTCACGAAATTTATATATGACACAAGCCCTGCGAACCATAAGCAATATTATAAATTCTTCTACCAATTACTCTTGAGCCTCGAGTTGGAACTACGAATTAACTCGAAAAAGCATACGGACTGGGCCAAGGAGAGACTTGTGGAGCAGATCCCGCCAAGGATTCAGTGGAATTTGGCCCTTGCCAGGCGATGGAGGGATTTTGTGCGCATCGAAGATTACGGCGAGGAGCCGGATCAGATAAAATTACGATTTAAGATGAGGAGGAGACAGGTTAGCATGCTAAAAAGATTCGCTCAGATGATGAAGTGGCCGAATCTCGCTGACACGATAAGCGAGCTCAAGCAAAGAGATGCCGAGGGAACGCTAATGATCGTCAGTTCACACGCGATGGCTTTCTTCAGCGGTCTAGTCCTACCAGGGGTATGCACCTACTATTCTCCTTCCCCCCTATCCTCCCGACCAGAGCTTTCCTGAATTCGCTGACTTATTTTTATAAATATATAGCCTACATTTCCTTTCCTGATCATGAATTCTTTGATTGATATTGATCCTGACAAGGCAACTGATAATCTTGCTTTGCTCACGCATCTTCATCCTCATTGTGGTTTTCAGTACCGCAATAGCTATACTTACTGGAGATCAGCCTGCATCGTTGGCAAGGTTCTTGCACCGACGTGCCATGAGGTCGCTGGTTGGGTTGGTCCAGCTAGACCGACGGTAGACCTTGGACGCTCTCAGATTGCCCGGATTCGTTCAAAAAGGCCACGGGAGAATATTCTAACGCCAGAGGATGTAACTTCTATGAGCGATAGATCGGATCCCTTAGGACCGCGATCTGAAATCTACCCTGTTGCGGACTACGACTTGCTGATACCTGATACCGATGACATAATAGATACGGTCCGACTTGAGTTGGTCAATCTTAAGGAAGCTGCTGATAAGCAGGATTCGGGCCCAAAATGGTTCGAGGCGTCTTTACAGTTCGCCATCGACGGCGTATCGTGGCCACTTCACCTTACTTTTGATGTCTCGTTCATCAATGCTTGGCCGTGCTCCGACGGGCCTCATCCTCTATTCTTCGACTATGTTTTCACTACTCGTAAGGTTGACGAAATCGTAAATATTCTAGACTGGGGTAAGCCAAATAGTAGGGAAAGAAGTGTTCGTTCAGCACTGGCTAGCGGGAGCAAGTCACCCGAATTCGAACCGATCCCCGGACGAGACGATGCGGAGAGAGTCCTAGTGGTTGAGGCGTTCGGCAACCGGGACAATGAAGTCTTGGCGCGGGCATGGTGCTCTCACTGGGGACTCAGCGCAGTAGTAGCGGACATTGGTAGGACTTGGTGAGTTGTTTTCGTCTCGCGGCGATGGTAGATAATTGATTAGTCAATGGCTAATGCAACACAGCATGGCGTGCGCTATCCGCGAAGCTTACGCAGCAACCTTGACGGTTGTAATTCTTGTTGAAGACCAGCCGGGAGATGCGGAATAACAAGGTGACAGTCGGAAGTCTCACTGCAAATGCTGGGGATCGTCAGGATGACCGGCAAATAGTAACGGTGCAGGACAAGACACACACATACACATGCTAATCTCTCAACGAACATATTGACGCAGTTAACGACTTTCACGATGGTTACACAGTTATACAGGTGTTCTAGGCATTAGGCGGAGGGTACAGGATAGCTGAAAATCTGCTTTTTATAGCTCGGAATAGGGAGCTTCGCATAGATATACCCATTCAGTCAGTTCCATTCCGTATTCCGGCTTTAATTGTATTACTATTCTCCCACGCGGGACAACGTAAAGCCCAGCTCTAGAAGTGCGGCTTTTTAAATGGGATTGCCTATGTTGGCTGATCGGCATCCTTTGCAGAGGGAGCTCGACGAACCAGAAGACTCTGACTACGATTAAAAGACAGGGAGTGGCTGTTTGCCACACCATAGATCATCGTGACCCTTCCCTCCTAATACCGGACTTGCTGCAATGGCTCGGAGCCAAGTTGGCGGTGGACATACGTGTATGCTGGTTACCTGTGTATGCTTGTTATGTATGCTTGTATGTACATCACATCCTGACATCCAAGTATTCGGGCAACCCTGTCGTACAGCTGTAATGTGGGTTTTTCGCTTAGTGAAAATTCTCTGAGATGTCAGACATGTGCGGGCAAGTCTCCAATAAATCCCGTGTAAAAAATTTGGCGCTCGCACGTTATTGTCGGCTCACCCGAATATTTTGTGGAGTGGTTTGTCACCCAACGAAAAGTCACGATGCCTATGAGAGGCCGGAGTTTGGAGGTTAGACGATTCAAGGCGGTACAGGTAGGTACTTGGTAGCGACGGACTGTAGACAGCGCGGAGGGGAAGGCGGTTTAAAATAAGGAAAAGATTAGCGGGGTATCGCTTGGCTTTAGCGGCTTCCGTCCCCACAATCCCCCACCTTGTGACGACAATATGGTACTGCGGTGTACCATGTAGAAGGGTGGGATTCGCACCGGCTTCGCCCAAAGGTCCAGGCTGGCCAGGCTAACCCAGGCCACTCTAAAAGTTTCGACAGATTCTTGGAGAAATAGTGGAAGGGGGGGTTTATAGCAAGGGACTAGCAAGGGGGGGTAGCTTCCTAGACAGGCCGGACAGGTCGGTAGTAAGTACCTATTGTACAATATCGTACCTACCTTACCTACCTAAGGTATGTATCTAACCTAGTAATTCTTAGACAGCTCACGAGGCTTGAGTTGTACCCTTTTTATACTCCTATAATAATAATTTTTTTTTCCCTACTTTTCCATTTCCCATCGGGTCTTGCTTCTTGCCCTCGCCCTTTGCGCGAATTGTTTCATTACCGGATTTATTTTTCGAGCTGACACACGTATACATACATACGCACTCTCGCTCGCACACACAAGATTCGAGATTGTTGGACAACGATTGTTGGACAACAATTGGAAATAACCTGTAGTTCGACATCGTGTCCTACCCGAGTTAACACACACATACACACACACATACACACACAACGATTGGGTGGATTAAAGTTTCCTCTTGTGATTAATAACTCTATTCGAATATTCGCTCGTTTTATCGTGTACGCCCAAAGGCAGTTGCAGAGTGGCTGACTTGAAGCCGTACCTTTCCCCCACGATGGAGTTAGTCATGTCCTACATCCCATGTTCCATGTCCCTTTTCCGCTTCTTGGATCGTTTTATCGTTTAACCGTTCTGGTCGGTTGGCCGGTTGACCGGTTGATCGTCTGTATAACCGAGAAGTCAAAGCTAGGTTCTGACAAAGAGTTCTCGTCTAGTACCCGAAATATAATTCACTTTGAGGACAACGTACGTTCTCTATGGGAGTTTCTTATAACAAGTTACTCTTCCCCAAATGCAGCTCCGTGAACCAACTCAATTGACACAAGCACCATGCAGGACCACTACATTGGTATCGACGTTGGTACTGGCTCTGCCCGTGCTTGTCTAATTGACTCGTCTGGAGACATCAAAGCTCTAGCTTCCGAGGCCATTAAGCTATGGCAACCCCAGCAAGGTTATTATGTACGTTCCTTCATTCTTTCACCTTTTCACGAAGCTCCCCCCTCTTTATTTTTATCTTGCCTAGTTGCGATGTAGGACGTAGGACCTAACAAAGCTTGAAAGGAACAATCGACCACCGATATCTGGCACTGCATTTGCCATTGTGTGCAGCGCGTCGTCCACCAATCCGGAGTTGACGTTGGCCACATCAAGGGCCTAGGTTTCGATGCTACTTGCTCCCTCGCAGTATTCTCTGAAAACGATGACCAGCCCGTCCCGGTTACCGGTCCAGACTTCGAGAACGATGGCAATGATCGCAATGTGATCTTATGGCTGGACCACCGTCCTGTCCAGGAGACGGACAAGATCAACGCTACAGGCCACAACCTATTGCGATATGTGGGTGGCAAGATGAGCATCGAGATGGAAATTCCTAAGGTCTTGTGGTTAAAGAACAATATGCCTAAGGAGCTATTCGACCGCTGCAAGTTCTACGACTTGACAGATGCGCTTACCCACCTAGCTACGGGCAACGAGAACCGAAGCTTTTGTAGCACAGTCTGCAAGCAGGGCTACGTCCCTATCGGTGTAGATGGAAGCGAGAAGGGTTGGCAAGAAGATTTCTTCGAAGAAATTGGACTGGGTGACCTGGCCAAAGATAATTTCAGGCGTATGGGAGGTGTTAATGGAATTGTAAGCTACTCTCTCGCCCCTTCTTCCAATTGATTCTTGGATATATCGATACAATTCGCTAACCTACCTCTCTTTTAGAATGGAAAATACTTTAGCGCAGGAGAACTCGTCGGTCACTTGTCTGACCACGCTAGCAAGCAGTTAGGACTGCAAGCAGGTATTGCTGTCGGCAGTGGTGTAATTGATGCCTATGCCGGCTGGGTCGGTACGGTCGGAGCAAAGGTTGATACCGAATATGGTCATGCGGACGAGAGCGCGCCGGCAAACGATCTCGCCCAAGCTTCCACCCGACTTGCTGCCGTAGCTGGCACATCTACTTGCCATCTTGCCATGTCTGAGAAACCTGTATTCGTCAACGGAGTATGGGGACCCTACCGCGACGTACTTCTGCCTAACTACTGGTTAGCAGAGGGAGGTCAATCGGCGACGGGCGAATTACTGAGACACATCCTTGAGACGCACCCGGCACACAAGGAAGTCTTACCTCTTGCGGAAGCTATGCACATGAATATCTACGATTACATGAATGGGCATCTGAGAGAGTTAGCTGAGAAGGCTAACGCTCCCACCGTCTCCTACCTTGGACGCCACTTCTTCTTCTACGGCGACCTGTGGGGTAACCGGTCACCTATTGCGGACCCTAACATGAAAGGATCGGTGATCGGTCTCAGTCCTGACTCTAGCGTTGATGGCCTTGCCTTGTATTACTACGCCACAATGGAGTTCATTGCTCTGCAGACGCGACAAATCATTGAGGCCATGAACAAGGCGGGTCACAATATTCAGACTATCTTCATGTCCGGTAGTCAATGCCAGAACGATATGCTTATGGATCTCATCGCCACTGTCTGCGATATGCCGGTATTAATTCCCCGGTACGTCCACGCTGCCGTTGTGCACGGGGCGGCCATGCTTGGTGCAAAAGCAGCAAGCGCAGATGCCGAAGGCAAAACAGAGAACCTATGGAGCATCATGGACCGAATGAGCAAGCCAGGCCGACTTGTTAAACCCGGGACCAACGCAAACGAGAAGAAGCTCTTTGACGTCAAGTATGAAGTATTCCTAGAGCAATGCCGGACTCAGCGGGAATATCGTTCTAAGGTCGACCAAGCTATTAGTGCTTGGGGGCTTGAGAATGGGAAATAGATAAAAATATGGGGTGATGTCTGGCAAATGGTATTGGGATTTAGAGGTTAATGAAAAGCTCTATGGGACTTCTCGGCAGGCGCGTGCGGTAGACAATAGGGCACCTGTAGAAAGACTAATACCTATAGGGGATATAATTGGTGGCTTAGATTAGGTTCGATGTATACATTGGTTACGCATACATTTCCAAACTCATGTGAATAAATAGACTTAGTTAAGGGTTGTAAAACCTGATATACAGCCTGTGTTTTTTTTTTTTTCTTAAAGCAATGCGCGGGTCTAATAGGGGAACCTGGGGTTACATGGTTTAGATCTAACATAGTCTTCACATAGTCTTCGAGGACCGCGGATATACCTACGGTCCTGACTTGACTCTAACAAAATCAATCGTTCTTAGCGATAGCTTCTATCTAACCCAACGACGCTGACTGGAGAAACTTTGAACCTCTACTTGTTGGTTCACCGGTGCTGAAATCAAACTTTGTATATTAGGTACTCTACTCTGAGACCCTCTAGTTATTCGAATATTCCGCTAGCTTTGCCTCCTGGAAGCTAAAATCCCGCTTTAGCCTGTCCTCATACTCCAGAATCTCCGTTTAATACCAGCTAACAAGGCCTAGTTTACATTTTGTTGGGGCAGCAAGATACCTCGCGACCTACTTTGGGGTTCGCTGGATTGACACCGGCATTGGACTCGATAAAATAATTTCGAACGAAAACGAGTGTCGTGAAGCGCCCGAAATCAAAAGACTCTGGGGATCCTTGCTGACGAGTGCAGTCAGTGGTCTCGTAGTTGGAATGTTCGCGGATATCCTCTCAGGGGGACAAAAACAGCTATTTAATCATGCACGTGCCATTCTGAGGCGAAGGACTAGAAAAAGACAGCTTGAATTGTGATTAAGTGCTGGTTAGATGAGAAAAAGCGCGAGGACGAGCAGGGTCCTGTTTCGGGATGAGGTCGGTTTGAATGTGAACCAGGACAAAGACGGAGCAACGCGAAACATCATAGTGAAGGGTTGAGGGATACGCATTCATTGTGCTTAGCTTCCGGTTGGACATAATGCTTTGATTTACCACGGTCGTAGTAACGACCTAGAGAGACAAGGTTGAGACAGGCAGCCGAGGACTATTAGTTAAAACAAACGGATCCAAGTTTAGGAAGCTATGGGCACTTACTCGTACCATTTAAGCCGCAGAAAATGTCTAAGACATGATCATACATCAGATACGGATTCGATGGCTGATCAACAGCCTGCCCAGTTACCTTCTCTCGAGAAAGGTGGAAAAAGGGAGCCCCCTAAGATTACTTGGAAGCAAATGTATTCACGCAAGTGTAGTTACAATACATAACTAAAAGAATAAATAATTAAAGCTATATGTAGCAACTTAGTCCGATTCTCGTGAGCGGAACTGGGGTATCTATGAAGGCCATTCCAACTCTCCCGAGCCAGGTAGCCAGAACGAAACTCCCTCTCAACCCAGCCGATAATATACATATAAGGTTATATGATCATGTACATAAAGGAGGAAATTAGAATTATAATGGGTATATCCTAGGATCCCTTAGGTTTGCTCTGTAGTGGAATTACCACTTTGCAGTGCCTACCGAATTCATCGTGGGAGGTCTTGAAACCAGCATTCCAAGAGCCTACCTAACTCCTACACCTCTAAACGAAGAAAAAAAAAACAATTCAAATGTCAAATTAAAACAACCAAGTTCGATCCATAAAGAAGCAGCCAAATAGAAGACACTTATTACCTCACGACTGCCATTCTCTCTGGTGTGTTCGTCGGTATTTCTGTCCCGCTCCCGAGCCAGTGGATCGCCGCGCAGCATTCCGGCTCGCGGCGGACGGGCACTTGACGTCCTTGGAGATGGTGTCGAGGAAGCTGGGGTTGGCCCAGACCTGAGACATGTCCCAGATCATGACGCCGCCGAAGCTCGCGAACTGCTTGCTATAGGCGATGATGGGCTTCAGGGCATTGGGTGCCTTGTAAGAAGCCTTCTCGGACGGGGTCACAGCCGTGGGACCGCCAGGGATGCCGAGGAAGACTTTGGCATTCGGGTTCTTGCTCGAGCGCGCCCACTCGTCCCACTGGGCCATGTTGAAGCCAGATTTCATCGGGTCGTTGGTATCCCGCGTCGAGGCAGAATTGGAGTCGGTACTAGACCCGCCGAAGACCCGGATATCGCATTTGCGGTTGTTATAGAACTGCACCATGACGAAATCGAAGGCCACGGCCTCGTTGCCCTGTAGCATGACCTGGTTGTTCTGGTCCGGGAACGGGCACTGCGGCGCTGCTGAGAGGTAGAACTTTCGGCCGCCGTTGCCGTTAGCCTTGTCGATGTGTTCCCGTAGGCGGGCGGCGAAGGGAGCCATATTGGGGAGCGGAGCCTCGATGTCGATGTCAAATCCGTCGACAACCGCATCGCCGAATGGACGTTTCTCACTGCCAACGTTACCAGGGGGGCCAAACATGTCCCAGAGCTGGTCGGCTAAGTTATGAGCATTTTCCGGGCTTGAAGGCCCCGAGGTGAACATGGCGCCACCAATGGATAGTAAGATGGTCTTGCCTGCGCTTTGGCACGACTTAACCTCCTCGGCCATGTTCTTATCATCAGCCATATTCGTCAAGTCTAGCTCGATAGGGTTGAAGTTGGACACGAAGGCTACAGGGATGATGTCGATTTCAGCCCTGGAGCAGTACTCAGAGAGCGACTTCTGGGACTTTCCGATATCAGCTGCACCGGCTGAGTTCTGTCCCCAATAGATGGCGATATTATCAGATGCACCGGCATGGTACACAGCGAAGGCCTTGGAGGCCCAAAGGAAGCAAGTGCTCAAGACTGAGTACCGTAGCATTTTGGTATCTTGTGGAGTCGGGAAGTTTAAGTAAGTTATATAATATTCAGTCTTGAAAAGACAGAGAAAATGGTAAACGGCTGTAAAAGAAAAAAAAAGTCTCCTGGATGAGAAGGACAGCAAAGCGAGCGAGGTGCGCTTCTTCAGCAGATGAGCGATAGATGAAGTGTAGAGAAGCAAAAGAAGCTCTGTTATGAATGCTGGGGATGACTATACATAATAAACTCTAACAACTGATAGAAGACCAAGCGGCTTATATACATAGTTTGGAAGGCCTTAAGGTAAGACGAGAACAGAAGTCTAAATTTCTGTTGAAGAGTATGTGCTCGGTGACGGCATCAGAGGTTGGGCCCCTGGTCAAGGGTGTCGGAAGCATTCCAAACAGCGGCAAATTGTTCCCTCCTTGGCGAATCGTCGGCCTGGCCGTGCCATGTAGAAATATTCAAGTCTTCTGTCGTGAAATGAATAAGGTCTCACTTTTCCAAGGGCACGTGTGGTACATCTGATCCATTGCCGTTGAGACTATGGGGCCTACATTAGTCGTATGAAAAACAGTTACTAAAGAGAAGTTACCGTTGTGCTCGGGCCAGCAGGACTTCATCTTAGTACAACCCGGCGTCAGGAACGAGAGGTCTGCGTTCGACCGGCCGGATAGTCAAGGTCCATGCCTCGTGCTACAAGGTCGAATTGGATGTAAGTACCCCCCTTCCCCCCTATCTCCCAACACAAATTGACCTAGGTTCCACTTCTCCTATAGCATATACTTACTCTGGACATCGTCGGAGCCACTATGCTGAAGAAATTGCGTCCTAAACCCCGAACGAATAACGTTGTAGGAATGTCCAGAATGTCTGAACCGGGTGGCTTGAAAATATGTGAGGTTTTCGTTACGATTCAGCCGCACGTGGAAACTAAGACAACCAAGCCACTTTAGGGGTTAAAAGACCATAGGTGCAACGACAAAATATCGAGGGTGCTGCCATCCACCAGGGTAGATGGGTATCGTGTCTGTCACTAAAGAGAATAGAGACTACGTAGCGTCCGACTAGTAAAGACGGTCCAGGACACGACCCCAACAAAGCTCTCAGTTTAACGACTAGGGCCGTGCTAGCAGCCTCAAACTCTATGTGACAACCCGGCTTCATTCAGGCTGGTCCTCCACGTGAATTGTCAGAATTAACCACACGGCTAACCCGAGTTTCTCTAGAGTCTCTAGAGTGTAATTGGTCCATGCGTTATAAGGTTGCCCACACACCCGTTTTTAGATTTAGAGGATGTAGAACAAAATCTCGAAACCGACAAACCGTGCCCATTAGACGGGTAGCGTGAGATGAGATCTCGCTTGCTCGTCGCACACAGAGACAGACGTGTCACGTATAATCAAGTAGATCTGTTCAACTCAATTGGAAGTCGGGCTATGGACGAGGCAACAAGAACACCGGTATATACATACATAATCCGAAGAGCAATGAGAAATATGCATGACTCGCTTTTAATGGGCGGACATTACGTCCGGGTATGACGTGAGCACACAGGCCCCAGTGGCCATGGGATGACTTAGTAGTATCACCGGCGACCCGCAAGTCATATTCCCGGGGTTTCGACTCGTCTCGTTCGGTCATGGGGCTGAAACGGATATTAACCGGACGGAAGAGAGGCTTCAGAATACGCACCGATAATTCACCACAGTCTTGGCAGATGAATAGTATTTGATAATTCTAGACATTTGCTCAAAGCCGCGCGTCCAGCTTTGCCACTATGTGTAGCTCAAATTCTACCCCTTAAGATGAAAATCCAGTCGTCGAACTACTTCTCTGCCACTAGACAATCTAATATCCTATTACTGCGAGATTACTGCGAGATTACTGCGAGACCTATTTTGTGACTAGGAATCATCCATACACGCCAAGTAACTTACTTATTCGAGGCCTTTATTATGCTAACTACCTAGTCATAAAAATCACCGGGTTGACAATTTCTTAACAAACTATCAAACACAAACTATCAAACTGCTGTCGTGTTCGTTTCATAGACATGACTCCTATCTCTTCCTCTCCCCCCTTAGGACTGTAGTAAACCCCTTTCTCGCCTGTTCATCTGCCACTAAACAGATATTGGTAACAGCCTCAGCACAAGCAAGTGTTTATAAGACCAATCATTTATACACCTATAAAATTAAATAAAATCACTACATTCGAACATCACTATCATATCATCTAAATCTCGTGACACTCTTCAGCTCGAGGGTATGGTTGCTAATTCAATAAGAGGTACCCAGCATTAGATAGGCAACATAACATTTATTATTTGCCCACTTAGATAAGTCTGCTAGGTCGTGCTCTTTCATATATACCTAGGTAGGTACCTATGTAAGATGAATAGTGGCGGTCTATATATAAAACTGCATCGCTTTGCCACCGCTGCTTCGAACTTAGCCTCTCCGACCAATAGACTGTTAATTACATTGTTTACAATATGCTATAGTTATATATATATGTATACCCCCCCCTTACGTATACCTTCTTCGAACACCAGTGCTACCTCCCATGCATAATACAAATGTATCCCATTAAGAGTAGATATGAAACGCCTGTACGATGCCTAGGAAAATGAACTGAGCACAAACCAATTTCTTCTTACTCTTTTTTAGTGCCGTAAAGAGGATGTCAGGTTCGAGGGCGAGAAGGATCCCTAAGGCAAAACGCTCTGTCTCCATCGCTCTACCCTATCCATTTGGCCCGGTGGCTGAATTTGCATTCCGTAAGGCGCGCCCACCTGGGCACCAAGTCCATTAGACACGCCATAAGGAGGAATTGCGCCACCCGTAAGGTAAGGATTGCCCATCATGCCGCCGCTGCTTGGTCTTGCGTTGTGATTGGGATATCCACCTAAAGCTGTGCTAGTTCGTGCATAACCAGTTCCACCGCCAGTACCATCGTTGAAACGGCCGGACATATAACCCCCAGGCTGATTTAGGTTTGGTGTGCTAAGACTAGAAGGTATCTGACCACGGAGTATAGTCAACTTACGGTCCTGATCTTGCCTATACCGGGCAGCTTCTTCTTGCTTTGCTTTCTCTGCTTCTGCTCTAGGATCACGCAGGAGAGCTCTTGACCCGCGCGTACCAAGCACGTCAGCAAGCGAATGTCGGTTCTTAAGTTTCCCTATATCGCTCACCCCACCACCGGGCTGATTGCCTGCTGTCTCTCGTTCCGCTTGCAGGCGGCGGCGACGCTGTCCTAGCGTCTCTTCTTCTTCTTTAAGCTGAGATTTCCTTTTGTCCTGACTCTTGTCGTCGCCTTCATCCTCCTTAAACGCCTCGCCTAGCTGGCTTAAAAGTTCTGCCGAAAATGAAGAACTGACAGGTCTAGCTTGAGGAAGAGGATTGCCTGTTTGCTCACGCGTTTTAAGGCGTCGCATACGCTGCCCAAGAGTCTCGCCTTCAGCTTCTTCTTCGTCAGGTGTATGCAAGCGAAGTTGTGGACTTGTGGCCCTCAAGCCATTACTTCCGCTGTGGAGCCCTTGACCAAGTGTAATCATACTTTGCCGCTTCATTGGACCAACCTCTCTTCCTTGGAGCCGATCGCGACGTCGACTTAAGGGTTCGCTATCTTCCAATTCACGTCGCTCCATTAAACCAAGAGGCCGATTGACCTCAGCGATCGCAGCCGTCATATCATTACCTTGCCCCTTCGCAGCCATAAGTAGCCCTAACGGTGTATCTTCGTCGTCCGAATTGGCAGCTGGATCTGCGTTTGGGTCTTCCCAGGCAAGATTTACCTTCTTGCCTTTACGCGCATTGCTTTCGATCTGCGCAACCGTATCCATCTCGAGTAGTGTAGAGTGTAAGCCGTTAGGGAAAGCTGTAGCGGCCGGACGAGTGCGCAATTTCTGCTGCCGCTTCCGCATCTGGAGCTCGGCCAATAGAGTTGTCGGCGGTCCATCGTATACTAATTCTCCGTCACTCTCCCCATCCTCATCGCCGTGTCCTGCTACTTCTTGGCCATCCATGGAACCAGATAACCGTTGCCTTTCTTCGTCTTGTTCACCCACACCCAGACTCTCATTGGTTTTTGTACCCCCAGCAATTGTGTTTCGCCGTTCTTCCTGAGATTCAGAATGTCGGCTAAGGGCACTCGGTTTTCGGAGGTGTAAGAAAGAACTTCGCTTCTTCGGCTCCAACAAATCAGTAGCACTAGCACGTTTCATTTGAGACTTGCGTTTCTTGTCTGTCCCATAAACCTCCGACCCCAGTGTTCCTGCGAACGCGTGGTCCGTAAAAGCAGAAACGGGAGCCTTAGCAGAAGCGTCTAGAATACTATCCAAGGTGGCCATTGCAGAGCCATCTTTAAGCTCAATAGCGGGTGACGGCTCGGAAGGTAGTTCAAAAAAGGCACTAGCACGTAGTTGTGGTGGTAAGCCGTCGAGATTGGGTAACTTTGACTTTCGCTTATCTTGGCCAGGAACCGATGTGCGAGACCCGCCTACTTCGTCATTTCTTTCCCCATAGCCGGGCTGAGAAGGAAATTGAGAGTCGCGTTGAGCATCCGTCGTTGGTCGAGCTTGTGAGTCTGCATCCGACCCAGAAAGGGGCACGGGAGTGAAAGATTCAGCGTTGGGGTCTATAGGCTCGAGCGGAGGTCCAGGTAAATACTCCGGTAGCCAAATTGGACCGGATTTGCGATCCAGTTCTGACATTTTACCTAAAACCTGTGATCTGCGTGCTTCTCGTGCTTCGGCTTTCGGCTTCTTTGAGAGTTTCTGAGGTAAATTGAGCATTAACGGAACACGCGCCGGGTAATAGAGCATGGTCTGGCCTGTCTCCGGATCGAGGTACGACTTTGGCCTGACAGTTGGTGGAGCAATTGGTCGAGATATGGTGGGTTTCGAATAGCCTCCTCCTGCCTCTTCCTCGGGCTTAGATAGGGCTGGGTCAAAAGGTCGAAGGAACGGCATATCTATTGACGGTCCATTGGAGAAGGACGGCATAAACAACGAGTCTTCTAGGTCAACATCAGGCGGGCAATGCGCGCCATCAAAATCCGCAAAAGCCCTCTCCGCCTGCTCGTACGTACCACCAGACCCGGCAGTCGTGGGCCTGATATCATCATCATGATGACCACGTCCTCCTTGCGTCTCAGTAACACCATGGCTCCAGTAGTCATGGCTACTCGATGTCCCGAACGGTTCCGCATTAGGTGTAAGGTCAATATCCTCGACAGGGGGTAACCGTAACATCTCATCCCCTGGCTGTTCAGTTAATTTATCGGCTTCATCCATAGCTGCCGGCGTGAGCGTAGTAGGTTCCATCTCAGCAATATCGGTCAGTGTAGGTTTAGATGCCGATTTAACGCTTCTTGTAGAATTCTTTCCAGGTCCATGTCGCGACATAACATTACTACCCTCAGATTCAGGCCGCGACAAGGTACCCGAGCCGGATCGCATCCGTGCTGGATTCGAGACCAGAGAAGGGTCTGAAGACATGACAAAACCGGTGGGAGGGTAGCCACCGTAGCGCGCCGCGTTATTGGTATCTAGTATGGAGCTAGGAGTTGAGAGCGGTTTTATAACAGGGAAGGAAAGCGGTTCGTTATTTTCGGGAATTGAACCTATACTTGCGGCTAAGATTGATGACCGTCGGCTTTCGTTGCGTTTCTGCTCTTCATGTAAATCCCGAATAGCATCCTCGATCGATGAAGTCATGGAGAGCTTTTCAGCCGTGGCCTCTAACTGGGCGATATTAGTTGCATAAGAAGTAGTCCGTGGATTTAGATCAGGAGTAGGGTGGCGTAAGGAGACGCTTTTTGTAGAGGCAGTGCGGACGATGGGTTTCGGTTGGACTAATATAGGTTGTGGTAGTTCCTTATTTACCTGCGACTCTCTAGTCGAGGCATTACTTTTCTCTTTCGGGCTTGGGTGGGCAGGTTCGACATAGTTAGGGCCAAAGTTTTTCTTAGAAGTATTATTAGAATCCGGGTTGGAACCCGTATCGTTTGGGCGTGGGCTAGATGAAGGGGACGAGTAGGCAGTGTCAGGAGATAAGAGACCGTATTCGTTACGATTGTTACGTGTGGCTCGTGCCGACGATAGCGATTGGACCATGTCGCCAATGTTCATGCTGGCCCTGGTCCCGGTTGTGGCCGTGCCACCTAACTTTTTGTGGCTCTTCCTCCCTTGAGAGTTACTTTCGGCCGCATCATTGCCTTCGTTTCCAGCACCAACCCCTACTCCTCTTCCTCCCGAATAGATATCGATATCCATTGATAAAGGAGTGAAGGTTGATTCGACCGATGGAAGGAAAGGCATGGGCGACGACGAGCGCGCTGGCAAGAATGGCGCTGAGGGTGATATACCATCGTTTCGATCATCATCGTCATTGTCGTTTTGGGGAAGTTCGCCATACGTCACACCCATCTTCTCTCCTTCAATATCGCACTTTTGTTATTCCTGTCCCTAGGTTATCTTGGGGAGATGGATGATAACGCTCTTGCACGACTGTTATATTGGAGAAAGCGAATCCATACAAGTCGGTAGCGGGTAATGTTGATATACCGTGAGTTTTCCTCGCTCGATGTGAGATAGCTCAAGCGGAAAGCAGGTAATATAGCATAAATTTGAGCATAGAGGACAGGGAAAGATATAAGAGTAAGACGGGAGGGGAAAAAAAAGAAGAGAGGAAGCAGCCGACTGACGCAGATCTGACGAGATAGAGTTGCAATACAAGCTAGCAAGCAAATAGAAGCAATCCAAGAAAGTAAGCAGACGGCAGACAAGTAGAGCAATTGAAGGGCGATAAGCTGACCCGGACAGAATAATGTCCCTGATGAGATATGAAGCAATGAAAAGAGAATATTGGAATTAAGAAAATTAGAAAAATTGAAAATCTGAAAATCTGAAAATCTGAAAATCTCCAATCCAATCCAATCCCAGCCTGCTGATGCAGTGGTCGATAGACTTTTTTTTTCTTACTCTTTCAATCAATCAATTAATTTTCCATAGCCACTGGGATTAAGACCGGGTCGTCATCCTTGTCTGATTGGTGGTGTACTCTACGTTCTCTTTGGTGCTGGCACTGCGACGTAAAGGAACTAAACAAGAGAAGGAAAAAAAAAACAAAAAAACCACACGGCGGGTCGCATGGGGCGGAGACGGTAGATGGTGGTAGTATGTAGGTAAGTAAGTATATAGAGCTGCATGCCGCACAGAAAAGCGGCAAGGATCATGGAAGATAGAGAATTGTTTATTGTGCCTCTAAATGGATAAGATATCTTTGTATAACTATACCTTCATGTGGATATACCTTATTCTTATAAATGCTGTTACGTACATGTAGTTACACGTTTATACTTTTGTACCTTATCTTAGAAAACCCGCATTCAAATTGACTTTGCCAATTCAGAGACCATGTGGCTTATATCCAGTGGCATCTCGTAACTAACTACCCCAAAACCCCCCCAAACTTTGATTACCTATCACCTACCTGCGCAGTTACTTGTCAGACATGCTCCGACGTAAAAGGTTTAGCGGGCTAGATACCGTACCCAGCCAGCCAGCATACCCATCAAGATTTTAACTTAATTAGGTAAGGTGCCTACAGGGTTCATCTGGACCTGCAGATAACCGACGGGTCCGGGGGACGAGAACATATCTAGCATTCATTAGGAGACCAGGAAGGTAGGTAGGCATTTACAACAAGCTTTGAAAACGATGATCTCCTTAAATACCTCCTAAAAATATGTTTTCCAAGTTGTCTCTACCGCCATGACGAGATATCCCCTTTCCCTTCAGTAAGCCTACGATGCCTTGCTTTTTAACTACCCAAGTTAGGTTGTAATAGTGCATTTTTCCCGTATTGACTAGTCTATCTATTTAATAACGCCTCTGTAGAATACGAAATGGGGCGGGGCAATACTGATGTTTTCTCTGGTGGCTTGTTTAAACCCACTATCTATCGCTTTTTTTATTCTTATTGAAATACTCATGTGAACATTGTCTTCCTATTCTACACTTCTTACAATCCTTGGAACTAGCTTCCACGCAAGTTACCTTTGCTACTAGGAGGACAAAAGAGGAGCTATTTCTATCATCAATTGATCCAAGCTATACAATCCAATAAAATATTATCGGCGTATCAACGCGGATCCTCAACCTGCAAACCAAGATAGCTACGTCATTGCAAGCTAACTAGTTTAAATAAAAATCCTCGATTTTGGCTATTAGATCGTTGGATCTAAAACCACTTGTACCCATAGGCGCCGATCTTGTCTGTTTTTTTTTTTTTTTTTTTTTCCCTGGGTGTATTTATATCGAGTTCCAGCATTTGGTTAAAATATGTCGATGAATTTCTATTAAGCTTCCCCCCTCTTCTTCTCTTTAGTTAAATGATCGTGTTGCGAGGCAGTTTCTATCGTCATTTCTGATGGGTGATCTCCACGATAGTATCCAATGATGAATCGCGTTAGCTAGTGACCTAGCTTATCGTATTATTGAATGATTTTGTTGAAAACCTATTGAAGGTATCTAAACAGCGTTGCCATCTGTCTTACAGCCTAATAGCACCGATGCCCTGTCAACTCTTATCAGGAGTGTGGCATAACTTTAAGACATGCATATGACATATGAAAACGACGATATGCCTTTTCAAGTATTAGGTGACTTGGATGCTGTTCTTTTTTCTATGTACATATAACCGGCGGGTAGTTCAACCCAAATTGCATGCGATATTCTAGTATTTGCGCACTACTAGATGAAGCGTGTTCCAGGGCCTCTTGTTGAGTCTCACAGGGGATTCCACGTATCTAAGTATTAGGATGCTAAGATCATAGGTATACTACCCGTATAAGAGAGGTAGCCTTGCGTGATAGTCACATACAGGTACATATTATTTCCCACGCAGAATTCCTTTTTCTTTATCATAACGAGAACGGTCTTGGGCCGAGATGGTCAACTCGCGAAAACCGCTACCCCTTATCATCGAGATCACACGAGATCACAATCAAGGCACCGTGTCAATGAAGTCAAGTCGCACGCCTTTGAAATTAGAAAGTCGCACCGGGGACGCATTTCGGGTCCCAACAGTTAGAGCCCCCAATTGTACAACTCGAAAAGGTCCAGTAGCCCCTATTATGAAATCGTATTCCTCCACTTTCATCTCCCCAAACGAGCTGTCATCTCAAGCACCGCATCTCGCGCGTGCCTGCGTCCCGCCGTCAACACGTAAGACGGTAAGCTATGACCCATTCCATCTGTTCCTGTGACACTGCACACGTGCATTCAAAGACAACCCCCCTCCCCAGGTTCCAGCTTGCGAACCGTGTATTCCTAATAAAGCGCAAAGTAGGTAGGAATCCCGAATCCCGCGTCCATTAGGTAGATTTAGTCGTAGATGCCCAACCATTCAAACTCCTTTGTTAATCAACGGAACGAGTAAAAAAATAGTTTTCTTATTCAGATCTATGCGGCAATAATATATCTTAGCCGCCATTAAACAGACACCAATTCCAAGCACACTGATACTACGGTATTAGCTAGCGGGAAGGGAGTTAGTATCGGCAGATGATTGAGATCCACCGCTAAAGCTCTAATTCTCGAGATGCGACGTCTTTAGCGGCAAGCCACAAATCGTGAAAAGAGGTAAGGAAAAAATATGAAAGAAGAAAAAAGGAGAAGAGACGATAAGAATAATCGCGGAGATAGCCTTACATTTCTCTCCACAGATCTCCCTTGCGTAACCTTAACACGGAGCACGCGCGCCCGGATTTGACCAATGCTATTGCCGAGCCATGCTACCCCGGAGCCATACCAGGCGGTCCCGAACAGTCGGTCAAAGTACTAGAAGACATGACCGTTCTATGTTCCGCAATGTGACTGTTATGAGAGCCAATAGTAAAGATGCTATTCTTGGCGTTTCTCCTTTTCACTATCAGGACTAGATAGGACGTAGAACAAGCTCCGTAGTCAAATAAGAGAGTAACTTATTATAGAATTTCGCCCAACGACTTTTCCTAGGTTAAAATGTCGGGGGTAGAGGAACTAAAGTCCAAACTAATACTGCATGCAAGCCTTGTGGAAATCTGACGGGCATCATAATAAAGGCAACTTACCCAGCTACAAGCATGTTCACGATACTACGACTACGAAGTGTCCACTACGTAAAGGGTAGGCTTGGTCATCTCAAAAAGGCAGCTATATGCAGTGGTCGGTTTATTCTTTATCATTTTAAATTTTTTTTCTTAAAAAAAGAAAAAGAAAGGCAGGGAAGCCTTCTTAGTAGAGATGCGGATTTTGTATTAAAATAAATATGGACACCGGACCCGCACATGGACGGTCATGCGTAGAATAAGTTGAGCGGATGCTTATATCGTGAGCTGCTGTGCACACAGGGGGAGCCTAGACCAACTGGTTTATTCAAATACTATTGAGCGAACTAATCGATGTTCAACTCTCAAGCTCCCATCCATTTACTATGCACTATTCGCTCGCGATAACTATATGAATATTCGTCCGGGGCAAAGGGTTAAATTCGGCTAACCCGTCCAATCCGGTACCAGTCCGAAGCTTCGGACGCCGGCTAGAACCTTGGGCGTACGTATTATATGATGTCAGGACTTCTTGTTGTTGAAACTTGTTCACCCCTGTCGATGTCTTGGGTAGTTTGCTCACTACCTAGCTACCTAATGTACAATACACTAATACCTCATATCTCATGTACCATGTTGCGTTGAGGGTAAAACCTGGGGAAATGTACATACCAGAGCAAGCAATACGCTTTTGGTGTTAAGCAATCAAGATCATTCAGGAGATATTGGATAACTCCTCGGCTTTTTTTTTTTTTCTTAAGAAGGCGACGGCGTCCCAAACTCATATACAGACTGTCAGCCAGTAAAGAATAGTTCAGACGTTCAGTATGTCTTAGTACCTTAAGAGTACATGAAAAGAGAACTGCATCTGCATACTTACCGTACCATCCACGTATGTTTGAGTGGTGACCTTCACGAAGCCATACAGGTTGTTATAGTTGTATAGTGTCTGGCCCTTCTGGTATAATAGTGTGTGTAGCGTATATGTATTTATTAATGTATGATAAGATCTAGTTACAGGTAGTTAATTAACTAATGTTAACGGGTATTATGTGTAAATTTTTTTTCTCTTAATCGATTATGTTGAGTCGGAGCCTGAAATGAGTTGATTACCCCTAGTCCCTTGCGTTCACATGGGAATATGGGAAGATAAGGTAGACAAGCTCTCTCTCTGGCAGCTGTATACTACCTAGGTATGTTAGGCATGTTAGGTTAGGTATGTATAACTATCTTAATGGAGCTTCCACTAGGTTTAAAGTTGTAAAAATATTATGCAACAATACTACCCTTCAAGAGACGCCCAAATCTCGTCCCAGCTGCCCAGCTATACCAATAAGGTTGCCAATTTCTTAATTTGCGAAGCCGGACCATGGCATGCATGTATACATGTACATTTTAATGTACATATTTTAAGGTTCAAGTGCTCGCATTATGCATTACGACACGACATTTGTAAGTAACATCTCTAAGTACCAAATACATGTTCCTTGCCTTAGGTAGCCACTCAGCCCCAATGGCCACTACAGAACGTTCTAGGTCGATGCCGAACACTACCCACCAGTAAAAGACCACCACTAAAAAGAACCGCTATCTTTCAATTGCCCATGAGCTGCATTTGTGTGCGCAAACACGAAGCCCACTAAAGATGGGTTGCCCATTCCAAGGTATTCCTACCATTCCTAACCATTCCCATCTGTCCCATCTTGTCCCATCTTGTCCCCCCTCCCATCCAACTCCCCGGCCTCTCCTAGCTGTTATTTTTTTTTTCTTACTGGTAACTCCATAGTTCCACCCACGATCCACTTCCCCCACTGCCCGGAGGAGGCCGCGGAGTCTTCAAATGTAAACTAGCGGTGCGTCGTTTGTGGCCTTGCGTCGGATTTGGGTCCATGGCATCTTTTCGTCACGGGGTTAGAAACCAGCTGGGGTTAATAATACCTGATTTATCTGATTCTAGGTTCCGGGTTCTGGGTCAGAACCAACTATTATTCCTATTACTTATTCTTCACTTTCATTGTTCTCCTTATTCGGACGTTATCATTGACGATAGAAATTATATGTAATTCGTTCCATGTAGTTCATCTTTTTTTAAACCGCATCTACTCTTTATCTCCCTACCCGGTCGTCACTTTGCCATTATCACCCGCCAGCTACATATGATTTTAGAGGCCCTGTAGCTTTTACCTTGTTGCTTATTCCGGACTGCTATTTTACGCCGTCTGATCACCAATAGCCGGAAGATAGCCGAAACGACAGCTGGAAAATGGCGTCCGGCGGAGAAGAACAGATGCGTGATGCTTCAACTTCTGAAGCTCCCCCTATAACTACCGAGCCTGTACCCGCACCCGCACCCGCAACGAAGCCCCGCCGTCGGTTTGCTCCCCAGCTCGTTGAAGAGTCTATAAAGTCGTCATCGTCAAACAAGAGAAAAGAGCTTGCACCCAAAGTCGTAACGTTGACACCACCAGATTCAACTGTCAGCTCGACTAGGAGACCTACGAGGGATGCGTCAGTTCAAGTGAGCGACATCGAAATGCCAGATGCACCACCAGTTAAACCCATTCGGCGCTTTGCCCCTGTTCCAATTGAGACAACCTTCGACTCATATAGGGTGAGCAACAGCAGCATTAATAGGAAGAATCCCGTCGGCCCTACCGCTGAATTGACACCGGACCCTTCGCCGACATCCCCATACGCACCATCGTTTCTAGGAGGAGATAAAGGAGACCAGAGACAGTCCGAACAATCGCAGAAGAAACCAAAGAGAAAGTTCGCCCCGCAGTTAATTGAGACGACAAGAAGATCCAAAAAGGCCGACCAACCAGGCCCCGCCACCAAACCTATAGATAAGACGGATATCACTCCTGGCACGAATCACATCTATGCTCCGAAGCCCAAGCGAAAAGCAGCACCTCGGCCTGCCGTTACGGGTGTACCGAATGCTACCGGTGAAGGTGACGGTTACTTAACGCCACGCCGGCAACAGTCTATGAAACCACATCCAAATACTCGAAGAAGCACGCGACAATCGTATGCTCCCGAACTTGACACAATACTATCATCCGAGTCTGATAAGTCTTCCGAGGAAAATGATGATGAGGAGGATGCACCAATCCTCAACATTGGGGTCCCGGCTTTGTTTAATGGAATTCCCACTGGACTCGATGACGGCGATAATGACGATGACGATGTCGTTGGTGGTGATTCATGGAGCAGCAGACACTACGAGCTCCGCAATAGGAGAGAGTCGTGCGACGAGGAGTTCTCGGGTTATCTATTAGCGGTAGCCGCTAGGGAAGCGCACAGGCAGCGTGAGCTCGAAGCAGCTATGGCTGCATTCCCCAACGGTGTGCGACCCGAGGGTGTGGAACACTTCCTCGTCAGAGATAATTCCGAGGATGATGATCCTCTAGCTTTGGACGAGAGATTAAGGCACGGGACATCACAGCTTTTACGACGCAAGGAGTCGGATCCGGGTTGGGCAATTAAGGAAATGAGAGCTCATGCCGAAAAGCTAGCTCGAGCTAGGCAGGAGAGGATGAGCATTGACGAGTTGGATCATGTTGATATAGCACCACCTCCGGCAGACCCGTTATGGACGACTTCCGCGTTCCGAACATCTCTTGACGAAACTATGAGAGATGCTCCTAGTCCAATAATAAGCGCGCATTCGCCGGCCCTACTAGCCAGGGTAGACTCCCACCCACGTGCACCCTCACCTGCGCTCCCACCGGAACCTGGTCTCCGCGCGAGTCCGTTTGGCATTCCCTTTGCCTTTCGCAACGTTGAACCCGAAGATCCTCAGATGCGCAAAATGCGCATGGCTGCCTCGCCGCCCATGCTGGGCAGTAACCTGCAGTTCCGTCTATGCCCCAGCCCAAAACAGACACGTATGGAGCCTAGCCATCAATACTGTACCCTTGAGAAGTCTGAGCAGCGGCGAGATGTTACAGGGGCCACAGGTTTATGGCGTGGATATTGTTCTGCTAAGGCCAATAACGATATAGAAACGCACCCAGGGCCCAACCTCCTAATGACGCCGCAAGAACCAAACTCTTCGCATGATCCATTCTCTGCTGCATTCACCGCATCCCTGAGCATCAGTAGTGTCATGAGCGGCGCGCAGTCGCCGGGGGCTACGTCCCCGACAATCGCTAGTCAACAGAGGAGCTTTCATATACTCTCGGGACTAGACGAGCGGCTAAAGAAGGAGAAGGCGCGCAAGGAATTCGAGGAGCGAATTGCGGCTGAGTTTGACGATGCCTTTGTTACGCAGGTTTACAATTATCTTAGCCTTGGATATCCTGCTACTGCACGTGCCTTCGACGGAGAACTGAGTAAGATCAGTGGTATTGACATTGAAGAGTTACGCAAAGACGACCACATAAAAATTGATAAAGGTTTTATGTTGCAAATGGAGATGAGCATCCCTAAGGGCAAGTCAATGACTGATTCTGATAGCGGCGAGGATACAGTACTGCGTACTCCTGAAGAAGACGAGAAGAGGACTCGCAGGAAGCCGAAGCCGCCTCGGTGGATTGCTTTAAAACTTTATATAAGAGAGTGGGCGCGCCAGCACCCCGTTCTGAATGACTCTGGGACTGGTGAAATGGCTTGGGGTGTCAGGGCTCGGAGAGGAAGCTGGGCTATATGAAAGAGTGGCGAGTGATTTGTTTTTCATTCTTACGTAGCGTTGGAGTATCTGTTACCTTTTTTCTCTTCTAAATCGAGAGTATCGGGAAGCTCAAGGTTACTTATTTGGGTACCTTTAGGTATGATGATGGGTTGGGGTTCACCATAGAAAACATCACCTGTTTGAAAGGATCTCGGACATATACATATATATATATGGTTGGCTCATGATACAGCCGTCATGAGAATCCAAAAAAAAGGAGTAGGGTTATTCGGGTTTCTCATATCATTGGGTTGGCATTATTTAGATAGCCATATGTGTCTATTGGGCAGAAAAGACAAGCAGCAAACTATATTGCGCTAGAGAGGATGACATTTCCCAGACCAGAGCCATGTTATTGAAAAAGCCTCGGTTGAGTATAAATAAGAGCGAAGATAAAAAGAAGACATGTTTTCGTTACAAGATATTGTGTTTTAAGGATTACCATGAGATGGTTCTCTCTTAGAAACGCCGTATATAGGCGTATAGACATATTTAATACCAATAATTATCATAGAAGTTGACGCAGACTACCAATGGTGCTTCAAAGATAACTACCTATCTTAGAAATAACTGACTACCTACCTAGTTAATATAGCTACCTAGGTATAGTATAGTTAACTAGGTACTTAACCAAACCTATCTACCATCTACTAATTTTGATTGCTCTGGATGTCTCTATTTATGCAAATCTCTAGGTATGATAACAGCATCTAGTATCTCTTACAAGTCAGACATATCAAATCGGTCGTTCTATGTACATTTCCACCACGCCATATCTAGGTATATACGCACCTAGGTACCCAATTCTACCGTGCTCGGGTGTCCCTACATGAATACCGCCCCTTTCTCCTTAGCCTAACGTCAAGATTCATATTTTTCTTATTAGTCTTGGTATTATCTGCGGGGTTAGCAGCGCCAGGGAAAAGTTCTCCAACATGCCAGCCTTCTAGATTTCATCTATAGGCGGGGTAGCTCTCGTAAATCCACGTTGATATCCAGCTCTAATGTAACCTTCCCCAATTGTACTACTATCAAGTCGTGGACAGCACGCAATATGTAAGTCCGTTGAGGTGAACCTCCAGAAATCTCCAGCCTCATTGGGTCTTTTGTGTGAAGTTCTACACGGCTAGCTATCATTCGGTTATGAGCATGCATCATGGAGATAGCCTTGTTTATGCAACCAGCTTGCAGGAGATGCGATCATCTATGACGGGGTGCGGGGAACGCGCCAAGTCTTGTATAACGAATATGTAAACATATAAGAGATAAGACATAGCCCTCGGTTGACTAAAGATGAGGATTCTATTCCACTGGGCGCACGTTACTCAACCTCATTCATCATGTTGCCAGTGGACCTTCGTACGGCCATTGGCCTCTCCGTGTTGGTTCCGTTCGTCCAAGCCCAGTTTCCACCAACTCCCGAAGGAGTTACCGTCCTCAAATCGAAATTCGGTGACGGGGTTACGATAAGCTATAAGGAAGTGAGTAGCCGTTGTTCTAGATATATTGTGGTTCCGGAAACTTATATTTAATTCGCATTGAAGCCCGGGGTTTGCGAAACCACGCCAGGGGTCAAATCATACGCTGGATATATTTATCTTCCACCAGGTTCACTCGAGGATCTGGGGGAGGTGCAGAAGTACCCTATTAACACATTTTTCTGGTTCTTCGAAGCGCGGAATAACCCTGAGAACGCTCCATTGTCGATATGGCTCAACGGAGGCCCTGGGTCTAGCTCATTATACGGGCTCTTCACCGAGAATGGCCCTTGCTATGTCAACTCTGACTCTAACTCTACTACACTGAGCGAGTGGGCATGGAATACCGACGGTGAGTATAATCACCCAAGTTCCTCCTTATATTAACCGAATATGTGAATACCGAGGCTAATCCGACGCAGTCAACATGTTGTACATTGACCAGCCGACTCAAGTAGGCTTATCCTATGATACACTACAAAACATTACTGAGAACCTGGTTTCTGGAGTAACTACCAAGCTCGATAAGACTGACCCGATCCCTGAGCAAAATGCTACTTTCCTGGTCGGCACGTATCCAAGTCAAAGCAGAAATCAAACTGCTAGAGGAAGTCGTAACGCGGCCATTGCCTTCTGGCACTTCGCTCAAACTTGGTTTCAGGAGTTTCCGGGGTATCATCCTAACGATTCGAGGGTTAGCATTGCCACCGAATCCTATGGTGGTCGGTATGGCCCAGAGTTCGCTGCCTTCTTCGAGGAACAGAACCAGAAGATCGAGAACGGGACATGGAATGACGCCGATGGTGAGAATTACATCATTAATTTGGATACTCTCATCCTCATCAACTCATGTATCGACCGCCAAATACAATGGCCTGCGTATCCGCACATTGCGTTTAACAACACATACGGCCTACAGACCGTCAACGAGACTATCTATCTACAGATGGTAGATGCGCTCGAGAGGCCCGGTGGCTGTCGTGACCAGATCAACGACTGCAGAGCCCTGGCACTTGTGTATGATCCCGACAACATTGGAGTAAACGATACTGTCAACAGGGTGTGTTCAAGCGCCGAAACATTTTGCTCCACCAACGTCCGCGATCCCTACCTCGACTACTCAGGACGTAACTACTACGACTACGCCTCAGTTGATCCTAATCCGTTCCCAGCTCCGTTCTATAATCTTTACCTCAATCAACCTCACGTCCAGAAAGCGCTTGGTGTTCCTTTGAACTTCACCCAGTCTTCAAGCGCCGTCTCCTATGCTTTCAGATCAATTGGAGACTACCCTCGGCCGGGCTGGGTTGAGGATCTTGCTTTCCTCCTAGAAAACGGGATAAAAGTGCATCTGATGTATGGTGACCGAGACTTTGCGTGCAACTGGATCGGTGGGGAGGCCGTTAGCTTGGCGGTGAACTACACGAATACCGACAAGTTCCATAGCGCGGGGTACACAGACATCGTCATCAACGACACATACATCGGGGGACAAGTCCGGCAGTACGGTAATTTCTCCTTTTCGCGAGTGTACGAGGCTGGACATGAAGTACCAGCTTACCAACCGGAAACAGCATATAAGATGTTCCATCGTGCGCTATTTAACAGGGACATCGCTACTGGTACTGTCGATCTCGTCGAAACTGCTGAATATTCTACGGACGGACGGGCCGACACGTGGGCGATCAAGAACGAGGACCCTCCGGACCCTGTGCATTTCTGTTACATATACGACACGTCCACGTGTACCGAGGAGCAGATTGAAAGTGTACTCAATGGCTCGGCCATCATCATAAACGGTATCATCAAAGATAAGAATTCGACCCAACTGTTCCCAGAGGTTTTCGGCGACAAGGACAACGGTGGCAGCGGGCAAGGCAATTCATCGTCGCCAGCTACGCCCTCTCCATCCACGACAGCGACTGGAGAGGCCAGTTCCCAAGCCGGAAGTAGTACCGCAACTAGTATTCTTATGAAGAGCGTTGATATAGGGAGCTTCGGATTCTGGACTGCGGCTTCGACACTGACTTATGCTGTGCTATCCTGATTGATACGGGTAGCAAGTAGTTGTTCTATTCCACTTCTAAAATCTAATTTAACATAAATTCTAAGCATCATGCCCAATATGTTAATTGTAGCCCCTTTATCCGTCATGTGCGCACGGCCACTTGATACCGGAAGGTCTAGGTTAGTTCGTTCGTTTCATCGTCTCTTATCTCTACGTCGCGTTTTGACCATCTAGCATAGTGTACGTCGGTGAGTTATCATCTAGTAATGTCCGCTGAGCCAGCTGGAGAGAACCCCTCTCTCTGTCTCTCTCTTTATATATATACTTGGTTACCTTTCTATTCGTAAGCGTTTCAAGCTAGGGTAGAGTTGTCAACTACGCCAGTAAGCTTATCACCTGGTACCTTTTTTGACAGCTCTACTAACGAATGGTGAAACTGCATTATATACACGGTATATCCCGCTATGTCGGCATGTCTCCGCTCTTCATAGCTTATTTCGGGCGTGACGCGTTAGGCTATTGCGGTTCTTACGAAGACACTTTTTTTCGTTGCAATTAGGGTTTGGCTAGGAGCCTTTCAATAGTTATCATTCAACTACACGGCGAAATGCTGGCAACCAATCGGGCTTGAGGTGAGTACTGGATAAATTGATAGCATTGATGATTTATCTACGGTGATGATATGAGCAATTGTAGGTGTACTTCAAAATATTAGAGTGCGGCGAAGCTTCTGTGCCAAGAACGAACATCTCGACACAATTCATGGATAACATAGATTATACATGAGACATATTGACCTGGAAAGTGTACACAAATAATATCTATCTGTGTGTTCCCATTAGAATGAGATACGAATGAACTTGAGACCCCATGTTAGTTGAGAGAGTCAGGAGTAATTGTCCACCAACTGCGAACCGAACGTACGTCAGGATCATCTGCCTATTACTAGACCTCTCTTATAAACTACTCTACATTCAAGGGACTCTCGAGTTGATTGGTAATATGTATCCATGTCTTGTCATTACCCCTCATATACATCGTGACAGGTACATCGCAGCTACCGGCGCTGAAGGCTAATCGGAGGCGTGGCGACGAATCGGCCGGATGGCCCGTTAGTTGGTGGGCAAATGGCCAAATGTCTGCAGAGTAATTTGCAACAAAAAAAAAAAAAAAAAAAAAAAAAAAAAGGCTTCAGGGCATTTCAATCTTGAGATTAGGAGACCTTCGTTCCTCGTTAATCGTTCCATTCCCGGGGGCATTACATTGCTTCCGACTACTCATTCGTATATGGCGAATCACTGTGGTAGCCTTATATCTCAACCCGCCGTAACTTATTTCCTTCTTTATAGCCCTAGGATGTTCCGAGTCAGACATAGATGCATATGAGAAATGATTCCCCTTGGTTCTATCTAACCTATATCATTCTCGATCACTCAACCTGGCGTAGGTAAAACAGCTGCCGGATTTCTAGGCGTCCAGTTAGGCTTTTCAGCAGCTGTACCATCTTTATGATGTTTCTCTTATTTGATAAAGTATATCTCCGAGCCTATTCCTACTGTAGGAACAGCAGGTGACGTGTACTCATCCTCTTCGTCGATATCTGTAGCAAGGTTCCACGAGGAGGCCCGTCGAGCCTGGCTAATTGTCGTATACGGCTCGGAGTGAGCTTATTGCGAGAGTGAAACGACGTTTGACTATGGTGTTGGCTTAGAAGGAAGAGCCAATGCCTTGCCGGAGAGGATAGATAAATAGAGGGCCTTTGCCAACTTGCTTGTCGTGAAGATGTAGTACCTTTTGGCCAATAGTCAACTTCTATTACATCTTGATAGATATCTCCTTAAAAATGTCTTTCAAAGCTTACCTCTTAACTCTTCTGTTTGTCTCAGCCCAAGCTCGAGATATCCCTACTAACATAAGACAATTCTACAACTCGGTAGTGGCGCAGGGATCATGCAACTCACCTCTGAGGACGGGTTTCTACGACATGGTGCATAATGAGGATAACAGTAAGTGAAGCTGCCATAGAGTGATATCGGAAAAGCCTCCTGAAACTTCTAATCGAGGCTTTGCCTATTGCGGTGATCACCTAGATGATTATGGAATCATCTATTTACAGGGTCGAAACGGAAAGCTAGCCAATATGGACATCGACTGTGATGGACTTATCAATAAGAACGATGACGGCCGTTGCGATGACGCTCATTCAGTTCAGAGTATGACTGCTATGAAGCGATACGTATCATCTTACCGGAATGGCGTCCCAGACCTGAATCCATTTGTCCATGTATGTATCTCTCCCTTTTAGATCATTCGGTTTCTGGGGCCTTTGGCAGGATGAAGTTTCTATTATTCCTTGAGTCATATCGAAAAGCATCTGTCCCCGCTTTCAAATAAGCAGCTGTGGCTTACACTGTTATAGAACTACGTTGTATTTGGAAATACGGGCAATAAGCCCGGGTGGGTGACATTCGATCCTCGGACCTATGGCATGAAACCCCTGAGCGTGATGGCTATAGTATGTAACCATCGACTGGTACGTATACTAAGTTTTTCGTTTATGACTACTTATGCATGCTCATTAAATTGATTGGGGCGTAGATATATGGCATATGGGGGGACACGAACGGCGACGATGGCGTAAACCCAAGGGTTGGAGAAGCTTCCATCTCAATTGCTACCCTCTGCTTTGGACACGACTTTGATGGCGAGATCGGTTTTGACGAAGAGGAGATATTGTATATTGGCTTTACTGGGACTGAAGCAGTCCCAGGACCGAACGCGAATTGGATGGCAGACGATGAGAATCAGTTTCAGTCAAGTATAAGCAGCCTGGGTGACAGGCTCATCGAACGGATCAGAGGGCATAATATTACTAATTAGTACGGGGAATCTCTTATATTGTTCAGCTATTGGCCACAAGGAGTACTTGAATTCGTCTCCGCCGATCGATTTGCATATAATTGAAAGTATTTATTTAAATTATATATACTGCTGTTGGACTTTTGAGAGATGTTGGTGTAAGTTGGAAAGGGATCTTCTGGTCGTGCCATCATTTAAATGGCAAAATCTGAATATCTACCTACCTTGTTATCTCTTGTCTTATACGACATTTGAAGAGGCCCTCATTGTCTTCGTTCACCTATTCTGTGGTCACCCCAATAGTCAGTGGTGTAAAAACAAGCTCCTATAGCCTGGGTATGGCATGGCCCACTATTCTTAACGCCCCTATATTTCCTTAACTACCTGGGCACATAGGTATTAATAAAAGTAGCTAGATTCATCATACGATGTTAATGCTAAACGTCCAAGTATCGATATCATATTATAAAATGTATACTAGGATATGTTATGTAGTGAGACTCCACGATATTTTGAGGATCAGTCAATTTTTAGTTGACGTTGTGGACTATCAAAGTAGTTGAAGTAAAGTCAATGGCACGTTCCACTAAGGTAGTCTCTGTATTATCCATAAGACGAGACTGATAGCTCCAACACAAGAAGAGTGAGACACCGTCGAGTCACAGTCTGCTTACAGGCCCCGGACTCCGGCAATAGAGAATAACGCCATGCAGCAGCTCATGGCAACCCCCCAGACTATCGTCCTCAGGGGAATAATCTTTCGGTTTTCTTGCCCCCAAATATAAATCCAGGTGTAAAGTACACGGCTTGCTAAGTAACCCAAGGTTAGATTGTTCAAGGTTTCCGCCGGGAGGCCGGCGGCATTGCCGGCCGTTACGGCTGCGGCGTAGACGCCGAGAGTCTCGAAGGCATTAGCGCCAGCTGCCTCCGCGCGCTGTAGCCGGTCTTTCAACTAGGTCGCCGTTTAGCAACGCCGTAGCTAGTATATTATCCATCCATGACTTACCTTCTTATCGAGTTCGGCGCGCTCGAGCTTCGACGTGAATGAGCGCGGATTATTAGGGTCGAAATACTTCTTACCCGGTCCCGTCAACCCCGAATAGACACGGGGAAGGAGAGCCTACAGCATCATGCGCGAATTGAGATTAGCAAATGGACAGCGCGAAAGACGCCAGTATGCTCGTACCAGAATGACGGCCGTTGGGATCTGGCGATCATGTTAGTCTGAAGCTGTTATGTTGGTATCTAGGATTTGGAAGTTGGGAACGACGCACAGTAAAGTAAGAAATGTTTTTATCAAGACCGAGATACGAAGCCATTGTTAGTCGCAATTAAAGCTACTGGATACAATATAGATTTAAGATCAGCTTTAAGGTCTACAAGACGTTTTGGAATTGGAGATTGAACTTTATATCAATGCTAGGGGACCTGACGTCCAGCAATGTTACAACTGTCCGAGTCTCCGTCGACAGTTCTTCCATCGTGTTCCTGGTCCACAATAAGTCAAAATGGGCTATTTTAGTGGAGCTTCAGCAAGGATTTTTATTCTCCTAACCCGCCTAGAAGGACTTTTTGTCAAGTTTAAATAGGTAGCTAGCTTAAGTTGCTGGCATATGGTAGCAGCCGGATTAGCCCGTGCTCCACCTGGCCGAGAGAGGATTTGGGTTAAGATGACGAATGGCTCGGTCTCTAGTTCAGCTCCCGGGTCTGGGGTCATGGAAACCAGGAAAAGTTCATCTTGCTGGGCTCAAATTAGGTTGACTACCTAGGTAGGTACCTATTTGCATACGTGCTATACACGATATGGTTAAGATAGTAATCCTGTGGGATTTACATACTATTAGTTAGTTATATCAACTTACTAATTCTAATTGTCGGTACTCCATGTCCCCTGGAAGCGACCTCAGGACCGTTCTGGTTCACTTCGGGTGCCGTTTGACTTCGCTAGATATTACTAACCACATCGTATTATTGAAACTAGCACTCTTAACCGTCTTGGCTTATAGATCAATCCCCGTATATAGCCTTATGATTAAATAATCATTTTATGCTCTAATAGTCTCCGAGGAATGTGTAAGGAATAAGTTCGCTAAAGCGTGAAAGGGAAAACTTTTCCCCTTGGGCGAGCGGGATACCTTACTACGGTAGTTTCCTTTAAGAAGGATGCCAAGGCAAGGCATTTGGTACACCGCGCACTAGCCCGGCTCGTGCGGCGGTGATTATACGAGACCGGCGGCCTAAATCCAGACAATCAAAAATATCATTATTCGCAACGTCTGTTTAAGCATCCATATTTAAATGATAACTATGCGGAAGCCACCGCGAGTACGCGCGCATTATATGCGACTGGATTGTAGTGATGACATATATACCTAGGTATCTAATATAGTCAATAATAGAGGTTATCCGCACGGATTCATAGGGTGACCCAAGTAAATCCTCATATTCGGGTTTAATCCAGGCCGGGTAGCGGGGTATCACGAGCTATATAAATTATATATACCTAATTTTCCGAGCCTGAATGGAAAATACAAGCACCAAGCCGACATACAGTGTAATGCCTCTGATACCTGACTTATGAAAGGCGCTGCCATAAAAACGCTAGAACCTCACGACATCTCATACCAAGTCATTGGGACCTCCCCAGTCTCCCCATAGGTCGTTCAAATCAGAGCCGAGCATTTCGAAATTAAAATCAGGATTTGGAACAGGAAGTGTACTTGAATCCGAAGTTGAGGGTAGCAGCCACGGCATTGAGAGTGGCAGGCCATCCCGCTGCTGATATGGCGTCGTCGCCATCGGAATAGCAGGCGTCGTGTCCATTGGGAACGGGGTGATAGACTTGGGTAGTTGTTAGCGATTGATTCTTATACGTAGGGGAAAGAAAAAAATGAGACCGTTACGTACCTTCGCGCGACTGACCGGGTCCTGGGCTACTTGTGAGGAAGCTTCAGGAGGTTGCGATTGTTGGGAGGAACCGGGTGGAATTTGAAATGCGAGAAGTTTATAATGTAGACTAATGAATCGTTCTGCGGCAGACGCCTTAGCTGCCTCTGATGTTTTGATGCCCATATGCGTCTCCAAAAGACCATAGGCAGCACACATCGACGAATATCCCCAAGGATCATTATTACCGCATCTCAGCACACGGTCTTCTTTCATAGTAATGCACCTCTCGATAAGCCGGAGAGTCTCTTGTGCGTTATACATAATCAGGCTCGACGAGTCTATGCCACATCATTAGTTCCTTTTTTTAGTAAAATCAAACACAGCAATATCGCGTACCTTTTGGCTGATGCAATGTTACGTTGCAGAGATTGATAACCGAATTCATCGTATCTTCGCGGAGGAAATAAAGAGTCCTGATCCCCTTCTGGTAGAGCCGATCATGCATCAAAACGATGTCTCGAGCGGCGGTGTAATAGATGAGCTCGGCGACTTGGTACTTTGAGTTGAACTTCCTGAGCTTTAAGTACGGTTGATGCAATGGAATGAGATACTGCCTAAGCTGGAGATGTAGCAACGTGTGTGCCAGAATTGGTTTCTGAGAGTTTCCCATAACCTTCTCGTTGTCCAAATCCCACGAGGGGAGCCGATCAATCTCGTTAGTAATCATGTCATTATACTGAAGGACCTGCTCCCATTCAAGCTCTGCCGGTGGACCGGTCAGAATTTTGTTCAGCTCGGTCCGAAGGGCAAGACTCTGGCGACTCAAATGTAGGTACGATGTAGATGTGTAGTCATTAACTGGACGGGAAATAGGCAATTCTTGCGAATTTTCGTTGAAGCTGTCATCGTCTATATTTTTAGGCGCATCGGCATCATTATGAACTGTACTTAAAAGCGTCGGAAGACCTTGGTCAAATGATGACTGGACTTCAAACTCGACTATGGTAGCCCATATTCTTCGTCGCATCTCTGCGATATACGGAGAGACTTTCCCAACCACCCGATCAGGATCTTGATGAAGTCCTACCATAAGGCTATCACGGACCATTGTGCCAGATGTAGTCCAAAATCTTTTTTTCTTGATGAGATTCACTCGCCTAGCGAGATAAAGAAGACATGCTATTTGATAATGGACGAGTTTGCGATGTTTTTGACTCTGCCGCCAATACCACTCGTCACATGCCTTGACCCATTTCTCGGCCATCTGAATTGAGCTGGATTTGACGCCCACAAACTTGTTGGATGCCTGCATATCCAGGCAGCAGGAGACAGAGATCATGGACAACACGAGTGCGGTGAAGGAGGCTGTATTTGTCTTGGAAGGGTCCCAGAATGTCTCATACTCGGCTTTGAAAGTAGGCACGTGAATGATGCGGTGGGTTTGCTCAAATTGATCCAGGTATACGGCGATAAGAGAATCCGTTTCTTCCTTGGGAGGTAGCAATGACTCTAGACCAATATCCGGCTCGGTGAATTTCTTCTCTCTGTCCTGCTTTCGCTTTGTACGATCTTTCCTTTGAATATTGAGAGGCTTAAGCCATTCCTCAGCTGTCTCTCTCATGAAATGGAATATACCGGTAAGTTCCTGTAGAGAAGACCAGGCATTATGTGGACCAAAGTATTTTGTTTTAAAATCATGTCCTCGTAAGTTCGCGTATTCAAACACTTCAATATTTCGCGGGGTGCACATGGGATTTGAGGGTGCAGATTGGCCATCCTTGGCAGAGTCCTTGAAGGTGGACGGCGAGGCTACCATGGTACTACCATCAACTGACGATTGTTTTGATAGGGCACTTCTTAACTGGGCAACCTCAAGCTCCAGCCGTCGAATCCTGTCATGATCGCGAGCAGCGTCTCTAAGTACTGATGGCTCGACCTCGCGACGCGACGGTGGGGGGTTCGCGGAGTGACGGCGAGCGTCAGAACTAAATGATACTGGAGGTACAACAGGCGTAAACGATGCCTTATCTCCTATGGAAGCCGGTGTCATACCAGGTCTCGACTCATAGGTACACCTCTCGGGTGTCCCGGATTTGATGCAACGATCACAAGGCAGCTCCCTTGAGCATGAAAGCTTTCGGCGACGACACTCAAGACATGAGAGTCTCACTCTCTGGCGCTTCCGGGCAGGACCTTGCTGATGCTCTTCTTGCTCATGATCACGTTCGTGCTCATGCTCATCATCCTCGGAAGGCTGAGGTGCGTTACTGGTTTGAGCATCGGCCATTGTTCTAGAGTTAGATTCACGGTAATATGGTATGGTGCGAAAATTGGCCAGCCCTCCAGTCAGATCAAACCTATTAGATCGATAAGGTCAACTGAGGGTGGACTGAGTTTCTTTTTGTGGTTACATACCTAGGCATTGAGGACGGTAGATCATACAGGTTCGTATGTAGACTTTGACGTAGCTCGGACTTCCGAGGTCAAACTCGGATATCCGAATTTAACTGATGTAGGCGTGAGTAAGCGAAAATACTACGAAGTCCATACCTTATATATATCTAGCGTTGAAAAAGAAATAACTAAGGAGGTAGTTAAATAATTAATCTATATATTTTAAATATTGAAACCTGCTATGGCGTGTCGAAATCCTCACCCTGGACATGACGAGGAAAGCTGAGAGACAGAGTACCAACGTTTCCGATAAAGAGAGAGAGATAAAGAGAGATTCCATAGATAGGTAGGTACCTTAGGTAGGTTTACGTTAGCATCACGTGATTAAGGCTTAAATAATACATGTACCTAGGTCGAATTCTGTAGCATTCGTAATCAGAGCCCAAAAAAAAACAATACCCCGCCTAACCCGCGTCTGTTTGCTTTGTTTGCATTGTTTACATTTTTTGCACCAACACCAACATCAATCCCACAAATTGATTATTACCTTGGTGCAACCCTGAACCAACCAATCCTTCAGTAATAAATATTGCTTCAGTATGGTACAGATGACTACTTCATCTATTTCAGAGTAACATCACCTTCAAAGTTCTAAAGGCCCCAAGATCCAAAGTCAGACGAAGAAAGTGTAATATTTTCTTGTTTTTTTTTTTTTCCTACCTGGTCTGAGCTTTTCCAGCTTCTCCGGCCTTCTCCCCTCCCCCTATTAGTTCCATATTCGCGCCTAATTATTCTGGTTTCTCACGAATATTGCGCTCTAGGTTAGCGAAGATTCGTTCAATGTAATGGTTCCGTATTGCATTCCAGCGTTTCTTACCGATAGGGTTAGTATCTATAGGTTAACCGTTATCCTGGTGCTATGGAAGGTTATAAAAATCCGTGTAAGTACTTATTTATGAATTCGACCCGTGAGTGGTAAAAGAATAAAGAATCTATATAAACTTCAACCCGTGGGAATAGCATGAATAAACCTATCAATGTCTCATGCGTGATGACCTGTAATCAATTTTCGGTTTACTTACGCCGGAACTGTTTTCAACTAAGTATAAATATCTATACCGGGACGTAATTTTTATCACTTCTCAGCCAAGGAAGAAAAAAATAATTAAGAACAGCAATGAAGATAACAGCAATAATAATATTTATTGAAGTCAAGTATGTGTAAAGAATTTTTAGTAGCTGCTTAAAGGGAAGGTAATTTTAAAGAACTCATTATAGCTCGAAACGTACTTACCGTTGTGTGTTAGATACCTGGTTGTAAGGCTTCGGGCTCTTACGGCATTAAGTTGTCGGCGCTGTATTCGGCAGGTGTTCATTCTCGGCGGTATATACGGGATCGATGTGGGACTCCTTTATGGACCGTAGACTACTGAGTTGGTACCGGCCGAACCGGAAGGGTGGATACCGACGGGCATAGAATTACTGCTTTCGGTTATTATAACGGACAAGAGGTGGCGATAATGTAGTTTGACCGTCCCAAGGAGAATCCCTCCTTCTGTACCGCCGGTACCTGCGCACGTGGCGAACGCTCAACTTATGACTCTAGATCGAGATTTACGACTAGACGGTGGGCTCCCTTGCTTTCCGAGGCTGCATGTACCCCTTACTAACGAGACCTCCTAGTCGTTTACGGTATAATGCTGTGATATGTAACTTACCAGTTCATCGCGATTGCAAGCCCGTTCTAAATAGTTGGCCAATCTCTATCGTTCTCCTTCGTCGAGATCCAAGCGCCATATACCGATCAGCCCCCCTCTTCATGATCTCGGCCATTTGATCGACATTGGTGGTTTTACTTTTTCGTTCCCCTCCCCCCTGTCAATGGCACGTAGTTAGGTATACGAGGACCCTGAACGTTTTAATTTAGCGCCATTCTAAATTATGAGGTACATGTGCCGTCTTTCTCGGGAATGGGGTATGCGGGTTGCTCATTACTATGGTATAAGACCCCGACAGTCCCTACGCTTTTACACGTGCTGCCATGGTTTGATTTAGAAGTCTTACCTCGGAGCGGCGAAATACATATCCCCTCCTAGCTGTCGATGATCCAGGCCTCGACCCTTAAACTCGAGAATCTTGAGGGAAAGGAAAAGCGGGAGGAGAAAATAAAAAATTTCCAAGACGCTAGAGTAGCGAACATTAGTGAATACCAACCATTGTTGATTTCATACCATTAAATTCCTAGCGCCCAGAAATCGGTGGATGAGCGTTTGAGTACATACGACTTCTGTTCTCGTAGAATTTCTGCTCAACTGAGGATAGCTCTCGAGGTCCACAGCTACATGCCTGGTAGTACAGCTATCGAAGAATTGAATGGCTAAGCGATTGCATCGCACACGGGACGACAGCTGTGGTCCGCGGTATCTACCGAATGTAGGTGGCGAGAAGCTCCCATTCAAAGTCTGGAAGCATACAGGCGGCGGCTCAAATAGCGGGGGGCGATAGTTGATAACTCTGAGAAGGTCACTGACCCTGATTGGCTCTGGCATATTGCACCGATCCACAAGGGACCTCGTTTGATATGCGGCACAAAGACAGGGGGTACGGGGACTGGCGCGACGTGGCCAAATGTGACCTCTCACCGTGGGCGTCATTGGCTGCGAATCATTCATGGGGCAATCCCCATGAGCTGAGCTCTCATGACGCGGGATCGACAGAATGACAAAAAAAAAAAAAAAAAAATCCTATCCTTAAAATCTGCATATCTTTTTCTCATCCCTGTAATCCATTGCGTTGGAGGTACCGTGGCAATATAACGCTTAGCGGATCTTGGTCCATGGCTGACTGCATATGATGCTCCCACCAGCGGACAAAGTGGTCGAGCGTACGATCGCAATTCTCATCTGCCATGCTGAAAATTCCAAAGGGCCATTTAGATCGAATTTCGAGTGGCATGTGGTTCGACCGGCCATCATTCTCTTCGATCTCGGTAGTTTCCTTGAAGAGCTGGGCATCATCGGCGCTTAAGCATTGTCTAAACAAGCGGAAGACGACTTCCGCCACGTAGTAATTCTGACCTTGTTCCCATAGTCCTTTGGCACAGAGTAGCAGTGTTGATTGTATAGCCCCGTGGGTCGTCGTACCTTTCTCAACGGATGAGATATCTCTTAGAGCGCTGAACCCTAGTAAAGCTAGTAACTGTACGAGGGTGACGTCAAGTGATTCGAAGCCGTGGCGTAGGTAATAGACCCGCAGAAGTGTTTCGAAGCAGATTTTCGAATGCTTGACGACCGTACTAGGGTTTGCTTCGGCGTGTATATAACCCATCTGCACGAACGGTTCAAAGAGACCGATGAGAAGGACATGATAATACATACTAGTAACTATCAGCAACGAGGGACTAATAAGGTGCTGTAACCCGATGAGAAGACTGACTGCATCTTGAGGTGTGACGGCATGGCCACATTTTCAGCCCGGAGGGGTTCCGGCAGAGTCTCATACCAAACTAAGAGTCTCGACCTAAATTCGATGGCGGTACTGAGCGACATTCTGGTGAAATTCCTTGGCCGGATAAACGACAGCGCCGTGATTTCATTCATAATGACGCGAAACTGGGAGATAGCTCTGAACACCAAACCATTGAATATAGGTATTGAGTCGTGGCCAAGAGGGTATTTAACAAAAGTCTCTCCGTAAAACGCGGATATTTCGTCGAAATTGGGGAGCGGACGGTTCGGCGGGTCTTTAACCAGAGGCGGTTGAAAGGTGTGGAAAGATGCGAGCCTGCAGAACTCACTGTAAGTAATTTTTCATGAAGTCATACTGGACGAGGAAGGACAAGGACATACGCTTGCCAATTGTATAGACACCACGCCGTTGTTGTTGCTGCTACTTGCCACTCCTTAGTCTCGTCTGGACTCGGGGAGAAGAGAGAGAGGTTCTGCGCTATCTCGAGAGATTTATATGTATAGACCCAGCTTATGTCGTCAATGCCATTGAGGTTACAAGTCAAGTTGATAATGGCCGCTGCTTGAGCTGTGGTAATCGTGGGTTGTGTCTGTTCTAGTTCGAAAAGCCTACGAGCTTCAGCAAGAAATCGGTAACCAGGGTTATCGGGAAGCCAATATTCGGCCCTGTTCTTTATTCGACTATAGCCTTGCTTCTTCATGTTAGTATAGGCAACCTAAAACGCTATTTAGAGACTGCCCTTACCCATGCAGCCCCGAGAACAGCATTTACTAGTAGCCGCGAACAGAATCGATTATTGCCAACAGACATATCCTCAAGAAATAAGTCCTTGTGGAAATAAGGGTGGAAGGGATATAAAAAGACGAAGTATATCTGCAAAAGCGTGCGTAGCATTGGGTTATCGGAGGAAACTGTTGTCCAGATTGAGACAGTCATGGATGAGATTCGATGATCGACGAGTTCGACGGTATGATACGGCGCGAGGTACATCTTTTCAGATTCGGCTGCAACATCCCTTAACATGTCTAAGTATGCCTGCGGTTGATGCGATTGTACACCTGTTTTCTCGTAGAGGATCGAGTGGAGGTACGGGTTGTGCCACTGGTTCAGGAAAGGGGGCATGTCCCGAAGGTACGGGAACTCATACCGAAATCGAAGTTCTGGTTTGAGTGAAAGCTGGAGCAACAGATCGCCATCTTGGACGGTTTTGACGATAATTTGGGCATCTTCACCCATACGGAGCCGTTGTATGACCTGGGTAGTCTCTTCGTCAGGCCGAGATCTTAGGATCCCAAAGAGATCTTCGTACGCTTGGCATTTTATCTCGAGATCGGTCAACTTGCGCTTCTGTGCTTTAAGGTGTGTTTCTGTCGGAAGCGTTGTATATTCGCAGGCGGTTTGTCGTTCGATGCAGACAGAACATCGTGGTCGTTCGGCGGTACACTGCAAGTTAGTCAGCTTTAGTACCGGGTCAGCAAAGCGAGTTGGAAGGTATTGACCTTGCTTTTTCTCTTCCGGCAGGCTTCACAAGCTGCTGGGGTGGCTACTCTTTTTACACGATGTTGGGTTTGCGATAAGGTTTCCAGGCGAGGAGGATTGGGAGAGTTGGGCAAGAGTGGCCGTAAAGGATGCGACATACAGAATACGCGAAATCCAAGACCCCTATGGTCACTGGTGGGAGGTATTGTTGCTATGTACTAGTGGTATTTGTTGGGGATATAAAATAAATTTCCAAAAAGACCTTGTTTAGGTCCAACTTGCAATTCTGAATAGAGAAACTCTCTCCTTGCAATTTACGGTTATTCGATTATATTATTTAACTGAGCTGAGGCCCGGGTACATAGAGCAGTCAGGGGGGCCAGATCTGTGAGGCTAGGCGGTCCGAAATGTGGCGTTTCCATGCAAAACAGAATGAATGCAACCGGGACGGCCAGTATCTAGACCCACATGATGTCCTGTTTCTCCAGCACTACCTGCGAGTGGGAATAAGGAATTCATTGTTAGCACCAATGGCCACACCCTCTAGCTTACTATAGCTCTATAGACCTCGACTTACTGTAAGTGGACGACCAACAATTACACCTATAAGTTAGTTACAAGCTTCGTTCAAACTTCGTTGAAACTACAGGAACTCATGTAAGTAATCCAAGGGTGGCTGAGAGGTGATCCACTGGTAATTGTTTACTATGCCTTAAGTATTTAGCTAGAGGCCCTCGCTATAGGTATATCTCGTAAGCTTCTCTTTGAAATATATTGTTGTGGCAAAATAAGACCCTAATATCCAAATGCGGACATGCCGATAAAAATGATTTTTAGCTTCTCGATTTCCTCTTATAATTGCAGATCCATCAACTTTATATGAAATCCATTGGCTTGCACCGTACTTTAGAAGTTGCCCCTTGTATTAGTAGCGCAGTGTCGCAACCAAGGTGCCCCTACAACCTCAGAGGACTGCCATGAAGTAGTTAGTTAGTCACTAGAAAATGCTTCTTCCGGGAGTCAAGTTCTGGTGCTCTGCCGCTGTAACGCAGTTACTCCAAAGGACTGTGCAGACATGAGTACTCCAATCGCTATTTTGAGAAGAAAACTTAGGACCCAAAGTTGTCGATTACGAATTTAATTCCAACGTTGACCATAATTCATCTCTTAGTTGATGTACTTTAAAAAAAAAAAAAAAAAAAGAATGGCGTACTGTGGCTAGGTGGTATGTTGGCCATTGAGTTATTTATAACATACCTACCTTTAATCAACGTGGTGACAATGGACAGAAAGGACCCGATATATTATGTATATACCTTTCGTAAGGAGTATCATGAATTTTCTGGGACATGGCCCGAATAGACGCTAGGTAAAAATAGAAAAATAAAGGGGAGGTCTGCCACTGAACCTGCTATTCTCTTGCCCCAAATTATGCCCAAGATCCTGTATCGACCAGCCGGACGAGGCGCCGGAAGCATACAAGCGGAAGTGCCACAGGACCCGATAGAGTCTTCGCTGCTCCACCTCAACATCACTAATTTCCCGCAGACCTGCTATTGTAGCTTTGCTTTAGTCTACCATCCACGGTTGCATTCAAGCGGCTGGGGTGGCCACTATGTGCCATGAACAGCTATAATTTTTGATCTCGTCCGCCCGCCATGAAAGATTTCCGAACTCCCTCCAATACCTAAGTATACAAATTGCCGCCTCGAAATAACCTCCCATACTACCGGCATCCTTTGTGCCTATAGCAGTCGTGCCTCTGCTGTACTAACGCCAAATAGAAGCGACCGATGTTATACCTGGAAAGCTAGCAAAGAAGACGAAGCTTTCGTCGACTCTTGATTCCATTGGGCTTAGGCAATTTGCCTGGCACTGTCGGTTATATATTTTTGTATGACTTGGCAATCGCACATACCATGCTTCAAGATTTCGTTCTTAAGCTCGATGACTTCTTCTCGTAATGCGTCTGTCATGAATTTCAACGCTTTCCTCTCGGCCGTTAACGCCTTCGCCCTCGTCTGAAGATTCTCTGTCTCTCTCTTCTTCTTCTCTCGGCACTTGCTAGCTGCGACGCGATTCTTCTCGAGTTTTCCCACCTTTTGGGCTCCTCCGATTGTGAAATAATCATTACTGGAAGATGGCAGCGAGGTGTGCTTAGATTGGCTACGTCTACGTTTGCCTTGCTGTAAAAGGTCTGGTTCTTGACCGCCATCCATATCCTCAATATTACATGCCCTCTTTTTGATAACAGAATGCGATGATTGAATCGCTCGTTGCGATACTGGAGACTCAGGTGTCAAGTCAACATCCAATGGACTCTGTTGATGATCCTATGCGCGGAATTAGAACATGTCTGACACAACCAAAATAATCTTGACAGATAAAAACACCTTATCTAAAAACTCGGCATCAGGACCATAAAACTTCGCTGGGGCGTCCGAGAAAGGGCCGCGCTGGTTGCATACACGTCTGTTCGCGCTAATCACTTCCGGCGCAGGCATATACCATTCCAAATCTTGGAGGCTATCTAGCTGGGGCTGCTCCAGCTGGAGATTATCGAAGCTGTCAAAAGCTCGCGTGCCGAGTCCTGGATGAGGTTCTAGTGTAGTGGTGTCATCCATGCTGGTGCGAAGACTGTATGAATCTGGGGGGTTGACATCGTATCCCATTGTTCCCGCTCTGCTGTCCAAGAATCGGTGTCAAACAAGAAAAACTAGTTTCTGCCGCAAAGCGACCAGATAATGAGTTGGCTGGTAATGGGTTGTGATAGCTAAAAGGTCTATAAGCGTCACTAAAGCTTGTGAGCGAAGCGGTAATGGAGATGCCAACCACCAACGGTTAAGAATGGGGTGAATTGCTTATGTGGATGGCAGTGCTTGACTACTAGCTGGACTTCGTACGCTGGTGGAGGTTGCGTATGGTTGAAGGTGTGATGATCGGACAAGCTGTATGTCTTGTATTGAGTCGAGAACCATTTTCATCTCGAACGAACTAGGACAAGCAACTACCCCTATCAGAAACGACCAAATCTGCCTGAATCAGGACAGTTATTACATCTCTAATTTGCTCGGTCAGCCGGTAAAGTGACGCAAGAGAATGTGGCAAAGACCATGGCAGACGAGAGATGTTCATATATATGGGAGGTAGCCATGGACGTTGTAACTGACACAAATCCGGAGTTACTAGATCTATCCCCACATTCGGAGGGCACTCCATCACGAAATATTGGTTAAGAATACTGGGGAGAGCTAGTCGTCAACTGGTGGTCTATATGTCGTGGTCCTTCGCATATAACGTAGTTCACAACCGTCTAACCTACCTGTATGAAGTATCTAAGCGATCATAGGACGTCATATTACTTATCTTAGTTTGGATCATCTCGTTTGGTTTAGTAATGGAGTTTTCCCATGGAAAAGTTGAAGTTAGATTTGAAACTACAGAACAAATGAGGTATGTAACCATGCGTACGTAGAAGGCGTCGTGTGAAACAGATAGGTACCTTTATCATCTTCAGGTTATGGCATAATTCGACTTGCTATTATCTTTATGTATGTTTCTGATGCTTTCCAGTATAATTTTTACTATATCCCCCAACTACGTGACATCTATCCATGACTACTTTCCGAGGTGAAAAATGATTATTTCATAGAAAGGGGTAATTTTACCCCTCATTCAACATTTCTTTGGTTTTTTTTTTGGTTTTTTTTAAATTACTTCTAACTTCGACATGTGGTAATGTGGCTTTCATGTGAGTTTTTAGATCCCACAAATCGTCATCCAGACTCGGTTCGCCAATTTGGGGCACCCTTGACGTTGTCGACCCAAGTATAGAATAGTTACTTGGTTTTCCCATCCAATTATCATTGGTCGTATTGCTCCGCAACATGCTTCGTTTAGATGTCGGACTTTTCGTGATATCCAGAATGATCCAATAAATATGAATGCTATTGGACTGGGTTGGGACCTTACGCCTACATATCTCGTTAAATATTAGGGCCGGGAATCAATTTGCCTAGAGAATCCACCCCATACCTATCTGGGTAGGTATGCAACCAAGTTCGATTACAGCTCTTTCTCATGAAAATGTAAATAGAAAGAAAAGTAAATAAATAAAAGCTCAGGGGAGGTAAGTTGGTCGGCTAAAGCACATCAATGACTAGAGGAAGACTTAGTACAAGAACATATGCTGCTTATATGTAACTGTGCATGGCGGACACTGTTGCGACCGTTTTCTTGCACACAGGAGTATTTAAGTTCCTGTTAGCACGCCTACATGTATGCTGAAATTCTACTGTAAGAAGTTTAGTTATGTAGATATTTTACAGTTAGAGAGATTATTCAAGTATATTGATCTACGGCTCAGTTTCTACTAGTACGCGGTTTACGTAGTGCTATCGTCAATTAATAACAACACTACGTAGAATATAAGTAAAAGTACGGGTCCTTTTCGGTTTGCCAACTGAGGATTTTAGGCTCTCTTCATTGGCTAGTCGGAGCCGGCTCCGAAGGGTCTGCGATTCTTCCCTGTCAAGCTCCACGTTCCTATCCCATCTCCTTGGAAAAGACCAAAGCCGTTGGAAACTTTGTTGAACCAGTAATTTGTGGTTATCTTTTCCGTCTGATTGGCTCTGATCTGGTCAGCTAATACCGATCATCTCAAGCCCTTCGATTTTCCAAGTACCCGTGTATTGATTTTGGTAGCGAAACCGCATATGCTATCCCCTGGATATCGGGCAAGTTGGGTATTACATGGAGCCAAGGAATCTCAAGAAGCTTGCGCCAGCACCGGCTTCGTCTAGCAGTGGCGAGACTCCTCCTCAGATATCTATGTCAGTTCCAGGTCCCCGTAGGAACCTAACAAGGAATGTAAGTTTGGTTCCCATACACCAACTAGGAGGATGTCTTTTTCCACCCATAACACACTCATCATAGGCATGCTCCCCATGTAAACTCAAAAAGGCAAAGGTAAGCATTACGCCACGCTTGCTCGAGTCAATATAGATCGAGACTAAACAGCCCGGTAGTGTGACGGAAATCGACCTACATGCGGGAGATGTCAGAAAGCCAGCGATACATGTCTATACGAAGTAAACAAACGAGACATCGGCAGACTACAACTATTAAGCGACTACGACGCGGCTAAACTACAGAATTTTGAAGTGGTCTTTGGGGTTTTACAAAATGGGACCGATTATCAAGCTACTGAATTATTTTCTCAAATTAGGCTCGGCGACTCCATCGAAACGCTTGCATCTACATTAAATCCTTCAGTCTCTCGGCCATCAGGTTCGTTGCCGTCCGAACAAGCAGCCTTCGCCTCGAATTCAGATTCAGCAGCTATGCACTCCGGGTCCGAAGACCCTTCCATGGCAGCGGAATCTCAAAGCTTCATGGATCTCTTGTTAGATAGAGATGGCCGGTCTCAGCCTACTGATGACATTGACCATGAATCTCAGATTATCCAGGATGGAATACATCCCTATGTCCCCGATTCAACCCAACCCGATGGCCAATAATCCCGGTAGCCACAACTGGCTATCTCTGGATTCATAGAATATACGATCTCCCAATATTCATCGATTCGGCCTCGGCTTCTTCGAGTAGCATGATACTCTTCTATCTTCGACTAAATCGAAATCGGGCTACCTGCGAGGAATAACGTGAACTTCATTAGATCAAAGTTCGGAACAAATTGGAGTATTGACTGCTACCGCTGCCCGACCAAGGTAGATTACACGAATTTACGAAGAAATAAGGTCACATACTATGCGAAGCGCTCCAAGCCTGACGATAGCACTGTAGCGGACTGTCAAGTTCCCTGTGAGGATTTTCAATAATTACTTTCGAGCGTACCATTTACCCTTATTACCACTACTTGGCAATTTAGCTCAGTTGCTTCACCGTATATTTACAGCGGCTGGCATCTAAAATGTAGTTGCTGACATAGTTCATGGACCTAGTGTTATGTTGGCGTAAGAGTATCACAGGGTGGTCATCGCCGCTCCCGAAGAGACGTGATAGTACCCAGCAAGAGGGATTTGATATATAACGAGAAGTGGCAAACCTGTCGGTAGATATCGTGGCTTTGTTGGAGATGGGTCGACGATCATGCGACTATATTCCGAATCTTAAGACAGGTTCGGCAACGCTACAGGATTTCTGTAAGCCTAGACCCGAGTCTATCCCCGGGAACTATGCTGACCCAGCCATTTATCAAGTATTGCGCATATATACATGTATAGGACCGTCGAACTATCAAACTGCCCTAGATTCGACTACCGAGACCATACCGAAGGTAGATAGGAGACAAAGAGGCAAGGTGGAGGCGAGATAGAGTTGTTGCCACGAGTCAAAACATGGGGCTATGCGTATCGCACTAGCGAATATATATATTTGTAGGTAAATCGGACAAGAGAATTACCTAAAGTGTTTGGGAATGGATGGCAGATAACTATACCGTCCCTATTATCCCGTACATTCTCCCATGAACTTCACTTGTCCATATTACGCAACACACTCTTCTCTTGGGGAATATTCGGTGTATCTCTTTGTGTAGATTTATGGATGGGTTTAATAGGGTACGCGATATATTTTGGAACTTCCCGACAAGGTACGAAAACTCGCTCGACACGACGACTGACGAGAAATATGCAACTAGCTATTCTTGAGTCTAACCTGGTCTAGAAGGTCATGAGAGGAGGGGACTTGCCTAGGTAGTCATCGCAATTGTCGCTTAGTTAGTAGCCAAGTCATTCCAAAAAGTAAAGATATCAAATAACTACACCGGGAAACTTTTGTAGAATATACCTAAGTGGGCAGTCTGTATTGGGATATATGTACAGCAAACATGAACTGATTGGTTAAGGTTCGAACTGAGAGAAGGTAAATATGGCTGTAGAACTCTGGTTATTTTTCGTCGCTTCTCATGGTATGTTAGTTATTCCTTTCTTTGTTTTTTTTTTCTTTGGGAGATATAACAACCTGGATTCTCAAGTGCTACCTATGAGCCCGAATAGCCATGACCCTCAAAATTTAGGATCACGATGCCCCGAGGAACTCTCTAGAGATTGTTAAAATTTGCGGCTCAGTTTGGCGTTGTGGAGATGTCACCTTGGTAAGCCGAAGGAAGCATGCAAGAGCTCAAGAGAACGCGACAATGCCAGATATGGAACTTGTAGGTCCCTGACGCCTCGCGCCACCCACGTGACACCCATTAGACCACTCATTCACCGGACTGGCTCCGGGAGACCTGATTGGCCGGAAATAGATGCCGCCCGACCATGCCGAAAGATAAGCCACAGAAAGCACGATAACTACCTTAAAGGGTAATGCCCCGCGTATTGTGGCTGTGCCCTTGGTCCATGTTAGTTTGCGTAATTCATACAAATTTTAAACTGGTACAAGATAAACAGAACAAGACGGTTGTCATAAACGTAGTAGAAACCGTTCTGGCGTTATGAGTCAGAGCGCAAGTATTTTCGCAGCATTAATCCGAACTCATCACATAACCAGTCGCAAGAAGCTCGCACGCGTGAAGAAAGCTGCTGCTCTTTATAACTTAAATGTCTTAATCCGGAGCGGCGGGTGTCCAGGCATCATGTATGCCGAAGGACTTGATGAAGCCTCTGTCAGCAGCTGGGTCAACATGGTCCAGGGTCTGAGATATAAAGACTTCCAATGTTCACAAAAGCCAGCTGCCCATCAAGTCCTGGGTGCTGTCGACCAAATAAAAAACGGAGGCTTTGAAGAAGTAGCTTCCGTAACCGAGTTCGGTGAAAGAATGGAGCAACGTGGTCTAGGAACCTGGTGGAGAATCGGGAGTGAGTATGCTCCGGGGTTTGACCCCTATTCCCGTTGCCGATCCGGCTTCGGAAATATAGGTACCTAATTACCTAGGTATCTTACGGAACTGGGCAATTACCTACCTTGGTTTACGACTAGTCCACAAACCATAAACGTGTGGCAAGATTTAATGATGAACATTGCTAACTTAATGCTACAACTAGTGGGCTATAAAGCGCCTCGCTAGCCGTTACTCGGCGATTTCGTGAATGCCGCACGCAAGCTGTCGATAGCAAGAACTAAAGAAAAGAAACACATAAGGCCTTCGGCTTCCATTTAATCAGGTAGATTTTCCATATTGCCATCCACGAGGGTTGTTAGTAATGATTATTGAGCGCTTTGTTGATATTTATTGTCGTATAGATCACCAATTGGAGAAAGTCGACCCAAACAAATGTTCAATTACGATGCGCATGTTATTGCGGCCTGTGACTTATTCCTTTTACCTCTCAAAGAACTGAGCGGGTGGGAACATGCATAGGTACATTCCCTTATTGGCTATACCACATTGTCTCAAAAGCTAGGTAATCACACCGCTGCGCGATAGATATGGTGGATATCCCTTTTGTCGCAGGATATTTGCCTATGCTAATTCCCAATCCGTATCGGTGGAATCTTCTGGTTGGAGGTTTGATAAACAGGTAGCTTTGCGTAACATCTCGGCGGCAATAAGACAGAGCCAAAAATAGAGTGACGGTAAGCTCTGTTCGCTTCTTCTTATACTTAACTTCACCGTTACACTGCCGATAGGCTTGTCTAGATGCGATGAGCGCATTGAGATCGTGGGGAAAAACCCGGGGAATTAACCGCAACCTGGGTCATTCAACCGGTCCAATTACGCCCTTCGAATTTATTGAGTTTGACTACTTCTAATAAAGAATCAAGCCCAATCCAAATAGACGGAATGTCTTGATCCTCATATGAACGACCACAGGCGTGTCTGTCCCTCTGCGACGATGGTCATGATGAAGGGGCGGACTGGAAACATAAAACCCCTGGCCACTGTCAGCTTAGATCGTCATCCGAGTTACCTCTCCGGACTAGAACTACAAGGTCAACTTCAAAACATATCATCATTAAACAATACTTCGTCAACTTGACAACATGAGGTCGTCCCTTTACGCAGCGCTTACTGCTATAGCTGCCACTAACGTGGCTGGGCACTCTATATTCCAGGATCTCTGGGTCGATGGAGTTGACATGATAAGTTTTTGGCCGTCGCCGTTAAGTGGGCATCAAACTAACGAACCTAGTACGGTTCCCAATGTGTCCGGATGCCGCCATCCAATAGCCCTGTCACCAACGTAAACAGCAATGATATTCGATGTAACGTCGGTGGCAGCCGAGGCGTCTCGGGCAAGTGTGCCGTGAAGGCCGGTTCTACCGTAACAATCGAGATGCACGCTGTATGAAGTCTCATAAAAGAATTCTCTAAGATATAATTGTTGACCATGGTACAGCAACCCGGCGACCGAAAGTGTAATAGCGAGGCCATTGGTGGAAATCACTTTGGCCCAGTGAACGTATATCTGAGCCAGGTTCCTGACTCCTCATCGGCCGACGGATCGACCCCGTGGTATAAAATCTTCGCAGACTCGTGGTCGGCTAAGGGCGCAGTTGGCGATGGTGACAACTGGGGAACCAACGATCTGAACGCATGTTGTGGAAAGATGGACGTCCCTATCCCGGCAGATACGCCCGATGGTGATTACTTACTGCGTGCTGAAGTTATAGCACTCCACACGGCGTCCAGCGCTGGCGGTGCTCAGTTCTACGTTTCGTGCTACCAACTCAGCGTCAGCGGAGGCCAGACCAAGGCTGCTGCCCTACCGGCTGGTGTCAAGCTTCCCGGCGCTCTGAAGAGCAGTGACCCCGGTATCCAGGTCAACATCCACGCTAAATTAAGCAACTACGTGAACCCGGGCCCAGCTGTTATCCCTGGTGGTACTACGAAGCAGGCGGGTTCGGGCTGCTCGGCAGGTTGCGCGAAGACTTGCGCCGTTGGCTCTGGACCCGTCGGCACGGCTATTGGATCAGCCCCTAAGCCTACCTCGGGTGCTGGCAGCCCCGGCGGAGGCCAAGCCGGATGCGCGCAGGCAAGATACCAACAGTGTGGTGGTCAGGGGTACACGGGATGCACTACGTGTGCTGACGGCCTGACTTGCAACGACGTCTCTCCGCCATACTACTCTCAGTGTGCTTGAAGATAGATTGGCCTACGTCGTCTTGGATTGAGCCCCTTAGCTATATTCGATCATTAATATACCTAAATATGGCTTATTGAAGGCACCTGAACATGAGCATTGTGTAAAAATCAAGTACATTATTAATATCTGGCTCCAATCTTAGGGAACATGGCGAACCCAATTATTCACTGCCTCCCTTTTTCTGTCGTGAACATCACCTGTAGGTACGGTATCGGTGCCGATTTAGATGCTGCCATTTATTAGAAACCTAGGTACCTAAGTTGTAACAGCTACTTGCGGGGTCGATGTTTGATATTACACGACCTCAATGTCTACATAGTAAGACAGGTACCTAAGCATGAAGGGATTTACCATGTAAACGGTACCTAGAGACTATTTATAGTGTTCCGTTGAGGCTAACCCCCGTCACCTGCAGCTACCCGTTTTAGTGCATGCTTTAGTGCATGCTTTGGCGCATGCGGGCTGGCTGGAGAAGTTCCCCACTTCCAACCGCCGAACAACCCGACGATCGTTTTCCTATCAATTCTCCTATCAAATTCTGAACTCAATTCAACTTTCCGTTCTTTCCGGTCCATCCCCCTTATTCCCTTTATTTGTTTAGCGTGCTAGATACTACAGCTACACTACGCTATCAACTCTTGATACACATCACCATCGGTAGTAAGAAAAGGGAAATTCACGTAGACGGCGGAAAGGAAGAGAACGAAAAGAAAGTAAATAGCAACCATGGCCGCCCTTAATGAAGCTCACAAAACCCGTATCATCTCCCATATGAACGCGGACCACTACCGGGAGCTGGAGCACTATCTGCGCGCCTTCAACGGACTATCTGCTTCTTCTGCCCGCGGCGCCCAGCTCACGGACATGACCACGGAAACCATGACTATCCGCACCGCGTCCGGAGCCACTCACTCCGTCGCCATCAAGCCGCCCCTAGCATCCGCGGCGGACGCGCGCGTGCGCCTCGTTGACATGGCCGTGGAGGCCCTGCAGAAGCTCGGGCTCAGCGATATCCGCATCACGACTTTCACGCCGCCGCAGGGCGTAGGTGCCGCGACTTTCCTCGGGGTCTCGCTGTACATCGTGTGCGCCGCCACCCTACCCCTCGTGCAGCCGGGTACCGCGGCCTGGACGTTTCTGGACGAGTACTTCCCCTTTGGCGGCGTGGCTCGGTACTTCTGGGTCGTGCGCGCGATCCTCGTCCCGACTGTCGTGCTGCACTTGTTCGAAGCCTGGTGGATGGCGCGGTCGCGGCTGGCGAAGCACGGCATCGACGCATATAGCAAGCTGTGGCTGCTGTGGATTGGCGATACCCTGATGGAAGGGTATCCAGCCATGGTGCGTTTCGACGGGTTGGTGGAGGCGGAACGAAAGAAGAAGGAGAGCGGGAAACACTGAAGGGGGCTCTGAGGTGCACGGTAATGGTTCTGTAGACTGGGGGAGGATATCTCGTATTGCGCTACAGAGGATCAGATAGACGACATTAATGGCTTGATAGATACGGATTAATACTAGCTAATCAGATGACGGCAAATTTATGGTACCCTTAACTCATCGACTCTACACCGAGACAGTAGTCATGACCGAAGGCCTTGATGACCTTGAGATACTCCTCATACCTGGACCCGTTCGTTCAATGTTCGGTGTCGGTAATAACGCAGTCGGCGTTTCTCAATTCGCATCGCGTACATTTTTTGAGAAACTATCTCATAACTCACACTTAACTTCCACTCGTTGACAAAGCACTGCACAAGTTGTTTCGGACTATCCGTCTCTTCCCCTTACATATCCCAACTCCGTCATCAATTCGGCCCAACTTTACTTCCGGGATCATGTTGGCCTTGGTGCTTCAATAACGACCCAGCTGACTCCCCTTGGGTCTGCTTTGGTACCGACCGCGACTCATTGCGAGGCTGATTTGCTTCTGGATCGGCGGAAATGCGTTGAGCGGCTACGACTGGAATGGACTGGACTACCTATTACTCTACCGGCAGCCCTAGTTCCACTATGACGGCACTGTCCGTCTTTCTAGGTGGAGTTAGCGAGCATCAACCCCTCGAGTTGATATCGATCTACCTTTCAGTGGGTAGTTTGGCGTCTGCTAGCTATCTTCCGAACCCTTATAAGTTTTTAGGTTTACAGGTATTTAGATTTGGTATCTACACGTACGTCGGCGGTAAAACGTGTTTTCGTTTTATTATCATTAAGTATGCACGGTACTAAAGTGTTCACTACATGAAACCAAGGCCATCATTACTGTATATGCTTCGCGATACCCTCAATTAGCACCTAATCTATACTAGCAGGGTTCCTAGCTAAATCCTGAATATGATGCTCTTATGATCGACCCAAACCAATCCGCAAAATCTTTATAGGTATATATTTTAGTAACTAACCCTGAAATCCTCGCTACTATGTCCTCCTTCTAAAAGAAAAATGATGCCACTCAGAGAGAGGCACTTCATATGGGTTGGCAGATGCAGCCGCCGGACGACGTAGTGGAGCATTGGGTTCCGGGATGGCAGATAGAGGAGAGTACCCAGTATGAATTAACGCAGGCCAAAATTTGGGATGAGCCGTTCACCGGACTGCGCACAAATGCCATGTTAGTTTATCCATTTCTTGAATTATGATGGAGCGGTATCAGGATCGTTCGTAGGCATACTTGAAACATTTAAACTCGCCCGAGGTACAAGGAGAGCCTTGTCTTTTGTGAGTAATGCCAGCGGATACAGGTATAACCGGTAGGATAGTCGCTGTGATAAGAGTAGAAAGTTTCATCGTTACCAATATTTTTAAACTTTATGATCCAGGGAATAATAGATGTGGGTTATTCCACACGAAACTACTCGAAGAATAACGTAGGGATGAATGAAGTGTCTTTCATATTAATATATTAATAAACACCTAGAAGCAACTGTTGCTTATATATATGCTCGGCGCCTGCTCTGTGATATCATCAAATTAAGTACGTCCCTAGTATGACCGCGACATTATAATCGGCTCGGGCCTCAACTTAACCGGTCAACTTGAATCGAATGAGCGAAGTGTCGGATAGTTGTCGCATATATAATAACTATTTATGCGAGTCATGAGGGGTCTAGTTAAACTCTATGTTAGATTCAGAGAATGTGGTTAGACAGAAGTTAGGCTTGCTATTCAAGAAAAGGGGCTAGGCGAACTTTGCCCAGGATTATGCTGTTAGATATATAACGACTATGCTATGCTATGCGATTTGCCTACGTCAAAATTTTTCTTTAGCTCCTATGGCATTATTCAGGACCTGGGTTGGACTTGATCTAGAAAGTCTTGGGACAAGAATATGTTCGCACACTAAGGCGTGTCTTCGAGAAACAAACCACTTGGGACATGATAATCAGCATATATAATAGCTGAATCGGAACTGATTCTCGCATCTACATCTTTCTAGATGTGCCAATCGTAATGACCTTCATTGGTACGATCCGAACTGCCCATAGGTTTCATCATATTTCGGTTTAATAATTTGCCCATCCTGGAAGAAACGATGATTCGACTCGGTTTAGACGAGACTTATACTGGTGTATATAAAACCGGGCTGACCCTGACGAATCAGATGATAACAGGTATCCCAATTCGGCATCCGTTTCTATGTACGCCGCCGAACACTGGATGGGGCGGCACCGCCACCAGGGTCAAAACCCCTGACGTCCTGAGCCCTACCTAGATCCATACCGGTGATGAGACCGCCTCCCACATTCAAATCCCTGCTAGGACATATAGCTATCACCTTCGAGCAATTAAGATACGTCATAAACAGCCATAGGTGATGATAAACATTCTGCAGTTACATCAGTCAATTACCTACTTTTCGTATTATAATCTACCTAGATAGTTACTAATTTCTCAGTGGTATGTGGTGATGGAGCATTATCCCTAAAAGTTACAGCCTCAAAGATCGATTCTACCCCGTTTCGGAATCTCATCACGTTGAGATATTGGTGATCCCAGTCCTTCGGCCAGAGCTGCGTTTGAACCACTTATCCCTCGACTAAGATCCCCAGGTATTTCCCTCCTCGCCAAGACCAGTTGGCTCAATCCTATGGTTTGGGCCGTTTCCAACAGTGCCGTAATTACGACGACTGTTGCCATTCTCACCGCTATCCTCAACCTGATCGTCGTCCTCATCTACCCTCCCGTTTTCTAGGTATTCCTCACGAGTTACAGGGCCGACACCCTGAGCGACACGTCTGTATCCTTGCCTGTTGTTTGTGCTTGAATTGCGTAGCGCAAAGAGAACAAGATGGACGAGCTGAAAGTAAAATTAGCAAAGGAAACAAGGTAACGACTAATGGTAGTTACCTGGACAAGACCGACGGCTACCGCCACGCCAAATCCGAGCCCGGAATTTCGTTGCACTGCGGCTCTAGTTAATGTTGATTCAAACCGAATAACTGATCTAGGGGTTTGGGATTCTCTTTAAGGGAAATAGTTCTGCGATCAGCCCAATGAGGGGAATATTTGCTTGCGATAGGCAAGATGAGAAAATCCCCCCGACATTACTTACTCGTAGCGCGCCAGGGGACAAGACAGAAATCGTTTCTATCATCATGTAGCTCATGACATCTACCACGGGGCCAATCGCGATCCTTCACAGAGCGGAGACCGCAACAATTCAAAGCATCTTGTATGCGCTGTATAGCCCTGCCATCATGTGCTGTATAGAGACGTTGCCAGTTTACCTCCAAATTACAGTCGCTGACCTGGCTTGACGAGAGGCCCTCAGCTGCGAGAGTCGCTAGCACTACTGTCAGGATAAGTTGGAAAACGGGGGGTGCCAGGGGCAAGAATCGTAACAACGAAGGCGATGATGTAACTCTCCGCTGAAACGCTTGGAAAAGTCGCGGCAGGTAGAGAAAGTTGGCAGCTGCTATGAATGGTAGAATAATTGTGAGGACGGTGGCGCCGGTCGAGATGGGAAGAGACAGGTTGCTCGAGGTAACCTGCACATAGCTGTATCATGTCAGTCGTAAGAATGAGGAAAGCAAATAAGGCATAAAAGAAGGCAAGTAGTTTACATCGCGACGCCCACCAAAGCAAGAAGCACCTTTCAGAGATACGTTAGCTCATCAGATTTGATGACGAAGGATCAAGTTACCAACAAGAGGTGAGGCAAGTGAAAAGTAAATCATGATGAAGTGGAGCTGTTCAGATTCTATCGAATCACCGGGTATGGAAGTTGAAAACGCAATGAGGTTAGAAATGAAAAGAAGGTCATATGATCTATGGAAGCGGCGGAAGTGCTCTTGAAGACGAGATATGAAGGAGTTAATTAATTGTCTTCGACTTTAGATAAAGACGGAAATTTGAAGGGAAAGTTTATTTGGATACGGAATGAGGATGTCTGTCTGCATGTCTGCATGCCTGAGCCTCGCCTAACTCAAAGTTACCTACCTAGGTACCTACATAGGTAACCTTGTCATTTCTCTTTTGATGTTCCCTCTTACATAGTAGAAACCACAAGTCGAATATGCACATTGCCGTTCCGGACCAATACCATTTAATTACTATCCACTATTGCGGATGCTGTGTAACGCCAAAACGGTAACCCCTCACGCAGCCTGCTTCAAAGGTTGCAAGTCCGAGTCCGCGCTTGACATATCTGATATCTGATCTATCACCTGGGCACGTACACATCATACCTTAGCAGCTTAGGTAAGGTACCTCCTATGTATTAGATGTATTAGGTAATCAAGGGGCCTCAAGGGGCCTCAAGGGCCTCAAACGCAGATTATTCCCCCGCCCAAAACTGATAGTGGATCCAAAAACAAAGCCACCTTATTTAATAACAGGTACCTTGCCATTAAACGAGAAACAAGAATGCGATGCCAGTTTTTATTCTTGAAATGGTTTAAGAAAATTAGATAAATATCTGAGATAGTAACCATCCCTTCGAAACGGATTGGGTGGCATACTAGGCAGGGGGTAGTCAACTGATAATTCTGAGTTGTCTTTTCAAGCTAACAAGTACCTAGTGTAAGTGAGCAGGTGAATGGATGTATCTTATATTTGAAATGAGGAAATGCGTACGTAGGTCTAATTCTTATTCATTCCTTGGTTTACACTTGTAGTAGCTAATTAAACGGTGCTGGTAGGTAGCTAGCTTTTCTTCCTTATGAAAATGACCTTGCGAAGTACAACGACCTTGGGAAAATAATTCCACCTAATCGAGGAATAATTCGTTGTTACTCGTCAACGTCGTGGGACGAATAAGACAAGCGAAAGCGAAAGTTGATTCCGAATAGTTCTCTATCGTATCGCTGTGTAACAACGCTTTCACCACTCCATTTCTACGCCCCTTTCGACCCAGTGACCATCTCCATCCACCAACTAGCTCTATAATCCATAGCACAAATCTCACATAGCTCTCGGTGATGGCATTATCTTGGATACTATTGGGTCTTGACTGAAAGCTGGAGAATACGTAACAACATGTAAGTAGTCTCTTGCTATATCCCCGAGCAATGGTCTCCGTGAGTGGTGGAAATTATGTATTTTCAGACATAGACAAAAAGTGAGCGGATTATACTAATCCACCTACCCGAAGAAGCTATCCTATATATGTCAGGTGGGAACATTTTCGAGTTATAAATGAGTTCCAGGTGACGACATCTGGATAGACGCTTACCTAGTCTAAGCATATAGAGCATCATATGGCCAATCGGCCAAGGTTTACAAGTTCACTCGTCTGACGAAGATTAACACGCAACTGAGGGCATGCATTCGGGTCCTCCCTGGAATTGACCAAGAAAACCCGAATGCACCGAAATCAAGATAACCATCATGCCGGGAAGCCGTTGATACTTGGCCTTCTTGAAGTAGTTACCCCTATATTATCCGAGTTTTTGAACAACTCAACCCAGAAGATTGACTATGCTATAGATACCAGAGTCCTTCAAACTCGCTTGATTGTCCACTAAAACGACGTTGTGCTAGCTGTCAAAGTCTTGGTATCTATGGGACACACCGTCAGCACTAGGCCGCGGTCCTCGTCTCGAGTAGGACTGCGGCGTCCAATTCATCCTCATAGTTGTACAGAGTGGCAAAAATACCGGTTTCGTATGATAGAAACTATGATGTTGAAAAGTAAATGGCGTTTGTGACAGCCTAACCGTGTATTACAAATTTCCGTCAAGAGATGATTTGGCATTCCCGCTTACACCTAAACTATGATGTAAAGTACCTATCACGAGAGCAATTCCAGCGCGATAAAAATAGTCGTGTATTGTGTAGCCCATTGTTCCCGGCTTTTGTCCCGAATCATGATGTAGAACCCCTTATTTGGGAATATGAAGATAAAAGAAGACCAAGGGCTATAAGTCTGCGTGACTACCTCCGGCTCATGGTTATTCTAGTTGCTAGCATATCTTCTGCGCTCAGCCTCCCCGCGAAATCGTTAGCACAAATTATATTATCTTGCCCTTACGTAGATTTATTAGCCCTTGGTATCTTCTGTTTCTTATACCCTTCGATATGGCATCTGTTGAGCAGGCTATATCCAGCCTCAATGAGATTGGTACCGAACCATTCAATTCCGAATCCGAGCGTCTTCGACTCAGTAACGCGCTCCTCGCTACGCTTCGGAGGGTCCAGTCACCCTGGGATATTGCATGTGATCATGGCTATATTGAACTTACGACCACGGCTGCCATCAAAGCATTGATCGATGCCAATGTCTTCACAAAGTGGATAGAGAAAGGAAATAAACCTCTAACCGCAGGCGACTTCGCGGAGTTGACAGGCGTAGATGCTACTCTATTAGGCAAGTCTAGTTTCTATGCCACGGTCAATGTTTAACTATGACATATTAATATGATTTTAACGATTCTAGACCGCCTTCTAAGACACATTGCTGCTCAGCACCTCATTACTTTGGTTGACGAAAATACGTATGCCTCTACACCCTGGGCTGTGAGCCTAGGAACGGACACAGCGATTGCCTCGGTCTATGGAACATTCTATCATGAATTAATGGCCCCGCTGGTTATTTCTTTACCTTCGTTCTTGAAAGAAACCGGGTTTAAAAATCCTGATAACTTCCAAGACGGTAATGTCCAACGCGTACATGGGAAGGGCTCGACAATGTACGGGTATGTAGCAGCTTCTTCCCTTCGCAGTAAGGAGTTTGCAGATGTAATGAATTTCCACGCGCGAGGAAATATTTCACCGTGGACCGAAGTCTACGATACGTGCCAGATTGTGAACGGCGCCAAACTAGACCGTCCACTTGTTGTGGACATCGGCGGTAGTAAAGGCCACGACCTCGAAAAGTTTCACCAAAGACATCCCGATATCCCCGAAGGTAGTCTTGTTCTACAAGATATACCAGAGATGCTAGAGGGCGTAACAGCCAAACCTGTTATTTCTGTATGCCCGTACAACTTCTTTACTCCTCAGCCTATCAAAGGCGCTCGGGTGTATTATTTGCATATGGTACTCCATAACTGGCCGGACGACAAGGCAACCGAGATTCTGAAGAATACCGCTGATGCGATGGAGCCGGGCTATTCCAAGATGCTGATCTACGAGGATGTCATCAGCATGCGGGAGCTTTCTGTACAGGCCACCATGGCGGACATTACGATGATGGCGTTATGTTCTTCCGCCGAGAGATCCGAAAATGATTGGCGTACGCTGATCGGTGGTGTCAAGGGACTACGGATTGCTAAGACTTGGTATATACCGCACGCCATTGGCGGCATTATCGAGGTCGAGCGAGTTTGATCAGCTTGTGAGTTACTACCATGCAACTAGTCAGGGGAAGCAAGAAGGTGATTTCCTGATAGAGAAGAACACCATGTAGTTGTAGTCGCTCGACCTTTCGATTCTGTTAATAAATCCCACAGTTCTGTGATGAGCCAAACCTGTGAGAATAAAATCTCGTGCTAATGAAGTTGTTTATTCATAATAATTATAAACACTTCACAATTAATCACTTGTTCGAGTTCCAGTTATCAGATCTCCACGGGCCTCAATGAGATACCGAGGTCCTTAAACCAGCCCCTTAGCACCCTTTATCAACAAGTATAAAAGTTAAAAAAAAAGGTTTCAGTTGTTCGAGCATCTCCGGGCAAGTTGATGTTCGTTGAAGAGTTCAAATGGTTGGTTCGTGAATTCCCCAGGATCCCGCATTGCCAAGCCCGTAACCCCTAATTACTAGAAAAGGTCGTCGATCTCAACTCCCGAGATCCGGTAAACGTCAATCAATCTCGCCTTGGCAATATCTTAACCTTCCTATCTTGGGGACGTCAGCCGAGAATTATGCCTCCGCCATTCGAGCGCAAGGTAACTCCGTCGCTGTATGGCCGACTCCAAAACCCACTGCCACCGCACGACCATGTGGTAGGTAAGAATCTACCTGCCGAGTATGTAGAATATCTACACCGATGCCCATGTTTTTATGTTATATGCCAAGTATGTAGCCTTATCAGTACTACGCAAAGATATCGCAGTGGAACTACCATGTGCTGTTCGTCCAACAGTTTCTAGCGATTTGCGATGTGACCCCGGGAGGTGATGATCCGCCAGGGTGGGATGATTAAACACGAATAACCGTGACATAAAACACCACGGTTATCCATGATAATAAGAAACCTTATTTCCCAACTTGCTGTCTACCTAACATAGTCTGAGGTGCTCCTTTGGACAGTGTAAACCCTCACGCGATCAATTGGGCTTCTAACGCCGGCCGGTTACAGACTTCGTGTTCGTGACAACTTTATAAGTAGGGATCATCTGGTCGTTGGGGGATTGGCGCCAAGGACCCTTCTTTACCTAGTCTCATTTTCACCGGTTCCGATCCTGATTTGCATTCTGGAGATTCTTCACCTTCTGATTGCACATCGGTAGATTGAATAAATAGTCGATCCAAACATGGTTCGCCTAATGTTCGTCGCGGCTCTGGCTGCTACCTCGGCCGCTTTCACCATAGGCCGAGGAACCGACCAAGGACCGCTGTTCACGATCCAGTTGGAACCTGGTGTGACGCAACAGGTGACCGAGGCCGAGAAGCTGGCACTTAAATTTGTGAGTAGTAATTACATACCTCAAACACAAGACTAGAACTGCTAAATCAACCCCTGAAGCAAGGAAAGTCGTTCATCGACATCACCAACCGGTGGAACCTAGTACAATTAACGACAACCGACGAATCAGTCAAAGCTGCGGCGGCAGTATCGTACCCCGATGCGCTAAACCAGACTGAGGCTGTTCGCGGTCTCATCTCCAAGCTCAGTAAGGAAAACGTGCAGGACAAATTGACGACTCTAACCGAGTTCCACTCCCGGTTCTATAACACCACATGGGCCAAAGATGCTTCGGACTGGTTCCTCTCGGAGGTCCAGGGGCTCATCTCAGAAAGCGGGGCCACAGGCGCAACGGTAAAGCCGTTCGAACATAAATGGGCGCAGAACAGCATCATTGCAACGATCCCCGGAAAGTCAACCGACAAGATTGTAGTTGGCGCACATATTGACTCCATTAATCAGGAGGGTTGGGAGGCTCGATCACCCGGTGCCGGTAGGTCTACCGCCTTGTTCCGATTAAAACCAGACAGACCGGATTAATTGACGATGTGTCAACTAGATGATGATGGATCCGGATGCGTGACGAATTTCGAAGCTTTGAAGGCCCTCCTAAGCGATCCTAAAATCGCGGCCGGAGAGGCTGAGAACACGATCGAATTCCATTGGTACTCTGGCGAGGAGCTTGGCTTACTTGGTAGTGGCGAAATCTTTGATTCGTATGCTAGTGATGGAGTCGTCGTCAAGGCGATGCTTCAGCAGGACATGACGGGCTGGGGTGACAATCCCAGTAAGCATTATTTTCCAAGCACTTCATGACCCCTTTCTCTCAACATCAGGATTGAAAAAGGGGCTCCAGACACCCAGGGGCAACTATTGAGTGAAAATAACAGTCCTTATTCGCACCACACCGAAATCAACCGTATAGGTATATGCTGCTAACTTATAATTAACAGTGGGTGTTATAACCGACTACGTTGACCAAGACCTCACAGCTTTCATTCGCCTAGTCAGCGAGGTAAGTATCACCAATCCCATGCGCTGACAATCCCACCACGCAGCATCTAACAGTAGAAATTACCAGTATACCGACATCGGCTACGTCGATACGCGGTGCGGATATGCATGCTCGGACCATGGGTCAGCAACAGCAGCTGGATACCCAGCCGCTTTTGTTATCGAGTCTGATAGGAGTATTGAAAATACGAACATCCATAGCGCGAAAGACACTCTCGAAACCATCAATTACGACCACATGCTCGAGCAATATAAGCTTGTCCTTGGTTACGCATACGAGCTAGCCTTTGCTACTCTATAAGGTACCTAGGTAGGTAACCTTATTGGAAGTCTACTAGCTACTATGCGAATGATTTATCTGTATACCTTTACCCAGCTTACTGTCTAACTACCTACCTACCTACCTACCTATAATTAATTTGCGCTTGCACCGTGAAAAGTTCGGGCACAAGTCCTCGTCCAAACTCGACCAAAGTAAAATTTCTTGCAGTTTTTAGAAGTGCGTTAGGCAAATTGACTAGCGGTGATTCATTTGTCGAATTCTTGTTTTATTACTGGTCGCCTACCTGCGAATGCATAAAGTATTTCTATGCTTACGACGTAATGGCATTCACGATTAGACCTAATGCAACGTAGAGATACTTGAACGGCCAGTAGTATGAACGATACGAAACTCTTCATGAAAAAAGCTATGCTATTTAGGACGCCAAGCGTAAAGACATCCACCAGATGGGTATCATTCCGCAGGAAAGACCGAAAACCCGTCGTGACGATCATACATTGACCGTGGTGAAATTTGCAAGTGAGAGCTATGTGCAATGAGAACTAGAAGCCGTAGCTGCAACATCATGTGTTATATGTCTGACTAATTAATGTCGTTCATCAATCATGATAACTCGAGTAGAGTATCCTTCTCATGAAGGGCCTATCCCCCTCCAAGACTCAGAACGCCTCATTATCCGACCTTGAGAATTAAAAAAAAAACCCCCCCAGTCGTGTCCCAAGAGAGACTCAGCGATGAGAATGTACTGAATCGCCGGAGGAATGAGAATAAAAATGGTCCAAATACCTAAAAAAAGATCAGCTAAGGCCCCTGAATCTTATACAAATGGAAATCACGGACCAATTGAAGATTAATCAAGGCGCTTCCCACCCCTTATGAATATGCAATTCTTCCGAGGTCGTGATAGAAGACTGCGATCCCATGGCCTAATAACCAAGGCGATGAAGGGCGATAGCGTCTCTTACTTGTCTCGCCATAGTAGTCATCGTAGAGAGTCGTCCTAGAATGGGATCCGATGGATTTCGGCTGCTAATCTGGATGTACAGCTTGTCGAATCGGTCGAGATAGGAGCGCATGAGGTTCGGGACCACATCGCGAACCTGGGGGTCCTGCATGGTATTCTGTTTAGAGCTGTTATCTTTGGAATCAGGTTGGTCACTAACTATGTGTGGGAGTGATGCATGTAAGATGCGAATGACTGCTTCCACCCAGTTGATTTTCTCCCTCAGGAGAGGGCCGTCAAGTTGTTCGGCGATGACGGATGCCACAGAGAGTGACACTAGAGCTGGCAACTCGCGCAGAAACTGGGGGTCCAGCTTGACAAGGTATTCGTTGAAGACTTCCGGGTGGCGGCCTTGTTGAATCCATCGCACTAATCCGGTTTCATATTCACCCCTCTCCATGAGCGCTGCGACGTTGGCAATCATATGCTGAAGCTCGGGGTCCCGAGTATTCGACGGCTCTCTGACGCTGGAATTGCTCGATGCGAATGGCGCCATCGGGAGAGAAGTGTTTGCCGTCGGGCTACCGTGTAAAAACGACTGAGACGGTAAGGGTTGGGTGTAGTGGCCTTGAGGTGGTTGGTGCTGTATGTTCGAGCCAAGTTCACGAGAGTTCTGCTGCTGCATCTTTAAAAGGCTGTCTTGGAACTGTGTCTGTGTAGCGGCCATGGCAGTGACAGTATCAGAAAGACTGGTTACTAGTACTGTGAGCTGGTCAATCTTGTGGCTGTCAGCGATATGTCGTTGTTCAAGTTCTGCAATCTGCTCAGCGGTTCGATCTTGTACTTCTTGTACGATAGAACGGGAAGCTGTGACCGCCGTGTCGTTGATGAGAGGAGTGATAGTGGCCACGAACGACTGTCGGAAGTTCTCCAGATCTACAGCTACGCTACTGGCGACCTTATCGGAAATAGACTTGGATAGCTCCGGCTTTTGGAGGGCCTGATTGACAGCATTCGGGAGAAGCTTTTGCATCTGATTTTGAATCGAATGCGAAACTCGACCGATCATCTTACCATCAATCTGTTCCGAAATTGTCTTCGTGATCAGGGCGCTTAGAACAGGTACCACGTCGGTCTCGAATTGATCACTGATAGTTTTAGTAAGGACAGCCTGGACATTTGCGTTCAGCACGTTGGACACCTTCTCAAGTAGTAGGTGTTGGTTCTTCGTAAACTTGTCGTCGCGCGCACGGAATTCATTGTCGACAGTTTCCCGATGATCCTTGAACTCGCTATTAATAACTCCAGTAAGCTTATCGCCAAGGCCAGACACTATCTGTTTGACCGTTGACTGGATAGCTTCCTGCGATATGAGAGGCTGAGGTGAAGACATAGAGGACTTTTCTGGGTGCTTCGAGGGCGTTGAGTCAACCCGTGATTGTGAACTACCATTTGATTGCATATTCTCTGCGGCTAGCTTTTCGGCAACAGCGGCAGCTTTATCTCGCTTCTTTCGGGCTTTCTTCTCGGTCTTTTCTAGTTGGCTGGCGGGCGTGACTGGGGCCACAGTCTCTTTACGCTCGGATTGTCCAGTGAGGGGTTGGGTATCACCGCCCCTTTGAGTTAGCTCTTGGGTAGAAGCAACTGTTGAGGGTTGTGGTGGGGGGGTCTCTTTCACAGACCGAATTCGAAGAGGAAGACCGTGCTCTTCTGCAGGCTGAGGTTCAGACACTGAAGCGCTAGGTAGTTCTTTTAACTTTGTAATCTTGACCAAGCCGGCCTCCGCAGCATCGACACCGTCGATAACCTTATTATCCTTCGACCAACCGAGCTCACTCTGCTTTACAACAATTCCAGTGACACCCTTCGAATGCATCGCATACAACTCAAAGAGGCTCTGCTCATCGTTGTCGGGAGACGTGGCAGGGTTGATCAATATGTCGAGGCTGCGAAGCACACCTTTATTGGCAAATGAATACTCGCGTATACCACTAATTACGGCGGTCGACTCGGGTTCTGGGATGGATGGATCCTTTGCTACCAATTTTTGGATGTAGTCAACCTGAGACAGACCCTTAATCGTGTATTTTGGTGCTGACAAGTGAAGGAAGTAGATTGAGTTACGTGTCGGATGACCAACTACAATCATACCGGAGGGAGGGTGATACATGACGCTGCATACTGGATCCGACTCCTTCGCATGGGGGAGGTTGAACTCCTGCACAGGCTTACCTAGGGCAAGGTCCCATAGTTGCAGCGTATGGTTTTGCTTCATGCCCACGATCATATACCGCAAGGCCCATCCCTTCTGGTAAGGCCGTTGCTTATCCAGCAATAACACAGAGGTTGGCCACGCTTTCTCGCCTTCGGGGGTGGTATTCAGGGTCATAAGTGGTTCCTTGACCTCGAGGGAGGTGTGGGCAGGCATAGGAGACCAAGGATCAGAATTCTCATCGGCTGCCGTTAAATCACGCACGTCCCAAAACTTGACGCGGCCGGACTTGTCAAGGGATACAATGGTAGTATCATCTTGACTGAAGGTGAAGTCCTTGCCCGCCTTGCCTGTGCTGATTCGGAGCGAGCATTCTCTGTAAAGCTTTTCGGTATCCACAACACGATCATGGCCAGACTTGAAAATACCGTTCGCCATAATATAGGATGGCCAGATAATATTAATCGTCTTTCCACGGCCGACGGCGAAGAACTCTGGGTGAGTAGATGAGGTCCTTGCTCTGGTCTTTAAAACACCACCGTTATCACCGCCACCCTCTTGAGAAACGGTAAGCGGAGGGAGGATGAATCCGTACTGTTCCGGATGAGCATCTTCCAAATGATCCTTATCGCCGTTTTTGATCTCAACGTAGTAGACCGTTCCACTAATGCCAGTACCAATAATGGTTTCCTTGGGCGTAGAATGGAGATCGGGTGGACTAGAGGACATAGCTACATTGAAGATTCGATCTTTCGTGTCAGTGAACAGTTTAGCGTCCTTACCGTCATCCTGTCGTATGACACGAAGTCCACCGGCCTTAGACATGCCATAGACCATATAGGATTCGGTGGCAGTGACGAGATTTCGATCGATTTGATCAAATTCCTTCTTTAGGCGCGCAATGTCAAGAATAACTTCGTCGCGGAATTGAGGGCGAGATTCTTCTGTCTCCTGCATTGTGATTGAAATCCACGGTTTCATTGGGAAGTTATAGACCTTCACTGGATTTGGAGTCTCTTCAATCACGACGATCTCGTCAGCTTCGGCGCTTTCCCAGCTGTCGGCAACCGGGCCGTGAGCAGCCTCGTCGACAATATCGCGAATTGCTTGTGCTACTCTTGGCGAATAGGTATCCTCAAGTACATGAGAATTCTCTTCTTTGCTAAGTTCCTTCTGGATATCTTTGGCTGCCGCCTCGGCCAGATCCTGAAATTCAGCATCAGTTTTCGCCCTCATCATGTGTTCAAGTTCGGCGGCAATCTTAGCTTGTACCTCTTCGGTTTCAGCCCTTTCTATTGCTTCTTGAGCTTCCTTGTCAGCCTTTTCGGCAAGGCCACTGACTGCCTCCGATACAGTCTCGGTATTTTTTCGCTCACTGCGTGAGAAAATTGTAAGACCCGCGTTACTGGGAGAGATAGCTTCCTGCTCGTTGATAGAACGAGGAGAAGCATCAAGCTTTCGCCTGACGCGGTCCGGGCTCGTAATTGGGCTTCGTTGACTGCCAAGTCGTTTATGGTCCTGAGCAGCTCCGGAAGAAGAGGCAACGCTAGGGGTCTTCTTAGCGACCTTGAAAGCGGTCGGTGCGGGAAGCTCAGATGGCATTTGACTAGAGTTAACCGTCGCGTTTGGCGTTGAAGACTTGGACGCCGTGGATTGATGTGAGAGTGCGCCCACCGCCTCGAACGAACCATGGTCATATCTAGAAGACTTGCGACTACCTTCGTGCTGAGACAGCTGCGAGAATTGGGATGCGGGGGAATGGTATTCAAATTTGGTGGTAGGGGACTCAGCGTGCTCTTTCGATCCAAATCTAAAAGGCATTGGCGTCGTATCATGCGAACCAGCATCAGAGTGACCTTGCTTAATGGGAGTATACTCCTTAAGGTGGTCAACAGAAGAACCATTGGCTGACTGCGGGGTCAGTGTTGGCGGTTGAGATGACTCATTCACAGACGACGGTTGGTCATTTTGTGCAGGCTTCGGTCGATGTAGCAAGTTGAGTAGATACGCCTGAGTATCCATCGAAGGCGGACCTGCATTCCATGTCTGCTGGGAGGGAGCCTGAGGCTCTGCTCGCGAGGACTCATTCTGTAGATTTCCCTTCATAAGAGTAGCCAGAAGACCCTGGGGATCAGCAGGCATCGGAACTGGAGCATGAATGGGCGGTGGGTTGTTTGACTGAGTTATGCTCGAGGAAACGTCGAACGAGGGCGCTTGGGTTTGTGTATGACCAGGCGGCGAGGTTTGTGACACCGACTGAGCGTTCTGTCCGCTAAACTTTAAGAGGTTCAAAAGGTGTGAACTCTGATCAACTTTGCTGGGAGCGTTGGAAGGCATAGTGCCGATTGGGCCCAGGCCAATTGGCCCAGTGGGATGGTGCGAATGTCCGAAGTTGCTCGAGTTACTGGGGGGTGTCGGAGCAGGCGGAGGAAATTCGTCCAGGCCTATCAGAGGAGATTCTGTGGCAGAATGACTATGACTATAATAGTCTTGAGAGTCTATGCCTTGATTGTATGATGAGAATCGCGAAAGTAACTCATTAGCAGCATTGGAAGAATCGTCGCTTTTCTGCGCATTCCGTTGAGCTTGTAAGCGAAGAAGCATGGCGTGCAAGCCGTTTGCATCGCTGCCACCAGGCGGGTTATAACCCGCCATGATGCGCGAGGAAGTGGAGTTGTGTTGTGGAGCTGCCTTAGTACGATGTATGTATGTATTGCCTAACTGAGATTTGTCTTCCGATGAAAGACAATTCCTAAGACGCGGCAGATTATTTTAGAACGTCGTTATTTATGACGAGCGCGAGAAAAGATATTGGTGTTAGGCGATAAGTTTTGACGCGAAGGATGGGGAAAAAAATGTTTAAAGATCTTCCAATCTGATACGCATCAAGGTCTTTACCAGCCTCGCCGAAAAAAAGAAAAAAAAACGGTAAGCTACCCAGCTCAAGCTCCTATCGGCAATCCGGCGACAGGGGCGATAAGAAGGTAGAAACCAAAGACGAATTATTGGATGAAAAGAACTGACCCAACTACCATAAACGCGGCGGAAACAGTTCGACAATGTGCGTCGAGAGACGAGAACCAGGAAATTTTTTGTGGGTGAAGAAGAGGAGAGGTCTTGAAATCTCGTTCAACGTGGAAGGAATGAACATTGAACGATATGTGATGGGTTGAATTGAGTTGGGCGGCGATGCAGCTGTACGCTAATTGGGAGAGTGCGCCTCCAATAGTTGAATAGGTACATTAAACGGCCTGGACCAAGTGTTGGAGGTACATTCTTCATACGTACCTGGGTACCTAGTCCCTTAGGCGGGGGGTACTTGAATTTTTGGCAATATTCTGTGCGTACTTGCCGTGGAGTAAGCTGGTTTAGTGCCTAGGGATGAACCTAACTTTTTTTTTTTTTTTTGAAGGGTAGTAAGTCCATAGAAGGTAGGCAGCAGCTGCCTGCGGTAGACATCCATTGCATTACTCGCTACTTCCATTGCTTTCACGCGGAGTATTCTAAGTTGTATTTAGATCTTGACTGCTTCGTACTTCCCTAAGGTAACCTACTTGCATATATGTATAACACATACATACACCCCAATGCATCCCTGTGGAGAAGTTTTGAGAAGTCTTATGTAATCAGACATTGATGTCAGCAATTTTAGAATTTCAGCTTTCTGTTTCAATTGCAGCCGTCGTCGCATCGTGATAATTATCGAAATTACTATTTTGCAAAAACGCAATAAATTTCGCCTTTAGTAGTTTTTGCTACCCACCCTCGTTAACAACAATATATTTTCTGTTTGAACTGTTAGGTAGTTATAAGAGTAATATTCACGACGCCCCTTCGTTGTTTGTTCAGACCGATCAAACAGCATCTCAGCCCAACGTTTCTCTCCCGCAGGCTCCCACTAGCAAACGCTTCCCGACGCAGCGCAATGTTCTGTCTTCGAAGGTATTAGGCCTTAGAATCCCCCCTTCACAATTATTTTTGAGTCCTCCAGCTAACATTCTCATTCGTTATAGTTGGCTTCCCCTCCTGTTCATCCCAACAAACGCCTCTCCTGCGTTCATCTTTCTCTTCTTCGTCTGCACGTACTTCCTTAACCGACCCTGCGTCTATTGTTCCGTTCTCCTCCTTATACTCTTTGTGACCTCTTGCTACTGGTCAGAGCGATGCTTTTTCGATTTTAGTAGCAATTGGTTCGCCCCGCGAACTTCAACATCATCATGTCCCGCCAACGGGACGGCGATATCCGAACCTATGGTCGACAGTTTCAACGCCACCGCTGTTGAAATGCTGAATACCACAGCCGGTGCCCTGGCAAATGCTGCAGCTGAAGAGTTAGCGAAGAGGAGGGAAGAATGGACAGGACTCGGCATAGAGTGGCTTCGAAGCCTACTTGGCCGCCGAGAGTGGAGGATCGAATGCATGGACCTGTATATTCGACTATGACCGCCTCTTACACGTTCCGCATGATGTGACAGTAATATCAGATATGGCCTTGAACATCCCAGGCCCTGGGGTTGTACAAACACAACAACTATAGATATGAAAGTATAAATGCATGGCACTGGCGTTAGTTGGACTGCGGATAGGGCCTTAATTCTTGAACATTCACCTCATAATAGGGCTACGGTCAAACCACATCACCATTTAGACGATGACAATGTGTATTTTGAGGAGCCTGGACGATAGCATTTCTGCAGACATAGAATAGGCATGAGCCGCGCGAGAATAAGGGATAAAACCCCGTACTGAAATTAATATAAAGAATACACTCTAGAAGCAAGATCAGGATTTAAACTGGCTACCTTCTCTACCTAGACTTGTGTCCTCGCATGGTCGATAAGCCGAAGAACTACCTACCTATCTTTGATAGTATGAATTCATTCTATACTATGCCTACCCAACGTCGACCTTTAGCAAACCATCAAAGGTACACGAAGTCAAAACCGGGTTTAAAATGCATCAGTGAGTTCATGGCATATTCACATTATATAGCTATTTCCATAAGAAATTTAACTTTAGGTACTTAGATATGTCATTTATTCTTCGTCAAATTCATAGCCGCGACCCAGGGCTTCCAATAATTCTCAATCGTATCCGGATCCTTCCAAGCAGACCAGTCCGCGTTCGTCAAGCCCCAAGTGTCAACGAAGCCCTGAACGCCAGACCGGACGCGATAGCTTCCCGCCAAGCTCCACATCATCCAGCTAACGCTATGCTTCTCGGTGAATCCGCGGATGCAGTTCTGGACGGTGCTGTTGTATAGCGTGGCGTCCTGGGCGTTGCCGAACTCGGAGAATATCACGGGCGTCAGCCGCTGCGCGGGCGGGCAGTCCCCGGTAATATTGCAGCCGGCGGGCTTGTCGATGCCCAGCGCGTTGAAACCGTTGCGGTACAGGCTCGCTTCTATCACCTCGCAGGTCCCCGTGTCCACGTCCTCGCTCATCGGGTACAAGTGCAGCTCCCACACGATCTTGTCCGCCCACGGGTAGCTGTCAAGGTCGAAGTACACAGGGTCCCGGCGGTAGGCGTCGCGGATAGCCGTGCACTTGTAACACGGCGCCGTGAGGATGTTCTTCTTAGTCGTCAGGGCGGATAGGTCCTCGTCGTACTGCATACCCGACCACGTGATGAGTAGATCTGGGTTAGCCTCATGGATCGCGTCGGCTCCCGCGCTCATGTTACCCACGAGCGTCTGCCAGTTGTAGTACAAGTCGGTACGATTCCAGGATTCACGTAATTCATTGCGCAGCGACATGGAGACAACGTTGGGGTGGTCCTTCGCCCAGGTTGCAACGTACGAAAGTCCCCGCCGCCAGTTGGAAGCGTTGAAGTTCACATCATCAAACCAGGCGTTTCCGTCGGTGTGGCTACAGCACCATTGGGCTTTTCCAACATGGACGTCGGGATGGATATAAACACCTTTAGATGCCGCAACGCTAGCGATATCTGACCAGATCTCAAAACGAGTTGTCTCGCGGGTCCAACTAGGATTCTTGGCGATAATATCGTTAGTGGCCTTGGTGCCATTCTCGTAACCCAGAGCCATAATCATAGCGACCTCGAGAGGTACGTCATCGCCTCCTCGGTCGTATATTTCGTCAACCATTTGGATCGCATATCCCCTGATAAAATGTAAGCCATGGACTCTAGTTAGGTAGCTTTCTTAGATTTCTTACATGCGGATATAGTTGAAACCAACCCCAACAACATCGTCTAGGATTTCTTCCACCGACTTCCACTCTAAGCCTTCTGGTATCATCGTCTCACCTATAGAATACCCAAGTCAGTCCACTCTATTTGAAGTGTAAGACCATCACGTCCGGGCTCAATACTACATACCACTCATTGGCCAATTTACACCAGCCCAAGTTATTACTTCACCCCGACTATTTACGATATCTCTGCCTTTAGTTCTAAAGGGGCCATAAGGCCACTCCGCAGACGAATTTCCTTGGCGGCGATTCATTCGATTTTGCCAACGCGGTTCAAGATCTCGGGAGAACCCTGGTGCTGTGGGAACCCATGATGCGCAAGCCAAGGTTACATGAAGTGACCATAGCGTAGCCGAAAACCTCATCTTGACACGCAGGCTTATTTTGTGGTAGACGCGCTCCTATACTTACGCAAAGCACAGCGGGATGCGAAGCACCATTCAAAAGCGGTGTCAACTCCCTTTATAATCCAACGGGAATCTCCATCTTACGAGAAAGCAAAGACTTATTAGCGCGTTAGGTTTAAAGTCAGGCCAAGGAAATCCTTTGTTCATTTTAGTCCCCAGACTACGACTTATTCGACTGTCCTCGGAGGAAATTATGCCTTATTGGGAAATTCAACAGCTGGTAATGCCGAGTAGCCATCATGGCGCACTTATAACTATCCAGGTAATGCTAAGAGCGTCCCTTGCAGGTGACGTTGATAATGAGGAGGTACGAGGGCACTGGGGTATATCTCCGTGAGCTATGGGGAAGACACTCCACCGTTCGGTGGGGAGAGCTAACCCCAACTTCTTCGTGAATAACGAACAATCTGCAGATATCGCTTTATATTAGTCCGAGACACCCATGGCGTGAGCTAGGACCGGAAAATTTAACAAGGAGCCAATTACATATTATAGAGTTGAGAGGTTGGACCTTAGAGTTAACTTTAATACCCTATAGGATGGATAGCGTTATATCTAGGTTATTAAAACGGCCCTTCACAAAGATGAATGACCATACGCCTGAAACTAAGTGATATTGAATGCAATTGACCTCAAGATACCTATATCTATGCAATATGTAATAAGAACGGCATACCACTTATTTCCCGTCATTATCCTTGAGTCGGTGAAAATAAGCAATTGATATGCTTTGCAATCCATTTAACGCCGTACCATGAAAAGGATCTATCGCGCAGCTCCAATTTATGAAACTGACATTGTACTTGCACTGGGAGTATTTCGCTTCGATTCAGATGGTGTACATAATAAAGCATCGTCCCAACAGATCTATAGCTTCGCTTTGATCGCAGATTGTGGAACGCTTGATGCCTCTTCATTAACAAGCACAGCGCCAGTCTTGGGGCCGTTGCCGAAGAAGATTACTTGCACTGTTAAATCATCCCTATAGAGTATTAGCTTCCGCATAGATCTGAGTTACGAAAAAGAAAAAAACGTCTTAGGTAACTAACCTGTATCGTCTCGAAAATGGCGAGACTAGTGTAAGTAATGCGCAGACCTGCTCCTCATTTCTGCCACCAAGAGCATTGCGGATTAGATGCGTAGCGACGTTCTTATCTTTCACGACGAACCGTTCCTTCTCATCAGGCGAGATGCCCCATTGTCGCAATCGAATGGGAGTTTTCTGACCATCAGTGCCTGCCTCTTTGCCAGCTTCCACTGGAAGGTCCCGACCAGGACCAAAGAGTTTAGTCCAGACAGAACCCAGTTGTGATTTTGATGATTGTTCGGCTGCTTGCGTCTCGATCCATTTACCGACGAGGCCGACCACCTCCTCGTTAGTCAGCATTTCCCAGAGCCCATCGGTAGCCATAACTAAGAAATCGCCCTTCTCAGGTTGAATCTTCGTTGTGCTCACCACAGGCTCAGCGGTCACGTAAGGAGGGGTCTTAAGATGTGGCGAGGAACTCCGGCCAAAGAATGATGCTCTCAGGCGCTCAGAGACCTCCTTGCTCCACTTGTAGCTGGCATCACCAAAAGCACGAGTCGGCTCAAGACCACCAAGAACTCGACCATTATAAATAACACGGTCCTCTCCTGGATGAGCCTTGCGCATTCGCGCTACCTCGTTGGGATTACTTCCGGTCTGATCCTCGGACAGGGCGGTTGCAGTCCACTTTCCAGAAGAACTACGACGACCTAAAACAGCCCGTGAGTCACCCGTACACGCAACTCGTAGAGTTTTAGTGCTGCTATCGTAAAATGACAGGAGAGCGCAAGATCCGGACAAGGCAGGACCAAGGAGTTCGGCAGCTACTCGCTTCGAGTTGGATTTCAACACCTTTTCTACGCTCTCATGCACAATTTCATGATCCAAACGTGTAAATCCAAGTTTGATGGCGGTGTCAATTGCTTCTGGTGATGGTACTGCCCCCAGAGTTCCGGCGGCCTTGTACGTAGTATTTAATTCCCGTGCAACAAAATTGATCAAAGTTTGTCGTAATTTTGCCGAAGTTGTCCAACCGCTATCGAAGGTTAATATTGAAACAGTACTAGTGGATATTCTAAGATTAGGGCACGTACGCATGTCCGTCAAAAACACCCCAAAACATCCAATCGTCGGTAGGGGAATCCGTACTTTCGCTTTGCCGCGAAGCCACCTCCACAATCTTCTCTGCATGGTCGTCTTCGATCGGGTTATTACTAGCAAGCTGCACCACGTCATATCGCAAGACACCTTGGCCTCGATTCACTAGGAACGATGCTTCATTCTGGCGCAATTTCTCGGTAGCTTGGTCCGGAGTAAGCATTTCTAGAACATTTCTTCCGCTACCGTCAACGTTCTTCGCTATCGGGCCTTCGCCGACGAAGGTACCGGTGTGTAATTCATCGGCACCGACTACAAGGACATTCCGGGTTGGTGCAGCGTTATTCGTGAACTGCGTTGGTGCCGTCGCATATGATTTAGCACCAACCTGTTCTAGGGTATTTCCTCCCTTGTATGTATACCAAGCGCCGTAGCCGACTAGGCTAGAGACCAAGGCGAAAGAGAACCGGCGGATATACATGGAAGATCGTAAGGGCTCGCTTACCGCATAATTAGGGCGTGTATAGGACGATGAAGTAGACGCAGCCGAGGATGAAGCAGCGGATCGAACACCAAGACTAGCGTTGAAATGGTGGGAGAAAGGGGTGCGCCGCGGGCGACTAGTACGAGTGAGGCCTCGGACGGTACATTGAAGGGTCGTCCGAAGGGCTCTGACAGGTACGCGACGCATTTGGGGAGAGGGTTGCCGTCGACGGAAATTTGAATATGGGGAAGTTTCGTTGTCGCTAAACGAGCCACAGAATATCGGAATATGGCTGGCCTCCAGAAGTGGAGCTCGCAGCCGAGAACAGAAGAATGGGCAGGTAAGAAATTAGGTAAGCTTTGCAAGTGTGTGCAATGTGCAAGGATCATGGGACGGGATCGTGACCAATTTCTGTTTTCGGCAAAACGCGGGAAAAAGTTGGATTTGGTAGAACGGAGAAATGCGGGATTGGTGGGGCCGCCTTTTAGGTTTGCCCCAGAGGATACGTGCAGATGCTTAGTGTAAAAGCTGTTCGCCACCTTGCCTCGTTATTGTTATCGATAAAGATAAGAGTGACAGCATGGGAGCAACCTCGGCTCTTGGTAGTAAACGCCACTGAACACCGCTTAGCATATGTAGGAGAACCCAGGTAGATATCCTCGCTCTAACCTAGAGGAAATCGAATAAAAAATATGGCTGCACCAGAAGCAAGTATAGCTGGAGTTCAACGTCGTGTCGCCGAGAATCCAGATGCTCGATACCAGGCTTTTGATTCTTATCCATGGGCTAAAGATCGCGCATTTGCTGTGAGTTTCCACATGTCAATGTAAAGTTAGCATATGGCAATGACTAAACCCTACAAAATAAGGAACAACTTTCAAATTCTTTAATTAAGAACAAATCCAATGAGCTGAGTCTTTCGGATATTGCTCTCCAAACACGGATTCAAAGATTTGAGCAACAAACCCAAATCAAAATTGATGGTGATGCGTATAAGCAATGGCTTGCCCAAGGAAACCGGCAACACCCAAGAGTCGTATCGGAAGAAGCAGTTGCAGTAGAAGCAATGACTATAGTAGGTTCTAGTTCCGCAACCACGTGATATTCAATCTATCTTACAAGTGAGCAATAGCCGGATCCTGCGGACAGAAAACTAGCACACCTCTTAGTTGAACTTGGTGATCCACTGGGCCAACTTGCTCTCCAGCAGATTACGCCCGAGTTAGACAATGCCGAAGTCCCAAGTTGGCAAAAGGCCGCACCCAAGGCAGAACTTTTCGTTAAGAAGGACTCCTCCTCAGCAGATCCTGATAAGGAGCCATATCCTAAGAAATTTGAAGAGATAGTGGCGTTCTTACAGACGGGACAGCCGATCCCTGGAATAAGGCAGATCCCCGATACGGTTATTGAAGACCCATCATTCACAACCCATGGTCGTCTTACGGCACCACCAAAGCCGTGGGAGACGCGAAGAAATCCTTCTAATGATGTGGAGATATAGAACACCTCAATTAGACCTGTCAAAGCATAGGCTAGGTATTCATTTGGTATTTTCTGGGTGTTGGTATAGGAGAAGCTTCTGTATATACATGCTTCTGATTAGAATTAACTAATGTCCATCTTATCTGCAGAGACATTCTCTGTAGAAGTTTGACCATCAGAGTGTGTCTCATTATCGAGTTCCCTACTTTTTGCCTCTTTCACATTTGCGACGTGATAGGCGAATCCTTCCAAGATCTGAATACCATGCTTCACCAAATTCATCAACATCTTCTCTGCCGACTTCCGTGGCGGTTCTTCTAATCCTCTTGCCTCTATGTGTAAGCACTGGTTGTGCGTGAACCCGGGAGGCACATCAGAAAAGGCTCGATTCTGTTTAGGGGCATTTTGTCTGATATATAAGATCTCGTCCATTTCCATCCCGTTGGAAGGAAGTGAGCGCTCTTCGATGTCCGTTAAACCAGGTACAGCTCTGAGGTGTGGAAAGTTGGCTTCTCTTTGTTTACATTCTTGGAGGATTCTGGTCTTTTCACGGTCAAACATGTAGTATATGTTATCCTGTACGGCATCTGCATGCTCATCAATCTGAGCAAGTATCTCGGCACGTCGTCGGACGGGTTCTGACGGCAGTTCCGGGGGTGGCTTTGTGAAATCAGTCTGTGCGGGTACGAAAATACTAGGTGCGATGTTCTGATAAGCCGGGATATCCTCCTCTTCTTCCAACTCCCTCTCTGGCTCTCTCTCTGAGCCAGTAGTGATTGCCATGATTTCTGCACGAAAGAAGCACTGAGACAGTTGGTTGGAAAGTGGAGTTGCGGTGTGTAGAATAAGTTTCTGGCAAAGTTGTAGAGAGATTTTCCCAGATGACCCGGTCACATGTTTAGTTTTACCAGCACCGTATTCAACGATATATATAATGTTAAGATAGCTGGCTTGGTGAATAAGTTAAATAGATTGACTTGACTGAAACCGACCAGAGCTACCAAAAGGTAAAAGTACCTAGGTACCTAAGTACTTAGGTAAGCTGAGGTAAATCATTGTTTAAAGCAATATTTCACTTCATGCACGGATACTGGTTAATTGAATCATGATGCATCGTTATAGAGATCCTACGTAACTCAATCAACTTACGTTAATCAGGACTATAGGTATCTATGAAATTTGAAAGTTGAATATAAGAAGTATTTCCACCAAGCCATAATAACTGTACAATTTCTATTCAATTCTGAGGTGTATTGATCAAAGAGTTGCGTATTTTACCTAAATAGATTTATTCCCCCCTAACCCCTAACCCCTATTTCACGTACAACATCCTCAAGGACGTTCTCTTACCTTATTCTAACTATCCTTAGCAATATCTTACTGCACATTCGACTAGTGTACCTCCGTATGCTGTCGTATCTAGAAGCGTATTAGCGGACTAGATGCTACATATAGCACAAGACCATGTTTCGTGAATTGCGAAATTCACTTCTCGAGAACTCGACCACTGAGGTGGAACCAAACAGCATGGGTTCATCTTATCTCGTCGAGAACTCTGATCTAAACATAATTGAATCGAAATAATTTTACTCTGAGGACATCAGTCTTAGTTCCGAAGTCTTCACTGACTGTAACATAGAACTCACTCTCATATAGCCCATGTCTATTGACTTACTCTGTTTAGCAGTATACGTCGTAATTTCCTAGGCCTTGACGTAAGATTCTTGAATGAGTCGTTTGTACGCTCTATCCTGCCGCTGGGAGGACGGTAATATCAAGAAAGGAAAGTAACGTAATTTCTCCACAGTTCCTTACTCCGCCCGGTTTGCTTTTTAATGCGATCTGCTCTTCCATCGTATCATGATCGTTGACTTTAAGAGAGAATAAATAGCCAGATATAAACTCTTGATCCCAGTGGCGAATGCAATATAGGCCTAGATCAGGTTCTGGAACAGTATTCGAGGGCTCAATCCCCGCCCAACCAAGACAACAAGACGGCATTTTCCACGCTCACTTTCTCGTCTGCAAGTTTATGTCTAATCTATTAATCCAGAAACTTCAGGATTATTGATCCGTTAAACCAGAAGACGGATAGATGGCAGTATCGATCCTCCCAACAGCCAGTACCGGCCTAACTCGCGTTCGTGACTGACTATACTGCCAATCTACCTGCTATTATTCAGCATCAGTCAAGAGTCTAGGTGTGTCCTCTGATGGCGCAAACGGAATGAGCATCCCTACCTGTGTCTGGGAGCATACGCCTGCCACTTTGCTCCCGGAGGTGTGATATGCCGTTCCCTTATCACTACAACGGCTGCGCTCAGATGGGCGGGTCGAGCGGTCAGAATCGATCAAACGACTGATTATCCTGGGTCAATCCGTAACCAGCAACTGCTACTGCGGATAGAATCAACAGATATGGCCCTCACACGTGGCGTGGCAATAGCGCGGATCTCCTACTCTCTAGCCAAACGTGGGAATCATCCTGTCTCGCGATATACCGACCTCCGGAACCGTTAGTGCGCCTGCTTTTTCCACCGAAATATTTAGCGCCCCAGCTATCGCCTTGTCTAGTACTTCGGAAGGTAGGCTGCCGTGGAACTCCGCGGAGGTGCCGTTGCGTAGCATTGTATTGCGAAACTAGTAACGAAGTTGACGAACGCGATCACCGATTCTGGTATACCGTACCTCCCCATAAGAACATTCTTGAACGTAAATTTCCCCAAGGTGGAAGGGGACTACACCGACTCTGATAAGTTTAAGTGGGTGCTGACCGCTTCGGCCCTGCCGCTGCCAACGAAACATGACGTCGAGACTTGCGGTACTGACGTACTACTTACCAACGGAGACGAGCGTGATTGATACTGGCGACTGCCACATCTCTATTAGTGTAGGACACTCAACGAATAACTCAACGGCGCCAGTTGAGGACGAGGCAGTCGTGCTGAACAAGTTGTAGAAGCTACTAACTCGCTTGAAGTAGTGAGATTCATGATGGAACGTAGGGCTGTATTCACGTATATATTCTTTACGTTATAGCCCGTATTGCTCGGGTGCGAAAATAAAGCGTACATCATGTCCCATTGAATTCCTCTCGTAAATGAAAACTGCGCCCAGGACCTTCTTTTCCCTTGTGTGTTTGGAGGCCGATGAAGTCAATAAATTGTAGGTGGGTAATCATCTAGGGGTAGGGAAGAAGCATGTAGAAGTGGTGGGATTGAGGCAGGTATTCAGGGAAGCAGAATTGCCACTAGTAATAGTTAGTTCGGCAGAGGCATATCCCATGTGCATAATCACGTACGTTGCCCGCGAGGACGCGTCAGAGTAGCGTCTCCGGTTGTGCTGATTTTCGGCAGCGTAATAAAGCATAGACTATATATAAGCGGATAATTGAGACATTATCCTACAAGCAGGTTTTGATTCCCCTTTCAGACTCTATCTTGTTTCTTAAGCTTCTAGACGTTTTGGATTCAACCGTTTTAAAGCCTACGCAATATCGCATCGTCATTCTATGACCAGTCTAATGCGTCTATCATGGGCAGTGGGAACCTTTCTTATCTTTTTAGTCACTCGGAACTCGTGTACTCGGTCGTATAGATTCTTCTTAGTCCGAAATGGTGCGAACTTGTCGGGGGTTATGGGAAGACGTGCTTTAATCAGGAGGAAGCCCAGAATAGTCCTGCTACGCCTTAGCAATATATAATTTACCGTCTAAATGTTACGAATAATGTTCAACGCCATTGCTATATTTGTTTGAGAGCTCCCTTAACTTTGAGGGCCTGTTGACGCTAGACTCTTTGTCAATTGTCACTGGAGCCATGTGGTGGCCATCGTAAATGAAACAAAATAAATTGCAACAACTCTACAGGAAACTTAGTCACTTGGGTAGCTTACCAACTAGGCATAGCCACCTGCTACCCAGTTTTAGATAATAAGGCTAAATTATCCTTTAGCCAAAACGAGAAGTGCACTATCATGCCACTCTACAATAGCCTAACCTTGATACAAAGTGTGAATAGCTTCTTTCTTTCACAGGGACCCACCAACTAACTTATGGGCCTGTGGCCACACATACAAGTCCTGGGGGTCATGGGCCATAATGCTGTGCCTCCTCGGATCGAAGGGCGTATCTCTAAGGTAGATTATTTCTACGGAAGTCATATTATGGGAATAGTGTCAAGCCAGGTTACTACGCGGTCACCATATCATTCTAATGGGCACACAAATTATATGTAAGCAGAATGGAGGATTTATTGAGGTGAAGAAACTATATGCCTGCCCAAGTGCAGCATCCTTCATATCAGGAGTCATATATGCTCCAGATGTGTCCCTATCCTCAAAATCTTAATCCAGTGTGTCTGCTAGATTCACTCCTCCCAATCCAGTACCCTCCTTTTGCCAAGGAAACCATGATCCGTGAAACTCCATAGTCCGAAAATCAACCATCCCCCCTGAAAACTCCGCATACCATCCGCCAGTGCAGATCGGCATTCTCTTCCCATGCTAAAGCACCTATGACTTGTTAGCAGTTTGTCAAGGTATACTAGGAATAAATAAGGAAAACTTACTTGTCAATGACAATCTATCTCTGATGAGATCACCCTTGGTGAAGCTAGTAGTCCCTTACTTCTTGCGGAACAGCTTCTTGACGGACTTGAAGACCTTCTTCAATCCTCTAGGCTGCTGTTGGGTGCCCTGAGCAGCGCCGTTAGGCAAAGGGACACCAAGGCGAGCCTGAATTGCGGCAATGAGGGGGGTCATCGCCTCTTGAGCCGCACCAGGAATCATCTGCTCACATGCCTCAGCAATCATGCGAGGTAGCATGTTGATAATTGTTTGGAGAAGGCCGATCTGAGTAGTGAGGCTGACAACATTGCCATTGGTCGAGTTCAGAAGGGTGCCGAACGCGTTAATATTGTTGTCAAGAGAGTTTACATGCCCACTGATGGCGTTGACATGCTGGCCGATGGCATTAAGGTGCATGATTTGGCCGTCGACGCGGTTGATTTGACCATTCATCTGTTGGACATTCTCGCCAATTGGATCCACAGCAGCGTTCAGAGCGAAGTCAATCATTCTAAAGACTTCCTCCAGAACATTCTCGACATTGACACCATGGACACCATGGATGCCTTGGCCAGCCATCTCATTGATGACACCGCGAATTCCATTCAGGAGAGTAGCCATATTCTGACCAGTGATAGTGGCAGCCTCATTGCCGGATCCATTGTTTATCGCGTAGGTTACCGCGTGTCTGACAATATTGTAGAGTCTAGCTTCGGCACCAACACCGCTCATCATGTTGGCAACGTGAGCATTAACGCGCTGCTGCTCACTCATCTCGGCCGCGACCTTATCACGAGCTCGAATCTCCTGGGTGATCTCAATGAGGAGCTGGACCACGTTGGGCATCATGTTCCACTCCTCGGGGGGAGCCTGACCACGAGCCTCGGTAAGTTGGACAAAGCGAAAGTAGTCGCGGATTCTGGCTTGAATGTTGTGGCCGGACGCTGTAGTGGGAGGGAAGTGGCCTTGGGCACGAGCACGACCAAGAGCAGCGCCCATCTCGGCAATCTGCTTGAAAGTGTACTTATAAGTAACACCATCAATCTCAACGGTCACTGTAGCGTTCTCCGCTCGCTCATCGGCTAAATTACATAGGTAAGCAGAAATGTTTAACAATTAGTGGGTAGGAATTGTAAAGCATCACTTACCCTGGGCCATCGTGCCCTGGTCGTTGTCCACAATGACAACCCCGGAGTCCGGGGTGCCAGGAGTCTCTGGGGTGCGGTCGTTCTTCTCGTTGCTCTGATGACTGAAGGTGAAAGTTAGTTGGGTGTTGATGCGATAAGGATAGAGTAGGGTAACAAGAAATGGAAAATTAACTTACGACATGGTGAAGAAGTAGTAGTGATGATGATTAGAACCTGAAGAGGTATGAGAAGATCGATTGATTGACTGAAAACATGGGTTAGTATATGCGAGTTGACAAAAGGTAGTGTTCGTGTGTATGTATGAGTGTATGAATGTATGTTAAGGTGTTGTGTATGTATGGGATGAATGTAGAAGGAAGGGTGGGTGGGGGTAGCAGGGTGGTCAATTGTTCTGACCAAGGTGGTGAAGGTTGATGATGCGATGCGATAGATAAGTAGGAAGGGTAGGGTAGAGTTGATGATGGATGGTGATGATGGATGGTGATGATGGATGGTGATGATGGATGGTGATGATGGATGGTGATGATGGATGGTGATGATAGATGGTGATGGATGATGATGATTGATGATGATTGATGATTACCTTGGGGTAATGTGATGATAGACTTGAGGACAAGTGGAAGATGAAGGATGGATGTTGTTGTAATGTGTGAAGATAGAAAAGGTGTAAAGGTTTGGAAGATGTAAAGATGTAAAGGTGGAAGAGATGTTTAGGTAGGAAAGGTTGGAAGGCAGAAGGGTAGGTGAAGGTGGTGAAGGGTAAAGGCGGGGTGGGGTATAGGTTGGACACTTACAAGAAGTTGGGTTGGGCACGAGAGATGTTGGTTGTGTTGTGCGAAAGGAATATGAGAAAGGTTGGAAGAAGAAAAGTTGAGAGGAGGAATGGTGTGGGAGGTAGGAAAGGTTTATATAGACGCGCAAAGGTGGTGTGCAAGGTGGTGTGTAAGGTGGTGAGTATTTTGACAGAATAGAAAGTTTTTACTTACCGGTAAGAAGTAGTCGGGTTGGTACCGAGGCTTGTTGGTGTGAAGGTGGGTGGTGGGTGGTGGGTGGTGGGTGGTAGGTGGTGGAAGACTTGTCAAGGTTGAAGAGTGTAGTAGTAGTAAGAGTGGTCAAGACTTGTTGGTCGAGTGTGAGGAGGGAAAGAAAAAAGTTGGAAGCTTGGGGGAGGGAGCCGATGAATTTATACCTTTCCAGGGCTGGCTGATTGTGACCGAAGCTCGAGTCCGTGTGTTAAACTGATCCGACGGACGCCAACAAGGTTGCCGATGCTTTGACTCATCTACAGTTACAGACCCGCTTCTCAGGTGGTAACTGATGTGAAAAGGCAGGTTGCTACAGTACTTTGTGGGGTAGACACCAAAAGGGTTGTTCGAATGTTGGCTATACTGTGCCAGAAGATCAGTGATAAGGGAGGTCGGGGAGGGTAGAAAGATATCACCACAACTACAGAAGTGGATAGCTGCTGTGGAGCACAGTCTAGGTTGAATCAAATGAATCATCTACTTCTTCTAAAAATAATCACCTGGGCAGTTGTGGCAGTTGTGGCAGCTGCATCAGTCTGCATTTTCGATCTGTTTGCTCTATCACTTGTAAGGTCGCATAGGAGATTTGACCCCGACCCCACAGGCGGCCTGATTTCGCATCAGAAACTGTACAGTAGGTACGCACTTGAATCACAAGGAAATATGTTGCCTATGGAACATAATGTGATGTGATCTTGAAGCTGTCGACGGAAAATTAGCTATCTACCTAAGCAACAGGTACGTACGTACGCACAAACATACATAATAATTCAAATTACGAACGCACTTATGTAAAATAACTAGCAATATCTATAGGGACTAATTACTTGCTTAGAATCAAGATCTGTACAGGCAACCGGAATCAATCTGGAGTACGGACGTACTAGCAACGTCCATTCGATGCTAGTAATACAGAAAAGCAGATACTAAAGAAGATATCGCGATCTTGCCCTAAATTATGTTTTAAAGCTTAAGCAGAATAATACCGTGACCGGATAATCTATATGCATAATAAACCTACTGGTTTCGATAATTTTGTGACTTGATTACATCTTTACGTCTATATTTCGGTACGGCCATGAATTAATTCGGATCTACGTCAGTATTGAAAGCTACCTAGAAAATAGGCATCCTTATCAGAAAGAAGAAAGTACTGTAGATACGTTAGCCAGTGCTAATTGGTTTTCAATTTATATAAGCCTAGAAATGCCCTTAATCACTGAAGATATCAAGATCAGAAGGTTTGTCCAAGTGCGCATTAATTATTATGGATTTCTAGGTACCGACATCAAGGTGCCCAAAGAAAGAATTGAAGATGATCATGATCTTGAACTGAAGCTCTGAGTCAGAGATCAATATCAGCTTTTTAAGCATACAGTGTTCCTGTTCTGTCTATTCGTACCTATGTACTTGATAATGAGGGATACCCGAGAATATTGCGGCTCAATGAGTTGACGTTGGAATTGGCGAGTGACCCCACTTTGGTAGGTCGCACATTCCCTGTGAATCATGGTACATGCATCTTGGTAGATTGCGGGGAGACCCATACTGTGCTGTACATGCGCTTAATTGTGGGGTCGCCTAGCACCAGATCTTCAGAAGATCAATTGCGATCTGGGTAATTACCTACCTAGGTACCTAGGTAGGTAACTAATTATGTGAGGGTACCTAGGTACGTGTCCGGCGTGTATGGAAATCAGGTTTCTCCAAGGCTTTGATTTAGATTTAGGTAAGCATATACCTACTTACCTAGGTACGTAGGGACATGCATGTAATTGGGTATTAAATCCGAGGATCAGGAAATAAAATAGAAATGTGGGGAATCAGAAATAATCCTGCTAATGTAAAAGTGTGTATGGTGGGTACCTAGGTACCTAATCGATAGTATTCTTCCACCGTACCTCGATTTCGCAGTCTGATTACATGATACTCTTCATCACAAGCCATCTAGAATGCAGAGACATTATACTTGATCAAGAGTCTGCATTGATACCTTACCTAATGTATCCGGCAAAAGTAAAATAGTTAACGGATTATCTGAAGTCCGTTTCCAAAATCAACGATAGGTAATATTAACATATATAATATCCGATAGCAATTTCGTATATATCAGTAGCCTCCCTGGCTCTTATACTACTTAGATCCATATATTTATTCATCTCCATCGCGTGCGTTGACGGGGATGATCGGACAAGTAATATAGCATTGACGATTCCGATCGCTAGGTAGGTACTCAGCCTGACAATACGTTTGCTTTTAGATAGTATTTCTATAAACGTCTAAGTTTGGCTTTATAGAACAAGCCAGTGATACTAAACGGCTGGCAAATAATATAAATTCGCTATTCCCAAGTGTGAAATGTTTCTCGAGCCGATGTCACAGAAGTTGTACGGCAATGGCCTAGAGAGGCTGGCCTCGAGAGAGTCCAATGATGTATAGAGAACATAATTCGTAGGCCCCTAAGTGTCATGGAAATGATTGTAGTAAAGTAGGATTTGTTGCCCACAAGGACGCGAGGCCTTTCGAAACTATACTATATACGACATGTCGAGAGTTTGGAAGGATATTCCGACAATACCTCAGAAGGGATTATATTTCTACATGGTAGAACCAGCACTACTCTAGAGAATATTAAGAGATGTCTTGGGTTTCCAACCCATAAGATGTGTTACCAGTCTATTGGTCCAGAGTCTCTACTGTTAACAATTTTACGCTATTATAATGATATGTATGTTCCGTGAGAAGTGGAATAGTAAACTCATATGGTCGAAGAAGATAGATATCGTGATATAGTGTGCTATGTTTGTTTATTTAGGGGTTATTGAATCTCTTACATGGCGTGTATATACGCCACCTTTCGAGTATGTGGAACCAAACACAGTAGGCCATTTTCTGTAGCTTTCAAGATCCACGGTAATAACTTAAAGAGATATATCTGTGTCGGTTAGAGATTTTTATAGAGAGACATATAATCAGCGCCTACACATCACGCAACCACTTCTGTTGAGGTACTTTGGTGTCTTCGGATGTTATGAACTATTCCATATATCATCTTTACTAGTGTATACAAAGTCCTTAGCTTCGGAATGAGCAATCATTTAAGGAAGATATCATAATTGATTGTCGGCTTCACCAAGGAGAATAGAACAGGATCCCTTTTGTATGAACTATCTCGGACACGTTTTAAACAATGGACGCTACAGTTCTCGATTACGAGAGACGTTTATTATAAGAATATAATACGACGTCTAGTAGTTTAGTTGACGGAAGCAGATCTCTAGTTATGCTATTCACAATTGTTCTCATATCGAAGACTGCTTAAAAAATCTCCAAAAGGAGGCTTGTATAGACTTATCAAAAGATAACCATACGCAGTCTAGTGAGGTGTCGTCCACTGTAAGAAGCCCGTTTAGTTAAAACTAGTTCAGGCTTCCAGCCACATTCGACTTTAGCTACGAATACACAGCTTTTAGTATAGTCATTAGTCATTCGCTCAACCAATAAAGACCATAATGCTTATACTACGAAATGGTCTTCTGGTTTCCAGAACCTTCATAAGTATACCAAAGGTTCTGCTCAAAGGAAGACAATACGCGAAGGAAACGTGTTTTTGCCGTGGTGCTCTCGGGTTTCCAAGTCTAGTCGCTTCTGTCATGTAACCGCGAAGGCTTATTAATACCAAGCCAAGTTCTAGGTTAATGAGAAATGAGAAAAATATGGATTAAAAAGGCCAACTCTTTTCCGTGCACATAAGGCCTGTAGTTAATGGCAGACGGCTTCGAACCTTAGTAGTGTTCGGTTCTCAAAATGATCACACTATCTACGTACCTCCTTTTTGAGCTGAACTGCTTAGGTACGTACCTAAGAATAGGGGGCGACGGGTGGGTCACTCGATATTGAAAAGCAATCATAAGCATTGAAAAATGGTACGGGAGATAGTCGCAGTAGGACTCTTTTATTTGCCGGAGCCTATCTACTGACGTAGCGTACGGAAACCATCGAAAATAAGCGAAATCATGATATTGCTCGAAAGAGCTGCCATATGATTGCGAAACCAGCCGAGAACCACCCTGTGTTCATCCCTAATTTTTGTACCATAAATCATCCCTGACCTGCCTGTAACTGATTAGCAAAAGCGCGTATACTCGAATATCGCATCGGAAAAAAAAAACATACCGTGATAAAAGAGAGTGGACTGTATTGACGGTGTGCATCTTGGAGGGGTAACGAGGGGACTGGTGTTTGCGTATTTGCTTGCTAGAGATAGCCATGTGCGTCATGGGGGAACATCCACGTGCCAGGGGGGAAACCGTAGGGAAGGGAATTATGCGACGCATTCATCCTCGTCGGCGAGGTCATCGTCATCTGCTGGGGGAAAGTCATGTTAGCAGCATAATCAAAGGAATGGATCCCCGGGACAATCGGAGCAGGCGAATGCGGGTGCGAATGCGAATGAGAGTGGTGGTGACCACCACTGCCGTAGACTGGGACGCCGCCATCATCGCGCCTCTCCGTAGCACTTATGACTAAGACTTCATCGTCTTCATCGTCATTCTGGACACTGGTAGAGAGTGATGTGTTAGGCTGGCCCGTCGACGCTACCTCGTTAGCCGAAGTCACACCAGGTACGATAGCAGTCGCGCCGCCGCCGTTCTCCTGCTCCGCTTTCACGGTGACCGAATCTTCGGTTTTGACTTCACCTTTGACCTCAGTCTTGATAGGCTCATCTTCGTCGCCAGCATCCTCGTCGATGGCAGCGAGCTTGCGTTTCTTGTTGGGGCTGCGGGTCTTGACACCGTCCTTGCTGTCCTTGGACTCCTTCTTGACGCCTCCTGCGCCACCGGCAGTGCCAATGCCGTGGGCCTTCATAAGGCGCTCATATCGTTTTGCACTGTAAAGCGCAAGTTTAGTTAGCGCAGAGCGAATGGCTAGATGAGCAGCAAATAAAATCGAACAGATAAATAGGATAGTGGAGGTCGGGGAGTTACTCACGCTGCGCCCTTACTGACGATCTCACATTCTTTCGCGACCTCGGTGAAGTCGACCTATTTAGGTCAGTAAAGCTCAATGATGGGGTACATTCGTCACAAGAAAATTTCGTGGACGACGATAGTGGCAAACCTCACCTTTCCAGCAGTCGAGTGCTTGATGCACACGATAAGGAATTTGAACTGAGAGTCAATGTCCAAAGCAGGCATCTTGTCGGTCGCTAACGCAAGTTTGACAGACAAGAGGGGCTAGGTAGAATGTATCAGGACGAATTATGAGTATCAAGACTAAAAAAAGAAGTCGGCTTGATAGTAAATGATGTTGAAGTAGGTGGAGAGTAGGTAGGTTCTTAAATTTGATGAACGAGTCGAGAAGTTGGTCAAGTACTAGAAGCTTCCAGTTTGATTATCTGTAAAATATATCCTTGAAAAGGTAGGTCCTTCAAGAAGCCTACCCCCGCAGAGATCGCAAGTTGTTTCCAGGGGATGGTAGTTGCCACAGTGTAGAAGGCTACTGTAGAGCACAGCTCGGCTCGATATACCAGGCAACTGCCAGAGTTTCAGTCAATAATGAAGTATCAGGGATTCAACTAGGAAAGCACTCGGCTCTGAAGCTGTTGTAGAGGTATGCTGAGATAAGTATGGCTAGGAATATGTCTTGATGGTGGACACCCTCAGGGATTTAGTAGGACGGTTGATGTCGGGACCACCAGCTAAAATATGAAAATTCTTTTACTGCACTATGGTGAACTGTCAGAAGTCTATCTTTGATTGTCGTGAATTATCTTAGACGAGACTTCAAGGGTAGCCACAAAGGTAAGAGTAAATATGGGATTAAACCTTTTAGAAGTTGTCATACGCCGTGTCAAAGGTCCAACTGATATTTTACAAATACCTTTGTTATTAATATTGCATTCAGCCTGCCTTGATGAATGTTAAGGAATAAGTTTAGGCATTACAGGTGAACGGGAGAGAGGACCTACCAGCTGGATTAAGAGGCTTGATATAGCTTGGTAATGATCGGCAATCTGTTGTTCCGGATGCCGCCGTTGTGACATATCACTATGACGAATTATAATAGACACTTTCCATGGTGGATGGCTTGTTGGTATACTATAGTTATGGACTAATCAACATACAGATATACCCCAGTCATCTTTCAATCATGTCTTTGACTTTCCTTTCCTCCAAACGTAACGGTCGTCGTTCAATAGACTAAACCATCCATGCTTAATTACATCTAATTCTTCTTTTGGTTCTTGGAGACTCGGGCGGAACGTCGGGTTGGTTGACCCCCCCCGACCCCCCCGAACACCCCGACCTCCACGGCCTCCGCGGCCTCCACGGCCTCCACGAGCCGCGGGAGCAGCCGCAGCTGCAGCAGGAGCCGCGACAGGGGCCGAAGGAGCAGGGACCGCAGCTACAGGCGCGGCGACGATGGGCGCAGCGGCGGCGGCCTGACCAGCCTGAGCCCCGGGAGCAGCAGCAGCCGCCGGAGGAGCCGCGGGCGGGTTCTGGCCGAGGATCTAAGACGCCCAACTCGTTAGTAGATGCTTGGTTTGGGTTATACCTAATGGCAGTGACAGTCTAGATTATCTGACTTACGGTTATTCCTCCTTGCAGCCACTAAGAGAGATTTCAAGTTAGTAAATGCTTTATATTAACTAGATAATCATTAATTCATAGGAATGACTTACTCCTCTCACATCACAACGTCTCGAGAAGGTATCGCGGGCAATACGTGCCTGAGCGTGCCCCGTCTGGGCCGCCACGTCCTGCCAGCTAACGGTCCGCAACAAATCTCGACTGGCGTTCTGAAACACCGCAGACATTAGTTCGATCTGCTTGGCCGTGAGACCTTGCCCATTGGGCAGTGTGATGATGTATCTTGACGACATTTTCTGCTAATATTAGCATTAGACTCGAAGAGAATAGAGTGTATGCGCTCAGCGTCGACAGAGATATCTTCAAGAATAACCGAGGTCCACGTTACAAAGCAAGAGAATAAGTAGAATAGAAAAGGAAAAGTTTTTAGTCAAAGCTTTTACTTACCTTCTGTCTACTCGTCGCCCAATCGTTTCGATTCGATCAAATTATTCAAGTGGTAGATGAAGTTGTGAAAGAGTGTTGTTGGTTGCTGGGTGTCATGAAAGGAAACCAAAATTATTTCCTCTGGGCTGGTTGAAGAATTAAGAAAGGGACTCTGCAACTGTCAGCCTAAAGAAATTTGCTCACTCTTGCAGTCTCCCAGTTGACAGTGGCTACATACCCTATTACCCGCGCGGGTCTTAGGGCTCTTACGGGGCTTGAGAACATATGCTTAGTCGGCCTTTTTCTCTAGCTACCCCACCGTCCAATGGAAGGTGAGCAAATAATAGATCGTGAGGCAGGCACTGTGGTAGTTGCTCTGGAGGAAAGAAGGGAAGGGGAGGTACATGAGATACAAACTTATGGGAGTGCCTGGAAACCTGAGTACAGAGGTTCAACCCAGAAGGATACAGGCGATACAGGTAAGATAAGTTAGCTTCAGGGGGCATGTCCGCTGGGATGGTACTCTTCTACAAGTCTAGGTGTTACGATATTAGGTTAGTTTTTACTGTCCAGCATTGATTATCAGTCCTTACACCGGCCTCTTGTCTTGATTTTAGCATCACTAGACTCGGTAATATTAAAAGTAGCAACATAACCAAGGTGTAATCAGTGACTGTTAGTAGTATATATATTATAGTACTACCTGCATCGTGTGTTACACATGAGATCCTTCTTGGGATTTGGGCATGAAGTTTCAGTTACTTCGCCATAAAAGAGCAATACTAGAGCTAGTAGGTCATAAAATGCCACGACGCCCATCCGGGATGTCGGTCATTGAGACCACAGGAAAGTAGATACCCATGCGGCCATTCACTCTTGAGCAGGCTTGATCTTGGGCTTAACACCCTCGACCTTGACAACCACTTCGGTATCATCTTCGAGTTCTTCCTTCTCAATAGACTTATTGTCCTCCTCATCATCTTCAATGGCATTGTCCTTCTTTCCGCCCTTGCCAGTGACCTTGGCATTCTTTCCCTTGGCTACCTTGACGGCTTTGGTGACCTTGCTTTGCTGAGGAGAATCTCCGACCGAGTCTTTCTGCTGATACTTGCGTCGGATCTGTGAGAATCGTGTCTTTACGTCATTAGTACCAGATCATAAATATGCAGCAGTAGATTCTATACTAACTCTGGCAATGCGTGCGTCCTTCAAGCCAAGCTCAAGAGCAAGTCCGTTCCAGTCAATATCCATGCTGTTGGGAAGGAATTTGAAAAAGGCGGCGAAGAACTTCTGGTCGCCGGTGCTGGGCGTGCCTGTTTCCTTGGGAGGCATGTTTGTTTCTTGAGGTGATTGACTTGGTTCAGGGGATCTGGTGGGTATTGGGTACTGTAATAGGTCCAACGGTTAGTCGACGTCAAGGAACAAACCTTAAAGAATGTCTGAGATGGTTTATCACTTCGATTCCCCAAGTACATCGCAGAAGGAAGTCAAAGGGAAGAGACGGATTCGTATATCCGTAATGGCAAGAAATATTCTTAAGGTCTTGTCACAGAAGCAGAAAGATAGAGAGCGAGATTTGAAGCAGCGAGGGGGGAGGGGGGTAGACATTAGTAAGATACGTGCTGTGCTTGGTGTGATGGATTGAGGGATACGCGGGGATGTTACTCACTTTCGGGCGACAGATACCACGATCGAGTATTGTGCTAAGCCAATGAGCCGCTATGAGCATAGGTTGGAAGTCTGGGGAATGTTTATGTTTGAATGGGAGTGTGTGGGATAGGTGATGCAGTGAAGTCTTGGGTAGAAGAGGAAACTTGTAGGATCGAAGGGGTATTCACGAGAGCTAGAGTTCAAAGGGCAATAGATAAATTGCGAGGAAGTCCTCACACAGACTTTCAAATGGAATCCAAGTGCAAGGAGATGAAGCAGAGGGAAGCGGCACAATAATATTCGACAACTTACTTTCCGTGATGAAAATACCCGTATGGGAGGCTTCTTGGTAGCAGTAAAGAAATAGTTAGAATATGAGATGAGGCTTATTTTGTTGCAGAGACACAAGCTTTTGAAGATATTGAAGGTATTGAAGGGAGCTGGTCTTGATAGTGTAATTCTGAAAGAATTTGATGGGAGATGATTAAATTTCTTGTGGGAAGGAGGATGCGAGCATTGTGGAGGAAGGAAAAGGTTTCTAGGCAATCAAAAATTGGGTAGATAGAGTGGACTACCCAAAATAGTTCGTCTATCTCGTCGTCTATCTCGTCATCAAGCTTCCTGTCTATTTATGTCGTCATGTGTCTGTCCAAGCCAGTATACATATGTCTAAGTCGCCGTTATAGAGTTGCTGCTATGTATAGTAAGACTAGTGAGACTACGTAACTTGTATCGCCAAATAGGTGAAAGGACCAGCGGCGGCAACCTCTTCAGCAATGGTTTATAATAGTTTGAGTACAGAAGATAGCAAACTATGACAAGGGAAATCTCAACGATACGGGGATTGGGATACGGTTGTTATGACGAGATAGATAACAAACAAATAATAGCTCTTATGCCTTACCTCTGTCTGAATATGAGGTCCCTGATATGAAGACAACGTCAGTCTTATTAGTAGCAATACCTCGTAGCAACATGTAAACTTAGTAGTACTCGAAGCTGTGTGCTCGGCTAAAGAGGAATGGATAATTGACGGATTCGACTATTTATCCCAAAGTACCTTTTCATCGATATAATTGACTATGGTTTCGAAAGAACTAAGACGTAAAACGTGACGAAAACTACTAGGTTAATGAAAGTTGAGTTGGCTTATACATTAAGTTGCCGCTGTAGTTGACGTCAGATTAATAGTTAAAAGCAACTTTTATTTCTAAAACGGCCAAAGAGTGATACTTCAAAACAATATTGGAATTCACACTCTGCCTCTTTCATACGCACATGTGCGTACTTCATTTCCCCGTCGTCAGTGTGATATCTATCTAGTAAAGCTGGCCTGATTTGAAGTATATGCGTGAATCGAAGGATGGAAAGCTGAACTTGCGTAACAAGGATTATCTAGGACTTTAGACGGAGTAAGTCGGGGTGACAACGCCTCTGAAATTTGACGAAATATGTGATTCGGAATATATCTGTCATTTTCTCAAATTCCATTTTGACATATCATAAATTTAACATAATGGAATGCCATTTATCGAAGTACATAACGATATAATAATACATTCCAAAATAACACGGTCTGGGCTTTATACCTAACTCATTATGGACTGCGGGAAAGAAATTCAATTCATTTGAATAATTCCTAAGTAGGTACTAGGCAATGATATTATACTACCTTGGCTGTTCTAGAGGGGGAACCGGACGCTATACGAAATAAAAATCATAGCCACATACTTGAAGTTGGTGATGATTAATTATATTGATGATTACCTAATTAGGTCAAGTGCCTATGGTATTATCTTTTAGTAGAAACGAATCATTTTGCTCTATCTTACCCCGCCGTACATCCCTTAACGTCCATTTCGCGCTCCCTAAAATCAACACCTATCTAATGCTTGCCAAAATTCTCATTTACGAGTACGTATCGGTAACGGGCCTTACCCTCTTCCATGTCGATGACTGCCTGGTTGGCCTCCTTCAGAGGCCGTTCCTGAACCCAAGGCTTGATCTTCTTATCTGCCGCTAGCTGCAGCATTTCTCTTATTTCCCAAGGAGATCCAGTGGCGCTGCCACCCAATTTAGCCCCGTTTGAGATCAGCTGAAATGCATTGACAGCAGGGAGCTCTCCTCCATCAGGAGCACTGCATGAAGAATTAGTTTTTGGTCACAGTCTAACAACCACTGCTTCAATGGAGTAAAATAGATAAGGAACTTACCCGACTTGAATCAAAGTTCCTCTTACTTTGAGGAGAGCAAGGTAGTCGTTCAAAGGCATCTTGGAATGAGACACTGTGCTGATGATGAGGTCCATTCTCCGCTGGTGCTTCTTTACCCAGTCCTTCTCTTCGTCCGTGGCAATATACTCATCGGCGCCGAGTTTCAACGCATCCTCCCTCTTGTCCGCCTTTCTCGAGATGCCTATGACCCTATCGGCACCCAATGCTTTGGCGAAGAGAATACCGAAGTGGCCAAGACCGCCAACACCAATAATTCCCACTGTCTTGCCTGGTCCACAGCCATTTTGCTTCAACGGTGAATACATAGTTATTCCGCCACACATCATCGGGGCAACGAGAGCTGAATCAAGTTCATCCGGAATCTTGAAAACCCAATGGCCGTTAGTGCGGTTGTAATCAGCATAACCGCCATAGCTCTTTCCTTCACCATCCGGGTAAATGGAGCCATAAGTGTTGATCAAACCTTCGCGGCAATAGGTCTCCAAGCCGTTCGAACATTCGGGGCAGGTGCTCTTCTGGCAAGTTTTGGCTTGCGCACCAACTCCGACACGGTCACCAACTTTGACGTGCTTAACGTTCGCTCCTACGCGCACAGCTTTGCCAACGATCTCGTGGCCCACAACACAAGCTGCGAAATGTCAGCAAATACATGAGCTAGTTTTGAAAGATTAAAGGAGAAACGTACGGTAGGGTGTCGGTCCCCAGCCAGACTTGAGCATGTGTAAGTCACTGCCGCAGATACCACAGTGCGAGATCTCGATGTCCACATCATCCTCGGTCCATTTCTTAGGTTCGAATGCACCCCATTCCCTGGCCAATAGCAGTCAGTTGGGTAATTATGCAACAGAGGGAAAGTCTAAGTATTTCGGATATGTCTCGGGAATACAGACATTCTCTCCCATGGGTACCTTAGTACTCAAGGGAGAAGATAACTCCAAAGACATTTTGGACAATAACAAAAGAGCATTTCCATACTACTCACATCTTTCCATTGATGGCGTCCGGAGACTTGCCCAGCCAGCCTTCGAACTTATAGCTCCCCTGTGCTGCCATGCTGAGATATATGATGATAATTCAAAGGCGAACTGGAAAGTTTAAGATTAGGTTTTCGTCGTGTTCTTTCAATATTGAGATCTGTCGTTAAGTTGAATCTTTCGAAGGTCGTGGTATCTCGAACTATAGCCGTAGGCGGCATACGTTTAAGTAGAAGAAACACAACCACGCCCCTTCCGACTCATCCCATGGACATCCAACCCTTGACCACCTTCTAGTTTTAAAAAAAAGCCGGTTGCGGATTCCTAATCCACGACGCTAAGTGGAGGTAGCGGTGGATAGAAGTTGCGACGTAGCCCTGTGCATACATTATGCCTACCTTCAGTAGCTGGAAATAAATGGAAACTGCCCGGGTAGTCTCTTTTACGGATCTCATGGGAAAGAACGAGTGTTTTGTAAGCAAGTCAACGGAGTAAATTTACATGTACCAATCATATAGCGATAGAGGAGGTGTAGGGGGGGTCTCGCCAGTTACAATGTAACTACACTAAGAGACGGACTAGCATCGCGACCATCAATGGCGGCAGTTATCCGTGAAAATTTAGTAGCGGCACATATACCTACCTAAGATAACCTACTACGATACATAGTACTATGATCCGTTGAGATAGATATCGGACTTAGCATAGATCGGGTTTACTATATCGGACTTAATATCAAGACCATCAAACACTAAACAAGGACTAATCCTCAAACCGGAAAGATTGAAGAAAAAAGAAGTTGCCAAATGGAAGTTGCGCGAAAGAAAGAGGCTAATCAGTATATTCACCGGCTATTAAGGTTTAATGTTGAACGTCATCGGAATTTCGGTGGAAATAATGTAACCTATCCGGCCTATGCAGGTTAATGTGCTCTTAGTAAAGCAATGGAAGGTGGACCTTGGTATTCATTACTCAGAATTTCTTCGAAGAGGGTGCCTTACGTAGTAGTGAGGCTATCTGTGGCAACTAATGTGTGACATGTAACATCCCGGCATACGACGCTAGGAGATCAGGAAACAACCATAGCACGTGGAAATAATTTAATAGCCACTAGTAACTTCTAGGTTATTTTATGAGACTTTTTTCTTCGTAGTAAGTATATAATGGGCATAACGGTGATAATGAAGTTATCTCCATGCGATACAAGTGTTCCACAAGTATATCTTCCCACTATCTTATCATCCTACGTCCTAACTCTCCTCATATATTTGCATTCGTGAAGTTCGACGAGTTTTCTACCATGATGAGGCGCAAAAGATATCTTGGACTATCAGATTTTAGTCAGGGGTATACGTGCATATATACCAGGGTACCTAGGTACCTAGGTAGGTAAGCAAGAGGTAAGCATTTATGGTGAAAGAAAGGTACCTACCTACCTACCTACCTCCTACCTATCTTTCAATCTACCTAGCAGTATCCCCACGTCGCATCTTAAAGATCTTCATGCAGAATACATACGTACCTAGGCATATCGAAGCATTTAGAAATTACCTCATAATACATATGTCATGTTAAAATACCGGAACAAATTCTACACCGCTCTACTTACCTAGTTGCAAAAGCTTTTAACCTTTCCTAATACAGCTCGAGTATCGCCTCATTGGTATCTCCAGAGACAACTGCGATTCATGATTTTCTCGGAGTGTTATACGTCGGTAAAGATGTCCGGCATTTCCGTAATTGTGGCTTCCCGGCCAGCAATCATTTAACACGGAAAAAACCAAGCTCACTTTGTAAGATGCTACCTCGAAATCCAGTGGTCGGTTATAAATATTATCAGCTTAGGTGCCGCTACCTCCGCGTCCTCGTGCCCACGACAACATCCCGAAAATGTGAGGATATCAGATCGGCGTTTAGCATGTCCCGTTGCCACTTACACTGTTTTACCTCGGTGCTTCTAATAAATCTTTGGGTCTTCGGAATGATCTTACGAATTCTCATCCAACCATAAAGCCGATCTGAATCAGTCGACCATTCACGTCATTATCTTCTTCACCGACACGCCTCGACTAAGGAGATGGCTCCGGATTGCGTTTCTCAATCCAGACTTGCCTATTCGGGGCGTTTCCTTTCCCGGCATTGAAAAGCCGCTAGCGCCTCTTGTGTTTCGACTATCTTCGCTTTCGGCTTAGTTATCTCGTCCCACTACGGTCTACCGCTAGATGCTAGTCGGCCCGGAAGTTCGGGATGTTTTTCGGTTCCTCCCGAGGGAGCCAGACTTCCACGAACCCCACAGCGTCGAGCAAACCACCAATCTGAACTAGGTAGTAACATACCTAGAGGTTGTACACGTAGAACTTGACACAAATTGAACGTCTAATTAATACGCATCTAGCATAGTGACTATAATTGCTCTACCAGCGCCTATTTAGTTTACTAGATAAGATCTAGGTAATCATAACTGATACAGAAACCGTTGGTAAGCAGTAAGAAGGTCCTTAACTATGTATGCCATAGGTCGGGTTCCCTATAAGTTGAACATAGCTCATCTAGATGATCTCTAGATAATATGTCTAAGCTTTAAAAAAGGAGATTGACAGTCATTTCATCTTCGATAAGTCATGTTCCTAACTCTTGCATGAAAACGAAATTAAGATTAATAGCTTTCCGATTAGAATTTCCCTCTTGAACTCTTCATTTAGCTTTCTCAAAGGGCTATTTATTCCTTTAGCTATTTAATATATATACATCTGAGCGCCCGAGGGTTCGGACCTTCAATATTCTAACGGCATAACTCCCAACGAATAAGGTTCCAATATCGAGGGAAAAAATGTCTTTACTCCGGTACACATCCTTTAGCTGGGACTATCAAGACTTACTCGTGGATGGAAATGTCATAATAGCCATCCTGCTACCAAGGGGAACAGGATCACTTGAACGAGCTTAAGACGAGGAAGAATAAAAAACGCCATAGGGAAAGTAGAACCTCACCCAGGACACTGAGGTCTGATGAGTAATACAACGTTACAGTCCGAATGAAAAGGTATGAAAACAATCCTATTGTTCTAGATGTCTTACTTGGGGTCCTAAGAGAGAAGTCATGGTAGAGTAGTGGAAAGAAATTATCATATCATGGATTCAGCATGTCACACAAATTAGTCACGTAATTACTTGGCCCGGGTAAAGATAGGGGTAACTCGTTGAAAGGAACTCTACTCTATTGTAAATGTGCGTATTTTAGAATAGTGTGGTGAATAGTGTGGTCGCTATGTTTCTCAAGTAATATTAACTGTTCGGTCCTATCTTCCTTGAATTTCGAATTACTGTCTACCCCGCGTTTCCCCCGGATGTGCTAGATGTAACTACTAACACTAGGTAGTGGGGAGGATCATAGCTTTAGCAGATTTCCATGAGAGATTTCTTTGAAATGGCCCTTGTTACAGATTCGTCAGGCTGGGATGTGACGCCAAGATCCCGTATTTGACCAGTGTTGACATATCATATTTTGGGGTCCTACTATAGTTGGTTTGGAGGGGTGTTCTGACTCTGGTGATATGGCCATTGTCGATATGTTTAAAAGCTGTTGAGATAAAGTACCACGCCGGTAGCAACTACAATGAGCTAAACCAAACCCCGGGGTATAGCAACAATAGATGATGCTATAATGATGGTTGAATCAGGAGGCAAGTTTTAGCTAGGCCCAACTCGATGGTAAGTATAAGCTAAATCTTGCTCTAGTCTTGCATGGTTGGCTGATAGCTGCCTCCATATCTGGAATAGTAGAACGGGCAAGATCACGACTCGCTAACTGAGCATGGCCCGTGCTAGCACTGCGAATGTCATAAGTATATTTTCTTGGATTAGGACTAAGAATCCGGACCCATGCATACATGAATAGTGGATTTTGAAGTGACATCTGGGAAAATTCGGAGAAGACGTTCTGGATGGTGTCACAATCGGACTGATTACAAGAACCGAGTGCTTGAGCGTTACGTGGCTTGACGATCTCGCCCGGGCTTCTGACGACGCCCTCATACGATAGGTACGTAACAAACAGATAACGCATGCAATTCTAGAATGGTCTGCACCTCGAGTCCTATGCTCAAGTCCTATGGCCCGGTCCCGAGTGTCGTCACTTGAGGTGTTACCACCGGTCACATTGCACATTCTCGGCCGTGGGATGCCTGCATGATAATGATGAGAAGCGTAGCTTCAGAAGACATAAGGCTTCCCAACAATTTTTTGTCCTGTTCACAAGGCCGAGCACACACGCGGTACACCACTAGGTAGCTAGTTAGTCTTAAGTGAGTTCTGTACTTATCACAACCGTATCACGGACTTCAAGCATTTGGCATACTACATTAGGTAAACCGCTGTGATGGAATCCTGGAAGCAAAGAGAGTCAAGTGCCCTTCCCCACACGCCACTGACGGTTGTTGCCGTGCATGGACCCCTCTTCTCAGCTGTCGAGGCATTTCAAGGCTGATAATCCATGTCGAATCCGCCTCAGCCCTGTATCTAGATCTCGGGTCATCGCCAGGCGCTAGGCCCCACGTCCCCCTCCCCCCAATTGCTGGGGTACTCCGGGGTTGGTGTGTGAATACTCGTATGAGTGTGACCTAGAGCGTTCCCATACTGTCAGAGAATTAGACAATGATGACGGTCACACCGGATCGTACGGGATCTCTGTGTAATACCAAAGGACTTGGATGTGAAAGGCGTGAAGATGATATGTCAGAAATCAGGAATGATCCCGCACAGCCCCTGCTTCCGACTACGGCGACAACTGCCCTAGACAAATAGATAACAGCATTAAGTGATCTTGGGACTCATAACAGGTAGGGACACGCCTAGAAAACCCCGGCACTAAGCGATTGGTCCGGACTCTCAGCAGCTTTCAGCTATTGTTATAGTCATACGAATTACACTGACATAGCTTCTTCAGCGCACAGTGTCCATTTAAATCCATATTACATTAAAGTATGTTAAATTAATGTCACAAACATTAAACGAGACGAGGCATGCTTTAGAACATTACCAAAGAGTGATATTAACCACCATACGTTGCCATTGATGCGTAGAAGCAATGCTGTATCCTCCATTCATCAACCAAGCCGAGGCAAGTCTGAGTTCCAGACGCCGAAACAATATCGTCCAAACGGTGATGTTACAAAAGCTCAGACTGTAAAAAATCATGACCGTTAAACCCCGTAAAAACCAAATGGTCATCCCGAAACGCCGGGTTTTGTTGTTAGCAACCAGAATGACTGTAGCTCATGACATATCAGCAATCCACATATTCCCTTGACCAATTCCTTGTAGCAACAAGCTCGTAAACCCACACAACATATAGTAACTATGCGAGATAGGTGTCCTAACCCCGTAACTAGCCCATCCCAAGTCATTGACCTAGCATATCCATCAAGAACACTCCTCCAGCTCAGTCTTCACATCGACGTAATCTTCTTCAACTTCAACTGTTCGGTAAGGAAGCCCTCGGTGAGCCTGTGTATGAGATTGCGGGTAAGGTTGTTCGCAAGGACTAGATCTGAACTCGTCAAAAGAGGAAGATGCTCCGTAGGTGGGATAATGCGGGACACTCGGCCACATTGGGTCGGGGCGTTCGGGACATGGGGAATCTCGGAAATTGAACGAGTTCTGGGAAGTGATCATGTCACCAGCTGGACTGGATGTGAGGGCCGGAGACGGGGAGAAGAAGTCGTTATCACTGCACGGTGTAAGAAATCGAGGTTGTATCACGCCATAGTTATTCTGCAAAACTGAAGCAGCTGAAATTGTGTTGGATGGCCCCGGTGTGAGACGCGGAGTGAAGCGATCTCCAAAGTCATAGGGAACCCTCTCTTGTTTGATCTCGGGAGCGGGTGTCTCAGACGATTCTGGTGTGGCCGAAGACTCTGGGAGAGACTGTAGAGCATTTTCTAGCTTGATACGTCCGTCCCTCTTTTCTTTCGGATCCTTCCTCGCCTTGGTTACTCGGGTTTTCGCCTGTCCCGTTCGGTTTCGTTTGGTGGGCTCATTGCCTTGAATGGCAGATCGAAAACGCGAAAACCTCATGCGAGCAGCATGGCCGTTGGTAATTGGCCGGTCCAAAACTTCATCTTTAGCAACCAGTTCCCAATTAATCTAAATTTCATGTTAGTGAATCCGGAAATCGGGGTTTTAAAAGAGTCCCTGCGGCTATAACTCTGCTTACATCCTTAAGATTCTTCTGCTTCAGAATCGCGAACAAGAATCTAGCCATAGCATTATCGTTGTTGGCGGACATTGTGATAGCTCGTGGGCGGTGAAATATCTCAAGAACCGTAGAATGGATAGGGGATCTAGAGAAGGCGAGTCTTCTCAATAAGAAGTGCACAGCTAGGTGTAGAGTAACTGAAGAGATGCCTGGATTTCAATGATAGTCTGAACATGTGGAGTAGAAACGAAATGAGTGAGTCACGAATAGAGTAGACGTGAAAGTCGGTGAGGGAGGTCTGGTGAAATATATGGAAGGTCTCCTAGGTAAATCTCTCAAGCCTGAGAGATCATTGAGAGGGATCACACCAAGCCGTCGATCGAATTTGGTGAGGTGAAAGTATGACGAAAGGTGGAGACAAGCAGGATGGTCCGTGACAAGATCAAGAAGCCCGTTTGATGCCGAGATAATGGAGTAAAAGAGTGTTATTCCTATGATAAAAGAGCGAAGCCTAAGGCGAAAGAGGGAGAGAAACGCGTCTAGTACGGTTTTGCTGGCTACTTTTTTTTTTTTTTCGATGAGAAGGGTTGACAATGAGATGTTGACAGGGCTTCTTTAAGTGGTTGCATGAAAAGCACGCTTACTTGCACCAGGATTATCATTAATGGGGCTATATGACGAACAGTATGAAAGACACGGTTGCCCAGCAACTCCAATTCCCAACGAAGGCGAACATTGTGAACAAATTTTGTCTTGGCTAAAGGAGATCAAGGGGTAGAAAAGAGAAAAGGGATGGTGGGGTTGTTGCGCGAAAGTGGGATGGTACGCGGTGTACCGCGTAAAGTGGTTTCTAACCCCTGCAGTACCTTGCTATGTAGTCCTTTCGACAAGGATGTTGCTAGTAGTTAGGTACGTAGCTAGATACCTAGGTACCTACCCTGGTAGTTAAATAGTTTTGCAATCTCTATCATTGTCTGGTATATTTTGGCCGAGTTAAGCCATCAACTGACAGCTCTAAGGTATAAGCAATGCGCATATGGTAAAGTCATGAAAGATAGCTAAACTGCATAGGGATTGTAAGGTTTTGCTAATCGAAGCTTGCTGCTTTGAGTGTATGTATTAGGTAGTGTATACTGTATTGTCTTTTCATGGCACATTGTTGAGTAGACAAGTCCAAAGGTGTTTTACTAGCCAATCAAAGAGACGAAACTAAATCCAGGAACATATGCCCGAGCAGTCGATTGGCACCAATTTAAAGGGTAATGTCGTAGTAGAGTGGATACCTCCAGATATCTGAAGTGGAACGAGGGGTGCTGAAAGACGTGAGTCACGAACAAAATTGAGAAGATTGGAGACTTGAACTCGAGTATACTCGATTGGGCGATGGCCTAGACTAATGATTGGTGTACCTGTCCGGCCTGTTAAACACCATTTGCTATCTGCCTCTAAGCGGGTACCTTGGATTTACCAATTCGCAATTATTTGCAGCAGTTTTGCAGATGATATGCATCATTGATCTGGGAACAACCTGGTAGTTAGTTCTGCAGCTAGTTATATCAATAAGCCTGAATTAGGTAGTTAAATGAGAAAACCACTATGTTCTTCTGCCGAAGTCAAGGGAACATCTCAATACAATACGTTTGTTGATGTTTGCTTTTGACCGTTCGGAGAAATTGGTATTACGCGACCGATTGTTGCGTTTGCCTTTGCTTTTTCTCTCACCGAATGAAAATATAGTGCTGAGGTCACGAATACATGCCTCAAAAATGTTGAAGATGAAATAGAAGGCAGGTTTAATTGATTTAACTAGGTACCTAGGTAGGTAGCTAACAGATACAACAGGACAGAAACTTGGAGGGGATGTAATAAAAAAAAGTAAAGGGGGGCGCAGCTAAGATTAGGACGCGTTGGAGTAGAAGTTCGTAGCACTGTGTGCATGGCGTCCTCACGTTCTAGTCGCCTTTTCACGTGATGTTTCAGAATAAGTACACCTTTCCATTTTGAGATTTAAGTGCATGCATGTAGCGTCTTCCTCGGAGGAAAACACGGGAAAAGAAAAGAAGGCGCCGTGGAAAAATAAGTCTACTATGAGGTAACAGGTGCATACATAAGGTATCTAGGTACCTATCTATGTAACTACCTAATGTAAGTGCTGACTGACTATAGGAATTGTGATGATGTTCCGGGAAGAACGGCAAATTCCCGGCTGATCCGAAGCAAGTTTAAGTCAATTTTTCGGTCACACTTGGGAATGAAATGTTTCCCGATTAGACACTCTATCATGACTGCATCATTACACCATTTACACCCATTACAATATTAGAGTGTACACGACAAGTTCACGCGTGGCATCAAGTCTGCATTGGACATGGCGTACTATGTATAGCATACTCGAGGTACCTATAAGGTCACATGATTGCTACTACTGCGAATGTCCCATGTCCCATGTCCCATCTTGGCTCCCGGATCAACATATAGACCGTGCACCAAAAAGGGTAACGCGCTATCTCAATTTGGGTTGTTAGAGCCAACGCTGCCAAGGGACTCGACCCACTTTATCACACCCGCTCCGGACCGCGTAATTCAGGTAGCTCCAATTCAAAGCTCCCTTACCCATTCTTCTCAACCTCTTAAAAGCTCTCATCTCTATCAATTTTCTTGATTCGCACGTGAAGAGTGTAGCTTATTGTTATAGCTGTTCCCACATCGCTACCTTAGCAGCTTAGTACCAGCCTCTTCAAGCTCTAGCCTCGAAGGCTCCGAGCTACTCAAAGAGCCAAAATGAACAAAAATTGGAACGACAGAGCTGACAAAGACCTCTTTTTCACCATCCTCTCTGTCAAGAATATTGGCGTAATAAGTGGTGCAGAATGGACTACCATTGGTAACCATATGCGATCACTGGGATATGGCTTCACAAATGAAGGATGTCGGTAAGCAAATCCTATATTTCTTTTCTGTCTCCGCAGCCTTATTTTCCCACGTACCCGGTCCAAATCGAATAGTCTTTCTGTCCTACCTTATCCGGTTTATTATGCATTTCTATCTCAGTCCCCCCCCCCCCCTCTTCCCCCCTTAGTATCTGCCAATGTACCAGGTGGCGCACATAGCCTTCCGCTCCGATATGCTGAAGATAGATCAGCTATCAGAAAATGTGTCAAGTCGCACAATTAAATACAGGGTTTTGCTTAACGTTCACGCCGCTCGCCCAGTAACTATACAACTAGAGTACTCGACGCGTTGCAACCCCAAGTAGAAGTCAAGATGAGCATCTAGATTTATTTTCACAGCATGTACAACATATGATATATAATATGTGATATAGTTATACCGATGCAGAAACTAATTAACCTATCCATACTAGCCAACACTTCCAAGGCCTTCGCAGAGCTCAGCATAAGGCTGAGTCGAATGGTGGTATAGATGCCCAGCGCAGATCTGACCCTACTCTCAACCCCATCACACGGCGCCCCGGTCCAGGTCGTGGGCGACCTAGGAAGCAACCCCCAGCACCCATCTCTGGTATTGATCATGTGTCTTCCCCAGGAGTACAACAAGGTCAAGTTCAGGACGACCAGGCGGATGCAACCGCTCCACTTGATAGCATGTCCGTTCAAATCCCTGTCGAGGAGGCCGACTCATTAGGCCTTGTGCATGATGACTCCGGGTTGGACGAACAGCCGTCAAAGCGTCAGCGCCTTGATGAAGAGGATCAGCAACAGACTGATGATGCAGCTGTCCTGTCGTTAGCAGCAGACGGGTTACCTGGTCCAGAAGATCACTACGACCCGGAGTAAGTCCCATATCTGCTACTTATCTTTACACGTAGGAACTAAGCAAGTAGCAGATACTACGGCGAAGCATAGCAGTTACAATCTTTTCGCTGTGCAATCATCCCCGCCTTTGGGGAGAACGTTTCAACATAAGTTACCTATTGCGAAGCTAGTTGAACCCCTTATTGCAAGGCACAGTTAATAGACCATAGCCAGCCAACGAAGCTTCAGTAGTCATCAGTCTACATTCTACATTATATGGTTGCTTATTCTAGCTGCGTTATTTTTAATCTGAAGTCAATAGAGTACGAAGACTCACGTTTGCTTCTCTAGGGAATGGGGGTCCAGAGGGATGTCTCCAGGAAACTCCTGTACAACAGTGCAGCATCGCGTCTACCGGTCGTTTGGAGTTATGAGCGGGCTAGTTATCGGGATAAATTTGGTGGATGGCCGATAATTCCAACCATCTTACATGGAGGCCTTTTTATTATTCCTTGTTTATAGATTTGAGGAAGATCAAATGCAGAAGTCCAGAAGGATACGCCTACACTTACATTTTATGCAGTTTGTTAGTATAGACGACATACGCATGCGTTGGTGGAAGGACTACCCGAGCAAATTCATCACTTACCTCATTAATAACCGGGATTATCTAGGTCATTCACACTACCAGTCATAAGAAGCAATTTTCGAATTTCGTCACATTCGAACCTCCCACTTTCCTAATTACCTTATTCGGTTCATCTTACGCAAGCCTTTCTCTTCATCATCTGCGTGCGTCATTCCTTCCCGTTCAAACAGTATCTCTCTTCTACAACCAGGTGATATAGTTTGCTTTTCGGTTTACTTCCAGATTATATTTGCCAGCAAACAACCTGAACTCTTTATCTTTCTTCATACCACCCGTGAAGTCACTGGCAGCATCTTTCCTTTTTCACTTCCGCAGACCTTCTATCTATCAGATCAAAAATAAACCAACCCTAGCTCATATCGTTACCATGCCGAAGGGTTCGGTAACCTGGTCATTGGAGGTCTACCGCGACTTCTCAAGAGCTGCCTGGGAAGTTGCCAAGTTGACAACAGAGCAGAAGACAGAGATCGTAGAAAAGCTCTGTAAGATGGGTTATGAAATCACCCCAAATGCATTAAGGTATGATATACAGTATTCATTATTCTTCCTATCGCTATTGTACCATCATGCATTCCATCTTACAAGTGTATATTGGCCACGATGTTCATCAACCTGCCAGAAACATGCTGCTTCTATTGGTTTACATACTCCTATCAGTGAAAATTGCTTCTACATCCATCTTTATTCTACTTGTAATCTGAAGGCTCATCGGCTGTTTGGGATGTATATGCTATATCATGATTTGAGTTGGACTTTTTCTCAGCACCACCGCATCACAAGCTTATTCCATGTTCATGCCATGTGATTATGTGATTATCACCAACTACCCACAGTCAACGCCGAGATCTTCCTGGATCATTTGACAAGTTACACGACAATATCTTCCCTACTTTCTAGCTATCAAGTAGTGGTTGCCTTACACTGGACCTCCCAAGAGTAGCTGCATCACAGCTTCGCTCCCTGCCCAATTCCCTGCCCAATTCCTTACTTTCTTGTTCTCCACTACACCTACCTTTGACGCTTAGTTTCTCCTTCCATGAAGCTAACTTATACTTGTAGGCAGCATTTTCAGAAGATGATCAGAGACGACAAGGCTGCGTCTCAGCAGACTGCTACCCCCAGCTCGCCCTCTGATGCCAGCCCGCCTGATACCAAGGATAAAGCGACTGCCCGCCCCCGTCGCGCCCGTAACCCCCGCACTGGCGCCAAGCGTAAGAATGAGAAGGCAATTGACGAGGAGGAGGACGATGAAGAGCAAGAGACTCCCAAGAAACGTACCAAGACCGGGTAAGAACCTAGCACTGGCCCGTTTCAGGAATGTAATTGTAGAATAGAAGATAAAACTAACTAGTCGCTTTAGAAATACCTCCGTGAAGTTGGAGGACGATGAGCCCACGCTCTCTCAGGACGCCAAGAATTGGGGTGAGTTTACAGCTCAGCTTGAACAGCACTAACCCATGGCTCTTGACTCCTCCTTGGTCCCCCCTACGCATGAGTATGACGATTATACTAAATAAACACCTCAACTAGACGATGATGATAGCCTTTTCGAGGCTTGAGCTATTCCCCAGCCAACTATGAAGCAGAGCAACTACCTTCATCTACGAAATATCGGAAAACCCTCCTTCCTAGGGGGCTACCAGAGAGCTAGGTTATCTAATGAGCAAGGGATTTCGTTCATTTAGCTATCGCGTTCCCTCACGTCTCCATCCACTTCGAGTTGGCTCATGCTTTGCGTTCATAATAGTTACTCAGGCCTACAAGGATGATATGGCCAATGATTTGCATACGTATTATTTCGAGGAGTTCGATGATCGTGGACATGATTGATACTTAAACTAGTTAGTAGGTAGTAGGTAGTTGCCTAGGTAGTTTGACTTTGCGGTATGACCTCTCTTTTACACGAACATCAATAAAATTCCGTTATGCTTTCGTCATACACAAGTCTTCCAGCCAATACAGCTTTTATCACATTATCCAGAGCTAGACTACTACCTTCAAAAATACCTAGAATACTTGGCATCGTGACTACTATGTAAGTTTGTCGGTGACCCAAAACGCCTATTGGTGCTTTATTAGTTGGCATTGCAACCTCCCCGTTGAACGTTCTAGATCTAAAGACCTCAGCTGCAAGTGAACGTATTTGTTCTTTGAAGAAGTCAAAGCTAAGCTTTCTCGTATCAAGATGTGGGGAATCAATCTGGATCCTGGCTTAGCGTTTCCGGCCCTTCGGTATCCTACCGCAATGCGGCTTAGGGCCCGTTCGATCCCAAGATCGAACGGTAGCGGACGCCGCGTGTTCTCCGGATCAGCGAGCCCCTGCATGATCCTTGAAGTTATATTATCCTCCACAAGGCGTGATATTGCATGAATCTTCTCATAAGGGAGCTGATATCAACACCACGTATTTCCCCCCATCTCCTTTTCAAAACTCTAGCCGCGCTTCTAACATCTACACGTTAAATAACCAGGGCTCTTCCGGTGGGCACATGGATCCTGGTGGAGATCCACCGACAAGGTGACTTATTCCTTGCACGCCCGTGTCTCACTAAGTTTCCCGCGCGAATCACGGAACATGCCTTGCATGCAACAACTCGGGGATCGTCGTACCACTTGGCAAAAGGGGCAAGTATAAAAATGTTGATGCCTCTCGAACTTTCCCACCAATGGCATTCTGCTAGGAGTAGTAGAGGTATAGCGAACTCGAACAGTCCTTCGTTTCTTTCTTTTCAAGGCTAGTCCCTCGTTTTTCTACCTTACCTATAAGCTGAGAAAATATATATTCGTTCTTTTCGCATAGTCGACATCTTCGTTCTTTAACTACAAACGCACGTTCCAAAACACCACAATGCATAACCTCGCGGTTCTTGGTCTCGCCACTCTGGCCCTCGCGGCCCCGAGCTCGGTTCTTAACGAGAGGGCTGGTACTTGTACTTTCACCTCCATTGATACTATCGCTTCCAAGAAGAAGTCTTGCTCGAACATCGTCCTCAACGGCATCACTGTTCCCGCCGGAAAGACCCTCGATCTGACTGGTCTCAGTGATGGAACCACCGTCACCTTCCAAGGCACCACGACCTTCGGATACAAGGAGTGGGAGGGCCCCCTAATCAGCGTTTCCGGAACCAAGATCACCGTCAAGGGTGCCAGCGGCCACGTTATCGACGGCCAGGGCGCGAAATGGTGGGACGGAAAGGGTGGTAACGGCGGCAAGAAGAAGCCCAAGTTCTTCTACGCCCACAACTTGAAGTCCTCGTCTATCAGTGGACTCAACGTCAAGAACACCCCGGTCCACGGCTTCTCCATCAACGGTGCTAAGGGCCTTACCCTGGACCACATCACCATCGATAACTCGGCTGGTGACTCCGCCGGTGGCCACAACACCGATGCCTTTGACGTCGGCTCCTCCGACGGCGTCAAGATCATCGGCGCCAACGTCAAGAACCAGGACGACTGCCTGGCCATCAACTCGGGCACCAACATTGAGTTCACCGGCGGCACCTGCTCCGGCGGCCACGGCCTGAGCATCGGCTCCGTCGGCGGGCGCAAGAACAACGAGGTGCGCAACGTAGTCATCTCCGGATCGACCATCACCAACTCGCAGAACGGTGTGCGCATCAAGACGGTGTCCGGCGCCACCGGCGTGGTCAACAACATCACGTACTCGGACATCCACCTGAGCAACATCTCCAAGTACGGCATCGTCATCCAGCAGGACTACGAGAACGGCAGCCCCACCGGCAAGCCAACGACCGGCGTCCCCATCACCGACGTCAAGATCAACAAGGTCACGGGAACCGTCTCCAAGAGCGCCACCAACGTCTACATCCTCTGCGGCGAGGGCTCCTGCAGCAACTGGTCCTGGACCGGCGTCAGCGTCACCGGCGGCAAGAAGAGCACCAAGTGCTCCAACATCCCCAAGGGCGCTTCTTGCTAGAGTACCTAAGTAAAGTAAAAGCTTTGAATAGGTAACTATCCGCGGCTGCGGTATAAGCACAACCTAGCAAGTCTCAAGGTGCGATATCTATACACTTCATTGTAGGAATAGCATACGTTCTTCATGTGTACATATTCCGTTACGGCAATAATTAGAATATAAAACAGTTCGATCATTCGTTCAGTCTCATAATTGCAAACTTATATTTCCCCTTTGATTCATCACGATTTAAATTGCACCAAAAGTATCGATACCGTATGGAATGAGAAGAGTTCGCGGGATTTTGAACCAGCCAACTCTCTTCCCCTTTATTTTCGTGACTAATTAGAGCTAACATTCAACTATCGTAGAGTTGCTCTTAATTTTAATCGCACCAAAATCATCACACTCTTCCCGGCTCTTACTAACTCAACGCTCACGAAGTTCAAGCTTCTAGAAGCCAGGCTGGATCAATAAGCTCTTGCCAAGGTTACTTCGTATTCTTAGGATGATCAGCGACCTACGGAATAAGCTTTTTTGCCCAGCAAAATCCATGTTCGTTGCGCCAAGTCGCTACCCTACACTTCGACACTTGGCTACCTATGACCAAGACTGAACCATTACCAATCTAGATCAACACCATCTGTCTCAACCAGCCCCTCATGGATGATGGTAGTGATCAAGCGTACCTAAATTAGCGTAGCACATCTAGTCCTTTCATCAGCCTAGTAGACCATCGATAACTGAGGCTTGAGACAAAGTCTATGGGATCCCTATAATAGCCTATTCAAACCATATTCACTAACTTAGATAGGTAGTTAAATGGTTGAACCCTAACATTAATCAATATGAAATTCGAACTACGCGAACCTTTCTCCTAATGGTTTGATCCCCCTAACGCTCAACGAGCTAACCCCTTACTAGCCCTATGATATGAAAACCCAATTAACAATAATGCCCTCCAGTTACATGAGATATTCAATGCATTCCCTTGCCTTTGGACATTGTTTTTAAATGGATTTGGGCGGCTTTGGAAGCCGGTGCTTACGCCATTCCAGCTAGAGACAATGATCACTATTACCTGCTGAGAGGTCTGTTCCAGTAATCTTAAGACATTTTTGAAGAAGATATTAATACCAAATTATCTCTCTAGTCTCCGCATGCAGAATCATGCAAGGCGAAGCCCAACCGACTGAATTGATAGCCCTATGAGCATTACCCTTATTTTAAGGAACACACGTGTTGGTATTTTATTAATGTATAAACAGGTTATTGTTAGAGTACGCTGCTTTCTTAATTGCTACCAATGGTCGTGTAAATGCTATAATGTATGTAGGCCGGGAAAACAAACCTGTTTCTCGAAGATGACATTAACTATGACTGACTATTCAGACCATTTATAATGTGCTCCCTTAAACGTCTCTCCTCTGGACAGGCAAAAAGACGAAGTAAACAATCCTTCGTTAATATAGATAACTCTCTTATCACATACATATGAGGGGTCAATAATGACGTCTCCTTAAGTTTAATCCATCCCTGCGGCTTTTGGAAATTTTGTTTAGATGAGAATTAATTCTCGTAGTGAGGCGAGCTGGAGCAAACACATTCCTCCCGTAACGCAATGAACTAGCAGATCCCAGCCAAGAAACTTGTCTCGATTATGTCAATGATGCATGAGAACATCGTGGTCATCACATTAATCTACCAGGCCCCGCGGGATTATCTAGAAACTCCATAAACGCCTGGCACATCCCTGGTCCAATATCATCATGCCTTTCGCCCGTCCAGCCGACGTCCTTCGTCGGGCTTCTTCTCTGGTGCCTTGCCCTTATCGTCTCCTTCACCCTTCCGCTTGACCGCTCCTCTAAGAGTCTGACCCTGTCCCGCGAAGTGTGGTTTGTTTGCGTTCTCCTTCTCTGCCTCCTTGTCTGCGTCTGTCTTGACGGGCTTGATTTCATAGCCGAAGAACAACTTGTTCGGTGGTAGGCGAAGAGGCATAGGACCATTCGTCCGTCGTCGCGGGACGGGCACTGTGTTTGTGGAAGTACCCGCAACGGGCGTTGTGGGTTTTGGTGTTGAGGCCTTCGAGCCCTTCTTGGCGTTTAGCTTGTGGCCCTCGTTTAGGAAATGAGATGAAACTGCTCGGGCTCCCGTCGCAGCTGTTGTAGAATTGGGAGCGATCGCATCGTAGTTGATGGACTGCGCCATCGTACCTTGGGGATGCATAAGCCCGCCAGCGGGTAGGCCACCCCTTGTGCTTCTCGGTGTACTAGTACCGCTGCCCTTCTGCGGCTCAACGTATCCTACTGGTGGTGCGAACTCGACCGAGACATCAGTCTCTATCATACAGACTCCCATCTTCTCGGTCTCCGGCTTCACCTCCAACACAGCCACTTCGTAAACCTCGTCGTTATACTCGAAGTTGAAGACGTCGCCCTTGGTTAAGGTAGCAAAGTTCCGGAATGCCTTCTCTAAAACGGCTTTGGGATCGCTAATTTCAAGGAAGTTGGTTGACTGAGGTTGTAGTTTAACCATCTTAGCCAACTCCAGTGATGTTGACTTTATCTGGATCATGTCCCCGACGTCTAGTTGTAAAGTTTGCATCATCTAAACCCTGTCAGCTATTGCCATTCTCATCTAACGTCAAGATTAAAACCAACCCATTGTGGTATGTACGCTCTGCCTTCTTCCGCTACGAACTCCAGCACGCCTGCATGTGTCTGACGCTCCTTCTCGCCATTTATTAGCTCCATCATAAGGGGCCACTGTACGTGTAGCTGAGATATCTTCTGTAGGGCGGACGGCGGTAAGAAGATCTTGGAACCGTAGTTGAGTTCCGGCCTCTCGGTTCCGGGAGCCATGATGATCGGGTAGCAGCGGAAGTACTCGTCGAAACGGCGCATAGCCGGTCCGCGCATCATTCCGGATCGGGCCATGTACGACATGGCGGCCGGATCGTCGACGTCGAAGGCGTTGAATCCACGGTACTACGAAAAAGGGTTGTGGTAAGCAGAGATCTAGAGATCGGGACGAAAAGACCGGGCGTGTAACTAACCATAACGAGGTGGGGTTTTTATTTGAGAAACTTTGGTATATCTTTTTCCGAAAAGATATGAAGAATAAAAGATGGGTAAACGATAGAAACGTGTGAAGAGGATAAGTCTAGAGATGGTGAATGTTCCGAAAAATCCATCAAGTGGGCTTTTTTGTTATTTTGTTGTAAAGTTTCCAGAACAACTTCGACGCGGAAGCTGCTGGACCTTCCCATAGAGCTACAGCCTATAGGTCATGTACCTCCGAAGGCAACTGCTTATGACGAAACTTCGGCGTGTGGATTAATCCGTCAGGGGTATGATTTAGGTGTGTGTGTACCTCTTTAGGTAACCTCCCGGGCCACTACTAACGATCAGATTAAGGACAAGAAAGCCACTAAGCACGGCCCCATAGTAGCTTGGCCGGGCCTGGTTAGGTAACTCGGTACAATACAATGTAGCTTTAATGCCCCGCCGATGAGCTGCAGCTATTAAAGACAGGGGCAAATTTAAACGTCATATTGGGACTCGACTTATTATTGGAGGTTCGGCTTCAATTTAAACTTATTCTTCTACTTATACAAAACATCCCACGATAACCTCACAAATCGCCAGTCATCATGTCCTCCCGATTCAGCGCAGCGCGTCCAAAGCGCGCCGGAGAAAACTATGCGCGCATGCACCATGCCGAGCCCAACTCCAAAAAGGTCAAATTCGATATGCGCAATCCGTCCGCGCTCGCCCCCGACGCGGAAGACGAAGACGAGGAGGAGGTCGACAATTTCCTGGCCGCAGACGCGGACGTCATCCGCGGGAGCGCGGCGACGAAGCGCGGAGCCGTCAACATCGACGGGTACGACTCGGATTCCGACCGCGAAGAGCTCGGCACGCTGCACGCGTCGAAAGCCAAGCCGAATAAAAAAGACGACGAGGATATGGACGACATGTTCGCGGCCGACGAGGACGGCGACGAGAAAGACGATACAGTGGACTACTCTACGGGGAAGAAGAGCAAAGAGGTCAATTTTGTGGATACCGCAGACATCGAAGGCCAAGAGGCAGATTCCAAATCCGGCGGACACGTGCACCTAGACGACGAATCGTCGGGTGATGACGATGAAGAGACAATCGAGCTCGCAATACAAGAAGAAGGCATAGACGAAGAGGTCGGCGCCGGCGGACTGAAAAAACACGCCCCCAAAGTCGAGGCTTTCAACTTGAAAGCCGAGAACGAAGAGGGGCGCTTCGACGAGGCTGGTAACTTCGTGCGCAAGGCCGCGGACCCGGACGCCGTGCACGACAAGTGGCTCGAGGGCGTCAGCAAGAAGGACATGAAGAAAGCCGCCGAGGCGCACGAGAAGCGCGAGGCCGAGCAGCGGCAGCGGCGCAAGGAAGAAGACAGCGCGCTGACGTCCGATCTTCTCAAGTCGCTCATCCTCCACCTCGAGCGCGGCGAAACGCCGTTAGAAGCGCTCGCCAGGTTAGGACGGGGTCAGGCGAAGACGAAGACGAAGAAAGTGCCCAAGTGGAAGCAAAAGAAGCAGAAGCCCGAAGCCATGGAGGTCGACGCCGAAAAGACGCCCGAAGACCCTGAGCAGATCCGCATCAAAGAGGCCATCAACGCCATCACCGAAGCAGCCGATCGGCTCCTCGGGAGAGACCGACCGGATATCTACGACAGGGAGCGAGAGCGCCTGATTCGGGAGTACACGCGCGAAGCAGACGAGCCCTGGGTAGAGCCGCAAAAAGAGCCGAAACCAGCGTCCACCACCAAGATGTGGGAATTCCGCTGGATAGACGGCAGGGACAACGCCGACAAGCAAGGGCCCTTCGACGGCCCCACGATGAAAGCTTGGCAGGACGCGGGCTACTTTGGGGAGGGTGTTGAGTTCAGGGAGGCTGGCGAGGAGGGTTGGACTCGCCTAGCTGACTTTGTATGATTACGAGGCCTTATTGGACCGCAAACGAATGATACCACCGGCGTTAGTGATGATTTTAACTACGATGGATGTATGATTAGCTATTTAGGGATCTAAGCAGCGGTTTCAAAATAATAACTCATGGCGCCTTTGAACCTCGTTACTTTAAGTATAACTAACTAACTAGTTATACTTATATCTACTCTTCTATACTCTGGTGTCGTATATACTTCGTGAACGCTCACATCCCCAACCATAATTACCGAACCATTTTAAAACCTTGTCTACTGTCCAAGCTTAAGCACGACTTTCGTATTATTCAATTCACTAGTAAAGTTTCAATATTAAAAGGTGAATAAAACTTATTCTCTGTTTCAACTAAAAAGTGTCTTAGGCATTGTTAATATGGATCATATTTACTTTTAGTAATCGAGTCAACACAACTGCACGTAGAGTTTAGTATAGTACACAACGCAACAGGAGCATAGCCACATGAATTAAGTAGGTAGTCATTTAAAGTACCATTTTGCTCGGCCGTGCCGGCGGGATATCATCGAAGTAAGTACGACTGCGGGATAATAAAAAAACAGAATACACAAACGGCCAACGCTCAAAAATAAGGAGGGGGCCAAGCATCATCCATCTTGATCCCTCCGTTTGCTTTCTCCTATGAAACGCCAGTTCATCTAGCTTTTTTTTCTTCTTCTGTACTCCCTCGTCTGCCTGTATGTCAGGTAGATAGATAGAATCACACGCGTAAAATCAAAACCAGGTATGTTCCTCAGTCACTGCTCCTGTATACGATGCCACAAAACCAACCGCTTATTCCGTTCGTTCCAGCGAGACGCCGCATGACACTCCGGGTCGCCCTCGACCGATATCCTCACGTCCTGATTACCCAAGCTTTGGAAGGATTGTTGCTGCAGAGGTGGAAGGAAGGTAAAGAGTTTTGGTATCATGTCGTAGAAATCATGGTTCGTAATATACATTAGGATGAGAATTGGTACCGCAGTGCGAACCGTCATCATCATGTCTCTTTGGTGGTGCCAACATTCGCTCTAGTTTCAGGTGGAAATCCCGTTTGTCGTCGAGTGTCCCAGTCTAGTTAGAGACTCTGCTGGCTTCCATGGGCCGTTAGCCTGCATGACCTTGCGTAAGACATCGAGAGTGACCGGTATGGCTTCCTCGGGTATAGTCCATGGTCCAAGTCGATCTATGAGCTTGCCTATCGAACCTCCATCATCTGATTTGGAACTTCCATCGTATATACCCATGGCTTTACGAGCGTTGTCGGCCTGGTGCCATACTTCTTGCTGTTCCTTGCAGTTTGCGACGATCTGGTTCGCAAGCTCGGCATCGTTAGGGTATGACCACATTATGCGACTAATATACACGAGACAGATACCCTGGAGCCGTAGTATTAATGCTGTTAATGCGTTGTGCCTTGCGCAATCGGATCTCGTTACTCGAAATAATAATAATAGTTCTCGCATCGACCGGGTTGAAGCTCGTTTGCGCTCAAGATCTGAGGCGTCACTCTGAAGTTTGAAGCCGAGGAGGAACGACACTAGACACTGGATACCAGCAGCGATGGCAACTTGACGTTCGCGTTCCGAAACTCCCTCTCCTGGGTTCTTCAATACTGCATCTCGTTCGTGTTTCAGCTGGGTACCAAGCTTGATGAAGTTCAAGGCTCTCGTTTGTAACCTCTGCAGTTTCTCTGGGTCGACAGGTGGGCGGCGCCGGTCGGGTGGCTGCGCGGCTGGAGTGAGACCATTCGTAACTCCTGGGGTGCCAACTTGAGAGCTATTGGATGCAGCTCGCGTCATCGCAGACGACCGTCCCGGCGGTGTAGACGGCCGTGGGTTTTCTACGGCTTTTGGCCGTTTGATCGCTTCGCTAGGAGGATCCGCGGCGGGTCGCTTACGTGCAGTACCGGGTTCCGAGCTATCGGAACGAGCGCGAGCAGCGCGCTCATCTTTCTTTAATAATTCGCTCTTCTTCCTGCCACCAGGAGGTAAATTCAAGAGCCGTTCTATCGTCTTTGCATTTCGCTTCTTGTACTTTAATGTGACCATAAGTGACTCCCGTTGCCCCTTGCCGCTTTCCACATATATCGTCTCTTCGCGCTTCGAAGACTTCGCTACCTTTTTCTGACTATTAGGAGAGTCCGAAGTAATTTGGCTGCTTCTTTGGCTGGAGTCCTTTGAAGAAGCTGACTTTGTCTTTGCTAGTTCCTCCAACACGATGGGCGGGAGCGTCGGAGATAGAAGCGGTGGAACCTTTCGCTTTTTAGGGGTAGGAGACAGCTCGCGATCTTCTCTATTTTTCTTCGACGGCGGCTTCAAGCTATTTGAATCCGCCGGCTTCTTCTTAGGGCTAGGCCGCGACGGCTTAGAATCGTCCATGTAGTCTGATATATCAATCGGCGATAATAATGGGGGTACGTAAGGTGCCTTTGAAGTTGAGTTGCTCTCTATCTTTTTATCCGACACGTCTCTGCTTTTAACTACCTTTTGGGTACCATTTACTTGAGAACTGGAAGGCCTGGGGGATACACCTTTATTTCCCGTGCTGTTTAGTGCAGGCTTTCCGTTGGTGGTGGGCGTGCCCTTTATATCTTTTATTTTCCTGTCAGAAGCCGCCTGCCGCTCGGGCTTTTGAGCGGTGCTATCTTTATAGGAACGTGAGCTTATAGAGTTTGGCGTCGAGCTCTCAACCTTGCTCCGCTTAACTGGCTTGGGATCTTGCTCAGCCTCTGCGACCCGTCTTTTCCTATCCGGCGAGGGACTTCGAGGTCGACGCGCCTCAGATCTCATGCTAGAGTTTGCGTCGGGAATTTCTTTCTTAATAACACGGCGGTCCTCCGTCTCTTTTGCAGTAGGATCCGGTTTCTTTTTTGGAGGCGCATTCGTCTTGGAGGGTTGCGCTGTTGATTTGGGCGTTTCTTCGCCGTCGGGGGACCTTTTCCTGTTCTTGTAGTCTTTCAGGGAGAGTTTTGTTTTTGGTTTGCTCGGATCTGTTCTTCGAGGCGTTAGGGTGTCAGGCGCGCTGACTGGATTTAAAGGCTCTTCCCGCACGTCAAAGTAGGCCCTAGTCAGAAGAACGCCACGCTCTGCGTCACTAACGAAAGTCGTGTATTGAAGGGGTCTGATATCCTGTTCTTCTAATCTCTTGTCGTCCGCGTGTGGTCGGTATCGGCGCGTCGTGTCTAGTGACAAGTAATGTGCTTTGGGGGGGAGGACGTCTTTAACTAGTGTGTCAATATGTTTCGTTACTTCCTCCATGGTTTTCCTTGTTCATGCAACTTGGAAACGTTGCACGCGAACCTGGTGCTAGGAATCATGAAAAGAAGCGCGGTTGCGGTAACAGATGCGAATTAGGTAGGGTCGGTATGAATCGGTATGTTGTTGGAGATATCATCAGGTTCAAGGGTAAGGGCGCGGCGATAAGCACGGGGAATTTCTATTCTATAAAGTTAGAGTTTGGTATTTCCGGTTTTGCGTTGACTTTGTAAAACGAGTGAATAGAACGAACGTATGATCTAAAAGATGGGACAATGATTTGACGTGTATTCCTCGAAGCAATGGCGACGGCTAGCCAATTCGACAAAGCATTGGCTGAATTGGAAATTATGGGGATGTGTACAATGAAAAAAAAAAAAAAAGGCAGTGTTCAAAGTACCTCTAAATGGAGTTTTTTATTCACTGACCTCAAAGTTGGGTGCGATGGTAACGCTCGGTCTTCCTTTTTTTGGCAACCTTTTGCACACCCTCAAGCCCGTAAAATACAATGCAATACACAGTAGATAGACACAAGTTACTGTTGTCGCGTAGACATCATTTGCTGTTTTATCCAGCCTCCAATAAATCCTCGTGACATTCGGCCCGGCGCATCGCTCGTCAAAATGTGGTTCGCGTCGGCGAAGGATTACGAGAATGATAGAGAGAGAGAGAAGAGAGACAGAAGAAAAAAAAAGATAATAATAATAATACTATACGAAGGGATAAGCGGCGGGTCAATGTTATTATGAATGTTAAAAAAGGAGGCTAGTGATGAGACTCGTTAGGGAAAGAAAGGAAAATGGAACAAAGAGTGTCGGGGAAGAAGTCAAAAGTAAGTCTGCGTACTGATGACTATTGTTGTTGCAGATGATGCGTGATGATCGGCAGCGGGAAGAAGTTTGGTGAAGTGGGTGAACACCGAACCCGTCGTAGTAGCAGGCGGTAGTAGGCTGGTAGGGCGGTAGGTATGGCCTAGGTAAGGACGGAGTTGTACGCTACACAATAAAATGCAGGGATGTTTCCAGTACTTGGGTGCATAGGGTGCATAGGGTGCTTAGGTTACTTGGGTTCAACTCGCGCTTTTTCAGCAATGGGTGAGGAACTGGATGGTAACAGAGATGGGCTATAAAACGGGGTAGGCGAACGCGGGCTCACGGGCTCACGGGCAAAAGATGGAACCCCCAGTTTGATCTAAAAAACCCCCCAGTTTCCTTCGTTTTGTGTGTCTTTGAGGCTGGCCGTTTCCTTGCTTGACCTTTCCCATAACGTCGGGGAAAGGCCACTAGCACTTACGTATTTTGGCGTACTTACCCTACCTAAAACGCTCCCTCACTCTTACATTGGGAACGGGGATTGGATTGAGTTAGGTAGGATTTTATGTGGCTTGTGTGGCTTGAACAGCCAAACCGGCCGTACAACTGCTACATGTACCTATAGCAGAAGAGCATTCAAAAAACCCCCTTACCTTGTTCGGTACCAGCTGAGGAACTCCCCACTTACATGCATCGGAATGATTTGATAGGACACCAGAAAATGCTATTTCTGCCACTAGCATCGCATCATTCACACATGCACCCGACTGCTACCCTATCTGCCATATCTACGTGTACCTAACCGATTACGGGATTGTACAAGCAGGGAGACGGTATCGAAAAATCGAAAAATCGAAAAAGCAATCTGACACCAGTTTCTTTCTGCCGAACTCTACATCTCCGATATGCACGAAACATAATTCAAGTAAGCGTGAGATATCTCTCTCTTCTGATAGGCGGCACAACATGCAATTCTCTTCTTAGGTTCGAGTTCGTGATAGGACCATTTCGATTTATACTTGGTGAGTCGGACCACGTGTGTTGGCAATTTTCGACTTCTAAATGTTCCATGTCCAATGTTCTCTTGTTATGTATATTAAACCCGAGACAAGAAAAGAAAAAGAAAAAGAAAAGGGTGTGGTTGTAGCAAATCAGAGCCGCCGGCAACGGGCAAGCATGGGTTACAACTTTGTGTACTATGTACATACCAGCATGCCTAACGTAGTAAGGCAAGACCTAGCAAGACCTGGGCAAAGCTCACATGGGAACGCAAGGCTGATGTGGGGTTGCTTCATATTACATCTTTTAACCGTAAGATCTTAAACCCTTTTTTTTTATGTTCGAGATCCCAGCCTCTGCATGTCTTTGCAGTTTGTCAGCCTTATATCATATCATAGATCTATTTATCTGGGGAAAAGCCCCCAGCAAATACGTACAGTACAGTTTTAAGTACATTCATCGAATCCAATTAATTACCTACCCAATCATAAAAACGCACAATTTCTACCTATGGATCGGTAACAATATCAACACAAAAATATACACCCAAGAGTCTTCCTTCTATAACGAAAATCCATCCATCCTCCAAAAATGGCAGACAAGCCCAACGCAGTGCCTACCTCTCTTCTCCTATCTACCAGCGTCGTAGTCTTCATATCCGGCTTCCTGTTGGGCATCTACTCGGTGCGCGGGTACCTCTTCATCTCCCCGTCTCTAGCTTCCCAGCGAGCCAGCAATTATAACGACCCCCTCGAGAGCGAAGAGTCCGACATCGACGATGACACCATCTTAGACCACGCGCCTAACTGGGCAAACGGCGAGGACGCCGATCGCAGAGACGGGCTCAGAGCCTCCAAGCCGAAGAAGGGGAAGAAGGCTCCCAAGACAGCAGAAGAGGACAAGCCAGCTCCCCAACAGCAACAAACGGTGGCCGAAGGATCCGCGAATGAGGAGTGCAAGCTAGTCCTAGTCGTGCGGACGGATTTAGGTATGACGAAAGGTTAGTATACCCCTGGCGATAGTAGGTAGTAGGACTACATATCAGCCTCATCCTCTTACGCTCACTAAAGGGTTCCTACTAACACTCATCCCATCACAGGCAAGATAGCAGCGCAATGCTCCCACGCGACCCTAGCATGCTACAAAACCCTCTCCCGCGCCGCGCAGCGAAACCTTTCGTCCGCCGAGGCGCGACTACTCCAACGCTGGGAGCGCCGGGGACAAGCCAAGATCGCCGTGCAGGTGAAGTCGGAGGGCGAGCTTCTCGAGCTCATGGCCAAGGCGCGCAGCCTAGGCATCACCGCCGAGGTCATACAAGATGCCGGCCGCACCCAGATCGACCCCGGCAGCCTAACCGTTCTAGGTGTCGGGCCCGCCCCCAAGAGTCTCGTCGACAACGTCACTGGGGGCCTTAAGTTATTATAAACGAGGTTACGCGAAACATAGTCGACGTATAACGAGAACACATATCAATAGACAGGCAGGGCATATAGATATGGGCAGTATGGACTACTTTGGGAAGCGCGAAATATACCCACAGGCGGGCACCTATGGATTACTTATAAAAGTGCATATAGTTTGGAGTTCAAAAATAAGAAATCGGGTCATCCTTTCACTCTCCGCGGTTTTATTAATTTCCCCTATGAGTTGCGACACTTTAGTCTGATCCGCCAAGTGAAGCCCCGTGTTAAACTTTCCAAGTACACACATGAACCTCCATATTGCTCGGTCTTTGCAGACCATCCACCACCTAACTCGGCCTCTAGCTAACTTTTCTCTCGGAAATCCTTTCCTTAACAGCATCAATACAAAAGGGGATTCTAACAATGCGTCTATCTAACGCAAAGACCTGAACAAATGGAAAGCTTTCTAAGCTGCTCTACCCTATTTGAACCATAGGCGTATGTTTCGTTCTGGCTTTGCATGACAGACACGCCCGGTGGTGAACATTAAAAATAGAGACCCAAGTCACGATGCTATTTTGTATAGATTGTTCTCAGTGTCAATTCCATCACATATGCGTGGTAGCCATAATGGTACGAACCCATACCAGTGGTCAAACTATGGGGATCTAGGTAGCAGGTGATTCTGCCTGCTGACCTTTTGTGTCTAGCTTTCTTTTCTTCGCCGGGTCATCGGCGGGCGATCCTGGAGAAGCCGGTCGCTTTCCTAATGGAGGAGAAGCTTTTATAAGGTTTGCAAGATATTTCGGGTCCCTCAACGACGTAAGACTTCGCTCGAGAAGTATAACTTTGTCTCTCAATTTCCTAACTTCATTTTCAGCGTTAGTGATCCGCCCCTCGTTTCGCTGTCCGTACGTATCGAGATGCTGAAGAATGTGGCCCGCCATTTGTCGTGTGTTGAGATTTGCCCATTGACTGTCAAGTGTTCTGATAGAAAACTCAAGCGCATCGAATCTCTTCTTAGCGTCCTCCATGTCCGATCTGATGGCACTCATAACAGCATCGGAGACGCTTGTTCCCCCGGCAGCATTGCTCTGCTGAAGATAGCGCAGATTTTCCTCTGCATTAGCCAATCTGATGATGAGTTGGTTAAGCTTGGTATCAAGTCCCTCGGCCTCAAGTGAATTTAGGCGGGTCCGTAAGTCTTCCAACTCAGCGCGCTGCTCTTCCTCGGTCTGCTTTAGCTTACTAATTTGCATCGTTACGTCCGGATGCTTCGAATCAAACAATTGTCCTAGCGCTTTAACGTTTGCTTCAATTTTGTCAACGCGAGCCCCTACTTCGTCGACCATATCGGCGCAAATATCACCGGAACTAGCGACCGTCTTCTCCATAACTTTCTTAAACGCATCCAACTTATTTTCAATCGACACATCCTGCTCATGCTGGTTTGCCGATGTCTCTCTTCCCAGTTGCGATACGGCTGGCCGAGAACTTTCGACGTCCTCCATAAACTTCCGCGTTTCTTGAATGAAGGAATCGTTCTTCTCGAAACGAGACACGGCTATCTCTTGAAAAGAACTAAAGTCTTGGCGCAAAGCTATAATTGTTTTTTCATTCGAAAAAACTTTGCTTTTGAAATCGTGATCGATCCAGGTTCCGAGTATCTCGTTGTATGTTTCCATATCAAGATCTTCAACTTTCCTCATAAATGTAGCAACTTTCCCTTCAACGTCATCAACCCTAGTTGTAAAGGATTCAAAATCCTTACTTAACCGATCTAATCCGTCTTGAGTTTTCTTGAGAGAATCTAGATCGGCAATTTGCTTTTTGAGTTGCGAGTTTTCGGCCTGGAGAGCATTATAATCAGATTTCAACACCCTGAAATCTTTATCTAGACTATTGAAAGCCTGGTCTGAAACTTCCTTGTCACTACGTAGAGTCTCAATTTCGGCACAGGCTTTGGATATTTGCTTTTGCTGCTCGGAATTTTGCTTTTGGAATTCGGCAAATTTGGCTTCTAGCGCTTGGAGGGAGGTCTTCTCTGCTACCTGTGGTTTGGAAGATGTTATGGAAGATGTTATAGAAGATACGACCCGTTCTAAGGCTTCTGCAAATTGATGTTCGAGTTTAGTGATATTCGTCGAGATTTCATCCCGCTCCGACTTTTGACTCTCCTCGAATCGTCGCTGAAATTCTGAATACGGCGCATAATCATTCACTTTGCTGGCTATTTTGTTGAGCTCGCTATGACGACGACTATCCTCGCGCGAGAAATTGCTTTTTCGTAGGTTCATAAGTACGCGCTCTTGTGAAATCTCGTTCCATTTATACATGGCTTCAAAAACTTCTTGTAACCTAGGATCTTTAATTTTTGGCATGCTCGGTGTGACTACCGGACTACATTGCCCGGTTGCTTTTAAAATACCACTGGGGGCTATTTATCATATCATATTAGTTAATGGCTTAGAATATTATCGGGGGAAGTTTAAACTCACCGGGTTCAGTCGGGGTTGGGCGGGCACTGGAGGCCGGCAGGCTATTGGGGCCACTAGCAGGGGAATAGACATCGGACACGGCCCGCCTAGGACCGGTAGGAACCTTTGTGTCTAATCTGAGATCTTTCGGATTGTCCATATCTTTTCTTATATTATTCGGACTTCGTGTATTTTTCGCGTCGCCAGAGTCGCGTTGACCTTGAACGGTATTGCGACCCCTGTCCCGATCCCGGTCGAACTCTTTACTCGGATCACGGGAATGATCCCGGGGGGGGTTGCCTTTCTTCAGTTGGCTTATACGAATCAACCCCATACGGGCGGCGTCGCTCGTCCTCAAATCCACTTACTCTAACCCGGGGATGGTATGACATAGTGAAAAGGAAAAATAAATAACTCGGTTGAGTTTATGCGAGATAGGCAATTCGTAGTTATCTTGTTAACCAAGGAAACAACATCAACTGGCGACTTCCCCAACTTTTGCAATTTACACTGCAACTTCCTAATAACACATTCATGTACGACTCTGTCATTGCCTTAAAAGATTATTGCTCCAGGGGGTACTCAGGCTAGGTCGTCTCTTCTAAGCGAGCTTAGATAGTAGGCAACTATAAACCAAGTACAAGTGGGAAATCAGTAGTCTTAAAAACTTGATATTAAGAAAAGAAAAACACGGTTAGGCACAAATAGACATCTACCCAAGTAGATACTATAATACGCCTTTTAACCTAGTTGATGTTTTTTTTTCCAACTCCAAGTTATGCTGTGTTGTGTTGGAAGTGGATATTGTTTCGTATGTGAAAATGATTTTGGGAAAAAGGAGCTGGGCAAACGTAAAATCACAATACTTGTTGATGTATTCCTGAGACTTATTCTCAATATTTAGAATCCTTTATTAACGGATAACAGTAACCGCCGTCTGACGAAGGCAAAAATCGAGCCGCTTTTTAGGTAAAGTAGGATGTAATTAAAAAGAAAAAAAATTATGAGTTGGGAAGAAACTAAGAGTTGGTGGGTTGTGTTTTTCCGAAATATATTGTATCGATGGATGTACATATGTAGCAGCAACAGCAGCAGCGGTGACAGCTTTAAGATGATCAGATCTTTTAGCGCTGTTAGCGCTTGGCTTGTGCACGTAGTTAATCCAACTACCTGTTCTCGATTATTTTTTTTCTTCCTCTTCAGGCATCTACGACTCGACAAGTATATACATAGAAGAAGAAAGGGAAAGAACGGTGGGTGGGTCGATGAGTATATGCGTTGTAAGTTTTGTTGGTGACTTCTCAAACGAGCCAAGGATGTAGGAATCTCTATAGGTGCTTGTAAACGAACCAATAGACCTTAGTAAACAGTCGGCAGTTATCCGGACTTATGTAAATTTTATGGAGGCTAAAAGTAATATGAAATTTTGATAAGTCACGCGTAGTTTTACTGCGGTTATCAACGAAAAGAAAAGAGAAGAATAACCTTCTTCCTACAACTCGGTACGAAGTATATAAGTTGACTTAGTGTTATAATACCTTACTATGTACTGCAGGATCAACGCGATGAAACGCGATAGGTAAACTAATAAAAAGTGGCGAAGGAACAAGCAGCAGGAATCAACCCGGTCCATGATTTGATTGCTTTTTCCAACAGGGCGGTTCAAAGTTGTAAGATTTTAGCCTACGTACCTAGGTACCCATCGTACTTAGATTATATTGGTTATTTCGATAAGAATATCAGTGTCCACTGTCCAGTAGTACGATCAAAACAAGTTGAGTGGGGTAGGGCATCCGTTGTCAGGCAGTTTATGTTCCACTGCATCTACGATTATGAGCATTTAACGGAAACAACCAATCAATGGCGTCTCAGTTATATAGCTCTGCGTACCCCCTTTAGCTGCCTTGTACGCACAGTCTAGGTAATGTCACACTTCCAAGAGGAACCTACTAAGGTACTAAAGCTTAAAGTCACGGCAATGAGCCACCTCGGAAGACTGTTTCCAGCTTAGCCACATGTACTTCGGTTTATGAGCCACACTTTGCCAAGACGAATCGATAAGATAACGATACTGTACAATAAGCCGTGTACCCATGTAACGCGTTTAATTTTCTAGAGCTGCGATTTGAACCTGCGGGAAAGCTTTAAGAGATTCAACTAACAAGACGAAAACGCCAGGCAAGAGATTCTAAAGCTACAAATCCTCACACCAGGGAACTCAAAACAACAAGTTCTCCAAAATGGCTGCTGTAAGTAACCATACTAAAATCCAAATTCCTTTTTTGCCGATAATAAACGATCATTGGAGCTTCGAAAGCTAATCAAATACCGGTGGAAACATACAGCCCGTCGTGACCCTCGGCGAGACAAAAGAGCTGCGAGGCTTAAACCTCATCGCGGCGCATTCGCATATTAGAGGCCTAGGCGTAGATGCCGACACGTTAGAACCCCGATCAGCGTCCCAGGGCCTCGTCGGCCAGGAGAAGGCCCGAAAGGCGGCGGCCGTCATATTAGAAATGATCAAGGTAGGGAAGATTGCCGGCAGGGCGGTTCTCATTGCCGGACCTCCAAGGTAAGCAAAGGTATTATGCATACTCGGTAGGATTACCATTGACCGCGAACAATCATCCAGCACGGGTAAGACAGCCATCGCAATGGGCATGGCGCAATCGCTCGGCCCCGACGTACCTTTCACATCCCTCGCCTCGTCCGAGATATTCTCTCTCGAGATGTCCAAGACCGAGGCCCTAACGCAGGCCTTCCGCAAGTCGATCGGCGTGCGCATCAAGGAGGAGTCCGAGATCATGGAGGGCGAAGTCGTCGAGATCCAGATCGACCGCAGCGTCACGGGCGGCGCCAAGCAAGGGAAGCTCACCATCAAGACGACGGACATGGAGGCGGTCTACGACATGGGCGCCAAGATGATCGATGCCATGACCAAGGAGCGCGTCATGGCCGGCGACATCATCTCCATCGACAAGGGCTCCGGTAAGATTACCAAACTCGGACGCAGCTATGCCCGCAGCAGGGATTACGACGCCATGGGCGTCGATACCAAGTTCCTGCAGTGCCCGGACGGCGAGCTGCAGAAGCGCAAGGAGGTCGTGCACACCGTCACCTTGCACGAGATCGACGTCATCAACTCGCGCACCCAGGGCTTCCTGGCCCTCTTCAGCGGCGACACGGGTGAGATCCGCAGCGAGATCCGTGACCAGATCGACACTAAAGTTGCCGAGTGGAAGGAGGAGGGCAAAGCTGAGATCGTGCCCGGCGTGCTCTTCATTGACGAGGTGCACATGCTCGACATCGAATGCTTCAGTTACATCAACCGCGCTCTCGAAGTCGATCTCGCCCCTATCGTTATCATGGCTAGCAACCGCGGACACTCCAAGATCCGCGGCACGGACTACCGCAGCCCCCACGGACTACCCCTCGATTTCCTCGACCGGGTTGTCATCATCCAGACGCAGACCTATTCGCCTGACGAGATCCGCCAGATCTTATCCCTCCGCGCCACCGAGGAAGAGATCGACGTCTCCGCCGATGCCCTAGCCCTACTAACCAAGATCGGCCAGGAAGCCGGTCTCCGGTACGCAAGCAACTTAATCACGACCTCCCAACTCGTCTGCGCTAAGCGCAAGGCCAAGCAAGTCTCCGTAGAAGACGTACAGCGCAGCTTCAAGCTCTTCTACGACCCGACCCGAAGCGTCGCGTTCGTAAACCAATCAGAGAAGCGGCTCATCGGCGACGACGGTGCCGTTGACTTTTCAGTAACCAATGGTCAAGGCCGCCGCTGCCGCCGGGGGTGGTGATGCTATGGAGATTAGCTGAGCGTAAAATCTAGGTGTTTTTTTCTTGTTTCTTTTCCCCCTTTTCAGTGGCGTTACAATGGGATACCAAAAGCTGGTAGCTTAGGCGAAAACGAGAGAGACAAGCCAAGCAAGCTACTAATATTATCATTACTTACTACTACTGGACGAGTAATTCACGATATAAGAGTGTATCATAGATACATCGGCGTAAGCGGGTTGCAATGTTGAAACTTTGCGAAGTTACAATTACTACTTCTTTCGCATGAGCTCGAATTGATCTGTTGTTATCAATGTGTCCGGGATATACAAGTTTCGGTAATTACGTAGCAATAGGACAAGGTAGTGATATGCTGGGTCATGCAATGTAACCAATCTCACAGCCACAATATATCGAGCAGATCAATATGAAGGATGATTTTTTTTTATTTATTTCATTTATCTATGATGAATCATAATAATGTCGTACTGCTCAATAGAGCCCAGCCATGTTCCTTGGCAGTCATTACTTAGACGAAAACCCACCAGTACGTTTTTAATTCACGCCGTTAGAGCTTCCACTCATTAGATCGTAGGAAATTATTTGCCAGCGTCGACCTTGGCGACGTAGGAAATCAGGTCAAGGACACGTCGGCTGTAACCCCACTCGTTGTCATACCAGCTGACAAGCTTGACGAAGTTGTTGTTTAGGGAGATACCAGCCTTGGCATCGAAGATGGAGGAGTTGGGGTTGCCGTTCAAGTCGGTAGAGACAACGGCGTCTTCGGTGTAGCCGAGTATGCCTAATACAATACATTAGCTGCTGGTCGCAAGTTGTCTTATCAGATAAAATGTATAACTTACCCTTAAGAGGACCCTCAGCGGCCTCCTTGACGGTGGCCTTGATCTCATCGTAGGTAGCACCCTTCTCGATACGGGCGGTCAAATCAACAACGGAGACGTTGGAGGTGGGGACACGCATGGACATGCCGGTAAGCTTGCCGTTAAGGTCGGGAATGACCTTACCGACGGCCTTAGCGGCACCAGTGCTGCTGGGAATGATGTTCTGAGCAGCGGTACGGCCACCTCGCCAGTCCTTGTTGGAGGGACCGTCGACGGTCTTCTGGGTGGCAGTGTAGGAGTGGATAGTGGTCATGAGACCCTCAATGATGGTGTACTTGTCGTGGATGACCTTGGCGAGAGGAGCAAGGCAGTTGGTAGTGCAAGAAGCGTTGGAGATGACATCGGCAGAGCCATCGTAGGACTTCTCGTTCACACCCATGACGTACATAGGGGCATCGGCAGAGGGGGCAGAGATGATGACCTTCTTGGCACCACCCTTCAAGTGAGCCTTGGCCTTCTCAGTGGTGGTGAAGACACCAGTGGACTCGACGATGTACTCAGCACCGGTCTCCTTCCAGGGGATGTTGGCGGGGTCACGCTCCTGGTAGAACTTGACCTTCTTGCCGTTGATAACGAGACCATCGTTCTCGTAGGTGACGGTTCCCTTGAAGAGACCGTGTGTGGAGTCGTACTTCAGCATGTATTCAGCGTAGTGAGTCTCGATAAAGGGATCGTTGACAGCAACGACCTCGATATCGTCGTGCTCAACGGCATTTCGCAGAACGATACGGCCGATACGGCCAAATCCGTTGATGCCGACCTTGACGACCATTTTCACTAGAGTCTACAGGGACGAAGTTAGTTGAAAGTTTTGGAAGTTTTGGTTTTGGGTGGGAGCGTAGAAAGTATGATTGATATATATAGAGAATGTGAAAGAGGGGATTGAACAATAGCTGCAAGACAAGGTATTTCCAATCTTTCAGCTCAATGAATCACGGCTGTTCGAGTCGAAGATACGAGAATTGCTACTGTGTGTGACACAAGCAATTTCCTTTTTTTTTTTCTTGCTATCTCGTCTCGCACCCTGACGTTGCAGAAAGAGCTTCCGAGTCCCCCAGACAAAGCCAAGTGATTCAAAGTGGGCGGGGCAGAAAACAAAAGCTCGTCGACGTTGCGAACACCCATGCAACAAGCAATTGGCGGGGTAATGGAAATGAGCTGTTTGGAGGGGAGGGGAAGCTTAGCTCTCTTACCTAAAATTATTTGAATTGGAAAGAGTTAACGTTCTATTTTTTTTGCTGGGCTCTGACGTGAACTAGAAATTCTGGTTAGAGAAAAAAAAATATCAGGAAAATTAAACTGAAGGGAGGTAGACGGACCAGATTAAATATGTTCTCGTTGTTGTTGTTGAGTGGAAGAGGGAATATGGAGGGGTCTTATTTATGATGGCATATGAGCGACATAAATAAAATTGGTTGAGGGACGAGACCTTACCAAGAAAAAAATATGATGCAGCAAGTGGGTAGGTGGGGTGTTTAATCCCTCCCACTGCAGCCCATGGGCTACTTCCATGGCCTCCCATGGCTTCCCATAGACTTGGCCCCCCAATCCCCCCCCTACAGGTTCTACTGGTGGTAGTTTCCCATGTCCTGTTCTTTTTTTTTTTTTTTCCCTTGGAGGGGTAAAAAAAAGCAACCTCTCTCGGGGAATTCCTACTGTACTCCCTGCTAAACTGTACTTAACAGTTACATCCGCATCACTCCGCCATGCCCGCTTTCTCAACACACCCTACGCTAACATAATCACGTCTATTATCGAATGTTTCTACTGTTTCTACTACAAAACATGATGCGTTGACATAATTATGTGGCGAGAGAACATGAGCTGACTTATAAAAATCAAACGAGAAGTATCATGCAATCACAAGATAAAGATCCTCTATCATATATCAGACAATATCACCAAAAATCAAGCTATCGCAAATTGTCAATGCTTTTCTGTCCTTCCAACGTTGTTCTACGTTCTTCGTTGCCATCTCTCTCTCTTATAGGGGACTTATACCAAACGAGTATGACGGACAAACCCACCCAGCTGGGTAGCAATGTATAGCGCTTGTAACTCCGGAGAGCTCCTAGAAACAGTGTACTTGAGTTCCGTTGACATCACACAGACCTTACTCGATTCCAGCTTGGGCTTGCTCAAAGTGTTGACCCCCAAGAATCAATAAAATGCGTCTCGTGAATAAATAGCTCAAAACCCATAACGAACAAGATTATTATAATTCATCTAAACTGAAGTTTTAAATAGGGTCCTTAAAAGCTCCCAAGAGTTTCAAAAAAACGAGCTCCGGCATCCAATGTATATCTAAAGTCACTACTCCAATGCCGAGAAAACGCTTTTCACTGTGTCGAACGAAAATGGCACGAATGTCAAACGGGTTCTCGGCCATTGGACGGGACGCAATTCACGATTCTATCCGACGTAGCTCGGCTCTTGAAGAAGGCATAGCCGAATTGGCTAAGACAAAAGACTGAAAATAGTATCGTCGCAATTCTAATACCAATATTATGGTGCCGGACAGAAAGTCAAATCCAATTTATTGCGTTGGTCCGAAGCCTGTGAGAAAATGGATGGCGAACTATTTGTTACGGCGTTTCGGCGGCTCAGCTTATACATTCCACATGCGGTCAATAACATGTCAACTTAGTTCAATGTTGCCTTCAGGGTCCCCCATTAACATGCATTCTAAGAACCCGCCAGGTACCGGAGTTTGAGATCAGAGCTACTCCGTAATAGCCCCGTACGAGCCTCTAGGGGACACGGTTTATTCGAGTGCTGATAAATAGCTATCAATGCTCGCCATCATCAACTCCTACTGATCGTCATACCCTTATCGTGTGACCCGTGAGTCAAGAACAGCTCTCTCAACCTGTTAATGCGTTGTATCCGACATCGCATGTGCGTGACAAAAATGATAAACGAAAGAAAAAAAACCTTCCACCTGTCTGGCCAACTTCCTGATCCAACCAATGTGGATGGGCAAGGGCCAAACGTGCCAATGAAGCATACGCAAGCCATAGATAGCAGTAAGCAGAGAGTAAAATCTTACCAGCATCCTCTTGCTAATCAAGCTTATTCTAGTGAGGTCATGACTGGCCTGTTTGGCAGCGCCACACAAGGCTGGAAAAATAGGCCCGATCATTGGTTTCTATTTCCCTACAGCAACACAGCAACCTAAAGGGCATTCGAGGCTATCGACTAACCTAGACAAGTCGTAGTAAGACTTCTCTTCCCACCGGTTAGCCGCGCTATACATTACATCGCGCCATTGCCCAGGCCACGTCCCAACTCCGGTGGAAACTTGACTCCATCTAGAACTTCTGACTTCGGTAATTTCGTGGGTCCCGGCTCCGGCATCCGGAGCCAATGGCCCTAGAAGCTTGAACCCTTTTTTTTTAATTACGAGCTCTACTACAACGTAGTGTATAATGCGGCCCGCATACTATTTATTTACATGATTCAATGACGAATAGGTGTTCGTTGGTTATACTCCCTGGTTAATTCCGCGAAAGGATTGGAATCAAAGCCTGGACAAAACAGGTGCGGTATTTACTTCTCTATCCCTTGTAATTTTACCCTATGCGAGCTCTTTTCTGAAAGCCAATCATAGAAAGCAAGGGAGAATATCTACTTCGAGATGGATGTATAGACTTAACAAACAAACACAATTACCCGAGTATAAAAATTGTATACTTTAGCGGCGAAGTTATACTATTAGCCAATGGAAAGAAAATTTATACACGCCGTCGATCCTATAAGCACATGACTTTTCACTACTATACATCACAATCTATACAGATAGCATAATCAACTAACATAGCACAGAAAATGAGAGAAACTTCTCTGTGTGGAAACAATTGCGACCCGAGTATATTAATATACTTGCTTACCATATAGTCGCCTTCTCGTTAAATTCTATAGTCATTTGACAACTTCAACCCCATGTCCAGATGTCTCACCTTGATTCCTCATCCTAAACGGCGCAATTACAGACTACCTCACATAACTAGGTACCTAGCTCTTACTCAGAATCAAGAAATCCAGACATTCAATTCCCCTATGCTAGAATACCTCAAAAACTGTGAATATTAAGGAGTTCTTTGTTCTACTTACCTACCCAACCTAACCCAACATCTAATAAAGACTTTTTTTTCTCTCCAATATCCCGGGAGTTATTTGTCAGCCATGAGTTCCATGTTTGCCTTTTTAGTAAATCAGAGAGCTTACGATTGGGCGTTGCGAATCCAAAGTGGCTGACCGCATACCTTGTCCTGCTGCCGGGGGAGGGGAGAGGCAGGGGGGCGAAAGACCTAGTCCCACGATACCTTTGTTAATAAGCATGGGCTAGGTTGCTTGACGCCGCTCCTTATTAAGATCATTTTTTTTTCCATATGGAGAGACGATTCTGCACCGTACACAGGGAAGTGTTTTGTCAGCACGCCTAACTAATAATGGTATAAGGTAAGGCTGTGTAAAAGCCGGGTATGGTATATCAGCGGGTCTATGTAAGCGTAAAAGTAAAGTCGCAAGAGATATTTTTATTTTCTTGAAACAGCGCCTTGATAATGATGCAATCGACGTAGTGACTCAATAATGGCAATGTCTATAAGTCGTGTTTCTTCATATGATATTAGTCTTCCGCCCCTGAAAGTCCCTGTGGCATCGACATACATGTATTCAATGCAATCAGGAATAAGCTCAACGGTTGGTCATATTCAAGAGAAAAGCCGATCATTAGCTGACTCTTGGTCGTCTTAGAAATCTTACTAACATAATAGTGAGCGATTGGGGACGTCACGAGCGCCATGTCAACAACTGCATATCTTACATCCGTGATAGATCGGCTCTAGATACAATGGAGCTTTGGAAGAACTTCCCCGTATATGGCTTTATAAGCAAGTTACTACTAGTACTTGAGTATTATAGGCACTATGTCAAATATCATCTACAAATCAAAGCTCAATTCATCGTCGCTATGGTGGCCATGTACAGTAACGATACAGCTGACTGGGTATAATCAGTAAACGCCCCTTTAATTACAGGTCCGCTCTTGTCCTGAGAAGTCCTGCCATCCAAGTACAATACTGGTAGCATATGATTTTGTTAAGCATCATCCACTTATGGGGTATTTCAGTACACTGATTTTCGATGAGCGCCCTGAATCCATAAACGCCGTTGAAATGCAGTCGTGAGCTCGTGAACGTCCCACACTATTACTTGAGTCCGAACCCCTCGCTCTCGTTAACTGCTCGCCATAGAGATTCTTCCAGTCTTTGACGAGAAGTGTAGCAGTATAAGCTCAATATATTAAAGCATGTTCTTGCCGAAGGGAAGCGCCCTTCGTCGACACCTAGACAATTGATTTTAATTACCAGGGATGCTGCACCCATAGCAGGGATACGATCACTGCCTGTTATAAAAGAGAGCAGCCGACGTTGGTCTGCAATGGAAGCTCTCTTGAACGTATCCCAGAACCACTGTACCGTAGGATGTTGCTCGGCCGACCGGTTGGATGGCCAGTTTGTATATGCTGCAGCTCCCTGTAAGGCAGCAATATCCAACGGTTCATCTGAGCCACGGATGAGGAGTTCAATCTCCTCCGGTTTGAAAAGCGTCAGTGCATTACCAGCACAGACGGTGAAGAAACCCCTCTTGAAAGGTTCAAATTGCCGGCTAACCGAAGTATCAAGTAGATATCTGACATAGAGATCGACATACTCTCGGCGATTTGCGTTTGTCACCATTTTCGATTCGCCCCCTGGACAAAGAGGTACCCGCACTCTAGTGCCATATTTTTCCATCTCGATCACGAAGTCGAGACAAAATGTCGACTGTACATCTCCCTCATAGTCTAATAGTTGTCGTAGCCCCCTTGCAAGGACTGGGCGAAATTCAGCTAAATCATCTAGGGTGTAGCTCATTGTTGGGCGAGAGTGTGCAGGTGTCCCAGGGGTAGGAGGAGGAGCAGAGGCGAGCAGCTTTCTGAATGCAAAGGGTGGGAATGCGACGTCCAATATAGTTGAGTTATATATGGCCAAGCCAAGTACTACCCCAACGAGGAAATATTGATCGGACGTCTCGAAAGTATTCGGATTGAAATAGCAAAAATTAGAGTCTTCGTCGTAGACAAATAGTCCTATAATCAAGAAATTAGATATGGTTCTCGAGATAGAACGAGTGGGGGGAACTAACCATGATCTGGATTAAACACCTCTCTCACGAGAAGCAAAAACCATTCCTTCCGAAGACCTCCACCGTCGATGCCCTCCTCTCCTCTGAATTCAATGCGTAACCCTTTTTTTATCTCCTCGCCGCCACTTCCAACGACTTCACTGACTTGCTTGAGACTGTCTTCCACGAGGCATTCTCGGCGGATATTGAGCATAAGATATTGGGCGTAGTTCTTGTGCGTCAGAATACTGTCGAAGAAGGCTTCTCTAGCTTTCCCAGCCATTTGCCGTTTGGCATCGAACTCCAATATTTGTATCTTTGCCCAGATGCTGAGAAAGAATGGGTATTGGCAGAAGGTGAAACGACCTCTCTTTGATTCCCATAGCTCAAAATCGGCCTTGAAGTCCAAGCCGTCAACTAGTGAGCTGTAAAAATCGCTTATCGGTAATAAACGCCCATGAGTACGCCCACCAGACTTATCAATACGGCGAACGTGCGTTAAGTTATTGGCTGCATATATAAGGGCCATGACTTTGGCGGCAGCTTTAATTTGCCAATCATCTGTGTATGCCGCGCGAATTGGTTCGACAGGTTGTTTCCGCTTCTTTGACTTAGATGATTCCAGAGCAGCGTGAAGAGACGCCGCTGTGTTACTAGAGCGAGAATTAGACATCTGTGGAATTAGGCCACCCGTCATATCAACCCGCGGCTCGACCTTCTTTTGACTTTGTCGATTCAGCCTGTAGGCAATGAACCCGCTGATCAGGTCCTTCGTTTGAAGGAAAAGTTGCTCGGGCAACCTAGAGAACCAGGTAATCAAGTGATGATGGCATGGCTCTGACGAGTTTGCTAATAAACCAAGAATTCGCTTGATGATTCCGGAGTACCTTCCAGAGGTCCTAGTCTGAGACTCCACTACATCCTGTCCGGCAGCCACTCTTTTTTCCTTTCCCTTGTCAAGATGCTGATACTGGCCGCTGTACGGTTTGAATCCCGAAATGAAAAGAGGGTTCACCATCATCAGGAGCAAGAAGCGGACATCCTGAGGCTCTTTCATTAGTCGACAAGGGCGTTTCAGAAGGATTTCTGTATACTTTAACAGAACCTTCTGTATATGCTCTTGAGCCGAGATAACGAGTGCTTCAAATTGTAACAGCTTTGCGTCCGTCAACGTCCGATGCGGATCGAGTTGAGCCGCCTCCGCGTAGACTTCTGGCCATAGCTGGGCTGTGTTGACAACCAAACGATACCATTCACTGACTGCGGCCCAGTCAATTCGGGGAGACCTGGAAGATACAATAGAATGCACGGTGTCTTTCCGACGGGATGGAGTCTTCGAAGGTAGAACCTCCTCTTGGCCCCCGGTCCACCATGTGCCATTCTCCGCGAAGTCACCTAAAAGTAGCAGTTTAGGATCGAGTTCTGATATTGGCGTATCGTCACGAACTACTTCCTTCTTGCTCTCAGGAACTGGCTGTTTAGCAACTTCGGTAGGAAGTTTAGAGCTAGCACTCATGTGCCGCGTAGCGAATGAATTGTTGATACATAGATAGGAACTAAAACATGACACTAAGTATTCTTCCAACTTCTTAAAAATTATCTTAGGCTCCAACTCCGAACCTGCGGTATCTTGATATTCATCGGCGGGATTACTCATGGGAAAAGTTGAGCTTCTAACGTCGGGATACGACGTCGAGTACGATCTTGCCATAGATATGTTACGGTTCAATGGATTTGGCTCAAGATTGAGATCGGCGAAGTCATCGAATACGGCATTATAGACATGGCTGGGCGGGCTTGTACTTGAAGTGGGCAAACTATCTTGCTTACTTGTGGATTCGATCTTTGCGGAATGCTCGTTGGACGGCCGCGATAAGAGCTGGCCTGACAAAGACCCGGCGCGCTCTGTGCGTGATTGTATCGATATATAAGATTCTAAGGATGAACGCAAACATTGCTTGATGATATGCTTGGTACGATCGAGCGATATAGAGTTTGCTACAAGGGTAAGTAAAGAATCACGGTCCCGGGATGTGACAGCAGAACATACGAGATTGCGAAGGTCGACGTGAGGGGCCGCACTCAGTCTCGTTTGGCGGCGAGGTACCACTGATACCAGGTTGTATACCCGCGTGGCTAGTAGCGGGATCGTATGGTTTAAGGTCGTTTATTGTCAAACAAATGGTGCACCTAAATATATAAAGCTCCTTAGGCCATCTAACCAAGCTAGCGCACGTCATACAATTCCCCGTTGCGAAATCTTGTGGCCCACGCGGTATCATTCTAGGGGCCATATTCTGTTGCGGTATGGGCTTAGGACCAATATCAACAGTCAAGTCTCCGCTGCCGGACTCATCATCGGGTCGAGCATTCTTCTTTTTCTTGCTAGAGAAGAGCGAGGGAAACGGATGGCTCATTGAGCGTGAGTGGTGAGCAGGACGGTTGGGCTTTGTAACGGGTATATCGTCGTCGTCGGAGCTCGAATCGACTTGTACTGGAATATTTCTCAATGGTTCAAACTCGGGACGTCTTGAATTACCTCTAGGGCGACGAAGTTGATCGTTCGTAGACGGATTACGAGGTGGGAAGTCATAATGGCCCAAAGGCCGATTAGAACGAGACATAGTGCTTGCTTAGATAGCTCACAGTTGAGGAAATTAGGTGAACCTAGTAGCAAGAACGGGGAGTTATCTCTGCATCTAACCAGTTTCTATCAAGAATGTACCCAGACAAGGTAAGTAGAGTCCAGCTCGAGAAAATGGGGGCAAGTAAGAAGCTCATGGACAAATGGGGGATCGTTTGAGGATGACGGCAATCTCTACCGGGGGTAGATTTCGACGTGAACAAACACTGACGCAACGCTTTTTATTCTGTATAATAACAAGATTCGTCGGTGACAATATCTCGTATGAAGTATTTAGAGGAGACATAGATCCTGGGGATCACTGCAGAAAAGCAGCAGTATATCATAGGGTAGATCGTATCCTCTGGAGTAGGAACAGGAAAAGATTTAGGAATTCGTTAACAAGCTGAATTTGGCCAAAGGCTCGTGCCGTTTTGGAAATTGGAGGAGCCCATGAAATGGAATGAACCAACCATAGCACTTGCCGCTTCCCGAAAACCCCCTTGGAATCAAGTGTGACAGGTACTATGGTAGGTACTATGGTAGGTACCTACCTAACCTAACGGCTCTAGCCTGTTAGCGTGGGCCACTTGCCCCCAGTCTCCGCAAGCATCCCATACAAGGGCCCACTTTCCTGCATTGCACGACATAAGAAGGTACCTCTATGATGGTAGGTGCTACGCTGGCGTAATTCGTATCTTCAACGAAGTTTTGGGCAGGGGCGACGCAGAGTTGGTGGTTTCCCGCTGACGCAACCTAAAAACACTACATGTTGGCCGTTTTAACGTTTTTAACTTACCGCTACCAGTTAATAAGCTTTTCTTTGCAGCATATGCCAAAGGTAAAACGAACATGCAACCATGTTGTAATTACAACTTCATGTAATTACAACTTCATTCGATATCATCAGAAGTCCTTTTTTGTTGCACGAGTCTCACGATAAATACGAATATGTTTCAACTGGCCAGGCTAAAGTAGCTTAGGCATCCCAATAATAGTTCAGATGTTAGTTAATAGCGAAACCTCGTAAATACCTATTTAATAACTATCATATCTACCTCTAAGGTATATTATCTATATTATCACATGTCAAGGAGTAATATTTCGAAAAAGCTCGTAGCTGTGAATGTTTTTTGCTAAGTTTAATGACTACGAGCCTTAGTGGAATATCAAGGTAATAACCATTATTATGATCGTCTGATAATTTGGGTTAACCCTGTTGTATTTCAAACAGATGTAGGGTAATGATTTCAGTGTAAACCAGTCAAAGAGTGCTCATAAAATCCAAGCAAGAATTAGAATATAGGTAGGTGTCCTAAGAACGCTACACCACCGTACAAGTTAAGAAACCCCTGGCAACTCGATGGGGATATCACATCTCGAACTATAGATGCTAACTGCCACGACGCGGCAAAGAGTACGGAAATAGCTTTGTTCCGCGAGGAACTCTAGACTACCTAGTTATGGGATCCTGTAGTTATACGTAACGAAGGTATCTTTTACTCTAGATGTCAGTAATTTCAGTTACCCAACACCATATATCTTTTGGGCTAAGACACCGTAAAGCGCTTTGTAGAGATGGAAAACTTCCAAGATATACGTCTGAGAATTCCAAAATAACTCACTATTATGAAAAGGAAAAATTTGGCACATTGTGGAATTTCCCCTGTCTATCACAAGGTGAAGCAAGAAGTACGGTAGATAGGTAATGACTTCGTTGTTCCGCAAGGAACTCTAACTAGATCATTCTAGGAGCTAGAGCTGTCCATACAGAACATGTCCTTTATTCGAGATGTCCCGTCTATAATCTTGATGATGTTATATTTTAAACATATCTAACATTCACGTCGATGTCCCCTCCATATCCGCCCCCGCGGAATCATATTATCAGATATGTCTACTGCTTTACTTGCTAGGTAGTAGAGCCCTACTTGTATCGAGATTCACTATAGTATATGACACCTTCGACGGCAAGGGGAGGGACACTATCCATACGTAGGTAGGTAGGCATGGGTATGTAGCCTTAAGGGGTATCTTTATTGTATCTTGACTGTTCGGCCGTAGAGTTAAATTCGTACTTATAAGAGGAGTACCTAGTAGTGTCTACCCTTACTAGCTACATTCATACAAACAGGTTCTTACCTACTAAGGTAGGCAGTAGTTAAAGGTACGTACTTATGTTAAGCGTCTGTTAACTCTTTCAGTTGCCAACTTAGGTAACTACGATGTAAAGCGTCTAGTTCAGTTAGGGCTTTGGAAGGTGGCAGAAAGAGAATTGTTCGGGTACCTTCAAGAGAAAGAAGAGTGTTGTTGTGCTGTTGTGCTGTTATGCCGTACCGTAGTTACCAAACATAAATGCACCTTCTTCAGTACTTCAACACTTTAGAACCGTGCACGGTACCAAACTTGAGCTACAAGTTATTAAGTTGGAAGGTGCAGACCTGCTTAGCGCCGTAGTTATGGTAACAAGTGCGGCAGTTTGATAATGCCGCTCTCACCACCTTCGTTACCGACCATTCTGTTGACCGGCGGGCAAATATAAATATCTGCGCTCCCTCCCGCACAAGAACTTTTTTCTTCTTCTCTTCCTTTCATCACACGCAAATCAAATCAACAATTCTTCCAAACCAATACGCCTTCCAACACACAACATGTCGGCGACATATTTCAACCAAGTTAAAGTCTTATTCGACTAGGTCTTCAATCTCAACTATAACTACTATTCAAAGAGTAAGTCTATTACTAGTATATTTCTATGTTGACAACTTATCGGCGACACGTTAATACTAACAAATAATAGAGGTTATAACTATTGGCAACTCTTAATGAGAACGCTTTAGTATAACTTCAAGTCTATTCTATACAATCGGCCAGATGCCACAACCGTCGAACAACTCATCTGCCGGTGGTCTTCGGGGGTTATCCTTGATCATCCTATTGCGAGGGACAGGTATGTAACTTTCTCACTCTATTCAATGTTTTTTTCTTCTGGTACCCCTTCCTCCTCTACCTCCTCTACCTCTTCCTCTACCTCCTACTCTACCTCCTACTCTTCCTCATCCTCATCCTCTACCTCATCCTCTACCTCATCCTCTACCTCATCCTCTTCCTCCTCCTCCTCCTCCTCCCTGCCTCCCACCTTTGCCTGTGTTCGTGATACCAATAAAACATCAAGAGAAACTACTCTTCTGTTGTTGAGACCTATAACTAACCTAAAACTCGCGTGATAGTATGGTCACATATCCCAACATCAGTCCCAAGGATCACGTCGTCAATACTTCTGTTGCTGGAGGGTTTAACCCAAATATTTCTTCCCTCTTGCAGTAAGTGTCCCATTCTCCTATCTTCATCTCGATATGGGTAAGGCTCAAGCCTGACCTATTCTTTACTCAGACATATTTATTGAGATCTCGATCTTATCAACGCGCCATGAGAGTGTGTGCCAGTACCGGAAAACATTACCATGTTACGGAATACCAAGTACACCCATATATTATCTGCGTTGCTCGATCTGCCACCAACCATTGGGACTGGAGATGGGTAACACTAGAGGTAATGCTCATTGTGCTGGTGACATTCCTAACCTCCTCTCATGGGATGAATTGACTCACCATATAATCTCTCACCGATGGTAAATATATCGTCGGTTTATTTTCGTCTGGTGGGCCGCGAATCAATACTGGGCTCGGGGACGCAGAGTCCTACCGGCCGATGTTGGCGACCTGGTTGCCGGCAACTCACCAGGATAATCCGCATCACCCTCATTCCTTCGCAGTGGCGACCCTATATGGAGGAGAAAGTTCTCAACCGAAGAGATTGCTTTCTCTCCGAGAACATTCAATAGATAACGGGGACCGGGGAAGGAACTACAATTCATCTACTCCCTCATACGTGACTTCTATTCTTATTGACGCTAGCACCCCTACCCTTATTACCGGCGTTTCTAGTGACAATATGGGCCTAGAATTGGCAACAGGCGGTTCGGTTTCGTACGTATTTTATCTTTCATCTTTCATCTTTCATCTTTACTCTTTTCTTTCTACCTTCCTCGCTTAATAAGATGGATGTTGGCTAACTTCCCTTCTTCTTATTCGATAGTGATACCCAACTATTCTATTACTCAGACCGCAACTCTCCGGACTGCGACCGCTGGACTCCTTGAATAGCCCACCCTATCATGTCTCTTTGGTTTCTTCCCGCCATATATACCTGGATGACCAAAGTCGCCGCACGAGAAGGCTCGGTATGTAAAGCTCTTTCTACACTAGGTTCCCGGTTAGTTATGGAAGCTGTGCTAACTAACTCCTGTCATTTTTAGGCTTTCCAGAGAGATGGTTTGGGCCTTGTCCTGCTTAGCAAACCCTTCGACTCCCCTATTATATCCCCTATCTATATCCCCTATGCAACTATTCTTATTCCAGCCCCCACCCAAATCACAGACTACGCACGCTGTTCCTTCTAATGGCTCCCTACTGGCGACTAATACGACCCCGTCGAGATCCTCATCCTAGTCTCGAACAGGCCCAGCTCTTGTGCAGATGGTTGTGGAAAAGCACTTAATCCCAATATTATTCCACACTTCTCTCGAAAGGCTCACTTCCCCGTGGCCGAATGCAAATAGCAGCGCTATACATGGACTTGAAACCAGCAGTAGCCTCATGTGCAACCATACAGATGCTGGAGGTCAGGTCGTGCCCTATTAACTATTTGATCGATATTCCGGGGAAGTCGGGGGGGGTCGAGGGGGCCAAGCAAGTCGGTAAAGTCAAGGAAGTCGAGGAGGTCGAGGAGGTCGAGGAGGTCGGATTCGAGCGATCAGTATGTGTAGCTCACTTGGGTCCTGGCAACACAAACGGACACTATATTCATACCCGACGGGAGGAGTTTCACACCCTATTACTATTAACTTCTCACACAACCCTGAGAATCCTATGTCCTCCGGATACAACTTTCCACCACAGTGCCGCCCAGTTGCAAAATGCGGAGTAACCTTATTGTCTGGCTCACATCAGTCGAGAAATACTTCATCGCTCTCAACATCGATAATGAACACCTTCAGGGGTGGTGTGGTGATTGAGGAACCTAGCTCCGGCGCCCATATATTCGGTGGCATAAATCGTTGCTACAGCATGAAGCACGAAGGATTGGCAAACATATTTCGCCAGCCGCCGCAACCCTTCGAAGAAGAAGGGGGTCGTTGGCTATCAGTTATTATCACTAAGAGGTTTAAAAGGGAGTATAAGATCTGTACTTCCATAAGACAACCCACCAAAACCTCCCTAGCAACATTTCCATGGCCTTGTCAGCTACACTTCAGCGATATTCTCATTCTTGCCTTCCACGGTGCTCTGCGTGTCTGCCTGTCCCCGTACCATATTATTTTCACTTGGACTTCGACTCGTCAACTCAATTTACCACGGCAATTCATACCCCTCGCGATGCCAAAAGCGCCCAGTGTCCTCCAACCACTTATTCTTGATGACACCCCAAAGTTTGCCCGCAGCCTCATGTGGGGACACCGCTTCCGGAATATCCGTCGCCATACCCGTCATAGGCGTTTTCACAATACCAGGGTGCATAATCACGACCGTTACCCCCTTATCCTTCAGCTCCACCGAGATATTCTTGAACACACTATTCACAGCAGTCTTACTGGCTCGGTACGCATACGACCCCCCAGTGCTATTATCCGCAATACTACCCACCCTACTCGAAACCACACCTATTTTAGCCTTCTCCGACTTCAGAATATTGGGAAGTAGAGCTTGGGTAAGCAGCAGCGGGCCAAAGGTATTCACGTTGAATGTCTTGGTCAAAGTGGCTAGCGATACTGTGGTTAAGGAATCTTCATCCGGATGGGCCATTATGCCCGCGATATTCAACAACAGATCGAGGGGCCCATCACCATAGGACGAGGCGAACGCTTCAATGGAGTCTGGAGATGTAACATCTAACTGTGCTGTCTTGCACGGAAGCGACTTGAGTCCCTCCCCGTCATTGACATCAACGGCTGTGACATCATAGCCCTATTATATTATTAGGTCATGGATTATAGGAGGGAAGTGTGGCATCTGGGAATGTGAGAAAGCTATCGAAGACGTATGGCATAAATATGAGAGAGAATAGACACTACCTCTCGGATGAGAACCTTAGCGAACTCATGGCCGATACCAGAGTTAGCTCCAGTCACAACAGCGTTTGGCATTTGGTTGTAAAGGACTAGGAACGGATGGACGGATGGACGGATGTACGGACGGGAGCGGAGAATGGAGAGTTAGATTATTAATACCGTAGCTGCATAAAGCGGTTACTCACGAAGGCGTGTTGTGTTGGCCATCAAGGTCGTGGGGTCATGGATACTTATATTGATGAAACGGACCACATAGCTGACAAATTACATTTCATTCCCATACTAATTCATCACACCGGTCCTGTTCCTCATCCCTATTTCGGAAATCACATGGTCCCTTATTGGCTCATCCCGACTGCAAGGTGAAGCATCATTCCAAATACCCCTGGACACGCGGGTCCAAGGACGTAACGAATCGGAGATTTTTTGTTTATTCAGAATAAAGGTTATTTTGACTACAGTCTAACTAACTCTACCGTCTAGGCAAGTAGCAAGTAGCCTTGATCATATATTAGATGCCTAACTTTTCCTTTCCGCTCATGTCCTATCCCGGTTCCCCAATTAGTCGAAAACGATGGCAGCCTTAATGGCCGACTTGTTGCGAATGCTCTCGAGAGCTTCGCCCCACTGCTCAAGCTTGAAGGTCTTGTTAACAATACCCTTAGTCTTGACTTTACCGCTGTCTAAGTAGTCAACAGTGGATGGGAACATGTAAGTCTCTGAGAAGGAGCCGATGATGGTAATTTCTATTTTCGGTCAGTCCGAATATCCTCTTAATTGCAGCAAGAATCGCGAATAACTTACCATCACCGAAGATCTTAGACGGAGGCCAAGAGACGCGAGCGGCGCTGGGGTAGACACCATAGCAAACCAGCTTGCCTCCTCGGCGAACGTAGTTAATGGCATCCTCGAGGACCTTAGAGCTACCGCTAGCTTCCACAACTATATTATCCGTCAGCATCATCACATACCTTCGATGGCTCTCTTTCGCTTACCAATGTCGAAGCCGTATGGGTTGTCCTTCTTAATCTGTTCCCATTGCGGGGCAGGGTTTGATCTGGATAGCGGGACGTAGAAATCGGCAGCGTCGAGGCTCTTGGCTAATTCCATCTTGGAACCTTCGGGGGCGGCAATGGTCAGTTGCGAGACACCATTATGTCGTCTGTTTAAAGAGTATTAGTATTGCTTCTGGTAGAAACCGAGATCTGTCTTTCATACAGGAATTGGGCCATCATGAGACCGGTAGGACCAGCACCGATCAACAGAGCGTGGGATCCGGCTTTCGGAGCGATCTTCTCTAAACCGTGCATGGCGCAGGAGGCGGGTTCGATTAAGGTAGCATCGACATCACTGATGTTGTGAAGTTTGAAGAGTTTACCCTGGGGGTAAGCAGTCTATATCTCAGATCGTATAAGTCAGCTAATCAATGATAGGTAAACAATGGTTAGGAAGCACGCACGTATTCGGCGAAACCGCCGTCTAATCCCAAGACACCGTGGGCCTTGAAGTCTTCGCAAAGTAATTCCTGACCTCTTCGGCAGTAGAAACTGCGAGGACAAATTAGCTTTATTCTTGAGGGATCAAAAGTTGGTAGTATTTCTCTTACCAGTGACCGCAGAGCTCTGAGTTGTCCGCGGCGACACGGTCTCCGATCTGGAAACCCTTAACATCATCGGCAACCGCTAACAGCAATTGTGAGCTTCTAGTGTGGCGCATCTTGTTTCCCAAGTCTTCTTACCGACAACTTCACCAACAGTCTCGTGGCCGGGAATCAGAGGGAACTTGGCAATGAATTCTCCCTCGTGGATGTGTAAATCGGTACCGCAAACACCGCAGGCCTGAAGTGATCCTGTGTTATTATGGCCATGAGATTACGAGTAGCAAGCGGAATTAACTTGCCTTGACCTTGATCAGGACATCGCCGGGTCGTAAGGTGGGCAGAGGCACCTCAACAATATCCCATACTTCCGGCTTCTCATATCTAGGAAGGGCATTGTTGTTAGTGAACCACGTATGCAGAGGATTGGCCGAAATAGCTTTATGGTGATTTCCATAAACTGTCCTCAATTGGAAGAAATATATAACTCTATATGGCCGGAAAGACTTACCGGAGAGCCTTCATGGTCTTTGGGAGTGAAGCCATTTTGATTTCTAAAGACTTTGAAGTCTGTTGTATGATGAGGGGTATAAGAGATACGAAGTCTGTACAATGACTCCAATGGAAGAGAGTTATGAGAAAGGAAACAAACAAACAGAGGAAGCTTGTTTATATGTTGGAATGGAGGTATGCGGTTGCGGTGTAAGTTGGTCAAGAAGAAAGTTGAAAGAAAACGAAGGCGCTCGGGAGTGCTGTCTTCTTATTATGCCTCGAGGGGAGGAGAAGAGGCACAAGCCCCCAGCCCATTATTCAGACTTTCTAATAGGATTGGTTCCAATGATGAGTTTGCCTGCAAAGCTATCCATGTCACCAAGAAACAAAGGATGGGAAAGGAGGGGCAACGGTTTAGACCTATGTTGTTACACCCCGCCATAACCAGCGGCATGCGTTCACCTCGCAGACAAGCCAGACAACCCGACAAGCTAGACCCTAGCTGATTGGGTTAACTAGTCGGAAATCGATCCACTGGAGGTATAGTCCGATAGAACCAAGACTCGTAAACACTATGTCCAAGTTGGTCTGGCTAGTGTTCCGCGTGTGAGTGACTCCACTTGAGCAATATCTCTACCTTGCAGAAGCTGACTAGTTTGGGTAAGACACAACGCTGGTAAAATGGCCTGATAAAAAATGTTTGGCTGGAGGTGTGTCCCCCAATGGAGCTCAGACGTCATCCTGCGTGGATTTCATAAGTCCCATCGCGTTCTCTGCGAAAAAGAGAAGCGTGTCGAATGTAGTCTGTCGGTATTCCATATGTCTGGGTTGACATGAGTCTTCATACTCGAATTACCAATTCCTACCCAAGGTAAATGGCATGAGTTATCACCTGCTAACATTTTGGTCAATGCCTCAATTTTGATCTTTTCATCGGATGGTTCGGTCTGACATTCTTTGAGATTTGGAGGCGCCCGGATGTCACTTTACCCCCGCTATCTATAGGTATGTAAGTAATTTTTTAAAAGTTTCTACATTGAGTCTATCGAGGTGAGATTACCCCTCATAGTTAGTTGACACATATTTTAACAATACTTATAAGCTGGCTCTCTAGTTTTTTGCAAGTATCCCACGTTAAGGCTGATTAGTCAATTGAGTAGAATTTGAGGCTGCTGGATGCGAAATTAGACGCCTGGTAACACGGCATTAATGCAGAGCGCCGCCTCAGCATCATGAGAGAATTATTACATTTAAAACTCTCAATGTAGTTTGCTTGGTGGTATAATGTCTTCGGGATATAATTCGTAGTGTTCCTGTGCCGGGTAAGATTCTGTCAAAGCCGCATAGAACCAACTACGGATTAATGTATTTGGAGCTGTCCATTCATACTGTAAAAAAGTCGTGGCGATGCTCGAACGGATATCAATGTATTATTTATGGGGATTTCCGATTCAAAACGATTTGGCAGATCGATGCATAGAGTTTCAGATTCTGAAAAAGAGTTGATCCAATCTGCGAAGGTTACCTTAGGTAGTGATACACGCAAGCCGTTTTATTATGTTTAAGTTTTATAACGCGATTGGTCGTCATCGGGATGAATATGGAGATATTTGAAAGATCTTCCGGAGCTTAGCGCGTCATTGTGGTCCAACAGTTCCAGTTCATCGTCTTGAGGATGAAAATGTCGCGGAGCCTCACCGAATTTTCTCAAGAGAAAGATTACGAAAATTTTATGACTAATATAAAACAATTGAGGAAACGGCGAGTGAGGATCCCATCAGTCATACCGGAGCCTGGCGGAAGTTTCCGTGCCTTCGGGTTGCAAATCAAAGCGGATAAGGACGGGTAAGTAGGAAGTAACGGAGCAACTTCTATATAAAAGGTAGCTTCCTCTCGGAGTCACCTGCGAAGCTAATCTCATTTACCTAAATACACAGGTACAATTGCATGCAATGCCCCCTTTATTTCTACGTTCGAAATTGTTCGGGAACTGGTAATGGGAATGTTCTGAATATAACTTATGGCATGTATCCCTCGCGGAACTTGGAAAGACATATACTTCCTTAATAGCCTGTAGTCATTTGCATGCTAATCGTAAAGAGTCCCCATCGGCTTGCACATCTTTCCTTGTAGTCCATTGAATTTCACCGATTCGAATAATTTTCAATGGGGAAATTTTTTGGTTTCTTCACAGCAAAAAGCATGTCCATAATTCATTGATGATTTCCGAGGATTTAGCCTCCTAATAACTCCCAACCGTGCTTCCGAGGTTCCTCCCACGAGTTTTCTATCACGTGTAGAGAAGTGAGACTATGCAGGTGCTCCATTCCCTAGAGTACATGTCCATACCCGGCCACCATGTGCGTCGAAGGGATTTCCAAGAGTAATAGTAGAACCTTCTTACGAAGGGGGAGCGCCACGGCCACGACCGAATCCACCACGGCTGTTAAATTAAAGAGTAAGTATATAAATCGTATAAGGGATAATCTTGCCAAATGGAAGGAACTCACAACTGAGGGTTGAATTCACCAGGAGCACCACTCTCCTTGCCCTCACCAGCATCCCGTCTTCGGTAGCCACCCTCACGGTCGCCACGGTCGCCACGGTCACCACCACGGCCACGGCCAAACGGTCGGCGCTCACGCTCGCCCTCACCCATCATTCCTCGGGGAGGAGCGTGCGATCGCTGCTGCTTAATGTGTGTAGCGGGGACAATCTCGGCGGGGAGGTGAAGCCATTCTCGGAGGTAGTCGAGACCCTCGGGGGTGAGGGTGTAGTAGTAGTATTGCCAGGAGAATTGGGTCTTGACGTAGCCGCGGGAGTTGAGCGACTGGAGAGCCTTGACAACGAAGAGGTTCTTGGTGTCGATATCGGGGTGCTTGGGAAGGTTGAAGTCCTTCTTTGCGACCAGCACGCCCTCTCGGAAGAGGTACTATAAGACGAACAAAAAAATGTTAGTTTCGACAATTTCTCGAATTTTTTAGAAAATGAATTAAGCTGCTCGTCTAACCTCGTGGATCTTCTTGCGGTCAGCCTTCGGAATCAGCATCTTGGCGGTTGTTTACGTTGACAAGATGTTGAACTGGTTGGGGGGTGCGGCGTGATTGATGTGAAGTCGACAGGCTGATGGATACTTTGCGATGGATTGAAGGTCCAGGGAATTTTTGGTTGTGCGCAAAAACCCTATGGTGTGGAGACGGAAGCGACACTACGAATTTGAGTGGGGTGGCATAATTACGGGCTTATGTAATGACCTGACAGTCTCGTTCCTGTGCACAGACCATTCTACAGTTACTTCCCTTGTACCTAAGTACCTTGTGGCTGAAGTGGCATAGCGGATAGCCCATTTAGATAAGGGACTTGGCATGCAGCTGATAAGATGCACTTTACCTTAGCCATCTAGACTCGCATTCAATCAGTCCATCATTTTGCCTTTCAAACAACATCTTCGCGAGCGACACCTTAAGACTACAAGGTACCTAGATTGCCCAGTGAATCCCTTTATATTTCCGTACAAAGTCCAAAATGGCACTCGGGAATATTAATGTCTTCGTAACGACCTTCTCAGGTCTAGGCCTACCTCCTACTCTTTCTCTCCCTATACCTCCAACCGCGACTCTCTCAGACCTTCACCATCGCATTGAGGAAAGATTACCGCAGATAGATACACGACTCATTCTAACTACTGTATCAAACAAGCAAATCCTTTCCCATTCTCGGGATTTAGTCTCTACTCTTTGCGACACCGATGATGCATTCCTCTCACTCCGATTATCAATCCCACTATGCGGTGGCAAAGGTGGTTTCGGCTCCCAGCTTCGAGCAGCCGGTGGTCGTATGTCCTCTAAAAAGAAGAAGAACCGTGGCGACGAAAATGCATCTAGTAGAAATCTCGATGGACGTCGGATAAGGACGGTAAATGAGGCCAAGGCGTTGGCTGAATACCTTGCTATCAAACCCGAGATGGAACAGAAGGAAAAGGAAAAGCGACGCGCACGCTGGCAGCAGATTGTCGATGCCGCAGATGAGAGAGAGCACGAGATCAAGAACAGCACGAAAGGTCGCCTGGATGGCAAGTGGGTCGAGGACAAGGAAGAGGCTAGCGAGCGAACGCGCGAAGCAGTCCTTGCTGCTATGAAGGCAGGAAATTTCAAGGATAACTTGCTCGGTACATCACATGGCTCTACATCCACAGAGAATATGGACGAAGACTCAAGCGAGGAGGAAGAGTCTGAGGCGTCGAGCAGCTCAAAAGCTCCAATACCACAGAAGAATGCCACGTCAAAGAAACCCGTTACGAGAGCGTTTGCCGGGTTTGACGAAGATGACGAGTTTATGAGCTCTTCCGATGAAGAGGAGGAGAAGAAATAAGAAAATAAGGCCATGTTACTAATGATACCCCATAAGACGATATAGTCAAGGCCTATTCCCGGGTCAAGTACCCTAATATCTTTATAGTCCCTTTTTAAATCGGTTGGTTTCTTGCATTCTACGGTGAAGCGTACTCAAGGTATAAGTTATGGTTCACATCATCTCATATTAACATTAGCTCTTTACGGTAGTAATTACGTTAGGATTGACTCGGTACTACGGTTAAGCTAACATTCCGTGCTGAGGTTTGTCAATGCTCTAGCACTAGGTTATGTCTTGTGTATGAGCAATACCCTACTAGGAACACATTGCGAAGCTTAGGCTATCTAGCTTAACGAGGAGAAACAATCTGTATAAATCGAATAGTCATACGATTCCAAAAATTGAACCCAGTGATTCACCTCTATTTCATCATCCTAGTATACGACCTAATCATAGTGGAATTTATCAAATTCTCTTCGGTTATACTACTTGACAAGCTTCGCCATATCTTCCACGTCGGGATTCCCCATCGCGCAACTAAACTCCTTCCACTCCTCCAATTCCCTCTTCACCTTCTCCGTCTCCGCCATAACCATCCCCCAGCTATCCTTCCCCAGCGGTACTCGAATCGGGATCTTCCTGCTACTCCCCACCACCGCGTATATCTTCTCCGCGATCTCCTCCGGCGAAGAGAACCCCCTGTGCAGCTCGGGATTATCCATAAACGCTAACATGCCCGAGGTCGGACCGACCGGGTCCTCGTACGCTGGGTGGCGCGGCAGGCGTTTCAGCGAGGTGGTTGTGTACTTCGTCGCCACGCCTCCGGGCTCGATATTACACACGTGGATATTCCACTCGGGAAAAACTTCCTTGGCGATACTCTCCGCGAACCCTTCGAGCGCGAATTTACTCGCGTGGTAGAATGCGTTTCCCGGACTGCCGAGATATCCTCCCAGAGAAGACACGTTGATAATAACACCGCCTCGCTGTCCGGTCTGAGGGTTCGAGTCTCGGAAGATAGATAGCGCGCGCTTGGATACGTCTACCGCGCCCCAGAAGTTCGTGTCGAGGAGAGCCCGGGCGCCTTCGTTGCCGGGGGGCGAAGCTTCGGCGTCACCCATGAGGTTGTACCCGGCGTTGTTAACTACAACATCAACGCGCCCGTAGCGCGCGACGGTAGCGTCGAATGCAGCGTTTATGGAGGGGACTGAGGTTACGTCCAGTGCCAGCTTGAGGACGTTAGGTCCATCTGGAATATCGGAGAGCGAAGCTGGATTGCGCGCTGTGGCTACTACGCGCTGCGAGGGCTTCTTGGTGGCTATATATTGGGCGAGTCCTTGTCCCATACCAGACGAGCAGCCGGTGACTTTGGAGTTATATTAGCAAACCCAAGTCCCTCTATTGATATAAGTTGGGCAGAGGTAGACTTACTGAACCAGACTGCGTCATCTGGCAGGTTGTAAGGCTTAGCATCAGGCGTTTCCATCTTAGACTTCAACTTTTATAATCGAGCTTCAGCCTACGAATTTTCCTTAGAAGTATATGACGGCAGTTAATTGGTTATAGTATCACGCTTTTTTCAACGTCTTGCTTCAGGTCTTTATATCTATCGGGAAGCCCCTTGAATATTACAAATTACAAACAGGTACGTAGGATCTATACACATAAGACTCTTACCTGTCTCATCTGACATATTCAACATAGCCACACATCAACAACTATATAGGCAATTTAGCATTGTAAATCTCTGTAAATATAGCAACTACTCCTAACTATGTAGATGCTCAACCAACAAGACCCAACTTATGCAAGCTGGGAATGCTTAACCCCTTTCCTTGCATAAACTCCGGCCTAGCTCCGCTATAACTCCTGTGTCCATTCCCAAACGGAGATATCCGCCTCTATTCGCAACCACTTGCCTCACATTTACATATGGTCTTACCTCCGGTCTACCTGGTCGTGAGGACTATTAATAAGCCACGATTTGAACCGCTAATTTAGACAAGCAAACATCTCTTAGTGATCTTGCTACGAGTCACGAATTCATCATTTATGCAACTTTTTACTACTCAAGACTGCGGAACACATAGCCTAATAAACATTCAACAATACATTAAAATGGTTCCTACTTTTTTTTTAGCTTTTGGCGGCTAACCCATCTATGTAACAACTCTACATATACTCGTCAACAGGTCTGTTACTTCGTCAACATGATAACTGGTTCTCATCCGTCCGCGAGTTTACAAGGAATATCAAGTAGCTTTCCTGTATTAACTACGTGAGGTTCGTAACCTAGGCCGTAACTTTGCTCATTTGGACCAACCGTTTGACTCCGACCTGTGTGTTTGTTAGTATAAATAATTGTGTGAATATTGATTTTGACGTACCATCCAGTTACCGCATTCCTCAGTCTTGTCTCGTTGAATTTCTACCTGTAAGCGTTGAGCTTCAGGGTAATTCTTGGACTCCAATGCATGAGCTAGCTGAGTTAATTGTTCGATGGTGTCCGGCTTCACAAGCTCCTCATTATTGAGATGATCAAAAAGTAGGCCTAACCGTTTTTGCGTATCTTTTACTTGAGGAGCAAACGATGCTGGCGCCTTTGCAGCCACTCGTTGCATGTCGCGACTCAAGATGTCGACTAACTGTTGGGCGTTAGGAGGAATGTGGGAACGATCACCGGGAGGGTGTCGGGGCTTCGGTGGTGCTGCGGCCTGTGCAGGGGGTGCAGGTGAAGTTGCCGCCGGTGGTGGACCGGCACTCGGCGGAGGGCCGGTAGGAGGTGGCCCTTGCTGTACAGGTGGAGCTCCATACGGGGATTGGCCATATTGATTGTGAGGCGCGGCCTGGGGGGGTGGTGCGTAGGGGTTTGGCGGTGGCGCTCGACCAGCATGCGGCGGGGGAGCCATAACGCCTTGTTGGGAAGGAGTACCGAGAGGCTGAGGCGCCGGTGCTGGGGCGTATCGGCTTGTAGGCGGAGCTCCCGCTGGTGGCGGGTTGTAAGGCGAGGACATTCTAGGGACAATATGGCCCGTTGGGGGTGGAGGCATGCCGGGACCTCCTTGGGTCTGGGTTGGGGGAGGTGGTGCGTAGGTTTGCGCCGCCGTTGACCCAGGCCGAGGGGGAGGAGGTAATTGAGAACCTTGTGGGGGACCGCCGAGAGGAGATGTTATCCTCCCAGCCGGACCTTTAGGAGGAGGAGGTGGCGGTGTCGCTATTCCCCGTTGAGAACCATACGGACTCTGTGGTGGCGGAGGTACTGCCTGGTTCGCTTGATTGGGAAATGGTGATGTGATAGTGGCAGCGCTTGGTGTATTTCTTCGCGGAGGTGCTTTCGTTACTAAGGGGACATCATTCCAGTTTCCTACATCCGCAGCCCTCGGAGGAGGCTTGGTTGATGGGGTCGATGTCCTTGGAGGAGCCCCGAAAGTGGTGGGCGGAGGACCGTATCCTTGATGCTGAGGCACTTGAACCGGCTGAGGTTGCGATGGCTGATATCCTTGCGGGGCGTAGGGGTTGCTAGCAATTGGTGGAGCGTAAGGATTTGTTGCGGGAGTCTGGATACTCGAGGGTGCGTAAGGATTGGCAGGACTGATGCCAGTAGCTTGTTGAGGTGGTTGATACCCGCCAGCCACGGATGGTGCTCGAGAAGATACACGAGTAGTTACCGCGGGCCTCTGGGCTGGTTGTCTGGCAGCAGGCTGGGGTGCTACCTTCTGCGTTGCTAATTGCACACGCTCGCGAGCCATGTCGGCAGCATCATACTTCGATGGTAGAAGGCTCAAGTACTTATCTGCAACTTCTAGTTGACCATGGGCTGCAACGATATCCGCGTACTCAATATATTTGTCGTAAAGCGCAGATAGCTTCCAGCCAGAAGTAAGGCCCGTCTCGCTGTCTTGGAATTTTGTTACGTGGCGGAACACGGTAACCTTCTCGATGAAATGCTGGAGAGACCTTGCGTGTATAGAGAACGTAGAATCGTTACCCTCGGCTAATCCAGCTTTCTCGGCCTCTTCCAGCTCAGCAACCCAGATATCGATAACCTTCTCAAGCTTAGAGCCCACCAGGTAGCAGAAGGAGGCATCCTTCCGAGATCCAGATTCGAGGATACGATCTCCCAAAGCTTCGCAAAGATCGGGAAACTCGGCCGGGTCCGCAAACGTGCAGAGCGTCACCATGGTCTCTTTCCAGTCAGCCAAATCAGCATTATAAACTACATCCCATAGGTTCTTAACAATAACAGAACCCAGCAGCCTTAGGTAGCTTGGAATACCCGTCTTTTGGGATAGGTAAGTGGATTGGACCTTATCAACAAGCTCCTTTCCACCACAGTTGGCAATGATAAAGGCATCTGCAATGCGTCCGTCCTTCAAAGAGATTTCGGTTGCTTTCTCAAACTGTCCCAACATCAAGGCCTTCGTAATCTGCTTCTCAACAGCTGTATCACCTTCGCCAAAAAGATGAAACGGGTTGTCTGTTTTAGCACCTTTCGTAGCTGACAGGCTCGCCAAGAAATCCTCACTTTCACCTTCACCTCCATCGGAAAAGAAAGTTGAAATACGCTTCTTGTGCGTCTTTACTCCTAGCTTGGACTTTTCCGGCTCGGGCTCCTTGGTCTCGGAAGCCTCTTCACTCACACCATTAGGCGACTCGTCTTTTGCTTCTTCCTCGTTGAATCCAAGATACTCCACAATTTGTTTTCGCGGGTTTTCAGCAAGTAGAGTCTCCAAGACGCGCCAATCAGCTTTCTCCTCTTCCGTCTGAGCTTGTTCGATATGTGATTCGCATATAGCCGTAATATCACCAGTTTTGAGCGACTCTTCAAACTTCTCAGTAGCGCTGCCGATGTCCGAATCTACGGAAAAGTGGGAAATCTCAATCTTCGAAGAGCGCTTGTGGCCGGGTTGATGGGGATTTGCCTTGAAGATAACGAGTTTTCCGCCAAATCCAAATGAAACTCCAACGGGCCTCTCAAGCCACTTTGGTGCTTTTGCTAAGGAGAATGCTGCGCCTTGAGGCTGCCTCTGAGCCTGGGTGAAAAAGTCTTCGCCATCCAGGCTGCTCTGAGTTGTGTTCTGTACAGCCGAGGGATTTGTGTTTTGGAGAGTCTGGATGGTAATCTTTCCATCGAAGGACGCAGTCGCCGATATACTAGGATTGTGGGGGTGGAACCGCGTCAAAAAGGTCCAGTTGGTAACTTCGGGGAATTCTCCGTAACGCTCGCCTGTCTGGGGATTCCAAACTAGCGTCCTATTATCCTTGCCGGACGAAATGAGGATATCACCATCTTGCTCGCACCAAGACACCGAAAGTACACCCTGTTCGTGCCCTTGAAGTGTCCGCTCTGGTGCATTGGAGTTTCGCAGGTCCCATAATAAGATGACAGGGGTAGTATCATCAGGTGTAGCAGTCAATAGCTTAGTAGAATTGTTTGGATCCCACGCAATGGAACTAACAGGCTTTCGGTTATTGTTAAGCGTTAACGAGGCCTTCTTCGTCTTTAAATCCCAAACAGTAACGAAACCACCAGTTCCTCCAGTAGCCAGAATGTGGGCTACTTTTGTGTTCCATGCTACACACTCTAAGTCATCCGAACGAGCAGCAGCGGTACCTAGTCGGAAGGCATTTTCAGGGTCGTGAACATCGTAGATGAATAATTCTCCCTTCGCGCCGGCGGTAGCTAGGATTTGGGGCCTCAAAGGATTAAACTGCAAAGACTTAATGGGCCCGGTATGCTTTGTTGTTCGTGATATTAACGCGTTTGAATCGCCTGCAATGAGTTTCTCGGCATCCCAAAGATCGAGTGAACCGTTTTCGAGAGCGCCGGCTATAATGCCCTGTGGGTAGTCTTCGGAAGGCTGGCCCCAAGCAATATCATAGAATCTAAGAATAGATATGTCAGTAAACCTTGTTGACTTAGTAGAACCTCGCTTCATATGATATATTTACCTTGAGTCTGCTGCGATGCTCGCAATGGGTTGGAGCTCAAGTCCTTGTTCTTGGTTGTCTAGGTTCAGATCCCACAACTCTAACTGTGTCTCGTCGGAGAAGTCGGCGTCAACAGCTCCAGCGCGAGTTCCCGTAACTATTAATGGCTTCGAAGTACCGGGCGACCAGGCGAAGGCCGCAGTACGCGAGATCTCGCGCAGCCTGACCATATTGTGTTATTGTGACTACGCAGAGGGGTAGTCTTGCCTATGTTAAGGTCGGTCTTGTCCAAGATATGAAAAGAAAAAGGGGGATTCTAAAGTGAGATTGGTTTAAATGCCAGCTGGCATTGAGCTCTCTAGGCCAGCTAGGAATGTTGGCAAGGGGTCGAATTATAGAAAGAGAGATTGGTTGACAGTCTTTTTTCCTTTAACTACCTTTAACTAGAGAGCGGTAGAGAGGTACTAATTCATTATGTTGCCAGATAATGCAGTCCAACAAGTCCCTAGGTGTGGGCGCAATGAGCTCACAGGCCAAGCCGAATCAAGATCCTGGACATAAAATCTGGGTTCCACACAATCTGTTCCCTTCTTTTTGCTGGGGGCGTTTGTGGAGACTTTTATTAACGCATCAGCCACATTCTAGTTCACGTGATGATGAAGTACTATCCAAAGAGGACTGGATGACGAAAGGTGACTGGCTAGGCTTATGTAATGCATGCAGATATCCGAGCCTGAAGCTTTTTAGTGCGAATGCTCCATTCAACGTTGATTCCCATGTAACGGGCATGTAAGAAGTACATAAGTACCTAACCTTTAACTTAATTTCAGTGAGCCACACTCTCGGTTCTCTAAGACATCAGAGTGCCTCTTATTTGTTAGAATTCAAGCCTCACGCCAAAACTCATCAATTATAAGAGATCAAAAGTCTTTAAACGCTTATTTTTATAACCCGAACAGTAATTCAATATGACGGACGCGGCCCGTTGGAAGGCCACCGTCTATGTCGGAGGTCTAGCATCTGTTGTAACCACCGGAAATCTTCACGATGCTTTCATACCGTTTGGTGAAATAGCAGATGTGACCCTACCTAAGAATGACAATCCAAACTCTACTGAGCCGCATCGTGGGTTTGCCTACGTAGAGTATGAGGATGCGGAAGACGCCAAAGAAGCAATCGACAATATGGATCAGTCAGAATTATTCGGCAAAGTTCTAAGAGTATCGGCAGCTAAACCTCCGAAGAGCACAGAAGAAGGGCTGGGTAGTAAAACAGCAATTTGGGAGCAGGTATGTTCATATTCTCAACTAACTATATTGTATCTCAACATATTTACTAACAAACAAATTAGGAAGGATGGCTTGCTGAACATGCCGTCAGTGAGGAAGACAGGGCTGCAGCAGCAGGAGCTAGAACTAGCGAAGATGATAGGCCGGAGGACCCGATGCAAGGACTTGAAGGACTGGATGTCGCTGGTCCAAAGCCGGAATGAGCCGGGACTAATAGTATCTACGTGAAGTTTCTCGCATAGCGTTGGCGTTAGAAAAGGGATTCCAGGGCACAGAGTGAAATCTTTAGGATAGGAGCTTGCGACTGATATCTATATACCACGCTTAGTCTCCCGTATTTGACATTTCCACCTCCCCTCGGCTACGTATAACATATACAGTGCTTTGCTTCTCTAAAATCCAGAATGCGCCCATCCCCAGCTCGCTCCTTTCGGTTAACCGCAGTTCAACCTCACACCCGTGTCATGTAGAGTTCGCTTAATGTCCCCCGGTGTGCTCCACGGGGTCTTCTTTACGGTTTTGGCGGCTGAGTCGGAGGTTCTTGTCCACAGAGAACTTGCGAAGGCTAGAATAGGTAGCAGCAAAGACAGCAAAGCCAACGACAACTCCTAATCGTATGATCAGTATACATGGTCCATCTCATCCTCATATAAAAGCTGGGCCATATAGGTAGACTAACCGAGGGGGATCAATTCCGCAGGAATTTGTCGCAACTTTCGGAGGCGCTGGGAGACGGTATGGGCTGGCGTATGCGTTAATATTCATCTTCTAAATTTAAAACATCCCGATAGAAAACTCTTTTGCGATGACATGATACATGATGGGTTTAAGGCGTCAATGGTTCGCGACGGGCGAGAACGTACCGCTCTGATCCTCTTTCTGTCACGGGCCATTAGCAAACGTCATAGGTTTTTGCGAAAGAAAATGATAGAAAGATTCATACGGGAATAGGACGCATCATGCGCCTAGTAGGCATCATTCTCAAAGCTCGTGTAGCATACATTTTCGGTGGGTTGAGAGGAGAGTTTTTTGTAAAGGAAAATGAGTGTAAATCACTTTGAAGTCGTAACCTCAGCTAGGATGTGTCAATGTCAATGTCAATGTCAATGGTGGAATTGATCTTTGGTTAGTTTGTTGGAAGGTTTTGGGAGGAGTAGCTTCGGTAACTTGGTAGAAGCCACAGCCAATAAAAATATAGAAAATTATCATAGTGGGGTCCCATTCCCCCAAGTGTCCACTATATCATGCCACCAGAAGCCTGAGGCAGCTAAAATTAATGCTCCATGATTCGATTCGGCAAGAAACCAATGGTCCGAGAAGCTCTTTCCAAGCTGCGATCTTCAACAACATACATCACCACTTTTTCCCACTTACAAGCCGCCATTGAGCCTGTCAACATCCTTTTTTACTCCAAAAGTAAATAAAATCAAACCTTCAAGATGTCCGACGAAGAGCGCGTAACCAAGCCCTTCAAGTTCGTCACTGGTCAGTAGATTCCCACCCTCCGAATTCCCTCAGACCTTAACATCCGTTATGCCGAATTCTGACAGTAACTTAACTAATTGATTTCCGATAGCCGGTAAGAAGATCCCCATCTTTCCCTATTTGGCCGAAGACGACGAGACAATGCGACGCGATTGAAGTAGTGGAATTATGTATTATATTGAACCCACTCGGATCTAACCTGCGCATAGGTGTCGACGCTCGATTCCCCAACCAGAACCAGACCAAGCACTGCTGGCAGAACTACGTCGATTACCACAAGTGCATCAACGCCAAGGGCGAGGACTTCGCCCCGTGCCGTCAGGTAATGCGACCATTTACAGATTCATTATTCGGCATATGAAACCATATACTAACAAGCGAAGTTCTTACTTGCATACCGATCTCTATGCCCGAGCGGATGGTACCAACGATGGGATGAGCAGCGAGGTCAGTAGCCTGCCGTTTAGAGGAAGAGACAAATGCTAACATAACACAGAGGCTGGAAACTTCCCCGCCAAGTTGGATGCTTAATTTCAACGTTATGGTTTTTTTATAAGCATCGTCGAATCAGCAAAATTGGACTACTTCTTCAATGTAGTATATTACTTACTTGAGACTTTCAGTCAGCCAACAAGTAAAGATTCGCTCCAAATCTCGCTTTTTATATGCCTATGCTTATGTGACTAGTCGACGCGTATCGGTTGTCTCTCCTCTCGTTATAAGTAGAATCCCAGGCACTACCCCTTTCTCTATACTTTTTAGGTGTCTTGCAGCTAGCAGCACCTTGAAACAGGGAGGTTACTATTCCTCAGGTTTCCTGAACGCACAAATAGCCTGCTTTCTCATTTCCTCTCGGAACCATTCCAAGGTGTTGATACGATGCGAGATATAAAGGGCATTTTGAGAACACAAGCGGATGTTATCATCATTCACACATGTCATAGCAGCCCCTGAAATCACAAATATAAGTGTTGGTAAGTAATCCATGTCATGTAGCAACTTGTCAGGTAACAAAGTTACTTCGTATGCTATTTGGGTAAGGCATACAAGGCAACAGGTTTGCACAATCAACAACGCACTTTTAATTACGTGACCAATCCCACTATAAAAGACCTAAACCTCCTTTAGTCCCAATTATGGTGAATATAATCCTGTCATTGCAGAATACATACAATTCATGCGAATCCCATACACGATGTCCTCATTTCGATTTTCTAGTCTCCCTCCCGAGCTGCGCTTACAAGTCTGGAAAGACTTTCTGCACGAAGAAACTGAAGGGCGAATAGTAGTCATAAACATCTATGATTTTGCAGTCTTTCCTATGAAACAGCACATCTCACCCCTCTTGATCGTCAATCGTGAAAGCCGCCAGGTGGCCAAGGCCTTTTACTCATATACCCTTAAAGTCTACCGCGCTGGTCGCCGCCGTTTACTATATGAAAAACCTGGCTGGAAACACAACTTGAAGGAAGCAGGAATATTGCATCTTAGCCTTGATCGGGATATCTTCATGACTAGTAGATATTGGGGCAGGCAGATGATAGAATCGTACGAAGCTGGCTCGTCATGTACCGACTTCAAGCTATTACGCAATTACACTACCGATACCCTTGACGCACACTGTCATCGTATAAGCCGCGCGTACACCATTGTTAAGTTTTTTGTCTTTAAGTGGTGGAAGATGGCAGTGCTCGAAACCGGTCGATGCTACTGGTTTAATGATCCGGACGAAGTGAGGACCAAGAAACATGGTAGGCTCATTTCTACAATATCGGATATTTTCCAAATTCATGGCACAAAGAGACCCGACAGACAGTTTGTGTTGTGGAATACTACCGGATATCTGGCTATATATATACTTGTACAGGGAGACAAGGGAACTTATAAACAAGAATGGCTCAAGAGGTGTCAACACCAGAAGGCCGTAGAACGCTACCCGGGCCCAATGTACGCCTCTTTAACCAACTATGTAGTGTCACTTGCAAATGATAGAAGTCAGAGGACCATTCTATAGATAGCTCTAGTTCCCAAAGCTATCTTGATTAGAGGTCCTCGCAAAACAACGAATTTCATTCACCTTGCAACAGTAACCTAGAATTAGCTTAGTAACTATAGCTAGTATGTATTCTCCTAAATCAATTTTTCCTCTTGATATGAGCGATTGTGCATACTTAATGGCAAGCGATGAGCCCAGGTAAACTACTTGATAGAGGATCAGCAACATATTACGAAGAATATTGTTTCATTACGTGCTCATATCGATGTTACATTTGATTAGGGATCACAGCCTTCGTCCCCTTTTTCATCCTTCGTCTCGATTATTTAATTTTTGTTACTTGATTTCTACCTTAACACCTACTATAAATATGTATCAGCTCAGGATGAGCACACAAATCTATAGTCAGTGTTCTGCGAATAAGTAATGTTGACTTGTAGAGGTATTGGTAGTCATAAGGGGGCTGCGATGTGAGCCGTAAGGATAACCATTTATCTTGTATACTATTTACTCCCAAGAATCATAACAGATCAAGCAGATTAACGTCCCAGAAAGACATGGAGCGTATAGAACATGTTATTAACGCACTTCCCAACAAAAGTTATAATGCATTGAGAAAACGAGAAAGAGTCTAGTTAGTAGCTATGGAACTATAACAGGTACGGTGGCCCTGCTCAACTAGGTAGACACTTAGGGTGCTTTTTTTACGCTCGTCGACCAGTTTCCACCAGGCTAGCTCTTTGGCGCTTCTCTGAGGGATAAGAAAGTATCTTCGTCATCAGGGCAATCAGACCTCGCATTCTGGGGTTGATACTCCCCTCCTTTCCTAAGATCTATTAGCCTCCTCATCTCTTTTGTCAAAAGCTTAAGCACTGCGACGAATTGCTCCTTATGTGCCTGGTTTTTTGTGAAATGCGGGGGCAGCCACCTAGGATACAACTTGAAATGGGATGGTCTCATCTCGAATTGAGAAGTCATGTTAACTAAGACATGGTAACATAGCCAGCAAGGGCCTTTACTACATCCGATATAGTTATAGAATATCGACTCTTGGTTTGCAAGTACAAACTCCAGCATCTGCATTTCGCAATGATTCCAAGCAGAAATACAGTTTTGTCTCACGCCGTGCAATGCTCTCATTGATTTCTTATTTTTCGCGTCAAATATGCCCAGTTGGGCCGCTTGGCTGAGAATTTTGTCGAAATCTAACCCGCGGCCGCCTGGTCTACGACCTTTGCGCATGACAAATTTAAAAACTAGGTCGGCCGAGTTACAATGAGCCTTGAAATGTACAATGTCGTACCACGCACGAAGATATTTCGCAATCGTGTAGATTAGCGATCGAACCCTTCCCAATAATCTCCTATAAATTTCCACATCCTCTAACGCTTCTTGGAGTTTCTTATTCAGGTCATTAAAGTATTTTCTCATGGCCACAGCGTGGGATTCTACTAATCCAAAGCATTCCTCCGTGATACCATGGAGGAAGCGTAACATACGCCCATTTCCATGTGCACATTTTCCTCTTTCAGAATATATAGAGGCGCCTTTACTTGTTCCGAGGTTTGAAATATTGGAATTATTGCTAGTCGGGGTGCTGAAGAAAGTCGACAACAGATCCAAAAATTTCTCTACCTTTTTCGCTTCTTCACCCCTCTTGTTAAGAGTAATGTTTAGATCTCTGACGTAGAGCAAAGTACCTTGCAACAACTCGTGTTTTTCTTCTTCGGTGTCCCCAATACATGCGTTAGCAATAGAGGTAGATATATTCTGACAACAGTTCCGAAGTATATCGTCCCACAGAATGCTCTGAGACCTGGGGTGGCCGCTTTCGACAGTATCCTGCCCTCTATTGCTGAACCACTCTTGAATCTTCTCGGCAAGGCGTTTGCATGCTTCATTCGGAGTATTATTCATGGATACGTGAAGTTGGTATGTGTTTTGATCCCTAAGCTTCTCTATTACCACCGCGACGACTCCTTTACCACCTGGCCGGGCCAAGATCAAAGCGAAAGAGTCAAGGAGATTTCGCCCAAGGCGCTTCTTATCTACTTTACTTCCTACGCCCTGTATTAAATCTTTAACTAGTTGTGGACCAGGGTCGGTAATCTTTGGTCTTAAAATACCTTGGAATATACCTCCGGTTTCCGTTTGTTGTAGTCCTTGGGAATGGAGTACAAAAGCGTTGGCATAAAATTCATCGCTCGAGGTCCCAGCCTCCTTAAACATTGAATCAGTGCACATTGTTTCCTTTCCTGGAGAACAAATTATTCTTGGGTATTACTGGCGTCTTAATTCACAACGTACAGTCTGCCAAAGTGAATATGCTGCAGCGTGTGATATCTGGCATAGAACGACTATACATGAGCATTTATATAGTTTTGTTCTCCTGACTGTAGAGTACATGTTCCAGGACTACCTACTTATTCAACTAAAATCATCTGACACCTGGTTAAAATGTCATTGACCACCTCATAAGACGAATCAAAGTGAAAAGGCCACGACGATACACAACCTAGCGTCTTTCAATAGCAATAAAACTATTGAATGGGTTGACAGGCGTATGAACCAGCTTGCAAGGAGAAGTGACACTTACGGGTTGCCACAAAATATACCCCTTAGTTAGGAAAAGTAGAGACATGTTGATTACGCACTCATCGTATCTTGCTACAGTTCTATCGTGTAAGTGAAACTAAAATATAGAGTATATCGACTACCTGTTATCTAATTTGAAGTCGTAAAAAAGTATTATGGAGATATCGTAGTAATCAAGTAGATGTAAAGTCTTGAGACATTATAAAAGGGGCTTGAGGGTGTATTAGATTAGAAGAATCTGAATATGCTGACCACTGTGACGTGGCGCATTTTGTCCTTTGAAAATTTGTACCGGATTTGGTTTCATATTGTGGCACACTTGAGCTGCCTGGCTTAATGTCGGTTTAAAGAATTATCGTAATGATGAGATCCAAGTTCTTTGGGCGGATGAACTTTCCAACGTCAACCTAGTCATGAACACCTAACGTAATTACTAGGTCCTTAAATATTATAGCGGGCATTAATAAATGCACTGGAAATAAGAGAAGGTGAAGCTCATCCTAGTTCATTTTAGCGGAAGAGATTCAAAGGTTCGAGGCTAATGGATGTCACTGTGATTGAATAACATGGCGGCTGATACCTGGGAGAATTTGGGAAAGAAATAAAAATAAAAGTAGAAACAAAAGGATAGATATGATAGGTAAAAGCACTGAGTAGAAAGTGTAGGTAAGCTATAAGAACCAGAGGGGCAGAATAGGAATGGGAATGGGAATGGGAATGGGAATGGGAATGGGATATGGTGCAAGCGTGAAGGATATAATAAATCGTCAAAAAGAAAAAGAAAATAAAGAGAAAAAAAAAAAAAAAAAAAAAAAAACTGTTCAACGCCCAGCCCATGACATTGGTTCACCGGTCACAGCTACTGCGCGCCCTACTTTCGATTACTGGGTATTTCTTCGCGACTAATCGGCCTCGCTAGGCAATGGAGTCATATGCCATCCTCGCAGGGGAACGTGTCGTATCTGGATTCAATTGAGAGTCGCTAAACCCCTCCCGTGGGAATCGAACGGTGGCCTCCAGGACTTATGTGACTCTTTCGTTGCCTGGACCGCTCGACCAACTGAACCGCGGTGTAATAGCTGGCTTCTTTTTGGGAATTATAAGGTTTCGTTGCCTTGGGGGGGTAAAGGTACGTAGCTACTTGTTGCTGCCGTGGTAGATAAGGGACGTGTTTGCGTTAGTCGTGAGTCAACTGTACGCCGCCGTCGTTTGGGGAGTGCCGCCTAGCAACATCAACCCCTCGACGGTATGTGATATATTTACAGTATTAGGGGCTGCCTCGCACTCGAAGTATCACTTAGATGCGTCGCTAGATTTTATCAGCTATTAATACAGATTATTTCATTTACATCTTCAACCAAGTATCTGATACAAGCGATATTACTCGGACAATATGCGCATACCTGAATTCTAACTAGAATTCTTTGCCACCGCTCATTATTAGACTTGACCTAATACATGAGCGGACCATGCCATGTAAAGTATAAAATAGATATAGACAATACATTAAGATATGCCCTACCTATGTAAAGGAATCAGATTTGATTTACTTGACTCGATACGACACATTCAACCAAGATGAACTGAAGCCAAATAATGGGATCTGTATCATCATCCAGATTCAAAGCTACTACGGGATTTACAAGTGAACAATATATACCAAACATTCTTCATTAGCAAATACAAACCCATGGAAGCGAACTAAAGTGTAATATAGAAAGATAGTTGTCGTCTTAGTAAAGTTACACTTTACTGTATTCTCACCCCTATTCCCCCTTTTATTCCTCCTCCCAGGTACTAAAAAAAGGGGGAGAGGTTGTAATTATATGGGTCCTATATATGCTTTAGAGGATAACCTCGAAAAATGAATTCGGAGTATTTAGCGGCCCGCAACTTAACCAAGCGGGCGTGGGCACTGGACCTGGACCTGCATCCCCAAAATTTCAATGCGCCCACTTGCGAACGCCAAAAAGTTATCCCACTTTGACCTTGCGCCAGCCGAATTGAAAACTTGATAGCGAGCTCAGCAAAGCTCGCAGGAAGGTTGCCAAGATGGTGAATCCAGGAAAGCGCATGCACAAACTGCAAGCCGTAAGTATAATAAATGTCCTTATTCGTCTTTTGTAATTATCTGTTGCTAACATTATTTGCTTTTCTTAGAAGGTAAAGCACATAACCGAATTTTGGAAGTAATAAGCTCGTTATGTTCTGATGCGAGCGTATCTAGCTACTGGCAATACGGCATGGCCCGGGATCAGCAATATTGCCGCCCGAGATCACGCGGATACATATGGACTTTGCGATGAAGTGGAATGATGGACACTTGGGGGCGAGGTATGTCCCCTTGAATTACGAATCCCCCACCAATTCGTTTCGTTTCGATAACCAACTTACTGACTTGTACTTCGCCTTTTCCTCCGAATGTAGGAAATTTTGGAAGAATTGTCTCCGAAATTTAAAATATTGGAATCCTGCAATACCCATGATCGTAAACCGGACGACAGATCAATCATCTCCCGCCAAAATGTCAATCTACTTCCGGCAAGCTGCGCTGGACTCTAATACGCCTTCCGCCTTGGCTACCAAGCTCAGTCAACTGCCTCTGGCGCAGCAACCGCATTCGAGCACGTCGAACGAGCACCCGGCACCCGAGCCTGAAGAAGGTGAGCGTGTCGTGACGATAGACATGAAAAACGTGCACTCGGACGATATCCTTAATGAATTCATGAGCAAGACCGGTGCTACTCTTGTGGAACCAACGCCCGACGAGAAGGTCGAGATGCGGCAACTCGAGGAGCTCAACGAGAAAGCCGCCGTCGACCGGGCTATCATGAAGAAGTACATCGACGATAAGAAGCGCGAGGAGCGCATGTTGGCTCTAGCTCGCCAAGAAGCCGATGCTATCAAGATGGCCAACGACTAAGATTATGGGGACCACTTAATTCCGCCCCTGTCATTTTCCTACTTGTCAGAAAAGAAAAGAAAAATTTTCTGCCCCAATAAAGTAGCCGACATATAAAGCTGGCCGAGAGCAGCTTAAAACAACAATAACAACCTATCGAGAGAACCTCTTCCACGTTTAACTCGATCCTCTACTTGTACCAAGATGTGTATCATACGCGGATACTAGGCGCATAAAACCATAGGGGATATATGTATATGGAGAAAGGAAGTATATACCGCGCCTCCCGCAAAGAAGGCGGCGTCCATGGATGGGATACCCTATCTCTCAGGTACTGAATGAATAAAAAGAAAAAAAATCTCAAGAATCAGAAGAAATCCAACGTGTTTCCTCTCTTCTGTAATTCCCTTACCCAATCACACCGTTTCGTTGTCTACAAACGAACACTCCTTGCATACACTCTGAGATATCTGCCCTGATCCCCATGGCTTATCTCAATTTTGCGTCAAGGAAGAGCGATACATGACCACATCCTATTCCCCGTGACCTCCTTTGTTTCTAAAGGTATACGGTTTATCTTGCTGGCCTACACTTTTTTATGCTAAGACCTAGATTCATCCAAAGGTAGGAGGGTCCTGACGCTCTGGATATGAGAGGCACTCAAGTCTCTACCATCTCTACAGACTTTACAGATATATGATATTAAGTTCATATCATCTCCACCCGGTCTTCATAAGAGGACCGACTGCCTATCTAATGATTAGGTAGACAGGTAGATGTGGCAAGTCTAGACAGATAGGTTTGATTCAGCCATCTATTCTCAGCCGTCTATTAAGCATCACCACGTATTTTTTTCTACCGGTATCAAACCCTTGATATGCCTAGTAACATAATGATCTAAGAACATATCTGAATATATATCTTAATTACTATATTTTGATTTCGTGTCTCATGCTATAAACTCAAATATGCGTTAAGTATACAATACAATACAATCTTGAAACCACTATCGAAAGCCACCTTCTTTCGAACCCTCATTACCCAGCCCACCAACCCCCAACTCCATCCCATCCTCATACCCATACCTATACTCTCTTCCCCCCTCCTCTTCCCCCAATAACAAAGGAAAAAGCGGAACCAACTTCCTACACTTACACCTCCGTCTCAACATCCGGCTGTCTTCCGCTCAAAGCCCCCATATGCGTAATCCTCCTAACCGCAAACTTCGCCTCGTCCTTGGCGAACTGCGCATTGCGCAGCGGCCGCCACTGCATCAGACCCCGATGCTGACGGTGCAAGTCCCGGCTGCGGTCTTTATAGTCCTTGTACTGCTTGATGGGGTTGAGACTAGTTCTGCTGCGACCCGATTCAGTGGTCGTTGTGCTGAGCATGCTGCCGCCACTTGTGCTAGGCCGACCGGGGGCGTCGTCGCTCGCGCGTGGGGGAGCGGTGGTTGCGTCTTGTACGCCTAGGTCGTCTTTGCCGTGGTTGAGCTCGGCGACGGCGACGGGGTCGTGGGATAAGGGCATGGGGGTAGGTTCGTCCGTGGTGTCGGGGATATCCGGGACGTCTTCAGAATCTGCGTCCGTTTCGTATTCCGTCTCATCACGGCCCTCGCGACCCGTCATTATATCTGCAGGATCCTGGCCGAATGCTCCGGTCCAGTCTGTTCCGTCTCTCGCAAGCCACTTCCGTCGCTCTTCTTCGGGCGCCGTGGCGAGAATGTCACGAGTCTTAACCAGTGAGTCCTCGTGTAGTTTCTGAACGGATGGAGGTAGCTCCTTAGTAACTTCTTCCTTACGCACGCCCTCGGCGAAGCAAGCTTCCCAAGTCTCGATAGTCTCGCGGGAGTCGTTGTCGCTGACAAAGCGCAGATGATCACGGTCCGTACCAGCCTTGAAGCGGCCGCGGAATCGCAGTCTTCCAACCTCTTCGATCTTAAGGTCCGGAACCGACTGGAAGTTATCCGGCGTAATGTAGTTCTGCGATAACCGCGTCGCATTGTTACACTTCCACACCGGGATATCGAAATCCTTATCTTCGTTGTCGACCAGCTCCTGCAGCCATATCGCCGCGAAGTACTCCACGTGCCGCTTCCCGGGTAAGTGGAACTCGAAGAACACCGGCGACCGGTAGCGGTATCGAACGGGAAGACGGGGCCGTGGGTTGTTAGTCACGCCGCTAATGTTCCAGTCCAGGACATCGCCCTCCGCGGAACATTGCTCTCGCTTGACTGTTGCGGAACTACCTCCCGTTCTCAGCTTTAGCTTCACTTTGCCCTTGCCTGAGCCGGTGAAAGTCGAGGTGATCCTGTCCGAGGTGAATTCGAATGTGCCAACATCCCAACCGAGCTGCGAAGGTGGAAGCTTCAGTTCAACGGATCGGAATAGTAGGGAAATACGGATTCTTCCAAAACCGATTCCGCCATCCAACGGGTACCATCGCGTAACCTAGATATTCATATTAGCACACAACCCAAGGGTGGTAGAATAGAGGAATGCGGCTCAACTCACCTGGCTGCTCGTCTGCATGAGGTCAGAGATCTTCAAAGGAACGACACCAATGATAGGATCGTGCTGCCTATTACGCGAGTCGCGCACCGTAACGGTAACAATAGCGGACCTCCAATCTCGAACGAATCGCTCGGTACCGGCGTTGAAGATGGGCTTGGAGGACACCACCTTCGTGCGAGTCTTGTAGACCTGCGGCATATTAGCAGCAGCATAATTTGCACCGACTGGAAAGCCTACCAGTTCGTCATTGAGCAAGATCGTGCAGTAAGCACTCGGCAGCTTCTTGCTGGACTCCTCCTTAATTTCACCAGCGTCGCGTGCAGGCTCGTATTCTCTTCCTCCTTTCCTCTTCCCGCCCTCTGAGCCCTTGACATTGGCCAGCTCGAGGTTGACGATTTGATGAACGACGACACTGAGGATACCAGAAGGCCATAATGGGTCCGGAGGCGTATGCACAACGGCATCTTCGTCGTCGTTCTGGATGGCCCCCTTGTCGTCCTGTAATTCTTTCTTGTCGCGTATCTCCTTTGGTAGGGTGATGTCCTTGCCGTCCGTGCGCAAAGTAGAGCGGAACTGCGTCTTGGTGAAATAGCCGACCTCCCAGTGTAGCTCGCCCGGCATACTGCTCTCGGCCTTAACGCCGCGCAGCTTAGAGACCTGTTGGTACATCTTTCCGGGGTGCTGGATCAGCTTCTGTAAGGAGAGCTCGACCTTTCCGACCACATCGTCGGCACTAGAGCGGTCGCTGTCCCAGAGTTCCATCGATAGTTGTTCATCCGCTTTGATAAGATCGGGGGTCACGGACAATGCACAACTCTCCTCGAAAACGGGGTTGAGGTCGTCTTGGATGACACGGGTACAATACATAGGCTTGCCGAACTTGGAGAAGCTGACGGTGATGTAGGGGTCGGAACCACCGCCCTCGGAGCCGCGACGGTCTTGCTTGGATAGACCAACAGCCTTGTGAATCCGGATGAAGAGTATACCCAAAGCCTGAGTTTCTTTCTGGATGTCATCTCCGGAAAGCATCTTGGCGAGATCGAGAGTCAGGGACTTGGGCGCAACATACATACTGGCAGCCGCCTTAATAGCCCAGTTGACGAAGTTGGATATCACCGGTAAGTTTAGGATGTTGACTCCGCGTTCGATCATCGGGGTACAACCAGCTTCGACCTTGGGGACTCCCATAAGTGTAATTGTAACGGCCTTTAGGAACGGTGGCTCAGGGGACATCTGGAGCCTCAGTCGTACAGTTCCCACCAATCCTATTAATTCGACCCCTTTACACAGTTAGCAGTTGAATCAGACTTTGCTTATATGAAAACTTACAAATCGGGAGAGGAATTCCAAACAGTCCCTTGATACCAAGGTAGAATACCAGCTGCATGCCCATGTTCTGAGCTTTTGCCGATACAGACCCTGACGAGGGCTTCGCGTGGTAGGCGAAGGAGGCTTCCAAGTTGTAGTAATCACCACCTTCCTCATCAGCCGCGAGCTCCTGCGGGTCCTTGACCTTTTCGTTTTCCTTGTGCATCTCATCCTTAATTTCCTTCATGTGGCTGTCTGGAAGAGCTCGCAAACTCAGGATCCGAATGGGGTTGTTACCCTGATTAATATCGGCCACCTTGACGTTCTCTATAATGCCTGGTACGGAAGCTTGCATCACATCCTATTTCTATTAGTATTTCCTCTGTTTGATCCGTATGTATAAGGAGGCATACCTCGAGAGTGTCGGCTACGGCAGCGAACATGTCGGGATTGATCAAACCCCAAACAATACCGAGAAGAGTATTCATCCACTCCACGGACTCGGGGATCAAGTTTGCGACGGCGGTTTCACCGCGCTTCTGTTCGCTGGACCATTCGATATCCCGGCCTCGTCGGACCAAGTCCTTCATCCATAGGTAAATACCGGAAGACACGCAGATGGCTAAGGGAATTAAACCCAGCAGTCTACCCCCGAAAAACTTGCCCACGAAAATAATGCCGAGGAAGACGCCAATACATAACACTGTCGCCCGCTGTTCTATAACAGCGAACATCGGCTCATAGCTCACAGATGGCGTTGGGTGGAAGAGAATATTCGTTTTCTCTCCATGGATCGGCACATCCGAGGTAGCTCCCGTAGCTACCGGGTCCGGAGGTGCTGTTATGTCCTGGGCTTTCCTGTATTCCTCTCCTGACTGTGTCGGGTCCGTCTTTACCGTTGTATCCTTGCCCAGATTTGCGTTTGGTACCGAAAGCTAACCAGCGATATTAGTTATGTCATTAATATTTTTGTTTAATTCTTTCTAGTTCCCAAGACTTACATGAGGATCTTGTACGGCCTTCATGAAGTTGGTGTTGACGTCGTCGATAGTGACCTTGTTACCCGTCACGGGATCTGTAACCACTCTACCCTTCCCCTTATACTGCTCAATATCGTTCTGGTGTTCTTGGATATCTCCATTCTTCCCGTTCGCTTTAAGTTGGGCGTCGATCTTTGCGTCTCGTTCCTTCTTATCTCGGTCGAGAGAAGCGACGAATTCTTTTATGTTGGGGACTCGGTTAAGTCCCGAGTAGTGGCCACCCGGGATGTGGTGTTGCTGCTCGGAAGCCATGGTGTGTATGGAATTCCTATTATAGAGAGAGGAAAGCTCTATGATGCATGAAATAGTGTAGCTACCTAGCTTCTTTAAAGGGGGAGGTATAATAATAAATTGTTAACTATATGAGGAATATAGGAAGAATCTGCTTCCTACCCCTTGTTCTGTTCGACTATTGGGGAAGAGTAATAGTAGAAGAGACCTCTTATAACGGAGGATTGGAATTACAGAGAGGAAAAGGAAAATAATGTAGAACAGGTAGAAATCATGAGAATTCAGTAAGTATTAAAGATGAAGAACTCGGTTAGATATGTTTTAGATTACATAGGAGGTAGCTAACTACCTCTAATAACTAGTACTAAAATCTCAAAAGACCTTGTTCTTTTAGCAAGCTTGAACTAACAAGTTTACATCATCTTGCCAAACGCGTTTTCTTCCTCTCTCTCTCTCTCCTCTTTCAGCTGTAAAAAATAATGTACTATGTAAGATTGAATCGTAGGTGCGGGAAAGTGTATGACGTCGGTGGATGCAGCTAAAAGTCTTTGTATTTTGTATCCCTCCCCGTCTAAAGCACCTAAAGCACCTAAACCGCTAAAGCAACCTTTACTTCCAAGGCTTTTAATGGCTTTAATGGCTCCACCCCCGGTCTAGCCCGTTGCATCCGTTATCGCAATATCGAGTTGTGACTTGCGATGTTACCTTGGCCCGGGTGTCATAGGCTTCTTGGCGATGCGAACCACTGGACTGGGACGAGTCCTTGTTGCTTGTTTTGATTATTTGTTTCTGTTATATATCCTGTTTGATCGCTGAGGCTCGTATTGCCTCTTTATCATCGGGCTGAGCTTCGTCTTAGAGATCATCTAGTATAATGTACTGATACTTATAAGTAAACGAGGCTTTCAACAATAGGTTAGTTATATACACCTTTCGAGAATGAATTAACTACATTGAAAGACCAGAGTTACCTACTACCTACCTAGGCTCCCAACATAGCATCAGCTATAATACAAACACCATTTATGACAACTTACTGCCTCTGTCCAACCTTTACGCACATCGGTGTGTATATACTGTATATACTGATCAGTTGGAAATACTTGACACGCCAAGCCAGCCAAGGATTGTAGATTAGCGAACAAAAAACCATGGCGTTTCCCTTCTGCAACGTGGGCAAGTGGGGGAGAAGAGCACTGACAAGATCTACGACAAGGGTTAAGACAAGCTTGCGTCATTCGCCTTCTAAACCAACAACATAATCATGATTGATACATGCTTCCCCCAAGTCATATCTTTGCTACCCTCGGGTTTTCTGTGCCGTGATCTCGCAAGCTGTTCCCAAATTAGGGATGATAAGTCTATCCATCTAGACCTAAACCCGGCAAAACGGCTAATAGCCTTATCGTATTTACTCTTCAACAAGCAGCAGGCTAATAGGTACTCGACAGGATACAACAATAGCGTTTATATTTTCACAAATATAGTATCAAACTTGAATGTTAAAATGTTATTTTTATATTTATACTCATATTCGCGTTCTCATGTAATCATATGTTATGCTATGCCAAACTGTGAAAACAACGCGATGGTATCAAAAAAACGCCCTATGCTGACTCAATCAGGCCGCCCAATGCACTCGTATTCCTTGCGGTATGCGTTTAATCTCCTCCCTTCCTATATGATAAAATCCCAGTCATACCGGTCCTCTGGCTTAGGGCTCGCCTTAACCAATCTCCATCACTGCTCTTTGCTCACTAGATCAGGTGGGATTGGTGAATCCCTCCTGCTTCCCGTCTCAGGGTCGATCAAGTCCGAAGGATCCAGACTTTCTACTTTTGCTGGAGCAGTAGTAAGCGTCGTCACTGTTGGTGTCTTCGTTTCCGACTCGATATCTGGTGGCGTCGTGGCTCTACTCGACGATATACTACTCGCATCGGACATCTCAATATCCATCTCATCTCTTGCCAAGTCCGAGCTTGACTCCACCGACTCAAAACTAATTTGAACCGCTGTCTGGGGTCCAGATAAAGTCGTTTTCACAGGGCCAGCCGTGAATACAGGGGGAAGTAACGGTGCTGAAGATCGAGGGGTGGATGCCCCCGCAGCAGCCTTAAGAGCAGCTATAGCACCGCTCTCGTTCTCCTCGTCATCTTGTCCAATAGTCCAAACCCACTTTCTCTTCTTCTCCTTCCTCTTACGTTTGCGGATTCCATCTGGCCTTGGGGAGTGAATCGGTGTCTCCGTGCCCAATCCTGTCATACGCCTCCGCATTTCCTCGAAAGGCCCAGGCGTCTCCCCGCCATCTCGTGTCTCGTCTTCTGTATATGCCATTGCAAGGTCAAGTATCATGTCTGAATCCTCCGCAGCTGGTGAGGGTGTATACGGAGATGCATCTTCCGCAAGTAATTCGACATGGGACTTGATGTACTTCTCGGTCGTAATAGTTTGCGTCAGTGGAGACAAATACCCTACATGCCTGGCCGCCTTTTCCTGTAGTCGACGGGACTGCCTCCGTGGTGATATCGGTGATTTGGCACTTGCAGGAGGTAAAGGTGAGTTACGTAATATGCTATGAAGAGATTTATCGTGACTATACGGTGCCTTGGCATAAGATGCAAAGGGTGTGTAAACTACTCGACGCCGAGTTTGAGTAGGGGAGTGTAGAGATTCCTGTTTGTTGACATCGGAAGGCGCGAATGTGTAATTATTAGAAGATTCGACGGCCCCAGCAGACAACGGAGGTGTCGATGTCATGGTACTTGGAAATACCACATCCATCTGCTGGGCCGGTGAAACGGGATTAGCAGACAGAGGAGTATCCGGCAACGCTGCGGTATAAGGTGTCTCTGCTCTTGGCCGACGAACCCTGAGAGACTCGGGGTCGGTTTGGAGCTTCAAAGGTTGGAGAAGATTGATAGCTGTCACAGGAGTTGACTGGGTTGGTGTCGACCTTTCAATAGCGGTGACGTATAAGTTGGTGAGAGTATTGAAAGACGTCGGTGATTTAGGATTGACATTTGCTAAGGTGGTCTTCGCCCTGCTGGGTCCCGGCGAAGTCTTGGTTTGAAGAGACAATCGGGGTCTCTTGGATGTCTCGGTACCTGCCATGGTGATGATGATGGCTTTGCAAACTTATTTCGTCCTGATCAAACCTCTTCAAGGCCCATGAACGACTAGATAGGAATATATGAAAAGTTTGTCGATTGTGCCACTCAGTCTGAGCTGCCAGCAGACGAGGGCTCCCAAACAACCTCGCTACCAACCGAGGCGTATTGGAAGTAATAAGTGTAAAAAAAGATGTAAGATAAACGCCGGCAGAGGGGGTACGGCGGTTATAAAATATACCTTGGCTTCAAGAGACCGACAAGTCCGATAACGTGGGAATGGAGGGTGGGAGTAACCAGTAATCCGCTGAGAAATGGAACTAATGCAAAATGCAGTGTGAGGCAACAATACCCCGGAAGCGAGAAGGGGGTGAAAGAAGGAAACACGGATGAGGTATACACAACTAGAGAACCGTTGACCAATGCGATCAGCGGAGCTTAAAGGCAAACGGAACATAAGAGTTAACCACTAGCACGTTGGTTGTGACAGTGAAATGCAGTCACTTCTACATCTGAAGCGTTGGTTGGCTATAAAAGGTGACGAGAACTCAAGTAGGGAGGGATAAGTGAAGACGCAAGCGCCGACGTATCCCTGCTTCCTGCGCGATCCTGGCTATACTTAGCCAATGGTGAATATAGCGAGGTCGGCTAATGGGCCACATCGCGTATGCGATTACCGCCTTCTGGCTTCTTCCGGCGCCTATTCCTTTCCATCTTTTCATGTCGACAGCAAAGTGGCTTTTTTCCCCGCATCTCGGAGGATACGTTGTTTTGCAGATAATCCAAATAGTTAGAACCTGCTAAAGCGGTGAAAGTAAAACAAGCAGCGTGGGGATCCCAATAGATCCAATAGTATATTCGATACATAGTCGATCCGACTTGTCCACATATGTGCTAAGAAGAGCAGGTGACTATCCATCGGATTTAAAGGATCCTGCCCTTTTCGGAGGAGAATCATTGGTCCTTGCCAATCTCCTGATTGCACAAGCCACGTTCCCACGAACCCATCGGTGCGGATAATAGTAATAATAGTATACTCCCCGGAGAATAGAAATAAAGATGGAACAGATAGTCGGGGATGATGGGCATGCTCTCGGCACTTTTCCATCTCGGAACAATCTGGTTGTAACGCTGAAGCGGGTGATCTGTGCCGTACCGCTAACCAACCTAGAAGGAGATCTTAAATCCTACCTATATAAAGAAGCCAAGTTGTTTTGAAACATGTACGATCTCTCTTGGGAAGTTTCTTTACTTATCAAGGTCGCAGAAACAATGTCTCGTCTATCCAGATTCGGGTATAGTAGCATTGTGTTCTTTGCAGACTTGCCACAATTAGACCAGAACCTGTTGAAAAGAGAGGCTGGTAGCCAGGTTAACCAGGTAGCTAGCCACATCTACTAGGACGGGATGAAAGCATCGCGACGTAGGAACTTCCTATACTGGAGTCCGGATGAGTACCGGAAAAGCCGTGTAAAATGAAATTAGAGGAAAATCACCAGGGATGAAAGAGAAAAATAGAAACATAATGGATATTGATGTTCTAGAATATGACGTTTAAGCATTCAGCGACGATGGGGAATTGTGGATGTTGTGGGGAGGTTTTGGGGATCAGCATTGAAACATTGAAACTCTATGTTTTCCCTTCTTGAGCCACATTACTAAGTATCTAAACTTAGGTAACATTATACCCGACTCATCTATGTGGCTCGTGGCTGATGGGATTACCAAACAAACACACACCCCCTTTAAACGACGACGGTACCTTTCGGTATTACCGCTTACTATTTTATTCTATAATCCAACATTTCAGGTCACTTTATACAATACACTCGCCGTTAAGTAGAGAGGCGTGCCAAGGGCAGTTTGCGGATGGGCCACGCGCCGCACTACCTATCAAGCAGCCAGATTTACAAAATACATTCCCCGATTCGCGTGGTCTTTTTTATCTAAAAATGGAACAAGATGAAAACATCAGCGCTGACGTCGGGAGGAGCCAAGACGATCGTCGCCAGAGCCCCTAAGAGGAACGACGACCGCGTCATTCTGCACTTTGTAAGACAATCTCTCTTTAACTAATATATATATTTATTCCTTCTAGAAGCCAGCGAGCGTAATCATGCTGTTTTCTAGAAATGAATGACCTGACTAACCGATATGACGCGCAGGACTATGATTGCTTCTACGCCAGCGTGCTTGAGAATGCCAATCCGGGCCTCAAGGGGCAGCCGCTGGGGGTCAAGCAGAAGAGCATCCTGGCGACGTGCAACTACGCCGCCCGTGCGCACGGCGTCAAGAAGCTGATGCCCATCGCCGAGGCCCACAAGATCTGCCCGGGTCTCGTTGTCCTTAGCGGTGAGGATCTAACGCCGTTCCGTGACGCCTCTAAGAGGCTGTGGTCTTTCCTGAGGAGCCACTCCTGGAGCGATCGTGCTGAACGCCTGGGTCTCGATGAGGTATTCCTCGATGTCACTGATGTCATTGCGTATAATCAGGAGCTGCTGAACCGCAATGCCTTGCAAGATTCGTTCTTCCAGCTCTCGCGGCACGACCCTGAAAAGGGATTTAGCTTTGATGCCACGCAGTTCTTTGGGTGCATACAGCCATCTGTAGACCCGAAGGATTTGACGCTGCTTCTAGATAATCCACTTTGTGTTCGCCTGTTGCTCGCGTCCCACTTAGCTGGCTATCTGCGCCTTAAACTAGAGGAAGATTTTGGATATACTTCCAGCGGGGGCATCTCAACTAACAAGACTCTAGCTAAACTTGCCGGCAGTGTGAACAAGCCGCAGAACCAGACTACATTGCTTACTTTACGCGATGATTACGTACAGGACTTCATGGACGGCCATAAGCTGCGGCAGATCCCAGGAATCGGCTCTCGCATAGCGCAGTTGATCGAGGATCATGTTCTCTCCATCAGCACAACCCCGGATTCGCGCGATCTAGAAATAGGAACAAAGGTAACAGTGCGTGAAGTACGGCAGTACCCATCCATGTCCCCCGACCTCCTAGAACGGATCCTCGACCGCCCCGGCTCAGAGCGTGGGAGCGGGGAGAAAGTATGGAACTTTCTTCACGGCGTCGACGCCTCTGAAGTCAAAGAGGCAAGTGATGTGCCCACTCAGATCAGCATTGAGGACACGTACATGGCGCGCCCCTTAAACACCCCCAATGAGCTGATGAGAGAATTACGTGCTATCGCCACGTCTCTCGTCCGACGAATGCGTGTAGATCTCGCCGTAGCAGATGATCCTGATCACTCAAGTCCCGCTTCGCAACAAGATGGACAACCGCAGTTACGCTGGATCGCTTACCCCAGAACCTTACGCCTTTCCACATTTATCCGTCCAAAGCCTAACAGCACCATACCGGAGAACCTCGGCCGCCGCTCTCGAAGCCAACCTCTCCCCAGCTTCGTGTTGAACCTCAAAGACACAAGCATCGAGGCCGTAGCCGAGCGTCTCGCCTCCGAAGCTCTACTCCCATTATTCCGACGTCTCCATTCAGAGCGGCAGGGGTGGAACCTGGCTCTGATCAACGTATGCGTGGCGAACATGGTAATGGTAGCAAGGTCCAGCGAGACAGGAAACGGTGGGGGCGCAGGAGGAGCGCGGGATATTGGACGCATGTTCCGTACCCAGGAGGACAAGTTACGCGAGTGGACCGTCTACGATCCTACACCTATAGCACCAGTCCTCGATAGCACGTCTTCCTCTGCATGCGTCACAGATACTAATGACGACGTTATGGACATCGAAGAGGTAAATAAAGAAAAAGGGGTAGAAGCCGTTGAAGTAGTGGAGGAATTAATAGAAACATCCGATCCGGTAGCTATCTCGCTAGATTCGGATGCAGATGCTTGGGAGGAAGAGGATGAAGATGAGTCGCAGAGGTGCCATCTCTGCGGACACATTATCCCGATCTTTGCAATACTCGCTCACGAGAGATTCCATAGTGTTGATGACTAACATAGACTGGTTAATTCCCAGCTGCTTGTTCTTGTTCATTTAAAACTAGTTTATATACCTTTTATAGGTCACCGATACCCCCTTTGAATTCAACAAGATACCCCAATACATCGGGCACTTCTTATATTCTATTCTTGATTCCCTGCGCAGATATACGACTATCCCATACAAGATACCGAAAGTAGCAAATTAGTGTTTGGATTGTTTGGCAGTAGTACGGGGTACGTATGCAAATCGACCGTAACCTCATATAATATCATATTGTCTTTCCTACGCCCTTTCTCACAAGACAAAAAGTCCGCCCGTAAAGAAGATCCAGTCTCTGTAGTCCATACCTATATAACAACTCCGGAGGTATCAATAACCGAAGGGATGCACCCGAACAAAGCTCGAATAAAAAAAAGGCAAAATACCACCGGAACCGCGGTCAACCACCTAAAAAAAACTTTTCTTATCGCCCGGCTTGCTGCAACCCAAAAAAGACCTCGCCAAGTTAAACTCCGGCGTAATACAAGATCGCAGCCTTGCTGTATATTCGTGGTTATTGTGATATGCGTATAGAAACTCGGTATGGAACCGATCACTGGCAGAACTATAACCGCTCCAACTCTTCGTTGCCTTTTAATAGAGCCTCGAGCCACTCCCCCGCTATTGAAAGCATGGTGCTCTTACTATAGCCACCTCCCCTAAGGTTTGGAACAATCTCGCTAAGGTCGTCGAAACCTTCTTTTATTGCACCTCTTCTCTTCTGTTCACTCTTAATGTGGTTTTCTCTTTTCTGGGCATCCGTAAGGTTTTCTCGTGGCGCTTTCCCTGCATTCACAGTAGACTTCCTCCTCTTACCGGGTGTCTCTTGACCTGTCGAAGACGCATCCGGGGTTCCTCTCAGGTCTGCCTTTGATTTGCGCTTCCTTGCTACGGACTTCGGCGGTATAGATGATAAATCTTCCGCCTCTTCTTCGATTTCTTCCTTCGCCTTACTCTTACTCTTGCGACGCTTCGCAGGTGGTGCTTCCCCGTCAAGTTCTTCCTTTACGTGCCCATTCATATTATTTGTATTATCGTCACGTAAGGGGTTTGTAGAACTCTCTCCGTTGCCCAAAGGAGTTGGAGGTCTAGTTGTGGCCGCGCTTTCACTAATCGAAAGTACCTTCAAAACGCCCAATCGCTTCTGTTCGATCAGCTCGCTGGACTCATGCTCGGGCGGAACGTAACCTTGAGCTCTGGCGAAATTCGAATCGGATCCCCATTGCAATTCAGTCGTCTCAATTGGTCGTTGGGTTGGTAGTCCCTGGGGGGTTCCAAACATCATGTCCGTAAAGAGCGTATCGGCTTCGTTAGAGGGAGCATGCCTGGATCGGATAGGGCTGTTCCGCTCGGGGCCAATGTGATTTCGTAGCGGTTGCCTTATTTGGTCGACGGCGGTACCATGTTGGGAGGGTACAACAGGCGTGCGATTTATGCCATTGGCGCTGGAAGAATACCCGTTCTGATGACCATGGTGGAGGGATGTTAAAACTGCGGCTACATCGGCGTGGGTGTTCTGCTCTATCGGCGTATGTATCGGCGTGTGAGGAGCTGGCGTGCTATGATGTTGGTGCTGGGGATGTTGAAGTTGTAGAGGTGGTTGCGGTTGTGGAGGTGGCACTGGCGGCGGCATCATATTTTGGCCAAAAGTAAACACATCTTGATACGTAGTTGCGGGCATTCCGTTCATGGAAGAAGCTGACGGCTGCTGCGGCTGCTGCCCAAAAGATGTTGTATGGCCCAGAAAGGAAGGAGGAAGTTGACTTATCCACTGATCGCTAAAGTTCAGTCCTTCACCATACGAAGTGGGATACTGGTTAGACGTCATGTCCTCGAAAAAAAGGGTTAGTAGTCTATTATCGTCGTTACTGAGTAAAGGATCTCCCGGGGGAGGTGTAGGAGCTCTAAGAAACAGGAAGTCTTCAGAAACATGATCTATGGAAAAGTTAGTTTCTTTAATAACGAATTATATATAAACTCGACGAAAGACGTACAGCCGAACGGCGCATTGCCGTCAGGCGGTTGCGAAGAACCCATTTTGGGACGTGGTATGCACGCGGCGCTCATGGGTGCTTTCGTGGTCAGTTTGCTCGCGAAACTGGGAGTGTGCAAGTACGTTCGGATCAAATTGCAACAGCAGAGTTACTAAAGAGAAAAATTTAAGTCGTGTCTCGTTCTACGTTCCTGCGGTACTCGCGATCGAATTGTGACAGCCGCATCGAAGTTTGCGAAGCAAGTCGCCGCGGTGTGAATATCGTGATATCGTGATATAGTTGGTATTCGTGATATAGACATAGGATCTGTAAGATGGTATAATTCGTGGAATACTAGGTGTTTCAGAGCGGGGAGATCGGGATCGGTTTATGGAGTATTGTATAATTGATCGTCGTTATAGTAGAGGGAATGTGGTTCAGAGTCGCGACAAGGCTGTTCGGTTACAAAGCGGATCAATGGTCAAGAAAGGAATAGTAGCGGAGTCGACAGAGAAATCAAAGCACATGGTCAGGCTGGAATTATTGTTTACAGTGGCCCCTAAGTATGAAGGCAGAGAGGATGGAGTCGACATTGATTAAACTAGAAGAGTAGTATATTCCAGCCGTCGGGTCGTTCAAGCTTTTTGAGATGATCTACAATGCTCCATGGATACCTAAAGGTAGGTAGTATAGAGAAAGTAGATTGGGTGAAAGTCGAGTTGGGGTCGGCTAAGAAGTAGGTGGAGGTAAAGAGGTATTAGTTTGTGGATTGTGGAGAGTGGTACAGTAGAAGTAGCTAATGAGCTGATGCGGCCGGGTGCTTTAGTTTTTTTTTTTTTTTTTTTTTTTTTGGTTGTATTGTATTTTAGTAAGTTAACGGTTCGGCGTCCGCTCTGGTCGAGTGCATGTTGCAATTAAGGGAAACAAGAAAGAGAAAACCTGCAAGAATGACAAGCAACAATCCAAAGCTTCCTAGAGATAATTAGAGAACAATACATGTACCTATACATAAAAAAGGACGCTTAAAACGGTGGTGTAACACTAACAATTGGACAAAAGGGAAGGAATGACGAGCAGGAAGTATTCGGAGTCAACCACTATTCGCTGGAGAAAACCGAATAATCGATTAGAGAAATCACCATCACCATCCTTTACTCCGCAAAGAAGTAGCATTTACCTAAGCTAGTAGCACCTGGGCAGTCACCTGCCAGCAAATAAGCAACTTGGAAGTAATAAGTAGGAAAGCAAGCTCGACATTGAAGCCACCTTCTTTTTCTCTATTTTTTTTCTTCCCTCTGCCGTTTACCCTTTGCCTTTTTTGTTTCTTTCCACACTAAACTTATATGAGGCATGGTATGATGGTATGACATCCATGCTTACATGCATAGTACATTAATAGTACGGAATTAAGTACCGGTAGTAAAATGAGATGAGGGGTAAGAGAGGAGAACTTGAAGGTATGTGTCTATCGATGATCTGCTTTCTGTCGGCCCACTATCACTTACAAGAAGACAACACGCAGACAACCTTGAAGTTTACTAAGGATATCAACTATTTCGTACTAATATATGTAGGACTTAATTGTCCCTATGATGGAGCTAGATTTCTTAGTGTTTGAATAGTACGCTCTCAATTGGTAATAGGTCACGGTATGTCGCTTGAGTCTAAATTAGTGCAGAGCTCTTCTCCACGCACCGTTCTTGGAACCTACCTCTTCAGGATCTGGGGTCATGTTCAATATTGTATAAAAGTGAATGGATTGATTGCTTTAAGTATCTTAGGTCTCTTTGAAGGTAGACATACCTACTAAGTATACATACATGATGGGCAACAGGTACCTAGGTAGGTAAGGCAAGAACGGGGTAATGTATGCCTACAAAGTTCTTACACAGCGTCATAGCCGAGGTGTCTGGGTATAGTGATAATTTCCCCTTCCAATGCAACACTTGACGTTTACACCTGTAAGGTGTACATAAGTACCTAACCTAGGTACGTAGCTACATACAAGAAGTAGATACATGGATACTTGTGCTTGACTCGAGAGCCTGCATTGCATGGACGTCTCTTGACTTCCATCATTCGAAAAAAAAAAAAAAAAAAAAAGTTATTCTTAGCTTGGCAGGGGAAACACCCCGAGGCTCAATCACATGTCAATCTTTTTTTTCTTCTAGCATTCAGCACATAGACACCGCTTCCATCTTTTTGATGGGTCAAAATACTATGGACTAAAAACAAGAATTGGTCCTGACGTCGCCGAGTCAAGTCAAGTTATTCGTCCTCGCAAAAAGCGACGCAGGAAATTCTGCTGCAGGTTGACCCATCATCCAATTGTCACATTGTTGTCGGCTTGTCGTTACGTACACGCTATTATCAGTGCTTCCTCATGAGCGAAGACCGGGGCTGTCTCCGATTGCAGCATCTACTTGATTACGTCCGTACCGTACCGTACCCTGTCTACAGACGAGGTAGAGTTATAGATGTATGTAACTATATATTTTATATCTTCCCCCCACCACATACGCAGGATATCGAGTCCAGCGTGACCATTGTTGCAGCAGGTTTGAACATTCCTTACATGGCGATTAATTATGTTCATCACAAATTAAGCAGGTATCACATCAGTCGAGATACGCATTTGTATCTTTAAAGTATATTTGAAATATATTTTAAATGCCAATATTCGGCCGAGATAGTCTTGGTCGATCCTAGATCTTGACCCCAAAATTCCGGGGTTCGTCCAGGACAGGAAATATTCGGTGACCGATTTGGCTACTAACTTGTGTTTCCCTAGGCCAGCTTGTGTTCCTTTAATACACCTTACAGTTATATGATCACTACAGCTCGCAGTACAGGTTACATGCATGCATGAATTTCACTCCAATTTTATAATTTGTTTGTGGCTCAGTCAAGATATTCCTACGCATCTACGTCTCCAACAAGTAGATTTGGCCGTTCCTTTTTATCTCTTCGGGGCATCGTCTCCAATGCACCTCGGCTGAATCGCCAAAACCGACTAGCGAGCCAAACTTCCACCTAGCAGCGTACGCCGTGCGGTATGGTGCAGCTTTGCTTCATTAGCTCATAACGCAGCGTATTCTTTAAGTCGATTACCTCATGGTCGGTCTTCAAGTATCGTTATGCTTCTTCGGCGCGCATACATAGTAGCTTCCGCATTTCCTCATCAGACCCGGTTCCCCGGCTAGCCAGGCTTACCGCACCAATCTTAGGTACTTAGATGTCAACTATCTTAGCAAGGCCATCTCCGGAAGCTACACGCAGATCTAAAACACGGACGCGGAACCACAGATCCCTCCGAATACCTGCCCGGTTGCTCGATCCCTTTCCAACGTACTGTACCAAAACTAAACTTTCTTAATCAAATCTATTCAAAGTTGATGGAATATCTGGACAGTCCCCAGGAACTCTTCTAATATACTCAGCCTATTCTTTTCATGGATTATTTATAAGGGTATATAAACCGATACCAAACCCTCACCCGAAAGTCGCGGTGTCGCGTAATCCAACGCGTTAGTTGTGGGCATTGTAACGATGACATCGTCTCTTATTCCACCAAGAAGCCAAAAAAGGCTGGATGAATCTATACCACCCATCCTAAGACCTCTTATTCGGGCCTATGTCTTAGGCTACGCTTCTGCCGTTGCACCCAGGCTCCTCACGTTGATTCTCAAGCATGTAACCAGAAGCCGGAAGGACAAGGATGCTGTCATTGTCACGCAGCCCCACGACTCCTTCATCTCATCCCTGCAACGTATCGCGCGTGGGGGACTAGAACTTCAGAGATTCCCAACTTTCTGTGCAGCACTCGTAGGCGGAACTACGTTACTAGAGGCAAGATCTCCCAGAACTACTTCATATATGCTCAACTCGAAACGTATAGACAGTGTTACCCTGTAAAACAAAAGCTAACTTATTTGTTAAAGGTCTTGCTCAGTAGAGCCTTGAGTCGTCTCCGGAAGGGCCAGCTGTCAACTGTGACCCAGAAAAGGCAAGTCCGGAATTCTATGACAACTGTGGATGTTTCATTGGGAAAGCTTGGCATTAGTATACTGCCTTGGCGAATATCACAACCTATCATCACTTGAGACGCTCAACTAACCTTTATTCAAATAGACTTTCGAGTTGGTTGTCGAGTTTTGTTGCAGCCTGGCTTAGTCTTAGGCTACTGCAGTCAAAAAAGAGTGATAGTTTCTCAGAAACCGTTACTGTCAATTCGGATGACCCGCAATGCACCAAGCAAGAAACGGTGCGGTATGCTGGACGAACTTTAGACCTAACCTTGTTTGCCGTAACCAGAGCTCTTGACGTGATAGTTAGTGAGGTATGGATTCGGAGAGGAGAGCGTAGGGTCGCGGCCAGCAAATGGACCTTGGTATGAAGAAAATTGACTACTAAACGAATGATGGCTTGCGTGGCTGACTTTTTTTTTCCTCTTAGACTGAGTCCTTGGTATCAAAGTTGGTTGACCCAACTATATTTGCCACATCTTCCGCTCTTATTATGTGGGCGTGGTTTTACTACCCTTCACAGCTACCTAAAGCATATACAAAATGGATCAGCTCGGCCGCGGCAGTAGATTCGCGCCTAATTGAAGCACTTCGACGTTGCCATAATGGGGAGCTCCGATATGGCGAGGAGACGGGACAAGCGCCGCTGCTCCAATCAATGTGCGCGGACTACAAATGGCCGCCGGCGTGGGGTGATCCTGTCAAGTCCATCCCATTTCCATGCGAAATCGTGCATATGGGTTGCGGGTCGTCATGCGAATACCACGCTCTGTCGCGATTCTACCGATCCTTCAAGTGGTCCATCATCACATATTTACCCCTAAACCTACTAGCCAGGAAGAAAAACCTAAAAGGATTTAAAATCGCACTCCTATCTGCAATACGCTCCTCATCGTTCCTAGCCGCGTTTATCACCCTTTTCTATTACGGCGTGTGTTTGGCACGGACAAGGCTCGGCCCCCACATCGTCGGGAAGGACATAAAGTCCAGGCAGATTATCGACCAGGGCCTATGCGTCGGGACCGGTTGTTTCTTGTGCGGATGGAGCGTCCTCATCGAGAAAGCGGCGCGCAGAAAAGAGTTAGCGCTCTTCGTCGCACCAAGGGCCATGGCGACGCTTTTGCCCAGACGGTACTCCCTCGATAAACAATGGAGAGAAACGTTCGTCTTCGCGTTTAGCACAGCCGTCGTGTTCACTTGCGTCAAAGAAAATCGGGGAAGAGTACGCGGTATGTTTGGTAAGCTTTTAGGCGCGGTTTTGGAACCTTAGTGGTTTCTTCGGCTTGCTCTCCTCTTCCATCTCCAAAGTCATACACATGTCTGACTTTCGGAATCCCCCCTTGTCTTTTAATTATTTAGATATTGTACTAGTACCCGGCTTTGGAAGCGGTGTATTTCTAAAGAAGTTTTTGCATTAGACAGGGTGGAAGCGTCAAGCGGGATACACGGGGCTTGAAAAAGGGGATATTGGCATATTGCATCTTAATCCAAATAATGTATTTTGTATTTGATCAGCTCAGGCATAAGCTTCTATGGGAGTAGTGGTGGTTAGAGAAGAGAGAGCAATCTAGCTAGAGTTATGTCTTTAATAGTTAATGAAATACTTAGAAGTAATATCAACATTGACCAGCTTCGTTACTTGTTCATTTCGGTTGGCGTAATTTAAATTCCAATTAGACATTAATCCGCAATAGACACTTGAGTACAATTATAAAAGGGTCAAAAAGAAAAGGGGATTGAAACTTGAAAAGCAATCCAAATGGTAGACGAGGGGTATAGAAAGCACCTTCGGCACCTGGCACTTTACCACAGGGCCACTCCTCTTATAAGAGCTCATGGGTTACTCGAATATAGGGCAATGTTACACCTCATAATTTCATGTGATACGATGTGTATGTAGCTGTTTGCGTACTTGATACAATATCTAGTGTCATACACCGTATCCTCGACGTAGAAAACAAACAGGGCAGCACTGACAGACCGCCCAATGCCGTTTCGGGTTCGTTTATATGATATCACGTTATATTACTTCCACCGCGCAAATATGCGCAGCTCTTATCAACTACGATATCAACCAGCCATTAGGAACAGACAGACAAACAAACAAACCCCCCGTATTCTCATGACGATCTCAACCACGAACAAACCCCCAGCACAAACACACACACTAGCGCATCGCCCCTAACCGTGCCCAGCATCTGTCCGTACCGCAGCGCGTGCTGGGTATACGTCCTCGCGCGGCCCGGCAAGAACCCGCTGACAGTCCACATCCAGCCCTTGGGGGGCTCCCGGCCTTTATCGAGGAAATACCGCGTCGTTAGGAGCAGTGCTTCGACGGACGCAAACACGGCGAAGAAATACGCGCGCGCGCGCTCCACGCTATCTGTTTCGTCTGCGCCTTCGGCGGTGGCGTTGATGGCGGAGTGTTCGCGCTCGGTAAGCGTGCCGGAGAAGGTCGTGGATAGAGCGACGTACAGGCCTAGGCCGAGGGCGAATATGGCGTGTAGGATGCGCCAGAGGTTAGCGCTCTTGTCGGTGGTGACTTGTTGCGCCTGCTGCATCGGGTTGTTGGGCCCAGCGTTGGCGTTGGCGTTGGGATTCATGCCGCCTAGGCTGCCGAGTAGGCCCTCCATAGGCGTCCCGGCGAAAGGGTTACCACCTGCGCCGCCTCCCGGCATGCCACCCGACATGAGCTGCGAGAGCATCTTCATCATTGGATCTTCTTCCAAGCCCTCCGCGCCGGGAACCGGTGGTACGGGCCCGTTGCCAAGAGGATCCCGGCCCGGCTGCGGTGGGGTGGCGTTGCCGGCGGAGGACTGGCGATCGAGGCCGAGGATCAGCTGCCGCAGTTGCGCTTCGGAAATATCATTCGGCGGCGTGCCGCTAGATGGTGGGCGAGCGGTGGTATTCGGCTCGTAATAGTGCTGCGATATGTCGACTTCATCTGGGTCTCCATTTTGTTCTGAGGCCTGAGTAGGTTTCGTGATTGGAGTTGATGTGGTTGAAGTTGCTTGTGGCGTGCTGGTTTCTGACGATGGTTGAGGTACCGGATCTATATATGCATTGGTTAGACCGTTGAGTACTAAATCGAAAGAACAGGGAGCCTACCTCGTTGTATACCTCCTCCCAATCCTGTGATCTTATTTAGTCGTGATGCTGCTCCAGCTTTGATCTTGGCCTCACGACGCTCTTTGCGTAGGCGTGCTTGCTCTGCAGCTCGCGCAGCCGCGGGGTCCTCTGTAACCTGGGGGCCTTCTGTCATTGTTGAGGCGACACTTTGAGTACTTGAAGTGACCAGATAGACCAGATAGCTGTTGTGCGATGAAAGATGTAAAAAAAAGCTGCAAGGATGAAGCTGAGTTGTACAATATAGAAAAAGAAGGACAGCTGGATCCAATAATTGACGTAGCAGCTGACACCTGTACGTATTATATGTAGGTACAATGTACTCGGCACTTTTCTATATCGATAACCTTATCGCTCGTGGGAACAGGGGTTAAAGGGTCCAGGGATTCTTTTTTAGCGCTTAACGTCACTAGCTTCCATATTGCGACCAAAAATTTGAGAAAAAGATTTTGGTAGAAACTTTTTTTTTTTTTTTTTACTATGGAGTCCCTCTACTTTCTTACATGACATTACATTCTTTTCCCATTTTACGATAAGATGCACCGCGCCTTGTCATCAAGATGGCTCAACAGTGCACTCAATATTGCCGAGCACCCTAGAAGAGTTGAACTGCCTTTGTTTTTATGTCCATCTATAAATCCTGCGTCGTATTCCCAAAGACTTGGCGCGGTTGCATCGCCTTCTCGAGCACGACCTTCGCGATGGAGAATACAGCATCGTTGCTTGCACATGCAAGCTGATTCGCCTACGGAGGCTACACCACTTCCTGAAAACGGCTCTCAGAAGATTCGTCCCGTTCAAAAACTGCCAAAACAATGTCGAGGCTGTGGTGCCTTGTCGCAAACCGCCTTTCCCAACCAACCTGGATACTTTGATCTAAGTCGCAAAGCGGTTCAAAACTACCTTAACCCCCAGACTATAAACCGTTCTCGACGCGAAGACCAAGTATACGAAGAAGCTCTCAAATATTTCGATCATCAGGAGCTGAGAAGTAAGGGAGTTGATGTAGAGGCGCTTGCGCTAAGTCTAGTTCCTCTGGAGGCAAACCAACGACCACCTCCAAAGGTACCCTTATGCGATCGATGTCATGCATTAGTGCATAATCATACTGGGGAGTCTATATATCACCCTTCGATAGAATCTATCAGGGACACCATTCTCGAATCTCCGTATAAATATAATCACGTTTACCATGTGCTCGACGCCGCCGACTTTCCCATGTCCCTACTACCACAACTTTCGCATTTGCTCGACACCATGCCTCTGAGAACCAAGAACCGACGTTCCAGGGCAGGAGGAAGGTTCTATGGTGACCAGAAAATGGAGCTGAGTTTTGTAATAACCAGATGCGATCTACTTGCGCCGACGAAAGCTCAAGTAGATAGGCTGTTTCCGTACTTACAGGAAGTGCTTCGTGAAGCTCTTGGTCGGACGGGACGTAACGTACGTCTCGGTAATCTGATCGCCCTCAGCGCAAAACGGAGTTGGTGGACGAAAGAACTCAAAGAAGATATATGGAGACGTGGAGGTGCCGGTTGGATGGTTGGCAAGGCAAATGTTGGCAAGAGTCAGCTGTTTGAAGCTGTATTTCCTAAGGGTAGAATGGAGTCTACCCCTTCAAGACATCAAATCAGGGTGGACATGCACTCAAAGGAATCAAAGGGGAAGTCCGAGGCCCAGTCAAGATTGGCAGATGAAGACTTGGAAGCGCAGGAGATAGAATATTTTGAGGAAGGGGAATTGGACGAATATTCCCTCTTGCCACCCGCAATTAAGGAGACAAACTACCCAGAAATGCCGCTAGTTTCCGACCTGCCAGGGACGACAGCATCACCAATCCGGATTCCATTCGGCAACGGCCGAGGAGAGCTGATCGACCTTCCTGGCTTAGAGCGCACTGGCCTTGAGAAGTATGTCAGGGATGAGCATCGTTTATCTTTGATTATGCGCTCTCGGATCATACCAGAACAAATGACACTCACGCCAGGTCGATCCCTACTGATTGGCGGTTTTATCCGCATTACGCCAAGAGAGCCAGCACCAATCATGTTGACATATGCATTCACGCCAATCGAAGCGCACGTTACGCGGACGGAGAAGGCCATTGGGATCCAGAACCAAACAGGCGAAGTCAATGTTGACAGCATAGCAGTACCAGGGACAGGCGAGAAGACGAAACTAGCAGGCTCATTCGAGCTGAAATGGGACGTAACGAAGCAACGAACTGGTCCTTTAACGAGGAGAGATGCCATCAACTTAAGCGTAGACCGGCTACCATATAGAGTGTTATCTACTGACATCCTAATTGAGGGTGTCGGGTGGGTTGAAATCACCGCTCAAGTGCGAACGAAGGATCTCTACAACCAAAAGGTACCATCGGACACGCCGCCTGTTGAGGAACCTCAAGAGAAAAAGGAAGAAAACAGAGAAGAAAAAAAGGAAGAGAAAAGGGAGCTTTCGGCATTAGAAAGGCTAGAGGCCATTGCTGAGGACCCTAAAAAGAAGCGATCACCACCACCACCTCCTCCTCCCCCTGTTGAGGAGAATGGCGAAAATGAGGAGCTTAACTGGCCTATCGTGGACGTGTACAGTCCCGAAGGCAAGTTTATATCTTCTCGTCAGCCTATGAACGGCTGGATGTTAAATAAGCGAAAGGTGACTAAAGAATCGAAGAGAAAGAGGCCTCGAAGGAGTATGAAGGGTATGAAGAAACTCGAGAAGAAGAGGAGGCGGGAGAGAGAAGCTGCCGCTCCTGCTTCCTCTTCGTTTTAAGACGAACAAAGCTCACCTCTAACTATCATAAATATAAAGGAAGTAAATAAATATGTATCAAATATGACAGAACTATGTAAATCATGTATCAGAGTTATTACATAGTTATATGTATTAGCCAAACAGAAAAGGAGGTAGAAGAATGCAACTCTTTCTCACGTGAAATTGACCTCTTTGAACTTTAAATCAATTAACTCAGATGGATCGGACCCTGAACCGGGCTACCGGGTTAGCCGTGTACGTACTATTCTGTTGTGCTAGGTACATGTAATAGGGATGGATGAGTAAGCGAGTAAGGTCTGGCAAGAGCTATGACGCGGGGCAGTAGTGGGGAGTAGCAGTAGTGGGCAAGGTGGGGCGATACTTTGACGATAACAACCTGATTGTTTTTTCCCGGTCCAATTTTCCCCATTTTCCCCATGACCCTGGATCACTTTCATTGTCTAGAAGCTTCAAGACTGGAATGCAACACTCCTTACATGGGGAATATATATTTGCTATATAAATTTGGGGTTAGATGAAGCTTAAGGCGGGAAAACCCAATAATTCAAATTCACACTTCGCTATTAGTGGTTAGCCTTTTCGTCGGGTTACCCGTTTCTCCGTCTCGTGCTTCTAAAAGTGTCCACTCAAGCTTTTTGCTAGTTATTCTGGTATTACCCCAAGGTTATTTTATCTTATTACATTACATTACATTACATATATACACGCATACAATATACACACACTCGTAAGAGTTGTGTGTCTCGTGCGCGACTTCTTGACCCAAGGAGAAAGGACAAGACTAGAAGTTCCGAGACAAGAAGAAAAAAAAAAAGAGCGGGGGTGAAGAGAAGAGAGAGAGAGAATAAGGAGGAGGGGGGGCGAAAACAAATTAATACGAAACTTCTTTTTTGGAGAGTTTCTGAAATCCATAATTCATATAATCGCTCATTCCAGAAAATCCAAAACCCACACCCGCATAACAAAAACGCGCACCCCTCGGGGCATCCGGAACGTTACAGACAGAAACAAACATACAAACACAAGAAAAAATAAAAACAGCCGAAGAGCTAGAAAAGCTAGAAAAGCTGGAATCTCATCGACTTACGGGTGAAGCCGAGAAAGAAGGTAATTGTTGATCCTTCAATAACCCTCGACCGTTCCAAGGCCTACACGTATGCATACATAGACGCATACATAGACGATCGTTACTCCTCCCTTGGACTCCGCAGAACACCTGCACGTAGGAACCACCAGCAACACTACCAGCAGTACCAGCAGTACCATCAGGAGCAGCAGCAACCACGCACCGCAGGTAACGTAGCGGGAACACGGATCCAGTATACCGTTTATCATCATCATCCAATCCGCCCCTAATTCGACATACTCCCAACCCTCAGTTGCAAGGGAGAGAGAGCAGTAAATACCCAAGAAACGAATCGTAGAAGTTTCCTTTGCTCTGCCTTACATATCCCTTTACTCGACCCCTTTATTATTATTACTATTATTCATTACCTACTGTTTTTACGTCCCCACCCTCCTTTCTCTCAGCGTTATTTTATACGTAACTACACATACATTAAAAACGTAAAAAACAATGTCTGCGCAAAATCCTCAGCGCCAACGCGATCGCCCGCAAGGCACTCAAACCCAAGTCCAGACGGAAGCGCCCACCGGCTCCGGGACCCAGACCGGCACCGAGAGTCCCGCGCCCGCAGCCCCCGCCATCCTGCGCCTGCGCGGCGCTTATCCCGCCTCCGATCACCGCGTCCAGTGGGCCGAGTCCGTCGTAGATAACGAGGGCCTTGGACGGAAGCGGTCGAAAGGTAAGATTTTAAATCCCTCACCTCCCATCTCGATTTTCCTAAACCCCTAGATTCATGCGATTCTAACACAATATAAATAGTATGCTGCATATACCACCCGCCAAGCCAAGTAGGCGAATCCTCCGACGAGTCCTCGTCAGACGATGACTCTTCCTCATCGTCGGACTCGGATTCGGACGGCGGTGTACAAGACGACCCTCGGGAAAGGGCGTTAGCTGCGCGGCGGCGCCAGCAGCAGCAGAATCATAATCATAATCACGACCGCAGTCATAACCACGGCAATGGAGGAGGAGGGGCCCAGCGCAGGCGCAGGCCGAGTCCTAACGCCTATGAGCGTCAACCTAAACCCAAGCCTAGATCTAATCCGGGAGGCGACGGGCAGAATCCAAGTGGTCGGGGGAACCCTGGCGCTGGGGGCGGTACCCGATGAGGGAACAAACCCAACCTTAACTTAGGAAACCAGTACAGCCTGTCGAGGGGCTAATAAGCCCATTGCTCGTAGAACATAGCAATTGTTTTAGCGTGGAAACCAGGATAGAACCCACAAAGGAAGGGAAGGCTACCTCGCCAGTGAGGGAATGGAAACGAAACAGAGTACGATAATCCCGGATATTTCTGCATTGTGAAAAGGGGGGTTAAGAAAGGGGAGAGACATACAACGTTCTCATTCGGGTCAATCAACCAATCATCAGTCCGGTTAGCCTAATGTGAAGGGCAAAATGAATAGGTTGCTACGGGGAGTTCAGAGCACACAGATATAGTAGGTGTAGTGTAGTGTCAGTCAAAGTATACCCACATCGAAGATAAAAAAGGGGGAGAGGCTTGGCGCCGCAATAGCGAACACAAATAGTTCCAGAATAAATCAGTCAAAATGAAAAGATAAATTTACATGAAAAACCACAGTCCAGTTGAATATTTACGTGCATCTTCCGTGTCATGTACTAGGTAGAGAGGTAGGTATGTCATTCACTTCACCATATCAGTAACTGAAATTCATCTCATCTTATGTTTCCCTTTCAGAGGTTCTTTCTGTAAATTGAGCGCGATCTGCCTGCCTATCTCTGCAAATAAGTCCAACGACATATTCAAGCTGGTCTTTTTTTCCACAGTGATTCTCTCTTTCTCACCACTTTCTGTCTCTCATCATCATCGGCGTCTCCCCCCCTTTTTGTCATCTCCCATCTCCTCTCTCTCCTCTCAACTATGCTAAGCTGTCTCAACATAGTTTGTCTAATAAGCAAATTTTAGCTAGACATTATTCCTCCTAACTCTCTTCGTCCGCCTAATGCTGTAAGAAAAAGGTCGCCATCAGATGCTAATTAGGAATGGGGAACGGACTATAGACGGCAATCTTAGGGTCTTCTCTTTCTCAGATGAATGTGACTCCGGGGATCTTCCACTTATTCCCCCCTCCCCCCTCGCAGAGCTATAGTACATGATCGGGCTGGGCTAAAAGCCCTCGGCCAAGTTAATATTACATTCTAGCAAAGTGCTGAATTGAACTTGTCGTTCTAGTACGATACGTAGTTGGCACAGCCAACTCGAGCTTTTGGGATTCTTAAGGAGAATTAGGTATCATCATACTAGGGACCTGCTTCCTCATTACCCCTCTTCTGCGTTGTTCAGGATGCGGTACGCCCTGGATAGCACGAGGTTCCTTCATCAGGGACGGATCTAGCCGAGCCGGCATCCTTGTTGTCACCGAATGGTAATCACCTTGGAACTTGGAGTTTGGCACAGGAACACAAGCAGTCCTCCATATGTGATCAGATGTGTCAGTTAGAAAAGACGTTGGTTTCATATGCCTGGATGGTATCTGGAGGCCGGGTAAGGATGCCGACACGCCATGCGAGGCCCTTATGGTCGAGAGGCGTGACAACCCGGAAGACAGGCTGGTTTTGCCGCGAGCTTTCTTAGCGAGAATTATATCATCAAACAGCCGAATCTCTGGGTTGGTAGGCGGCTTCGTCTCGCGCTCGTGGATGAATTCGTTAAATGCTAACATATAATTAGTAAATACCGCGAGACAAGTATTAAGTATAGTGACTTACCTTGGGTCTCCTTCATCATCGTCACGTACTCTTGCTGGTCGTATGGTAAGCTTTTGATGAAGCCATTCATATCAAATCCGTAAAGTTGGCCATTGGCTTTTTGCTCCTTCGTTGGTCTGCCCAGATATTTGCGGTACGTATAAAGTATACTCGCAAGACACCGAACGAAAGAAGCCCTGACCTTGTCGGCATTGAAAGCAACCGGACACACGAGACAAACACATCCAAGACAGCGTCCGTGCGAAATTGCTCCACAACCGGAGCACTTGTACCATCCGTCACCCTCGCAACGCTCATCGCAAATTGAACAAGTTGAGGTTGTGTCATTACCACAGTAATTGAAGCAATGTCCCTCGACCCACATTGTAGAGTCAGTGTTCTCCACAGGCTGAACGAGCATATTAGGCATCACAGTAGATGCTGCCAGGGTAGACTGAGCGTAGGTTGACGGGGCATAACCACCATAAGATGACTGAGAGTCGATCGAAATGGCCGAGATGGAAAGGTTTGACTGGTGGCCGTTGAAGAACTGTGCGTGGGGCCGGTGGACAGGGGCATGGTTAAAAGACGAACTACGCCGGCCTTCTTTCTCGAAATGGCCTGACCTCTTTTCCCTTAACGTGGACGATAGTGCATATCCAGAATCACTTCTGGAAACTGGTGTGGCAGGCATAGGCGGGAAATTCACGGATACAGGCGACACTGATGACGGAGGGCTGGTCTTATTTGATTTGCTGGTTGTAGGTCGCTCAGCTCCAGGCTTTGCGTGCAAGAAGGCGTTAAACACAGGTGGCTTAACAGAATCCGCTGGCTCGGCCTCCCCGAAAGACGACGAATTTTGTGCTACCCATTTATAGAGCGTACTCGGTACGGCTTTCTCGTTGACAAGAGTGCTATTCTCGACGGAGAATGAATCATAGGGGAAGGACTCAATTGCATAGGGAGGCGGTCCCGTCATGACACCGTAACGCAAGCTATGTGGCGCCGCAAATTGTAAGAGCGAGAGAAGTTTCCGACGGTGCTGCTTTGGGAGACGGACTGGCAGTGTCGTCGAATCGATCGTATCTTTATCGAGATCAACCAGGACGTAATCGTCATCTGGAAGCGTGATGTTATCGTATCTCCGCTCAATACCAACGATGTAGGGGCAAGGCGCATCAAGAGCAGAGATAAGCCGTGCCGGTAGGATAGGTATGAAAATGCTCGCCCAGGTTAATGGATACAATAGGCTGGCTAGAGCGTGAGAAGCCAGATGTAACATCGCGGTATGCGAAGAGAGGAAGATGATCCGAGATTCTGACATCGCATACTCGAAAAGGGTGACAATGTTCTCCAGGGAGAGGGACCTGAATAGCGCATAAAGATCAGTATTGCGAGAGCCCGGAAGCTCGTTGATGGCCTCCTTCCGTGCATACAGGCGTAGCTCGCGCACACCGATCTCAACCTGGGTTTTAGAACCGAGAGGGCTGAATGCTTCAGTACATAGGTTAACCACGTATCGTTCTAGTGGTTGCCAACGACCAACTCGTGGAGAACTCGGAGGTATGCGTAGAAGCCCGCCATCTGTCATTGGTACAATGACAGCCCGAAGCCAATCCTTCCAGAAGCCCACTCTCGAGACATCTCTGCCAAGGATGCCGTACGCTCGAGGTGTCCAAAAGCCACTCTCACCCACCGTCAAGCCATCTATTTTTGACGCGGCGCCATGTCTGAGTGGCCGCAACATCTCTGTCATCAGGCTGATCTTCTCCTCTACCGCACTGATCTGATCGTCAAGTGCCTCACGAGCCTGGGATCCAGACGGTACTGTCGGGAGCTTGGCAAGTAGTTGCGATAAATGCGCACGTTCTGCAGCGAGACGTGTCCCGAGGCTGCCCGCAAGCTCCCGCTCCTCCTCGGTCATGTGCCTCTGCCTCCAACGCTCGCAACGTCTCTCGATGTCTTCTGCTACATCCATAGTGAGTGCCGTCCATACGATGACGGTTACACCATAGATCTTGGAGTTGTCGTCCGATGTCATCGTGAACCCGTGCCAAGTTGACCTCGGCCTGTCATCTGACGACACAATATGAATGTCATTGGGGAATGCGAACATAGGCACGTAATCTGGAAATCTCCCCCTCTTACTTAATCCCTCCATATCGTCTCGGGGAGGATATCGGTCCAGGAGCTCGGGTTCAAATCGTCGTTTTAGGGGGTGCATATCCGGATCGAGATTTAGAGGTTCAGGTGGAGGGATAACGGAGTTATAGCTACTCATTCTCCTGGTAGTCCGAATTGAAGCTAGTTTACAAAAGTCAGTACAGAACGCCGAATCTTTTTTGCAATCATGATCGAAAATATCCGCAGGCAGTCCTTCTGCTAACTCTCTCAAGAAAGTCCTTCGGTCGGGGTTGCGAAAAGGGGCCATACCAGGTCTTGGAGTTGTTGGCTGCTTTCGCACGCTGTTCATATCTTTGAAGCTTATCTTCCTCCTTATACTACCACGGATGCTTCCCCTGATATTTTTCATGGGACTCATTCTCCCGGAAGATTCGTCGGCCTTTATCCTTTCTGCACGGGGGATAATCATTGGCGGCCGTGACTGCGTTTTAGCACCGGCTGAAAAGCTTAAATCCTCCAAGAAGTTTTCTCTCTCAGCTGCGAACTTAACAAGGGCCTTGTCGAAGTCGAAATCACCGAAGAGGCTCTCATGGCCAGCGGCTCCAGGAAGCGGGATGGGCCTGATCGTAGCGCTGCTTCTATTACTCCTCGTATTTCCATCTAACTCCTCGAGTGTATGAATTGAACTGGTAGAAATCTTGGAGAGCCTGTTGTTGGAGTTCTGACGAGAGTGTCGAGCATTGGTTTTGTTAGCTGGAGAAGTGGCCGAGTCGGATTGGTCTTCGTCAGGTTCGTGATCCTCAGTAATGGTACCCTCTACCTGAGTGGCAGAGGCTGGAGGTGGGAGGTCATGATAGGACACGGACGCGACACCCGCAATCCAAAAGTAGTCCGCGAGCGGTGCCGAAGAGCTCTCCATGACATCTCAGGTCTATGGCTATCCCCCTTTTTCTTGGTGCAAATTAAGTAATGTTAAGTGAAAACCGTAATAAGGCTAGAGAAGTCAGAATAGTATTTAAGAACAAGCTTGCCAGAGGCTAGCTAGATATTGATCAACTGGTCGAACTGTGCGAGTTTGTCCCTTTTTGTTCCTCAGACCCGGTTTGTGGGTATCTGTGGCTTGGATACCAATGTCCGACGCATATATCCTGTGGTACAAGCAAAGGACGGGAGGTGTCGCGATTGAACGACTGATCGGATATGACAAGGTAATGTTTAGTAGTAGGATCTACTCCGCGGAGTGTCCTCGAGGGGATATCGATATATCGTCTTTACTGAAGCAAACCGCCGTAATAAACCAAAGCCAAAACGGCCATCGACATAAGATAGGTGTCGACAAGTCAGATATTAATTTTTCACTTAAACGACTGGTCAGTTAATTAACCCGTTCTATAAAATGACCTCGGCAACCGGGAAACACTTTTTAGTTACCGTCCAGTGCCCGGGTTGTAATTTTTTTAAGCGGTTGTCTTATTTTTCGGGCAGAAGCAGCCGACGTGCTGTTTATCTGCCCTCTTTATTTTTTTTTTTTTTTTTTTTGCTTGGATCTATTTTGGCGCCGGGTAGACACGCACGATTTATTGGTATGCAATGCTTCCAAAACAGCCTTAGACAATCATGCAGTACTTGACTGCAGCTGCATGCCCCTATGCGGCGTTATCGTTCGGGTGGGTGGACGACGGGATGCAGGCGGGCAGTTCGAGGTGTGTATGAATTGTTGGATTGGATGAGATGGAACAAGATGGACGGGATGGAATGGGAATTTGACTGGACAAGAAGAGACGACAAGCTTCCCAAGCTGGTAGGTGAGAGGTAGGCTGGTTAAGCTTGGTTGCTTGGTTACTTGGTAGTAACTTGGTAGTAGGCTGGTAGGCTGGTAGGTTGGATGGGCTCCAAAAGGATGTGTTCAAGAAACGAGTGTTTTTGGCACTGCAAAAGATCGATCCCCAGGTTCGTGGAGCACCTTTTGGACCTTTTGGAGCACTTTGGACTTTGGAGCATCCAATGACGGACTACTTGAACGAGTGGTCGTGGAAGGAGGAGAAAAAAAGAGATAAAACTACCCAGAACTACCTTGAATAAACCCTTACATAGGAAGGGGGTAGAGGGGGTCTGCGTGGCATTGGATGTGGCACTTGTATGCGCGCAGTCAAGATGGTTGATAGAAGGAAATGAACGAAAAGATGCAGTTGGACAGTTGGGGGGACTACGTACCCGCTAACTAACCCCACCATCCTTTCCCATTTTGCTCTAGTCGCACATAGTGGGATTTTTACGTATCACGTATCGCACAACATAACTCCAGCACCCAGGCCATTGAACCCCTGTCCCGCCCCCCTCTTACAGGGGTAAAAGAGCACTGAGTCGACCCGACAGGGGGAACTATGGGTGTACTGCTTTGGTTAGTCTGGCAGTTGGAAAGCCACATTTTTAGGGGGTTATCCGAATTACCTGCGAGATATATTTTGTAGGCAGCTGCATGCATATCGACCTGTAGCAGTTTCCGATCCAAGGTCGTTCAATGGTAAAATATGCTATTTACTGGAAAGCGCGACGTTGTGGAAGTCTCAAGTCCAATGCTTTACATAGGTACCTCTTAGGTATTTCACTTTTAGTATGTTTTCACCTTTTTTTTTTTTTTTTTTTTTCTCTCCTTCAACTTTCATCATTTCCAAAAATTTACCAGACTACCTACCTACCTACATAACCTGTATGCACAACCCAGCCATACAGCGTCAGGAGTTAGGTCCTCGACAAAAACAAAAGGACAAGACCTGATCCTTGACTGGACAATTCACCAACGACAGAGAATAAAGCATGGATACTTGCCTCATGCGGTGAAACAGTATCTTGAACAACACATCTTCAACAAGCTGTACCCTCGGACAATACCCAACCTTTCGTCATCCGCTAGCTACCTAGGTATTCTAATACCCGCGTAATATCTAGCTACTGAAGAATATTCCCAACCTCTAGTGCGCATCTTGAAACCACGAGATGATGAACGTGCAACTATTATTAGCGAAATCGTTAGTGCGTCTTTATGCTACTATGTCACTATGCTACACGCTACGAGCTACACCGGTGAACGCAAGGCCGAATACCCAAAGAGTTTTGGACGTTAGAGATGCGACCAATTCTTTAGCCAGTACCCGGCGTCAAAGAAAATACTCACAATTACTGGTCCGGATATTTGGCTTTGCGTACCTTGCAGATAACCCATAACTATTAACTAGTGTCTACAGTATCCGGACTATTGTTTCTGGGTTGTCTTTCTTTCCCCTATTTTTAATGTTTCCTTTCCTTTCCAAGTGGAGGGGAGGACGTACTCCAGCAAAGGGTCGGAGGAATTGGAGGAATATTCGCATGTAAGTGTCTAATTGTTCCTGCATAGCCTACCATCCAGGGGCACTACAACCCTTTTTCAACCTGTTTTGACGATTTGAGAAATCTCTTCCTACCCCTTATTAGTCCCAGATTGAAAGATACAGCTCGTATTTGAACATCAGCAGAACTTTACGTACATCGAAGGCCAAAGAAAAACCACTATCTACTTCGAGTATAGCCCGACCTGTTATGGGGTCCTTTTAGATGCAGACAACACTCCACTGGACCCTGTCCATGAGCCTGTGGGCTAGCGATGGTCTGCTACTTTTTCTAGGCTTGCTAAAAACTAGTGGCTAAGACATGTCTCCATTATGGTACATAGGGGCCAGAGCTTCTCATCCAGGGGTTCATATCGAGATCATTAAGGTAAAAATGCCCACGGTCTTAGCCGGGATTGGCGCACGGTCACAATTGTCTGTGGTATTTGTTTTTTTCTTTCCTTCTTTTTTTCGAGGCTACCTTAGGGGAGGTATCTACATATTCAGATACACAGACAAGCCTAGGCACGATATATTATCAGCGACGCACCTCGCCCGATCTTGTCGTCCAATCCGACCCAATAGATACGTGTGATTCTCGGGTAGAAGGCCAACGTGTCAAATCAACAATAATAAGGCGGCGGCAGCATCTATTCATATCGCATAATCTATTCACGTTACAATCAGGCACATACTTACCCATATTGGCCTTTTGCCCCTTAGTGAATAACATCCTATCAGTTAAATCCGATATTTATTTGACGCCGCTGCAGATATCCAGACGGAAATCGGCCAGTATTTGTTTCAGACTTGTGGGGTTTTGCCATGGATATTAGCGACCAGGCTACACAGTAGACGGCCGAAAAGATGAGAATATGGGAAATCTATCAAGTCCAGTAAATACCCAGCTGTGGCTATTGCTTTTTTCAGAAGTCGAGAGGCGTGGTTGACCCCGAGAGCCGTGCTCATCAATCCAACCTTACAAACAACGGTGAGGTGACCGCTCTTCACGGTTCCTAGTCTACGCCGATCCTGGGCGTTCCGCATACCGATGCCGAGTTCTTTTAGGACTTGTATGGAGATATATTCGACTCACGAACCTGAGCTTCGTCTTGTCCCGAATAATCCAAGTGGGTTTCATATTTACAGAAACATGAAATTCTGGGGTGGGAAAGCTTAGGCAGTGCAAATCTGAAGCTTGCCATGTTCTCGTCAGAGAATTCCGATCCTTGTACCTGTCATCTTCTCACAGGATTTTATTCGTGATCAACAAGCTCGTGGAATCCTTGCAAACCGTTCTTGGAGGCACAATCCACCTGATCCATGGATCCATGCTCGCAACCTAGTAACCTAGCATCAGGTACAGCATTGCCGTGCCGCACAAGTGACGTAGCTGGAACAAACGCTCGTCAGAGCGGATTCGTAGCTTGGCTGACTTGCTCACTTAGATACCGACCTTCAGTCAAGGCCAGGTAGCATTTGTCACGCCATGACAGTCGAGTAAATATTATGGTAATTTCGCTATTACGAGAGTTTGTCAGCAATACGGGCTGTTTGACGACGTTGTTGAGTTACCCACGTATCACTTAAGCTACAATTATGTTTGAAGTTGATCATCAGCACTCAAACAGGGTCGTAATCCACGACTTCCAAAATAGGCCACACCCTCCAAGCTGCTAATCCTGCCCACTACCTAAATGGTTGATTGATCGTCGGCCAAGCTTATATGAAATTATCGAGATCCTCAGGTCGTTCGTTCTGTTCCGAAGATTCGGTTATCTGGTCGCCATCCACTTCCAAGTCTGACGACAGACAATGCTGGGATATAGAAGGATTCAATATTGTTCTTGTGTCCGAATGAAACCTTCCGGACCGGAAAGGATATTTAGCAGCCGCAACGCTTTAATAATAGCAGCAATGAGCTCCCCCGCAAAAGGTAGCATCGCAAGGAGATTTCCGGGAACCCCCCCCCCCAAAAAAAAACACTTGCGAGGTTATCCCGTATCAGGAATGGGGTCATACAATTCATTCTTTCAATATCGTGCCCAGAGGATGAGGGAGGTTCATCCGTTTGCGCTTTGGCCTCGTAGATCCCTACAATCCCGATTCTTTTCGAGTCCGAGATTCTTAAACGATTTTGTGATGGCGCTATTATTATTATTGGAACCGGTTTGGTGCAGTCAAAAGAGGATCGGCTTGTTTCTTCACCGCTCACGAACTAGGAACGCAAAACACACTTCTCTACAGTACTCTACTCTACGCCCGCCCGCGTTCCTCGCCAGGAATAAAAAAACCCGGGTATGCATGATGCATCTGCATGCGTACTTGGACTCGTGTATGCGTCAAAGAGCTTAGCCCTAGGCACTCAGTACGTTTCTAGTTAGCCAATGGGGTAGGATGCTAGGGTCATGCTAGGGTCCTCTTTAAGTCTGAGCGCCGCTGCCGTTACCTTATGCCAGCTAGTTAATCCATGAGTCGATCTAAGGACACGAACATGCGGCCCTTTTAGTGGCGTACATGGATGAACATGGACGTGCTGGAGGTGGTGTAGTGTATGTAGGTACGTAAGGTATGTAGGGAAAACGGTGCTACGTTAGGAGAATTTTTTATATCTGACAGCTCATTTTTCCCAAACGTCCGGTTAGGTGTAACTGGAGAAGAGGCTTGCGTGTCGTCAACGAATATGTTACGATATTTATGGAATCGTGGAATATAGTGCCCCGTATGCGGCTCTTGGGACGGTAATACTGTGTATAAGAAACTAGTTAGGAATATACCCTATTGCTATAGTAACTGGGTTGAAAAGGTTCAAAACAGGTATTATAGGGGACTGTCAGTTCCCCTTTCATCACCTTAATCTCTAGAGGTCCGAATTATGTCGTGATTTCGGCGGCGGCCATCAATCTTTCGGGTGCATGCTAGTGGGAATAACGATGACACGCCTATCCTATAGCACCCTCTCACAAAACATGTCGTGATCCCGATGTAGTCCAACCCATAAGTTTCATACTTGATAACCCGGGGAACGTAACCCGTAGTGACCGGTCATATGCCATGTATGTAATAAATGCAGCGAATATCAGGGCCCAAGGGTCCGTTGCAGTAGAATATCGTAGGTCCCCCTTCCAAACCCGGTATTCTCTCTCTTCTTAACCTGACTTATCAGAAAAGCCATGGTTATAGCGAATACGCTTCGTTATTTCTTTTTGTGATCGCCGTTTTAATAGTATTCATCCCCGGTTCACTTCACAATCCTCGTGCCTAGCTTCCCCGTAGACAGGAAACCCTTATTCCCCATCTCGCTCCGCCAGCCTATCCCCAACACCCCAAACACTATCCTGCCATCCTCGTCGACTTCCAGCTTCGCCTTATTCGGGCCTAGGTCTTCTTCCACCACGAAGCAGCACTGCTCGACTTCTCCCGGATGTAACACCGGTCTTCCGCCTCCACTGCCCACAACTTCCCAATTACAATCCTGGTATCTCAGCCCAGGCTCTAGATCTAGACCTACGCGGGATAGTTGCATGACGTCCTCGCTGCAATTCTCCAGCTGCGCTTCCATAACCCATCTTCTCCTATCCCGCCCCTTTCCCTTTCTCTCCCCCCCTTTCTTCTTCTCCTCTAGCAAGTCATCCGACTCGGACGGCAACGGCGGCGGCGGTAATAACGCGCCGACTTTCGTCCTCACGATCAAGGACCCCTTACATATGAACTGGTACAACTTCCTAAACGTCCTCGTGCGCCCCGACGTCTCCGTCGCCTCGTAGTAGCTCACCGTCACGGCGAGCACATGGTTCCCCTCCTCCTTCAGATCAAAATTCACAATGCGCTGCAGCGTATCGCCCGGCTCCAGGTCCATGCCGCCTTTAGCATGATTATGGCCCTTGGCGGCGCCATTATCGTTGTTATTGTTGCTGTCGGGGTGCTCGACAACCACCCCGTTCGCGCCTAGAAGCGGTAATTTCAGCGCGGCGCTGGACCCGGGCGTTTTCATCTCAGCCTCGATGCGCACGTCCCTTGTGAATTTACGCTTTGTCGGCGGGTTCGCCGGACTCGTCGGCGCCAAGTTCCCACTAGCGGAAACCCCCGCGGCTGCTGGTGGGAGTTCCCCCGGCAGCGGGACGTCGTGGTTAGCGCATAGCGTGCAGCTGAACGTCTCGCCGACATACGCGGACCCAAACGAGGGCGGGAGCTGTAAAATAGGCGCGAGGAGGAACGGATCGGGGTTCGTATCGCCGTTCGTGTGGTAGGCGAGCGAGGCGGGGATCGGAGGCTCCTGATAATTATGGGCTGACGCAGTAGGTAAGGAGACGGGCGTAGGTAATGGGTGCTGGACCACGAGAGAAGGTCTAGATAATCTGTTTTGTATAGCAGAAATATAGCATTAGGGATCTTATCCATAGAAAAGCCGGGGGTTAAGTATAAGTAGCGTTGGTTCAAAGTACCTGAGGACCTTCAAGGAGACGGAATGAGGCTCCTTGGGATCAATTGACGGATATCGTTGGTGACTCATTGTGTAAAAAGAGAAGTAAGGGGAAAGAAATATTGCTATATGATCCCTAAATGAACCCGGATATGCCCCTGAGCTTGAACATGAATCATTCACATGGTCGTGGAACTATCAAGCTAGTGATAAGAGCTAAAGTTGAGAGTTGCGACTTGTTTGGCGGTCTTGGGTAAACTGACGTAGCCTTATCGATAAGCCAGGTATTGATAATTGATATGGATATGTACTCCACCTCCAGCTAAGGCATAGGACATTACATATACCCATACCCTTAGACCTATCACATCGATGAATGAGATGAGAGCTATTTTACATAAACAGGTGATATAACACATACAGCTAAGGCCGAGGTATTCAGGTACCCGCTCAAAACGAACATGATATAATAGGTATGCTGCTCAGAAAATCAATGTCAAATGATACTATCTGGACTGCTGTGAGGGGCGAGCTACCTCTGACAGAGTCGTAAACCCCGTAACCCATGACTTGATACAGCTCTTTCCATCGCCTTTGTTAAATAGATCATTATTTCCTTGAAAACTACGAATCCCCTCTGATAAGAGAAGAGAAGATATGTCCTAGCTATGCATCTTCAAGATCAAGTCTTGATCATAGTCCAGGGGGAGGAGGGACCTATACATAACCAGTTAGCTTGTTTTTACAAACTTCTCTCTGCAACATGACTTACAGCGCCATAGCTTCCCGCACCGGGTGGAGGAGGGGGGAGGTGGTGCAGATCCTCCAGGAGGCGGTGGCGGAGGGGCCTCACTAGGCGGAGGAGGTGGAGGGGAAACGGAAGCACCAGGAACTGGCGGTGTTGGTGAACCTTGCTGAGCGGCTTGCGCAGCAGCATAGTAGTGCTGGTAATATTGCACGTATCTGGAATAGCGTCAGCGATCTTGCGTCCCCTCGTGGCTGCATTACATTACTTACGCTGCGTAACCACCGTATGCCGCATAGGGGTCTTGACCACCGTAGTACTGAGCGTATTGGGCAGCATAATCGCTGTTAGCGTTCTGTGGGCTGCCTTGACCAGGTGGTGCAGGGGAGGCCGAGCTTGCGGCAGCAGGATTGGGTGAATTATTATAACCACCGTATCCACCATAGGAGCCCGAGCCACTCCCTTGTCTCTCTGCATATCTATCACCACCGTAAGATCGACCGCCATAAGATCTCTCCCCGTAATTACCGCCACCATGATCACCGTGACCATAATGCTGGCGCGGAGGTCGACTCTTAAACTCTTCGTACTGCTCCTTTACGTTTGCGATCAAGTCTTCACATAACTCCTTGGCTTTCTCGACCATCTTAGGATCGGGACCACTAGATATTGTTAGATACCTTGGGTGAGAGAGCGTCCACCATATACTTACGCAACATGAAGGTACATGTCATCATCACTTTCACGATTAGTTGACGCTTCAAGATAGCCTGACCCTCGCCCTTTGATCTGGACACGGCATCCGGTCTCTTGCTGAATATGTTTCACGTAAGAACCACCATGTCCGACGATCTGAGCCCTGAGGTTAAAGCCTCGAATCTCTTCGAGACCAATTGGAATCTTCGCCTCCGGCCATTTACGCTGCTGGAAGTTAGTATCTGTCTACTATAGAAAAAGTAAAATTGGCTGACCCTTCCAAACTCGTCACGTTCAACTTGCTCCTGGTCTCGACGTCGGAATCGTCGTTCGTCGACTAGATTCGGGAGTTCTTGTTTCATCAATTCCTCGATCTTAGCCACAGCAGCTTCGAGCCCTGTCTTGGAGGTGCTAGTGATGTGGAGGTATAAGGGGGGGTTCTACACCAGCCGTCAGTCCTTTGAGCTTCCTTTCGAGTTGACCAGGGTATTTCTCACCGATGGCGTCGCCATGCTCTTATCCGGGTAATAATTGCCTCGTGTCGTGACATCTTTCAAAGTCAACCATGGTTCTACATTAAATCAATAAACAGCTAGGAGGTTTCGCGTACCAGCTCCGGTTTCTTCTTTAATCTAAATCAAGCAGCGGAGGTCAGCAGATGCCACAGAGGGGATTCGTGTGCGAGCTAGTACGCTTCCATGTAAGCAGAACTCTTCGCACACGACGGTATAACACTGTAAAAGAACCACCAAGCTAGGGCTGAAACTCTGGTGCAAATCAGTAGGAATTAACCAAGGGTATTATTTACCATCTTCTGAGTAGAACTCTTCGTGAGCAGGTATCGGTTTCGCAAGTCGTTCACTTCGATGTCCTTGATATAGTCGCCATCGGCAATGTACATCTCACCATTGATATTGTTGGAATTGTTTCCGCCGGGAGTGCTCTCAGCATTCGGACCGGGAGACGCTGACGACGCTGACTTGATGGGGGGTACATCGACGTGCTGGATGCCCTTCTTCGCCTGGATCTGCGCATTGATCTTAGCGGCAGCGGCGGCTGGAGATACAAAGTTAGGTTGAAAAAGTTATGAAGCTACAATCTGGGAATGAGCACATACCTGCTGCTGCTGCTGGGTCGACGGGACTCTTCTTGGAGCTATGCGTGTTGTTCTCTCCATCCTTACCCAATGGACTACGTTCGCGACCATCGCGACCATGCTCAGACCTCTTCGCTGGTGGGGAACGCGACCTACGATCAAATCGAGAACGGCGCGGCTCGGGCTCCGTCTGGTCGAACCGAGATCGTTTTGCGGTGCGTCGTTCCGTGTCGTCCATTTTTCTTTCCAACTAAATATCGCGACAGTCAAGATTAGACTCAATTCGGCGTCAGAATTGACAGGAACCTGCAATGGGATTATGCGCAGATGGTTGAAAAGCTGCGCGATGCAGGAATTGGCGTTGCAGATGAAAGAATGGTTAGTCTAAAAATTAAGGTTGAATAAGGTATAGGCAGTAATTAATTTCTTGAGATTTCCGCTTAGCTTCTAAATGTTTAAACTAGAAAAACGGCACCGTAAGAAGAGAAAGAGCAACACCTGGACGCGACGGGAAAAGGGAATATACATAATCCGATCCCAGAAGTCTGGGCCGTGACAAGCGTGGATCCGTTTTCCGTAACCAAGGTGAAGGTGGGGTTACAAAGATGGATGTTAAAAAAGATGCATTGAATTTTATGGGGCATTACCTAGAAACAGCCAGACAAGCTCCGGGATTCGGAGCTACCCTGGACCATTTCGGTCATTGAACCTTCACCGGCCAAACATTTTTATTTATTTTAATAGTATTTTTATAGCCACAATTTTCCACTAAGTGGTGAGTCAAGTTGGTTAGAAACTTTTACCAATTGAGCCCCGCCAGACTCTTGTCAGGCTTCGAGGACTGCCGTTTCTGATCAGAGAGCTTCTTGAGTTCTCGTTTCCGGTCAGAAAAACCATGGCGTCCCGTACACTTGTTCAAGCCAATTGCTTCAAGGCCATCGCCGCGAGCGTGCGAGCGATTCCCCAGACATCTTCAAGATGGAGCTCAAGTAGCAGTTCTACTTCGGCCATTGCCTACAAAGCTCTTCGTCGCCGTCAAGCTCCTCTCCCTACCAACGATACACCCTCATCATGGTCTGCGCAAGCTGCCGTTTCTAATATTCTCTACGAAACCCCGACACCCTCGATGGCCCCACCGAAACGTCATGTTCTCAACTGCCTGGTTCAAAATGAGCCTGGTGTCTTGTCCCGAGTCTCTGGTATTCTAGCAGCGCGCGGTTTCAATATCGACTCTCTAGTCGTGTGTAGTACCGAAGTTGAAGACCTCTCCCGCATGACAATTGTTCTTACGGGACAGGACGGCGTGGTCGAACAAGCACGACGGCAATTAGAGGACTTAGTACCCGTTTGGGCTGTTTTGGACTACACAAACGCGGCTCTAGTCCAAAGAGAATTGCTGCTTGCCAAGGTTAATATCTTGGGGCCGGAATACTTCGAGGAGTTGTTAGCGCATCACCGCGAAATGACGGCCGAGGCTGACGCACCGGAGGCAAGCGATAAGACACTGGAGGACACTGCCCAAGATTTCCATCCAAGCAAAATGGTAGCTAGTCAGGCTCTGAGACTTAAGCACGAGCATCTCAAGTCTATAACTTACTTTGCGCACCAATTTGGAGGCAAGGTATTAGATATCAGCACAAGCAGCTGTATTGTCGAAGTGTAAGTGATACTATCTAATTACTCATGATCCATACTAATCATCCACAGGTCTGCCAAGCCGGTTAGGATCGATTCATTCCTGAAACTAATTGCTCCGTTCGGAATTCTCGAATCGTCCCGGACAGGTCTTATGGCGTTGCCTCGATCCCCTCTATATGGCCCTGATGAGGAGACCATTGTTAAGGAGGCGGACGAGATTGTGGACGCTAGCCAGCTACCTCCCGGATAAGCTGCGGTCAGAGGGGGGACTAGGCGTTGGTGGTCAGCAAAAAATTACTGGCTTGCTTTGACATTATTACATTGTAGACATAAGTCACTAGACGTGAACTACCTAAATCATACTATGTAAAGCCTGAAGCCTTCTCATTGTGATCACCTTTTTTTGACCCTGCCAGTCATAAATGATAATTGTACCAGCCTGGAAAGCATTTTGAACACCATGCCATTTACCTCGGTTATCAGATCAATCTCCCGTAAACTAGTGTTAGCTGATATAACATAGCCAAGTTCCCCGCTCCTTACTAGACGACCACCCTTTCTTCTTTCAGAATCACTCATAAGAAGTTGGTTTTATTTCTCCATGATTTACGACGAACCCTTCAATTGCCGCTATATAGGAGTTAGCGTTGAAATAAATAAGTTTAGATGGAGGCATAACGTACCAACAGCAGCCCAAAGCCTGTTCTCCGCTTCGGGGAAGACAAGGGATCGGGGAGAGTAGAAAACCTCATCGGCAACCTCCTCGGGGTGCCGGGGCAAACAATGCATGAATTTCCAGTCCGGCTTTGCCCCGCCTCGCCTAGCCAGTTCGTTGGTGACCTGGAAACCAGCGAAATCTTTTAGTCGTCTCTGAGATTCTTCTTCTTGTCCCATGGAAATCCAAGTGTCGGTTACTATAATATCCGCACCCTTCACAGCCTCCTCCGGGACATAGGTTTGATTTAGAACACCAGGTGTTGGTGTGGTCCGGGCCTGACTCGTGATCAAATCTACCTTGTCCTGTGGAATACTGTAACCGGGGGGTGTAGCGACTGATATTTCAACGCCCAGCTTCACACAGGCGATAGCGAGGTCGAATAGTACATTATTCGCATCTCCAACCCAGGCAACTTTCAGTCCCTTTGGTACGAGTTCATCCGTGGGAGACCTAGGAATCGACTCATGGATCGTAAGGAAATCAGCAATGATTTGAAGGGGGTGGAAATCATTAGATAGTGCGTTAATAACCGGAACGCTCGAATACCTGGCTAAGCCTGTAACATCACTGTGAGGTCCGACTCGAGCCACCATGCAGGATGTCATGGATGAGATAACCTTGGACGTATCCTTCAATGACTCATTTACCTAGAGAGCTACTGGGTTAACTACTCGCCCTGACTGATCTTGTAATACTTCGAATACACTTACTCCTAACTGGATGTCATTTTTTCCGAGGAACATAGGATGACCGCCTAGCATAGTCACGGCGGCTTCCGTTGAAACTCGTGTACGAGTGCTCAACTTGCTGAACATCATAGCTACCGTCTGCCCCTTTAACTTTTTGTTTAGATCCTGCGGAATAGGGTTATGCCTCACAGCCGCCTTGTGAGCCGCAGCATTGAGTACTAGTCTTGAAAATTCGATAGCCGATAAGTCGCTGATTGACATAAGATGTCGGACTGCCGTGGAGTAACTCCTTGTCGCAAATATTTGAGGATATGGTTGCAACATCTTTGTGGTAGCTTGTCGCAATATGGAATTTAGGTAATAGGCAATGGAGTTGAATATACCGTTATCACCAGTCTTTTAGGATTTTGGAACTATGAGGTTGCGAAGCTTCAGAGTTCTGAAGTAAGCGGATATGCGTTGGATATGTGTTGGTTTGACTTTTAAGCTGTATCTGATGGAGGTGTGGTTTAAATACAAAGATACATTTAAATATATAAGATCGAATTGCTGTTATGGAAACCAGAAAAACTATGATAAATCCGATTTAGTAAAGTATCCCGGACCGCTCTATCTTAGAGTCACGGAACGAGAAAAGAGTCACCCGTTGGATTCCGCCCTTCGTTGCGACACCAATGGCACTTTGTGGAGATATCGAGATATCGAGATATGATAATTAGTCGATTTAATAGTCGATTTAATAGTCGATACTCGATAGTAACCGGTTCAGGGCTATCAGGTGTCTGTCAGCTGGCCGATCTCGGGACGGTATGCGGGTACCTGTCTTAGGTAAGGCATGTAACCTAGTACCTTGCAGGTGAGCTGTGTGCCCTGCAGGCTTTCCCCGGACTATATTTTGGCGCTGGACCATAAGTGGAAGTAACCGCTCTGCTATTCTCTTTTGTTCGATTGGCTCTAAAAGACGGAAAGGCTGAGTTGGCTTCGCCCCAGCGCCTGCCCAGCAGAAGGCCTCGTTTCAGCTAGTGTGGGCCACCAAGTTATCAGTTGATGACGACTACGCCACGCCTTCCTAGCTTATATCTATAACCTTATTCTTTAACAAACACTCTTCATTGATATTCCATTGCTACATGTAAATTATAACCCTTTTATCATACATCATTACCCTTACTCTATCAGATAGCCGAACTTATACTACATTTCTAGGCTCGATGATGCCTACACCATCCTGCTAGTTGGTAGTTTTTTTTCTTTTTCCAGTGTTCGCGATTGATCTATCATTTAGACAGCGATCCATTCATCTCATCTGAGTCGTCATCATGTCAGACGAAGAAGCATCGCCCTTACTTTCGGCCGCGGCAAAGGGAAAATCGAAGGCCCGCGATCAAGCCGAGTCCAGCGAGTCGACGCCGCTTCTTTCGAATTCCTCAGCGACGCCACGTTACGATGGAGAAGAAGATGAGCATAATGGAGATAGTAATGATTCGAGTCCAGCCCACTCCACCGATACATCCCCCACTTCTACTTCGACTAAGAATTCGCGGAGATGGGCATCAGCTATCGCGATTGCTTTATTAGCAGGGATCATATTAGCGATCATTGCTTTTGCGTTCGTCGTTCCTCAAGCTGTTCAAGAGTATGCTCAACAAGCCGCCGTTATTGAACCTACCAACCTCTCCCTCGAATCCATTACTAAGGAAGGCGTTCGGGCTCGAGTGCAAGCCAATTTCCATTTGGATGGCTCAAAAGTTGGTAGTAATTATATACGAAACGTAGGAAGAGCCGTTACGTGGGTGGCGGCTCAACTTGAAAGCGAGGAGACGAAGGTCGACGTGCGCATTCCCAAATATGACAACGTGCTGCTGGGAAGCGCAATTGTCCCACCACTATTGATCAACTTGCGGGATGGCGACGTAACCAAGTTCGACGTCGTCACGGATATAATACCGGGCGATCCAGAAGGTATTCGCATAATTGCGAATGAATGGTTCGAAGGCAGATTGGACAAGCTGCGTCTAAACGGACAGGCTGATCTCAGCCTGAAATCTGGAATTTTCCCTCTAGGGACGCATGCCATCTCGGAATCGATTGTATTTGAAGGTCAATCACTCTACCGTTCCTTTGCTTCCCTCTACTTCGGGAAGAAATCCTTATTCTAGCATATCCAAATAAAGCTACACTTATAATCACATACAAACAATATACTAATTCTCTGAGCAGCTAACAAGGTTCCTGCGGTACCCAAATATAATATCACCCGTTTTAGAGTCGATGATGGCCCGATGAAGGGCTCGATGCTGGCCGATGTATCATTAACCGCATTCAACGAATATCCAGTCGGGCTTAATATTCCCGAGCTCGCCTTTGATATCTTAGTACCCGGTTGCGCTAGTTCAGATCCCTTCATCTTAGTAGCGGAAGCGGCTACGAGCGAGGTTCATTTAGAACCGCGTTCTGATGTCGTCGTTGACGTCAAAGGAGTTATTCGCGAATTGCCTGACTCTTTGACTCACGTTTGCCCCGACTCTACTTCCTCACCCCTAGATAATATCCTTCGACAGTATATGCATGGCGACCCTGCTACGTTATTTGTCCGTGGGAGCCGGCATCCGGATGGTGATACGCCGAAGTGGATTGCAGATATACTATCTAGCGTAACAGTTCCTGTCCCATTTCCCGGACGTACTTTAGACGGTCTACTAAGGAACTTTTCCCTAACCGATGTCAACTTTGCTCTCCCCGACCCCGACGTTCCAGACTCTAACCCGACGGTTTCGGGAACTATTTTAGTTACCGCAGGTATTCCCTCTGAAATGAACTTTGGCATAAACGTGACAAACGTCCGTGCTACGGCGGATGTGCTTTATAAGGGGAATAAAATGGGAGAACTAAATCTGCGAGAATGGCAAGACGCGAATTCTACTAGGGTTGAAGGCGAGGGAGACGAAGGGCCTATGCTCAAAATCCAGTCACGCGTTGTTGACGCACCCCTTAACATTACCGATAGCACGGTCTTTGCGGAAGTTATCAGTGCATTATTGTTCGGCACTGAGCCAGTCCGTCTACATGTCGACGCTCTAGTTGACATCAAAGTAAAAACCACGCTAGGAGACCTGACTCTAAAGGAGGTCCCTGCGGAGGGCAAAATCCCAGTAAAACGTCCGTCTTCGCTATCCTAATCTGTTAGTCGCTCTCATATAGTCCGTCTAGTAGGGCGGTTCGTTCCTAGAGGTGCAATTCCTTGCCCTTCCGCCCATCCCGTACATAATAACATATGCTAACTGACTCTCAGCCCTTCCCAAGGGTGCTATTGGCAGTATCGAACCAAAAGTTGGGTCTCTCAGGATTCTGGACACGACATCAGACTCGATAACGTTGCAAGCCTTGGTCAACGTCACCAATCCCACGCCTTACACAGCTCATGTACCATATGCAAACATCCACGTCCTAAGCAACGATTCGATTATCGGAAGCGCTACGGTAGAGAATCTAAAAATCGACAAAGGTTCAAATTCTAATATACTTGTCACCGCCAAATGGAATCCACCAATGGGTGGCGCCCACGGTCGAAAAGTTGGGCGGGAACTAATATCACAGTATCTTTCGGGCTGGAATACGAGCATCACTGTAAAACCCCATCGAAATAGCATTCCAGGTCAACCTATCATATGCGAGGCCCTGTCGAAATTCAACATGACACTCGCGGCCCCGAAGTTAAACTTGCCTGGAGATACCCCTGAAGAGAAAACTCACTTCATTAGAGACGCTACTTTCCACTTCTTTTCGTCTACAGCTACATTTACTCTTGTCTCACCACTGCAGTACAACACATTATACCTAGACTTTGTAAACGCTACAGCACTATATAATCACACTGAGCCGATAGGGCAGATCGTCTACGATTTACCGTTCTCAGCACCACCTGGCAAGTCCCAGACGCCGAAACTACCAGTCACATGGTCCCTGGACTCGGTTGGCTACGACGCCGTGAGGAAAGCGATCGGTGGCAAGCTAAAGCTAGACGCACATGCCAACGTAGAGATGCGACTGGGTAACTGGAGGGAATCATTGTGGTACCAAGGTAAAGGAATTGGTGCGAGTGTACAACTATGATGGTTTAATAAATACAGGCTGGCGTTCTTATGGAGTTAGGAAGGGTTGAGAGAGGAACTTGAACAGGGAAGGCGTAAATAACTACTTGGTTATGAAGATACAGGATGGAGACTATAGGTCTAATACATATCATGAGTCTCCTGATATCTTATTCTTAGAAATGACCAAGGGGCATTCGTGATTCACAGCATAACCCAAGTATAAATGATGATATGTTGTCGATTTGATAAGCTTCAAAATCTCAAAGATGGCAGAGGGGTATTGGAAGTGGTGCATGCTGACTAAGGGGGTATGACATAATTTTATATATCGATCGGCCTTGAACTTTGAACTGAGAAGCTTCATCTCCGTCGAACGTTAAAACAGCCGTGAAACGAGGAAACAAGAATGATCAGATTAAGCCAATATTAAAACCCTAGAGCTAATTGTCCCGTTGGTCTTCTCATGACATTCGAAAGCCAAGTGCTCAAGATTGCTTAACCTACCTACCCGACCTATCTAAGTCACGCCTATTATCAGGTGCTTTGCAGTAGCTACTCAGTTAGACCGTGCTGCACTCATATTTGCACCTAAACGACCTACCGTACCGTAGACCACAGCACAATACAGCACAGCACAGCATTAAATACAGACGAACAAGACGGGCCATGGCCAGGATGCCGAAGCTCTACTCGCCGTACGGCCCGCGGCCGAAGCGCTCGGCGCAGCTGATCGCCATCTGGATGGTGATCCTGGTGTTCGCGCTGGTCGTGACGTTCTACCTGACCAGTCGTGAGCGCGGGGCGACGTACGCGGGCATGAAGTTGACGGATGGGGTGGGGATGGAGAAGGTGAAGGAGGCGGTAGAGAAGGATAGGCTGGGGGGACGGAGGTGGGCTAAGATGGTGCCATAAATGGGTAAGTAAGGTGACCTTGAGGAGAGGTGGTAGAAGGGTTCTGCGTTTATATTAATGCGGTGGGTTTTTGAAACAGGTTTTCTTGTCGTCTCTGGTGTAGGTTAATACGTGTATAAGGGAAAATATGGGCTTGGGATTGGCTAGGTATGCGTGACACAGAGTTGGATATAGAGGCTATTGGGATTGGTATGGATATCGAGCTTCGCTCAGTGGTAGGGCCCAGCAGCTTCGCGCTCGCTTAGATGTCTTCCTCGACGAAATAGTGTAAGGGGAGATGAATTTAGTGATATCGCAGGAACTGGTAAATTAGCTACTTATAACTAGACTTAACTATGGAGGCATTTGTAGTAAAGATGCCAGTTCGGTTATGTTATATAAAATTTGAGACCTAGGTAGTAAATCGCCACCATCCAACCGGGCGCATATTTTCACATGTAAGACTGTTCAGGCCTCAATGGCATCGCTCGCGCATACATTTCACAAGCTAAAATACCATTAGCGCCAGCAGATAGCCAATGGCTTGTCCGCCTACAAAGACCTACAGATATAATGTGTAATGACAAGCCGAAAAATCACGCAAGTCAGAAAGACGAGCATGAGTCCGGTATAGTGTAACGGCTAACATACCTCGTTTTCACCGAGGAGCTCGGGGTTCGATTCCCCGTACCGGAGATTATTCTTTTGCATTTCTTTATTACTTTTTCGTTATCATTATTTTTCTGTTTATCATTTTCTTTATTTAGGTACTTTTACTGATTATTTTTTTTTCCTTGGTCATATTTAGGTGAACTTGTGATTTCTATAATCATCGCATCAATTGCAGTGGACTACCTAGGTAATTACCTAAGGTAGGTACCTATTGAACTAATTACAGGTGTCTCTAGCACCTAAAATCGTGACTCCCTAGCGAAAGCTCAAAGGCATCAAGTCCACTAATTCTCTACATTACACAACGCAATTCCTCCTGTGCAAAGGTGCCATGTGAAAGATGCTATGTGAAGATGCCATGTGAGGCTGCGACGGTAAGTAGGCAAAGGTAAGTAGGTCCCTAAGGTATAGGCAATTCAACGATACATGCAATCCACCTCAGCATAATGATAAGGCCGAAGGTTTGCAACTTCAACGCATGGCTTTGTAACTCAAAGGATAGCTTCAAAACTCAACGCATCCTGCTAGTCGTTTCCCTCCTCATATCTCGTACTCGTCCCTGTCTTCGTATCTCATACCTTCATATCTCGTATCTGTGCATATCTCAAGAGCTTCCATGTGAGCTCTCATATCATAAGCGTCGTTCCTAATCACGAAAGTAGCGGCCTTGTCGATTTCTAGTTATCGTCGCTCTCGTCTCCGTCATCGTCTCCGTCCTCGTCCTCACTTGGGATATAACCATCATCCCATCCCATTCCCGATCGGTGTCTGTCCGCCTCATATCGGTTATTGCGGGCATAGTCTTTGAAGGACATATCCCAAGACCAGGACTCCTTCCAATCTCGGTATAGCTCCGCTCGTCGGTCGAGAGCATCTTCATAATCGCTTTCGTTATCAAAGTCATCCATATCCTCATAATCAGACGGATACTCGACCGTCTCATACTTCACCTCGTTGAGGTCTCTCGGGCTTCTCCATGAGACTTTCTCCCCCTTGAGTAGTTCAATCTCCCAACAATCAAGGGTCTCCTGATCCCATAGGCCCTGGCATATAAAGGAGTTTCGGGGCCTCTCCCCGTCGTAGTACTTCCCGATGGTCTTCTCGGCCCACGCTTTCGAAAGAGCGTCCCAATCAAACGGGTTGATCGCGTTCGGGTCCGGCTGGAAGAGGGTTTCGGCGAACGGAAACGTCTCGTCTCTCAGAAACTCATCGAAGCGTTGGTAGAACCCATGCTTTTGAAGCTTCTTCTCGAACTTGTCGTACATGTCGTGAGGCACATATGAGTCGAAGGGACATACCTCCGGGCGTCTTCTTCGATAGACCGGTCGATTGCACTTCTCACAGTCCGGCTGATCTTCGTCCTCGCAGTCTTCACAATATTCATATTCATCCTCATCCTCATCCTCCTCTTGGTAGTCTTCGCCAGAGGTAGCGGGAGTATGCCATTTCAGTAACTGGACCACCCCAGTCTTCAATGAGAATAGTCTGGCTGCTGGATGATCTCTTTCGGAGAGGCAGCCCAGGTCATTGATCTCTTCAGGAGTAACGCAGTCACACTCCTCTGGAGTGAGTCGGAGAACTATCGGTTCCAATTAGTATACGTTAAAACTGTAGGGTTGCATATGATGTGACTCACTATCGAAGAGACATGTCTCGTAGCAGTCGGCCATCAGGTGTGCGGCATTCACCTCGAGACGAGAGAAAGACATCCAGTATATCTCATGCAAGTCCTTTTCAAACTGCGGGCGAGACCCGTCCTCCGTACCCCGGTCGAAATCTCCATTTGAATCGTAAAAGAGATTTCGAGCTATTTCTAGTATGAAGCAGGCTCGGAGTGCTCGTAGATACTCAGTCCGCGTCGCGGTACCACTGGGGTAACGGCCGGCATAGGTATTAGGGCGCATGATACCCTCCGGCTTAGGTTTCTCCAGGTCTACGCGAATCTGCAAAGTCATCACCTCTTCGGCCGCGCTCACGAGATCCTGCAGGTTAGAAGCTTGTTTCAGGCCATAGGGCAGTTCAGGGCAGTTCTTGCGGTAGCCGATATACTTCTTCATGAAGTCCCCCGCCGTGGTCTTGTCGTACTTGAGCGAAGCGACGGTCATGATTCCGAGTCGGTGGACGGGAGCGGGCAGGATTATGCGCATCCATTCACGCGCAATGAGGGGTTCGTACTTGCAAAGGATCGCTCTAGCGCGCTTGCACGTGGCGGATAGGTCTTTGCAGTCCTCGATGTCGCCCAGGCTGGCGTAGATGATGCATGAGATTTCCACGGGGAAACGATAGAAGATGTTGGTTCGCATCTCTGCTGCGGAAGGGTGAAAGTCTAAAGGATGATTACAGAGATTAGCATTTCAAAGATAACAATGAATGGTTATAAGAGTCAGATCCAGGGATCACATATAATAGTGAGTCAGGACATCCTCTAGGTTATTGGAGAGGTGGATGATGAATGCATGTAATGATGGAATGAATAACTTACTCTCTTCGAACATCACACGTTTAACCGGTGTGATCGACATCTTGAACGCTGTTTGGCTGTGTGTGCACTATGTATATGGTACAACGAGCCTGGGAATGGGGTATTAGTCACGAAGAATGAGATGAAGAAAGGCAGCGAGCATTTCAACATCACGATGGATGGATGAGGGCTCTAAAGGAGGGACAAGTAGAAGAGAGCATATGTTTTGATGGATGACGAATGAGAGGCATAACACTGAGGATAGCGATGGTGTGGTGGCGCGATGGTCATGACCGTGACAAGATATGATGAAGGCGATAATGAAAGATTCTGTGATAAGATTCAATCGTACTATGTAAATAGTACGACCGAAATGGAGGATAATGAGGGCAGCGCGGAGCAGACCATGTAGAGTAATGTAAGGTAAGGTAAGGTGGTTCATGGCGAGCAAGGACAAATAAGGATAGCCACGTATAGGTCAAAGTAGGACATGGGGTCATCGATAGTAGGAATAGAAGAGGAGACTGGAGATGAAACATGTTCGAGATGCTTACACGTAAGGCTATATGAGGAAGTTCCTCGGTGGTGAAGATGTTTGATTGAAGGATGGTCAACAGGCTGTGTTGCCGAGACGTAACTAAAGAGGCTATTACTCAAGTGAGAAGAAGTATGATTAAGTTGATCGATGATCAAGTAGAAGTATTATCAAGTAGAAGAAGTTTGATGATGAAAGTTGTATGCTCAAGGGTCACAGTGTGGTCAGGGATGATGTGAACCTTGAGGTAGAAGAAGATGGGAGAGAATTCCTAGAGGGGGGAGGGGGTGGGATTCTTTTGTAGATGGATGTCCAAGGACAGAATCAGTAGAGGCAAGTTTAAATCAGACTGTATTCATGGAATATTTACTAGGTACCAAAGTATTAAATGGTGAAACGCAAGAGGGTTGGGGGAAGGTTGTGATCGTGAAAGATCATAGGCCCAATAAAGTAAAATCATAATAACTACAGTAAATATATTATGAATCAGACCGGCCCTATTAGGCTTAGCAGAAGGGGCTATCCCGAGAAAAATAAATACCGGAGCCTGATTATAGGGGTTTCCCGGTATAGTAACCCCCGTAGACGGGCTCGGAAGGAGTTAGTTGATTCCGAAGGGTTCCGCGAGGCTCCGGTATCTTATAATCACAGTTTGTGACTTCCTTACTAAACCTTTTTTGGTTTATATGGTTTCTGATCTGATTTAGCAAGACTAGGGGTCCTTTTTTTTTTTCTATTGGCCGGGAGTATACGGCGAATATGTTGTTGCCGGAAGTAAAAAAAGTTTATACTCGACAAAGCTCTAATAGCTGTCCGTTCTTAATTATTATCAAAATCAGCTTAATTTTTCTATTGTTAATTAAATGATAATTAATATATAATTTACGAGGGAGAACAAAGAAAGTAATTATTAAATCAAAATTAGTAGTTCTCGTAGCGTATATAATGAGGTTAGTAGTTTGACCTTGGCCCAGGACAAAGGCCGCCTAAATCGAAGGCATATGATATCGACCATGTCAACCGAAAATCGCGGAAGAACACCTAATCCGAATCTCAGATATCTTGGACAAAGAATGCGTCTTGTTGTGTTCTAGGAGAAAGGGTTGATGGCTAGCAGGTAATTCATCAAACGAATTGTGTTCTGGTGAACAAAGCGGTTGGGTAAGAGAATAATGATTAGGTACAATGCGACCCAAAGAAACTCGAACGACCTGCGATAGAGTATCTACATTGTTCCTGAGAGTAATATAAACCCGGAGGATTGCCTGCTCTACTCCCAGATATCATGTTGTCACCAGTCAAGCTTTCTGAATATCTTAATGAGACTCGAGCGCAGTAAGTTCACCCTTGGAATTCGCTACTTATAGCCAATCTTGCAGAACAGCCTATAGAAACCCTTCGAGTTGAGGACATCTATCCACCATGCCTCATATCGGTTCTCGTAGCGGCAAATCATCTTCACCTGACTCTCGGTCGAGCAAGAACTCGGAGAGCACCCACTCTAGCACTCCCCGTAAGACTATTTTTACAGGCGACAATCGTGTCTCCTACGCTGAGCGTATCCGAGCCTTGCGTCGACGATCCAAAGCGGTGTCGGCGATCGAGACTAGGCCTGCGAATAATGTTGGGTTAATGCCACCATCAATGGACCCAAGAGAACCAAGGCCCAGTCCTCCCCCTTCTCCGTCAGTTCTTTCTATGCTAGTTAACTCCAGCAAGACCACAGATACCGAAAGCAGCCTTCACAACTTGCGACTGTCCTTAGGCGGATTAACGTACGATGAAGAAAACGACGACCACCTCTTTGACCGTCTGGCACATGATAAGGAGGAAGCCGCAGTCAACAAGCGATACTCCGACTCAGCCAACGAGAGACAGCGGAAGCGTTCCAGTCTACCTGCTACCCCTTCGCCTCGAAGGGTTGCCCTAGCCTTATCACCCGAGATAGTTGCGGACCAATTCCGTCCTTTTGATGATGCGTTTAAGAACAGCTCAGGGGAGAACTCGGACAAGAGCTCCGAGAAGCGTCAGACCCGAATTTAGACGTTGATCTTATAAATCTACTCGTTCCAACTAGGATTTACGCTCATTATAGGTAAGATGGAAGTGATATAGGCGTCATTTCTGATCTTTATGACCTACTACTCGGATATGGAGAGCAGGGTAAGCTCTGCAATGATATAGAGATTTTTGAACCGGCCAAATGCAGGGGATCTATGGGTATTTTGAGGCCATATGCGTGGAACGGCACGAACAAAGTCAAGTAGGATTGGAGCCACCGTTGATCTGGCTTCCCTGAAGCGATGTTCGTCCTAAGACCCATGTACTCTTGAAACTCTTAGATATATCCCTATGGCATCTTGTTTTATACTCCTTATTCCTTTTGTTTCTACCCAACCCCTATATACCTAGGTACCTTATACACATACATGTATGCTTGCTATACTCACATGTGTATAGCAAATAGAAAGTATAGTACCTATAGTATAGAAAATAAATACAAAATTATTTGTTTCTATAGAACATATAGCACAAACACTACGTGACTCTAACTGCCCGTGTTCTGATTTCATATGTCCAAGTTGGTTGTAGTATAAGGGGGGGGTACGTAGGTACATAGATCATGATTGTGGAAGATCAGGAAATCGCCGGTTGTACCTGGGTACTTGGTACGTCTCTGGGATCAGAAACGGCGATTAAATCAAATCAGAACAATCAAAGTGAAATCAAAGCCCATTTCTCATTAAGGTATTTTTCTTTAGAATCACAAAATCAAATCGTACCTTCCAAGGCATCGCCGGCAGGTACGTACCGATGAATGTGTCATACCTTGGTCATATGGACCGTGCACGAAGAGCGCCTTCCTTACAATTTAGTGTCCGTGCACCTTGCAGACCGGTACGTACCGATACGCGCACGGACACCATTCACCAAAAGTTTGACTAAATTATGGGTACGCCGGCTAAACGCTGGCAAATGCACACAGAGAAAAAACTCGCACACATTTGCGATATAAACCCAAACACGAGACCTTTTCGTCAACAAGCTGTCCCTCGGGAGGAAGCCCACTTCCTCTCAGAGCAAGCATAAAACCCCACCCCCCTTGGTGGTCTAGTTGGTTATGGCGTTCGGCTGTAATTGTCACAAATTGTTACCGAAATGTCGCTGGTTCGATTCCGGCCCGAGGGATCCTTTCTTTTTGAAATTTTTTTATATTGTTTTTTCTTTTTTTTTCATGCTCCATCATATCTTGTAGTTTCACTTGGTGTTGGTGCTTACTGTCTTTTCTTTTGCCTTACTTGCCTTTTGTGACGCACAATTAGCTGTTGTGGCAAAGTGTATGCGCCTAAGTCAAGTTCGTGATAGGTGCGCTTATTATAGGCTATTCTTGCTTCTATGCACCCTAAACTGTATTGTTTTCGGGGCTGTCGCCTCACTCAAACTCAAGCTACGAGGTGTTCATGCTTAGGAACACTTTTTTTTACAGTATAATTTAATGTACACTTCCATTACTATCTTCATCTATAATACCTAATGTAATGCTATGGATACCTGTCAAGTTTAGGCATCGAAGCCATCGTCGTAACACTCGTGCTGTAAAGTCTACCTACCTTCAAAGCTCAGATATTTCTCTAGCTCGGATGGTATGACTTACAGATGATTAATGCATACAAAGTATAAAGCATATTAGTATAACACGGAAGTAATGGCATATTCTACGTTTCAACAAGTCACAGGGAAGAGGGGCCACATCTTCAAACACAGGTCACAGGTCACAGGTATCGCATCGCCCAGGGCGGACATCATCGTAGCACATCACCGAATAGCAGACTTTGAAAAAACACTAGTGTCAGCTCTGAATTACTAACTGATAAGCGTACAAGTAAGGGAATAAGCACCTTTTTGAAAAAAGTAGTCTGTCTGTACTTCATGCAGCCCCAATCATCACGCAAGTCGAACGCCGGCCTCCTTGCGCTTCTTGGTCTGCTGCGTCATGGCCGAGCTCATGCCGACGTTCTGGCTAGCGTCCAGCATGCTCTGGGCTTCTCGTCGCTTCTCGTCCTCTATCTTCTTGAGTCGCTTGTCCGTCTTGCCTTTGCCGCTTCCCTTGCCGTGGAACTGGTGACTGAGGTGCTTAAACGCCTCCTTCTGGTCGAGCGACCGTCCGTATTCGTCGTGATACTTGAGCTCTATGTTAGGCTTATATCCTTTGTTGAACAGATCAACTAGCTGTCGTGATGTTTGCTGATCGCGGATGTTGTTCTGCTGTCGTGCCCACTCTTCTCTCTCCCGCACTGACATTCTGTCAAGTCTGCCGCTGTTACGATCTCGCTCTCGCTGTAGGCGAGCTTCTTGTTCGATCTCGGCCAACTTTCGTTTCTTCTCTGCGACAAATAGTTGATGTTGACGCTGTGCTTCGTTTAGTTCAGCAGCACCCGATTCTTTCAGGAGTTGTCGTTCTCTCAGAAGCTGTAGAGTTGCACCGATACCAGACCCTACGGTCTTCTCTTCGTCAACACCGATGATGGCCGTTTCAGCTGGGGTTGACGTCTCGCGCTTAACTCTATCATGATCGTCGTACCCGTCCTTCATCTGCTCATCTTCATCTGATTCATCCTCCATAGCCGTGACAGGAGCCTCCTTGGGCGATTTCGGTTTGCGAGGCTTACGGTCCTCGATATCCTCTTTCTTCAGTCCCGAAACGAACTCTGAAATCTCGTCCAGAACGAGTCCGCCTTCCTGAGCACCGTTGGCATCATCAACTTCCGGCGTCTGTGCCTCTTCTCGTAGTTGCCTCGCAATGTCTTCAGGACGCATCCTCTTACGCTTCTTTAGCGTGTCTCTTCTTTGAGCAGCCAAAGTAGCCTGGAGATCCTCGTCATCGGCGATTGCTGTATCGTCGACCTTGCGTTTTTTGTTGACGAAACCCGCACCGGAATCTATATCCATCGACTGATCTGGCTCTGCCGGAGGTAAAGGAAAGATATCGTCTTCATCTACTGGACGTTGTCTTGTCGCCTTGGACTTCTTCTTTTTAGGTTTCTTGATCTTGACTTCCGATATGTCCAAGTAATCTGAATTCGGTTTGTCTTCTGTTAAGATATCGAGGTTGATTCTTTGCTTTTGTCCGCCCTGTACCTGGCCATCCAAATCATCGCTCAATACAGTATTCCCGAGCCCATCTAGTGTAAACTTCTTGCTCTTTTTTTTGCCATCAATTTCTTCATCGTATTGGGCCAAGAGGCTACGCTCGCCTGTTTCGTCAATCGAGTGAGGATCGTACACGGGCTTCTTCTTCTTTAACTCGAGTTTCTTTTCGAGCTTCTCTCGTTCTCTGAGATTAATGTTCTCGAGTTCGTCTCCTTCTTCCTCGTCCCCTAGAACGTCGGTATCCTTGAGTGTTAAGATTTGCTCCTCTCCATCTTCGAAGGATCCGATCTCGTGTCCGACCTTGACACCAGCAAGATCCTTGGACGTATATTGGATGGCTGCTGCTGCCTCGGCTTCAGCAGCTGCCAGTTCCTCCTCGAGCTTCCGCGCCTTCTCGATTTGCTTTTGGCGTTTCTTTTGACTGATCAGCCAGGATTTGGTGTCAACGTCCTCGCCGTCATCAGCCTCGCCTAGACTTTTGCCTTGTAGGTTCTCAAAACGTTTCGCAGCATCGCGAGCCCTTTTGATGGCAGCGGTCTTCTCTTCTCGCTTCTTCTTAGCCTCTTCAGCATCTAGCCTCTTTTTATAGTTATCGTACGCAGCTGCTTCCCGGCTCTCAAGGGTACTCCCGGCGTCCTCTTCAGACGTAGATGTGTTTTCTTTAAATTGAGGACCGCTCGCGCCAGGGACGGGCAGAGGCTTCATGCCCAGGGAAACGCGAAGGCGATTCGTCTCTTCTATCGCTGCGGCATCCATGGTGGATGATTGTGATTCGAACGGGGGCCGATAGCAACTTTCGATTATTAAAAAGGACGAAACGCGAGAGGTTAAGTGGTTGTCTACGGCTTCGGTAATTGCTTTACGGCAGAAGTTAAGAAAGTGATGATAAGACAAAAAGTATGGCAGATTACAAAGTCATTGCACTAAGTTGCTTTGTCGCAATCAAAGTGAAGAAAGCCAAGAAAGCCGACAGCCGACAAACTTGCACCGTAATCTGCCTTAGTCACTGGGTAATACTGTGAGGTAGGTGGACCGTGCATTAAGTAGCCTTAGGTTGGCCCCACTTTCGCATCAGGCTCTGCACAATAAATTTCGAAATTTTCAGTCCCAAACTTTTTCTTCCTTTCCTTTTTACAACCCACGGATCTGTGCCCGATCGTCCTCTGTTCGCACCGCGAATTCAGAGTTGATGGTCGAGGCAGCTCGAATCACATATGGAATCATCCTCTTTTTTATGATGTCTATCCAATCGACAGGTCCCAGAGTAAGGAGCAGTTCCGGAAAGCCTGAGTTCGCCGTCAAAAGCTGTAACTCGGTGGACTGGTTCTTGCTCCAGGAGTTATATTCCACCCCTTTTTTCCGAGATCATTGATCTATGAGGTTGAGGAAAACCATAAGATACCCTACATACTATTACCTATTGCCTATTTAAGAATTTGGGCTGTTGGATTGAGCATGCGCTTTCAAGTGCTGTAAGACAAAAACCGCCTCGGCCTGGAAACAGCCCATACTTGGGTATATATCCGTGATTTGTGTGCGCGCTTTGAATTTTGTGGAGTGAAATATCTGATAGCATAACACGGATGTTTTTTCGGACGTCTAATGCGGTTTTTCGTGTGTCTGTAGCTCTAAAGTAAGGTCGCGACATTGCGCTATGGCAATTTGAAGGCATATTGTCCGTCATGAGGATGTTTGAATATTTTTTTTTCTTCGGCCTCATCGCGGACACGCTAGTCACCGGGCCAGAGTTGATACTATGATCCGATTGCTGTCGTAATACGATTACTAGGACGAGCTAAGGCTAGACCCATTGGCATTATAATAAATCTCTATAATAAGTGTATGATATAAGTTTAATTGAGCGGATAACCAGGTATAGGGCTCTTAGCGTTTATCTGGGTCTGCAGGCATCATGGTGGTTTTATATGACGATTATAAAGTTGGCAAGCCGAGAAATGTCACGATACCTCGGCTTGGAACGGGCCTGTGCCTTAATCATGCTTTGAACAAGAGTTGTTTTACAGGAACAAGTGGTGCGATGAGATATATCGCGGGCCGATATGGGAGAGCATGATACGTGTCTACGGAGGTTTAGGGGGATGTATGGTCTTGTGATCTTTTTTTTGTTATGGGTTATGGGTTATAATATTTGCCTTACTACACAAGTTTCGCAAATCATCTGCTGTGCAAATCTTATGCTGTATTTGGTTGTTTATAGGTGAACAACTCAGGTGTAAATCAAATAAATATCAAATCTTATAGTGCTTCTTGTATGAAGTGTTCAAGCCCCAATAATGGTCAGCAGCTATATTAGCTCAAGTCCGGATCGCCCACGTATCTTAGAAGCTTCTTAGCATCAACCGGAAGACCTCCGAGTAGGTGGCAGTGGAATCCCCCCTTGTCACGCCCCTGGCCACGACCTCCCTCGTACATCAATCATGTACTCCAACTTTTCCAACTTGTTGTTTTAATGCGGGGACCAATGCTCCCTCCCCGCATGGAGGCACAGGCACCTTTAAATCTATGGGGTTTAGCTTGGAGTTCTGTACCTTTATATTCAACTTCTAATCCAGCCTCATAGTCCGTTCCTGTTAACGCCCTAGACCATTTAGCCTTCCAGGGGTTTATTACCGAATCCGTCAAATCCGTCCCCTCCCACATGCACGGTATTGACTATTCCTGGAGACTTCCACCCCAGAGCGGCCCGATTCTAGATCCCCAGGTTGCCCCAGGTTGAAGCTTGGTTGGCTTGGTTGGACGGTATTTACCGCTAATTTCTACAATTAAGGTATCTTCATCACTCGCGTCATCTCATTTCACTTGGTTTAAGGGCGGAGTTTGTTTTCGCGGCGTTGCATTGGCCCCATTAAACACCGCCAGCTCGATTTACTTAGGCACTACCTATTGACCTATTGACCGAGAAATATCGCCGGAGACATCTCGAGATTCGGTCCTACAGCTCTCCTAGAGTAACATCCGGTCAGGTGTCCAGAAGAGGCAAAGGGCCTCTTCACGATGCTTCTGAAAAGCTTCGTGTATAAAAACAGTAAAGATGGACATCTTGCATAGCTCGAGTCAAGGGCTTCTCGCAAGCAACAGCACCTCATTGATCGAACCCATCATGCAGGGCCTCACTTCTTTGTTCCTTCTGGGCACTTTTGCCTTTCAAACCATTCTTGGCTATCCTGGTTCATCTCGGGTACAGCGAGAGAATGTGATCCTCAAGCGAGCCGTGGATAACTTCGTAGCCACCGAAGAGCCCATTGCTCTGGAAAAGCTCCTTGCTAACATCGGATCAACCGGTAGCAGAGTTCAAGGTGCTGCCTCAGGCGTTGTCGTAGCCTCTCCATCCAAATCCGACCCTGATTGTATGTATACTTGTCTCACGCTCCTGAATCTTCACCGTGTATATGCTAACTATGTACCTAAGACTTCTATACTTGGACCCGAGATGCTGCTCTTGTCTTTCAGGCTATAATCGAGAGATTCATAAATAAATACGATGCATCTCTACAGACCCAGATCCAGAACTACATCATTGCTCAGGCCAAGCTGCAAGGTGTATCCAACCCATCAGGTTCCCTATCCGATGGAAGGGGTCTGGGAGAAGCCAAGTACCACGTCGATCTCAGTGCTTTCACTGATGGCTGGGGACGCCCGCAGCGTGACGGGCCTGCTTTGAGGGCTATTGCGTTGATCACTTACTCCAAGTGGCTTATTGCGAATGGTTATACTTCAACCGTGAACACTGTCATTTGGCCCATCATCCGTAACGATCTCTCCTACGTCGCCCAATACTGGAACCAGACCGGTTTCGACCTCTGGGAAGAAGTCAACGGAAGCTCTTTCTTCACTGTTGCTGCTCAACACCGATCTCTGGTCGAAGGAAGCGCCCTGGCGAAGACCCTCGGCACCAACTATGATGCTTATGATGCTATTGCACCTCACATCCTCTGCTTCCAGCAGACTTTCTGGTCATCTTCGAGCGGCTATGCCTTGGCCAACATTAACGTCAACAACGGCCGATCTGCCAAGGACGGTAACTCCATCCTGGCTTCGATCCACAACTTTGACCCGGCCCTAGGTTGCGACGCTGCGACCTTCCAACCCTGCAGCGACAGGGCTCTTTCCAGCCACAAGGTTGTTGTCGATGCGTTCCGAGATATCTACTCCATCAACGCCGGAATCCCCATTGGCTCAGCTATTGCTGTGGGACGATACCCTGAGGATGTTTACTACAACGGTAACCCGTAAGTATCTTGCTTGATCTGTTTGCCAAGTATATCCAACGCTAACTAATAATGCAGATGGTATCTCCTAACTCTCGCTGCCGCAGAACAGCTCTATGATGCTCTTTACGTGTGGCAAACTACTGGGTCTATCACAGTCACTTCTACTTCCCTGTCATTCTTCAGGGATCTTATCCCGAATATCCAGGCTGGAACGTACAAGGCCGACGATGACACCTACACCACGATCTACAATGCCGTATATCTCTATGCTGATGGCTTCGTCAACGTTGTCTCTCAATACGCCGAGTCCGACGGCGCTATGGCCGAGCAGTATGAGCGCAGCAGTGGAACACCGCTATCTGCTCGGGACCTTACTTGGTCTTACGCCGCCTTCTTGACGGCCGCTGCACGAAGAGCCGGTATTGTTCCTCCCAGCTGGGCGGGTTCTGGCTCCAGCGCCACTTCGGTGCCCGGTGTCTGCAGGGCTACATCTCAGCCTGGATCGTACTCTACCGCAACGGCTACATCTTTCCCCCCTAACCAAACCCCCATCACCACCACCGCGCCAACTTCTACCTTCACGCGCCCCACCGTCACCCCCACTACAACTGCTGGCTGCACTATTGCTACCGCCGTCGCAGTCACATTCAACGAGCTCAAGACTACGAGCTGGGGCCAGACCGTCAAGGTCGTCGGTAATGTCCCCGCTCTAGGGAACTGGGACACCAGCAAGGCGGTAACTCTCAGCGCCTCGCAGTACTCCTCCAGCAATCCCCTCTGGAAGGTCACCATCACCCTCCCCGCCGGACAGTCCATCCAGTACAAGTACATCGTCGTCAACACCGACGGCTCCGTCACTTGGGAAGCTGATCCCAACCGCGCCTTCACCGTCCCCAGGACCTGCGCTACCACGTCATCGAGGGTCGACACCTGGCGGTGATCTAAGTATAATATCTAGGTACCTAAAGCCGCATCTCAAGAATGTTAGAGAGAGCAACCCGCCTGGGTTATTATAGTAATAGGGAAATTGCGCTATTAGGCTAGATTAGTTATACGATATTAATGCCCTAAAGAGTTAAGAAATCTTATATATATAGTAAAGCCCCCGGGCCCTGTTCCTCTTGAAAGTGAGATTAGTTATGAAGGAAATATCTACCCGGGTACTTAGCATGAATAAAGATACATAATAAACATCTATTTGAACCAGTCATTCTAAGCTCATAATCGACTTGTACACCTCTACTAGTAATAAGAATCCAGCCAAGCCGCATGAATATCCCAAACCCCAGCTAGTCACGCATTTACTCTCCCGCCCTCCTTCCCAAAAGCCTTCTCCAACTCCCTCATCAACGTATCCACGGCCCAATTAAACGTGCTCTCCATATCCACATCCAACCCCCTATCCGTCTGCGCCAAAATCCCCTTCCCCCTCAAAACCTCCCCATCCAACGTCCCCTCGACATCCCCGTCCCTAAATAACCCCCTATGCGCCTCCGCGTAGTTCGGCCAGACCACCTTCTCCACGTACCCCGGCGGATCGGCCCAGAACCCTTCGAGCGTGACGTACCCGTCGCGGCGCTCGCGGCGCTGTGTCGCGCGCTCTTTGCTCACGAGCAGGAACAGCTTGGCGTCGAGCAGGGACGGGATGCCGCCGGCTTCGAGATCGGGAGAGTACAGGAGGAATCCGTCTAGCAGGCAGATGCGCAGGTTCGAGGTGGTGAGGATGGAGTGCCCCGGGTGGCCGGGCTGTAGCCATTGCGAGACTTTGGCCCGGGCGGCTATTATAGCGGCGTTGGGGACGGGACACTCGCCGATGGAGTTTTGGTCCTCTTTGGAGTCGACAAAGGGCTATGAGGGGTCAGTATATATTATATATATAGATATGTAGTTCGGTATGCTTTAGGGAGCCAGGAGCGTAAGAGAAGTTGTTGATGGATATGCGCGACTTGTGCGGATATATCTGACCCAGACAGCTTCGCTCTAGTGAGGAACAGAACCAAGAACATGAAGTTGCATATCTCATCCGTCTTCTCAGAATCGCTTACAGGAAAAGTGCCGTGAGCGCGGATATGTTCCAGCGCCCTCTTCATATCCGGGATATTAATGGCCTGCGCGCAGTCCCAGTCCAGGAGTCCATCTTTGTAAGGGAGTCTAGACGGCAATTGGTTAGCATTGCACCTTTTTTTCGCTATAAATCTGATCATATAGGGGAATCAGAAAGATATAGAATTACTCAGTCTCAGCCCTATAAAAATCATCCTCATGCAAAACAAATGTGTTCGGAAAGACATCGCGCAACAGCCGGGCAAGCGTCGTCTTTCCGCTCGACGATGCCCCGCTGATACCGACTATGAAAGCTTTTCTGTCCTCCATGGCGCTTTCTTCTCTTGAATAATCTCGCAATAATTAGGTACCATTTATATTTTTTAAGACCCTGTGAAGCAAAGTGAGAACGAGAATGAGATGCAAGATTTGGATCTGTTTTCAAAGTGAAGGTTAAAATGATGTGATTGCGCCCGTTAGCGGACGGGAGACTGCTTTAAGGTAAATTCCCTGTAATGGTAAAGTTCGGTGCCGCTCGGGATGAGTCAGCCGGCTCCCCCGTCTCCCCTTTTTTCCGAATTGCTATTATATTCCGCCTAGGCGTGCAAGAAATGATCAGATATCATCCGTTTTATAGGTACCTAGGTAGTAATGCTACTGTTGTATGTATTACTTTTCATACAATTGCTAACCCGAACCAAAGATTCTATATCATATCATCAATAGATCTACTTTTCAGCTCATCTCATAAGAAAAAGGTCATTAATGCACTACTCTAGCTTTGAGCTTGATATCGCTTATAGATATGGACAATAATCCCATAAATACGTCAATGTCGTGATTAGAAACTTATAAAATTCAAACATTTGGCTTAGCTTTCACCCGTACTTCTTGATGAGCTTCTTCATAATCGACATCGCTCCACTCCTGTACCCACCACCAAACAGCGCCCAGTGATTTAGATGGTGATATCTGCGTAATTGTTAGTTCCGTCCAGTTCCACATCAGACAACAATATGTAGAAATACAAAAGGTAGCATGACTTACAATTCATATAACGCCACTCTATCCTCCCACTCCTCCTTCGGTTCGGCCTTCGGCACCAAGCTCTCGTACTCTTTCCAGAAACTACTCCCGTACCCTCCAAACATGCGCATGATCCCCAACTCGTACTCCGAGTGGCCGTATACGGAAGACGGGTCGAACACAACCTCTTCAACTCCTCCTTCGCCAGCGATCCTGCCTCTCCCGTGGTTCCCGCTCCACAAGTCCCCATGCACGACAACGGGGTAAACGCCCTTGATATGGTCGTCCCCAATCAGCCTCGGCACGACCACACTCGCCGTCTTCTCCACCGCCTTCGCGAGTTCCGGGTCCTCGCCGTTCGCCTTGACGCCCTGCTTCAGGATCGCGCGGAGCCGGTTATCCGCGTAGAAGTCGGCCCAGGAGCTCTTCCACGAGTTGTCCTGCGGCGAGGACCCGCAGCACGTCGTCACGGGGAACCCGAACATCGGGCTATCGAACCCCTCGGGCACCGGCGCGGGAGTCGTATGCAGCTTGGCCAATTTCTTGGCGAGCGAGTCCCCCGACCCGTTCGGCCGCGACGACCCGAGCTCCAGGAAGTCCGTCACGAGGAAGAACTTGTTCGGGCTCTCCCGGCAGACGCCGTTGGCGTGGGATCTCGGGCACAGGTTGGGGACTACCGAGTGGATGGCGTTGAGAGAGACATGTTCTCCTATGCTACTACATCAGCCTTTCAGCCCAGCAAGTAATCATATGATCATGCGACATCCCACCCTAACCTTTAAACATAAGTTCAGAATCGAATCCTGTTCCCGTCTTGACGAAGTAGTTCTTCTCCTTCCCGTCTACCGTCGAGCTCAACTTGAAAGTCGAGGCGAACCCCGAACCGCCATGCGAAGCAATCTTGGTGGCTTGCGCGTCGAGACCGAGCGCTTCTAGGATCGCCGGATCGACCTTGGGAGCCATAGTTCTCGTGGTATTTATGGTGAAAGAATTACGTATATTGACTGATATGCGCCTTAAACCTGTTATCGCCTGCATACAATATCACCCTCATAAATTCAATGTTTTGTTTTGGAAATGGGGATGAGGCTGGTAATCATCTGATAGATAGTTTATGTAGATGACGTCACTCTTCTCAATTGGCGTTATCACTTCCAAGCCATCAATTCGAAGCAAGGGTTAAGCTGAAGACAACATCGTCAAGATTCGAGTAAATCGTACGAAGAAGATTATCAAATAACTAAGAGCGGTGTATTATTATAACTCAAAAACTAAATCGGGGGTATCTTCTTCCCCGGAACTCCCCGTGACAAACGTGACGCCAACTGAGCAAATAAGTAAAATCTGATCAGTCGCATGGATTCATGGATTGCTGCATGCCGCCATGCCGATAAATGTGGGATCGACAAAAGCAACCTTAAACCTACCTAGGTAGGTAGGTAAACGAAAACCCATCTTTTAGAGTATCGATAAGCCACTAAGCGCCCTAAGAAAAGCTCCGATAGAACGGGTAAGCCCGCACGAAACTCGGCGACCCGGTGCCAGGGTTTGTGTGTTGGTTAACCCATTATGAATAAGTTGTATTAGGTATCCCCTTTGCGCCTTTCCCTTTTTTAGTATGCCGTCCCCAATGATAACGCCACACATTAATACCTAACAGAAGCCTTAGGAACTGTTAGCTAGCGGCTAACCTAGAAATTTTTATCTCTAGTTGCCGCAGCCACAGCTGGACGCTAACAAATTAAACGCTAAGCCCTCCTTTGCGCCGAAACATTTATACGCGGGTATCCTTCATGTCTTCGTCGCCTCGTAAGGCGTGGCTTGTTGCAAGGATGTTCGGGATTCTCCCGTCTTCGAAATCATTCAGCAAAATTCAACATTGCCGATGAATTTGGACCTCAAGCCCTGATTTCTGAGCTGACTCGTTCCGTTGCTGTCGACTGAGTTGTTGGTGCCGAGCGTAGAGGAACTAAGTCTGAAGCCACACTCGCCATGCTTGGCTTTCGGGCTAGACTGCTGGCTTGCTTATACCACGGCTTCTTGACAGCTTTTGTCTTGGACACGTCCTTCTTTGGTTTCTCAAGGACTGCAGCGCTCGTATTTGTTCTCGGTGGTAGAACCTCGCCAGGATCTATGGGATTACTAAAGACTTCTTGACCGTGCCCTGTACCGTTGAAGCAGGCCGCGCATGGGCAGATGGGTACCGTGGGCTGGAGACGAGATGGGTGAGCGGTTTGACTCCGCCACCAGTTTTGGAACTCGGCCTTCATCGTGGTATATGCTTGAGGTAAGGAGATATGTAGGTAGATGACCTCCTACGTACTTTAGTAAGGAATGTCTTTATAAGTAAGAGTGGTGGTGGTATGCGCCGAGCTGGGAGCTGGGTTGAGAACGAAGGATAAAACCCAGCTGGAAATCTTGAAAGATCTAAAGATGTTTAAGTACTCGAGAAGCAAGCACTCCTTACATCCTAGAATGACCAACGGATACTAGCATAAAGTAGGCTAAAAATAAAACTCGTTATATATGTATTTGCTGCCCTATGAGGCTCCGTGCCGTTACATGGCATTCCCGAATCCTCCCGCGGTGTCGCCACTCCGGAATGCCAAGACATCTTTAGTCCTGAATTAGTCTGTCTAGCATATACATATATATTAGGTAGGTAGATATAGATATATGATTGACACGGTGAGATGTCGTTGGCTTCATCGAGTCAGTACGTATGTAGCTACGCGTGATTACTACTGACTTATAGATTACATATGCAGGCAATTTGCAAGGAAACACCCAGGATAAGTGGTGACGGATCATTGCTTCTTCTTCTTTTTTTCTCCACGTATCCAGGGATCGTATGTTAACAACTTTCCTCACCGTTTTTTGAATGTAGGGTAATTGTGCCTCTGAGACGTTGTATGCTTACGATCCTCGAAGCTTCAATTCGTTGGACACGACGAATGCCGCAGGTAACACAGATTGTTGGTGGGCTGCCCCCACGTTGTAATTAGGTAGGCAGTGTAGGCTACCGCTGCGGCGGTGTCGAACGCGTTACATTGGGCGCCTTATTTGTGTAGTTAATGTTACCTATCTGTATAGAAGATCGTCACTTCTCCAAATTGTATCAGATTAACTGCAAGCTACCATTTGGGTGCCTAGTATATAGCAAACAAGTTTGGGGGCCAAGAATAAGGAGGACAGGGTAAGGGAAAAGTAGGAAGGGAAGAAAAAAAAATTAAAAACAAAAAAACAAGACTGACTTACGAGTCGGCGATTCTGCGGACTTAATTCGGAAACCTTATTCTGTATGTATTACATGATCACTGCTGAGCGCACGTGATTTATAGAACTTCAAAACCATGATGACTAACATTTGTGATTCGGTATGAAGAAAAGGGGCTGAAAGTAACTCAGGATTATATCGTGATTATAATTATATTGCGCCTTGTTCGCTGCTAATCAAGATCATTATAAGGTACCAACTTTAATCAGCACTGATTTTGGATTGGTCCATATGGGGGAGGCTTGATCTTGCTAGCTTAAAGGTATAGCGAAGGGTACCGGAAATCCAGCTAAGGCTTTGTTTGAAGATACCGCTGATTTCTCTACCTAACATACAATTTTACTTCATTCTACCAATAATCAGTAGGAGCAGCTTGGGTTTTACCCGTTACGACTAAATCATGATACAACCTAGTGCAATTTAGTTAGGTACCTACCGATAGATTCCTGTCCGTGATTTAATCATTGAGCAGCAGTCCCGACCAGATGATAATTACCAAAACCCGTAACTATCTGAGTAAATAACACAAAATGCCTTGTACTCTATAGATATTTGTCATACCATACGTGGCTTAGGGGAATTTACAACAAGAAACTTCAGGTTTCCGAAACAACCTACGCTGGAAATTTCCTACAAATCTGACTCGCGATTCCACCATACCATTGTTGAAGGCATCATACTTTCTAAATCTGTTTCATGTAGTGTATCCGTGGGTAAGACACCAGTCATAGCTTTTAGAATTGGTAAGGAAAGGTAGAATAATGCAAATCAAGACAAATATCGTATTGGTCAACTTCCTACCTTTGATTTTCGTGAACACCATGTAACAAAGTCCTTCCCTAAGCGACAATGGTGCTGATTCTAAGTACGATTTTTTAAAAATTAAAATCGTGCCTGCCATCCTTTGAAGCCTGATTTTGAGGATCAATAGTAGAAAATCACTTCTGATGGTACTGATCGAGGGAAGTACCTGGCTGATTTAATTCTCTGATCTTAGTGCACACTCTATAAGAGATGCCTTTTTAAGCCCGTCCTCCCCCCTCTTCCCACACAGAACACATTACAATACACAGTCTTCAATCCAAAGCAATTCTAACTTGGAATATTTCCTCATTCATACCACTTCAAAAGCAACTTGACACCTTTAACATACACACACACACGCACATACTTCTTCCTTCTCTCATTAATTGAGACCAACACTTTCATATAAACCTATACCTTCCATAACCACAAGTACTTCTTGACCTGGATCAAAGCGCATCCTCAAACCAACCATCACAATTCTCTCTCGCACTATCTTGCGACATTGAATTCCCTATTCTCAAGAAGTTCAACTTCGGCTTCGAAAAAAAAATTATTATTTTTTTTTTCGAATCTTCACCCACAGACCTCCAGTCCGGTCTTCACTCAAAAAAATAATTGACACCTTCTTCCCCCCCTCTCGCCTCTCGCCTCTTCGTCTTCGGTGACAGCAACAGCGATACCACAACATCGCACATACAACTTAAGCAAAGTCACCAAAGAGACGTAGGAGCACCTCTTCAATTCAGCAACCGAACAACTAAGCAACTTCGCAAAAATGTCTCAACACGTCGAGACCGTCCGCATCCCCTCCTCCTACCGCGAGAACTTCCAGCTGTACCTGGACCAGCACCGGAAAATCGCCAGAGAGGCCGCCGCCGACGCCGTCGTCGAGCACTACAAGAACCTGCGCCGCCGCTTCCCGCAGCACCCCTACTCCCACACCGGCAAGCCCTTCCGGCCTTTCATCCCCGTCGTCCCCTACGACACCCCCTCCCTCTCGCCCGCCGAGCGCGCCGCCCTCGTCGGCAAGTTCGCCGACCACTTCTTCTACGAGTGGCACGCGCAGCTCTGCCGCACCCCACGCCCCCTCGCCCCCCGGGCCGTCCGCCCCCCCCTCCTCCCCGTCCAGGAGCCCTACGCGCGCATCCGCAGGACCGTCCGCGCCGCCGAGGAGAAGTGGATGCAGGCCAAGGCCTACGCCCGCTCGTGGCGCGACTGGGCGGTCGACACCCGCGACCGCGCGAGGAAGGAGTACGCCCACGCCGCCTTCATGGCCGAGCGCAAGTACTGGCTCGCCCTTACCGCCTACCGCCAGAGCCCCTGGCCCAACACCCTGCGCCAGCTGCGCAACCTGCTCTTCGGCCTGCTGCTCCTGATCCTCCTCGTCTGGCTCGGCTGGGCCAAGATGTTGGCGGCCGTCAACGCCTTGGTCCGGGGCGCCAGCGAGCCCTTCTTCGAGGAATCGCCGGGCTACATGGTGTGGTCCGTCACGCCGCCACGGTGTGACTGTGGCTGTTAGACACAGTGAGCTGGGAGGGATAGACCCGAGCCGGAGATTCTTATATCTCGACGAAGAAGTTAGGAAAGGAAAGGGAAAGGAAAGGGAAAGGAAAGGGAAAGGAAAAAGGGGGACACAGGAAAAGGGGAGTATTGCATAAGATACCCCGATATTTGGCTTGATATTTGAGAATTCAGAGGAGTTTTAGGAGTAGTTGAAACGCTTTATTCATGGCTTGACATCATCAGTAAGCCATTGCAGATTTTAAATAAGAAAAGGGAAGGAAACCAAGAACTTTTTAGCTAGACAAATCCAAATTAGCATAACGATTTTCCAATAAAATCGAGAATTGAACGGTCACAACTGGATAGTTAGAGAAACGAATGGAACGTGCTTAGGTTCTAAAAGTAAATAGGGGTGAAAAAAGCAATTCCATTGAAATCAAGAGCGCGAGGGAGAATATCGAATGCATGCAATTAGTGACGAACCCGCCCCCTTAGCTCTCTATATCACAACACCGTCCCTCCCCCCCGGTTATTTATTCTCACGCACCCCGGGGGTCCAACCCTGAAAAAGTTAGTACAGTCTATCGGACCAGTGTCTATACATATCGTCCTTAGATACCCAAACTGAATTCGACGCCGACGTCAATGTCCCGAGCTAGGTAGATGATGTTAGCACTATATAACTCGTTTCAAGAATATCATTAGGAAGTTTAATAACATACCCAACTTCACAACCTTAGAGAGTTGCACTGACTTCTCCGCTGCGCTTTGTAGGTCGTCGATGGAGAAGATCTTCATTCCCGAGTCGTTGATTAATTGGTGGGCTTGCTCCATGTTGGTACCTTGTAGACGGGCAATGATGGGAACCTTGAGGTTTAGGGTCTTGACGGTATTGATGAGACCGTGGGCGATGGCGTCGCATCGTACGATACCACCGAAGATGTTGACAAAGATGGCAGTGACCTTGGGGTCGCTGGTGATGAGCTCGAAAGCCTCCTTAATAGCGGCGGGGGTAGCACCACCACCGACGTCAAGGAAGTTAGCGGGTTGACCACCGTTCAGCTTGATGATATCCATGGTAGCCATGGCCAGACCAGCACCGTTGACAAGGCAGCCAATATCACCATCTAGCTTAATGAAGTTAAGGCCGGACTCGGCAGCGCGAACCTCCTCAGGGTCCTCCTGAGTGGTATCGCGCCACGAGAAGACCTCCTGTTGTCGGTAGCCGGCGTTGTCGTCGAAACCGAACTTGGCGTCCATGCACATGACCTGGTGATCAGAGGTCTCGGACAGGGGGTTGATCTCGATTTGGGTAGCATCCTTCTCGAGGAAAATTTTGTATAGCTTCTGGATCGTATCCTTAGCCTCCTCGACGCATTGCTCGCTGAAACCAAGCTTGGTCGCAATATCCCGTGCCATCTCGTCAGTTACGCCAGTCTTAATGTCGATGTAAGTAGTGTTGATAGCTTCGGGGTTCTCCTTGGCAACGGTCTCGATATCCATACCACCCTGGGAGGAAGAGACAATGACGGGGCCTTGGGAAGCACGGTCCATGAGAATGGCGAGGTAGAACTCTCGGCGGGCGAACTTGCGCTCGCAGATATAAACCGAGTTGCAGAGGCGGCCAGCCGCACCAGTCTGCTTGGTAATGAGCTTGTGGCCGATCATCTGCTCGGCGAACATCTTGGCCTCGGTGGGAGAGTAAATGACACGGACACCTCCCTTTAGGCCGTTGTCGAAGGTACCCTTTCCACGGCCACCAGCCAAAACCTGGGCCTTGATAACCATATCCTCACCACCGATCTCCTTCGCTACCTTCTCAGCCTCGGCGGCAGACTTCGCATTGTAACCTTTCGGTACACCAACGCCATACTAGAATAACGTGTTAGGATATATTCGGATTTATGACATGAGCGCTAAATTCTTGTACCTGTCGCAATAAGTCGGCTGAGAGATATTCGTGAATGCTCAGATTTCTTCGCTGTTGTTGGGCGATGCCGTTGAATCTGGTAAGGGGGGAGAATGCGGTCTATTGTACAGAGTAATAAGTCAGTATATAACTATCACTGCAGAGCTGTATTGGTTTAGGTGGACGGCTCGTATCAAGTTATCCAAATCATCTTACCTTAGATGCCCGCAGGGCAGAAGCAGCAGCACGGCTGCGAGCGAAACCGTACATCGTAACGAGCTGGGTCTGAGCGTCAATTGAATTAAAAATGGCTCGGCACAAACGAAGCACCGTTAGCTGCTCGGTATATCGGGTGAAAGGAGTTAATTTTTAATTTTCTTTTTTTCAACTGGACGTTGAGATGCTATCGTCAAAGAACAACTTGGCCCCGGCCGTTAGGGAGAGCTCTTTTCCGACAGAAAACGGGAAAATCCGGTCAATTCAGCAGTAAGGATCCACTCTGCCCGGTAAGCTACTGTGTACCTTACCAATATGTGCAGATCTTAGTAAACTGTTGTATGACCGTTATTTTACGATTGAAATATATAAATGTTTAGCCAAATTTAAATAGTTAAAATATTATGTAAAATAATAAATGTTATTTTTTGAGATAATGTTTTAATTTAAATTTAACGTTTTAAAATGTTAAATATTTAATTTTTTTTTAAATGTTTATTTTTTTTAAACGTTTAAAAATTTTTTAAACGTTTATATTAATAAATATTTATAAATTTAAATATTTATATATATTTTTAATTATTTATAAATTATGTAAACGTAAATTAAATATATATTTATTATATATATAATTTTAATTTAAATTATATTTATTATTTATTATATATTTAATATTTTAATAATTTATAATTTATTTGATTTATTATTATATTAAATATTATTTATAATATATGTAATGGTTTAATTTTATTATTTATTTATATTATTATATAAATTTAATTAATTATATAAAATTAATGTTTTAATTAATATAAAATAAAAAATAATTTTTAAATTTTATTATATTAACCATTAAAACGAAATTCCAATTATTATTATTAAAATTTATTTTAAAAAATATTATGTAAATTATAAAAAAAAACAATTTTATTAAACCGATAATTGTAAATTTTTTATGTTTATATATATAAAAACCGGTTAAAAAATTTATAATATTATTTTAAATAATAATTAATAATATTATAAAAAATATGTGGATTATATTTATATTTATTAAATATTATTAATTAATTTTTATTTTAAACAAAATGAATTTATATTAAAAATAACATTATGTATAAAAATTTAATTTAATTTATTATAACATAAAACGGTTTAATCAATATATTATACGTATTAATTTTGGGTTTTGGTGATTTATTTTAATACGTTAATAAATAAATTTTTATATAAATGTTAATATTATTTAATAAATTTTATAATATGTAATAAAATATATTATAATTTTATTTAATAATGTAAAACATTTTAAAATAAAATATAAATTTATAATTTAATTTTTTTAATTTATTTTTTAAAATATAAAATATATAATTTGAAAAAAAATAATATTTATTTTTTATTTTAAAAATTTTTTTTTTACCATTTGAATATTTGTAAAATTTTTATAATAATCACTTGTTATTTATAATTTTTATTATATATTACATTAAACAATACACGTAAATATGGATTTATTTATGATTTTTTAATAAAAAAACTTATTTTATAATAATTTTTAAAATTAAAATAATTAATTACCATTAAATTATTTAAAATTTTATTTATTTTTTTTAATTTAAAAATAACGGAATGTTGGTTTATTTATTTATTTCCAATATTATTATTTTCATTATTATTATTATTTAAATTTTCACTTATAACACAAATGTTACATAAAATAAATAAAAAAAATAATAAAACCATATCATTTAACGCGTAAACTTAATTTATTAACTCATTATTTATATTAATAAAAACATTTAATAATAAAAACTTAATAATTTAAATAATATTTTTTTATATGAAAAAATTTTTTTCAAAAACATAATAATTTATAATATAAATTATTTTTTTTTATAATTTATTTATTTATTAATATTATTTAAATTAAATAATATAAAAAATAAAATTAATAATTTATATTTTATTTTAAAAACCATAATTATAAAAAAAAATATTAATTCGTATTTATTTACAATGTTAATATAATATAAATTTAAATAAATATTAAATTTAAATATTTATAAATAATATTTAAATAATTTAATTATTATTAATTTAATTAATTTTATAATTATTTGAAAATTTTTTATATTTTTAATAATTTATAAAATAATAATTATGTTAATGGTAATTAATTTTAAAATAAAATTTTTAATTCCATTAATAATTATAAAAATATTAATTATGGAAAAATTAATTAATTTCGATTTGAAACGTTAAATTTGGATAATATCCGAAACAACATTATAAAATAATTAAAACAATTAACAATTATATTTTAATTAATTATTAAATCATTTTTAATTTTAATTATTAACATTTATTCAATTTATAATTAATAAAATATTATTACGTACATTTTCAACAAAAACATAAATTAATATATTTATTAATTTTAATTATAATTTAAATAAATTTTTTTATATATTTTTTTCAAAAATGGATATAATAATTTACACAAATATTATTTTAATATACCAAAAATTAATTTTAAATTAAATATATAAAATTAATGGTATAATAATAAATTAATAATTATATTCATTTAAAAAATATTATAAAAAATAATAAAACGATTAAATTTTATTTTATTTAAAATATAATAAAAATATCCATAATATTTTAATATATTTTATATTATTAATAAATATTAACATTTAATTATAAATCAAAATATATATCATTTTAATTAAATTTTTAAATTTTAAATATGTTATATTTGTTAAACAAAATTTAATAATATTAAAAATTAATAATATGCAAAACAATACCGGATTATATAAAATTAAACCAAACGTATTAACCATTAATTTTTTTTTTAATTTCGTTTTTTTATTCGTTATAAAAATTTATTAATGTAAAATTTTATAATAATGATATTAATATTTTTTATTAATTAAATCAAAATTTAAATTTTTTCGGTTAATCAAAATAACGTTACACGAACGATAATTTTATTTAATTATAAATTAATAAAATTTTAAATTTTTTTATTATTAAAAAAAATCCCTAATTAAAAAAAAATATAAATAAAAATAAAAAATGTTTTATTATTAATATTAATAATAAAATTTTTTTTAAATTTTTATAATTTACCATTAATTTATATTTAAATATTATTATTATTAAAAATATAAAAATTTAAAATTAAAAACATCATATTTATTTATTAAAAACGATTAACGCATTTTAATAATATAATAAAATGGTAAATTTTTATAATAAATTTATATATAATTTTATAAAAACCAAATTTATCCGTAAATAAAATTAAAACAATATTATAAATATTAATATTATTTCGATTAAATAATTTAATAATAATTTAACGAATAAATTTTTAAATTTTAAATTTACCATAAATAAATATGTTTTTAATAATAAAAAAAAAACGTTTAAATTTAATATTAATTTTATAATAAATAAAATATTCAATATTAACATTAATATTTAAAATATTTTTATTAAATTAAACGGTATTATTAAACGTATAATTAATATAAAAAAATTCCATATAATTTATTATATGATTTTTAATAATATATTATTTTTAATTTTTAATTATGATATATTTGTTAAAAAAAATATTTTCATATGGATAATTTTAAATATGGTTCGTAAACGGTATTAATATTATTTTTACATTAAAAAAATAAATAATAAATTTAATAAATAATATAATAACATTTTTAAAAATTAATAATTTAAATTATTGATTACGTTATATTTTAATTATTTGATTAATATAATGAAATATATATTAAAAATTAAAAATTAATTTGTATGTTACATATATATTATTATAATAAATATATTATATAAAATCCGAATTAATGATAATGGTATTATCATTATAATAAATGTATTTGTTAAATATTAAACGTATAAATAATGTTTATGTTTAAAAATGTTATGGATAAATACAATTTTATTTATTAATAAAAAAAATTATATTAAAATATATATTATTTTTAATTTTTAATTTTAAAAAAGTTTTAATATAATTTATAAAATTAAAAAAATAAAAATCTTATATTGGTGTTTAATTTTTAAAATATTAATGATGGATAATAAAAAATTTTTTTATTTAAAAAAAAAATAAAAATTTTTTTTATTTTAAATAAAAATAAACATTTTTTTAATTTTTTTTTAACGTGTTAATAATAATAAAAAATAAATATATTTTTTTAATTATATTAAAAATGATTTTTATTTGTAAAATCTTTTTTAAATTTCGATAAATTAAATTAAAAATATTGTTTAATTAAATTTAAATAATAAATGTTATATAAAAATTAAATATTAATATTAAATTATAATAATAAAAAATTTTTTTTAATTTATTTTTAACATTTTAAAATTTATAAAATATTTTTAATAAATCTTTAAATATAAATATAATTTTTATAATTTTAAATTATACAATATTAATAAATAATTTTTTAAATTAAATATTATCATAATTAATATTTTTTTTTTAAATAATTTATTAATAATTAAATTATTATCAACATTTTGGAAATTTGTAAATTATTAAAATTTTTTAATAATTAAAAATTTTTTATTTTAAATAATTTTAAAAACGTAATTTGTTTTATTAATTTTAAATGGATTAATAAAAAAATTTATTTCATTTTATATTTAATAAAATTATTAATTTAATTTAATTTTATTAAAATTTTAAAAATATATTAATTAATTTATATTAATGTTAATAAGTTTTATATATAATATATTGTGGTAAAATTAACAAAATCAAAATAGTTTTTATTTTTAAAAAACGTGCCATTATTTACGTTTATAATTTAAATGTTATGGTTTTCGGTTAATTGTTTGTAAACATGTTATGCCGCATTACGTTTAATTTACATTAATATAATTAAATAATTATTTTATTTACGAAAAATTAAAACCATTTTAATTTTATTTAAAAACGAAAAAACGATAAAAATAATTTTTTTTATTAAAAATATTTATAATATGCATTAAATAAAAAAAATGAAAAAATGTAATTAAAATAAAAAAAAAATAAATAAATTATAATTTAAAATATTATTATAAAATACGATAATATGATTATAATATTTTTTAATTTGAAAAAAAATTTTAATTTTTAAAAAAAATTAATTTGAAAAATAAATTTTATGAATAATTATTTATATTAAAAAAATTGTAATTTTTTTTAAATTTAAAAAATCATTTTTTTTTATTATAAATGATTTTTTATAATTTTTAATTTAAATTATAAAATGATTTAAATTGTTTTAATTACAAATATTACGAAATATAATTAAATTTTTAAAATTGTTAAATAAAAAATTTAAAAAAATTTATTATTATTATTATATAATTTAAATATTATTATAATTATTAATTTATTTAATGATGTTAATAAAATTAAATCATAAAAATAATTAACGTAATAATAAATATTTTACATTTTTTATTTTAATTGTAATAATAACATAATTATAATAATAAAAAAAAATAAAAAAATAATTAAATGATGTTTAATCACAAATCATTATATATTAAATTATATAAAATGATAATTAAATAATTTAAATAAATATAAACGAAATAATTAATATAAAATTATATAAAAATAATAAAAATATTATTTTAAAAAATCAAATGTATAAAACGTAATATTAATTTAAATAAAATTAAATTTTAATATTAAATATTATATTATAAAAATATTAACATTATATTAAAAAACATCGCGTAAATAAATTTAAATAAACATATTTATATAAATAAATTTTTATTTTTTTCCTCATTATTATTTTTATTTTTGGATAAAAACGGCGGGGCGTTAATTTAAATATAAATTATAATTTTTTTAAAATTTATTTTCGGATTTTTAAAACAATATGTATTTTTAAAAATTGGTAATTTTTTAATAAAAAAATTTCGTTAAATTTTTTTAAATTTTTAAAAAAAAAAATTAATATAATGCATTATACATATGTTTTATACGTGTTTTATTTTTTTAAACATTTTTTTTTAAATACGTATAAAACGTAATATTTTTAATATTATTTATTTTTATAATTTTATATTTATATTAATATATATTTTAAATTAATTTTATATTATTATTATTTAAAATTTATGTTAATAATAAAATTTAATTTTAATTTTATTAATTTTAATATTTATATATTTTTTGATTTAATGTTAAATTATATAAAAATATTTTTAAAAAAAAATTTTATTAATTTTTTTAAAAAAAAATTATCGTTATAATTATTACATAAATCAATTAAATTAATTTAAAAAATAAATATTTTATTTTTATTCGTTATTATTTTATTATAAAATTTTTATAAAATATATTAATATATATATATAATTAATATATATATATATATATAAATTAATTATGATAAAAATAAAATATTATTTTATAAAATAAATATATAAATTTATATAAATTAAAATATAAAATAATGTAAAAATAATATAAAAAAAATATGATAAAAATATAAAAAAAAACAATAAAAAATATAATAAAAAATAAAAAAAAATAATAAATCAAATATAAAAAAAATAAAAAAATTACGAAATAAAATATTAACGATAACATTATTAAAAATTTTATTTTAAAATTGTTAATAATTTTAAAAAATTTAACGGTAAATTTTATCGTAAAATTTTAAATTTTCATTATACACAACTTTTATAATTTTTTTTATTAAAAATTCGATTCGAACATTTTTTTATTCGTTATAAAAAAAATATTTTTAACGGATTTTTAAATATATGGTTAATTTTAATTTTTTTATATTTATTTTTTATTATATTTATATTATATTTATTTTTTAAATAACAATTTTATAATTTATTTATTTAAATTATTAATTTATTAAAAATTTTTTTAATTTTTTTTTTTTTATTTTTACGTTTTACGCGTTTTCCGTTTATTTCATTTTGTTTATTATTTTAATTTATATAAATTAATATGTATTTTCATATAAATAATCATATATATATATATATATATATATATATCATTTTGTTCATTTCTTTTTCGGCAATAATTAAGGTCGGAAAATCGATGGGCATATTAAGGCTTCCATTATTGGGGCCACGAGGCGGTGCAACGGGGTTGGTCGGGGCGGGAACAATAATAAGACCAAAAACAAATTAAGGGGCCGCGGCGGGTTATTGGGTAAAATTTTATAAAAGTGATTTATCAAATCTTATATAAAACTGATATATAAGGGTTTATATAACTTTTATTAATTTGGTTTGCAAAACGAGCCGTTTTTTGTATTTGGGTTAAAAGTTTTAAATCGATTTTTAATAAAAATAAAACGTTTAACAAATTAAAAAAAGAAAACAAAAAAATTGGGAAAAAAATTAAGAAAAAATGTTATTATTTTTTAAAAATTGAAACAAAATTTTACAAAAATTAAATAAAATAAATAACCCGAACCACGTAACGTAAATTATAAAAAACAAATAATAAAATATATAAAATATAAAATACATAAATTAAACCACATAACATTAATTGATTTAATAATAATTTAATAATAATTTTTTTATAAAAATAAATAAAATAAAAAAAATATTTTATATTTTAAATAAAAAATTTAAACGTAATAAACAATGATAAAATATTATAAATGTAATTAATTATTATATATATAAAATTTAATATTATATATATTTGTTTTTATAAATAATAAATCGATTATAAATAATTTTATTCATTTTTAATAAATACAATGGATTTTATACCAATTAATTTAATATTTAATATTAAATATATTTAATAAAATCATTAATTTTTAATATTAATTTTAATTTTTTTAATATTTTATTTATTTTTTCATTTAATTTTTAATATTATTTATTAAATATTTTAAACATTAACCATTTATATGTTAATAAAATAAATATAATGTTTTTTTATATTATTAATTTTAAAATTTTTTTTAAAATTAATTTTTTTATATATATAATTTTATATAAAATATATCATTAATTAATAATTTATTAAAATATAAATAATTTATAAATGGTTTATAAAAATATAAATGTTATAATATGTATAAACATTTAAAAAATATCCAAACGTTTATAATAAATAAACCGTTAAAAAATTGCAAACATTAAAATACCAAAACGCTTAGAATTTTTAACGTTAGACATTTTTTTACTCTAAATAAACGGTTAAAATTTTACAAACAATTGATCAACAGTTTATTGGATCCCGCAAATCCTAGTAAGGTAACTTGCAGCTGATGCTCCTGCATGACTTCAGCGAGCATGTGCCACGGCGCCTGGATCAAGTAATCTTCCGCCAAAATTTCTGTCTATCGTCGCATTACGTAAGTTGCTCGTGTTAGTAGTTCTACCATGTGTACAAGCTGTTGATCTAACACTGTGTTCCTATCTTATCGCATCTTCAATTCATCCCTACCTTTTTCTTCTAGCATCTGAATATTTATGCGACAGCCCGCTGCCAAGTAGGACGGCAGCAGCATACAATATGAAGACAATGATCTGGCGATAGCCATAGCTAGTTTGTCAGCTAATGCCTACCTAATCTTCTAATTATTCCTCTTACGCGCGAAACAAACTAGCATTCCACCATCATGGCGCCAACTAGCAAACCCGCGTCTACTTCCGCCTCGAAGGATACGCCCACCGGCAACCCAGCGCCCGACTTCACCGTGACCATGAACCGCATCCAGACGCAGCTCGAAGCGCGTATGAAAGCCGCTCGCGCATTTCTCCCTTCGCGCTCCGACCTCCACAACAACAACGCCCCTGTCTCATCCTCCACCGGCTCGTTCTCTTCATTAAGCGGCAGCTCCTCCAACCCGCAGTCTCAGTCCCGCGATGCAGCAGCAATAGCGGCCAGACGCGCCGCCGAAGAAGCCGAGTTCGCCGAGGAGCGCGGTCTAGATCCGAACGCCGGCATAGGACTAATTCGCAGCTCCGCCGCCGCCAACAAGGACGCCAGCGGAACAGACAGGGACACCGCACGGCTACGCGGACGCCTGCTCGGGAAGCGAGGGAGGGACAGCGCAGATAAGGATAGCCAGCAGAAGTGGGCGCGCAAGGAAGACAGTAGTGACGAGGAGGCGGGGCGGAGCGGACTCGGACGAGCCAAGAGGAACGGGAAGAGGACGCGGGCGGAGATGGAAATGCAAGAGGATAGCGATCGCTCAAACTTAGCCTTAGCTACCGGTACACTCCCTCCTCCCGAGTCTAAGGAACCTAGTATAGAGCGTTCCGAAGCGCAGGTCAACCCTGACAGCAATCCCGGGGACAGCACGGAAGCTTCAGTTACCGAACCCGCCACAGCCACTGAACCCGGGTCTAGCCAGCCCCTTTCTTCAGAACACCCGAAGAAAAAGCGGAAGAAGAAAAAGAAAAAGAAGGCAAGGGAGGGAACAGGTGGGGAGCATGTAGTGTAATAAGATTAGATCGTCCCAGTGGCTTTCCCTCGAAATGACGAGTTCTGCCATTGGAGCTCCTAAGCCAACCATTTCACCCCGGATGGATTTATTAGGGGGTCCTCGAAATGTGATAGATCATGCAGAAGCGAAAGCCACCTGGGAGCTATGGGCAAGCTCCCTCGCCGGTTATGTTATGCAAAAGAAGCTTTTACTCCTACATTGGCTACTTATTTTTTTAAGAGTACATGATTAATGACTCCGCGAACATAATTGGAGGAAATTGTCCCGCTCGATTCCTTTCCAACGGATTACAACAACCCCCTTTCCGAAGCAAGCCCATGTTCCGTGTTGTACAAAACCCAATGGGCAAGTTGATTCAGACAATCCGCCACCAGCCTTCAAATTCAAAGAACAAAACCCCTTATATGAATGGAATATAGTGAGTATTATCTCACTCATCGCCATGCCAGCACCAAACCGTCCCAAGCAATTTTAACATAGCCAACACTTTTTGGTATTTCAGCGGCAAACTTAAATATCCAAGAAAAGAGTATAGCAATGCAGTGAAAGGAAACAGAATTTATGAAAAAGAAAAGGAAACTCGTAAGGTGCATAGTCAATGTCATATAACATGGCCGTAGCGTGTCGTTCCGAACCCTTAGAGATTCGTGTATTCCGCATGAATCGCTCTATATAAAAACAAAGTCCCGCCGTGTGTGGTATAATGTGCGACAACGCTTTCCATGGCGCAAGATATGAGATATTCAAGGACCTATAATGCCAATTATTATATCCGTTTCCGCTTCCGGTCTTCATCTCCCCGGGGATCGTCTTCCTCGTCCCGTTCCACTGTATCTGTGGGATTAAGGATGTGCGCCATGCTTCCCCTTCGAGTTGGAGGGGCAGACATGTCTTTGATTGAGAGGTTTTTGTTTTCTCGGTTGGCAGAATTCCAGGACCAGTTGTTGAGACTTTCTAATCCATTCCCGATACTGCCATTTGAAAAAGGGGCTGGCGGAGTAGCAGGTCGCGATAATGAGTAGTGTGGTGGGGGATCGCGGATGCGTTGCTCGTCTTGCGCGCCCCGATTAGGAGAAGATGGCCAATGGGACGATGGGGGACCAGATGAAACGTACGGCGGCGGGTTGACCTGCCACCCAGCGGCTCGGATGTCGGCCGAGGTGTGTCGCCTAGATAAACCGCTCGGTGGGGGCTCAACAGTAGCAAGCGGATGAGGGCCAGGAGGTGGTGGCGGCGCTTGGGACCGGAGAGGAGAAGGCGATGACTGGGTTGTGCTCCCACTAATCGACCCATGTGACCGGCGTGAGCTTATCGCAGCATTGGAGGAGCTTATTGCGAGATTAGAAGATACTGGAGGTCGGTAAAAATTTGTTCGGGATTGAGGATACACCCCCCCTAATCTTCGCTGGTCGTCCTGAGCTAGCTGTCGCGGTGATACGGGGGGGTTCTCAAGATTTGCAAAGAGCTGACTCCTATTCGGGAAGGATGGTTCATGTGGTTCGTCTATAGAACGGACAATTTCAGTTTGGCGTTGGATCTCGCCTTGCAGCGCAAGAACTATAGTTGCATTAGACCACGAAATGACTTTTTCTTGTAGTTAATGCGACTTACCATCTCTATGGACAGGGTTCTCTGGTGGAACGAGACTGAGAATTGTCCTGGACAGTTCTTGGTTTAATTGCAGCAAGCGATTCATCGCGTCTGACATTGCCTGCTGCTTCACGTTCATGTAATGAGCATTCTCCTCGCTGCGCTGCAGCCTAGTCTGGACTTCGTAAAGGGAGTGCTCAATATTCGCAAGCCTCGGGTCTGAGCCGTCATGGATTGGCGGCATGGGTTCGGCCGGAGTGCCAGGCTGCGACGGGGTTGGCTTCTGACTATTGTACTCCCGGTGGTCTCGGTGAATCAGTGTATGACGAGATGCCCGTCGCTTGATCTCACGCAATCCAACCAAGTCGCCTTTTTTGAAGTTTCCATTGCCATGTTTGAATTCCCACAGCGCAGTTTCTGGGGAACCAGTGTGAAATACGTCGCTTACTGCAATGCTCGCTCCGTTAGTTATCAATAATATTCCGGCAAGGTGCGATATCCCTGTATATACCTTTATGAAAGCCGTACATATTTAGTTGTCGAACGAAGGAGGATATATTCGTGTGCTTGAAGTATTGGCTGCAACCCAAGTTAGTCTCATTGGCCGGCCGTCTCATGAGGTTGGAAACATACGCAAGAACTTTGGAAAAATCATGCGAGGGTGACATAACGAAGCTCTCAGCGGAGCTGGACCAACTGATTAGGTGTTGTATGTTAGGGTCCTCTAGCATGCTACGAAACGGTTAGTGGCTATGCGATCATGATCCGAGACAGCAGTTGTACGCACTTGTAGAGTTTGTGGATAAACGCAGTCTGTACTATCTTCGGCTGGTGAACAGCCGCAGCAGCAGGCGCAGGCATTGTAGTTGAAGCGAAGCTTGAGTTCGGATCTCCTGATATCGCGGTGTTCTGGCGATCATTCGAATCGCTACCCTCCCCATCAGAACTCTTCCTAGCACTCTGCGGAGCCGACGAGTTGGTCGGCGTGGTGATATCCATGGGCTCACCCGACGGCGAAGGGGCCGACATCTTTATGGTTGGCATCGACGTAGGGGTAGTGATAATTGGAACCGTACGTGCGCCCATGCTCTCGTCAGCCTTGTTGACGGGTATATTTCGCGGCGCACTTTCAGTCGCAACGTCCATCTGGTCTAAGTGGGAAAAAAAGGATGCACTAGTTAGCAAGACTATAAAACAAGAAATTAGAGACAAGTCGAGACAAATTGATAAAGAGGGACACGAGACTCTACAGCGGGGAACTGGAACTGGGATTGGGACTGAGACTGGGACTGGGCCGGATTTCTAGAAAGTACGGAACGACGAACCGCATTGCTTCTAATTCATAATCGTGCACGGGTTTAAGGGGTCTCCTGAAGGTTTTCGTTTCTAGCTTTTGTTCCTAGGCGAAGTATTGCTGCTAGCTCCCGATTATCTGACATGGGGTCCTTTCGACCTAATTGTCGCGGGAGTCAGCCTTGCAGATTGAAAGGTTTAGCTAGGTAGCTAACTCCTCGCCGCCGTTATTTCTATCGATGGTGGGGGGGGAGAAAAAGGGCGAGACGGGAAAGTCAATGTGTAGCTTGATTAACCTTTCAATGGTGCTTTTGGCCAAGACTGAAAGGAGGATTGGGGTCGGAAAAGAACCAGAAAAAGACGAACTATACTATGCTCGTTAGACAACCGATGATGCAAGATATGGTACAGGATATGTGGATATCAAAGAAGAGGTAAGATATTCAAATTCGCAATGTGCGAGCAGGTGATGTATGTATGGAGGTCTTCTTGTGTATTGTAGGTATTGGTAGGTTTATTGTAAGTATTGTAGGTAGAGATACGTATATGACAGCCTGTAGGGTGGCTCGGGTTGTATGTACGCAGTTGCAAATGGAAGGTAGGTGTGGCCCCCCCGTGTGGTCCTTTGGCGACCTCGGGAGCAGGGACTGATGTACATATGTACATATCTTACATGGTTCAGCCCAGACCCAGCTGTGGGTCACCCTGGAAGCATGGTCCGTGTGGTGCTTGCTTCGGGGAAGGGGAGATATACAAACTACATGTACTTGTATTATGTACTTCTATACACGCATGGATGGATGCATGTACAAAGTACAGTAAGTACTCCCGTCTGATACCTCAATGGATATACCTGGGTACAAGCACTAATCAGACAACCTAAAGGATCGGGAGTTTCAACGGAACGAACTTCTAGGTAGGGATTACCTAAAGTGAGCCCTAATGTACTAACTAATGTACTTCGCCAAGGAAATAATGTAGTACAACGTAGAACGCAACCCGTCCAATAATAAGTTAGCAGATGCTGACGTGAAGATGTGCATTCTGCAAGTTTTTAAATCTTCTGTTCGTGTAATAATAGAAGACTGTAAGAGTTGAATGATCTCGGGATATGATGGGATATGATGGGGACAACGGCGTGTCTCGCCCCCCCCAAGATGGATACAGTACATGTATGAACTTGACTATGCATAGCAGACAGTTGGACGATTCCTCTCGAAAAAAAAAAGAGGACCATTGTCGTGCCCTGGTTCCGCTTTAGGGGTATTGCTGGATCCAGGATCCTTCAATTACCATGTCTTGGCCTAGTTCGACTAGCTACCTAGGTTACTAGGTAAACACCGCATGAATATCGAAGGGGGATCCTAGACTAGAAAAAAAAATAACCTACTATGTATATTCAATGGCATAACGTCCATTCGGAATTTCGGGTCGTTGGTCTGAAGCATCTGAAGAAGTTTGTTGATGGTTGGTGGTACTGAGCGAAGTAGTACAAAAAACTACTTACCAACCATTGAAGGGGGAAGGAAACGAGCCTAATGCGACAGTCAGTGATATTGCTACACGATATTTACCCTTCCGCATCGATTTGGGACTTCTAGAAGTAGGGTTTCTATTACACGTGTTTTATTATATTACACGCGAATTACACATTACCCCTGTAAAACGCATATTACACGAATAATTCCGAATTATTCGCCGGAACGGAATAACTGCTTCCGATCACGTGAAAGTCACGTGCAATGAACTAACGATATACATATATTTTACAGAAAAGTAAGTACTATTAAATACTTGCACAGTCTCCACATTACACCTAATTTTAGTCGGTGGGGCCGGTATATTTAGGTATCCGGTAAGTATCTCCGTTCCGACGGTACGTGTTTTAAAATAAAACACAATATTACACACTAATAATACACTAATCATTCATTTTGAATCATTCAAACCGAAACCCTATCTAGAAGAAGTTTAGGTGCAAGCGGGGAGGATTGAGAGCTGCAGGTGGCCAAACAAAACGAAACGAGGACATGTCACAAGATATTCCGAGTATCTTTCGAATAAAAGAAAAGCCGTAGAAAACTCCTTTTTTTCAAAACTGACAACTATCTTCATACTCAATCTAATAACTTAACTCCCCCTAATGAGGCAGGGAGTTGCTTTGCTAATAGCACAGAGAAAGATATAGTTTAACTAGACCATGTCTTCTGTTTTTCACCTGGACTGAATTATCGCCGAGCTAGAAAATCCACTTAAGACCCAGCTTTCTCCGAAACTAACTCTACTACATACATACACTAGTAGTGTACCTAGTACTAGACGCAACTACATAAAATGCCTAAAGAAGTACTAATTTTTTAGACAGGCAGGAGGGGTGAAGAAGTACCTCCACTAGTATATTGCTTGTACATTAGTGTATAGGGAAGTAGGTTGCGCAAAGTGGTCCAAGTGCAATCCACTAGTTCGACGGAACACATGGAAGGAACCAGGAGGGACCACGTCTGTATTATTACTCACATACGGCATTCATTAATCAATTATTACTTACCGCACCATACGCTACTTAACCTAGTATTACTACTGTACGTGTACGCGCGCCAGTCCGCCTTTAGATCTCAGATCAGATCAGATTAAACTACCTAAGACAACTTGGCCCCGGTATCGAAGAAAAATACAAAAAATAAAAAAAATAAAAAGGAATAAAAAAAACCGGCCAATTCAATTCAATTGATCGTTCTTACATCTTACATACGCTAATATACAAAATACCTACCACTAATAATTACAACCACTACATGATGAACTCTGGGTTCTGGATTCGTGTCATAATACCGCACCTGGTTCACAAGAATGAATGCCTCTTTTCTCCTTAACAATCTGAACCATGATTCGCATGTCTTTTTGATAACTCAGTACGAGTTGTTAGATGACGCAATCTCGTCAATTCTCAAACGCCAAACGCCCTACCTAACAGACAAGATATCTAACCGTTAATTATCTACTATTACCGGATACTTGAGCAACCATGATCAACACATATAATTCATTTCGTTCATCTGATCCAGGTAGGCGATACCAACATCAATGCTAAAAATGGATCACGACCAGGCTTTATTTTATAACATACTAGCTTACACAAATCATATAATCCCGGATGCCCCTGAGTTTTTCATTTTCTAACGATTCTTAACCTCGCATTGCATAGGTACATACATACGTACCTACATGCCCAAGGTATATATATCCTACTTGCATAGAATGAACCAAGAATCATTTCATTCTTGTAGACCATCGGTATACTACATCGGTATTCAATATGTATGTATATCTCTCGTCCAATTATGCCGATTATACGGTTACAGAGCATCTCACGTTTTTCAGCATGGGCCGGGCGATGCAATTCAGGGGCACTGCACCACCACTTGGAGACATCAGCTCCTTCAGCCCACCATTGAAGAACATACGACCAATTCATCGTTTTCATTGGTAGTTTCTAACGTTCCTTCAGCTACACATATCTTCGTATTTGGCAAGAGAGCTGTCAAGGATTTATTACTATGAGATCAACGAGGTCGTACTTCCAATCAGCACAGCAGCCCCACGTTTAACAGAACGCCATTCTGGAAACCTGAGAATACTTTAAAGGTGTCTCGCTGAGCCTTATCGACGAGTATGGAAAGCCTCGTAGCATATTTAGATCCAACAGTTACTAAGCCCATCTCATCTCACGAGCTTAGTCCAGCCAGGAGAACCGGACCCCATGTTTCATAAGCCCGCTTTTGGCAACCTTGGGCTGACTGTCTTGATGATTCAACTCCAATTCTGCATGGGGCGTGCGATCCGCGAATAAGTTCGCAGTTGGTCGATAAAAGGGTTTATTGGGCAATATCTGCTAACAACGAGTGTCGCGGGAGCCTGCCGATCTAACCGTCAAAACCAGTTCAGAAGAAGGTTTATCATACTGATGGCCATGAACCGCCGAAGTCATCCAAGTTTCGTACGGCACCAGTTCTACCCGGCGTATTTCATTAGCTCTTACTCCAGGTTCGCCTTATCTATTATTCTCCCCATACTTGTCGCTTTCTTCAATCCCCCCCATGTCGGCTTCCATACCATCAACCCCAAATGGCCCCCAGGAACACGGATAACTCAACAGCTAGAGCCACCTCCACGTTGCTCGGCTGTCTCGGTTAACTACCTAAGGTACTTCTGTGCCACTACATGGCAGGTTACTTATTTATAGCACCCATGTCCTGCTTTTTATCATATAGGTTTGACTTCCCATTGGCCGACTTAGTTTTAACGACACTTGCACATACCATAGCGGAGCTGAGCGCGGGTAACACGTAACAGTTAACAATTCGCAACGATACAAATTGTTTTCGAATAAATGGACTTGGCGTGTTGCTCATTATGGTCCGTTCTATGAGCGATGGGTCATCTATTGCCGGTGCAGAAAAGAGCATAGAGGCTTAAATCCTGATCCTGTCTATGCTACCCAACCACATCCTAGAACAAAGTGAGCTTGCGCGTTCACGTGTGTCGCCGCCAGCCTGCATACATATATTGTAGTCAACCTGCAAGTAATACTCTGTAACGAAAGTAGCGAGGCGTCTGGTCTGCAGGAGGCTATGTGCCTGCGTTAGTGCGCGCATCGACAATTCTTGGGTGGCCTAATTTTACCACTCGAATGAGCTATCTGATCTCTCAGGCGTTTAATACAACTTTAATCGTCGACATTCCCATCTCGGTCCCGTTAATAGCTACTACATTCATGGCGTTATCATCTACCAAGAATGCCCCGATGAGTAAGCTAGTTCCATCTTCAGCTATTCGGCGCAGAACAAATAGCACAGGGGGGATTACAAGTACGGAAGACGAAGAAGTCAGGTGTCCGTTTCTTTTTCTTTTTCTTTTTTTACGCCTATTATTACAGCATGAGGGATCTCAAAGCAAGTGGTCCGTGTTTCACAACCTACTTATTTCACGAAGAAACTATGTGACCCAATATCTTCGCTAATGGTCACAGAGACACAATTCAATACCACCTATGTCATGGATTGGACACCTCGCGGTGGGGTAATCCATCCTTGTTTTCTCTGCAGCTAACTGCGTACCTCCGAGTCCGATTTGCTGCAGCAAAGCCTAGCCTCTTCAATGTAGTATCCCAGGAGGCGCCCTGCATAAGGCTGGCTGTGCTATGGCAGTATAACTATTCCCGTTACCGCAAGCGTTTTTCAAGAGGCAGCCAACCTAGATATGTTCAATTCTAGAGAGCCTACCGGATAGTCAGGATCGCATTTGGGTAGAGATCATGCTAATTTTGGTATATCCAGCTTTATTGCTGGCTAGCTGATTTCGGATCTTCACATCTCCGGAATCTGGAAGACAACACTAATGTAGGCCGTTATTTATACACCAAATGTCAGGTACTTCTACAGGCCGTTAGAGTTGGCATTTAGTCTACCTTGCCACCTACATTGAAATTACGCTTCTACGATGATCTTTAAAGTAGAAGGCACATCCGGATTCATAATGGTATTGTACCAGGCCTGTATCTGATTACGTTGGTGGAGGCTATAAAACCTGCTGGCGATGCTGAACCATAAGTTCAAACAGGCGGTTAATACGGCTGCCAAGTCATTATCCAGCCCCACGTTTCGCGGCTCTCCAACAAATTGGAAAGACCGCTGATTCTTTCAACATTTACAGGGTATTAATGATTAGCCCATACTTGTATCTCTTGGATCTACTGGTTTCTGGGGCCATGCAAACGGTACGTACGGGTGTGACGGACGGCAAAAATATGCCTTGAGACGCGGGGGCGCTTCTTCGGCAACACATCCACCGCGTGATGTCGCAGTTATCCTACTGTTTCAGTACACGCGATGATCTTGTTCGACTAAGTGATCATTCGGCAGACTAGCGCGGTCATCTGCACGCTTCCTTCGGCTTCGGCTTCAGTTCTTATTGCGGAGGTTTAGTCGCGCAAGCCGCGGCACGGGCCGGCACGGTTATCTTCAACGTGCAAAGCGGGCTAATTACCCAGTCGGTGTGTACGCCGTAATAGGCCCTATTACAAGATTCTACGTGTAGTAAGGTAATGCTATGCGAATGTGACGAATTAGCTAGGCATTAGGGCTATGAGCTGTCTGACAGAAACTGATAGACGCACTAGCTAAACACACACCGGCGTCTATACGTGGTTTAATTCGGCGTTAAGTATCTTGCAACTATGTAAGTATTACTACACTGATAGAGATGCATAGCCGGGAACACCCCTTGAGAGCCATGGGGATTGGCGGTTCCTTCTCCGGGTACGCCATACGCTTCGACTACTATAACCCTTCTCTCTACAGGGCTCTGGAATAATGGTGTTGTAGAGCCGTAGAATACTATACATGGGGCTAATATAGATATTTTCTAAGAGTAATGCAGGGGTTTTGAATGTTTCAAGGCCACCTAAAACTAAGTTTTTATTCAGGAACTTCCTCTTTTTAGATGCAGCGGCAGTCATCCTCACCGAGCCAGTCTATCCCCCTTCCTGGATCCCTCGGTGGACTGCATGGTTGCATCCTCAACCTGCAAAGTCACCCTCCGACTTTTATCGGGTTCTTGTGGTGATATCGCCGATGACATGACTATTTCGGTCTTTTGGTACTTGGGGAAATGTCCAGAAAGGCATAACTGAAACCGAAACCAGCCCTGTTTTTAGCTAAATTTATTTCCACGACCGTTATAGAGAAAACCCCCAATGTCATGAATCTGCGGTTAGCCGTCTTCATGTCAGGAACAGTGTTACCCATCCTATATTCGCGCAACGTCTATACGTCGATATTTGTACGACAACGGGACCTACGTATAAGATCGACAAATATCTATAGCGCTTATACTATTATACCCTCTGATGATATGGCTACGACCTTATAGCACCTGAAACCAACGGAAGGGGGACCGGCTTCTTACCCGTATGGATGTGTATGATCTTTAGTATAGTGGACGATGGGCTATATTATCAAGATATGTTAGAATGAGATGTGAGTTTCGAATATAGCCCACCCTCGGGCACATGTTATACATAACCACCTACTAACCTAATCTTAGTAAATGTCTTAGATCTTCACATACAAAACGTCCGCAACCGGAGTCGAGCAGGCTTACCCATCTTCGGGGGCCATGCCTACTGCGGCTCTCTGTTCCCCTAAGCGAAAGATATTCAGGAAGGAACTATCCATATCGATTACCAAGCAGTTTTAATTCCAATTTTAGTATTTATTGTTATAAGCTACAGCCGGAGTCCTCATTCACACTCCAAGGGGTAGAATCTTCTCTTTAATCTGGACACATTTAAGAGCATTTTCTCAAGATGTTCGCCTACCGTCCAAGCTCATAGTGGATAAAGAAAATCTGTTGGCTTTTTGAGGTGTCCTACATATACCCAGGTGTTTGCTACATATAGGAAGCGTGCTTTATATCGAACGTAGAGGGATACAGATGGATGATGAAGCCCAGTTTCCCAGTGTGATGTTACTATCAAATCAAGTTTCAGTAAAGCTCCTAGATAGCGTATTCTGGGGTTCGATGATGATGACAATGATGACTTTTATATCGTATTCGGCGTGCCTAGCTGCCTATCTAAGACAAACTACCTAAACAACAGATCTACCCCGAGTGTGACTATGACGTGTTGCGACGACTAGTTGCCAGGGGCAGAGTTGGTGTTTCGCTTGACATAGGAAACTAGTTTATATAAAAGATCTATCGTGCACAATTCACTAGATTCGAGGGTTCTATAAAAGATATCGGACCGCTAGCGGTCGGTGCTTAGGCGTTCGAGTATTACCCAACCAATCATGCTCTAATCAGGAGACATGATTGGTGACACAGGGGCTTCAGCTTTTAAGTATGCCGAAGTTTAATAGTAGGTGATAAACTGTTATCTGCAACTATAGGTATCAAGCTCTTTCAAAATATACTTGAGTTTTTTGCTGGAAAGTCACCCGTCACTCCGTGGATAATAAGGTTAGAACGTACCTGAGGTTAACTTTGACAGCTACCCAGAAAAGTACGAAGCGCATACAAAGAGAGAGTATGATGTTATATTCTCAAAAAATTAAATATTGAATTTTGTAATAGAACGATGGAGGATTTAAAGACTGTGCTACTTCATAATAGGTAACGCTAAGTTAGATAAGATGGTTATAGGGCCAAGCGGCATATACGCTATGAACAAAGATTTGACTAAAACTTCTTATCTAGAGTCCTGGTAAGTATTGAGCGCTGTCGAATCAACCTCATGTAAGAGATTTCCCGACGTTCCTTGCGAAATAATATCGTTGTCTCTATGCCTTCAGATTCTGCCGCAGAATAAGCACCAGGTATAGCAAAAGAAGAATATGGCTATATTGCAAGTATGTTGTGAAACCATCTTGGTAACTATTCACTAGTTTTTTAGTTCGTCAGTTATTCCGTGTCAAAAAGTCCTCGTGATATATGTCATATCGAATAGAGTGAATAATAACGCCTGTCCTTCTAAGCTCCTTCGAGAGCACTGAATGCCCTTTATATGCTGCGACCCCGTAGATATATCTCTAATCCATGTTAGTCCTACATACACCTGACATTTCATTGATCCATCCAGCTTCCATTTTATCCGATCACGTAACTATTAAGTTGATATTATTCCAGGGTTTGACTGGGCTGACCAACTAAAACGGTCGCTATTACGAAGTAAATTAGAAAAGGAAAGGTTACAGTCGTTTAAAATTCTATTACAAATTGGGTTATCTACACCCGTAAAAAGGATCTGGAGCGAACAGGTATAAAATTGCCTTGGTATTCACATGAGGCTTATAGTTAAGAAAGAAACTTTACAATTATGGAAAGATACCTAGGTAGGATTTGAGGTGTCTCGTTAATTGTTTCGTCTATAGTTGTAAAAGAGATTACCAAAAAAGATTAGTTTTAAAGAGAGCGCTGCCGAGATCTTAGTAGAATCTAATGATAATTAGGAAACTCTTTGGTACGGTAACACGCGACCGGTAAGTTGGTCGTGGGACAGCTATAGGAGGTAGCTAAGAGATCCCTTAGTACGGTAGCAGATAACTTTGAGGTAGAGCTATACTAAGATATGGGGTAGCTGTGGGAACGCGTAATGTCACAGTACGGTCCTTATGGGTCGAGATAGCAACGTCAACCCCTAGAGTCGACAACGTTCTACCTTTTGGTGTTGTAGCTTTCTGATAGCTATCTCCCGAACCATTACACATAACCTATTGCCAATTACCTATAAGTATAATAATTCTAAGGCTAGAAGCGACGACAAGCTTCGACGCAACTCTAGAAACAGAGCAAAACAACTTTTGTAGCGGATATTCCAAATCATAGGCAATGTTGGAAACATCGACAATATTAAATATATCATTTTTGTTTAGTTTTCTCGTTCGCATCGTCCTGAAGACAGAATAATTAGGGAAGAGGCAGCTATATGGGAGTATAAGTACCTAAGTAAAGGGTAGATTTAGGGGTATGGGAGGCACTCAGCGCTCTCGAAAGAGGGTAGCGGGATAGGGGGCGAGAAAAAAAAGATAATAGGTTGGCGACTACGCGAACGTACTTGTGCCTGCCTTTATTCTCTTTGGGGTTTTCAGAATCCTCTGAGGCTGCTTTGGCGTGATCGGGTACTTCTGAAGAATGTAGCCGAAGAGGTTATATGCCTGATTCACTACTGGATCTAGGCCCACAGCCACCGACCAGACGGCGTCACCTAGGCGCTAGACTACCAACTGTGTCATATAGCCGAGATATCATTCAGCCCAACAAGGGCCAAACCTGAAATCTTCTAAGATCGACGTGGCGAGCGCAATTGGAATTTTACCATTTGGTGGAGCACCCGTTACCTATACCCGCTTGAACGGCTTCATGGTGCGGCTAACGTCAGACAGATCCCGCGATGATTGTTACGCGTGAAGCGGATATTGGGAGTAGTAGTCACTTAGGTAGCTATTGGAGTGGAAGTTATTTGTTGACTCTTGCCTCTCTAATCTCCTTCAGGGGCGCCGTGCGTCCCTTTATACTTCTGACGGGCAAGGCTTAGTCGCTGCTATTGTTGCTATTTCCACGATACTCCAGATTCGTCTTTGCTATCACTTTCTTGAATAGTCTTTAGCAGTGATCGTACCTAGAGGATTCATTACCGAGACTTAAGTTAGGCTACGAAGTGGGAACATGAAAGCCAAGGCGTCTAGGAGTCTGTAGAATATTATGGCTATGTGAACTTGTAATCTCTATGGTCATGCAATAATGATTCTAAGTCAATATTTGCTATGTCATCTCTCTTTATCATTATTAATAATAAGACAATGCTTAAGTGTAATCAGACTTATTGCTTACATTAAGATATAGTCTTGGCTTTTAAACAGTTAACTAACGTTGAACAGTTGTTATTGATCCAAGGGCTATAATTCTACTAGATACTACTATGGACTAACTCTAACCAATAAATACTCAAACTCACCGCCAAATACCTATGCAAATGGAACCAACATATTGTAGTTACCATGGGAGGCTGAATTATACAATAGCAATACGGGGTTCTAAAAATAAAAGTGGCTCGTTTTTCAATTTCAATGTAGGACTTTTGTAGGACTTGTGACCCCATATTATTCGTTATCGTATGCTTAGTTGTCTATGAATCACATACTTGAGTACGTCTGTCCTAAGGAAGATGCTCGTTGTTGAATCATTACTTGACTTGAGCTTGTATAGTCTAAAGGTAGTATAACTACCTACCTAGGTACCTAGTGATTCAAAGACTTATTACTCACACGAGGTTTATGAGACAGATTAAACTAGGTTACACAAAATACAATTGAATAGCGCTTGCACGATCTCTCCTATTAGGCTGGCGGACTAAGATACCCACAACTCAGCTTCCATGGTATTTCCGGCTGTGCCACTTGAGCACGACAGATTTGGGTTCTTCAGCTTCAAGAAAGTGCCCGAAATAAGAGCGAGCTGATAAGTTACCGATGGTCCTCTAAATCTACTAGGTAATTGATACTTTTTCATCTCTTAGAGTTGTAAGGAAAGGAGGTGTCGCTCAATATAATTATACTAATTAATTAACTTAAAGAGACTCGAAGCTTGAAGTAGTCCACGGTCATTCTAATTGACTTATAAGGGCGCGGCGTTTCGTAACTTACCATCCGCACGTGAGTGCCGAGAGCCAAGATCCTTTCTATTAGCACCGCCAAGGCCAGGGTTTGGTGAATACGACTGCTTCGACTTGAGCCAAGATAAGTAGGTAGCCAAGCTGACAACGCGATTATCGGCACGTCGCCTGCCGGAAGGAATATTGACACGGAAATTTGGCCCAATGATTGGTCTATTCATAGCAAAAAAGTTTCAGCCACGCACATTAGGAGTCAACTGACGGTTATCCCACAATCACGATGCTATCCACGCTCAAGAGTCGAGCAACTCATGATAGAAGGTGCTATGTTTTAAGCACTGAGTTAGTTAACGAGGACTTTTCTATGAATATAATTTTACCCCGCCGCTACAAATTGAGGAAAAGAGAATAACTGAGTATAAGAGTCCCAAGGCACGAAGGCATTAGTGTCTGTCGATAATCCTTACTAGAAGGCCCACACACAATCAAACAGGGGTCGATTCTCGGACCTATCTGGCTGGCTATATATACGACGTGTTACAGGGTGGATACAGATGATTCTCAGGGCATTCCTTCGTTTTGGATTTTCGCCGGGCCATAGAATTTAATGTGAATTCTCTCCTCCTTACTCTCTCCACCTACGATATGTATGTCATAGAGTTTGGTGCAGCTTCGCGATGTTGACTTCTCTAGCGATACCGACGTCGTGTGTGACGGACGTATGGGTGACCTCAACTGGGACCGACACGGGAGTCTTTCTCGGCAACCCTTATGATCCAAGCTGCTGGCCCGGAGATAGGGACTTATCGACGACGATCTCGCCCGCATTCTGTCCGGCCGGATACACCAGCGCTTGTAATGCTTCTCCATCAAATGATGCCAGCGAGACCGTATGGGCGTGTTGCCCAACGTAAGTTACACTTATACGCATCTATGCCAATGCTTTAGCTTGCTAGCTCACGCGACTAACTGCGTTCACAGAGGATTTTCCTGCGACCCCGGCTTCTTCTCTTGCATCTCGGGTGGCCAGCAAACTAAGACTTATATTGTGACCGCGCGCGATCGCGCCGGAAACACTCTCACATCAACACTCGAGACGAATGGCGGAGTAAATGCGCATTCTATTCGGGTAGCTTTCCATTCTTCAGACCTCTTCGCCTCGCCTACTTCTACATCGTTCTCTACATCTGCTACTTCTTCACCACCGTTTCCGACGTCAACTTCGCCTAATGATACCGATTCATCCGATTCAGGAAACTTATCGGCGGGAGCTAAAATCGGCATCGGAATTGGCGTTGGTCTTGGTGGCTTAATATTATTCTTGGTTCTTGGCTGGCTGGCATGGAGAAGATACAGGAACAAGCGACTGGCTAGCGAACACGACCCCTCGGTTTACCAGCAATCGTACGTAGGACCACCACCAGGATCCGCACAATACCAAGCTTATCCGGGCACGCCGAGGACGAAAATGAGTGTAATGGATAACGCATCGGGAATACACGAACTGGGCACGAAAACATACGCCGAACTTCCCGCCGATATACCGACTAGTAGTCCGGATAGGAGAGATGCATGAGGATTTTAAGCACAATTTTTTTTCTTCCCAATCCTGTGTATAGTGGTTACGTTAAATACCTTCACATCAGTCGATGATTTTATTACTGTCAAATGGGTTTTATGGCAAGAGGGTAGATAGAGAACTTCGATTGTAAATTTCAAGGAGCCCATATTATAATGAGAAAGACCCTAACGGTTATGCGGGGTCCGTTAATAAATATAAATTTCTCATGAAGACTTTAATAGACTTATTGTTAATTCGATGAGTTTCTTGTCTTGAACTCTACCTAGGTAGTTATACGCGAAAGCTCGTATTTAGCTTGTTTGAACAACTCAAACTCATAACAGTATTAGTTTCAATGACAAGCCAATAAACTATAACTATCACTTTTAGTTTCTCACCCGGACCTCTTCGCGCACTGATACTATAACGCTAAGGTTTCGAGATAGTTACGTTATACTATTGGACTTGTCAGACTGTTAGGTCCAGGATGGCGCTAGATCGTTCGGCGATAAGAGTGATAACTATAAGTTAACCTCAAGCTTAAGCTTATTTTGAAGCATAGATACCAGGTATGTAATCATTTTCAAGTTCCCTCGTGGTAATCCGCCTTCAAACAAAACGCGCCACCTGCATCGCTTACTTTGACATATATCACAACAAATTATACATGTAACCTTCAACCTGAAATTTATTTCAATATCACATCACCTGAAATGTTACTTACCTACCTATCAAATGAGCGATTTTTTTTGGTGAGGCACAGCACGGCTACGTAGCAATATGCGTTTCCCAGTTACATTATCCAGGAGGATTTTCGAGTTCCGGAACGTATCAGTTAATTGGAGACGAAATCTCGATATACCCAAGTAAGGCAATAGATGAGCAAAGATCCACAGGAACGCTTCTTTCGGTTGTCCGTAACGGGAACCACTTAATTGTAGCTAAGATTCTAGCGCATCTCGAAGAATGTTCATCTATTAATCACAGACACATGGCAAGGCGGATAGGGCGCGAATCCTCTAACATTATGTGAGGGCACGCGGGGAAGTCATCTAATATAATAGCCCTTCTCATCAACTTGCAGGGCTGAAATCGAAGGATTATATTAGTGAGTTTTCGCTATGTGACATAGATCCGAACAGAGCTTAGTTAATACCTACCTGATCCAAGTAACCACGTGCAAAGGATTATAGCTTAACGCTAGTATCAATGTCAGATTTATATGATTGTTGAGAGCTCGCGGTGTTTCCTTTGAAGAAGATTCATTTTAACATCAATCCAAAGGATGTTTTCGATCGGACGTCAATATTGTAACCAAGGTAGATACCTAGTCGTGTAAACCTCTCACATGATCTTAAAAGGACTGAGCGACTCTGTTTAAGAGATGTTCAAGAGACATGGGTTTAGTTTTCACTGAACGTAAGTGAGCTACTTGATTAATAGCCTCATTCTTAAAATAGGAACTACTTACACGTAAAGTATTACGAACCCAAATGTAGTACGAATTTTCGAGTCAGCTCATTCTGCAGGACATCGTGTAACCGGACGACCCTACGGCAGAGCCGACGGTGCGATATTATCCGAAGGAGCCCTAACATTTGGGAGCGTCACACCGGACTTTTCGCTATCTTGTTTGAAGCCGTAGATATTAGTGCTAAAACCACTTCCAGCGGTGATCGACGGCAGGTCTACCAAACGGTCATGTTTCATCTATTTGACATATCTTAAAAACCTTCTTTAGACGACATTCAATATAACGATTGGTGTTCTTAGCTTGTCGTACAGTTTCCCGTTACTAAAGTCGTCCTCGTGTTGTATAGTACACATATAATATTCGCTAGCACGTGGTAACATATTTCATGTCGGGTGCTCAATTCGGCATTTACAACCTGCTTTCTATTCATTCTTCGAACTCTCTTCTTCATATCTGGTAAATATCAGGTGCCAGCATAGCCTATCTTGCGTGACTGTCTCCGGGCGCAGTTAAGGACTTTATATTCTCGTTCCCTACGGTGTAGTGCACCATTGCGCATTCTTTTAGCACGGAAGAACCCGAGGGTGAATCGCATCTCTGAAGAGTGGTTCTCGTTACCAATCCTTCGGGACACGCTAAACATCTTGCGAGCCAACATACCAAGTTCCTCGCGCTTCTCGAAGGAATGGGAGAATAGTAAATGGTACCATCGCTCATTTGCCCTGCTCTGACCTGAAAGCAGGTATGAATATTCTAGGTGCATTTATATCTAGATACCTATCTAATATAATATTTAGACCACCAAGTAAAACTACAATCATGGCTAGATACACGACGCTTAACTTACCCACTTTCTTGTTATTGTTTAATTAACGTTGTGTCACATAAAATGAAACATAAAAAGAAATCTCGCATAAAGACATTCGATCGAAACTCGAAACTGGATTCCGAATGCGATCTGTGGACGGGTTGTAATCCAAACGGCTTTTCGAGACTCTTGAGTCTGATTGGTTAAATTGGCTTCCGATAAAACATGTGAAATCATGATTCGATAGAATTGATGGACAAATGCAATCTCCCAATAACTTTTTAGCCTCTGCTCTAGCCTCTGTTCTAGCCTCTGAACGGACTGTGTTTTGACCGATTCAGAGCTGACAGAGGTGACGTCTCATCTTCAAGACCCGATCGGATGGGAATCCTACCTACGGATGTACCTATGCAGCTTATAGCCGCCTATAAACCCGAGCTAAAATACCTGCGTACCTAGGTAGGATCTAAGGTACATAAGTCAGCTAGCGTAAGGCCTACGAGTTCTAGTGTAAAATGCATGTCATCACCACCCCACCGGGGACCCACAGGAGGCTTGACGCCTTTGACGCCTTCGATTCATCACACCAAAAGAAGACTTATCAGAACCCAGCATACACACACCCTAATTCCAAGCTTAGGAGATCGCACTTGCCTTACCAACCCCAATGTGCGCGGTCAATGATAACAGTTTATGTACCTAACTATTTTTTCTTTTATAGTATTACAAACCATCTCGTTCGATTTTGAGTCCGAACTCCGACGCGCATTTTCAGGGTCTCCCGGGTTCCGACATGTGGTTGTCTTCTTTATTGTCCCTATCAGCTCTGACTTCTATGATGATGTATTATTATTGTTTTTTGTTTCACTTATTTCCCTTTAGAAGCTAGTCTTCCTAGTCTTCTTAGACTACTTTCATTACTTAGACAAAATTTCAAATACCTATGATGCGGCTATTATAGATTCTACTTCCTACTTAATTCAAAACTTATTCGCGTCTGAGCCACGTCTTTTTCCTTTCTTTCAGGGTGTTTAGAGCCCTTCGTCTGACTTCTGAACCGTCTGAAGTCAAAATGGACGGCGACAGACCTACTCCAGCAGATACAGATATCCCTGGTGGGTTCCCTGAGACGCCATCCTCCATCCCAGCCAAACGTCTCTCGACAATCAGCCGAGAGTTTTCACTTGCTGCCAACCGAGAAAGCTCCATATCGGTTGGTAAATCTTTTAATACCAATACCGACGCGTTCACATCAACACATAGCGATGGATTGAATAATGTGAATGTAAATGGTGCTACTGGCGGGAATGCTAGACCGAGTGATGCTAGACCATCCTCTTCTCAGAAAGCTATTAAAGCACCCCAAGCTCAAACAGTCCCTGGCGAAACATCCTCTGATGAGTCTGAGCAAACTGAGGTAGAGCCTCGTTTCGCACCTATCAAGTCGACGGCGGATCAACCAAAGCTCGAACGAAATGAGAGTGAAATTAAGACCGAAGATGATCTATTCCGTGCCCTCTCGCGGCGTCGTAGTATTACCTCCAACGCTGAATCGCAAGGAGAGAATGACGAGATCGAGAGACTAATGTCGCGCATGTTTGGCCAAGCTCGACAGCAGAATAGCGAGGAGGAAAAGACGAGACACGCGGGTGTTATCTTCCGAAATCTTACAGTGAAGGGAGTTGGCCTTGGCGCTAGCTTACAACCTACAGTTGGCGATATATTCCTCGGTCTACCAAGGTTCCTATTGAATTTAGTAACTAAAGGACCTAAGGCCGCCACAGGAAAACCTCCCGTAAGAGAGTTGATCAGTAACTTCGATGGCTGTGTCCGACCCGGAGAAATGCTGCTTGTCCTTGGTAGACCAGGATCGGGTTGTACGACGTTCTTGAAGACATTCTGTAACCAGCGAGCCGGGTTTAAGGACGTTGTAGGCGATGTAACTTACGGCGGAACGGATGCGAAGCGCATGGCCAAGGATTTCAGGGGCGAGATCATTTACAACCCAGAAGACGATTTGCACTATGCTACCCTATCAGTCAAGAACACACTTACCTTCGCTCTCCGGACTCGTACTCCTGGAAAGGAATCGCGAATGGAAGGTGAAAGCAGAGAAGACTATGTGAGGGAATTTCTCAGGGTGGCCGCGAAACTTCTTTGGATTGAACACACAATGGACACCAAGGTCGGGAACGAATATATCAGGGGAGTTTCTGGTGGAGAGCGCAAACGTGTCAGTATTGCCGAGGCACTCATTACTCGAGCCAGTGTCCAAGGTTGGGATAACTCGAGTAAGGGACTGGATGCATCGACTGCTGTTGAGTATGTCCAATCACTGAGAGCACTCACAAACATGGCCCAGGTATCCACCGCTGTCTCTCTATACCAAGCCGGCGAATCTTTGTACAACCTTGTCGATAAAGTTTTGTTGATTGATAATGGACAATGCTTGTATTATGGACCGTCCGACCGTGCCAAGCAATATTTCCTGGATCTTGGATTTGACTGTCCCGAACGGTGGACCACGGCCGACTTCCTTACGTCTGTTACCGACTCCCACGAGCGCAGTGTTAGGCCTGGATGGGAAGACCGTATCCCGCGATCAGCCCAAGAGTTCGCCGAAATCTACAAGAAAAGTGAGGCTTACCAGCGTAATCTTGACGATATCAGCGATTACGAAGCTCACCTTGAAGAGCAGCGGCGGGAACGGGCGGAGAATACGTCAGAAAAGAACAAGAGGAAGAACTACACTATATCATTCCACCAACAAGTAATTGCTCTTACCAAACGTCAAGCTCTAGTCATGTTGGGAGATAGAGCGTCCCTCATAGGAAAATGGGGTGGTATTGTCTTCCAGAGTCTTATAGTAGGAAGTCTGTTCTACAATCTCCCACCTACAGCGGCCGGTGCCTTCACACGAGGCGGTGTCTTATTCTTTATTCTGATGTTCAACGCACTGATGGCTCTTGCTGAGCAGACTGCGGCATACGAATCTAAACCTATCTTGCTCAAACACAAGAACTTTTCCTTCTATCGGCCTTCGGCTTACGCCTTGGCGCAAACTGTTGTTGATATACCCCTGGTCTTCATTCAGGTCTTCCTATTCGATATCATTATCTACTGGATGGCAGGCCTATCTGCCACACCGTCTCAGTTTTTCATCTCGCTACTGATTCTATGGTTGATTACGATGACGACTTACGCCTTCTTCCGCTCGATTTCCGCACTATTCAAAACTTTGGATGATGCCACAAAGATTACCGGTGTCGCAATCCAGATTATCATTGTCTATACGGGATACCTAATCCCGCCTTCTTCAATGCATCCATGGTTTAGTTGGCTACGCTGGATTAACTGGCTACAGTACGGCTTCGAATGTCTCATGTCCAATGAATTCTACAACCTGGAACTAGCTTGTCAGCCTCCCTTCCTTGTTCCCAATGGTGTTGAAGGTGCTTCACCAGAATATCAATCATGCACACTAGCCGGCTCAAGACCCGGAGAAGTGGTTGTCAATGGAGGAAACTATATCCAGGTAGCTTTTAACTACTCGCGCAGCCATCTTTGGCGGAATTTCGGCTTCTTGTGGGCTTTCTTCGGGTTCTTCCTTGTTGTCTCAATGATAGGCATGGAGAGGATGAAGCCCAATGCCGGAGGTGCTGCCGTGACAGTTTTCAAGCGCGGACAGGTTCCAAAGAGCCTCCAGAAATCCATCGAAACTGGAGGCCGAAAAGGTGCTAAGGGGGATGAGGAAGCCGGAAGTTCTACTGAGAAAGTTACTATCCCTGAAGAGGCTTCGGCAACTCAAGAAAAACGTGATGAAGAAGCCATGCAGACGGTCGCCAAGAATGAGACGATATTCACGTTTCAAAATGTCAACTACACCATTCCTTACCAAGGCGGGGAGAGAAAGTTATTGCAAAATGTGCAGGGTTTTGTCAGGCCCGGGAAATTGACAGCCCTTATGGGAGCTTCTGGAGCTGGGAAAACTACATTGCTAAATACTTTAGCTCAGAGGTGAGACTACAATGACTCTTAGGCGGAATGCATACTAAGTTTTATTTCTAGAATTAAGTTCGGTGTTGTCACAGGAGACTTCTTGGTAGATGGAAGACCTCTCCCAAAGTCATTCCAGAGGGCCACAGGATTTGCAGAGCAACTCGATATCCACGAGCCAACTGCAACCGTACGTGAGGCCCTGCAATTTTCTGCGCTTCTCCGTCAACCAAAGGAAGTACCCGTAAAGGAGAAGTATGCTTACTGCGAAACGATTATCGAGCTGCTTGAGATGCAAGACATTGCCGGAGCAACGATAGGAGTAGTCGGCGAGGGTCTCAACGCGGAACAACGGAAGAGGCTTACCATTGGCGTTGAGCTTGCATCCAAGCCAGAGTTGCTGATGTTCCTGGACGAGCCCACGTCCGGCCTCGATTCAGGAGCAGCATTCAACATCGTTAGATTTTTGCGTAAGCTAGCTGATGCTGGCCAGGCCATCCTGTGTACCATTCACCAGCCTTCCGCCGTACTTTTTGAGATTTTCGACGAATTAATTTTACTCAAGTCCGGCGGCCGCGTGGTGTACGCAGGCGAGCTGGGAAAAGACAGTCAGAGAATGATCAACTATTTTGAATCCAACGGCGGCCAGAAATGCCCTCCCGATGCCAACCCAGCTGAGTGGATGTTGGAAGTTATCGGTGCGGGTAATCCGGATTACGCAGGTCAGGACTGGGGTGACACCTGGCTAGAATCTAAGAACTTCGAGGAGCAGTCCAAGGAGATAGCACAGATGGCCGAGAAGCGCCGGAATATTCAGCACTCGAAGAACGTTCAAGATGACCGCGAATACGCCATGCCTCTATCGACCCAGATAATAGCAGTTGTTAAGCGTTCTTTCGTTGCCTATTGGAGATCACCCAATTACATCATGGGCAAGATGATTCTACATATATTTACTGGTCTCTTCAACACCTTCACATTTTGGCGTCTGGGCGATGCCAGTATTGATATGCAATCCCGCTTATTTTCCATCTTCATGAATCTCACAATCTCGCCGCCACTGATTCAGCAGCTTCAGCCTGTCTTCCTCAACTCACGGAATATTTTCGAGTCGCGTGAAAATAACGCAAAGATTTACTCCTGGGTTGCGTGGACCACAGCCGCGGTATTGGCAGAAATACCCTACGCTATCGTTGGGGGTGCCATCTATTTCAACTGTTGGTGGTGGGGTCTAATGGGATACAAGATGACTGGCTTCCCATCCGGATTTACGTTCCTGTGCATGATGGTTTTCGAGTTGTACTACGTCAGCTTCGGTCAGGCTATTGCGGCTTTCAGTCCTAACCAATTGCTAGCGAGTCTATTCGTTCCCCTGTTTTTCCTTTTTGTCGTGGCTTTCTGTGGAGTGGCCGTACCTCCGGAATCACTACCGTACTTTTGGAAAAGCTGGATGTATCCGCTCACCCCCTTCCATTACCTGATGGAAGCCTTCGTTGGCGTCGCCATCCACGATCAACCCGTCAACTGTAAACCGAGCGAGCTTGCGCGCTTCCCCCCTCCTCCGGGCATGGACTGCGAGTCGTATACGGCGAATTACACTATGCAAGCGAGCGGGAAATTGCAGAGCGTCACGGATGGGCTCTGCGAGTTCTGCCAGTACAAGGACGGAGACGAGTTCGGCAGGCAGTTTAGCATCTACTACGGCAATATCTGGCGAGACTTCGGTATCGCCTGGGCTTACATCGTATTCAATTATGGCGTGGTTTACTTTGCGACGTACTTGCGGTTCAGGGGTAAGAATCCTATCAGCGGGTTTTTAGCGAAGAGGAAGCAGGCGAAAGCTTAAGAGTACGGGATTACTGGGTAATCGCCATGGTACGGCTTGATATGGTGGTCTATGGTAGACTGACTTCAAGGTAACGGCCGTGGGGTTGGTTGGCTTGGTCAAATGGATGGGTGTATTACTTACGGTTGTGCATAGTAGCATAGGGCATAGGTATGGGTAATAGGTAAAAAAAAGTATGACTTATTTGTGTACACATCTGTGTTGCATTGATAATACTATGTTATAAGTGCTTCTGGAGTATATGAGTTTGAGCTCAACAGCGTTGCAAAAGCCGCCGGGGCGCTTAGAACCAACTGTTCACTTATCACGACAAGTGTTCATAGTAGGTAGACATGGGTATACCATTCGAGAGCCCAGGCGCATTAGGCCAAGGAGGTATATAGGCAACTCTAATGTCGTGATGAATATTTGTTATTAAAGGAAGATATGGTATAGAATATAAAAATTCAGGGTATCTTCAAAGCAAGAAATGCGCCTAACGTTTTTATCCCCGGTCCGCGTAACCTGATCCAAACCACTCCCCGAATTACCGAACTCCCCCTTTTTTTTTCGTCAAAACCTTGTTTTCCTGGTTTTGTTATTAATATAAATGATACTCTTATCGCTATTATTACTATCCATAGTCGCGAGCCGCAGGCGCTCACACTCGCGCTTGAACCCCTTGTGTCCCTCGGACCGGACCTGGGACGCGCCGCAGGCCTCGACATCGCCACTATACTTGTCGCTGTTATTGATATTATTATCGCCATCTATCATGTTCGCGGGGACGACTCTGTGCAGCATGAAGTCGTCGCGGTACCGTCGACCGTGGTGCTGCTGTTGTTGTTGCGGCTGCCCGGCTTTCACGTAGGTTACGTTGCTAGCGTCGTCGCGCAGGAAGGGAAGGTGTAAGGGGGAAGAAGAAGGGGAAGAAGAAGAGAAAGTGGAAGAGAGGCGGCGGTGCTGGTGCGTGACGTGCACTTCTTTCGTGATGAAGATGGCGTTGAGGAAGGACTGCTTGAGGGCCGGCCAGAAGGTCGGTATCGACGCGCATATGCTCGCGAGATCGACCTCGAGGGCGGCGAGGATGATGCTCGTCGGCGTGTACCATGTTGGGTCCAGGACGGGGTATGTGCCGGCTTTGTTGGCGACGATTGTTTGCAGACGCCATACGCTGAGGAGGTTTACGCTAGTTTTTGGGTTTGGGACGTTAGGGGACATGGAGCTTGATATTGGCATAAAAGGGGGGGACGTACATGAGGCCGAGAAATAAGAGAATGCCGATACCGAGCCGCTGCTTCCACGCCGTCGAAGACCGGAAGTACAGGGGCACGGGAATAGCGAGGACCATGGCGTCCAGGACGGCGTTGGACGCGGTGTGGCCGGCGAAAGTCCCCGCGAGTTCCTCGGGGAGCTTGGAGCCGAACCCGTAGCAACGAGCGGGCGACGCCCAGTCCCAGAACCCGGAGACGGGAAAGCAGGGAAATAGCGCGCAGAAGGAGAAGCCGGTGCCCCAGAGCGCAGCGACGGCTAGTCCGATCCAGCAGACTGTTCGCGCGCGGGAGCCGGGCTCGAAGATGCGGAGGTACTGGGATAGGAGACAGAGCTTGACGAGGGTGGTTGAGATGGTGTATGTTGCTAGACATACGTAGAAGTACTGAGGGTGTGTTAGTAAACGGGTGGGGTGGGTGTTTTATTGGGAATATGGTTAGGGGGTGAGTGAATGCTTGCCTTTTGGAAGGCGATTACAGTGTTGTCAGGAAGTGATAGAATATGCTCCCCGAATCCATTGTTAAGTGCTAGGTATTGTTAGTTACGTTCGTTCCCTTCCCGAGGAAGAGATGTATTTACCAAGACATAAGAATACCGAGCCAACGGTAGCTGTAATCTGTACTCGACAGTTAGTGCGAATGTCCATTTGATGTCTACTTGGAGAAACTCGGCTAAGTAAGAATACGTACTCTAACCAGCACCACGAAGAGATCATCCCAACCTAGACATTGTAGCTTTATTCGTGTATATATCCTTAATACCACACAGATATGAGAAACGACCTACACGTTGACATGGATGTTAGCAAACAGTCAGTCTAGTGCTGTTTCGATGTACGAAACTCACCACGAAGGGTATAATCACGCCGTACACGTTGGCTCGGTAATTGAGTATCGGTTTCGATTCGTGAGAATTATCATACGCCTTCATGAGGCGGAGGAGCTCTTCTGCGTCGCTCGTCGACATATTCGAAAGCGTCGGCCAGCTACTCGGGCCTGCGTAACCATCTATTCTCCTACTTCGAGTGTTTCTCGCGACCTCATGACATCTTTTCTTCACCGTCGTCGTGACCACGTAAGTGTCAAAAACTGTGGAGGAAGAGAAAGCCGTTAAGCCGGCCTTCTTCTCCAGGGCATCTGAAGATCTGGGGCACCCGTTTGTTTTAAGATGAAGGATTGCTGCTGCGCCGTGTGTTTTACTCACATTACTATTAACCAACATGTTCATAACTGAATCCTCTCGTCCCCAAGATCCCTTTTGTATCTAGCCCTATTTCGAATAGCCAATCTGAGTGTACCGCTATAGAAGATAGTGGTGTGGACTACACGCATGGCGTATGTAGCTCTGCTTACCACAATGCCTTTAGGTCCACCGATATTACTATGCTATTCTAGACATATCCCAAAGCATTGGCGCAGGAATGCGGGTGAGTTCGCTAGTGAATAATCTCCCCTGTCTATTACGGGGGCGGGTCTTAGTTCTAACCCAACGTTGGTCCAAAAGCGTGGGCTTGGCTTCCCGGACTTCACGATAGCGGTCGGTCCAATTGGAGTGATGTTCTAACTCTGTGGTACGCGAGAGCTCACTGCGATGCGGTAGTACCGCGTTGCTCACCTGGAAAGCGGCGCAGCATTCGAGAAATATGCACCTTGATTGACTGCCTAGTTAAATTTATTACACGACATGATGTAAGGATACGTTACCATCGTTACCATGGGTGGATATGGATAGGATCGGGACTTGGATGTATAATCTGACTTCTCTGGCGAGTTGTTCTGGGTTGTGGTTTTTGGTAGATTCCCAGGATATTAACATTGTCTGACGAATATTACTACCAATATAAGAATAGGTAGGTACCTTGTTGAGTCGTTCCGCTAGACTAGGTACATCAATGGCTAGGTAACTATCCAATTCTATGTAAGTATCGTCAAGGCTACGCATGATAGACTATGCATCGAAACAATAATACCCTGAAGCCACCCTCTCTGCTATAGCAATTATATATCAAGCACATGGTATTAAACTATGTCAAACTCGAAATCAAGTTATATCTGCCCCCAGGTCGGGCAAGCCGACCCTACCACGACATCTTACGGTGGCATTTCCTGCAAGCAGATCTGTACCATTTGGAGTTATCGGTATTCTGCGTGCGTCTGAGTGCGACGCTCCCGCATGACGCAAAGACCTGCTATGCAGAACGTTAGGTATTTCCATGATTTCTAGTTTCAGTCGACTTGAAACATGGCGAATGATGGAACACGGCACATCACCACCGCATCACCAACTATCGATTCTTTTCATCGGGCCTTTAACCTCGTGTTGCCTGTAATCCTGCCCATCCCACCCGAGATGTTATAATAAGGTACACATATTTCAGAAGGTTCTCCAACTGATTCAGTAGGCTTTATCATGTCTGTAAGCAATAGTTGACCCGTTTCTTCCGCGTATACTAGAGCTACGGAAGACTCCAAGGTGGGGGCTGAGAGAGCTGAGTACCCTCCTAAGGTAGTGTTGTATGCAGATGCCCTAACAGAGCCTTGCTATTAATCCTTGGCCAACGCGCACGTGGGGGAAGCGATTAACAACTCCTCCCAGTCTCGCATGCCATCACCTCTTGTTAGGAGGGATTCAAACCTGGCTTATACTACTCGGGTTTTGATGCCCCTTTGGATTAACGTGGCATCATAGAGCACGAAACGCCTAACAGCCGTAAGATACCCAAAAGCATTGAGAAAGACAGGCTTACATAGAGAATTAATATCGACAATTAACTCAGTTTAGGTTTTCAACGATCACATCCTTGAATATTCATATATGACCGTAAACAACTATGCTAACCTAAAGCGCTGTCGAAGATCTAGCGTGTAATGATCTATCGCGTCGGAAAATATCCAAGGGTTCCCCAAACCCTGAAATAGCAACCGCTGTTAAGCTTACGTCAATAGTGTATACTACCACTGCCGACCAGGGCCATCATACCATGTCTAACCCGTAGCTAGCGTGGATATCCGAAACCTATTTTCTGTAAGTATCGTTGATACAACGTCGAATAAAACCATGATCATCGCTCGAATAGGGAAGCGAGATTCCACGGGACTATATAGGTTCGAAACCCCTGGTTATACCTAGTTCATGATGGCACTATTTGCCTCTCAGTATAGTTTAGAGCACCATTCCTTGGGAAGTATATTTCAAAAATAAGAACATCTTCAATATACCTAATTCTCTCAGCCATCAACAAGTCAGGCATTATATAGTATACGTTCGGCGCGTACGTAATTAATTCTACACTCCTTACGCCGCTCCCATAGCAGAGTAACCCACGTAACGCCCAACATAATCCCAATGCGAACCAGACCCTTAAAAGTCGTCATCCATAGCATTAACCCTACGCTCGCCAACCTCGCGTATCTTCTCTCCTAATATGGACCTTCCGTAGCGTTCTGCCACCTTGCCCGCAGCCTCGATCATGCGTCCCGTGCGGTCGCGCATGAGCTCGACAATTTCGAGTGCACGCATGCCGCGATCCTCGCCTTCGCGGCATTCGATAGCCAGAAGCTGCAGCAGGGTCTTGTCAATTTCGATCTCGAGACGCGCAAGGTTGGAACGTTGTGTGTGGCTGCCGCTCGTCGAGTCGGCTAGATCTTGCAGCTGTGCCGCTGCAACGCCCTTAAGCAGGAACTGTTGCTCCAGCTTGCGCGACTCTGAGTCCTCATCTTCATTCTCAGATGTGCCGTCTTCGTCCATGGCGTCTGGGTTCTTCTGCTTAGGCGGTTCTGAGGTAAGTGGGATAGAAAAGTCGAATTCGGAGAGGAGAGGACGTGGGAAGTATGGGTACAGGTCACCGCCCTTGAGGATGATGCAGTGGAACTTGTTATCCGCCACGGCAATTGGGAAATACGTCTCTTTCTTCCGACCGGAAGCAAGACGCGGGAGGAGTTTGGTATCTAGAAGTGGTATCCAGTAGGCCCTCGACGGCTGACGCCAGTGCAGCAGAGTCAAGAGTGTTCCTGTAGAATCATAGATGCATGGGTCCTGTTACTAGGTTAGTACCGTCCATGGAGAATGAAGGCACTTTACTTACGCCACTGTCAGAAAAGAAGACACTCTTTAGCGTTTCGCCCTCCGGAAGCGCAACGGTGTCTTCGTTTTGACAAATTTCATCCCTCTTTACGTTCTCAATAGTGTATAGAAGTCTAGTCTGCCCATCTGCACCAACCGGGCCGTTGCCGATTGTCATCACATAATCTCTCCAGCTTGTGCAAGTAACCATTGGTGTGCTCTTTGGCCGGTACACCTTATAAGGGATACCGAAGAGCGTGTAGATTCGGACGTAGTTTGCAGTAGTCGTAACGGTTACAAATGAATCGCTAAGGGACATGGCCAAGACTGCCTCCCCCTTCGGTAATTGCGTCCTCCAATCGGTACGATTTGTCCATGTCTCATGAGGTCTGTAGAATATGGTTGCTGGTGTGTCGTCCTTAGGCGGGCAAGAGAATAGCGTACCATTCTGCGTCAGACAAGCCTTGTCGTAAAGAAAGGTATCAGTGAAATGGAAGTCTCTGTGGAATTCGTGATCGTAGAATTCTACGGTAACCGTGTTGTGACCATCTTGATCTACTGTCCAGACGAATCCAATAAGATTCAGGCAAAGGTATTTTCGGTTACCTCGCCACGGAGTTGAACCGGGTTGGAAAGCCTCATGGTACTCTGGTTCGAGGTGGGGGCGTTTGCTTATTGGTTCTCCAAAAACATCAAGGTCATCATGCGTACGTTTTCCATTCCCATTAATCACATAACCAGCGCCATCGTCATCTTCTACGAAATCATCGTCTTCTTGCATCGGCCCATCCATTAGGGAATCATAGCTTTCTTCCCTAGTTTTTCGATTGAGCACGGGTACAATCGTGTCTGCAGGTCTTCTGGCTTTCGCCGAAACCTCCGATAAGGGGTCGTGAATGAAAGGAGAAGGTTGCTTCCCCAGTTTTAATAGGGGAGCGTATTGCTCCGGTACGAAGTCTGGATGAATATAGACCTCACCATCAGAGTTTGTAAAGGACACCAGGTTATCTTTAGGGTGCCAGGCAATATCAATTACGTTGGCATAATCGAGCCTGGCAATAACACTTTGGGTCTTGGTCTCCCATAGCAATATCCTCTTGTCCTTGCCAGCAGAAGCTAGTATAGCACCATTTGGCGACCAGGCTAAAGCAGTAACCTCTCCGTTGTGACCATTGGAAAATATTCGTTGCTTCTCCCAGTCGTTCTTAGAGACGACCTGGATATCTCTTGTTGGAGTTGGGACTGCAAAAGCACGCCCATCAGGGTGCCACACAATCTTTGAACTGACATCTGACTCGGTATCCAATACACCAATGACGCCGTCAACTTTCCTTATAAGTTCTGGCTCATCAGAGGAGATGGAGTACACGTATACGATTCCGTCGGTACAAGCTAATGTGACAGTCGACCCCTTCGTATCGAATGCGAGATGTTTCGTAGGCTTATTATGTTCCTTAAGGTGGCGGATCTGGCTGTTGTCGTCGGTTCGGACAAGCTTCACAGTTAATTCGTCGCTGGCAACGGCGCACCACTTAGAGTCTGGCGAAAGTGCAACATCTCGGATTGGGAGAGAACATCGAAGTAAGAACTTGTCGAAGGCAGCATCGGGTATCGAATAGAGGCTGACGGTACCATCTTCAGAGCCGACAACGAAGAAGTCGTCAGACGCATCTACGCTAAGGTTCTGTTCTGGGCAGTCGTCAATATTGATAGGCTCGCCATCAAAACCTGTCTTGTATAATCTGATTGTATTATTCGAACCGACGGTCACCAGCTTGGAACCGTCAGGGGTGTAGGCGCAGTGCGTTGAACCCTGAGTATGGGCCGGCCTTGCTCGAGGGCGAAGAGGTGCTGTTGATGCCATTTTGTTAGACTTGTCTCACTTGAATGAGAAGACATCAATAGCCGAAAGAAAACGAGAGTGGACATAAAAAATTGAATTGGATGGGTATAATGCAAGATAAAGATAGTAAAGATAGTAGAAAATGTATAGCGGCAAACGCGTCGCGCGTCGACAATTCAATTAACGAAAGCGCGTTTACTCCGTACGGCGAACAGGGATGCCCCTCTTCTGCGTGGCCAGTGCGTGCTTTAAACGGGAGTAGCCCCCACCTTTCTCCAAATCTCCACTCCGACATCAGTTTTATCGCGATAAAGCGATAATGCATTAATGCCATTTTCTTCCAACACAGGTACCTAAGTTATATTTCAACCTGATTTTACATAAGAAGGCAAGTTTCTAATGGCAGCACTAAGAGTATAAATGCGGCTGCCTACGTAGGCAACGATTTAAAATTCATTATAAAATTGTAGATAGCTTCTACTATAGAGGCGTGAATATTTCGTATCAGCACAGAAAATTCCGACTTCACTATCGTTACCTTCAAAACATAAAATACCATCCATCCAGCAGCCCCTGAGTAGGTACTGTTACTATTGCTATCCCTTATAATCGTCGCTATGAACAAAGCAACATCCCCAGACCAATTCTTCCAGACTGAGTATGCTATACCCTATATTATATATAATATCAGCTCACCTTTTTAACCTTGTTTTTTATAGTGCCGAACAGGCTAAGAGGGAAAGGCGTGCGGCGAAAGCAGGGAATAAGAATGGTAACCCTATCGCTCTAAAATCAAAGCTGTTGGCTGCCATATCCGATCCAACCAACCCATCCTCAGTTTTCATTGCTGAGTCGGCCGGGTCAGTTCGTAGGGTGAATGTTGATGTAAGTTGCCGTAAAGATACTCTATTTAAGAGCGGAAATGTTAACTTAACTATTCTAGACAGGGGATACTAAGCAGGTGTTCAGAGGTCCATCAGCACCAGTGACCTGTGTTGCTGTCGGTGGACCCGAAAACAACACGCTGTTTGCAGGTTCTTGGGATAAGAACGTATGGTCTTGGGACATAGCTTCTAAAGTACCTGGTCGCAAATATGATGGCCATGCAGACTTTGTCAAGGCCGTTGTAACTGCCAAGCTTGGAGGAAAAGACATCTTAATCAGCGGCGGTGCAGACAAGAAGATTATCGTATGGGACATCGAGGCCGGATCTCGGCTACATGTGCTCCAGGACCAGGCTGTATCGATGATGGCCATTCAGGACCTTGTTATTGACCCAGTGCAATCGGGACCTGACGAAGTCATACTCGTCAGCGCTAGTAGCGACCCTCATATCCGCCGATGGCGCATTCGACTCGATGGTTTTGAACAGATCAAAGAAGCATCACCGGATGAGCCTGGGGCGGTCCGTCACACGATCTTAGAACACGATACTACGGTATACAAAGTGGTATTTGATTCCGAAAGCGAAGAGGTTGACCTATGGACATCAAGCGGCGACGGCACGGCAAAATGTCTTTCACGGCTTAAGGGATTCACTACGGATGATTCCGTCAACCACGGCGATCATGTACGGGCCGTTGCCGTAACGGACCAATGGATAGTCACCGCCGGAAGGGACGAGGATATCAAAGTTTGGGATCGTTCATCCGGGAAAATCTACAGTATCCTTGAGGGTCACTACGATGAGGTCACCGACTTAGTTGTTCTTAACGCGGGTAAGCGAATTGTTTCAGTTTCCATCGACGGAACTGTAAGGACATGGTCGCTTGGCCGGGCTGAACTTGATAAAATCAATAAGGATAGAGAGAATAAGGGGCTTAAGACCGAAGCCCCAGCAGAGCCCGTGAAGGGGGCAATGACAGCAGAGGAAGAAGCTGAACTTCTGGCGTTGATGGAAGAAGATGAAGAATAATACCCCTGAAACATTTTGAGGCAGGCGGTGAATTTAGGTACGCGAAATAGGTACGCGAAGAGATGGGCTACATGAGACCTCTTTCGGGAAAAAGGCGGCTTAATGGCGGTTGGCGACCGAATGAACGGGATGCTTGTTTCACTCGAATGGAATGAGAGTTCACGTGTATGAGGCGGCCATGCGGCCATAGGCCCAGTGTCCCCTGAAACCTTAATCTCGTACTCCCACTCCGGCTTCAATGTTACTGTTGTCTGATTCGAATTAAAAGAAGAGGCTCAGCCTAAAGGTATCTCATGTGTCACTCTATTCCACCTAAGTCATACCATACGGCTGCCAACAGCCCTGAACGGTCCCCTGCGGCAATAGTTGAGAGATTCTGTAAAGATACTTGCTGGGTACACCAGATACTATCAAGCCACTTCGTCTTAATAGCGAGGTTGGGGAGCGAAGATTGCCAAGCCAAAATTAGAATTTCTTCGCAGAGTCCAGAAGTTCTTCTCGCAACTAGGCCATGAAATACGAAAACCTAAATGGGAAACTTGCATGTTTTCGCTTAAATTGTCTTATAGAAGCGCGAAGAAGTGTTATGTATTCAGATATAACGCGTATCTATAGGCGGCGGCTCTTGAACGAGAATTGTAAAGGATCATCTCTTACCTCATTAATATATTCTTCCTACAGGACTTACTCAGAACCGACCACGAGGTAATGTAAGCCGAGGTGCAAACGATTCGCCCTTATAAGCGAACCGCGTCCGCCGTTTGCATCTTTTGGCGCCCGTAGCTAATGCACGATGCTGGGTGGCGTAAGGAGGCGATGTTGGCCGTGCAGAATACATACGTGCCTCTAGCGCTTAATCTACCAAAAGTAATCATCCTTTCTCCATGTCGTAAAATAAGTTCTCGGTCGTTGGCTGTGGCGTCCGGGAGAGGCGGCTACATAATAAGCAAAATAGTACCCAAGATCTCATAAATCCGATGCACGCCACAAGTCTAATGAGGTGCAAGGGAGCAATCCACTTCGCTTCCATGCTACGACCTGCGGCACGGCGTCGATGAAGAATGTTTTCTTGTTTCTCGAACTGGACAGCCACATTAGTGGTCATGCGGAAGGCCGCTCATCTGAAATCTGGATTCGACTTTGGCTCAACTTTAGCTCGAATACGACCGGTAAAGTTAAGTCTCGCATTAAGCTATTGCTATTATTGCCATTACCCCTTACTTCGTAATGAGAAAGGAAAAAGAGAACCTCGGGGCCTGAAGATATCCAACTCTACGATGCCGTTACAAATCATGTAGTGCGAGATATAATTGCCTTTTCCTTTTTCCATGCAACCACAATCTCCACGGATCGCCGAATTTGCCTAAAACCCGGGAATGGGTAAGGTACTTCGCAGCTCATTTGAACTCTATTGCATCTACTGCATGAAGCTCTACTTCGTCTCATACCGAAAGTATCGTGTATGTGGACATTAGAGCTCAATCTAAGCCTTCCTATTCCAGACGAGAATGCAAAATGTAACTCGGGAATATTTAAGCACGACAAAGTGTTTCGATATACGAATAGGTAATCCATGAATAGGACGGGACTAGGTTGCTTGTCCTGTTACATAAATATTTCAACTAATAATACTCAGAGAGCGCACGTTGATTCGAAATAAGTATTCATTCCTAAGAGGGAAATAATAGCGTGAGTGATACACCAAGACCTAGTATTTTGATTCATTCGGGTATGCAGATCCTTATTCCTGTCAACAAACACCTGTAGTTGCGTTTGCTTGTCCTCGCGGGATGGCTTACATTTATAGAAATACTAGCGATTAGGTTACTTCATACGATACACCACTGCATCCAAGTGGACATCGACTCCATGTCCTTGCCTTGTTCCCGATATATACTTACTTTTTCCCCACTGCCGAGGGATGTCTGGGCCTAGTATGTCTGTATGCATACACGTATATCATGGAATCGGACTGGAGATCTCCATCTTTAGCGCAGGTGTCTGGACTTCCCTTCGGTAGTCACATATCAGATCTATTAGTCCGCAGTAGCCGCCCTTCGAATTGCCGTACTCGGAAAACTTCAAGTTTGATCTCGCGCGTTTCGGGACCTTAGAGACACACCATGCAACTTTTAAGATTATAACCGTGCAAGGGCATGCCTTGCTAACATTGTTGCCAATGCTGCTATCCGTGATTTTCTTCGCTCAAGCAAGATGCCAGAGAAAACTAGAGAAACCGTTTGGCAAGCGTTCTCGTTGCTGCGCTTATGACACTGATACAGTATATCACCGTGTACTATGTACAGAGTTTGAGACCGCTCGTGGGCTGTGGTATTCTCTCTAGGAATGCGTGCCAAGTATACAGAGAACTCTTTTCTGCACCTCTTTCTACGCTCGAGTGACCCTCTGCTGTTTGCCCTCACTAGGAATTTTTCATTAGGGCTGAAAGCGCCTTTTCGGGTATACTATCATCAGCATCTCCTACAATATTGTCTATCTGAATAGTATAGTTCCTGCATGCTTAAGGCTCTGCGCCTTAAAAAAACTATCCATCCATCCATCCATCCTATGTTGAACAACCCAAGTTTATAGTGGTTTCGCTTAACATAAGCTGCTATTCGGCACAGGTGGTCGGCCTAAGCCTATATCTCGCCTTCGCCGGCCTCTCCTAAGACTTCCTATTCAGGAATCAGGAATAGGATCTTGCGCCTTGGTTGAAAACTGGGATGTGGCGTGGTAACCTACGAAGGTGATTCGACCTTATTATCCTATAACGAGTATTGTATACTAACCAGCGCATACAAGTCTTCCGGTCTTTCTGGACAGCTTAAAACCACAGGAGAAACCGCAGAAAACTAATGGGAGGCATAAGGCGGCATCATGGAGACTACAACTCAATACCATGGGAGCTTGATAGCTTTCGAAGGGCCTCAAGATACCATATCAACACAGCTTCGACTTCTCCCAAGTTCACCAAACATACTGATCATCCCACCACTTCAACAATTTATGAAAGAAGGGAGCCCCGGGATTCCCTTCCATGCCCAGTCGCATATTCTTGCGGTTCACAATGCATGCTGTGACAGAGCCGAAGTAGCGAGGGCATTCTTACAAAACTCCACACCAAGGAATAAACGACTTGTATTCATGAACGGCGGGACGGCGAGTGCCCAGATGGAATGCATTACCGATATCAGCAAACACTTGACGAACGGGGATTTCGCCAAAGCCGAACGTATCTTCCACAGGCTGGTCAGAGACGGGGTTGCTGGACTACAAAGCCAGGGCTTAACTAACACGAATTTTGAGCCGTTGCAAATTATTCCTACCAGATCGCAATTAGGTAATGAAGACGGAGAGATAGCCAGTGATCCGGCATCCCAGGCTATGAGAGCTGCTGAAGCCCTCGATCTCCAAACAGCCTCGTTGCAACCAAATAATGAGATCGATCTCACAAATTCAACTCGGTCGCGAAGCACAAGTGTACCGACTTATCGGGTGGTCGATGACTTCCAAAACGCAACTCCTTTTTATGTCTTCGGAGCACGCAAATGGCACGGGAGAAATACTCGCAACTCAGACCCCCCCTCAAACTCCCCGTCGGAGTCTCACTACGCCGGACTCGCGGAAGGCTCCTCGTCGAATCTTGGAACCTGCGGAACCGCAAATCAATGAACTTGACATCCAGCCAAAATCTTCGAATAGTCTGGATGAGGAGTGCCCTAAAAGTAAATGGTCGCCTGCAAGCTTAGACTTGAGTAGTCCACGTTCTTTCAAATATGAGTCAATGCCGAACACGCCATCAATATGTGAAGCATTCGCCGTCGAGGTTCGACCTTCCGCCACTACTGCTTCTCATAAGAAGATCAGGCCAGTTGATCGAATCTATTCCAGCGCCATACGTAACCAGGATATCCTACTATGTAGTTTCCCGGAGCCTCCTCGCTCAAGACCACAGAGTATGGATGTTAGTCCCAATTCTCACCAAAGTAAGCCGACACTTCGATCCAAGTTTACGACCGAAATTCCCAGGCCAACTTTCGGTACGCCGAGTAGGTCTATGGTCAGGCGGAACCCTCCGTCTCCTCTCAAGCTCTACAAGTCGCCGCTACGACCCACAACTTATATAGACCGCGGTACAAGCCCAAGGAATAATTATGTGGACAGAGGCACTACTACCGAGCAAGAATCAAACCAAGGGATATCCAAATCTGATACGAGGGATTCTATATCTCTCTATATTGAAGGCCCTGTCGAAGATGACCGCGATGAATCACATGGACCAGTCTTGCCAATGGTCGAAAACCTGGTAATACTTTTTAAATCTGAGAAATGTGACCCTCGACTGGAAGCAACAGTCCAATCTTTCCGAGAGGGAAGATACCCTATATCTAAACTTCCAACGGAGACAGAAGAAGGAGAAGATGAGATAAATCATGAACCAAAGGTCTCAGAACAATCAGAACCAGAGTCGGTCTCCCCTACCAACAAGAGACATAGCCGTGCTCAACACGCAGAAGTGGCACCGGCTTATCGCATGGGCTCAGATGACTACGACCCTTTCGCGTACGGCAAATACCCAGAGCCTTCTCGTGCATGGCCGTTTAAGCCGGGCGTAAACAGCAACCACAGACCTTCCACCCCGCCGACTCCGGCCCAAACTCCGCCTCTAGCTATAGGGAAACTTGACAGGTGCTTCCACGACTTCACGACAACCGACTGCAGAACAGCCGTGTGCATGCAGAACTCGCTCCGCTCCATCTTGAACATCTACTTCCCGCCGGAGGACACCGGCTACCACCAATTCAACTTCCCTCTGCTCCCCGAGCTCAGCAGCCTCTGGAAGCCCGTCTTTCGAGAAGCGGACCCGGGCACGGTCGTACAGCGGAAAAGGAAGGTCGATCTCATACTTGCTGTGGGGGCCCAGCAGGGCGTGGATAAAGAGTTTCTCGGCGCTATTAGCGGCTCATTGGAGAAGCTTGGTACGAAGCCGAATGGCGTGAGTCGGAGCGGGAGGTTGGATTTGAGGTAAGTACCCGTACAGTCGAGTAGACTGTCTTGGTGAATATACGACTAACGAGTTGGTGTTGGTATAGGTTTCTCATCGCGAGCGCCATGCAAGCTTTCACCGCGCAGCCGCTCACTAACCAAACCCAAGACAACCCCTTTTCCAACCCTCTCCTCCTGGCGACGTTGATCATACCTCACCTCGAAACATACATGGCCGCTCACTCCGCAACACGATTTCTCCTCCTCGAGTATCCCCCAGAGCACTTAGCAACGGTTCTAGCCTTACAACGGCTAGTCGGGGTCGATCTCCTAAAAGTAGCCGGGATCCTGTACTCAGAAGACACCTCCCCCCAGCCGTACCCGGGCTTCAAAGTCCCGCTCCGCACAAACTCGCACTTGCGCACCGACTCCGGGCCCGGGATCCTGCGCAGCACTTCACGCAGCGGCGCCACGCTTCTCGCCCCCGCGCGTTCAAAGCACGGCGAGACGCCCTCGTTCGCAAAAGCCAACTTCCTACTTACCTCGTCCGCCAACGAGTCCGAGATCGCGACGCTCATCTCCACGATATGGAAGATCCTCATCGACATCTCGCCGTTCTACATCCCGGAGGGCATGGCGTCGCGCGCCTCGATGCACATCGAGCGAGACTCCAAGCGGGACTCGCACTCGCACTTCCATGGTAACCAGGGAAGACCGCTAGCCCAGACCCCCCTGATCAGCGCAGCGCAACAGCAGCCGGGCCCGGTAACCAATGCCTCGGCGATAATGGGTTTTCGACGGCAATGCGCTAGCGAAGACGACCCCCCGGCGGAGTACAACTCGGGTATCGTGTACACGGAAACCAACCCGCCCCCACCACCGCCCAAACACCTCTCCTCGCCCTCCCCTTCCTCTCCATCGAACCCATCTTCCCCCGTTCCCCTATCCCCCCACTCCCACTCCCACTCCCATCCTCTCCCCCAAGCTCCCCCGCCTCCCCCTCCTCCTCCCTCCCAAACCAAATCCTCCCCCCTCTCCCTGCACCCCGCCAAATCCTCCAAAGGCTCCGTCCGATCGACCCGCACGGCCCGCAGCCAGCGGAACAAGCTGCGCAGCCTCCTCGGCCGGGACCCAGACGGCAGTATCGCAGAGGTAGAGGTAGACATAGGGAAAGGAGTAGGAGTAGGAGTAGATGGAGACGAGGACTGGGACTCCGGCTGGGACGAAGAGGACGCTAGACTCGCCGCCGAGGCCCGCAAGTACATGCCGCTGTACGGCCGGCGGGGCGGGCCGCGGAAGGGAAGTAGCAGGAAGGCGTTGAAGTGGCTTGGGCTAGCGACCTGAGCCCTCCTCCTCCTCCTCCAATCTCCTCCTCTCTAATCGTCATTTCTCACCTATCGCCTATCATTTATCCCTTGTCATTCTCTTTGTATCAACGCCATTATCATCACTGCCAAAACCAAGTTACGAATCCTCGAAACCTTATTTCCTGCACGCGTTTATATCGTTTATTTATCCGTTGGCTTTTGTTGTATCATTATTCTATACCTACCTCCTACCTATATTAGGACCATGGTGTCTGTTGTATTTTGAGGGGGAGACGAAGGTGGTCGTGGGTATTTTCCAGCGGTATACGAGAATAGAGGGAGACTCTGCCTCGATGGCTCGGAGACGATAACGATGGATTATGATTCGATGTTTTCTCGAGGGTACTCTCTGTTCTTTACATGTACGTGCTTCTACACAGAACATATATACTAGTAGTTAGTTAAGTCGGTTAGACATCGTCTTTTTCATTTACTTGAGAATGTTCCTTAAGGCAAACTACCAATTTCGAGAAATGATAGGCACCTGCGAAACAATGCTTATGCCCTGTATAGTTTGTCATGGCGCATTCAATATCAGCAATAACCGATTAAGCTACCTAGCACACATTCGAATAACAAATTCAGCATCATAAGCAGAGTCAAATTTCTGTGCACAAGTCTGTCTGATTAACTAGCCCCTGGTTTGCAAAGAATGCGTTACACCGGAAGAAAAAGGAACGAGAGCATGGCCATAAAGTACGGGGAACGTAGACTATCTTTTCCCTGTCTGTCGTTTCTCTCGACTCCCCCTCCTCCGCGAGACCATTGGAAAATACACACGAACGTAGAATCATCATCTCTTCCAAACCGCAGAAATGCCAGAGGATTCTAAAAAGCAGCCGGGCAAAATCTAGTACAAAGAAGGCTTCGCCCGAGTCATGAGAAAAATCGCATTAGTACGTAACATTTGACGAGAATAAGGCCGACCAGCCTTTCCTCGACCATTATATGAACCCGCTCTCACATGCCAGAAGTGACGCGTTGCGTCTTCGCAGAACGATTCGATAGACGATTCGGCCATTAGGTAGGATCCAAGTGAAGTGATCATTTCATCTATCCGCAATCAAAAGCGAAAAGTAAACACATCCCACCTCCTTGCCATCCTGATTACACATGCATGCCTTTACTGCCAGTCCGTCCCAGGAAATCAAAATGGATGCGAGGGTGTTACTGTACGAGGGTATCATAGTTTGCTGATTTAGCAGCAGCCGCCGCTGGACGAGTTGGAGACGCTGTGTCCGGGGCCGACTTGAACGCCAGGCTTGGTGTTCGTGGTGGACTGCGTTCCCATGCGCTCCTTGATTTGTCGGGCCATGGTCAAGAAAGATTGCTCGACGTTGGAAGCGTTCTTGGCCGAGGTCTCGAGGAACGGAATGCCAAGGCTGTCAGCAAACTCCTATAGGTCTAGTTAGCTATCTATGCTGTCATGGGTCCGGTAAAGCTGGACGAGTCGCGTAACGGAGAATTTCGTACCTTCGCAACTGTGTACTCGACGACCTTCTTGTCCGACATATCGCTCTTGTTGCCCACGAGCAGCTTGTTGACACCTTCTGTGGCGTATCGGTCAATCTCCTGCAGCCACTGCTTGACGTTGTTGAAGCTGTCCATGTCGGTGACATCGTAGACAACGCAGATACCGTGGGCTCCTCGGTAGTAGGAGGAAGTGATGGTTCGGAATCGTTCTTGGCCAGCAGTATCCCACTATTTTCTAGTTAGCAAAAGGAGCTGGGAAAAGTGTTTACGAGCCGGGGTTATTCTTCTTACAATTTGCAACTTCACGGTCTTTCCATCGAGCTCGATAGTTCGAATTTTCTGGCTGGAGTTAGCACTTATCCCGCGATAAAGGTGTCCGCAGTCAACTCAACATACGAAGTCAACACCGATGGTTGAGATGTACGATTCGGTGTAGGTATCATCGGCGAATCGTAACAGAAGACAAGACTTTCCAACACCGGAATCTCCGATGAGGAGGAGCTTGAAAAGGTAATCGTATCTATCGAGAGGACGAGTCAGTGGATACCCTTGGGAACTTAAAACTTCTTGTAGCTTGGATTGATTTCGTGGCTGGAGACCAGGGACTACAGGAGTATGGTAGGACTCCATGGCTGATGAGGTTGCGATGTTCTCGGTGTAGCATCAGGTATTTTGCAATGGAGCCTGATTGATTCATGTTGAAGAGAGGGCATGAACAAAGTACGGGACAAAAATGAGGGGTATGCACTGCAGTGTAGCGGATTAGCTTCATCGTCGACATTGCTGTCGCTAGGCGACTCTCTAGATATATAAGGGGCGTACGTACTACTCAGGATTCATCTTGACGGGAGGTTGATGCGCTGCCTTAACAAGACAACAAAGTTGATTAAAGGGTCAAATAGGCGGTGATAAGCAGGTAGAAGTCGGATGGACAAGCTTAGGTTAGATTTAATGAAGATGGGTGGGATGTGCGAAAGGAATAGTTGCTTTCGGACGATGTAAAAAGAAGAGGACGGCGGTTTAGCGTTGATGATGTAGAAAGAGAATTAATGAGACAAGTCGTAGGCAAGTAGTAGGCTGCTGCGTCAAGGAACGTCAAGGGCTACCTGCATTCACCGTCAACTGCCCTGTGCACAATACACTGTAAGTTCTGTGCACAACTGGAAGAACCAGGCCCGGGACCCAGAACTGATTGAAATGATAGGCTGATAGGTCAAACCCGACTGTTGGCGTGCTACAATTGCCAGCTGCTAACGTAAGTCGGTCTAGCCACCAGATCTAATCACGAGGCGCAGGTCCCCCTTTGACTAAGGTGACACAACTAATACATACCGAATACTTAGGTACATACATATGGACATAGTGCACAATACCTATCTATACATACTGTGCATACCCGGATCTCCTACTTCACATATGAGTATTATCACTATTTTCTTCCCCATTAATAACAGGTGCTTCTATTAAACACAAATACTAGCCACGGAAAATTATTGGCATAAAGAAAAGGGTATTAAACCCGATATCTGCCAGTTGACGATTCGTAAGGGTTGGATCTGTACACCGATCCATCCGTATCAAATTCAACTCTAAACAGTCTTCCAGTCTTCCTTAAAACAATCCGTTTGGTTTTCTACAACAAAGAATGTTTCAACCATTCAACCATTCATCCACGAACACTTGTGCAGGACATTATTTCGAAAGTATATTGCATATCTCAACAACATTATTATGTATTAGTTATAACTAGTATAATAATTATACTACCTATCGAAGGCTGATTGAAACACACTCAACTAATATAGCGATAAAGAAAGAATCTCCCAGACTTCGATAGAGAAAGATGTCGGTAAGATCCGGTTAAGAACCACCAACCAAAACTTTTTCAAATAACTTTTTCCATATCATCATCGATCACCCTACCAAGATCTTCTAGAACAACACGCACGGATCCCAGCGAAACATACCAGGTAAGGTACCTATTTATTTTATTCTGCACAGGTGATCAGCTGAGGAGAAAAGGAAAAAGAAAAGCAATGACCAGAAACATCAGCTGAATTTTAGGTGAGGGTTCGGTGGGTTCCGGGCTGAGAGACAGCTCCTAAAAACTTCCTAAAAGGCCAGCCCCAACCCCTGCAGCCCTGTACTTCCCACATCTTCGGTATACTTTTAGTGGAACCCCGCTACCTAGCCATACTACCATAATATACATAGTAGTTATTTCGGCGTACCGGTACCGGGTACTACCATATTTAAAATTCGATTTGACAGCCGAAGCTTCACTTACATCATACTCAAACCCGTAACCAAAACTTACGGCTATGTATTTCTACATACTTTTTTGTTGTCCACATGTGAACCATTGCGAACCTAGACTCAGCTAGATACTTGCCTAACTGTCTCAACTCAGAGTATTACGGTATTACCCCTCAAAGAGAATTGATGCGTTTCTAAGCTTGCTGAAGCTACTATCCAAGTTCCCCGGACACATGTCCCTCTCAACCAGCGCCGCCATCCGAGCGCAGTCCAACGCTGTAAACTCGAAAACCGCTCTGCGCGCTCTAACACCCGCTATCTGCGCTTCTTCTTCGTCTCCACCAAGTTCCAACGCCCCAACCGTAGCCTCAAAACTCTCTCCTACCAAAGCCCGTCTTTCCTCACAACTAAGTCTACCACCAATATGGTTCAACTCTTCGTACCCACGTTTCGGACCCGGTGATTCCCGTGGACCGGAAGACGAAAGGAAAGTCAAACTTGGGAAAAGTAAGATTCCCTCTGGTATTGACTAATATTTGGCCTATGCGATTTAAGCTAACTTCCTCTTCAGCATTGCGCATTCTTCAAGAACGGCTTCCTACTCTACTCCAATCTCCTCTTCCGCAGGAGATCTTATCACCACATATATCTCTCCACCTATTCCCTTCGACACATCCGTACCTTCCTACGGTAACCGGCCGGGTCGCATATATAGCAGCGTTATGGACGTCCCCGCTAGCATGGAATCGAGTGCCCATAATCGGTAACGTCAAGTTAAAAATACTCTCAGAGCGAATGGTCAGCCAACCATTCTACTCCTCCCCGAAACGATCCGAAGCATACGGCGAACAATTGGTAGTAAAATGGAGGACGGCAGATGGTAAGCCGAAAAGCCCCAATCCAACGGTAACAGAAGAGGGCGAGCAAAGACTCGATGATACCCTTAGAGGCACCCAGGCCATAGGCGAGAAGAAGGCTTTTACCGGATTATTCATCTTCGAATTCGACAGGGAAGGGCGAATTATAAGCCACACGATTGAATCCGTAGATGAGCATGGAGAATGGGAAAAGGGCCTCGGTGCTAAAGTCGTAGGGTTAACGGATTGGTTACTGGGAGGTATCAAGGGCCGCCCGGACGATGGCGGTGCTCCTGCATTGTGTCGAGTTATGGATAAACGAGAAAAGAACGAACGATAACGTTAGATACGGCAATACACGCAAGCTGGGCTGCCAGAGCGTTGGGAGTAGGGGCTAAAATGTATAATGTAAATAAATGTACCATACGTGTCGTTCTGGTAATAGCCAGTCACCACTCAACCTAAGAGGCCGTGTATATAAATCATGTAGTCGTATTGTATCACATGATCGCATTCTATAAACTTTTTGACGATTCCTTAGGGTGAGGGCAATACCACTATGATCCATTCGTAAGAGACGATCTAATCGGCTTAGCGATATGTTCTGGTAGATCCGCCTCTCGGACCATCTCGAACTGCGTATTCGCCAGCGCCGACGTGCCCCTATACCAATCCCGCCAGATCCTCTGCACGAGATTATCCTCGTCCCTGCGGTCCCCCGTCGCAACTCCCTCCGGACGCACCAGCGGTCCCTCCCCTCCTATCAGCAGATGCGTGAACTCGTCCCTCGGGACAACGGCGACCAAGACCTTGCCGGCCTCGACCGCGACGCGGGCGAACCTATCGACGACGTGGAACAGCGCGCCGAAGATGTGCTGGGAGCCGGCCTCGCCGTACCGCAGGGCGCCGAAGGCGACGGCCAGGTGCCGCACGCGCAGGGCCTCCTCGCGCCGCAGGAAATACGCCATCGGGCTGTTGAACCCGTAGCTGTCGCAGGGCTCGAGCTCGCCGACGAGATACAGCGCGTCCCGCGCGTAGTCGAACCACACCCTGGGGCGGGACCAGGAGGACGCGGCGCCGGGGGCCGCGGAGTGCTGCGACGGCGAGTTCGTGACGAAGACGTAGGGGACTTTCCACGCGAACGCGGGACGGTACCGCGACAGCGCTAGGCCCCTCGTTTCCCGGCTCACGAGCAGCAGCGGGGGGAACGGCGCGCGGAGGCGGGTCCTGGAGCTCCGGGAACGAGGGCCAGGGAAACGGGGGCTCGTCATCGTAGTTGTTGTCTGCCTCGGGCGGGGAAGAAGCGTCGTCGATGCAGGCTACTGCGACGACGCGCGGGGCTAATAGCGACTCCCAGATCTTGAGGCGCAGCTCGGGAGGGAGCAGAGGGAAGAAGGGGAATGCGCTGCTGTGCGCGTGGTGCCCCGCCCGGGTCAGGGCTAGCGCGCGGGCGGTGTCCTGGCCGTCGCTTACGACGCGGAATTCGAGACGGAATCGGGGCCGTGGAGGGGGTGAGGATGAGGTTGCCATTGCAGGCGGGTTAAGGGGGAACGGTGTGTGTGATTGGCCTGGTTAGTCCAGGTCCGGGACTTAACTTGCGCTGCTCAGCTTAATCGCAAATGAGCTTCCCTCTGCATTAGGTAGAATTGATACAATCCAACTAAGCTTAAGGCTAAAATGTACCTAAACAGGTATGTTCTTGTCCGTGTATAATTATCCTCAAAAGGGACTTTTTGTAATTCAGGAGGAAATGATTGAAGTTAGAATTTGCTTGGCGAGTTTTAAGTGTGTAAGTTGTGAGACGTGAGAAGTAATATTTTGGAGAGCGGGGAGCTGATTTTCGCTGTAAAGGTGTAATTGCGTACATCCCAAGCTTTACAACTTCTAGCTCCTTATTACCTACCTCTTTACATGTTAGATTTCTACACTACGACTTATATACGTAATCAACTATAACCATCAAGCTCTGTTAAATTAATGAACTTGTCTATTCTGCTAGATTAATTATAAAACTAGCTGCGCTATAGCCATAGCATCCGCTCTCTGCACTGGTACAAATATTTATAGATATCTCCAAGTACGGTACGTTGGTTGTGTTTTTCTATATTTATAGAAAACCATCTATCTACCCTTATATCCAATTATCTCTTCCTTTATAAAAATCAAAAAGCTTTTTGTTAGGGGGTATCACTATGAAGTAAATAACTATATCTCAATCTTAGCTCATTTGTTTTATAATAGGCTGTTGGTCTGACCTCCTATCCCCAACATCTCCAAGCTCTATGCTTTTCCCTGGGTCTCTCTTCCCGTATATCAGAGAGAGTAGGTAGCTTCCATGTATTAAATGATCACCAGAGGCTTCAATTTTAGCGCCCTCGGCACCGTCGGTTTTCTTGATAATGGTTACGTTGCCTAGGCACGACGATACGAGCACGCACTGTTTTGTAAGTTAGAACCCCAATAATATACGAACGAGAGTTTAGTCATTGTAACACTTACAAGTACCATAAAAGGTGTCAATGCAACGAACGCCCAGGTGATTCCGTTCTGCCCAAAGTTAGCCAATTGAACTTGATGATAATAGCATAGGACCTGACTAACCTTGGCACCCTCGATAATTGGAGCTTTTAGCTCCTCTGGAAGCCCATGCAAAGTATCGTAGTCGTTCTGGAAAGGAGAGTCCTTCGAGATACCCGATGTGTTATTGAAGACGGCGGACATGATGGTAAGAGCTAATGTACCCCCAAATGTCGTCGCAACAGCCATCACAGAAATCACAGTTGCAACATGGTTTGGGAAGAAACCGATGGCGTGGAGACTACCTGTTACAAGTTAGGAAATGATTTCCTCCAGGAAGAAGATACATCTACTCACAAGGCATGAATCGCAGACCAGTACCTGCGCCGGTAAGTGCCATCATACCATATATAGTTGGTGTATGCTCAAAATATAGAGCCCACGACAGCATACCGACACCAATAGCTTCTACTAGGGAGCCGAGGAACAGAGGTAGGAATGTTTGGCGAGGCCAGACATTACAGAAGAACATAGATAGGTATACACCGGCTAAAACATTTAGTAATGTAGTTTAGAATAGGGGCTACTTTTACTAACCTCCCAGCCCTGGCGTATAGTACAATAGCTGAACACCAGCCTTATCCGAAAGGAATCCCTACCAACCATATTAGCAACTATACACGTATGAGCATTGAAAGTCATAGCATCATACCTTAACGATTGTAAAGTAAATATCGACAAAGTAAAGGACCTATATGATTTAGTAAACGGGCTTTTGTCTTTGGATAGGACTATGCACTTACACTGTACATAGCCATACCAGTAGCGAAGTTGATATAGCATAAGAGGCTAACGTTTCGGTTCTTCACGACGTTCCAGGGCAACATCGGCCGTTGGACGGCCAACTTCAGTGACAATACACCGCCCGGAGCCATCGAGTATTCGTAATAGAGCCAAGAACACGCTGTCAGAGTACCAACGATAAGAGGAACGAGGACCGCAGGGTGATTCCAGTCGTAAGTTGCACCGCCCCACGTCAAAGCCAGGATGATAAGGCCAAATCCAAACAGGAATAAGAGCTGTCCACCAATATCGAGAGTCATTATGCGCCTAGCGAATCGTTCACGGCGTCCAGCCTCGTTCTCATCCAGTCCAGCAATCGGCTGAGGTCCCAAGAGGTCGTTCCGCAGGAAGAAAAAGATGACCAGTATGCCGACGAAAGCGATGGGTAAGTTGATCCCGAAGCACCACCTCCAGTTGGCCGCCGTAAGGTAACCGCCGATGACAGGACCGAGACCATAGCACAAACCCCCTACCAATGAAAAAAGACTCCAGTTCTTCGCGTTTTCTGCTAGAGACACCTTGTCTGCCAACACAGCTCGAATAATCGTATTCAATCCTGCACAAGCAACGCCTTGCAAGGCTCGACCGAGGAGAAAGGCGCCGAATGCGGTCGTTGGGGCTCCGGTACATAGGGCGCTGCCGATTAGCATGATAAAAGAGCACATTTGTAGGGACCAGTGTCGTCCGAATATGTCGGCCATTTGTGCCCAGAAGGGGATGAATGCAGCTGAAGTTAGGTTGAAGGCGGAGATGATCCAGTTAAGCTGGGCGATTTCATCTGGAGTAATGTTAGCCTGAATATTTCAAGTATCTTGTTGGTTATCTAGATTATCTAGATAGTCTCGTACGGAAATCAGCAGCGATCCATGGTAACGCACTGGCGACACTGTTATACAGATTAGTCCCAACCCATCATACTTAAGGAGGTTAATGGAATTTGCTGTACATAGTTACGTCGAGTGCTTGGAGGGCGTAGGGCAAGAGGAGGCATAATATGAGTTTCCATCGATACTTAGAAGCTTTTCGCTTCTCGGCCTTACATAGGAGGCAGCTCCCGGTTTGAGAGATATCCTCTACCGGCTGGGTATTGAGTTCATCTTGCCCGACGTTCCTCTCGTGTATACATTGCGCTCTCTGCTTGTCCTGCTGCTTATAGCCCTTCTTCGATTTGAAGGCTCGGATTAGTAGAGTAATCAACATAATAGTCAAATATCCCTTATACAGAGAGTAAGGATATTCAGAAAGTAGCTTGAATTCATAACCAACTATCTAATATATCGAAAGAGGAAGGCTAAATCAAATGGCCTCATGGTTATATATACTATCAACAGCGCAAATTGACAGAGACATAGCCCCTTGATGGGTGAAAAAGTCCTATCATGACCTACACCAAGGACGTGTTGCCCTGTGCCTCGCATTCGCACGCTTTTAGCATAAAAAAGATGCGACGACATATCCATAGGGCGAAATGAATGGTCTGCCTGCTTTAGGTAGCATCGTCGATAGTGGACTTACCAAACTAGGTAGAATCTGCGAGCGCTGAGTGGTTGAAAACGTGATATTATTGGGTTGCGTGCTTAAAGGAAGCTTCCATCAGCCTTAAGCGAGTGCGAGGGACGTGGAGAACTTGAGGCTCACCCTAATTTTTCAAAGCATCCACCAAGCGTCAGTTCTGAATCGACAATTCGATACATCTTGCCTATGGATGTGGCTGTGTAAATATAGGAGGTACCAGCTATTGGTAGAGACAGTGGACTCTACGCTCTCCGCTTACTTAACCAACTTTAAAGTTGGGGGCCCACTTCGGATTCGCTTCCATCCTTGGTTTTGCATCTTAGCTGAGGGAAGTTAAGGGTAGGTGCGAGCGTTGAATTGCGATTAATGTATGTAAGCTCACATTGGTGACATCAATTCTTTCTAATAACTGTAACTCTCATACTCTTAAACATTTGAAATACTAACTTACACTCATACATTTTCTTTCTCTTTTTGAATTGTATTCTCAACCTGGGAGCTTGAGTTCTCTCTTAGGTTAAGGTACCTACAGCGCATATGACTTCATCGCACTTCTATTCAGTTCACCTTTGACGTAACCTTTCAGAAGGTTCTTCTCGAAAGAGCATTACTAAATCTCGGCATTTTATTTGTTTTACATGACAATTGGGTGCCTCGTTAGATGAACCCAGCTTGCCTTTATAGACACTCCAACTATGGCATTGAGTCTATCAACCTAGAACCACATGCTTCTCACTTAGTCTTCCTGTTGGATATACATGCTCACTACTAGGCTTAACCCACATCAAGTATACGCGTCCAAACACCAGCTTGCCTCTCTTACTAAGACGAAATCGCCGAAAGATTTCCGGACAATACCGAAAGAAGTAAATGCTCTTAGTGTCGTCTACGGATCTTCAAGGCCCCGCGTTGCACATCATACTATTCAAGTGAATAACATCGGCTCCCGGAACGGCTAACATCTCTGTTTCGCAAGCGACTACCGCGCCGCCTCTAAACTTACGGCACTTTATCTATCAGCAAGATGCCGAAGTTATGATAAGCATTAAACATAAATCTCGGGGGCGGGACTCTTTCTAGCGTCCGAAAACCGTCCTAAGAATCCTTAGGATCGTCAGGTGCGGGGAGATGTCCGTGGTCCATTTGCCCGGGATTCAACTAAACCCATCTTATCCTATCCGAACTATGGCACCAGCATATCATACCAGTAATTGGTTTATTCCTTGAGGAAGCCCTCGTCCGACGCGAAAAGACGATCAATGATTCGGATCGAGGCGTACGTAGTGGTCAAATCTATAGGTTTACTTGCCCTCGGGTATAAGATATGGGCTGTTGTTTTTCCTCTTTGACGAGGTTGTGCTCGACGTTGCTGACTCTCTAATCTTGCCAACACTTCGCCTATCTGGGCCAGATTCACATGCGATTCTCCAAGCACGCGTTGCAGCCCTGCACTTCGTCATCAACCTTCGTGCGCACCAATAGTAGCTTAGCTCCTATAGTAGGCAGCATTCTCGAATAACCCATAAGGAAGGGGGTGAATCAGATTGTTACTTTAAGGATTCCGGGGTCTTAACATTTAACGCTGCAGAGCGCGCAGACATTAACTCCGCTTTTCCTCCTTTAGGACCCCTGGGCTCGACTAGATATAGCTATGCATCCTATGCATCGTCAGCTGAGGTCACATTGGTCACGTTCCTCAAGCTCTATGCCCGTGCTGTAACAATATGCCTCGCTACTATAAACGAGGTGATCTCAGTTGCTTAACCGATAGATGAACTGGGCTTGTTACCTTCGCGTTTTTTTTTATTTGCGTCGCGGTTAACAAAGAGAGCATCACGCCTTTTCCTTCACGAGAACGTTACCAAAAATCCTTTAGACTACAGTAGGAGACTTTCTCTTTTCGATGTGGATTGCTTTAGCGCGTCCCAATTCCGATCCGATTCTGCGAGCACGAGGGCTTTAATGGCCGCCTTTCCCCCGATTACCCAACCAGAATTCATCCACTTGTCCGAAATCTACCCCACGACCTAGACTCGTCCCTTGAGCTCAATACACACACTCTACGACTCGCGCCAGGCTGACCCCGTGGGGATGGTTGCTTGTCACTCGTCATCGCGACAGGCTAGGAAGGTATCTTTGGTGGGTTCTCGAATTATGTACCCTTCTCCATCGTGTTCCAGCTCTGACCTCATCCCTTCGCCTATCCCCATGCCTAGCCATTTTTGGCATCACCGTTACTGTTTAACGTAGTCCCTGCGTGACCTTCCAGTAGACTCAAGTACTAATACAAAATATAGAGAAAACAATCCATGGAATTTCACAATATTTCTTGTTATTGAGTTATCTGATTAATACGGGACCTACTTTACAATATCTCCATAAGGTCACATATACAACCCGTCCGGGCGGTTCGCTACATAGGCCCGCTATCCTGGTTGGAGGTATGTGAGATTCTGTTTCATCTCTAGTACCTTTACCCAGAACTCTCGGCAGTTTACCCTATTTCTCCATTCATCTCATATACCATCGGTCCTGCGGATGAGTATCTGGTTCAGTAAACTCACCATAGCCAATCACGTCCCTCTCTTTACACAAAGGATGTGCTCCGAACTAGCAGCTCCATTCGCACATGTGATAGCGAACTATATGCAATGGGGTTTGGCATCCTGGGATTTGGGTCGCCGGTCATGGATCCACCCCCAGTCTATTCTCTTGGAACTCTAGTCTCATAATCGATCTCTTGAGATGATTTATACCTTCTATCCCCCCTCGATATCTTTCTTTTCTGTCATCCCGTAATACTACTTAAGCCTTTCCTCTTCCAGGGCGCAACTCAAGTGATGCCACCCTATTGTCTTCAAGATTGTCACTACTTTTACCGCACAGCCTTGCGCGGCTTGAACATCAATACTTGTGTCTCACCTTTATACACCTAATCTACTAGAAGTTGGCTAACAGGATGCCTACTCAAGTTCGTATTTTTGCTATGCCAAAGTCTCTTGGCGAGACTCTTAGTGGCAGTTCATCTACCCCGGCGCTCCCTTCTACTCAAGATTACAAAAACGAACGGCCGGCGAGTCCTGAACTCAAAGGTCGAATCCCGATAATGGAGACGATACCAGAGAAACCCAAGGAAGGTGGAATCACATTTGCTCACCAGGATAGCTTACCCAAACTCCCCATACCGGACCTAGAACAAACATGCAAGAAGTATCTGGCCGCCCTTAAGCCGCTGCAAGGACCTAGGGAACATTCCGAAACGAAACTCGCCGTCCAAGAGTTTCTAAAGAAAGATGGACCTGAGCTTCAGAAGAAACTACAAGAATATGCCATTGGAAAAACCAGTTATATAGAACAATTCTGTAAGTAGGATCTCATTATATGGTTCTCATCTTTGCTAACGGTTACTATACATAAGGGTATGATTCATACCTAAATTTCGATAATCCCGTCGTGTTAAACTTGAATCCCTTTTTCTTATTGGAGGATGACCCCACGCCAGCGAGGAACAATCAAGTTACTCGCGCGGCATCCCTCGTCGTATCAGCGTTAGAGTTCGTGAGAGCAGTACGCCGAGAGGAATTGCCTCCAGACACAGTCAAAGGTGTACCTCTAGATATGTACCAATATTCCCGACTCTTTGGTACTGCTAGGGTACCGACCGAAAATGGATGCCAAATAGAGCAGGACCCTGAATCTAAACATATTGTTGTATTATGTCATGGTCAGTTCTACTGGTTTGACGTACTTGACGACAATTCGGATCTTATCATGAGCGAGAGAGACATTTCAATCAACCTCCAGACAATAATAGATGATGCAGCACAAACACCCATTCAGGAGGCCGCTAAGGGAGCTCTCGGAATTCTGAGCACGGAAAATCGGAAGATCTGGTCAGGGTTAAGGGATGTCCTCACCAAGGAGGAAGGGTCGAATAACGCTGACTGCCTTGGTATTGTCGACTCAGCTTTATTTGTTCTATGTCTCGACTACACGGAACCCGCTACGGCGGCAGCGCTCTGCCAAAACATGCTTTGCGGTACGAACGACGTAGTCAAGGGGGTGCAAATTGGTACTTGTATAAATCGATGGTATGATAAACTTCAGATTATCGTGTGCAAAAACGGAAGTGCAGGGATCAATTTTGAACACACTGGCGTCGACGGCCACACCGTTCTTCGATTCGCCAGCGACCTTTACACAGACACCATATTGCGCTTTGCGAGGACTATCAATGGTCAAGCCCCCAGCCTCTGGAAAACGGCGAGCCCGGACCCGTCGAAGCGCGACCCGGAGAGCTTTGGTGATGTCACTACGACTCCTCATAAGTTAGAATGGGACATCTCACCGGAGCTCAACATTGCGATACGATTTGCCGAAACTAGACTCGCGGATCTCATCAGCCAGAACGAGTTTGAATGCCTTGACTTCAGCGGTTATGGTAAGAATTACATCACCTCCGCTGGCTTCTCGCCGGATGCATTTGTACAGATGGCCTTCCAAGCGGCCTACTATGGATTATATGGGAGAGTCGAATGCACCTATGAACCGGCCATGACCAAGGCCTTCCTTCACGGCAGGACTGAGGCTATTAGGACGGTATCAGAAGAGGCGGTAAATTTTGTTCAGACATTCTGGGCGGATAACCCTGCAGAGGCAAAGGTAGAAGCGCTACGCAAAGCATGCCAACAGCACGTCAACGTCACCAAAGAATGTTCGAAAGGACGGGGGTGCGACAGGCATCTGTACGCATTATTCTGTGTGTGGCAAAGATTTCTGGACGGCGATAGCCGCTCTGGGAGCAGCTTGGGATACTCAAGCCCAATAGAAGCCGGTTCGGAGCAAGGCACAGAATCCGTAGTCGGCAGTCCTGGGAGGGACTCTATAATGTCGAATGGCGACGAGCCGCGAACACGACAGCGCGGTGACAGTATGAATTCACGATACGCAGATCACCCAGTGCCAGCTATCTTCGCCGATCAGGGGTGGGACAAGCTGAACAACACGATCCTATCCACTTCAAACTGCGGAAATCCATCGTTGCGACAGTTCGGGTTCGGACCGACATCGGGTGGAGGATTCGGTATCGGATACATTATCAAGGACGAGGGAATCAATATCTGCGTAGCCAGCAAGCACCGGCAGACGAAGCGGTTCGTGGATACGCTCGAAAGCTATCTATTGGAGATCAGACGCATACTACGCATCACGAACAGACGGGGCACAAGTTCTCGACAGACGCGGGCTAGGGAAATCGACCCAGATAAGCCACGTACGGGACACCACCATCGCCTCAAGGCTCGGGGTCGCATGATCACCGGCGCGGATAACTTGCGCGCTCTTGCGGCGGCTCGGTCGTCGACCGGAACGAGGAGTCCGACGGAAGAGAGTTTGATGATGAGCGAGGACGACGAGTTAGGTGGCTGTAAGTTTCTCTTATTCGTTTACTTCACAGCAACTTTTTTCTGCATGAATTTAAGGACTAATACCTAATATACTCTTTAGATGGTTTCTTCGACGCAGGCATGCTGCTACAAGCGCTCAAAGCGCGCGGCGAAGCACTCGACCAGCAAAACGAGTCCAAGGCTTCGGATAGGGCGGCGGCGAACGCGCGGAGGAGAGAAATTGGAAAAAAGTTACGGCTGGTTGAGTATTGACTAGAACGGTAGGTAAAGTGAGTTAAGATGCTGCGGGTAGCGGCATGTTGTCTATGTGTATACCCAGGTACAAGCGATACTTGAGGTGTTTGTGTGGATACAAGAAGCGAGAGAGAGAGGAGGGGAATCTGTATTTACCTATGCTTTTTGTTTTGAATCGGGTTGGGATATTAAGCGTGGTTGGCTGCATTTGCTTTTATATATGTACCACTGTATTAAGTTACCCGTTGAATATTATTTTCTTCTTGGCTGTATTTCTTGAGGGAAGTTTACGGTATGTATCTTCTGAATATCGCGGTCGATCTACGCCAATGACTACCACTCAAGATCTTCATGTCAAACGGATTGAGTGGTTCGTTATCAAGTGTCATCTCATAGTATAATTCTTTTCAACATTTTACATATCTTAATATATACCTATCCAATCGTATAGGAAGCTTATAAACTTCCCCAATGCAAAATGCCATGTGATCCCATTATGAACTATAAACCCAGTGAGAAAATATATAGGAACCTAACCTTCGTCTTCCTCGACACATTTCTATACCACGAGCCCTTTAGCTCCCCAGCTCATGCAGCTGGCCGTGGTGATTATCATTATAATTCCTCTCCCCGACAACATTCCCGCCAGCCTCGTGCACAGTAGGCGGGACGTTAGGGATGGGCGGGGATTGCTGGCCGGGATACGGCTGGTTCTGCTGCCAGTTGGAGTTGATAGTCGAGGTCGGACTCGTGGGCTGCTGCTGTATGCTCTGCCTATTATCCGTGAACTGGGAGTTAGTCGGGCTCGTCGAGTCGTTGCGGTCGGGGAGCTGAGCAGCAGCAGGCGCAACGGAGGCGAATCCACCGGGCTTGTTCTGGTCGGCGTAGTATGCCTGTTGGGGGTACCCGGGAGGCGGAGGCGAATATTGTTGGCTGTAGTGCGGGTTATAGGGTGGTTGTTGGTAGCCGGCGGCAGCGGCTCCCGGTTGCGTCGGCGGCATACCAGTTCCTGGGCCTTGTTGCATCTGGGGAGCCGGCTGCTGGCCTGTAATGTTGCGCTTCTTCTTGTTATTGTGGCGGATGAGGAAGAAGATCCCAAGCCCAATCAAGGCGAGGCCTGCAACACCTCCTACAACGCCACCAGCAATGGCGCCTACATTCGTCGAAGACTTCGAAGACGGATTAGACGGGTTTGAAGAATCTTCTTCGTTATTAGCCGGTGCGGTTGCACCTGTAGAGCCGGAGCTAGACGTGCGACTATCCTCATCCTCGTCGTCGCCGCTGGTCTGAGTCGCAGAGGCAAACGGAGATGTCGCAACGGACTCGTCCAAAGTGACGACAACAGGAGTGAAAGTGCGACCATCGGATTCGCCGTGCCACGTGGTATACAGCTGTTGCGGCGTCGAGTCCGAGAGGGTATCGCAGTAATAGTCGACGATGCCACTGAAGAACGTAACCGTAGCGCAAAACGGCGCGGAACTTCTCGTACTACCGGTTGTAAGCATTTCATGTCTAGGCAGTTATTATCAACAGTGGGTATACAACTTACCACTTGACGGTGAACGTATCTTGGACACAACCATTGTCACACGCGCTCGAGTACACGAATTCCCTGTAGTCGACACATGCAACTCGAAGACCACAATCGTCCTGATCACAGCAACCAACAGCGCCGATATTCGCTGTAGTGACTAGAGCACAAGTTACATCTTTGCCGTTACAGCTAAATGCAGCACCTATGATTATCATCAGTAAGATAGTCATACACTGATAGGTTTAAGATCTATTACCGGGCCTTCCGTCAAAATATCCGCATGTATTGTCAGGTCCCACAAGGACTGTTTGTCCGTTCTGTCTCTTGGCCAAATCCTGAATACTAGGGGGCAAGGTAATCTTAGGGAACTGGAAAGTTGGATCCGGCTTGGACGAGAGAGTTGGCTCGGGATGCCTTCCTTCAAGAGCTAAGGCTTGAACGGCGGTGACTAACGCCGCAATGGATAGGAGGCTCGCCATTTCGATATCCTAGGGCCGATCTAACTGTAGGAACTGGATGTCTAGCTCTCCTAGGCCGAATATACTAGGCGATTGTTCGACCACAGAAGATTATACAGAGAACGGCGGTCGCCTACGAGAAGAGACGAAAGCACAACGCGAGCGCGGGAGTAGGGCACCCACGCCCTCTTATTGGAAACGGGACCTCAAGCGGAATACTGTAAGCTCCCGACTCATCCAGCATACCCCGAACAACGGTGGCAACCAGAGGGCGCATGGTCCCAGTCTAGACAAGCGGCTTCCCATAATCATGGCTTTTTCACTGGCCTGAGATGAGAGCCAATTCAGCCTTGAGCCATACCTATTCTTGCCTGGGGAGATTAGCTGGCAAGGATGGAGGTAGTTGGGGCCAATGGAGTTGTAGCGAGGTTCGGGATGGCTTGCAGAAGCTGAATGCCTTAAGGGACTTTCTGTGGCTACGCCAAGAAGCTATACTCGATAGATCCCCACGGGACCTCTTCACAGACTTGATTTTCTTTTCCCGTATCGGCTTGGTAAAGCGGAGTGGGCTGGATTTCTTAAATGTCTATCAGAGAGATATGACAGGGCTCGACAAGCTTGGTTACCTGATGTATCAAGTTTCAACAGATCTGCTTTGCACTGGCGAACAGGGCCGACATAATCTTTGAAAGGAAGCCATTGCTTTCCGCCCTACACGGGAGACCCATGCTTCCAGGCGCCCAATTTGTATGTGTTGTGCCAGTCAAATGTTACACTGCGGCTGAAAGCTAGCAGCCACTGCAAATGTTTGCACTTTTCAGCTCTTTTTTCTTCTTATTTTGGGCGTTTCGTTGAATAGGAGAACATGCTACCGTATTACCCGGAGTTGATATTGTTTCTTATGTTTTAGCTACCGACAGGTTCTTTTCTTTCATAGCCATCGTTAACTTAAACGGCCAACCAAGGTCATAGGTACCTAAGGTAGGTACCTAACTAAACATACGCCATAGAATAGCGTAGACGAGCATTCACGCTATCATGCCTACCACGTAGGAAACAAACATTAGCGTTCAAAGTGGTGTGGGCCTTAATACCCTTGTAAAGGTATGGCTGAGTCTCAAATAAAAAGAAGTCTGTAAGGGCTTATTGTTAGTGCTGTAAATGTCAGTAAATGACGTGAAAGCAGCACTGCGTAGTGAGTTACCATTGGTAACTTACCAATGTTGGATGATGAATTGGGAAATCTAAAAAGAACCCCAATAAATCAAACAAGATCAAAGGTACCTAAGGTAAGGATAAGAGGGGACTTCAACCTGATCGTTATTACCTAAACTAACACTAATGAGGCATACTTAGGCGAAACATCGGGGCAGAGATTACCGATAACTAACCCACCAATTCCAAGCTGATTAGCGGTCAGTTTAAGCCTACAAAAAGGTCCACTGTTGATTTGAAATACGGGATACTACCTGCCCCAACCTTAAACCACCCCCAATCCAATGCATCTGGGTAACTGCCCTGTCCTGCCCGGCTGCCTTGACTTGCCAACCTGCCCTAAACCCCACCTAAAAACAAACCCAACCAACTCTAAGGCTTTCCCTAGCTAAAACGAACAAAAAAGTCACCCTAACTTATTTCGAGCCCTCTCCTATACCGAGGTCACCTGATATCGTGAGACCAGCACAGGTTAACGATCTTTCTTTTTTTTCCGAGGGCAAATACGGTTAGGCTGGATCAGGGAGGATCGGCTCGGTGAGGGTTAGTCTAAAAGGTGTGAATGAGATGCAAGTGCAAATGCCCCGAGCCCGAGCCCCATGACAGATCTGTCCCGGATCCTGCCGGACTTCCCTATCGGCCGGTACGCCAACTTGCTGCCCGCCATCGAGAAGCACGGTCTGACCACCGCCGACCTGCTCACCCTCCAGGTCCCCGACATCGGCAAGCGCACCCAGCTGCCGCTCCTCGACATCAAGAGGCTATGTGCTGCCGTACTTGAGGCTCTTCATGTCGATCTTGGCGTCTCCGATAAGCAACAGCAACAGCAGCAGCAGCAACAGCAGCAGAAGCAGGATGCCAAGAGCGATGAGCCGAAACGGAGTGTCTTAAGACACACCGGCTCCGAGCTCCTGGCTAAACCCTGGAACGCTATTAGTACGCTAGACGACGATCTGGACCGCGCTCTCGGCGGCGGTATTCCTACCGGGTACATCACGGAGATCACGGGCGAGAGCGGCGCCGGCAAGACGCAGTTCCTCCTCACGCTCCTTCTCGCATGCCAGCTCCCGCCTCCCCGCGGCCTCGGCCGTCCCGCTTTGTACATATCCACCGAAGCACCCCTCTCCACCCGCCGGCTCTCCCAAATGCTCGCGAACCACCCCTACCTAAGCACCCTCGGGCCTTCCGAGCGTCCTACCCTCGACGCCATCGTGGGCACCGTGACCCCGGACCTCGAGTCCCAGGACCACATCCTCAGCTTTCAGGTCCCTGTCGAGGTCTCCCGGCGCAACGTCGGCTTGCTGATCCTCGACTCCGTCGCCGCCAACTACCGCGCCGAATTCGAGCGCGGCCCCGGCGGTGGTGCTGCCAAGGGCGGCGCTAATCTCGCCGCCCGCAGCCACGAGCTCGTGCGTCTGGGCCAGCAACTGCACGACCTAGCGCGAAAGCACGACCTCGCCGTCGTCGTAGCGAACCAAGTCGCGGACCGCTTCGCCTCTGCTAAGAGCAGCGCTAGTCTTCTTCCGCAAGGCTTTTCGCTCCCGCGCGTCTCGCAGGAAAGCCCGCTCGCGCATCGCACTCGAAACAACCTCCCCCTCGCACCCCCCCTGCCGCTGCATCTGTCCGGCTTGGACCCCCCTAGTAGCGGCGGTACCACCGCCGAGCTCCTGCGCTCCAGCATGCCGGAGCCACCGCCCTCGGAGCCCCTCGCGCCTCCGGTCCTGCTGCTCGATCACCAGCAGCGGTGGTTCACGGGCTGGGGCGACGAGCACCCGTACCCCTTCGGCGGCGGGGACCATAATCTCAAAACGCCCAGCTTAGGCCTCGTCTGGTCGACGCAGATCGCGGCGCGGCTAGCGCTGTTCAAGAGGCCCGTGTACGGACGGAAAGAAGTCCTCGCCGACGACGAAGGGGAGAGCACGACCACGCTACGGAACTGGCGCAGGTGGATGAAAGTCGTGTTCGCGCCGCATGTACCGGGCACGGGACCGGGGTTAGAAGGAGCGGTTGAGTTTGAGGTTACGATGGGTGGGTTGAGGGCCGTGGATAGGAAAAAGCAGAAAGTAAAGACAAAGGGAAAGGAGACGGAAGAGAATGGAGAGGAGGAGGGCATAGAGACATGAGAATGGATATGGTTTTGGGTTCTGCATATGATATTCATACTAGATGATAAGGTGGATATTATAGGCTTTTGGCATATCTAGGTTAGTAGGTACAGTAAGGCCTGACTACAGTAAATAAATAAATCGAAAGCGAACAAACTACTTGGAATTGTATTTTTGAACATTTAGCACAAATCTTAAAGCGACTGACGTATATAGGGGTGACCAAATTTCGCCAGAAGAATTAGTCTTTTTCGATAAATAATTACCTGCGGTTCTGATCTCGATTAATTTTTTTTATCGTACAAGCTTTCTCTCTAATACATAGATGATTCCAAGCCAGTGCTATGCCAGCAAAAAAACAAGTTACGCCGCCCAATGCATCAGTGATATCTTGCAATTGTAATTTTTCCATACTACATACGTCCCCTCGCCCTGTTGTTCACTACCTCGGGTGAGGGAACTCATCTTCTAACTGCAATCGCACGCCGACGTTCATGCTGATAAGTTCCTGAATGAGCAACTTTGCAGCATAGGGCATAGTCATGCGTGCGACCTCGCGGCTGCTGTGGCACGTGCTGCAGTAGCCCTTGTACCCGAAGAGGCCGCACCGTTCGCAGATATCGATCTCGGTGGCGTCGGAGCTTATCATCAGCCGTTCGAGGAGTAGTTGCGAGGCGCCGTACGCGATTAGACAATCACGTTCCATTTCACCGAGACGTAGACCACCGTCTCGGGATCGACCTTCTGTGGGCTGGCGAGTGAGGATGGCTCGGGGCCCGCGCGAACGTGAGTGCATCTTGTCTTGGACCATGTGCTTCAGTCGCTGGTAAAAGATAGGTCCGTTGAAGATGTACGCCTGGAGGGGCTCGCCCGTTATTCCAGACGTAAAGTAATCCTTGCCTTCCCAAGAGAATCCGGCGTCAACTAATTCTCTACTCATGGCTTCAAGAGGATGTGACCTGAAGGCGTCACCGTAGCCGTAGTCCTTGCGGCCTTTGACCACCGAAGCTTTACCCGTCAGACATTCGAGTAGCTTGCCGACAGTCATACGAGACGGAAAACCGTGAGGGTTCATGATGATATCGGGTACAAGACCAGTATCCGAGAACGGTAGATCCTCCTGGTCGACAATGATTCCGACCACACCTTTCTGCCCGTGCCTAGATGAAAACTTATCACCTAGTTCAGGTCTTCTGGTTTGTCTAGTCTGAACCTTGATGAGTTGTGTCTCCCTCTCTGTCTGCGTAACCATGACTTTGTCAATATAAGCCGGATCTGACAGTCGGTACGACAATGGTGTTTCGCGGTATTCTTGTGTCCTCGTACCGACACCTACTACCGGGGCTATGTCCACTGGGCTCTCCTTTTTAATAATGACGTCGCCATTTCTTACTGGGTAACCCACATCGGCCAAACCATCATTGGAGAGCGCGTTATATTTGGATTGAGTTTCATCCTTGTCACCAATCCTTTCTCGGCTACCATTGGCGTACTTTTGAAGGTCTGCCGTATACTTGCGGAACACCTGAACTCGTCCAAACCCGCGATCGCAAGATGCCTTATTCAGAACAAGTGCATCTTCGATATCGTAGCCTGAATATGACATGACCACAACTGTCGCGTTTTGACCAGCAGGCAGCTTGTCATAGTGGATAAGCTCAATGGTCTTGCTGATGACCATTGGCCGCTGAGGGTAGACCATGGTGTATAGGAGGGTATCAATACGGTTGAACTGGTTATAAGCAATGGCTCCAATAGCTTGCTTACCCATAGCGCATTGATACGTATTTCTGGGGGACTGGTTATGATGTGGGAATGGAATCAAGCCGGCCACAGCGCCAAGTATTGTGAATGGCTCGATTTCTAAATGTGTCGTCGCCTTGGTGATATCCTTTTCATAGAGCGCTACCAACGCGTCATTCTCTTCGTTAACATCGAGGTACTCGACGATCCCCTGTTTCAAGAAGTCATCAAACGTAATCTTTCCAGCTTGTAATAATCTCAGATGACTATCCTTTATTCTCGCCTCGCCGTTCTTCACTATAATGTACGGTCGACAGATACGTCCTTCGTCGGTCGCAATATGTACAGCTGAGAGATGGTGGTTGACGTTAATGCCCACGAATGGAGATATCCACCCTCGTCGTCTCATGGTACGAAATTTGGCTGCAAACCGCTTCGGGTATCGGGAAAGAGCAAAGGGAGTACCGTTAATATGGACGATGTAAGTGCCCTTTCTATGCATCTGAGCACCGGAGAAGCACCGAAGTGGTTCAACCCCGGAGTCCAGCGTAAATACCATTCTTTTAACTGGATCCTCATCCACGTTCGTCGTGATATGCGTCATAAGAGCCAGGTTTTTAATTAAACCACAGGCCTCACCTTCGGGTGTATCAGACGGACAAAGCATACCCCATTGTGACGGCTGTAAAGCACGTGGACCACTGACTTTCCTCGTCTTTTCGAATTGACTGCTTATACGAGTCATCATTCCAAGGGCGCTGATATAACTGAGACGGCTCAAAACGTGTGTCACGCCGGCACGGTCCATCTTGAATCGCTTCACACTCCAATTACCAGTCTGAATCGCACGGTTCATACCCTCGGTAATGTGCTTTCCCTGGGCACCAACTTGAAGTAGAGGATCAACTGCAATAGCTCGGTTCTGCTTTCTAAGCGAGTGCTCGACATTAAACTTGAGTTGAGTCATAAAGTTCTTGAACAAGTCCTCGAAAAGCAGGGACAGAAGCTGCCCTGCCAACTCTAGACGCTTATTGCCCACGAAATCCCGATCGTCCACAAGTTTCGGGTTATAATGAGCCATAAGCACTCGGCGGACCATAAGAGCAATGTATATGGCCTTTGGGTAGAAATCTAGACCCTCGACCGGTATGTGGGCAATGATAAGGTTGGCCAAAGCATCGAGACCTTCTTCGATGGTACTTCGGCGAGCTTGTGGCGGTCCTCCAGGCTGTTTTGCCCGACCACCCATCTTTACTCTTGCTCCGATATAGTCTAGAGCCTGCTGCTGTGTAAAGACGCCAACTCTCGTTGCTTCCTCGAAATTAACAGCAAAATCGTCTTGAAACCTCCCATCCGACCCAGTGACTAGTTCCATGATCTCGTAGTCCGTAAGGCCACCAAGAGCTTTGAGGATGATGACTATGGGTATGGCCTCAACGAGAACATTATGCTGAAGAACAATACGGTCCTTCTTTAAGGTGACGTAAGTTTTAGATTTTCTCTCATGAGTAGAACTAGTCACTGACGCTGTGATGATACTGTTCTTCTCATCCGCTTCAACAATGACTCGGTTCTTGCTCAGCTGTTCCTGGACCAGAATAACCTTTTCCGTGCCGTTTATGATAAAATACCCGCCTGGGTCAAGAGGACACTCATTCATGAGCTCCATCTGGGCATTGTTTGCACCGTATAGCCGACATTTGTTGCTTCGCAACATAACTGGCATACGAGCAAGCTCGACATTGCGACGGATGATTTTCTGCTTTTCTCGAGTGTATGCAATGTCAACAAGGATCTTAGCAGAATAGGTGATATCTCGTAGGCGACATTCCATAGGGGTGATATCATTCTCGACCCTATATTCACTGAAGTCGGAACGATCCGGGGGTGCAACCCGGATATCTATAAATTCTATCCAGAAGCTGCTGTCGACATCACTTCTCAGCGTTCGGTTGGCCTTGACAATTTCCTTAATCTCATGGTCCACGAAGAAATTATATGAGTCGATATGTCTAAGTCCATTCATTAGTATCTTGCAGTCATATCATCATAACCTTCAGATGGAACATACTGTTTGACCAAACCTAATTAAATAATGATATTAGCGTACTGTATATACCCGCTTGATCACCATGCAGATCATATAACATACCTTTAACCTTCAAAAAAGCTGGAAGTAGTTGATTCTTATCTTCAACAGTCGAGATCGGGTCCGTTAACTTCTTGCCATTATAGAAAGGCTCCAACAGAGCCTCAAATCCGTCATCGATGTAAGGCATTTTGACGGCCAAGCATTTTTCATGTATTGGCAAACTAGGTGATATGTGTTTTTGAGATGACTCTTCAAAAATTCAGCCTCCTTGAATGAAGAGCTCGTCGCGTGTGGCGGCGTGTGTCCCCCACCAAAGAAAAAAAGAAAAAAAAAAAGATTGGAGGGGCCGCCACTAGGTACCGAAGTACATGTAAGGCTCCCGTAGGTGCATGATTACATAAGCCCCTAGAGATTAACTTTAGGTTCCGTATTGGTGGAACTTCCATAACGTACCTACAGTTATTGACCTAGGTACCTAACAAGTAATGTTGCCATTTCCATTCCCAACCAGAAAATACGTACCTCAGAGAAAGATTAGGTACGTAGACTGTCGGCGAATAGGGATCTTAACTAAATTATAGCCAATCTTGAACAAATCGAAGCTATCGAAATTATGGAACTACATGTAACTAAATGAATCTGTGGATGACTCCACGGGGAAAAAAAAAGAACTGATGAACAAACAGATACTACCCGGAGACTTTTTTTTTTTTGCTCTTTTAAACATCTCACCTAATGATACCAATCCGCAAATCCACATACTTTGGTAACACCAAGTTTCTAATAGGTTCAATATAACTTGAAAATCCTACCTGGAGTCGTAATAAAGAACCGGGGAATATATATCTCAAGGTATTTTTCTACGTCAGCACATTATACGCGTAACTAAATGTCGTCACGCCCCCCATCCTCCCCCTAAGGTCTAATACCTCGGTACTCTTTTGAGACACCACGATGGGACCTTTCACTCCGCCTGACGTCCCCATGCAAGCTTCCTATTTGGATATAATATCATCTCTATTTTTACACCAAAGGTTTGTCCATCCATCCCTCTCGACAGCTTTACCAGGGACATGCATGTGTGAAGAATCCGACGAGTGGGTTGACGGGGGTTTGGCCGAGCGCCAAGATCCAAGCTCACCCATCTAATGAGCCATTTGAACCCCTCTTTACCCCTCCATCACACTTCGTCCGTAGACTTTTGCTGCCCCTCGTCTCAACCGCTTCTGCAGCTTGCCTGCATAATTCACTGCAGGAGATAGTACGCTGTGTTGGCAGATCGATCCGTCATGCATTGGCCTGTGGTGAAGCCGCCTCATCCTCCCAGGTTGGATGTAGAAACAGGGAACTTGGCTTTTACTTTTATTTCTATTGTCCTTTCTGTATGCAAAGCAGCTGCAAAAAAAGGGCGAGATGGCGGCCGTGCAATTGTCTCGTCATATATCAAGTTACTGTCTAATAAGAAGCACGTATAGAAGAGGGGTTGATAAGAGGTAATATCTGATAAGTATGTATTCCAATGCCCAGGAAAAAAGTTGCAGTATGCTGCTGGCCTTGTGTTTGGATCATCAATGTGCCTACCCAATGCGCCATTGTTAGTAATCTCATCAACTCCCTTAAGCTAGTTCCAGACCTGGATCCAGAGCGAGAATCGCTCCAAGCTCGCGTCTAGACCCTCCGGACCCTTCGTGTTGTTATGTCTCTTAGCATTGTCCATAATTCCACGTTTTGATCAGAGCTGTCCCTAAAAGATGGAAAGACCACCATGTCTTATAAGATTTCGATATAAATTGGTGTTTATAGGAAAGTTTACATCGGCACACCTGGGTCCAGCATATGCAAGCCAAAAAATGCATATTGTGATCCAGAGTTATCCGGGGAAAGGTGCTACTTCTCTCCCGGGCTGGGCTGGTTGGGTGACGTGCAGGCTCGCTGGGGCAAGTTTATAGATGCTCTGCGTGTGGGCAAAAGTCGGTGAGCCGAACCAGGATAGGTTTACTTTCCGTAGCCGCCCAAACCTTTACGGAGGGAGGTATGCTTGTACGTCGAAAGAGTACACAGCTAAAGCTCGCTGTTCCATCGTTAAATACGATGTGAATAACAGTATATTCCAGTCGATCACATTCTCGCCACTAGGGCGGTCATGTTGAGAACTAGCTGTGAGCTATACTTGGAGAGCAACGCGAGAGTTGGTGATCACCGCCCTATGGAGCTTAGAGGAGCCATAATCTCTGGCTCTGCTTACGGTCCCGAATTTGTTTGGCAATGTAATAAACACAAGTGGCAATTTTGATAGCTATAAAAGGAAATAGGGCAGAAGACGTACACGGAGTACCTAAGTAGGCAAGGTAGGAAATGGAATCGAAAAGGCAACATTTATCTCAGCAGGGATCTATCAATGATGAGCCGCGCTAAGAGCCCATTAAGATCAAGGAAGTCTAGGCTCGATCCGAAACCTTAAGGAGGAAGGACTCCAAAGCATGAAGCGGACGTAGAAGACGGTTGGTAAACTATCTTCCCGGCAATATGTGAAAAATGGCGTTTCATAGCGAGGTGCTCGTAAATCGCGAGGAGCCGACGCCGCTCCTCTTTCCGGAGCAAGCGTCGGGCAAGCTTGGCTCGGGAGAAATAAATCTGTGCAACAAATTATTCTAATGAACATCAAGCCGATGTCTCAGAACTCGCCAAATGGCGCTGTTAGCCCACATCTGCATTGGACGTAGGTGGTGCTTCGAAAGTATTCGATCACGTATTTTACTCGAGTCTTCTTCCGGCAACCCCCAACCGGATAAATACACCCACTCTAGTCGGATCAGTATAAGGTACATAAAGAGGCATAGAGAATACGCTCGTAAAATTCGAGACCCTTAGAGACCTTATGCTGAGAGGCCTATGAAAAGCCACCCGTGAGCAAACTGATATCAAACGTGGGTAAGGCGGCCGTCCAACCAGAGCTTGCCGATGTATATCCCCCAATTTATACTTGCATGCATACCGTCCCTGTGGAGCTTGTTAAACCGGGAGACATAGCATACATATACCGTCTGGTGATACTAATGTGAATGTAGACGTAGGGTTAGGTACCTTTTTACTGCAAGACGGCATTGGATAACCGGACGGGAGCAGAAGATGGGTGGGTGAATCATCTCACACATCGAACTGGACTGAGTTGACTCCTCGAGCCCAAACATATCTGTGGATGTATCCCTACGGTCCTACATACGATGAGCAAAGTCTCATCATTGTATATAGGTTCGAATTCGTGTTTTTTGCAGGTCAAATATCCCCCGCACCAAGATGAAGATCGATTAAACGTGAACAGTCCGCATATCGGCCATTGCTTGCGCTGGCGTTTGAGGGCAGAAACTTGGGAGGCGCTGGTTTGTTCAATGTCAGGTAAGGTTCCGCTCACCGCTTCCCTCTGGTTTGAGCAGGCTGTTCCCAGCTACCAATCTCGGCCGCTAGAGACGCCAGGGGTAACCAGGTAGCTTTCCAGAGAGTTCATCAGTATTGGAAACCGTCATAATAAAACGGTTATTTATACATCTTAGGTGCTTAATATAGGATGGGCCATAGGTAGGTATTTTACCTACCCGGCATAGTGTTTTTCTCTTGTAGATCTGACTTACCTTGCGTCGTAAATAGATAGGTAGGGACAATAATAGACGACTAAACCTATAATGCAGGAAGTCGAATGAAATTATTAGCACCAAGACCGTCTCAAGCCGTGTTGGTTTGCGTAGCTAGGCCAGATCCCAACTCCACATTTCTTGTTCCAAAATCTTTGGTTAGGTTAGAGTTCACAACCAGCACTGTCGCCATCGAATTCCCTAATGTACCTTGGAAGAGGAGAATAAATGAAAAAAAAAAAAAAAAAAAAGGAGGGAAGATCCTGAGGATGAATGGATGAAGCCGATCCCATCGAATGATCTAAACAACAGCTCTTACCTACCAAGGAGGTAATTGCCTACTTGGGTAGTCCGTAGCCATAGATCGATATTCAAATAATTGTTCCCATCCCATCCCACCTTTTTTTTATATATTATACAACAACAGCTTTGTTGCTCTTCTAGCATATCGATTGGTGGTTTTCGAATATACAACGTTTCTCCAGAATGGTTATTCCGCGTATGTAGCTAGTCGCGGCTCGCCACTCATTAGTCGATATACGCGCAAGTAGGTAGCACACTAGAAGAAAATAAGCATAAGAGCTCATCAGAAAGCAGCGACAAGATACCTTCGATGAAACGCAAGCAGTTGAGGGCAGGTACCTAGGTAGGTAGGTAGGTAAGCAACGTAGAAATGGTAACAATACGCCGCGACTTCCTAGTCTCTTTAGTCGGCTAGTACACGTAGCGTTAAAGCATTAGGCTCTTAGCTCTCTCTACCTACTATGTACGATGTACGAAGGAAACCGACAGGGACCAGGGGTGAGGAGGGCAGGAGGGGCCACGCCTGTACTACCTCACAAGACATGGAGACGCCCACTCTTGCCCACCGTAATCCACCATCTCGCATGTATTTGCCTTGTACTTCCTTCGAGATGTAGCGCTGAGGGACCAGTCGCTTAGGGACCCGTAGGTATCCCAAGCACCTTAAAGCACCTTAAGCAGCTAAGGTAGGATACAATACGTACATGAATTATATTGATCCTAAGCGTTCTGGCGTTGTACCACCAAACAGAACTCGACCAGGGGTGTGGGAAGGAGGACGGACGCAGGACCTTCAAGACTGGAGCAAGAACTGGAGAAGGAGGGTTGGTAGGTTGCGCCTTTGTTCCCTAATTCTAACCTCCCTGTGCCTCGTCCACTTGCAGACTTGCAGACTTGCAGCAATTGAAACATTTGAGTCTCCTTCTCTTCGCACAACTCCACACTCTTTTATTATTATTATTATTATTTGCATTTTTTTGCGACTTGCAAACCTTTTTTCTTTTCTTTCCGTGCTGCGCTGCCGCTCCTGGCTCTCCAGGGCTGCATTTTGCGTTTTGTGTGTGCTATAGTTGTTCTCATCAAAGGTGAGTGAGTCTAACCCGCATTGTCAATAGCCGAAGACAACCCTCTCTCCAACCCCCCCCCCCCTTGAGACATCGTCAACCTGCCCTGCCCGGCGCAAAGTCCACTGCCGAACGTGGGATATGCCGCCGCGACACAACAGAAGTTCGGCGCGAATCTTGCTAATTGCCCAATTCTTCTGAAACCCCTTCACGCTGCTGCACCTTAGAGAGAGGAAAAAATTTCGAGTGTCGGCTTGTTGCGATTTGTTTTCGTTGGGTATCTAAAGCATGCTGACCGTTGTTCTCTGGTAACCCCAGTTTATAGAAAAATCCGGTGATTGCCAATTTGGCCTGTACGAAAACTTTTGGTGTTGTAACAACAGAATAACATGGATGATTATCGATTTCGCGCTCAGCAGTCCCCGAGAAACGAGGCGCCGATGAATTCTCTTGTCTCACCGCAGAGAAATGGCAGGCCCATGCCTCAGCCAGTCTCGCAAGACCCTCGAACCACTTTGCCTCGACGGTTCACCACTGATTCGGGGCGTGTACCAACATTGTCTACCATATCTACACAGCGAATGCCGGAACCACAAGAATATTCTGCCGTGAGTCTCCTCAATCTGTGCATCTAGCAAAACATTGCGGTCTGCTGGTTAGGCCCTTCGGCCTTAATTAGAACTGCCCCGAGCATGTCTCAATGCTCCTAATTGCATGTCTTGCCCTTGTGAAACACGCAGCTGACGTTGGTTATCCCAGACGCAATATAAAGTACAACTGGTAAGGCTGTCTCTTTGGCGCCTGTCATCTCTGTTCATCCCCGAGTCGCACCTCTGTGAATGCGCTCGGCACCTAGCTTCCTATTTGCGATTGTCGTCGTTTTAGTATAGCTGAGTTAGTGCTCACAATCTGTATAGTTAGAGAAAAAGAAAATCGAGTATGAAAAGCTTCGGGAACAGAAGCGGCGCTTCGAGGCCGAGATGCATAAATTGGACCAGCAGCAGCGGCGGGATGAATTCGATATTGCCCAGATGCAGGAAGATCTAGGACGAGGAAACGGTTTGGGGTTGACAGGTCACCAGTCTGAGCCGACTACACCGCCCGAGTATCGAGAGACAAGCTCGGGATTTCCTACCATGTTCTCTCGTCCCAACCGATATTCGACACCTAGCCTCGGCCTCGTATCTCCGCCGGGGCTCTTCAATCGACCGGGGAGATCAGGCTCTCAGCTCACATCTCCCCAGTCCGGTATTCTTCAATCTCGTTTTTTCGACGATGCCATACCATCCCGTTCTGTACCGGGATCTCGGAGGAATAGCGACGAGGATGAAAAGGAGGAGGCTCTTCGCCAAGATCCTACGAGTCATCGGTCTACTAATGCGTAAGTCTAATATTCCTAGTTTTATTCGTTTTTCCTATACTCGTATAAACTTGCCAAATATTTGTCAGCGACGACACCAAGTGTTGGCACGTCTAAGCCTCCATATATGGAAATCAAGACGAAATTTATTTATATAGGTAGCAGCAGAAATGCCTGCGTTTGACGGGAGAAAAGTAGATAAGGCATGGGGTTTCTTTAAAGATTGTACGAGCGTCTAGTTTACTCTTTGGCGGACTACACATTGGGCGCGAGTCCGTGGGTTGACGTTCACAAACGATGTCAGCGAGATGCTCGACTTAGCCCAACCTCCCTTTTGGTACAATTCTCTTGACATTATTCCATTGTATTATGGCAAGCCCTGGATTGGCAAACCCTATTGAATTCGATATACACTATTCCGTCCACTTCTACCTAAGTAGAAAAATAATTCCTGGCTTGGAAAAATAAATTCTTCCCCCTCAACACATTTCCCAATACTCTTACACGTCCCATCACCACCCGTATCCTTCCCCTTCGCTTCTATCATTTCTACCCAACACCCCAACGGCACACTGTTGATCATTGTACGCTTGGGGCTTTAACGTTATTTTATTTCTGAGCGTCTTGCGCACCTCATCAGCCGGACTGCGGGTATTTGGCAGTTGCTAACGCGGGAGCCTTCCTAGCCTTAATCGATATTCTATGCCCGTTACCCGTCGCGGCAATCTCTACGACAACATTGATCAGACAAACACAACTGGTTTTCTCTTCAGAGACGACGAATCCTCGATGGACTTGAATAATTTTTCCAATATTGACGCTAGTGAAGACAACTTTCCTCAGCTCTACGCACAAAAAGGAAACCCCAACGTGGTAAGTTAACATGTCATGCACTTTTTTTTTTAACTTGACTTCACTCCTCCTTCACTTTATCCAAGCAATAAGTTACTTCTAGTACTGTACGCTTGCTTGTTTGTCCTGTTTATGGTCTGTGCTCTGTTCCTCGAACAAAAAATTGAGGACCTTGTCGAGGCGAGCTGCGCTTGAAATATTTCACTTCAACGAACCCTCGGCGCCTACACACATCTGCTTTCCACCTTTGGAAATTGATTTTTTAAAAAAAAACCTTTCACTTCCCACATTGTTTCCAATTGATAACCACTGTTTTTATTTTCACATACCACGTCCGCCGAGGTAAACAACCTTGCCTAGCATTAGAAAATTAACCTTCGCATAGTTATCTGCCTCTTCCGCCGCAGTCGATCTTGCTTCTCACCGCGCAAGTGGTGAAGCTACCCCAACTAACGGCTGGGCGAACATTCCTCGCCATCGACAGCAGCAGAGCTTGTCTACTCTAGGATCATCCCAAATGAATACCGCCGACGGAATGGCTGCTGGCCAAGGCGGATCATCGACCGACGGTACTTCCGTTAGTAATCGTCCTTTCCGCCATTCTCTCGACGTGAGTCAATATAGGGAGACCACTGCTGACACGACAACTACCTCAACCATGCCTCCCTCATCTACTCAGGTGCTCTCTACGCCTCCTAAACTACAGACATCCTTCTCAGCGGGCGAGGTGGCTGCTGCCAAGAATGTCCCCAGTGCTACTTTGACTCCCTCGAGCAATGCCAATGCTCATGCACAGCAGCACTTTCACAACCACAATGCAAGCATTGGCCGAATCCCCCCTGGCGCCATGAAGCGTCATAGCCGCGAACTCTCCAATGATAACCACACTACCGCTACCCAAGCTGGTGCAGCATATCCTTCTATTTCATCGCAGCTGCAGGGTGGCGCTCCTGCATTTGGTCCGATTGCATCCAGCCAGGCTGCCATTCAATCGCCTGCCTCTGCCGGAACAGCTTCTGCTGGTTCTCCTTCGTCGCTTGGACCTTACCAGCAATACTATGGCGGATATAATCAGCCAGCCCCCAACGGCCCCGGCCCTGGTCCTGGTCCTGGATACAACATGAACATGATGACAATGGGCATGCAGAACTTGGGTTTGAACAACTACCCAGCTCAGAATTATGTCGGGTATGGACCCGTGTACCAACCCCACGCACAGCCTCGTGATTCCCAGCAGCGGGTCATGCAGCAGCGCCGTGCTCAGGATAACGAGGTAATGACCCGTTACGCCAATTTATCCTTAGAGCAGGTCGGAGGTACAATCTATGACTTATGCAAGGACCAGCATGGCTGCCGATACTTGCAGAAGCAGCTCGAGAATCGAAATCCCGAACAGGTTCACATGATCTGGCTAGAGACGAATCAGCATGTCGTCGAGCTTATGACGGACCCCTTTGGAAATTACTTGTGCCAAAAGCTTCTGGAATATTGCAACGATGACGAGCGTACCGTACTGATTCAGAATGCTTCCGCGGAGATGGTCCGCATTGCACTCAACCAGCACGGCACGCGTGCTTTACAGAAGATGATTGAGTTTGTTTCGACTCCTACGCATGTCCAGCTCATCATTGAGGCCTTGCGATATCGAGTTGTCGAACTCATTCAGGATCTCAATGGAAACCATGTGATCCAGAAGTGCCTCAACAAACTCAGCCCGGAAGACGCGCAGTTTATTTTCAGCGCCGTCGGCAACAACTGCATTGAAGTAGGTACCCACCGTCACGGATGCTGTGTCCTCCAGCGATGCATCGACCACGCCTCGGGGGAGCAGAAGATGTGGCTTGTTACTAAGATCACGGAAAATGCTACCCGACTTGTACAAGACCCCTTCGGCAATTACGTAGTTCAATACATCATCGACTTGAACGAGACTGTCTTCACCGAACCGTTGATACAGCAATTCCGCGGCAAGATTAGCCAGCTATCCCGTCACAAATTCAGCTCCAACGTTATGGAAAAGTGTATCCGCTGCGGCAATGACGACTCGAAAGACATGATGGTCAACGAACTCCTCGCTCCGGGCGAGATGGAACGACTGCTACGCGATTCGTTTGGCAACTATGTTGTTCAGACTGCCTTGGACCATTGTACCTACCATATGAAGATCCCGTTGGTCGAAGCCATCCGCCCGATCGTCCCTACGGTCAGAAACACTCCGTACGGTCGGCGTCTTCAAGCCAAGATCCAACAGCACGACACTCGAAGTGCCAATACCAGCGGACAGGCAACTCCCGCAGACCCGACTCAAGGTCAAATTGCAATTCGTCCCCCACATACTCGCGCCATGACGAGCCAGGGTATTGTGGCGCCACCTGGACCCTACACCAACGGCCACAGTCCCAACGGCATCAACGGCACCCGGGGCAGAATGGGATACCCACCCCCCAACGGCATGGGCGTTTCCGGTGTCCCTGGCAATGCTCCTCCACAGCCACCTCGATTGGCCCAGTACCCCACATACCCTGGTGCTGCTGTTAATCCAGGATCGGGCGAAGGTGATTTCTTCTAGGTATTCCTCATGCCTACTGCGATCATGACACTTGTAACGGTACGATAATGAATTCGGACGATAACTCATTTCCGGTGGAATTTTCCCTGATCGTTAATTACGCGGTCCTCGCGGCCATTTCGCAAAGAATGAATGAGATGCTTCATACGAGCTTGATGACACCTTTTTTCTTTTCTCGCGCCATCCACATGTCACCTTTTACTTCCTTTCTTCGCAGGATCTTACCAAGTCGTTTAAGTCGTCGGGCACCATGGCCAGCAACCATATTGATCTTCAGGGTTGCTCTGTATATTACGCACTCGATGATACACGATTCTCGATGCCCTCGGTACTGGAAAACCGGCACAACGATCATACCGAATTTAATCGTGGCCCACGCCTGTGTACTCAAACGCATCGACATAGATGTTTTTTCTTTCCTCTTTTTTTATTCTCGGTCTGCAGGATTCTTTTTTCGGTGGACCTCTGCATTACTCTGATTTCACATACTACGCCGGGATTTCGACCTTACAGGTCCTCATACCTACGCTCGCACCTAATTTCCTCGGCCAGTTCTTATAGAAACCAGCTCGGCGCAGTTATCTACATGGACTGGTCCTGCGTGGATGTGTCGCAGCACACGACAGTTGACAAGAGCAGGCCGTAAGACGTTGGCATCAATGGGTCTTGTTGTATACCCGCACGTTTCTCACATGAGAACTCCAAACCAACTGATTACACCTGTTGCAAAGCGTGATGAGCTTAGGAGATCCGGAAGATGTAACTGCTCTCATCGTTTAATACGGATGGGAGGAGACTGGATACCAGTTCCAGACAATCTTGGCTTGTGTTTTACAATGAGGGTTATTTATCAGGATTTGTTCTGCGATGTCTTTCAACGGAATTTGCCGTTCTCGCAGATTTTGCTGATACTAGGCAGCAATTTTCTGTCCTAGGTTATCTCCACCCGCGGAAGAGCCTCTTCGCCTGTACTTTGCAGATAACTTAATAGAGGCATATAAATAACTTGTCACGTCTTTCTTTTGCGTAGCATGATCTTTTACGGTTTATTACTTTTAAACTCGCCATCTAATTACCACGTAACTACTATAAGTTATCAGGACAGTATCAAAAATTCGCAGCGTATTAGATTATGCAGCTGTATAAGGTAACTATTATAAGTCTAAGTAGAGGAGCCATTGGGTATTGATGCCACTCAAAATCGGTATAGCGGTCATAACGGATGACTTTAGAAAATTCATCGTTGGCCATAATAATAGCCATGTCATATTACCAGACGAGCTCACGCAACAAATTCTCCTCCCCATCCTATATCGCAAATCCGTGGTTCTAGGCTGTTTCTCTCTATCGCGGTCAACCTAGCCGGCTTTCCCATTGGCTGAAACCGACATCTTTTGTGGAATCCAGAATATATTGAAGTCAGCCCTGTTTTATAAACGATAGGCGGGTAAGGCAAACGAGATCGAGCGTATGCTCCGCTACGGAGGAAACGAGCATGCCTCGTGACTGGAACCAAGAAGGGCCCGGTAGATGCGTGATTAGACGACTAAATTGCTGTCCGCTTGTATGATTGGCGTGTTGGGTTTATTAGTGTCTGGCTTCCGACTTCCTTCTGGATACTGGCCTAATGCAGGTATATAGAATAGGTAAATGTACGTGTCGTGTCCAACGAGAATCAGGAGCTTTTTGGGAAATGGAAGTAAGACGGCTCGATGGAAAGAATAACCTGCCTAGGTACCCATTAAGATATATCCATTATCATCCAACACGCTTATGCTCCCATCACATGGTACCGTCAATCGATCAACCTAGATTTTATAATCCCAGATCTAGAAGGCAAATTGAGATAAATGAGATATGGCTAGAAGCCCAGCTAACTTAATTATGGCCTCTAAGTAGACTACTCAGCTAAAGGTAGGTAGTAATATCTCTGGAACTCTTGCACTGATTCCATTACGAGAACCTCACAGATCTAGGCCAGGAGTCAACGCAAAGTATGGTCACATCGTCACATCGTCACATCGTTAGCCTTATTATTACCATCACCACTTCGAGGCAATAAACGAAAGTCACATAGAGCACAAGTAATAACCATTATGCAAGGGATATCAACTTTAAAACAGCCGAAAAACAAATGATTTTTTTCGTCCCAGGAAGAATCATGTTCCTATGTAGACTACCTTATGTGAAGTAACTCCAGGCATAATTCATGAGCCCGACGGATGCCCTATTGACCGTGAAGAAAGACCTCATTCCATGTCGTAGCCACGACATCCACGACCTCCACGACCAAGCCGTCGTCACACCTCTCTTATTTTCCACCTCCATTAAGCGCACACGCTTATCGGTAACGCCATAGGGAGAGGGTGTTGTGCCTCTTCCAGGTCTTTCTGCGACCAGCGCGGGTCTTGTTGTAGCGGTGGCCCTTGTTGAGACCACGCGACTTCTTGCCAGTGGCAGTGAGACCACGGGCCTCGCGGTGCTTGTGCACGGGGTTGACGATCCAGTTGATGCGGGGATCCTGGCGGATGGCCTTGTGCTGGGGGTCGACGAGGATAACTTCGTAGTACTTGTAGGTCGAGTCCTGGTTGATCCAGTACGAGTTGAGGACTCGCAAGTTGGCGCAGCGGCGGCCGACACGCTCCTCGGCGGTGGCCTTGAGGGATCGCTGGTACTTGAGCTGGTTCACACCCTGGTTGGTGGGCTTGCCTATAATTTGACATGATTAATTTTGAACCTCTTAAAAGACATAACTTCTAATTTAAAATGGACTCACCATAGGTGGCACCCTTGGGCACTGGCCGCTTACGACCACCGCGGCGGACACGCACACGGTAGATGACATAGCCCTGCTTAGCCTTGTATCCGAGGCGGCGGGCCTTGTCGGGGCGCGAGGGTCGCGAAGCGCGGTGGATGACGTTCAATTGACGAAGCTATATTAATGCACTCTCAGCTAATGTTCAACGAGTGTATAGCAAAGACACGTTCTCTCCTTGCCCCTCCCCCCCTCGTAGGGGAATAAAAAAAAAGGGCGAAGGAGAGAAGACAGCGTCCACATAAATCATCCACGCCAATATATCTTGGACTGTTGTAGATTTTCGTGTGTATCATACGCTTTTCGTGTCGATATTGGAAAACAATCGTGGAGGTTTCAACATACTTCCCAGCAGCGGACTCGGAGGAGGAATCGCAGAACATCCGACTGCTTCTTCTTCTGAAGCTCTTCGACATACTTGAGGGCACCCATCTTGACTGTACCGGTTGAAGAATGCTAATGTTAGCAATGATATTAGAAAGGAGGATTAGATATAAAAAGTAGAAGGACTACAAACCAGGTTGGGAGTGGAAGCCTGCAACAATGGATGATCGTGTGTCGTTGTGTGGTGGTGTGAGGAATTGAGGAATGCGAAAATGTTCAATTGAATCGAAGAAATTTGCTAAAGTTGTGGGAAGTGGGTTTGCGAAGGGAAAAATTAAGCGACTTGGGGCTAACCCAGAAGTGGAATGGTGAATGGTGCTAGTTAGCCCATCTTTCTGATCTTTCTGATCTTTGTGCACAGGCCATATAACTTAGGTACATAGGTACATGGAGAACTACCCCTATGCGCTTCCATCCCAAAATGCCCCCCACAGTGAAGCTCTTGCATGTATGTTCTTGTGTAAGCGCATCAAGTCGGGTCGAAAGCTCTACTATAATGCCAAGTTACAGTCCACCATCACTGATTCCCAGTGTGCTCTTCAACCTTCCTCACGATCGACGTCTTACTTGTTCTAAACCCTCCAAGGGAACCAACTTTGCAATAGCTGTAAATCTCTTGACCTGCGCCGCTGCCACTGTACCCCAAGTATCCTCCTCGTCTCGCATCTTGCTGCTCTTTTTGAAGAATTCTGAAGCCGCAGCCTCTTTTTCCTTTGATTTGTATCCATGAGGTTGCTGAGCTATTTGCGCTATGGGGACAAGCTTGCCCTCGATGAGCCTCTCCCCATACTCATGACCGCAAGAGAGAAGTTCTTTCATATCTTGTTTGTCCTGTTTCCACTTCGCGGTGGGGAGCTCGAACTTGTAATTCTTGAGCTGCTCGTCCGTCTCTTCGAACTTTTTGAGCAATGCATAGCTTTCAGAAATGATAGCCTGGGCATCTTGAAACAAGATATGGTTCTCCTTTCTCGTCTTACGTGCCTCGCCGTCAGATCCGTAAGAGAAATTAGTTGCCGAATAAAGTTCCTCAAAGGTCTTTATAAATTTGCTGCTGCTCTGGACCCTATGGTACGGTCAGGTTTACTGATATCAGCAGCTCTTTGGGACTGGCCATTCTTACAACAGCTTCTCCTGGTCTTGCATATAATCTCGCACCTTATCCGCCTGTTTCTTGACTTTCATGCTGAAATTCTTGATAAGCGTCTTCGATTTCATAGCTTCACCTTTGGTATTGCTCTCAAAAATCTCGGCCCATCGCTGAAAGTTTCTGTATATGTATCGTTGGTGACTCGATTTAGAAAGGAGCAATATCGTTTCAGCTTTGTACTTACCGACTGCTCTCTCGGCCTTCGTCTTCATTATATTCTTCGAGTCGTGAAAGGCGTCGGTCGGTACCAGTCTTCTTCTTCTTAGAGGTTTCCTTGCTTAGAACGTCGGGTCCGTCCGACAGTGCTATAAAATGTAGATATATTTACTACTTTGAACTATACCGATGTGTTTTCCTTCTATAGCGTACTTACGTTCGAGATCCGCCTTCCTCTTAACTGTCCTCTTCGACATGGTGGATATGAAAAGACGACAATATGAACACGGAAGCTGATGCGAGGATGAGATGCACATACACGTAGTATGATGAGTCAAAGAGACGTAGAATAGAGACAAGAACGAAGGACAGGAAACTCTTCTCATGATTTACTCAAGGACATCATATCGTTCTTTCCTCGATAGAAGGCTCTTACTTGACCTGCAGGGGGTTGTTACACGGATATCCACATATCATCTAGGTAGTTCTCACTTCCGCAACTGTTTTTAATTGTAGGTGAATGTTCCTTCCTTTAACGTTACATAAGCTAGCATACGAGTACAGATATCTTAGGTACCTACACACGTAACGTACATGATTGATGTATTAGTACATACCTATCAAAGGTGAATGTTGAGTACCTAGATACACACACATAGGTAAGCATGTACGAAGAAGTCAAGTATAGGTGCCTTCACTCTTGTCTGTATCCAGCGTTCTCATATCAAACATTACTCGAATATTGCACGTGCAACTTTTGCAATTATAGCTATTAGAAGCTCAATTATAGCAATTTTAGCCATCACAGGTAAGTAGAATCCTATCTAGAACAAATCTGCCATCAAACTAACAGTGAAAGAGGACAAACTGAACAGAGGACTCCTCCCCCCCCCCCCCCCCCTGGATGAATCTCCCAAGGCAAATGGATGTAATCTTTCATGCGCGGCAAAGTCTTTTCTGTTCGTACAATACCCTTCCGTACCCAACAACTCGTGCAAACCCTCCTTTTTGAATATCAAATTACACAAATGCTTGTGCAGCACGTCTATGTTGATCTCCTTTCGAGTGCAAAACTGCTTTTTGTCTTACGGTTTCTCTTATGCCGTGTCGTCATACGCAAAATGATTGATAGAACTCTTCAGTCCGTCTCCTCGCCTCCAACTCGTCTTCGTCTGACCTCGTTCCGAAGTCTTTAAAGCCTGAGAAATCACGGAATTTCAACGAATTGATAGATGCCGGTGCCGACCAACGCCAGAAGTCTGATAATTGCGTCGGTCCTCTGTAGTTTTTTTACCCAGGCGCACTGTGACTAACATATATCACAGACGCCTCTAGGAACAATTGGTTGTATGTAATGACTTGAAGAGAGTGCTGGGCCAACTGAGAAAAGAGAGAATTAAACTGGAAAATGGAGAAACAAAAAATTAAAAAAAGAATTCAAACGAACGAAATGGATTTTCTGTCAATCCGTCAATCGTAATACGTCTCTGTTGTCTTTGATCATATAATAATGATGGTATGGTACGAACGAAGTATAATACGAGAATAGAACTTTAATGTAATGAAAAATCAGAACCCGAGTTTGCTGAGTATGATCTTTGCCTTCACCGAACAAATGAGGCTCCAAAGACAGGCCCTTGGCAGGCGTGTATCAAAGATAGATGCCGCACGGCGGGAATGAATGTTTGCCTCATTGAATTTTTTTTTTAAAAAAATCGAGACTGAATCACAGTAAGATAGGGGTATCGCGATATCTAGGTGAATCTGAAGCTTATCCAGGTTCTTGAATAATGAGGGGGTTTCTCAAAGGGCACAGGAAGGAAACGAATCCTACCCATAGATGCCTTGCCTTCAGCGGTAGTTCAGAGAGAGCCCCTGGAACGCCCCAACCCATTCGTTCTGCCCTGTCATGTTAGGCACTGGCTGATCGTGAGGGGAAGGAGCCGTATGGGGACTTGGATAGCGTGTTCGCATATTTGGAGGAAATTCCCCAGGCTGGGAGAAGCCACCGGGGTATGCCTCCATCCCTTGCATCACATTGGGGACGTATGGCACTGCGCCGGACCTCGGGGCACTGCTGAACGCACCATAAGCAGAGTATGGAAAACCGGACGGGGGATATGCAGAGCTGGCTACTGAAGGACGATCTGGCCCACCAAAAGGCTGGTTGAAAGATGGCTGAAACGGTCGACCTGCAGCACCTGGATTGGTGAAGGCGCCCTGTGAGTCCTGGGGTGGATTGGATCTTCGTTCTGTGTTGGCGGATCCACTTCCTCTCCCAAGGCCGACAGCACCTGGGCCGATGCCGCTGGGGGCCTGCAGTCCCAGGGTCGGACTGGCGAATGAGGCGGGGTTAATAGCAGACATCCAGATTCGCGTTTTGTAGATTTTGAAAAGATCGGTGACGAGCGAGTTGAAATTGATATATGAATCGGCAAAGTAGTAGAAGGTCAGTTTCTTCCAGTCCCTAAGAGATACGTTAGTTATGTGAAATGTGAAAAATAGTAAATAGCTACTCACATCTGGAACTCAGCATCCAAAATCTCCATGTTTAGACCGTGCTCTTTCACCTTCGTCATACACATGCGCTTTGCCTTGGCTTCGTTTCCTTCTTTATCTCGAAGGTTGTGGATCTCGTGGCTCTGTGCTAAACGTTTGATGAGCTTCGGCTTTAGTTCGCCTGCGTTTGGTTCTTGCATATGATGCTGGCTTGGTGGTCCCATTCCACCAATTGCGCTGCCCTGAAGACCGTTGGATGCAGCCATCAAACCAGCCCCGGTCCCTTCCTGAGCGGCCGCGGCATTTTGAGAATACATCATCAACCACTTGTAGTGCTCCTCGGCGTAATGCTCCTTCAATTCCTTAGCTGTTTGCCAGTCCACGTTATCTCGAGCCACGGTTCCAAGATCAGTTCCTCGATCCGCCTCTACAATGACGAGATCTCCAGGTTTAACTGTAAGGCCAGTGCCTTCTTGGATGTAAAATACATCGGCCCTAGAACACTTGAACAGTACAATATGTAGTAGCTGGTTGTGTCTAGGCTGGCTCATTCCGTACATGCTCCTGTGAGGTGATGGTGCACGATTGCCAAAGGTTGAAGGAAGCCCATAGGGCGACTGATACAGATTGCCGTAAGCGGAGGATGCAATGGCTTGGTGAGCATTGGGAGTATTGCCTCCACCTGGGTAATAGGATACTACCAATCAAGTTAGTCCTGAACGTAAACTAGGCAGTCGGGATTTACTTACCAGGACTAGTGGTTTGAAAGTTTGCACCATCGGGAAATCCACCAAAGTCTTGAGAATGAGACTGCGTTGCCTCTACGGAAGTCGTGTCGTGAAGTGAAACACCCTCGCCAATAGAACTGATTGAGCCTTGTCGAGTAGGTACGTCAGCAAACGAATGTCTACGGCTCTGCGAAATCTCAGTTAAACCACCAAACCCTAGCGAACTCTGCCAATAGGCCTTCTTAACATTCTCCAGCTTTCTATTCTCTAGGGGATAAGGGGAACGGAAAGCCGCAGACGTAGACGCATACTCGCTCATACGCCTTCCTAATCCTCGTTTCGAGGCACCGTCGGGACCCTCTCCGCCTTCATCTAACTCATCAATCGCGAAGTCGGACTCTTCAGGAACAGGGCCGCGGACACCATATCCATTACCTAATCCGTACGTAGCAGCAGTTGATGCACGGGGTCTAATTCGGGAGTTGTGGTATTGCTGCTGCTGTTGCTGCTGCTGTCTCAACATGGCGTTCTCACGAGTGAGCATTTCTATTGTCTTCGCCTCGGCACTTTGCTGCTGGTGAGACGCCTGGGCCGAATCACTGGCACTCTCATCATCGTCATCCTCAACTTCCTTTACTTTACCTAACATCGCACCTTCACTAGACATCTCACTTAACATACTCGGCCGTGAAGGTCTGTGCTGCAACCCAGGATGTCCGAGAGGGGCACGCGGTCTACCCGATAGCACCGATGTAGGCATCGTCGGTGTTGTCGCATCCGGATCTAATTGTCCCACTGAATATGACTGCGAGCGATATGTCTTCGGGGTAGGGTGTAAGGGGATGGCGAACGGGATTTGCGGGTTGGGATTCTGCTCTCGTGGTGTGGGAGATGTCTGTGACAACGAACCATCTTCGCCAAAGAAAGCAGCACCACTGGGGACAGTAGACGTCGGCGAAGGGAGAACTTCGGTCAATCGAGAAGGCGGCTCCTTACGCTCTGTATTCCAAATGCCTGTTCCCCATGGGAAAGACGGCGGTCCTTGGTGTCCCCTTCCCATCGTTGCTGAAGACGTAGTGTGAGCACCCCAAGCGGTTGCACCTGATTCAGCTGATGGGGTGCTGGGGTGTGAAGCTGTTGGTGACATGGAACTGCTCGCAAATGAGCCTTTCCTTGGATGAGGCAACGCAGCTTGAGATGTATCATTCAGCCAAGAAGCACGACGTACAGGCTTCTGAGGCTGTACCTGTGGTCGATGCGCTTCTTGTCGATGAGGATCGGGTTCGTCGTCCGAACTTGCCAAGGCTTCAGAGTCTGGTGTAGATCTTCGAACGTTTAGCTTTTCAAGCAAGATAGACTGATTGTTTGGCGCAACTCCTGGGTATGCGCTCTGGCCAGCCTTGGTTGAGGTATTGGGCTTAATATTGCTGGAGCTCATGGTCTGCATATGATCGATTTCGGCTTAATAATCGCCGAAAAGAAAAATGGTGAAACACAACGACAATAACCGACCAAGACCTCAAAAATAACAGTTAAAAAATAACACCCAGAATTTACAGACAGTCTCTGGGGGCGATGTGCGCGTGTCTATGACAACAGTAAATTGTGTAAACCTACACGATTTGTTAGTCATGTTACGGTATTACTAGAACCAAACCCGAGAGAAAAATGAAAACGAAATGAGAAAGCCACCCCGCCAAAAGCAAAAAAACACTGCAGATGATTTAGGTCCAGATGAAGGAGGTATGATTGGCATTTCCCATCTTGAGCACCAGCGCTCGGCGAATCTATCCCCACACGCCCCTTATATATAATGAACCACACAACACCGGCGCAAAGCAAATGACGCCCCTCCAGTGACAGCCGATCTAGTTGAGAGGACATAACGTAATCAAGGAAGTCTATACTTACCGGTGTCAACGAAAAATATTAGATCTATTCATAGGGTATCGAAGAATCCGTGTCTATTGAGAAAAATGAAAGTCCGGCAGGCAACGCAACTTCAAGGGAAAGAAAAAGAATGGTCGACCGAAGTAACGGTATTGATCGCCAGTCCCGAAATCCAAAAACGCCACCAGAAAGACCCTTCTCGATTTCTAATTTGAATTGGCAGGACGGACAGGATGAAAATTTTTGCGTCGCGGATGCAGTTCAAACAAATTTCTTGTCAAGTTTTTGTCTTCGCGGTAGGTAGAGGCGCCCTGTTAGATGGGGGGGCAATCTAAAACAAGATTTCGTACGAGTGCGAATTTGTGAACTTGTTAGGTGGTATGCGTACGGCCTCGAATGCTTTGCGACGGAGCTATTCGCAACAGCGCATCGTTGGCTTGCGAAAATTTGTGATGGCGAGTATTTTGCACAAGAGTCGTTGCTGAGCGAAGATACGCAAAAATGTCCGTAGAGATGTGGATTTGTCGCCGTAATTGTCGAAGACCGGCAATTGCAGATGGACGGACGAAGGCGTAAGAGGGTTGTTGGAGGGTATTGAAATTGAAGAGCGGGGAAGGAAAGTAGTTTAGGTAGGTTCTTTAGGTATGGTACAGGCAAGTAAGTAATTCGTACGAGTAACTGATTGGTTTAGCAGTACAAATCCAGGACCCGTGCCAGCAGTTGAACGTTGCGACACGAGACCCTCGCGTGAGGGAAAGTATGAGGGAGAATGGATAGTGGGGAACGGAAGCTGGGTTTTAAAGTTAGGCTGGTAACAGCGAACAGGGATGATACATATGTATGTACATACGGTAGCGGTAATTCCCCTCCACTAAATCCCGGGAGAGACACCAGTCTTTAGAGGCTTTGGGGGGTTGTCTTAGCAGTAACTGAACTGAAATATGAACCCCTGCGAATCATAAAAAAAAGAGTACCTAAGGTACAACCCTTCAATACAACCTCGTAGTGCCTAACTTGAGAAGGTATGCGAGGATAGGCCGAAAGAGGATATAAAACCTGAAATGACGAAACGAGACAGAAGAGAGAATTAAACCGGGAAAAAAAAATCATAAAAGTGTCAAGTTGAATGAGAGGAGCATCCGGGGGAAACCCAATAGATTAGATAGTGAGAAGGGGACAGACGTGGTCAGGTATGATCAGGTAGGAAAAAGGTGGCTACATCGATCATGAACTGACGATGCTGTGCGCAGACAGATACAATCTAAGTAAGGTATGTATGTGTATGTGTATGCACGTAGGTAGTTGGTAAGGTAGTAACTTAAGCGTGAAGGAGGTGTAAGTGCAGTAAGAGAGGAGTGGATTCTTGCTTCGAGGGGTGGATGGGCGGATAGGGATAGGATGGATGGTAAGGTATGGAGATTGACGATGCAAGCTTGCTTGTCTATGAGCTTGTCACAAGTCCCGTATCCTGTATGTGGTTCGTGTGTTTAAAAAAGGGTCTCGAAAATAAAAAGAATTATGTTTAAATTTTACTAGGTTGTCTGGGTTGTGCGGCCTTTTAGAAATGAGTTTTCTAAGTTAGCTGGTTAGCTAACTACTAAGGTACATGTAGGTAGCTACTTCCTACATGGATGTAGGTAGCTGGTTAGGTACCTAAGGGACCTAGGTAACTTCCTATTCTGAGATTGTACCTGGGTTGCTAGGGTGGAGACGGGACCAGCAGGTTCGAACTTTCAATGTTCCCAAGGAGAATCCAGAGGTTGCCAAGACACTAAAATAACAAAGCGACAGGTCCACTTGACTTTCCCAAATCGAGCAAAGGTCGGCGTAGGAATTTGGTGTCTGGGGACGAGCGGGTCCTACAGATGGGATTTTATTAATTTAGTGGACAAAGGATGATCATCAAGCTTGGCCCGAGCCGCTTATGCACCGTAGTTCGTACACAGTATTCTCCCGAGATTCGTCGTTTTTTTTTATTATTTTTTTTTATTTTATTTATTTATCTCATTTTTCATTCATACATTTATACATAGTGCGCCCCCTTTTACTCTATGTACAACATAGTCTTAATTTGATCAGTTTACGAAAACTATCCGGTTGAATATGCCGACGATTCGATCATCTTGGTTCTAACTGCTAACTTGGGACATGAGGAAGAATGTGGGGAAAAGAAAGATTTGATCTTGAGCTATCGAACGTGCAAAGAGAAGTTAAGCAGGAGAACTCCTATTGGCCCGACTCCTGCAGCGACCCAAGCTCTGGTTTGCTAATGATCCTTGTTATTCCGGGGAGTCGACAAGACAGCCAGTAAGATGTCAGTCTGCTATGTTCGCAGTCCTTCACAAAGAAATCTTCTCCAATATCAAATCCAGTGAGATGCGCATCCATATTTCCGTCGAGCTCTTATATTGCAGGCTGATATAGTATACTCGCTCCGCATAGGACGAGTTGCCAATTATACTTGCTGCGTGTGAGCTTAAAGGGTAATCTTCATGATATAGAACGATGAATTAAGATCTCACGTATGGCAACTCAACTTACATAGTTACCTAGGTACCTATAGTACCTAGGATTCTTTCTAGTATTTCTCCCCAAGACTATTACTAGGCTACATACACACCGAAAAGCCATGTTCCATAGAGGTGTGTATAAGCCACGCCAATCAAAAGTCAGGGGTTGGGGATGTCAACTCTTAACGACCTAGCCCACCGTTGAAGATCTCTCGACGAAACCTCTCCCGGTGCGGCGAATAGGGCCTTCTCTTTCAGTGTAACGCTCAATCCCCTCTCCTGACCGAGTACATGTACCAAGAAGCCAATGCATGGACGCGAAAGCTCGAGGCCTTGAGAATCAGTCTTTTATTTCCAAGTTAAGACGCAAGCCGTCTTAACCGGACTGGGCCAGCTTCCATTTTTTTCACCACACATATCTGGGGGAATGGCACCCCGAGGAGAGTCGGCGCCAGCCCTCCTGCATATCTGATTGATGCATGCACTGCACGTCAAACTGTTGTTACCTTACATAGCATTAGACTCCGGGGTTAATACTACCTGGCTCGACTCTTTGAAGATCAGAAAGGTCGTTGGGACTCGATTGGATTCGGAAACGAGTTGAAGCATTGGCTTCTCATCTTTCAGGGTCTTCATACGAATGTAGCAACAGGACCAGTATTAAGTAAGGTACAAGATAATTTTGGGTACGATAATGGAAACATTGCGGAGGGTGTGTAGTAGAACATCTCCTGAAGCTAGCCGATCGTGAGACGGCAGGGGAGGGGTAACGGACCATTCCTCGCGATGGCCAACAGATGCAACGAACGATTCCCGCACCCTCTTTTCGGCGATCCGACTTACAGAAACTTTGATAGACTAGTACGATGGTGTCGTGTGCTCCAAAAGAAGCTCAGCAAGGAACAAATAAATTCAGAGTCGCATTATATACTTCAACCCTATTTTACAGATCAAGTTTTATCACTTCCTCTGCATAACTCGAACACAAGGAAACTTGGAAAATTTTAACTATCTGTATTCCCAACCTCTTACGCATAATAGACATCACAGTTTTCCTGCATGTCCTAAGCGACTTGGACCGGGGGATGGCGGGAGGGGTCATGGCCCTTTATATTCCTCAAGAATTCTTTCCTGCAAGCCTCAGCCTAAATCAGAAGGATGGTTCTTCCAAGAATCTTCACACGATGAAGTAGATTCAAATACAATAAGTCGATACGATACACAAGCAAAATTACGTTGAATATTCGAGCTCAGCACCGAACTTAGCATCGAACTCAACACATACCACCCACCGGTTGGCCCTAGCGACCTTGTATAAGATGTCATCGCACTGCTAGTTTGTACGAACCTTGGAGGTGGCGCAAGCTTCGCAAAAACCCGTACCCAAAAGGCGTCGCACATATACGTCCAGGGGGCTTTACCCCAGATTTTCAGCTTTCGCTCATGTACTAAGCATATCCATGAACGGGCCACTGTTGGTTGCAAGGTCCGTATGGCTATAGAGGGAATAAGTTGACAGTTAACTTGCAGAGTTTCGAGTCCCGCATCTTATACTAAGCCTAGGAAAAAAGCAGCAGTGGATTCTCAACATCAATTGATATAGTTTAAATTTACAATTGTTTGCTAGGACCTACAAAGTAACTAACTATAGGATAACCGAAAGAGACTTTTCTAGTTCTTACCTACCTATACTGTTGTTTGTTTGTTGGCTAATAGTCATATCGACGCATATTCCCGACCAATTGCCACGATCAACTGAGAAAGTCTAGCCGCTAAAAGTGCTTAAACTAGCGAGAAGCTGTTTTTTTTGTCTAATGCTATCAAAGAGAGAGCTTGTTGTGACCTGTCATCAATTCGATAATCAGACCAGCGACACCGTACAACATGGAGCTGATTGCACGGCCTATTAAATGATGATTTTACTAGACACTACATTGAATTCGCTAACCGGCCAAACTATAAACGAGAGGGCATAACATCCTACTTTGAGCGGAGAGAATTACCCTATCAACCTCACGCAGCAGCATTCTAGACTTTAGTATCTATGTGTAATACACATGTCCGGGTATCTTGGAGCACTACATACTCTTCTTGTCTTACATATGAACCCGTGACTCGAAAGAAGTACACCATGCCATGGAAAAATCGAGTAACTATCGTTCGATGATGAGTCTCCCCCAAACACTACTACTATCTTTTTAAGAGGGTATCCCTCGTCACCAAGTTTGTATCTCGGCACATGAAGCCTTCGATGTCGTAAGTGAAGTGTAAACATGACATATGCGCATAGTTGGATAATCTACACCAAGTGAATCTAGGGCGATCCAGATTCCCCCGATATGCCCGCTAACCTTTAGAACTGTTAGACTCCAAAGTAACGACATTAGGTAAGGTAGGTGGTAATAAGTAATAACCCTCGAGATAGGAAACCCTACTAGATCAGACCCCGTACAGTAAATTCCATGCATCTTGACGTACCTTCTCATAGGCTTTTTTGCGGGGTAAGGACGTTGCTGTAACCCATATACTATATCAAGTTAACTAGCTAAAAGAACGAGTGGCCCCCATCGTGCATTACATACACTACCTTAGGTAGGTACATGTAGCCATGGCTGGCGGGGGATGGGGGAGGGGGGGGGGAGAGATTTCGTGCGCGGCCGCACTTTGGAGCTGCACGTTACCCACGCGACCCCAGCTATACCTCGCCCCCCATTGCCACACCGGTGCGAATCGCTACCCGCCACGGTCTAATATGCATCTATTGCCTTCCGGTAGTGCTACCCCCTTTTTTGCCTCACAGGAAAGAAAACTTACGAGGGACCGACGAAACTCACCCTAACCACTAGCGCCTGGATGCGGCTCGAGAGGCAGAAGAAGAAGCAATTGTAGAGCAAAGCAAAGCACAGCAGCGCAGACGTAATCTTGGCCGTGTATGCACTTAGCAATGCGACAACCTATTACCAGCGATCGTAAAAAAGCCAATATTGGTCCCAACCAACAAAACAATGCATACCGGATAGGGTTCGAGAAGAGAAAAAAAAAAGGAAAACCTAAAACCTAATCTGTAACGCAAAGATGGCAAAAAAGAAGGTTGATAGGCCGGCGACCGTATTAGCCTTCGCGCAGAATTCTGACGATGTCGATGGTGCCAGACCCCAAGGTGCAAACTTTGCTGAAGGAAGATACGAGATTCATCGCAAAAACCTAGCTTGAGTTGGAGACCGAAGTCGCATCCCAAAAATACACCAGGGTATTCTCATTTTTGTTTTCTAGATGACGTACTTGGGACGAATGCTCTAACCATACATCGGATGAAAGCACATGACTCTCTCTCTCTCCTCTCTGGCTTTTATTATCCAGGGACCGAATCCAATGAATCCTTGCCAGGTGTAGTCGGTGCTGCATCTGGCCCTTTCTGTGCTCGAAGCTTCTCTTCGAACTTTGCAAACTCCTTCATCGCGATCTCTTCCTCTTGGTCCAATACTTGATGTACACCTTTGACTTCCTCGATCTGTTCTATAATTAGCACTGCTTGCATCATAGGTTTAAGGTGCCAATGAAGGTTAAAAGGGGGACTCGTAGATCATTGGGTTCTGAATTATTCACCAATCCGAGCAATCTGCTCAAGCTGATATTCCGATAGGGCTTCACGCTGGAGAGAGAAAAGAGAAAAAAAAAAGTATGCGGGCTGCGCGAAGATTGTAAAATGCTTAGGGGAAAGGCTGTACTCACATAATGCATCAACATTCCCTCAATACCATTCTTTAGAGTGACCGTACTCGAATCGCAAGTCCGACATGCACCCCTGAGCTTTAACCTCACATACCCATCCTCGAAACCGCGGAATTCAATATCACCACCATCTTCCTGGATGGCAGGTCGTATCCGAGTCTCGAGTAATTCTTTGATCATGCCCACAACCTCGCTATCGTTTTCATTATAGCTCAAACTGTCCTCCTCCGCGGCCTCCTGGCCTTGCTCACCACCTTCCTTGTTGCTTACATTGACTATTTCCTGCCCCGACGTTATAGCCTCGGTGATCAAGCTGAAAATTTCCGGGCGTATATGTACCCAGTTGGCATCGGGCGACTTCGTCACTGTGATGAAATCGGGTCCGTAGAAAACCGACGTCACCCCGTCGATGTTCATTAACTGCGCAGCAAGCGGCGACGGATACGGCGGCGCGATCGTACTCCGCGGGTTTAAGTACTCGATGAAAGTTGTTTGGATCTCCGGAGGCAACACCCTGTGGTTCGGCAGAAACTTGAGCGCATCTGGATTCGGCGTCGTTTCGGTCTGTATGAAAATACTGCGGGTGCCCCGAGGCGCTACCGCCGGTAACCTTGAAGCCGTCTGTAATGTCGGTCTGAGCCGTGCTGATACCCCCAACGCCTTTGAACTCGTATGCGCATGCCGGGCTGCTCCGTAGAGCCGACCGCAAGTCGCAGGCCGGACTTTTCTTGTAGTCGCGGACAGCAGATTCGCTGCCGGCCGGAAGATTCGATTTGAAGGCATTGTCACCCTGCCTTCTTGAATATATACCAATCGCCTTTGAAGTCAATTAGCTTTAAAATATGTGATTATAATTATTTGCGACCGAAGACCTTTTAGTCCGATTTACTTGTATATAAGACAGAAGCTAAATTATTAGGTGAAATCGGAGGCGCGATTATTGTAGATAGACGTTTGCCGAATTGCGCCGATAAAAAGTAACCGTAGATTATCAATCAGTGGCAATGACGCAACTAGCGTCCGTGGGTCAAGAGCTTTGTATGCGATTATCCGACTAACGGATGACAAACCGGCTGTTGCAAAGCTTTTGATTGGTTTAGGAATTGTTCAGCCGCCGTTTCCCAAATTCAATTGAAGGACCCATATGTAATCCGAACACTGAAATTTCGTAGGTCCCCAAGCCACATCTCAACTACCCGCCCTTGAACTGTTCAGCCTCATTATTTTGTATTCAGCCGCCTTAAAGCTTTGCGACCTAATTCATTGACACGGAATTCGAATGACAAGACGTTTTTTTATATCGCGTTAATCAGCTAACCATGCTAGTACGACGATCTTTCGAGCCCGATTGTGTGGAGGTCATGGTTTGAAACTTTTCTACTTTAGCTATCAAAAGCGAAGTAACGGATTAGGTACTTTTACTGCTCAGCGATACAGCGAAGGGTATTGAATGTGTTGTTGAAGGATAGGATCAACGTCAGTTTGCTCTTGACTACAGCAACTAGAATTTTCTAGACAAATCAGCCGGTGTCTTTATAAAGCAACTTCACTAACAAAAGTCTAGGCGCAGTTGGAAAACCCCAGTTGTTTTAATACAACAACGGCAGAATACAACTGGCCGCCTTGGTTGTCATGAACGACAAGTAGCGCCGTGCAATTGTGGGTGCTTATGATAAATTTCGCGACGTGTTGCCTTTGGTGAAAAGGTATGTTTTTACGTCTACAATTCATTAAAATACTTTTTCAACAATTCATATATATATACTTGAACTTATTGAACTTATTGAATATTAACTAATTTCTCTAATTCAACTCGCAGCCTATTCCTGGGTACAAATACGGCTACCTACTAAGGTATGGAACTATATTCGCATCAGCAAGCTATCATCCGTTATTAATCATAGTACAGTTTCGGACCGTCTCAACTAAAGCGCGGATCCTTCTTCATCTGATATTTTACAACAAGATAATATCCGGATCAGTCTTCATAGATCATTCCTACCTCTTATTCGGACATCTACCTTGAAGCACTCGTGCTCATCCTAACAATGGCAAACTCTAGACCACCATGTCTAGTTTGCAATGGCACCGAGAGCAAATATAAATGCGGTCGCTGCAATTTATACACGTGAGACTTTATATTTCATATTGATTACTGGTTCTAACTTTTTATTACATAGGTGTTCGCTCCCATGTTTTCGTGAGCACCGTGACAATCATCCACCCGTAGAGTCACCTCCACCTACAGAATCAGCAGATAACGCTAAATCTGCAAATACGTCGCAGAACCTCTCAGATATCAGTGAGGCTATGACGGATCAGCCTGCATCTAAGGGTTCAGAAATTGCCGACATGCCAGAGTACAGAGAGTTGACCAGGAAGTATCCAAACTTGGAGCGTCTACTTTGGAAAATCGCTGCAGCCACGGACCCTCCAGCTGCCAAGGATGATAGCAATGGGGCTCGCAGCGTATTAAATGGTTCTAATAAGGGTGGCCGTAAGGCGGCTCAGCCCTGGACAAAGGAGACAGGCTACGAGAATGGTATAGAGGTACTCCGTCAAACTCGAGATACCCCTGGAAGCGATAGAGACGCTCTTAAGGAGTACTGTGAGCTGGTTCGACTCTACAATTTCCGACGAGAATCCGCCGAGATTGATCACGACCTAAGACAACAGCTTGCTCAAGACAATGCCAGAGCCATTGGAGAGTTAATACGCGCCGAAAAAGCCGACGCATAATATGTAAACTTGCCCCCGTGTCAACTTGATTGGAAGCAAACAACATACGACCTCGATACCCCGTACATATCGTTCTTGATGCAATCTTCAACAACATGCATATTCCGTACAAACCATGAACCTGAGACCAGGTAAATATTCCTTTTTCTCATCTCATTTACACGCATGAGTACCATTTAACTAACCAAGACCATAGCTGCTCTTTAAAGGTTCACCTTAAGCTCCACTGCTAGTGGGCGTCCTGTTCACCTGTCTATGAAATGGCAATAATATAACTAGGTATGAATATAGTCTCGCAAAGATATGAGCCATTATTTCCAGCTGTTTCGACATCACTGGAGAGTTATTTGCTGTACTTGCGTTTGGACTTGGGAGTCGTTATGGAGGAGCCTCTTGTTTGCAGCTCGGCTGTGTCGTGACTACTTTGAGATGCTACCAATGGAAGGCTAGGAACACGAGTTCCTTTATAGCCTTCCATAGCAATAGATTAATTCAGATACACTCTCGAAAAGCTTCCGGGTGTATATTCTTATTTTATGTGGATGGTATTCTTGTTTTCAGGACCGCCACTGATTATTCTAAGATGATCAAAGTAGCATACCTGGTCTACCCATTGAAACACAGGTTAAATACGTCACGCGAACTCCGTTTAATTCATCCACGGTCTCGCACCAGCTAAATTTCGGCCGGTATAAGTCGTAGCAACTGAGTATTCTATAGTTTCAGCATAAATACCGCAGACTGAGAAATATATCGACGTTTAACTGAGGTAGCACCCTCCGTCCGGACCGAAGAAACGGGGCGTGAACTCGGATGGAAATTATCGACGCGTCTAGAGGTCTAGCATCAAGGAACCTTCAAGATACATTGAGTTACTATACCAGCACCTGAGCAGCGAGACTACCTGGATCGCCCGCACTTGAAGGGCGCTTCTCCCCCCTATACACGCCGCTCAGCAGCGGTACTTCGAGTGTGGCCTGCGCCTACCCCCTAGCTTGTAGCAAATCAGTGATCGTACTGGTCTATACCCCCTTTCGATGGTCAGGAGGGATTGGTTTCCACCTTATACATATAGGCCCGGCATTTAATGGCCACTTCAAGAGAGTAAGTACCTACCCTTATTATCTCCTGGAACCTGTCGGGAATATTCGCTCGAATTTATCCCGGTGGTCGAAGTAGTATATCATAGAGTCGGTAACACTTTTACTAACAAGGTAAAGTCTTTTTACGAGTCTCTCTTGATTCTTAATCCGTATCACTTCATTGACCGTTTCGTGGCTAATCCTGGTATCTATCTATTCATCCGTCATTGCATTTTCTTCTGAGCCCTATTATAATAATTTGTTTGTTATTTTTTTTTTAAAAAAAAAATACTTAATTAGCAGAGCCGTATAGTCTCGTATAAACTTGTAGCCACATCCTTCATTTCCGAAGCCATTCTCCTGGAGTTTTGTTACATACCAGACCCAGACATCATAGTAAGGGGGGGGGGGCGGCTCGGAGTGTACTTATGATGAAATGCAACGTTGGCTCTTAGCGGGTTCCTATACGTAAACCCATACTCCCTCACGTACTCATATCATACACATTAAACTGTGAAGGGTATTCTTTAGTCTGTGGATTTTAGACCCCATCGGTTTCTTAAGTTTCGGATCAACTGCTGGTGGCGCAGTATAGCCAGTAGGTATCTTCGAGGCGTTTTGTTTGATAATCTGTAGGACTTCCTCGTCTATGCCTACGCAGTCCCCTGGATATTCCAGCCACGAAAGTGCTGCCCCATGGCCAATCAGTAGTTTTATACAGCTTTCAATATCCGCGTTGTTTTCAAGGTCTTCCTTCTTTATTCGGTGGAGATATCGTATACAGGCGGTTTCGTGCTCGTATTCCTGATTCGGATCGGCTCCGTTGTTCAGCAAGGTCTCGATCAGCTTCAGGTTAATATCGCTGTGGCTCTTATTTAGAGCGTAGTCTAATAGCGGTCTACGCGGTCCGTCGAGGATAGCACGAGTGCCAGTATAGTTTATTCTCGTCTTGACATAGGAGAGTATACCCCATTCGCACGCCAAACCTAGAAAGGATTGATCGTTTTGCGTGGGTAATAAATTCTCATCGCTCGAAGCGGGCTCACGGAACATAGTTTCTACAGAACAGAGGATTGAAATAAGTGCCGTCGAGGCTTCGGTATCTTGTTCCGCTTGCGCAGCCCAGTGGAAAAGATGCTGGAAAAGCCTTGATGTCGCCGGGCTAGCCATGCCGGTCGTATTTAGCGGTGGCTTTTTGAGTGTGGCTCTGATGGCGTCGCACATTATTAAAGCATCATTCGTATTATCGCCGTACTGGGAGATGAATGAACCTAAGCCGTCTTCATGGACGAGAAAATCGCGGACGGTACGGTGAAGGAAGTCAACACGTAGATAAGATCCATCCCGGGTCTCATCATACGAAGTGACTTCTAATAGTCCTTTGGTCCGTGCATCTAATCGCCGTCTTACTTCATCATGCCGACGTTGTAGCTCTAGTAGGGACATATCTTCGGAGGCCATATTATTCACAAATTCAGGGTCATTCTCGATATCGTCAATGAAGGAAAATGTGACCGCGAACTGGGGTTCCAACGCTGTTACGGCGATTTTGAATATTCGAGCCGTAGATGGAAGATATATTGAAGGTATAGTATCGAGCATTTGTCGAAAGAAGCCATCCAAATCTGCTGGGAACCGCTCCAAACGGGTCTTGAGGAATTTTGCAGAATCGCCGTTAGTAAATCCGACAAGGAGGTCACGGACTACCAGATAAACCCAGAGAAACACGCCCTTAGCTCGCTGACATATTTCTTCCACCAATCCTAGCGCAGTCGGATCCGTGTCCCGTAGTCGGGCGAACTGTTTATTTTCTTCGAACTTATCAGAGATATACTGTCGGATATCGTCGCGTGTAAGGTCTTCAACCTTGAGCGTCAGCTCGGGGTTTTGGCCGAAAGCGTCTGCGAACGTAGACCAAGGCCGACTTGAAACACACAACTTGAGGTTTGGAAGAGAGGCAAGGATCTGTATGCTTTTGATAAGATTGGTCAGCTCTGTCTTGTTTTCGTCCTGCTCGTCCATGCCGTCGATAAAAAAGCAAAACTTGGTGTCTTTGCACTCCTCAATGACTTTACAGAGAACAACTAGCAAGTCCTCAACTATCCAAGACCAATCATTATCCAATTCGTCTCTCAATTCCATTCGTATTGCAGATACTCGAGGGACAAGATGAGGGCAGTTCCGTAGTATTCCAAATAAGAGGGAACGAAGGAGACCCTCTTGTGATTTCTGAAGTGGTGAGCCTGCATTCCAGAAAGAGAATCTAGAAAGCACAAGCTCCTTGTCTTGTGCCCATGATCTAAGATGGATGCGCGTGCTATCATGATTGGAAAGAAACTTCATGAGCGTAGACTTTCCTGAGCCTGGTTTGCCCTCGATCCAGAATATACCATCTGAATTTTCTAGCCAGTATACGAACCCGGGAGGTTCCCTCTGGAAGATCCAAGCGAACGTGCGTGCATGTGCCTCCGCTATATTCTTGTGTCTCGCCATGATGCCGTTAAAGTAGAGACTTCTCAATACACGCTGATCATCTTCAGTTGACTTTCCGGCCTCGTGAAGATGTGAGGCTTTCATAAATAGGTCTTGCAGGTCTACCAAGGCGTCGGGGATAGAAGCATCGTCTAATGAAGCGGCACCATTCCATCTTCTTAGATTTTCCTCCATCTCCTGGTAACTTGAGTCTTTGCGCTGCAATTTACATACGGCTGCGGAAAGGTCTTGACGCAGCTGATGAAATTCGACCTGTAGTTTCGTACCAAGTTGAACACTTGTACGCTCCAGTTCGACGATCTTGCGTGGGATTCCCGACACGTTATTGCTACCATCTCATTCAGCTTTACATGATCTTCATGTCCCGGGGGGTTGGTGGACTTACAGAAGTAACTTCTGCATATGGAAGATAATTGCATTCTGAAGTTTGATCAGTCTTTCAGAGAGAGTTTTGACTTCACTGCTCTGCCAAAGTTCGTTTAACGTAACAACGAAGCTTTTCCAAGCGGTCTTGATCCCCCGAACTTGTAGTTTTTCCAATACTTCAAGTAATTCACGGGAGATGCTCCTTGCCTCCTCAACAAGTTCCCTCAGGCCATCTTCGCAATCGTGTGCCATTGAGATGGCTTCTGCGAAACGGGTAACATCTTCTGCGATAAGTGAGAGGATCCTGTTGCTGTCATCTCCACCGGTCGTAGATTTATAAGTTGTATACGTATTGGTAAGTAGCTTCCATGTGAACTCTACCAAAGTAAGGATGCTGCTTGCTGTCCCAAGAGCCGTGAAAGGGTCTGCCATGGCTCAGCCTACTCAACAGATCAAACCAATTGAGCGAAAGATTGACGTTGACTTGTTTGCCCTTTGGGTAGTTATAGGCTGTGTCTCAGGTAATTATTAAGTCAATGTAATGATTCTTGGCCAACTTATCTTTGCATCGCCACGCATTGTAATGTCGGTCTCCCCAAACCACTGTCACATTGGAAGGAAATACAGCCCCCAATGCGGATCTTGGAATCAAACGTAATTTGGAAAAAAAAAAAAAAAAAAAAAAAAAAAAAACACCGAGAAGCCTTGCTGGTTCTATTAGTTATAGTTGAGATTAACTGCCATGAATTAGGTAGGTACCTAGGTACCTATTTTATCTCACGATATATAAGGCGTAATTGCTAGTTGACAATTACGGCGTCGTTTTTGACCGTACGGCATATTTTTATTTTATTAAACAAACGAGGAATTTCGATCCGGGAAGTTGAATGGAATTTGGCAATAAATCAGACCCTTTAGATACTTGTCCTTTTATAAAATGGGCTAATCGAATCTGAAAGATTTACTGGCGATCTCCTTTTTCAATGAAAGCTGGATGTAGTTTTCTTTTTATTTCTTTCAACTTTTACTCTTATTTTCAATGAATCAAAGAAATCTATTTTTATTAACATGCCCGCTTTATGACATCATATACCTACAGAGTTAAAATTGTATTTATAAAGCAAATTTGTTATTACGAAATCAAAAGATTTATCAAAGAAGGATCGTATCCCCTCTGCCCTCGCCCCTTCCCCTTCTAACTTATACCTATGTGCGTCTCTAATAAAGCCGAAATACCGTAATTTCGACGGTTCATAAATCCTGAAGTAATGACTCCCCAGTTGCTTTGGCCTAGAATAAGAAAATTGCCATATATTCAAGGCCAAATTTATAATCGCTCATTTACCACCCATAGTATAACCCTTCACAGAGTTTGAAGTAGTAACGCTAAAGTTAGGGATTGATAATACACGCCGCATACAAATGCCAATAGGTGGCTATAAATGGCTTTTTATACATGTGCGGTAAAATGAAACGCCAAGGGTCACCCAAGATAAGTGACATATGGCGGTCCGAAAAGCCTCGTTTTACTCAAGAGAACTATTTAGTATTGATGCGACTTCATGTTTTTAGCACGGAAAATAAAGATTCACTAGCCTCGCCTTTCGCACGCGCAAAAAGAAAGGCTAATCTAATAGTTACAGATACCAAAAAGGTATAAAACATACAACACCAAGGATTCGCTGATCGTCACCGACCCAGCTACTAATTTGGCGGTATCCGGTTTATCAAGGGAGAGCGGACGGGATCCCGAGTTTCCCAGATCCTATGGTCGTATGTGATGGATCTGTCGAGTATTGCGACTTATATGGCGTTGCTTAAGGACAAGCAGACTAAGAAGAATCCACCGGACCTACAACAACCGCCGAGCACGAAGCATACATGATATAAACCCTACCTACCCAAGTAGGTCACAGAACTAGACGAAATCGAGCACAGGGGAAACTTCTTAATAACAAGATCAACTACAAACTGGATGCTGTTATCGCCGTCTTATAACCACCCCTTATATACGCAGATATATATATGTACCTATCCATACGAATGGTTCTCAGACTTTTCAATACGCAATCACACTCACACACTCACACACATATGCCGCCCTCAAGACACACACAAATGAATTAAATTAATACTCATTACTACCGAACGCGGCAGGGCCCCCAAGCTCCCCTTTCAGCGCCTCAACTTCATCAAGAACCCGAAGCGCGGGAACTTGAGCGGCGACGACGACGACGAAGCCGGGCTACTTTCATCCTGCTGCTGGTGTTGTTGTTTTTCTCGCACCGCACCATTCTTAAACCCTCCACCTAGCTTCTTCAAAGTCCATAGGGAATCCGCTTTTCTCAGCAGCGGGATCTTGCCACCCGTCGTCGATGTTGTTGACGTTGTTGTGGTGGGGGGTTTGGCGGTGGGCTTCTTCTCGTTGTAGACGCGGTGCTCGGGCACGGGGTCTATGACGAGCGTCTCCTCGGACGATATCTCGTCCATGACCCTGTCCTCGAGCACCGTGCCGATGCTGTTCTTGCGCCACGGCCGGGGCGGTATGACCAGCGGCGCGCTATGCCGCCGGAGTTGATGTTGCGGTTGCGGCTGCGGCTGTTGTGATTGCGGCCCGGTTTCCGCTGGGTGCCACTGCGGGGTCTGGAATGGGTTCCGCCCGTTGAAGAGGTCCTGCTTGCTCTGGACTCGTTCTAACGCGTGACCTTCCTGTATCGAACTATTCGAGTCGACGTCATGTTGAACCGATCTCCGCCGCTCGATGTGATGTGTAAGTCTTGATTGAGATTGGCTGTGCCCGAGGTTTATCTCGCGCATGCTGTAGGCCGTTGCCGTCCGCTCGAATTGTGCGGCGGCTTCTTGGGGTATATGTTGGTATGGTGTTGCTTTAACTGCGCTCTCTGTCGCCGTCGGGTCTACTTCCGACGGTCTGCGCCGTAGCCTATCTTGTATGGACCTTGACATTGATCGCCCGGTTTTTGTTTTTGGCGGCTGGGCATCGTTTTCTCTTGAACCCGCATCGGAAGCCGTGCCCTTATTCCTCGCCATCCTCGCCGCGAAGCTCTTCTCGCTGGCTCCAGGCTTCGTAGTATCCGTCTGTCTTGATGATTCCGACAGACTTATAGATCCGCTCCGCTCTTCGGAGCTCTCGTCCGGCCTTCTCTTTTGTCTCTTCTTCTGCGCTTCCTGTTCCGCAAGAACTATATACAGTCTTCGTCGTAAATCATCAGCATCAAAAGGTTGCGACTTGGTGTGCCGCTGCTGTCTCGCGTTGTTAGGTCTAAACGGATCCGACTTGGGAACAGTTTGCCTAGCCGGCATCGTTAATCGGTGATCGTTCGCGGAACGACCCATGGTGAACTGCATTATGTCCGTCTGTCTCTGCCCAGCTGAATTCGACGGAATGTAGTTGTAAAAATATTCCATAGACCGACAATGAGGGTATCAAACTTTGTACAATGGGAGGAAATAAAAAAAAAAGTATAAGCCAGGAAGTTGGGAGCCGGAAATTTCGTATTAGGTTTCCGAAAAGTAATCGAGATATTGAAAGAAACTATTATTCTTCGTCCTCTTCTTTAAGTTGCTAGTTCAGCTGCAATCATCCTATGACATGCATGACTCGTCCCATGAGACACGAACTTGATCTTCCAGAGCTAAGAGGTAAGACAGTAGCGATAGACTTTCGAGAGGCGGACCTAATTATTAGGTATAGCTAGCTGTACGAACTACGAGGGGGGCGGAAAGCTCATAGAAGCAAACGGAGGGAAAAGATAAACCTTTTCTTGACTAACAGCAAGGTTATAGAGCGAAAGTATAAAGAATATATACCTGCATACACATACATACATATATATGTACGGTTACATTGGTTCCTTGAGATGACGGATAAGGCGATCCCTCGTTTACCACAATAGGGAGGTCGACTCTTATTAATGAAATCTGGGGCAGAGAGAGGGCGTGCAGAATGTGGCCGGCTTGGCCAAGAGGGAATGAAGCCTCTCTTTAACGTAGCATGGATACAGGGGGCGCGTGAGCGGTACCGAACGGCAGTGGTCCATCACTTGACTATCGGGTATCGTCAGCCAGATACCTATTAGTTTAGTAGCCGTTAGTAGCTACTAAACTACTTAGCCACTAGGTACCTCTACGTATGTAATATGTATGATGTATGTATGTATATATGTGTAGTTATATATATAATATATATATAAAGAAAGGAAGAAGGCTACATTAGCTCTAAAGGAAAAAAGAGTTTTCCGGTCAGGTGCGTGACCTCGATCACCCTTTTGTTTGCCCTGATTTCCTGCGCGTGGAAAATCATCATGTTGGCTCAGAGCCCCGAGACGCACTTCTGGTGTCATAATTTACCCGGCTCTGGATCTATAATTGCACTGCAACTCCAAGCTCTCCTGTGGGAGCCAAAAGGAGAGGCGGTCTGCTAAGAAAACATGGAGCCATGGAGCATGGAGCATGGTAGGCATGTGTAATGTATGAATTTGAATTCGAACCTTAGAAACACCCTGGTCGATATAACATATGTACATACATATTAACTAACTACCTAGTTAACTAGTAGTATGATACTACTAGTTAGATAAGTGGAGGAGGGACCGCTGGGGGGACAACGGCGGTTGAATCCCTGTTCGTGGCTCTTGTCATCCTTGTTATGCATATCGACCCCAGCTCTACGCAATAGCGCTGTGACTTTAACTTGGCTCGTGCCATGGAGCTTGCATGCGCGTACCCTAGCATCCCCTAGCATCCCCTAGTATCCTAGTATCCTAGTAGCGTTTTCCCCAAGGGGAAGAAGGGAGCGGAATGGGAAGCAGTATCGAGATGGGAGATACGGCCTCATTCCAAATTCTGTTTAGGCGAAGGATGACGGATACTCCCCTAATGTGGTTGCACGACGTTTCTTGCATACCTCTCTCATGTATCTACCCGCGACGGCTTCGGTGTTTTGTTTTGTTTCCTGCACTTGTTCTTGTTTCCCGTCCTACGAAGAAGGAAGAAAGCACTCAGAGTTTGGTCCCGAATACCTCCGCCCCCTTGCGGGATCTAGGCCGATTAGACACGGGCTTTGGTGGTACGACCGCTGAGTCGACGAGAGGCTAAGGAATTATCATACAGATGCCATGCCAAATCAGAAGGACTGGAAACAATCCGGGTCCAGAATGGCCTACCTAACCACATGTATGCGTGCATGCATACATCTACATATAGTTACAGGATCTCCATATGCTCGAATGTCGCCAATGTCATCGCTCGCCGTCGAGTCTCCCCGGGCGGCACTCTAAGTTGCTACCTGGGAAGATCATACCAACAGAATCTGCAGGCCGGGATGCAGAAATCCCCTTTGTAGATTAGCTGAAAAGCACAAAGCCATGTAACCCTGCAAACGGGATACCAATCGCCAACCCATGGAGTCACCTATTGTATGTATATGTATTGTTATCGATTTTTTTAGACCACTTGCTCGTTGCCAGGTATACAAATCTGGAGAGGATGGAGTCGGCCGAACGACCTGGTTCGACAACGTAGCTCCTGTAAATGCGCTTACGTGCTACTACTACTACCATTAAGCTAGCTATCCACGAGAATCCACGAGAAGGCGAATCATCGTTCTGGAAGACTTTTGGGCGCTTCCATTTCCACTCGGATATTGTTTGTTGATTGATGTTGTAACTAAAAAGATAACCGAGGAACGTACGAATATGAAATGTCGATCTTGGGTATCATCTAATAACTACTACCTACACCTACTCTAGTTACTACCTACTGGGTTACTAGGTAGTAACTAACTATTTCAAACCTCAAATTTTCGAGGAGATAATTGCCTAGGTAGTTACCCAAAGTGTATGTAGGAATGAATCAAAAGCTATTTTAGTCTTTAGATTACCCCCGTTTGGTTTTATCACTCCTTAACCGACCCTAGGGTAGGTAAGGTAAGGTAAGTTAAGTTAGATAGTCACGGTAATTATCACAAGGGGATCGACGTAAACATGGTAAACGACAATCGCACTGTGGTAAACCCGACCATCCTTGTCGTATCCTCTCTTCTGGTGGAAGCTGGCAGATCCTGCCAGGCACGACCACTCGTGACAATCTCTACCATTTCTATTTGCATTCCCGAACGCAGTCTTTTTGGACGGACTACGCAACGTATGGATACTCGCAGCCTGAACCGCGTGATGATTGCAGTCATGGCTGACGCACGTATTGCTCAACATCTTACATAGGTATCTGTTCAATGTTCTATCCTATTAAGTACGTGTAGGGCAGCACAATACTCGAGCCGCCAAAGCCACGCATCTCAGTGCTGCAATCGGGCAGGACCTAAAGTAAAGTAGCCTATGTAGCCTATGTAAAGCTTTGACCAAATACGAGGATGGCGGATAAAAACAACAAGGATGATGAGTATTTTCGGGCCAGCACCGATATTCGCGTTGTGGATACAGCAACCAAGTTACCACCTGCAGCAGGTTTTGGTAAAAGCAGTCGTGAGGCGCTGGTTCAGGGCTGGTTTAGGAATGATACACGATCTCGCGGGTGGATTCAAAGACATATGTGGTGATTCGATTTCCCCTGCGGTACAATGGCGGCTCGGAGATTTTGACAAACCGTTAACTAACGACTCTTTGATCGTCTTTGATCGGCAAGCGGTAGAGCTTTAGAGCCCTAGGGTTTCGGATGGTACCGAATGATAGGGATAGGTAATAGGCCAAGATTAGGTAGTAATTAACTGACCCCCTATTTAATATATTGGTGCTAGAAAAGGCATCGAATTACGAGCGTCCAGATTGAAACTATTGCGATATTGAGACCCGATTCCTCCCTAATGAGGTAAAAGATGTGTCCGCGTATGGTTGAGATTGGGTACAAGAATATCGTAATAATTTCTTCAATTGTTAAAAAAAAAATAAGTATGAGAGAATGGTAAGAAATAATACACGATCATTCATTGTTCATGTAATTACTTAATGCCACATGGAGCCATTGATTATCGAACAACGATGTCAACAAGAGTAAAAAAGAAGCAATTATACAAAGCATAAAAATGAACTAATAGAATAGAATAGTGCAAGAGTAATAAAATGCAAAAAGATGCTCTCGATCGGGGAATCGAACCCCGGCCACCTGCGAACTTGTTCATTGACAAGCAGGTATCCTAACCACTAGACCAATCGAGATGTTTTAAGCCATTCTTTGAATGGTGATTGGGTTGCTGGTTGTTGGAAGAGCGCCAGTAAACCGGGTATATATATAGCGCAAACTAGTTAGACGCTTGTCGAAACATGCAGCCAAGGTAGCAGCCAAGCTCGGTAGGGCATCAGATTTCAACTTGGCGAGTATTGGCAAGTATTGGCAAACACTCTTGACAGGTCAATATCTACCAATTTACGTAACAGAAGTTAGCAAAGGGAAACATTCGTCGACGTCGCGAAAGCCTCAATTTTCAACTTCACTTATAAACTTTATAAAAGCCATACTGTTCAAATTTACGCTCTGTTAACACTCAAACAAATTCAACGGTGATAAAACCAAAAACCTTTACACAAGCGCCCGAAAAGTAACAAACAAGCTCCTAATACTAGCAGCTAACTTAGCCCCGTTGGATGTGGGGTAGATCTTACTGCCCCTCACTCAAAGATAAGATAATCGCAGTGAAAAGAGATAGAGATAGAGAAGGATAAGTGAGAAAACGCCATCTCCCGCAAAGCGCAGCGCCCTTCCCTTTCTCGGTGAGCAAGTTGTTGGATAATAGCAATGTGTAAGTATTAAGCCAAAAAGGATCTGAACTTGATAGAACCCAGAAAAAAAAAGAAATTTTAGAAAATATACTGCTTGAGAAGAGACTTCTCTTACAAACTCCCATTGAGGACTTACACACTCGCACTCACGTATTGTGCCTAATTGTATCATACAATCGTATCTATCTTCGTAGTTTCACTCGAAAATCTCTTATCGTATTTACTGCCTAATATACGTCGTTTAACAACCCCCGCAATGGCCACCGCTCACTTACATTCCCACGACGGAGGTATCACGAACCATTCTCACGACGGTTTCTCAGTCGCTGAACACGGGCATTCTCATGAGATCCTCGACGGGCCCGGGAGTTTCCTCGGGCGTGAGATGCCCATAGTCGAGGGCCGTAATTGGCACGAGCGAGCCTTTACCGTCGGCATCGGAGGGTAAGTCTTTTAAGTCTTCCATGATATGTTCTGCGTATTATCCTCAACACCCCCTTTAAGGAAGTTATACAAGCAAGACCTGAGGAAAGAAACGACTGTTGCGCGCACATAGATCCATCTACTCCTTATTATATATATATATTTATATATATACTACCGGAATTACATATGCTATCCTTAACGTAACAAAACTAAAAACTAACCATCCCCCCCTCAGCCCCGTCGGCTCCGGCAAAACCGCCCTCATGCTAGCCCTCTGCCTCGCCCTGCGCGAGCGGTACTCCATCGCCGCCGTCACCAACGACATATTCACGCGCGAAGACGCCGAGTTCCTCACGCGCCACGCCGCCCTTCCCGCCTCGCGCATCCGCGCCATCGAGACCGGCGGCTGCCCCCACGCCGCCGTCCGCGAGGACGTCTCCGCCAACCTCGCCGCCCTCGAGGACCTCCACGGAGCCTTCGCCACCGACCTCCTCCTCATCGAGTCCGGCGGCGATAACCTAGCCGCCAACTACAGCCGCGAGCTCGCCGACTTCATCATCTACGTCATCGATGTCAGCGGCGGCGATAAGATCCCCAGGAAGGGCGGCCCCGGAATCACTCAGAGCGATTTGCTGGTCGTGAATAAGACGGACCTGGCCGAGGCCGTGGGCGCCGATTTGCATGTCATGGAGCGGGATGCGAGGAAGATGAGGGAGGGGGGACCGACGGTGTTTGCGCAGGTCAAGAAGGGTGTTGGCGTTGACCATATTGTTAATTTGATTATTAGCGCGTGGAAGGCGAGTGGTGCTGAGGAGGTGTGTAAGGCTAATGGGGGACCGAAGCCGACGGCTGGGTTAGAAACGTTAGTTTAATTCAAATCGAAGAAATATAATAGAATATTCACAAATTGCACTTCAATGGAAGACATGTAACTAAAGTGATTTTGGATTTAGAACCGTTTCTCATTTCTCTCATAATAACCCGAACGATTGGGATCTAAAGGCTCCGTGATATACCCCCTATTCGATAAAACCTAAATATAGGTTTACGATCCGTATTCCCTGGTATCTATAGAATATCCTCATCCATAGCCTCATCTTGTCCCTGCGATACCCCTTCTTCCAGAAGAGGCCCTGTGAAGGGAATGGCATTCCTTGGCCATACCCGCTTGTATAAACTGACACCAACTGCATCCTGTGGGTTAATCCTTCCGTCAAAGTTAGCCTTGAAGTACCCGTGGGTACCAAGAGTCTCTTTGATATATCCGCTTCTTCCTCTCCTGGTCCATAGGGGTAACGCCTTGAACCACTCCACATCTTCCCGGTTGAAGAACATATACCGGATGGTAACGACCTTCTTGTGGATATGGTAAGGGTGACCAGTCAAGATGACACGTTTGGCAACGACCCTCGAGGTTGAAGGCGCGCGAGCGGTTCCAGTGGCTACTAATTGTAGAGGAACGCTTGTTTGACCATCTCCTCCCTCGGAGGTTGTCCGCTTAAAGAACAATGTCGGCACAGATCCCCAAGTAATGGGGCCCATGAAAGTAGCGACGGCAGATTGCCCTGGATGGAGGTATCGGCAATATTTGTGAACATCGTTCTCGGTGTTGCCGGGGAGTGAGAATAGCGGGTTGACGACGAATCGTCGAGGGCCACATTGAACAATGAGCTCCTCCTTGGCCTTGATAGACTTCTCGTAATCCTCCTTATGCGTGACGTCGAAGTTCAACGATGTCTTCTTATTTTCGTGTCGTAAGAGGGAGAAGAGAGTGACTGGTCGCGAAGGGTTGTATGATTTCTCCAAGTCTCTAGGGACGTTTCGTAGGTGGACGTGGACCCTTGTTCCAGGGGCCACTCCGCCGACTAGAGCTTCTCTTATCGAACGGTTTCGGGAAGACTGATAATCTGATATTTGTAATAATCTTGACCATTCCTCTGGTTGGAATGATCGATCTTCCTCCGTATTCCAAGGACTCGTCCGTAAACTTTTTAATCCTCTGTATTTCGCTAACCGTTCTCTCGCAAGGACATTCGGATGCAACTCAATCTCATCCGGAAACTCCTTGTCATCCTCTACCTCATCACGTTTCCTAGCACGATATGCTTCTAGCCCTGCAGCATCTTCTTCCTCATCTGGTTCGATAAACATCTCTGATTGAGGATATTCCGACATAGCAGCTTCGGTGGGCTCGGCGCCGGCCATACCCTCCATACCGTCCTCTGGTGCTGCAGGTATACTATCGTCTTGGGCGTCCTCCATTTCTTGGTCGTCTAATTCCGACTCGGAATCTGACACATCATCTAAATACCAGGCTGCTTGGTAGGATGATGTACCTTTGGGCAGCTTCTTTGGCTTTGTATACGCTTCCGGCTCCTCCTCAGAGAAATAGTGATGATCGTCTAGCAACACTCCCTTTTTGCTCGTTGGCTCTTTTATCTCTTCCATGTCTGCGTCATCCATCATTACCTCTTCTGGGGCTAACTCAGCAAGATCCTCTTGGTCCTCGTCCGGTGTTTCCAAGACCTTCTCTTCTTCTGTTTCCTCCACGGCCATTCCGTCATCTTTCCGTTTCTTGGTAAGAAGCGGTGCAGCTGTAATCTTCTCAATCTGGAAGGTCCCCCAATCTCCCACGTGGACCAATCGGTTAGCCTTAAGACCCTTTCCACGAACAAAACCTGTTAACACTGTCGACTCGTTTTCAGTCGACGGCCATCGTATATCATCAACAAGCATCCACGACCGCTGATCTCTCCAGTTGATTCCCTTTGGTGTCGTCGTGCAGAGAGATCTCATGAGGGTTGAGGATTCCTGTCTCGAGTCGAGGTTATATATCTTTTCCTGACCCGGGTGGAAATGTGTCATAAATGAGACTAGAGACTTGACGACGTCCGGACGGGCCTTCACGGGTTGAATCTTGTCTAAATTCTGGACGGCCGTGAATAAAGTGGATATGCCCTGGTTCTCGATACTTCGAATAATGAGCTCGCCTAAAGCATCCACCTCTGTCTCTGGTGATAATACGAATAGGATATAATCTGCGATTCTCGCAGCGTCGATACACGCTGTAAGATCTCTCGTGACTGGTACATATTGAAGTTTTTGCTTAAATCTGTCGACAGATACGCGGAAGCTAGACTCGGAAACGTCAGATTCGATATCGAGGCTGTCGTTGAGGCTCTTGATAGCCGCGGAGACGTCTATGTCTGCGCAGAGCGGCACTACAGCCACGATTCTCGGCGCGCCATCCCGTCCGGAGAATACTGATGTTTCCTTTTGGTGTTCCTTGTGTTTCGCAAGTTGGCGCTGCTTTGCTTGGTTGCGACGGTCAAATTTGGACATGACTTGCTGATGAGGAGTTTTGCGCTGGCCGGTCTCATTGGGTACTTTGCCTTTAACATCATGTGTTAGTAAATGGAACCGGGGTGCCGCATATATTGGGATGTTGCCGCGATCTCACCTTTGGCTTGGTCTCGCAAAGCGCCTTTGGTTGCTTTCTTAGACTTGAAAGACTTGGGCGCAACTTTTGTAGTTGGCCGATGAGAATGTGTGGTTACTGCGGACGGCATTTTCCCGTCGCCTCCAGCTTTAAACCTAAACGGTAACGACGCCAGGTTGGTGAGGATATCTATTGTAAGAATAACCTTATAAAATCAAATCTACGTTGAGAAGTTCCCACTGGGCCAGTATTGGCTTGAATTATTGGAGGGGCGGAGGGGCAATTAAGGGTATCGGTAAGTCGCAATGGGCCTTATCATAATATTTTTTTTTCTGTGCGGCTTTGGTTAATAGTCGCTTATCGTACTAAGTACCCGCCGATAAGAACTTTTTTATGGAGCTGTATCTCTTATCTATTTATCATCTCCTTATCGTTTCTTGGCTCAGAAATTTTTGGGTTTGCGCTCTGAAGTTTGGCTTGGCATTTGAATGTCGACCTACAAACTCTCCAAGTACCGACTGTTTGCAAGTCGTGCTTCTCCCCCCTCAAGACAATCGCACTACTTGCCACGATGGAAGTCGAGACAAAAGCTGTGGACAAGTCATCCAAGGGGGATTACGACAATGGCGCCCGCGTCGTTAAGCGAGCTAGAACGGAACTTGTTCCGAAAGAAGAGCGCGAGAGGCGGCGACGCTTAAAAGAAGCGCAAAGAGATTACGGTCGAGGAAGTAGAGTCAATGTCAAAGCTGTCAAAGACAAGAAATTACGAAGCAATTTGAAATCCCTTGAGCACAAGTATAAGGAGGCTACAGTAAAGGCGAAAGATGCTGAAATCCTTCTTGAGAACACTAGCGGTTTCCTGGAACCCGAGAACGAATTGGAAAGGACATACAGAGTACGACAGGAAGATATATTAGACGAAGTCTCTATAGAATCGGCGAAGAAAAGATTCGAGTTGAAACTTGACCAACTTGGACCCTACGTTTTCGAGTATTCCCGAACTGGTCGAGAACTACTGCTAGCAGGGCGCCGAGGCCATGTTGCTACGATGGATTGGCGCGAAGGCAAGTTGGGGTGCGAGCTACAACTTGGTGAAACGGTCCGTGATGCGCGATGGCTTCACAACAACCAGTTTTTCGCCGTAGCTCAAAAGAAACATGTCTACATTTACGATCGCCAAGGAGTTGAAGTGCATTGTCTAAGGAAACACCAAGAAGTAACGCATATGGAATTTTTGCCGTATCATTTTTTGTTGGCGACTCTGGTTAGTAAATTCGGCGTACCGTGGCTCTGCCGTTACTAATTACGTGGTTAGGGAATGTCCGGTTTTCTCAAGTATCAAGACGTATCCACAGGTCAATTAGTGACGGAAATACCGACAAAGCTCGGAGCACCAGTCTCTCTTACGCAAAACCCCTATAACGCTGTCTTACACGTCGGTCACCAGAACGGTACTGTTACATTATGGTCTCCAAATTCGCCCGAGCCACTGGTGAAGCTATTGGCGCATAAGGGTCCGGTCCGATCGTTAGCCGTTGACAGAGAAGGCCGATACATGGTATCAGGAGGACAAGATTGCAAGATGGCAGTTTGGGATATACGGATGTTCAAAGAAGTCAATAATTATTTTACAAGACAACCTGCATCGTCGATCGCAATATCTGACCGAGGTCTGACTGCGGTGGGATGGGGTACGAAGACTACAATTTGGAAAGGCCTTTACTCTAAGCACGCGGCCGAACAGGAGAAAATTCAGAGTCCATACATGACCTGGGGCGGCGAAGGTAAGCGCATCGAGCGCGTACGTTGGTGCCCATTTGAGGATATTCTGGGACTGGGCCATGACGAAGGTTTTTCATCCATTATTGTTCCTGGCGCTGGAGAACCCAACTTTGATGCTCTGGAAGTTAATCCATTCGAGACGGCTAAGCAACGGCAAGAGACTGAAGTTAAGTCGCTGTTGAATAAGTTGCAACCTGAAATGATTGCACTGGACCCCAACTTTATCGGTAATCTTGATCTACGTTCTGAGCAGCAACGCCAAGCTGAGAAAGATCTTGATGCGAAACCCGTCGATATTGAGACGGAAATTAGAAACAGGGCTCGCGGAAAGAACAGTGCGCTTCGCAGATATCTGAGAAAGCAACGAGGCAAGAATATCATTGATGAGAAGAGGCTAAAAGTTGAAGAATTATGGAAAGAGCAATTACAGCAGCGGGAGAACAAGCAAAAGGAAAAAGAGGTTGAGCTTGGCCCGGCTCTGTCAAGATTCGCTAGAAAGGAATAATCAGGATCTAATACAAACCCAGAGTTGGCCAATCCAGCCTTGGTTTGCTGTGTTAATACTGCATAATGATTTATTCGTTGGCGCTTAAGAGGTCGAAAGTTTGGTTCTCATGAAAATACCATCTACGTGGCCGGTTGGGGGAGAGACACTAACTTTTTTATACCAATGATTGTGTTGTATTGTCGGAATTTGAGCGGTATGTTTTTGGGTGATGTTGTATCGTGGTTCAAAAGACAACTCAGTGCTTGACTTAGTAATGTCAAGACTGTGATGTGATTTAATTGTAGGCGAGTGAACAAACTAACCCTACCTTGATATAAATATACTCTAGGTAATGTTAGAGGATTAGTATCTCCACAAGTGAAATAGGTAGGGTAACTAAGGTATTTAGTCTTTCTTGTAGGTGTATGTAGGTGTGTGTATTGTGACTTTCATCCCAACAATTTGACATTATTAACATTCCACGCCAATATCGAATGTTTTAAAAAAAAAAAAACATGGAAGCTGCCAACCTTATAATACTTGAATAAAAAAGTTAGTGCATTAGTCTTGTTGGATAGTTGCATTTGTACATGTGTAGTTGCCAGCTGACATCATTCTATCTTCGTTGCGGTGTCACATCTCCCTCCATTGGTGCATGTGACAGTGGCAGAGTGGCGCCTGTCGCTTTAGATAACAGCTGTTAGATTAAACTAGCCAATCAAAGCGGCGACACCGTTCAGTTCGGTCGGTCTAAGCAGGGATTCCCTGGCAGCTACGAAATGTCATTTCTACACAACCCGATCCCTCCTATTGCTTCTTCTCGAACCACAACTTAATCAAGGCCTAGGAGATGGCAGCTCTCCTTCTTGTCCCATAAACTTGTACATAATTCCTATTACTGTTCCCATAGCCTCGAAATGAACGGTCATTTTTCTTCGGTTGGCGAAAAGCCAACTGAAGCTCAATACGAGCACGGTATCCAAGTTATTGACGAAGACAAAGAGTTCAAGTAAGCTGTCCTTTTTTACTTGTTATTGCTCTTGCTACTACTGCTACTGCTACTGCTATTACTATTGCTATTGCTATTCCTGCCCTTTTTAAACCACATTCCCTACTAACCCACGCTACTTTAGTGAGAATATCAATGCCTACTTACAGGCAACCAATGTCGCTGATGCTGGTTTCAACTACCATCTGATATCCGTCTTCGGATCTCAGTCCACCGGTAAATCGACCTTACTCAACTACCTCTTCGGTACGGAGTTCAATGTAATGTCCGAGGTGGAACGACGCCAGACTACCAAGGGAATATGGATGTCCAAGAACAAAAGAGGGTCTATGGCCGACAATATCCTCGTTATGGACGTAGAGGGTACTGACGGTCGAGAAAGAGGCGAGGATCAAGATTTCGAAAGGAAGAGTGCACTATTTGCGCTTGCAACTAGTGAAGTTCTTATCGTTAATATATGGGAGCACCAAGTTGGTTTGTACCAAGGTGCTAATATGGGCTTGCTGAAAACTGTTTTCGAAGTCAACCTCCAACTGTTCTTGAAGGATAAGCAGTAAGTGTCGAAAGAAACCCTTAGCTAATATTCTGGGCAAGGGGGCTAACAGCTATTACCCGTAGATCTACCCCTAGGTCTCTTCTGTTCTTCGTTATTCGTGATCATATCGGTCACACTCCTCTATCAAACCTTCGAAATACCCTAATCCAAGATCTTACTAAGATTTGGTCCTCGATTTCGAAGCCGGCGGGTTTTGAGAGTTCGCGTATAGAAGATTATTTTGACTTCGCTTTTGCTGCGCTACCTCACAAGATCCTACAACCGGATAAGTTTGAAGCTGAAGTAAAGAACCTGGGAGGCAGGTTCGTTACTGGAAACCGAAATTCCAAAAACCAGCTCGAGCACGGCGAACAGGAACTCGAGGGTGGCGTCTTTCTACCCGAATACCACCGAAGGATCCCGGCTGATGGATTCTCCCATTATGCCAATGGCATTTGGGACCAGATTGTTCATAACAAGGATCTCGACCTACCTACGCAGCAGGAGCTCCTTGCTCAGTTCCGTTGCGATGAAATTTCGCGAGAAGTCCTCAAAGTCTTTGATGAGGCCATCGCTCCGTTAGAGGAGCAACAGGCGGAATCCGCTCGTGCTGGAAAGCCAGTGGTTCTACCGGACCTCGGCAAGATTGGCAGCTCAACTAGGGAGAAATGCGTCAAGTCTTTCGAGACGCAGGCCAGCCGTTACCACAAAAAGGTCTACTCGGACAAACGAGCGGATTTGGAGGAGAAGATCGATCAGCGCCTCAAGACGCTATACCACGGCCAGCTATCTGCTGCTCACAAGGCTTGCGTTACCAGTTTTAGTGACGCTGTGTCTGGGGCTGTCAAACAGGGCCAGAAGTCTGGTGGCGCCTACGAATTTGCCGAGATTGTGGATGCGGAGAAGACTAAGACTTTGGACACATTCAGGAATGAGGCACAGAGTCTGTATATCGAAGGTGTGGCTTGGACCAACTTTAAGCCTCAGTATGTCCTCTTTGAGAAAGAACTCGACGAAGTTAGTGCTCGCTTGCGAAAAGAAGAAATGCGAAGATTAGCCACTCGTGTCGAACGCTGGGTCAAATCCCGCTTAGGCGATTCAGTTGGTCTTGAATTTAACAAGCTTGGATCAGGGAGAGGAGGGGCTGGAGCCCCTGAAAATGGCGAGAAGCCGCCTACTGAAAAAGACCTCTGGGATCGTATCTGGAACCTCTTCACCTCTGTTGTCAAGGAAGCCGAGGGCCGCTTCACAGACAGGGCCAAGAGCTTCGAAGCAAGCGAAGACGAGGTTGAAGTCGGATTATGGCGTCTTCGACGAAAGAGCTGGGTAGCCCTCCGAGAGAAGATAGAGGAAGAGGTTATGGAGGGAAACATCCTACTAAAACTTCGAGAAAACTTTGAGGATAAATTCCGATACGATGAAGCAGGTGTCCCGCGTATATGGCGACCAGCTGATGATATTGAGGGCATCTACACTCGTGCTCGAGAATCTACCCTTACCCTCATTCCGCTATTGTCAAAGTTCAAGCTGTCTACGACACTTGCGCCTCCAGATCTCCCAGAGTTCATTGGCCACCAACCTGCTGCAGCAGAGCCTGAAGACGAGGATGACTTAACGCCTATTGGTGGTGTTGATGAGGAGGAGGGAAAGAGCCTCGAGGAAGAAATGACTGTCTTGAGCGAAAGCAAACGTCAAGATTTAGTGGTTAGGTTTAAGAAGACGGCTGATGGTGTGTACGTGGAAGCCAAGCGAAGTGCTATTGGTGGGATCACGCAGGTTCCCTTATATTTCTACGGGCTGCTATTGGCCTTGGGTTGGAACGAGATTCTGACAGGTGAGTTATTATTACACGATGCAACCGTTACAATGCTAACCCTTACCAGTTCTGCGCAACCCGGTTCTTTTTGTACTGTTGGTCATCATTGCTGGTGGGTTGTACGTCTCGTATAGTCTTAACCTCCTGGGCCCCATGATGCAGATGAGTTCTGCTGCTTGGAACCAGGCGTCGGAAATTGGCAAGCAACGTCTCCGAGAGTTTGTCGAGAACAATGAGACTGCGAGGCAGGCGATTGGCATGCCAGGCCGGGATAGCGACTCGATCAGCATGGACACGTTGGACAGTCGGGGGAAGAAGAAGTCGCGTGAGGCTGCTGATGAGGACGACGATTTGTAATGCGTTCCATTTCCAATGATTATTCATAGAAGGCTAGGTGGGCCAGGATATAGTAAAGATACATTTCTCGTCATGGACAAATCCCTAATCCAAACAAACAATATATTTCGTCTGATGCTCGTCCCTCCAGAACGCCGTGATCCTATGCCCAGTTTATGTGATAACGAAGTCTTTTCTAGGCTGTGTCAAAATGCTTCTAAGCCCGCTGGGGTGCCAAACCAAGATCCTAGTTCGTCAGCATCTTTCTCTTTGCTGCTATCCGCGAAGAAATCCGTAAGTCGGCTGTTCTCGTCGTCTTCCTCTACCGGCCATTCGACCTTGACGCCGCCTTTCGCCTCCAACATGTCCTTCGCCGTGCCCCAGCTAAACCTGCACTCGGGCCCCCAGCCGAACACGGGGTGCATGTTTCTCCTCAACCAGGAGACGCACCTCGCGTCGGACGGGTATCCAGAGCCCCAGCTTTCCTGTTCCGTTTCTCCGTCTCCCTCTTCCCCCTTCGCCGCGTCACGAGCCGCCCTCGCCTCGTATAAGACCTCGAGGGCGGCGTCGCGGGTAACTTTGGCGCAGACGCTGGCGGCGCTGACGCAGGGGTACAAGCTATCGGCCTTCTTGGCGACGGTGATCTTGGTGGTGGGGAAGACCCTCGCGAGCTTAGCCTGGTAGGTAGCGGGGGGGCCGACGGTGTCGACGTAGACCTCGGCGACGTTGACGCCGCGGGCGAAGACGCCTTTGATGAGCTCGACGGTGGCGTCGAAGGCCTGGGCGTTGAGGTTGTAGGCGGCGCTGTTGGCGGGGCGGAGCATGTTGGCGGCGATGTCGCGGGCGGACAGACAAGAGACGGCCCAGCCGCAGGAGTCGAAGAGGTCGGTGGAGGGGGTGCAGAGGGAGCGCATGAGCTGGGAGCGGACGGTGGGCGTGAGGACCTTGGAGTCGTCGAAGTGGTGCGTTTGTTTTAGGAGCGGGTCCGAGAGCGAGAGGGGTAGGTAGAATACCCCGTAGACCATGGGCCCTAGGACGGGGCCGCGGCCGGCTTCGTCGACGCCGAGGACGCAGGGGGGGGCCGAGGGGTGAGGACGATGACGGTGGGTTAGATGAGGGGGGTGGAGATGAAGGGGACGAGGAAGGTTTGGGGGGGAGTAGACTTGGAGGGACGTCGGAGAAGTGTGTATAAGTCTCGCCGGAGAGGGTCGCAGGTCGGTGGATGGAAGGAGGGACGAAGACGTTGTCGGCTGGGGTTTCGAGGGCGACGGCGCCGTCGTCCATTGGCGTGTCTTCCATGGCGAGGAGTATAGTATAGAAGTTTAGGGAATTGAGCTTTTACTGTAGACTTAGGTAGGAACTAATTGTTTGAGCAGAAGTATTATATTATGTATGTACATGGACACCTGATTGTAGGCGTATATGAGATTAAAATGGAAGGTATTAATTCAGACATAGGGATTTAGAAGCTCTGGTAGACGCGTTCTCAAATTTAGAAGCGTGTCTGTGCTACCAATTAAACTGGGTACTATAGGAATAGCCCCACAATAGTTCGCATAGGCGTGCAGTCGATCAATTGGGTCACCCAGCAGCCACAGGGAAAGTGCACCTCAACAAAGAAAGTAAACATCGCTGCCTTCCCCGCAAAGAATTAATATTTTATACTTTTTTACGCGTTTCCGACTCCAAAAACGGCTCGTATTATTATTGGCTGTCAACATTTTCATATCTTCACATTGAAACTTGAGCGATTGATTAGTTTTTCTTCCTAGAGACGCACCGTCTCAAACGGCGACCCCCCCGTTGCTATGCCTTCAAAAGTACAGTCACAGCGGCGCATGACGCAGTCGCATAATGAACAAGTCTACGATGTCGGTGTTGTTGGAAGGTATTCACCACTTGCGCTTATCCGCACGAATATTGAGGCTGATATAAAATAGAAAAACGGGTCTCACATTAGCAGAGCGCGAGCGCGACGCACACGGCTTCGAAGCTGTCGACTCCCTTTTTTCTTCACCCGAAAAGGATATTAACAATGTCAGCGTTAATGGCGCTAACGGAAGGCATCATGCTGATTCCGACGAAGAGCAAGAGATGGAAATAGACGACGGTATGTCGCGCTCTACGTAAATACTCACTCTCGCTTGCTAATTCACGATTTGCAGAATCTCAGATGGGACCAGCTACTATCATGAAACAGAGACAATCTCGTCCATCGCTACCGCGCGCTCGATCCCCTATCAAGACGCATCTCCAGTCTCCAGCGCGCCAAAACCCGCACATTGGTATTACTTCGTCACCTGCTCGCGGTTCCATCATACCTGCGCGCGAACCCAATCCCCCTAAATCTGTAAATCGCAAGCTAGATTTCTCCAAATCAGCATCAAATAGGATGAACCACCCATCAAAAATGCAACCAAAAGCCAATGGAGCCAAACCCAGGAACGGGAAGCTCACTAATGGCCATGTCCCTACCAACGATTCTGATGAAGACGAACCCAGGCCACGAAGTAACCGAAATCAACCACAGGAAGAGACCGTCGAAGAAGAGGAGCCAGAGGAACCAGAGGAACCAATGGATGTCCTTGATGCTGGTGATGACTATATAGAAGACGTAAATGACGAGCAAGACGAACAAGACGAGCCTCCTATAGAACCCGAGCCAGAGATTGAGGAAGAGCAAGAAGAGGAGGAGGAGGAGCCTATCCCACAACCAAAATCCCCTGAGCAGCCTAAAAAGCGTAGGGGTCGCAAGCCGAAATCACCTATTGCTCAAGAAGAAGAGGGAGAGTCATCAGTCCGCAAAGCAGCACCTGCACGAAATGAAGAGGTCGACGACGTACCTGCAAAGAAGAAACAACGAGGACGACCAGCAAAAGCTTCATCGCCAATAGAAGAAAATGAGCCTCCTAAGAAGGCCCAAAAGCGAAGACCAGGAAGGCACTCTGGAAGTAGTATCGAGGAAGAACAGGAACAGGAGGCGGAGGATAATGCCAACGAAAGAAAGACAAAGCGGCCACGGACTGAGGAGAAAGAGAGCAAGGCTACTTCATCGAAACCAACTGCAACAAAGGAAAAGGGCAAACCTGGTCGGAAGCGAAAGTCTTCTGGAGTTGGCGTGGAGGAGCCTATGGTGCAGCGTGGTCCTCCACTTCCCAAGGGCCGCGGTTTAGTTGCTCTACGCCGGGAAGGCGAGGACAGCATGCGTATTACACGATCAGGTCGACGCTCGTACCAGCCCCTAAAATGGTGGCAGGGAGAGCACACCGTACGAGATGGCGTAGATGTGTTCGAAGACAAAGGTCAAAAGTTCGTAATGCCCGTCGTTCAGGGAGTCGTACGGGCTGAGGAACCTGAGGACTTACCAACAAGGAAACGTCGCGGGCGCCCCTCGAAGCAACGCGGCAGACCTGGACGCCGCGTGTCCGCCATACCCGAGGAAGAGGAGGTCGAGCGCGATGATTGGGAGTTCGACCCGGGCCGCATCGCGGGCGAGTGCCTTTACTGGAGGCCAGAGTACGAGACGGAGCCCGCGGACGAGGATCAGCTCGAGGTCGCGGAGGAGGAGCTTGCGATCTCCGAAGCAGCTATTCAGCTCAAGGATATCAAGGACGCGACGTTCCGCTTCGCCAAGACGCTTACGCTCCCGTTCTTCGGCTCGGGGATCGTGGATATGCCGCCCGGCTCGGAGAAGCGCACGAAGAACTCCCGGAAGATGCAGATGGTATTTTTCGTGCATAAGGGGAGCGTCGATGTTACGGTTGCGCAAACGGAATTCCGGATTGGTAAGGGGGGGATGTGGTTTGTGCCAAGAGGTAAGTCTATTTTATTCCTTGTCTTTTCTTCTTCTTCCCAAGCTAGAGGGAAATATCCATGTCTAGTTTCTGTACTCCGGCATATTAGACACTGGCGTCTACCTTAGAGAAGCATTATCCATAAATCCGAGGAACCAGAACTAACAAATCTTGTCCACAGGAAACCACTACAGCATCACGAATAATACTGACAAGCCTGCGCGCATCTTCTTTGCTCAGGGCTGTGAGGTTTTTGTGCAGGGCGAAGGGGGGATGCCGAGGAGACGCAGCTAGGCTAGACCTGCCCGCCCCGAGGAGTTTCCATCTTTAGCTTGCTTGCAGATGTGCAAGTTCCTACGAATGAGGGAATATAAAAAGGACAGTTCGGATTCCGAGCTAGTCAAAGAGAAAGCTTCAAGTACGTGCGGTCTTTTCGGGGAGTATACTTAGCATTATTATTGGTATTGTCGCTGCCGCCACCGCTACCACACTACATACTCCGTTTCTGCCTGTTACATAAGGTATATTCTACGGCGCTATCTATCTCACCCTCACCTCTCGGCGGCGTCAAGGCGTTTGTGTTGGACCGCGTTTCTTACGTCAGTGGCGTTGTGTTCTTTAGCGGGAGACGAGAAGGGGGGGCTTATCGACAATGAGCTTATTAGTCTGGTCCAGGTTCCCTAGGTAGTTGTTAGAAGAGCCCGAGTTCGTTATGTGCCTAGGTATATACTCGATACGAGTTGCTACGTCTGTGATACCAAATTCAAAAGTTTCGTTTTTTCTCTAACTAGGTATCTGACCACCTAAGTTATTCTTTTATAGCCAGCCTACTTTTCTTCTTTAAGTCTACACGGTAAAACATCACGTAAAATCAGCTCAAAATCCTACTGTCTCTTCCAAGGATGCAGATAAGGGGACGGAGTATTGTGATTAATAATGTGAAATGTACACTATAAAGTATGATGTTTTTTCTTTCTTTTTCTATATACCAACTGGTCCAACCGAGTAAAATGAGTATGAGTTGGGTATCGACTAGAATTCATGCTACTACCTCCCCTATGTACAGCCAACCCCTTTTTGTGAACCTCCTTTACCTATCCCTCCACACACACACACCTATGTATATATCTATATCAACTCAAGCCTCGCTACAAAGCACCTTCTTCAAAGCCCCCATCTCCTTCTCATACGCCTCGACCTTCCTCTGCGCGGCGTCGATCTTGCCCAGTAAATAAGTCGTTCGACCCGCCGTCTGCGCCGGTTGCGAGGGTAGCCCGCCCAGCAGCGCGAGTTCCGTCTCCGCCTTGTCGATGTTCTTGGCCTCCGCCTTCGCCAGCTCCGTCAGGACTGCGAGGTCCATCTTGGCTGATAGCACAGGGTCGCGCGCTAGGAGACGGAAGGCCGCGGCATACACGGGCTTTCCGGGGGCAACCAGGGCAGGGCGTCCGTTGCGTGACTTCACCGTGATGAGCTCGGCGTTAGAAAGGCCCTCGAGGGCGGCCTCGCCGTCGGGCGCAGAAGTGGAAGATGCGAAGGTGTTATGTAGGAGGACTTCGTTGTAGCGCAGGGACTCGTTGTTGGCGAGGGCCTTCACCAAATACCAGGCCTGTTCTACGGACCACTTATGCTCGCCATCGTTCGTCGTCTTACCGGGGAGGAGGAAGAACTTGAGGATTTCAGAGGCGGATTGTTCCGTGATCTCTTCTACAGCCTGCTTCGGGCTTTGTCCGGCTTTAAGGCGGCGAGCGAGGAATTCCAGGTCAGTTAGGCGACCGCCCAAAGTACCGATACATTCGTCGAGTTCTCCTAAGTCGGGAAGGAGTCTGGACCATGGCTGTTTCTCGCTTGAGTCGCTGGAATCCTTTGGCTGCTCTGCTGCTTCGGGCTGTTGCTCCACGTCACTAGTAATGTGGCTCAAGACAAAACGCTTGGCTACATCGGGTGAGAGATCCCCAAGGGCGGCCTGGCGGAAGACACGATCGGGAAGAGCTTTGGATAGTGACTTAGAGTAGGCTGTGTCATTTGTTAGGAAAATAACGTGAGCAATGTTGGATTGAACCAAAGCAGCAGCCCATTCGGAAAGTTTATCATAGACGATAGCATTAGTATCGCCCTTGTGCAAGAAGTTGTCGATAACTACAACAGGTCTCTTCTCAGGGTGTGCTTCTAGATAAGCGTCAACGGGGAGCGAAGCATCAGAATCCGCTTTATCACGGTCCGAGATACCAATATCCGTAAGAGCGGCCGCTGTAGTCTGTAGGATTTTTTGAAGTTGCGATTCCAAGGTCTCGGAGAAGCCTGCCTTTACACCAGTAGTACTCTGAACGGCAAGGTCGACCATACTGCTCATGCTGTTCGCATATGAAAATATGGGGCGGTAGCCGACAGACGCAGCCATCTCCTTGATGGTCCCAGATTCGCCCCGGGCCTCAACTATCGGTTTGCAGTCGATAACTAGAACATTACTTCTCCCCTTTAGAGCTTGATCCAGGACCAGTTCTTTCTTACCAGAGCCGCGGGGTCCTTGAACGACGATGAAAGTCTCAGCAGTTTCTAGTAGCCATTTCTGGATCTGGTCGATTAGGTCCCTTCTATGAGTCCAGACTGCGTTCAATCCTGCTTGATCGGATTTATCCTTCTTAAGATTCAAGATATACACAGTTCGCCTTCGAAGCCATCTATAGAATTTGCTGTTGCTGAGCCGGAACCGGCGCGTGACGTGAGCCTTGACAAAAAATGATCGGATTGGGTCGAATATTATAACAGTGAGACCGGTTAGTAACGCAACCAAGACAGGAATAACAATCCTTGGATGGTTCGATATCCAGTCCCAGATCCTGTGTGGCTGCACTCGCTGTTCGTAGGACATACGCAATCTAGTTCCCGACTTGCCGCCGCCGAGGTCCTCGGGCACGACAAAACCGTGTAGGCAGTTCCTGGCCATAATGGCATCTCTAACGAAGGCGAAGTCAACATAGGCGTACTTTGGGAGGACCTTAGAATCCCACGGCTGTGAGATGATCTCCGCAATCTTTCCATATCGACGGAACAAGCTGTACAAAGTTTCCTGGGATAATTCGACCGCCTCTTCACCCGGATTCTTGGGCACGAATTCAACTCTTAGTCTGTCTTTAGGAAACCTGTGCAGATCTTCTAACCAGGGCACACCGTTAACTAATCCAGCCTGAACTCCCCTGAATGGACTGAATAGCGGCTTCACGGGCTTCTCCTGGAGATATTTGGAGACAGTTGCTTCGATTTCCTTGGCGGACACATTGGCAGGATACTTGAACTTGACAAAAGCACCGCCATCCTTGAGGCGAGGCAAGATTTCAGTAACTTCAACCGGAGCTGTCTTCGGAATGGCTCGCTTAACCATATTAATAGGGTCAAGAGCTCCCAGGGTCGAGTTCTGGAATTTCTTCATAAGCTCGGCAAGATCTTGATCTGGGCTCTTCCATGGTGCCCGTAGTAACCCTGAGAGTTTAAGAGGGAATAAATCTACCAGGATTGGTTAGCATCTTTTTATATATAGTTATTAGGAAAATGTTAGAATATTGTAAAAACGGGCATACTGTCTATCCAAAGAATGGATTCATTTGGAGCAGCATCTATATGACCGCTCTTCCCTTCACCAGTAGTGGTGCTCTCCCAAGCTCTCGGCACTGAGTTCCATCGTGGTTGGTAGCGTTGTGTAAGGATAGGACGAGCGAATGAGACCGGGGTTCTTAACCCCCTCAACCCAGGTAAATTCCTAGGGCCGAGACATGGGTATCTTGGGATCATCGTCTAAACGGGTTGAAGCTTATCCCCATGCTCATTGTTATGCGATGAGCTGGATGTACGGGGGAGATAATAAGATGCACAAACGAGTGTGTCGAACTTGCTGGAATTTATCGTTGTTAGTTATATGTAGAGGTAACTTTGGACTAGTTCAGCTCCATTCAACAAGTTTTGGTAAAGGCCTATGAGGTCATCGCCAGCTCTTGCCAAGATTAAATTATCTTAAAGTAAAATGTGCCTACCCACCTGTCAAATCGTCAAGCCACTGACTTAGAAGATGTGCCACAACCAGTGAAGGACCTAGTAAATCAAGCCACAATCTTGGTGGGATGAAAGCTTCTTAGTGTGAAGCAATTGAGAAACTGTTCGAGACGAGTTTAAATAACGAAATACATCGAAATTGAAGGATACCTTACAATCATGTACGTACAAAATTCTATCTAGGTAGTTTCTCATGTAATGACACCCAAAAGTTCCCTTGCATATCCGAGGTCACTATATCAGACCATCTCTACGTCCGTACCAGATCCGTCGTACCACCGAATTTGCGCTGCAACCAAAAGTCTTTGTCATTGGTCCGAGAAAGAAAAGCAGTGCATCACCTTCCAGGGCATCGATCACGAGAGCGAATACTATTACTACTAACTACCATATTGAGGTACTGCACCCCGCGTCAATCCCCCGCACATATCATATCTTGTTCTTCTATATGAATACTTCCATCTCTACGAATTATCACCATCTCCATTCTTTAAGAAAGCTAATTCAATTGGAAGCGGATAAAGTAAAGCGCATACATCAATCAAAAACCGCATACATATATATATAGAGAGAGAGAGAGAGAGAGAGAGAGAGAGAGATATAATACAAGCATACCAACATCACCATGGGTTGGATGTGGTCTTCGCAATCCCCATCCGCCCCGAAGGGCTCCGGTTCCAATTCCCACTCCGCCGACGAATCCAATAACAACAGCAACAACAAGCCCGCGGCGCCTCCGTCGAAACAATCCGAATCCGACTACGGCGATCCCGAAATCGCCAAGTTCATGTCCCAGCTGCAAGCAGAGTTCGGCAGCACCAGCAACAACAAACCCGAGACCAGAAGTACTCCGTCTTCTATCCTTCCTCAAACAACACCAACAACAGCATCACAATCATCATCATCATCACAATCCTCCTCCTCCTCCTCCTCCTCCTCCTCCTCCTCCTCCTCCTCCTCCTCCTTATTCTGGTCCTCCCCTTCACCCCCCGAACCCACCATCCCCGCGACCCTCGACCCCGTAACCGAATCCCTCCTCCCCACCAGCATGTCCTGCCGCCAGGCCTTCGACGCCGCCTACCACTGCAACTCCCTCGGCGGCCAGTGGGTCTCCGTCTACCGCTCCGGCGAGATGCGCTCCTGCTCAGAGCACTGGGACGACTTCTGGTTCTGCATGCGCACCCGCACCTACTCCCCCCAGCAGAAAGAAGACGCCATCAAGGCCCACTACCGCCGCAAGGAGTACCTCAAGTACCACGCCCCCGGTCGCCCCAGTAGCACCGACGTCTGGCAGCCCAGAGACGAAAAGATCCCGTACGATACCGCTTTTCGCGTACCCTTGGATATGCCCAATGTTAGCGACGAGGAGTGGCGCCGCCTAGAAATTGAGCGCAGAAGGAAGGTCCAAGAACAGCTTCAGTCGCGCGAGTCGTAGGTTTGCCAGGTTAGGTTAGTGTAGTCGTAGTTATACCTAGGTGTATTCATATAAAGCATAAAGGGTTTTGATTCGGGTAGTCAATTGAGGGTGAATGGGTGGGATTAAGTCAATAGTGTACTAAGATATATCACTATAGCATATTACAGAAATGTGAACATTTACGAAACATTCGAATTACGAACACTTAAAAATAACCTTAGGTTATTAACATCTTTAGTTAGATGAAAGGGATAAGAATACTCAAGAGACAAATGTTTTCATTGAATTATAGCTACCTTGACTAGCTAAAGGTATCGTGCAAAGCTCCTAATGTCACAGGTCACAATCACAAAGACAGCAGCATTTTTATTTATGAATTAACTTCATTGCTTCGTAGTAGGATTATCCCTGCCTAGAATACATCCCATGCAAGTCATAAACCGCAACTTTTGCCCTGTATCATTCATTACCAGTAAAATCTAGTGCAAACCCGTAAAATCCGAGACCGCCACACGATGTCATTAAACACCTGAGGAAAACGCCGGAACGATAAAAGGAAATGAGATATCATCAATGCGAAACCGTTTAGTCAACCTCCTCAACAGTAGGGCCGTCATCCTGGCCACCACCAGGGGCACCGCCGGCAGCACCGGGGAAGCCGCCAGGGGCAGCACCGGGAACACCACCGGCACCACCAGCTCCGTAGAACTTCATCATGATGGGGTTGGCAATACCCTCGAGCTCCTTCTGCTTCTCCTCGTACTCCTCGCGGGTAGCCTGCTGGTTCTCGTCGAGCCAAGAGACAACCTTGTCGATCTCCGACTTCAGCTTCTCCTTGTCACCGGCATCGAGCTTCTCATCGACCTTGGAGTCGGAGAGGGTGTTTCGGAGAGAGTAGGCGTAAGACTCGAGGCCGTTCTTGGCGCCGATACGGCGACCCTCAGCCTCATCTTCCTCCTTGTACTTCTCGGCCTCGTTGAGCATGCGCTCAATTTCCTCCTTGGATAGACGACCCTTGTCGTTGGTAATGACAATCTTGTTGGACTTGCCAGTGCCCTTCTCAACGGCAGAGACGTTGATGATACCGTTGGCATCGACATCGAAAGTGACCTCAATTTGAGGGACACCACGAGGCGCAGGTGGGATACCGGTCAACTCGAACTTGCCGAGCAGGTTGTTGTCCTTAGTGCGTTGACGCTCACCCTCGTAGACTTGGATAAGCACACCGGGCTGGTTGTCCGAGAAGGTGGAGAAGACCTCGGACTTCTTGGTGGGAATAGTGGTGTTTCGGGGGATGAGCTTGGTCATCATACCACCAGCAGTCTCGATACCGATGGATAGCGGGGCGACGTCGAGAAGCAGGATCTCGTTGGTCGACTTGGAGCTGGTGTCACCAGAGAGGATAGCAGCCTGGACGGCGGCACCGTAGGCAACAGCCTCATCGGGGTTGATGGATTTGTTGGGCTCCTTGCCGTTGAAGTAGTCGGTGATGAGCTTCTGAACACGGGGGATACGAGTGGAACCACCGACCAAGACAATCTCGTGGACTTGAGACTTGTCAATCTTGGCGTCGGCAAGGACACGGTCGACGGGCTGGATGGTGGATCGGAAGAGATCCTGGCAAAGCTCCTCGAATCGGGCACGGGTGATGGAGGTGTAGAAGTCAATACCCTCGAATAGAGAGTCGATCTCAATGGAGGTCTGAGCAGAAGAGGAAAGAGTGCGCTTGGCACGCTCGCAAGCGGTTCGGAGACGTCGCAGAGCACGGGCGTTGGTAGATAGATCCTTCTTGTGCTTACGCTTGAACTCGTTCACGAAGTGGTTGACTAGACGGTTGTCGAAGTCTTCACCACCCAAGTGAGTGTCACCAGCAGTAGACTTAACCTCGAAGATACCCTCCTCAATGGTTAGGAGAGACACATCGAAGGTACCACCACCAAGATCGAAGATGAGAACGTTGCGCTCACCCTCGGCCTTCTTGTCAAGACCGTAGGCGATGGCAGCGGCTGTGGGCTCGTTGATGATTCGGAGGACGTTTAGGCCAGCAATGAGACCGGCGTCCTTGGTAGCTTGACGCTGAGAGTCGTTGAAGTAGGCAGGTACAGTGATGACAGCGTTGTTGACAGTGCCACCAAGGTAGGACTCAGCGGTCTCACGCATCTTGGTGAGGACCATAGAGGAGATTTCTTCGGGGGTGAACTGCTTGGTCTCACCCTTGTACTCGACCTCAACAATAGGCTTGCCATTCTTGTCAATGACCTTGAAGGGGAAGTGCTTCATATCGGCCTGAACCTCAGGGTCTGAGAACTTGCGACCAATCAGACGCTTAGCGTCGAAGACGGTGTTCTGAGGGTTCATAGCGACCTGGTTCTTTGCGGCATCACCAATTAGACGCTCCGTGTCCGTGAAGGCCACGAAGGAGGGTGTGGTTCGGTTACCCTGGTCATTGGCAATGATTTCAATTCGGTCATCTCGGTAGACGCCTACACAAGAGTAGGTCGTGCCCAAGTCAATTCCGACTGCGGCAACCATTGTGAAAGATGTGATGACTTTTTTGTGTCAAACAGTAGAAGAGGTATGGCGGGGTAATTGACGAGAAAAAAGTATGGTATAGAGAGGTATGTAAGAGCGTGTAGAAGTGTTAAAAACGCAAGAGAATTTGTACCCAAATGGGGCGGGTATCTAATTTAATGTGTTTTGCGTTATTCGTGAGTGAATTATTCTTGTTGTTGTTGATGTCTGAGATTGATGATGAGAAGAGAAATGTTGCTGGGACTTGAGCAGCAGTTTATACAACCAGATGTGGAAGCTATGGTGGGGCCAGGGAATCTTCTCGAATTGCTGGAAGTTGGTACCCGCATCTGGTACTTTCCGCCTAACTCACCAACTGAAAACCCTTCAAGCTTCCTGAATTCAGTGGAATCCCCTAGATAGGAATAGACAGAAAGAGAATTTTCCTTACACACACTGATGTACCTTACGTACCGTACCTGCCGTAATATTTTTGGTTCTACTCAAAAGTGCATCTAAAAAAATAGGTGAATATGGTAATAGTACACTATTAATTCTAAAGGTCTCCGGTATCTAAGTAACTTAGGTACAAATTTCTATGTATCGTCGCTATATGCAGTACCTTGGTAGTTACGCACATCACATACTGCGAGTACCTACTTACCTAAGGTACCTACTCTTGGTACTTACCCCGCCACCATTGCTCAGTAAGGTACTGACATCACTGTTCTAATTGCCCAGGCTAATCAGCCCGCCGTGAGGCCCGCAAAAATGCACGAAATACAGAAATACCTACTCCAATGTACCTTTTTTTCTTCTTTTCCCTTCCTTTTCGCTGTTAGGCAGGAACGGATCCGTTGATGAGGCAACTTCGAGCTGCTTCGCCTACTGCCTTCTGCCTTCTAACTTACGTGCTTGCCTCGTCTGATTTGTGTACAAAGCCGTGCCTGTAGGACTTTTTTGGGGGAAGAGCATGCGAACGCTACAAGGACGTCATTATGTAATTCTAGAAGATTCAAGTCTCTTAAGAGATCTACATCGTATGTACATGTGCGTGTTTTCGGCTCCAAAGTCCAATGGCATTCGAAGAATTCGCATTCAGAAGCAGATATTTTGGAAGTAACTTTGTACCATCACATACCAACCACCACATAGGTAACCACCAACCACCAGCAAAACATCAAGCATACCTCTTCTTTTTAGGTAGTTTATACAAACCCACACTTCTTAGTGTAGACACTGTAGAGACATCGTGCAGTTAGACTAATGTAAGAATATCGCAATACTCAGCCCACCGATATCTAATCACCCCGTCACCCCAATATTTCCATATTTCCATATACCTATTTAGGAAAACTTCATAATCCATTCGGTGGCCAGCCTTATACACCATCATATACACTACACTAGGACAAATCCCGCGGCCCGTCTTCGACACCAACTTAACATGAACAATGTAACTAAAAATTTCCTAGATCAGCCACAGCGGCCCCTAACGGACGACGACTTGCTCCGGAAACGTTTCAAGTCTCTGCATGTCTCATGTTCAGCAAGATGCGGATCACATCCAAGCAACCCATTTAGTTGGTAAGGCATTCTAGCGGCTGCTTCTGGCTTCTTCAAATATCGTCGAGCTGCCATCTGAGTGGGGTTACATATCTTGATCTACATACCTACCCTTGCCTCTCTTTTCAGTTTTCGGAGTTTAGAATCTGGTAGTGTATATGCAGTTCGGATAGATAATGAGCGAATATGTACCTAATCAATAACCCCCCTGGAAGATAGCCAGGGTTGAGGTTTCTACCAAGATTATCTTGGGTCGTCTGATTATACATAGACTAGACTTGCAGACATCATAGATTGATCAACAGACATGTTCAATCTTCTCAGGTTTGTTGTCCCTTGGTCCCAGGTCCGATTTCAGCACTCTTCCGAAAAGTTCTAGCAACACCTCGAAGCAGATCTTCGTGATAGCCGGATCGTAGCGACCTTTGCTCAGCTCGTCGCGGATGAAGGCGTGCTGCGCCCATGCGAACTCGTAGAAGCTGAAGACCGTTCCGGAATCCCTCAGCTTCTGTCGAATCAAGTCGCGGCCCCCGTCGGGGACGTGGGTGTCTTTAATACCGAAAATCATGGCTACCTCGCCCTTGATCTCACTGAGCCTGTCGATTGTGTGGTTACTGTTCTCTGGACCTTGGACCGACAAGTTGGCCCCGGAATGAGGTCCTAAGGTGCGGGAGTGCACGTCGGTAGCAAAATACGCGACCGTCGCGCTTATCCTCGGATCAAGCTAGGGGCACATCAGCGCGAGAGAGTTTATTCGAGGGTAGGAGTTCGTACACTAGCTCGTAGGGAAAGATGACCACCCAGACACATTCCCGTGCTACCTATCCGCCCCGTACACGTAGGAAGGCTAAGAAGGTAATCAACCGCCTTATGAGAGTCTACATCATATGACGAAAGAGTCTACCACCATGCTCGCGGTTAGCCGGCAATTATTTGATATGTTCCAGAGTAGTTATCTTACCTTCTTCACCTTCCACTCGTTCCCTTGGTCCGTTCCCGGTCCATCATAAGCTAGAGCTTCAGGGCCAGTGAAGTCGTGATACGACGAAGGAGCGGCGACGATATAACCCTGACCTGCGATTTGACGCGCGAATCGCGCTACAGGGCCCGTGACTATATCCCACGCGCTAGTTAGCGAGCTGCATAGTTGACGACAACGGCTTGCCGTGTTCGATTCTCGACGACAATGACGATAATGATGATGCTGTTGATGATACCTTGATAGATCTCGCTAAATAACACGACGCCAGGAAATCGACTGCCAACTCATCAGCAAACTTTATGTTCAAGTCCCTAAGTGGAAAGAAAATGTCCGCCTTACGCATCAGGGTATTGCGGGATGGTGGGATGGAATGTGAAAATTCCTGCCCAACGTTAGCGTCTCTAGTCGGGAACCTCTTATTGTCGCGGGAATCTTCTCACTCATTGACGTCTCCTTCCCATCCACGCTTGTTTGCACGTCGACATGGTCCTCCTTGAGTAACATCTTGACTTTTCTAACACTGATCGAACCAACTACGATGTGAGATGCAAGACTCTGCTGGTCCGCGCGATTCGAGAGGAACACCGATATATTAGGACCCCGCGCCGGCTGTGGGACTCGAAATGCGGGGGCGAGATCAGCCCACTACTCAACTACGGCTCCGGCTGAGATCGCCGATTACCACAGATCACAGGCCGAGTTTTTTCCTGGTACACTAGATGATATCCGATGCTTGGGACTGGGCTGTCCTGTATGAAGATGAATTTGTGTATATTTTAAGTAATATGATGTTGCGCTATGCGATATCGTCCCTACTCCTCAGCATCTTCTCTTGTTCTCAGTCATAGCATCTGATACAAAATGTAGATCGCTCGGCAACTTGTAAGTGCGAATTACCAAATAGACCGATATACCACCTACCTATATAGATCAAACATCGTATGACTATTTCAGGCTGAACTACGTATTTTCCCCGATTGGCCAGTGGTATACTCCTCAGAGGTGAGGAACCTGGGAACTCTGTAATAGCAAATTAACAATACTCAAAAATCCTTCTCCAAGAACGAAGCCCTACAATTGATGTTAGCAATACCGTTTACAAATACTAGACATAACATAACCACTAGCTGACTCACCGATGCAAGGATGATCAGTGGCGTATCATCCTTTCGCAGATATATCCTCCAGTACCAGTTTACAAGTCCACCAATAGTTCTTGCCAATGTGAAAGATGGGACATTGTACATGCCTAGAAGTACTGTTAGCAATGTTCCTGGCTCACTATATTTGTTTGTTCTTACCAACAGCCACGGCGATTCCACCAGGTATATACGCATGCCAGCTTTTTCCAATAGCTTTTGTACGCAGAGCAGTAAATATAGCAAAAATAACTGCTCCACCGATAGCGTAACTCCTGGCCATATCTGGCAACCCTTTACCAGTGACCAATCGCGCAGTAGCTATCCATACACGGCCGGTGGGTACTTGGAACAGGTCTCCTGGAACTTCGTATACGGCAGTATATAATCGATAGATAAAGGCACTGACAACAGCACCCACAGTCGCACCAATAATCTGGCCCCAGAACTGTGCTTTGGGCGCCGCGCCTAGTAAGTGGCCGGTCTTCAGATCTTGCATCAGATCGCCAGCTTGCAAGGCACCAGCTTCTGAAACAGCGCCAGCTACCAAGTTAATGAGAACACTTGATTTATGAGATTGTGGGATGATCAGTGCGAAGAAGAGCTGTGCTAATTTGCTGATTCCAGAAACGGGATTTAGGTCCGTTTCGCCCAACGCTCTAACTCCCATTATGCTCAAAACCATTGCCATAAGAACGGCTATGACAGTGGCATATAGGGGGACCAGATCGCCAAACGTGATATGGATACTAGCGATGCAGAAGAGAACCGACACAACAAGACCAATACTAACCGTTTTGCTACCGACCAGTTGCTCAGGGGGTGCATCATCTTCATCCCAGATTCTTTGAGTCGGTTGCGCGTCGAAAGGGTTCCTATGCTCAATAGTCGGGCTTGGTAGGATATTCACATCCTGCGAGCTCCTCGTAGCCACCGAGGGTCTTGGGTCGTCCTCACTGCTGTGCACAGCTGTATAGCCCCTAGGTCGGCGAGATAATAAGTTACTGAGTTTACTGTGCTGAAACTGAACTTGACGTTTGGCTGCTGCAATAATAGACGAATAATTTTTAAGAACGGGGGTGAAGGCGATGTAGCCCAGACTGACAATGGCATCTGCTAGCATAATAGCAAGAGACGTCCAGACAATCCAACCTCTACTACCATTCTCCCAGTCATCTACCGGTCCTGGGGCCCAGCCTCGAAATTTTGCAAGGGGGGATAGGATACCCCAGCCAACTACTGCTCCGAGGAGCATGTGTATAGTCGTGGAGGGGCCCATAATGATGCCTTGACCGACGTACGCGAGGCTTGGGTTCAGGGTCCAGAGCCAAATGTCTGCTGCCACCGTTCCGAAGATAGGGAGGTTCCTAAGTATAGGAAAGAAATAAGTGCAGAGCGTATATAAGCCGGATATTCCAAACGTAATTAAAAGCAACCGGATATTAGAGCTCCAATTATACGGCTTAATCGACTCAACCGGTGGTAGTCCATCGCCCGAATTAGGTACGTTGTCCTCGCCATCAGTACCTTCAGTTTGCAGAAGAGGTTGATTTTCAAGCGCTAAACTACCGAACGTAGCGGCCTTTGAAGTATCTAAAGCGCCGCTGCTCTGGGTCTGTCCTTTGCCATGAAGGACCCCAATCAGTACAGCAGTGCTGAATCCACTTGGAAATTTCAATTGCTCTCTGATAATCACCTGACGGCGCCTAGATGAGGTTAATTGCCGATATCAAATAGATTAGAGAGGGTTACCAACTCACAAAGGAACAGCGAAAACGACGCCGAAGTAGCAAAGCCCCAGAGACCAAATTATGAGTTTCCACATGCTTAATTTTATTGGACCTTGTTCTGATGAGTCCATCATATACTCCATAGCCGGTATCTAGACCCAGGGACGAATCTAGTTAGTATAGCTGTACTTCTCTTGTTGAGCCCGATATTACTTACCACGCCTACAAATCCGCAACCAAGAGGCATGATCGCCATCCCGCCTGCTACGGATTGCACGAGCACATTCTCTACTGGGGAGAAGGGAAACGATAGATGACGCGACAAAGTCTTAAATATACCGAAGCCCAATAGACTAGCAGGCATTGTCATCATAGAAATCCAACCAGTCTGTAATCCGAAGTACATATTGCTAAAACATATTCTATGATATGCAGTCAGTCATGACTACTTCAAGACAACTCATCCCCTAGATGGAGGGTCTAAATCATTATAAGAAAGGGAGAGCGCGTCTACGCGATGCTACGAAAGGAAAATAAAGAGACATGCGTGCCAACTCACATCAGCCCGACGAGTAGGCCAGCGGCAATACCGCGAAGCGTAAAATGCCGGCCCTCGGGAAGATACTTAGTCTCTTCTTCGGTCTCGGGCGGATACGGAGGAGGATCCGAATCTTGAATACTTGTACTTCCTCTATCGGGGGCCATGATCGCGGAGTGATAGGTTGAAGTATAACAAGAGGCTGTAACTTTAGATAGCAGGGGTCGATTGCAAAACTTTGAAAGAAATCTACCATCTAAAATTTATAGTCTATTATGGTCACTCCATTATTGAGATGAACAGATTACAATTGATGTAATGTTTAAGACTTAGAGAGATGGAATAATAAACAAGAAGCTTGGGACAACGGGAGGACTTGTACCGATAATGACTGCTGACCAAGCCGGAGATATCAAGAAAGGCGCTATCCCACAGTGGCTAAAATAGGTACATGGGCGATTTCCACATTCCCGCGAATCAATGCCAAGACATTACACCAGTGAGTAAGTTACGTAGGTACATGTTTATCCGTTATTGTTACCACCTAGAACAAGCCCTGGATAAGGCTCTTAAGTGTATTATGAATTATGCCAAGCATTAAATAGAAATGCTATGCAGTTTGTAAAGCTACCTGGTCTACATATGTAAGGCATATGTATAAACATTCACACGCAGGTATGACAACATCACGCAGTCCAACTCAAATAATTTTTATATGTAAGATATTACTATTTCTTTATCTATTCAACATCCAACTATTTTGTCGTATAATAAGTACCTAGTTAAATAATGATTTAAATTCTAAAAAGACGGCGAGTTTACCTCTTTGAAGAGACGATGCCTGATACCCACCATCCAAGACTTATCATGGGATAAAGTTCAGAAGATGCAGGGTTTACAACGAAAGTTCAGGGGCAGACCCTCAATTACCAAGAGTTGTTCAGCTGCTTCCTTCCATTTAGTCGTCAGCAGGTACAGAGAATAGGGGATTTAGGGGACCGCTCTTCCCTCTTTCCTAGCTCAGATTTATCTAGATCAGGCTAGTGCGGGGTAATAATCGAACTATCAGCCGAATTCGGTCTTCGAGTTTTTATTTATTTTTTTTCTTCTTCGTCATATCCAAGCGAAACATACCCTCCGAGGGAACTTGGAGATCGTAAGACACCTAGCCATTGTCTTTGGTCCCAGATTATCACCATGTCGAACGGAACCAATGGCCAGACCACAGATGCCGAGTCCTCAGAAGCTCGTAACGCCTCTCAAAGATATCTGAGCACAAGGGGCGAAGACTATGATGTACGAGTTGTAGCGGTGCGATCCTCTGTAGCAACTTTCTACTAACTAGCTTCTCTAGTTATCCTTCGAGGAGGTTGTCTTAAAAGGCCTAGCCACTGATGGCGGACTTTATATTCCGGAGGAGATACCTTCGGCGAGCAACTGGCAGAGCTGGAAAGACTTATCCTTCCCTGACCTTGCCCTCGAGATCCTATCTTTATATATAGCACCATCTGAAATTCCACGAGATGAGCTTAAGGGAATTATCGACAGGAGTTATTCTACCTTCCGCGCCCCTGAAACTACACCGCTACGACATCTTCACGACAACCTCTACCTGCTAGAACTTTTCCACGGCCCTACATTTGCATTCAAGGATGTTGCCCTCCAATTTCTGGGTAACTTATTCGAGTACTTCTTAGTACGAAAGAATGAAGGAAAGACTGGTACCGACCGACACCACCTCACCGTGGTAGGCGCCACAAGTGGTGACACCGGCTCTGCGGCCATCTACGGGCTACGGGGAAAGAAAGATGTGTCGGTATTTATCCTTCATCCCAAGGGCAGAGTCAGTCCTATTCAAGAAGCACAAATGACCACGGTACTGGATGCAAATGTGCACAACTTAGCAGTTAAGGGTACTTTCGACGATTGCCAAGATATAGTAAAGGCTTTGTTCGCCGATCCAGACATTAACTCGACTCTCAATCTCGGCGCAGTAAACTCGATAAACTGGGCAAGAATTCTCGCCCAGATCGTTTATTATTTCTACTCTTACTTTTCGCTTGTAAAATCATCTGGGCTAACTATCGGCGAAAAAGTTCGCTATGTAGTACCCAGCGGTAATTTCGGCGATATCTTGGCAGGTTACTTTGCGCACAGGATGGGTCTACCTGTGGAAAAATTAGTAATTGCTACAAACGAGAACGACATTCTTGACAGGTTCTGGAAGACTGGAAGATATGAGAAGAAGCCTGCCCGTGGTCCGGAAGCGCAAGGGGGGTTGGCGGTTGATGGCGTCAAAGCTCACGAGGATGGCGTCAAGGAGACGCTAAGCCCCGCAATGGATATTCTCGTCTCAAGTAACTTTGAACGACTGCTTTGGTTCCTAGCTTACGAATTCGCCGCCGTTGCTGGTATGGACGATGAGTGGAACAGGAGGCAAGCCGGTCAGGAGGTCGCCGCATGGATGAAACAACTAAAGACAACCGGTGGCTTTGGCCCAGTCTATCGCGACGTGCACTCTAGTGCTAAGCGCGATTTCGAGAGCGAACGGGTGAGCGATTCGCAGACGATCGATACTATTAAGAACTACTTCAAGAAGATCGACTATGTCCTAGATCCTCACTCTGCGATAGGCGTTGCTGCATCATTACGGTCACTGGCGCGTTCCAAGGTTCCTCACATCTCGCTCTCCACCGCTCACCCCGCCAAGTTTGCTGGTGCAGTTGATCTTGCGTTGAAGGACGAGCCGGGTTTTAACTTCGAGGAGAAGGTTCTGCCACCAGAGTTCTTGGGCCTGGAGGCAAAGGAGAAGAGAGTGACGGAAGTGGAGAATGATTGGCAGAAGGTCAGGGAGATTGTGAAGAAGCAAGTGGAGGAAGAGCTAAAGGGTCAGGCATAGGGTGGCGTTTGGAATTTGATTTGATTTTGTGCATTGTAGCATTCCTAGATACTTGCATTGGGCTCACTCGCTTGCATATATGCTCACGCTCTGTGGGCTACTTTATGAATTGATATCCTTGAAAACTACCCAGACATACCTTACATCGACCGAATATGTCATTTCTACCAACTATCTCGTAGCACAGTTATCCAGATGTTCTACTAGAGTTGAGATCCATTTCTCATAATCTACTGTAGCAGTTACCCCTGGAATCCCAAGTCAGGATTTCTGAGACACGAATACTTTACAAATAAGGCTTCCAAGACGAGACAAAGACAAGTCAATATAAATAGGTAAAAGATCACATTCAAGAGTAGCTAGATACCGAGAGTGTGCATAGCCATGCAGGTTCATATTATATTAATTACTTGGCATAAGACATATCCGTAAAGCGAATTCCCATCATCGCCCATATGTACATAGTGCAACCAGAGAGGAAACTCATTGTAAAAGCTTCATTAACTTGTCATTCCTGTTCATCCCCTCCTTCGTCTGATCTGAACCCCATTGCTAGCTAAGCTGGCTCGAGTCGCCGCTTAAGGGAGGTTCTGGACGGGATAGCTCTGGTCGGGAGAAACGACCTTGCCGTCCTTGACCTGGACGTCATCGTACTGGGAACATTGTTAGTTACGAGAGAAGATTACTTTTTGTAGGATAACCCGGGGAGGGTTGGGGGTAAAACTTACGCCGGGGAAGATGATGAGGCGCTTGACATTGTCGACGACGGAGAAGGTGGTGAAGCCCTTGTCGGCGCCGAACTGGTCGGACCACTGGCTGGTGATGGTGTAGTCGCCGACGGTGACGGGGCCGCCGCGGGCCTGGCTGGCGGGCTTGTTGTCGGAGGCGTTGACGGTGTACTTGACGTCGGCGACGGAGGTAGCGGCGTCGCCGGTGTCGATGCCGAAGGTCCAGTCGCACACCGTGTCGGCGGCGTCGCAGGCCCGCGACAGGCTCGTGATCGTCCACTCACCCGTGTTGGCGGCCATGGAGATGGGCTGAGCGAGGGTGGCGGCCGAGAAGGCGACGACGGAGAGAAGGGCGGAGATCTGCATTTTGAAAGATTGGGGTGTTGGTTGGTTGTTGGATTTGAGAATTATGTACTAAGTATTAAAGATTTGTATATGTCGATTTGCTTACTGAGAGATCTAAGGAGATGAAGCTGAAGCTGGTGATGATGGTAAGAAAAGATCGACGTCTTTGGGCGAATGCTTCTCGTCTTATATATACAACTTCTAACGGTAGTTATACGATGGGAAAATAGATATTTGAGTATATATCCCTGGTCCCGGCCAAGCCCGTGTAGTATAGCGTTCGTAGGGCGGGAGGCAAGGCAAGGCAAGGCAACGTAGCTTGAGACTATTCCCGGCAGTGCTCTGGAAGGGTAGTAGCAGGGTTACCACGACCCCGGCTGCTCACGTTATATGCCAATACCGGTACCCATCAGGAATTCTGATGTATCCATTCACACACACACACACACACAAGCACTTACAGCCCTTAGAACCCCGTTTACGACTTACAAATCGGAGGTACGCCTCCCTACATGCCTGAACGGGGTTCCATCTCACGGGTCCCAAGTTCAGTTCAGGTGCCTCCCCTCCCCCCATAAACCCGGCCTCGTATCCCGAGATTATGGAGCCCTTTGGGGGCATCGGTAGGGCATGATTTTACGACGAGCGCGCTACGTAGCGGCCTTGACCGGGGCGGTTCAGGTCGAGGTTCCATTCGATCCGGCGCAGCAACGCAGTAGCTAGCGGGCGTTACTGTAGTAGTAGCGCACGACTAATTCTAGACCCGCGGAATAAAGAAGAGAAAAAAAAATGGACAACCCATGCTCTCTCCTCTTTTTTTTGGCGAACACGCAAGTTTTGTGGAGGATCGACCGCGGTTTCTGAGATCTGTGATCGCGTTATGGGAACCGGGAGACGGAAGACGGGAAAAGATCGGCGGCGCCAAGCTCGTATTCCACAAGGTTGTGCCGCCCTGCCGCTCCCCCGCGCCCTTGCAGAAGAGAGGCCACACGGTACGGTACGTGGTAAGTGCTGTGCTTTTTTGTGTAGCCACAGTAGAATGCCACAGAGCTGGAGCCGCGTGCTCTGATCCGTCTCTCTTGCTTGATGACTACTGCGGGAACGAGGCGTACATGCGTAACAGTCCATCGATGCGATCGCCCATCTATGCGATGTTCGCGTGTGGAGAGAGAGAGAGAAAAGTTAGAGCGTCATAGCATCACATCGTGTCACGTAGCAATATGTTGACCGCAGTTGCAAATTATCCGGTCTTGGAGAGTGAGAAGGTTACACATTTTCCCTCTTCGTGTTCTCAAGGACACGGAGGTTCCAGTTAGACATTCTTGTGACTCTCACTCAGATTCGACGACTACTCTGTGTTGCCACCTCCACTTTGAGGGCATCATGCTGATGTCAACTACTTCAACTCAAACTTCAGGGTCGTATGCTTGATCCTCCCGCTTCGCAACTCGTTTGTTTTATCCGTTTCTCTACCTATCATTTAGTCACGGAACCAGGGCCTGTATCGACAAACTATACGACTCCCGGAGAATAGGCTATGCGAAGACAAGGCTAAATTATTCATTAGTTACACTTCGAAGTCTCAAAATCAAATCGCTACCTTTCAAGACATGTTGCAAATAGACAGGCCTTGTCCGTAAAGACTGGTAGCGAGTGTTGTCCTATGGAATGCTACTTACGTCAGGAGAAGCAACTAGCCTCAGGATCAGGGCTAGTAGCGAATCTTCTATCTTGAATGGGCTCCATGTCCTCAGCTATGTTGCACTCCCGTCGTATATTCTTCAAAATTTCATAGCCTCAATCAAAGCCTCAGACTAAGGAATTAGCATTGACTGATATAGCTATGGAGCTATAGCCTATTTTGAAATAGTGTCTGTATTTTAAGACTTTAACTACCACCCTTTCTTTTTCTAGACGTCTAATCAAAACCCCTGTCAAATATCACCTTGGTGAAGAAAAGATGCGGCTTAAGGGTAGCATTGACGTTAGCTTCGGGACTTGTGCATTGATGCATTACTTGCCGTACACTTCAAATGGTGCCCCTGAAATACCCAAACTAGGAGTCATTCAATAGGTTACCTAGGTTAGGTACCTTTTACGTAGCTATGCAAGCTAAGATGCATCTTACACCCCCCTGTCTTTTTCTAGAAGTTTTGTTGAGTTGGATTCCTTTGCCAACTGGCGGTCTATCATTAGGTAGCATGAACTCCGAAAGTTGCAATTGTTCGTTGGCAACGGGAGTATTCAATAGAGCTGGATCGTACGGCAAACTGATACCCATACGACCCATACGAATCGGGCCTCAAACCAGCTTCAGAGACAGGAGACGAGAAACAACAAACTTGGACCCTGGTTCATCGGTTTCGAACTTACGTTCCAAAGAGGAAGGTTACACATCCTCTTTGGAATTCAGGGTCCAGGGGAGAAGGCGTAGCTATGACTAACATCAGTCAAGACTCAAGAGCGGTGACCCGAAGAAAGACAACATTATTGGGTACTCCTCCAAATCTTGTACGTGTAAATAGTTAACTAAGACATGGTAAAGCCATTACAATAGCCTTCGCACTTGAAGATTGGTAAAGGTTGCTGAAGCTTTCCCTCTAGGAGCAGCAGTCAATATCCATATGGTATGAAGAGTCGTCAAGAACCACGAAGTGGCGGTGACTAAAACCCATACGTCGGAATAATAGATAGGTAGGTAGGTAGGTACGCGTTTAGATTCTGGCGTATTTACAACTGGACGTCGCCAAGCAATAGTACAAAGACCGAGCTCCTAGAAAATCCTCTTCCGAGCGTAAGCTCAAGTGTGAAACGAATCGAAAATACAATCTGGATTCGCTTATTTCCATGCTTAGACGGTCGCTCTCCTAGCCTCCCAAATCCCTTGAGAAACCTATCCTATAACTCCAATACAATAGATAGAGACCCATTCTGTACAAACGAAAAACCCGATGCATAACCCCAAAATTGCTTCTAACTAGTTAAAAAGTAATACGTGTAAATACAAATCTTATCCGCATATATGTGCTGTATACGTAGATCTACGCATCTAAATCACAATACCCCTCTTAGACCAACCGCTTCGGCCTTTCCAGGCCCATAGAACCATGACTGCGCCGATCCAGATGGAGATCGTCATGGCCCAGAACGTGGACGAATAGCACCGCGTGCCGTAGCAGAACACATCTTCGTCGGCCCCTTCAGCCAACGAAGGGGAATTCCGAGCACCAGCCTGGTATTCAGCTGAATAGATCAGGCCCCACATCGTGGAACCCAAAGCCGGCGTAAGCGCGAGGATGCCAAAGTTCGTACCGAAGTTCTCAACTCCCCATATCATCGTCACAATGATCGGCGTTAGGCTGAAAACTGCACCATACCCGGCTCCAATAGCACCAGACACGATCCAGAACCGTTCTCCATGCTCTTGGACAGCACCAGAGGCTAATACAAGCGTTCCAATAGACAGGATGATAGCAGCAGCAATAAATATAACGACGCGTGAGATTGTCATCTTCTGTCTCAGCTCGGGAAGAGAGGTTGGAAACCCAGTTTGGATGTGTTGGCTGTGAGGACTGGGCGATAACAAGTCACTCAACGATGCTGCGAGTAGACGAGCAACAGTGCTCACTGCAGCCATAATGGACACGTGCGTTGCTACTGAAGTCTCGTTTGACCTCGTACTTGGCGAATACAGAGTCCCAACGACAGTGCCGAGATTGTTGATAAATGCTTCGCCCGGCCCAATGATGAGCCAAAATCCAATACCAAACCACCACATTGTATGATCTGACAGGAATCGTCTGGTCTCAGCATTGAGAAGCCAGGCCTTTTTCAGCCTAGCATTATCGTCCTCATCGTCCCTAGCCGGGTCCATAGCTCCAGCATCGTCATCGATGTCATCGATGGCACCGTACTCTCGATGCGCCCGGCGACGGAATACTTCACTCCCCTCGAGGAGCCCGCTCCTCTCTAGTTCTTCTACCGCCCCATCAATGAGGTCCTCCTCGTCCACAACCCGTAGCGAAAATGTGCCAATGAGCCCAAGGATAGCGAGAACGATGCAGAGGAACAAGAAGAAATGGAAAACATTTACATCTCTAGCTCCGTCCGGCTGTGTCTCATAGAGAATCCGGCTTCCGATCTGACTGAGAACCATTCCACCCAAGCCAAATGATGCTATAGGAGCAACCAACATCAAGCCTCGGTATTTACCTTGGCCAAAGTTCTTGGCGCATGTAGTAATGGCGCTCAAATACATACAGGACGTGCCCACGCCAATAGCCACAAAGGCAAAGACCATAGGAGGGAATGTGGTTTTCACGCCCTTCCCTCCATTTTCGACTTCTTCTAAACCCTTGTGATATAAGCCGGCCGCCAAACCGTAGCCACCTCCTAGCAATATTGAAGCTAGAAAAGAAAGAGGGCCAGGTCCTACTCGGTCGCACGCGTATCCTATCATCGGAACCGGGATGTACATAGAAAGGCTCATAACACTAGCAATGCCATTTATTTGAAATTGCGAATAATGTAGGCGCGACTGGAAGAGGTGTCCGTAGAGCGAGAAGACGGTGATGGATCCAGCGCATAAGGCTCCGATAATAGATACTACAAAGGCGACGGCGCGTAAGGCACGCGTCTTGTGCCGAAGCTTCAGGTTCGGGGAGGCATCGCTAATGGACGTGTGGGAGCTGAGGGATCCTAAGGTTGAGGAGGAGCGCGATCGTAGGAGAGGCGACTGGTCCGAATTCGATGGCGTCGCCATATTCGCGGGTATGGGAAGGGAGGCAGCAGTGTAAGCTGCCAAATGAGCCTTAGAAGATGAATATCTAACTAATCTATACGGCTCTTAGATATTATTTGGAATAAAGGAATGACTTGTAGATGAAAAGTTTTCCATTTCCTCATCTATTGGGAGAATCAAAAGAATAGGGAGGTTTCGACTGTGACGTGATTGCCGTTGTCGGGAACAACGGGCAGCCCTACCTAATCTTATCAAATCACAAGCCCAATGAGTTCAGATGATGATGTACGCAAGCAGGGTATGTACATGTACCTGAATGTATGTACTACCGAAATGCGCCTGCCTGCTGCCAGCCGGCGGATCGGCATTATGTAATTCGTGTAGGGGTTATAATCCTGGGGTCGCTTGCCGCTTGCCGCGTACCTTTCTGCTGTACCACCGTACCGCATAAATACATACTTCGTTAGATACAACTATCGAGCTTTAACGACGACTATCAAAGTAAGATATTATAACAAGAAATCATAAATTCCGCTTGCTTCTGCCTCGAGTAAGCTCAAAATACAATATATAATTTTTTGAGGGGCATCAATACCGTCTTGGTCTAGAAGAGCAAGTGAAAATGCGTAGATCGGCTGAATCAAGGATTGAACAGTACGAATTCGGTATTCGCCATCCCCTTAGACCACTTGCTCACCGAACAGTGCAGCTAGATATCATTGTCCTACAAGGTCTCATACAAAACAAAGGAAGCAATTGTGGCTTAGAAAATGGATAAGAAAAAACGTGACTCGAGTGTTATCAACCCGGTGTGCCTCTTGATACATAATGTGAAGTACCAGGCTAAAAGGTTACCTACCTAAATAATCTTTTTTTTTCGACACCGTACCAGAATATAGTATCATGGTGAGCTCTTAGGTGGTACTACCAAGCAGGAAGCATGGAGTTCATTAGATAGGTAGATAGCTTGGTTATCTAGAAAGAGCTAGATACTGAATTCCACAGGGCCATTATTGGCCATTATGTTTATACAAGCCACTCAGCATGAAAAATTATTTATCCTAGTTGGGTCCCCTTATTGTGTTATAATAGTGCTAGGTGGGCTTCATGAAAATAAAACCCCTTAAATTGTTTATTTGATATATTTTCCACTCGTGCAGCAAGTCCGTGATACCAGGTTGCTTTGATATAATATGGGAGGGTTTTCTGTAATTACACCATAAAGGGTTAGAAGGTGCCTGCTAATGTTAGTTGGTATATTATCTTTGTTCATAATTAAATGTCTCCCCTCACTGGTAACTTTGCATAGTTAATATGACTGTTTTTATTCAGAGTAGAACGACGCTAGGTACGTAGGTAGATATGTTTCTTTAGCCTAGATAAACAGACCACCCAAGGTCTGCAATAGGGGTAGAAGGCGTACAGTATATAAGGTGTTCATATATGGCTTCATAGGCACAATCATTTGCCTACAAGGTTCTTCAGTTGGCGATATACGGATATGAGTAGAGTGTATCATCAAGCATCAAGGTCCTTCTAATAGACATAGTGCACAGCAAGTATGAGCCAAGTGCTCATCATGACTGTGCCTATCTCGCGTTGTGGTAGGCGTCTCACCTTCCTCAGCAGGCACCCCTTAATTCTATAGTGGTTGGTTGCTAGGAGATGCTGGAAGTTTGCTAGTGATTGTCATGGAGACGAGGCCATTGACCCCTCCACGGAGTGCAGGTACGACTGTACAGTACCTGCAAGTGCTTGTTGCCGACTGAAGTATTAACATAAATTGTCACTTCGTTTACCGTCCTGCGAACCTTGCTGGCTTTATTTACTCACAATATAAAAGTACGATTACTCGCGACTTTCTACGCACAGATACGACGCTTGACATTATTCTTTCCTTACTATCCATCAAGTTACTACCTATCCTTCAAGAACTTGTCTCAACGCCGACACAATGGCACAATCTTCGAGCTCATCCATTACCTCCGCCCCCGCCTCTGCCCCCGCTTCCGTCTCGTCCGAGTCCAACAAGGCGGAGTCAGATATCCTGTCGCCTATTACCAAAGGATACCTCGGAGAGATTGGACGCGTTATCTTCGACGATGCGAGCCGCAACGTAACTAAGGCAGACATTGCCCTATACTATGAGAAGAAAGCAGCACTTGAGCAACAGGGATTGCAGGTTAGTCCTCACTAACCTCTTCCTATTATTAGTCAATAACTAACGCGACCGGTGACTAGGGAGAGGCCGAATGGGATGGAACCGCAATCGACTATGCGATGTATTATTATCACCGCTTCTTCCACGACGAAGGCTGTACCTGCCCTCATGAGATCGGCCCGGGCTTCAATGGCCCCGGAAAATGGGCCCGCGGCGCATACAACTGCTACAACCCGAAAGAATTCGTGCCTGCTCCCCCCGACGCCAGCGGAAGTTCTGCGCAGCCTAATCAGGCCGACAGAAAGGTTGGCGAGTCTTCGGCAGCGGCGTCCAAAAGTCACCTGGAACTTGAGCGACGGCGATGGGCGAAAATCCAAGCCTACTGGAACCACGAGTTCATCAAATCGCCTTTCGTACCTTCAACTTTTGAAGAGTACATCAAGTTCAAGAGTGATAGCGTGAAAGCTAGGCAGCTTGCTGTCCTCAAGAAGGCGGATGCCTTCGACAGTTCCACCGGTCAAGGACATAGCGTAGTTCGTCCTCAAGTGTCCCGGAAGCTGCTTGAGATCCACAACACGGACAATCTTAGCCTCGTCAACACGCGGGTGTCAATCTGGCACCAGAATCCCGACCTGTTCATACCTATCGACTGGCCGCTTCGATGGGAGCATGAGTATTACCAGGGACAGTTGCCTTTGCCTCGCGTTCAAGAAGTCGACCAGCACTTTAAAGATATGGTCACCCAGTATAAGCTCTTCCCTGCCCACGGCCCTAAAGTCCCTCGCCAGTTTCGCCGCATTGCCAACCGGGCCATTAACCCCGTCGTTGATGGTATGACCGTACCAGAATATGAAGACATACTCTCGGAGAAAAACATGGAGATCGCAGAACTCGAGATGGATGAGCTGAATGGTTTCACGCAGCAACTCCTGCAAGATATTGACAAGCCTGAGATCTGAAAGACCCTAAATGGTGGCCATTTGAGTATTCATTGGCATGGCGTTCGGTTTCATTTGTAGATTGCTCATGGATCTCCATATGTATATGGATGGGCGATATGAAAGCTGGTATGAACCCATGGACAACGGAACAGGGTAGGGCTGGATTTGAGGCGGTTGATTTGAGGATACTCATGCGATGTTGTTGGCACATGGAGCCAAAGCAGTGATGATAGGTCATATGACCTTTAGGGGTACTGGATCTTGTGCATCATGCATTTTTGGAGGGCAAGCCTTTGCTACCTACTAGATGATAACGGTCACCTTCATGTTTCTTAGCACTGCAGTCAGACTGAAACCAATAAATGAACTAAGAGGTGATGAATAAAATGAGGACTTACGTGAGTACGTGATGAGATGTACCTCAGGTAAAGTAAATGTGGATGTTGGACGTCTTGAAATGCACGTGAAAATTGGATCTGCTTGTGTCGTACCTGCAACCCCTTTAATGTGCACTGACCATTTTCTTTCTTCCTGATTACCTTATCAGCTAGTCTAAAAAGAATCTTATGTACATAGGTACCTCATAAATGCACGGACCATCCATAAAGCCCTAGGTATCGAAGTACCTCCCCTCCGAAATTTTGGCGAGCCCACACTAAAGTTTGTAAATTCACTTTGATTGAATTTCGTGAGCCTCCTTCAACTTTTTCAATTCTCGCGAAATTCAAACTCCGAGCGCTTCATCACCACCCTCAAATTCCCTTTTCGATTGCCAACTGCTTTAGTCAGGTATGTCTCCCATTGCTGATACGGTCGGTGGATTTATCTTGTAAAGCAATTCAACACTCTCGACTGCTACAAGATTTCCACTTCATCATCAATTTTATCTTCCTTCTTTTCATCCTCCATTTTCTCCCAAACTAACCACCACATTCTCTGACCAGAAACCGCAATCATGGGTATCTCTCGCGACTCCCGCCACAAGCGCTCCGCCACCGGTGCCAAGCGCGCCTTTTACCGTACGTAGTAGAACCAAAAAAACCGCATGATCGTGTTTTCGATATACCGCCCCCATATATCCGAAAGCCCGTATGCATCATGTTTTTGTACAATGATCATACGTTCTGACCTCTTCACCAGGGAAGAAGCGCGCTTTCGAGGCTGGCCGACAGGAGGCCAACACCCGTATCGGCCCCAAGCGAATCCACACAGTCCGCACCCGCGGCGGCAACCACAAGTACCGTGCCCTACGTCTCGACACTGGTAACTTTGCCTGGGCCTCTGAGGGTATCACCCGCAAGACTCGTGTCATCGTCGTCGCCTACCACCCTTCCAACAACGAGCTGGTCCGAACCAACACCCTGACCAAGTCCGCCGTTGTCCAGATCGATGCCGCTCCCTTCCGTCAATGGTACGAGAGCCACTACGGCCAGTCCCTCGGTCGTAGACGCCAGCAGAAGTCTGGCAAGGAGGAGGAAGTCGTGAAGAAGAGCAAGGCCGTTGAGCGCAAGCAGGCTGCCCGATATGCCGCCACCGGCAAGGTCGAGGGTGCTCTGGAGAAGCAATTCGAGGCTGGTCGTCTATACGCAGTCATTGCCAGCCGACCCGGCCAGAGCGGCCGTGCGGACGGATACATCCTCGAGGGCGAGGAGCTGGCTTTCTACCAGCGTAAGCTACACAAGTAGATGGTATGAAAGAAAGACGAAGAAGGGTAGAGGGTTAGGTTATGAGGGCACTGCAAAAAATACCACGCGCGATGGCACCGGTGTTCATGGATTGATTCTATTCATCTTCGGCAACGGAAAGGGAATCGCGTTTACTAGGTTCTGATCAATAAAAGATCACCAGAGAGGCTTGCCAGTGTCAATTTGCCACGATAGTCACGTTTATGTGAAATGCTATTCTCTTTACTGTTAATCTGTGATTCTTACTCTGCTTTTTCGCCTATAATCGTACTTGTATTGATTAAGACCCATCGTCCCTGTGCCGTATGTCCTAATAACCAACATATTATTTGATTTCTACTCTTAAGAGGCAATTGAAGTTAGCCACCTTTGGAATATCATGATGCCCCCCATTCTTGGGCCATGGTATATGGGCATTGTAGTTGTCCCATGCTCATATGTCTTATACATAATGATCACCTCTTTTGATCCCTAGGAGAAGAACTTCTTTAAATTAGGCATTGCCTAGTCTTATCCACCCCTCTTTATCCTTTAATACGGTTATATTTTTGCTTCTTGATCAGATACTCACAAATTGATGAAGTACATGGCTATCCGGGGGAAAATTGTCATTAAGAGCTGCTCACTATCTCCACCTGACAATACTCTATAAATCTAAGATCACAAGACATTCTATATCGCCGATAGAGCAAATCATAATCCCATCCCAGTCAGTCTACATCGCCGAAAGCCTATCTACTCCCGCCAAACTGAACTGTGATATACTATGTAACATAGAACACCATAGCAAATCGTAAGAGCAACTAAATAATAATCATGACAGCAGAATGTGGTATTCATCGAACTACTTCCTAGCTCTGATTCTATACAATATTCCTCTCCTCTCTTCCTTTCTCTTCTCCATATACAGGGGGTCTCAGCCTGTCCATCCGAAAACATGTTCTTTTTCTCTCTTTCCCTCTCAACATACGTTCGCATGTAAGCATGCGATGCAATGTTATGCCACCCCCCCTCTGTTCGCCTGAATGAAGTTGGTGATGATGAATAGATATGACATGACGTGACGTGATGTGTGATATGAACGATGCTCCCCTCAGGGGTGCAAGAGGTTATCTCATTCATTCTCTCTCTTCCTTTCTCTAATGCGTGATATGTGTCGCCTTTGATCGCAACGTGGTCAAGGAAAAACTCCCAATTACCAGAATATGACAAGATGGAGAAAGAAAAAGGAACGAGAAAAAAGTTCATCGCCTGGTGACTGCTTGCTTGCTTGCTTACTTGGATTTAGCCTAGACGCCTCCATGCTACCAGCGGCTGCTCAATCAATGAATAGAAAGGAGAACACGCTCGACAAAATGATAAAACCTGACTTCGTAGATACCCAGAGACGTGGTATGATTGATGGGCACGGTAAGGCATGGGCCTCGATTATGTGCTTGCTTTACCCCCTGCTTCATTTCCCTTCCTGGTGGATTGTCTGACTACAACAACCTTAGAAGCTATTTTGTACAAGAATGAGAATGCGGGTTAAACCAGGAAGTCCGTAGCGGGAGCGTGGATGAGGGAAGAGGACCAACTCAGGCAAATTGCCGCTTGAGGTCGGCCCACTTCCTTTGGAGAGTCTCGAGCTGGGAGTTGGTCTATCACAAGTTGTTAGTTCGACTGTTTAAGAATCAGGGGAAAATAAAGTATCACATACCTCAGCGCATTCCATCTTCGTCTTGACTAATTGCTCTTCAAGACTTTGGAGTTCCTTCTCGAGTTTCCTATTCTCTTCATGCACCTTCTCGTTTCTCTTCATGAGGTCGTCACGCTCGAGTTTCCAGGCTCCTTCTAACTCTTCAGGCTGCTTCTGGATGACGTTCCGGAGTTCCCTAACTTGGCCAATTAAGCTTTCGTTCTGATCTTTGAGCTCTTCATTTTCGATCTTGGTATGAACAAGGTCTGTTGTCATGGTTGCCTGTTCACGATCGCTCGCTTCTAATCGCTCTTCCAGCTTCCGGATCTTGATGGCCTGGCTCAAGTTCGTAGTCTTCAGATGTTCAAGCTCTTTCTCCTTCTCTTTTTCAGCGCGAGTCTTTTCTTCCCACTCGGTTGTGTAAGCCTTCAGAATCTCAGGTGTAATCTTCACTTCACATGCGTCCTGAACTAATTGATCTGCCCGGTAGACCTCCTTATCAGCACTTGAAGAACTGCTACCGAAAAAGCCGTTCTCAAGGATGCTGCCGGCACTCGGGGATTGATCAATGTACACATCAAAGAGCTTGTCCCTTAGGAAAGTCGTTAATTGGCCCATATCTGTCATGCCGAGCAGCGTTTCTGAGTTCTTTTGCATCAGGACGATACCAAACTTCAGAATCGCAGACAAACCCTCGGAGAAGATTAGATCATAGATCCTTAGCACGAGCTGAAGGGGAAACCTGTAGGCGAAAAGAGTGAGGAACCATTGCGTCGCGTACAAATGGGGTGATATCCCACGACGGTGCAAATGGCAATAAAGAGCGGGCTCTAAATCCTCGAGTAATCTCTCGAACTGGTATAAATGCATATGCAAACCCGGCATGTCCTGAATAAATAGGTCTCGTAACTTGTATTGGTTCATCAGTCGGACAAGTATACTGAACGACTCTTCCTCAGGCATGTTAAAAAGAAGCGGCATAATCAAGAAATTCATTCCCTGAGCATATCCAACTTCTTCATCGAAGAGTGCATATGCCTTGCAGACGCCAAATAAGCCGTCCTGCAGGCCGGCAGCCGCCGCATACTTCGAGAAACTCGTTCGGGCACCAAGGTCCCTTTTAATGGCCCTCTCCAGTTTCTGAATCGCCACCGCGTCTTCCTTCTCTTTGCGTTTCCTTTCGGCTGCAGCTAAGGCCTGGGCCTTCAGAGCTGCTTCCGATGGCTCAGAGGATGGCGGCGACGGTTTCTTACCGCTGGCGCCAGAAACTTCCGATTGAACAGAGGAAGCTGAGGAAGCGACTGCTTCTCTTTCAGAGCTCAAGTTGCCGTTGCTCGAAAGACTGATAGAGGTAGCATTGCTGTTACGGTCCTGTTTCTTTTCAGAACCGCGAGCCAGCAGTTCTCTGTATACCCTTTCAAGATCCTCATCTTTACTCTGGGCAAGTACTTGCCACACAACACCCCGGATCACATTAGGGATGCCCGTAACAATCGCCTTGTTTAGCTCTTCCGGGTTTGTCCTCGCAACAGCAGCGGGGCCTTCATACACGACGGACTGCCAAAGGTCCCAATCAACTTGAGAATCCGCAATAGTAGAAGGACCAGCAGAAACACCTGAGACTGTTCCAGGGGCCAGGCTCGCGTCTGGTGGTGGTAAAGGGGATGCTGGAGGCAACGTAAAGTTCGCATCCGAATAGGTCTCACCGGTCGGGCTCAGGATTCCCAGGGTCGACGCCTTATCATCGTCTTCGGGGTTAAGAGTTATACCAGCCTCTTCCCGCATTCGTACGTACTTAAACCTATCTTTCAAACTGTTCCTTGACAGGCGAGGTCCTCCAGCGCCTTCGTTTTCCTCCTCGAGCTTGCTAAGCATCATTTCGGGATTACTGGTTAACGTGGCAACGGAGCTCGCTGTGTTCCTTCGCGACGTAGCGGCTGTGACGGGAGGTGATGTCACAGGGTCCTTTTCCTTCTCCTTGTGCGTAGAATTCCGCGAGAGCCAAGAAAAGGGGCCCGTAATTTTTCGGGTCGGAGCAGCAGGAGGTGGAGCGGGAGTAGGATTCGGGCTTGTTTTAGGAGGCGATTCCGTAGCCGGGGGAGACGGAGACCAAGGCATTGATATTCCAATATTACCGAGAGAAAGTTTCTTAGAAGGTTTGGTTGCTGCTACAACAGGTGGTTCTTCTAGATTTATATATTAGCGAGTGTAGCTCTGGACCACAATTGAATTGTTAACAAACCCTTTGGCTGTTCTGTAACCCCATCGCTAAGATCGACATTGTCTAAGGATGCATTCGAGTTACGATCCGATTTGATTGTAGGTGAGGGTTTGGCAACGGCAACTTCGTCTTTTTCATCCTTTTCGTCTTTCTCGCCCTTATCGTCCTTGTCGTCCTTCTCATCGTCGGTATCAATGTCTTTGACTTTCTCCTTTACGTCTTCCTTCTCCTGCTCCTTTTCTTTTTCTTCTCCTTTTTCCTTTTCCTCTTCCTCGTCTTCTTTTTCCTCTACCGCGTGTCCATTCGGCTTCTCTTCGCTATCCTCACCCTCTTCGTTCTCTGGAGTCTCTGGGATACTATCTGTGGCACCGCTATTTGGTCGAGGCGAGAGTTTGCGATTTGTTAGAGACCTCACGGATCCTGTGTCAATAGCATCTTCAAAAGTGTCCTTTACACGGTTGCGAGTCAGCATTCCCAAGCTTAGTAGTAGAAACGATGGAATGCAGGTAGGGTAGCTAAAGCTGCATGCTACGCATCACGCTTTAAACCACCTAATAGGGGGGATTTACGCATGTGAAAATAAGATAATTGACGTACCGTGTCCTTCTCTGAAGGCGTTGGCGACCCAATGACCTGGGGAGCAGCGTCGGTAGTATGCGGCTCCTCTGGGCCAGACATGATGACTGCTGGTATAATATTCTACGTAGAGGTGTTTTGTCGAGTTTAGGTTGTGAGTGAGGTCGTCGTGTGAGGTTGGTCTAGCACGTATCGAGTCTACTGTGTGTATGTGGGTAGGGTCTCGGCAATAATGCAAGTTATTGCAGCTATCTTTCAGGAGGTAAACCAAACCAAACCAAACGAGACCAAACGAGACAAACCAGAACAAACGAACAATGGGAAAACGCGACGCGATCAACTCGGAGGGGTCACCTTTATTTTTTGTCGGTTAAAAAAAAGGAATTATTATTTTGTTACTAAACAATGATCACAGACCCTTGAGAAGAAGAAGTGCATGGGAGAAATGAAAGAGAGAAGGTGAAATTCGAAAAAGATGTTCTTTTTGGATTCACCGTTCGTTTGTAATTGTTTCCCCTTCGGGCCCTTCCCCCTTCGTACGAACTGACTGACTAAAAACTAAGCGTGACTAGGATTGATCTGTGGAGTTATAACTTGTAGGAATGGATCTCGAAAATCCAATTGTAACGCACGGGCTTAAACCAGCGGCCGTTTCAGCGCCAAGCTTCCCGCCCTTTAGTGCTATGAATGGGCTACAGATGGGCTAGAAATGGGCTACGGATGAGCAGTGGCCAGTAATATTTCGCGTTGCCTGCCGCTAGAAGCGTTAACTAACAGCTCTCATGCCCACTATTCTAGACTAGCTCAGGGGTTTCCCTTAGGGCGTCCATATTTTAGGTCTTGTACGCCCATAAATCTACAGCACCGCCTACATACCATACCTAGGTAGGTAGTATGTAGGTAGGTAGGTACCTATGTACACCACGTCTGAATCCCTAATCCGCGTACTCCCGTCAGCTGCAGCCCTGGTATCTTAGTACATTTCCCAAGTAACACCTAACAAAAGCAATGTTGCGTCGAGTCAGGTAGGACAAAGATGTCACCAAGCTGCAAGAGGGAAATTTGAAGATCTACCAAGTATAATCATAATTTTAAGTCGACGCTTCATTACCTATTTCCCCTCCCGCCCGTTAATTAGCAGCATGACATCATTGGGTCTATTAGCATAAAATGTATTGCGCTTCTCATATAAATGCTGGGTCTTCTCATTAGATGGACCATTGATACTATGCTACGTACACCAACCCTAAAGATGTACCAGACATAAGATGGGCAACCTTAGGTACGTTTCTAATTTAAGCTCAAAGAATCCCATTCATGTGAAAGAGTTGCATACAAAACCTACAGGTATTTAGCGCCAACGCCTCGAACAACCGCCACGTTACGTTATCGATATATCTGCATCCTATCCGGCCTATCTGCCTATTTCAATTGGTACGTTATCGAGAAGCTCTCGACACCAACAGGATATCTGCATACGCAAACGCCGCGCGCCGACCCCTTTCCACCTGCATCAAGCAACAAACCGTTATGTATGTACGATGGCGTTTTATGCATGGTCCATCATCATCTATTAAATTACCTGTAGTAACTATTCTAGAAAGCAAACGAGGGAGACTAATATTGCTGTCTCACAAGCAGATCAACTGTATCATCATTTAAGTATTGCAGGTTTTACAAGACTTACAGAAATTAAGATTAACTGTGCTGCATATAGAATTTTATTATGTAGTCACTCACCCTCTTCAAGCCATGATTCATTAGCTTATCTACGTTCAACAATTAGGTTCTGGCAAAGACCATTGTATGCGGTTGACAATGTTTCTTTATAGTTATAGCGTTCTGGATTGTTTTAGACTTCATATGACTTGCATGTGGCCAATTTGCCCTTACTTGAGCTGCATTTTAATGACCCTAAGGCTTTAATAGACCCGACACAGAGTTCTGAACATTACTAACCATAACCGACCGCACATGCATGTTTTCATATTAGGTACTATTACCTCTATAACCGGCCTTCTCTTGATGGATTTAAGCAGCTACATGATGTTTATTCTAAACATCTTTCGATTACCATGCTTAACCTCGCGCGCGCAAACATGTTACAAGATATTGTTTGGTCTTCATTTGAATAACTCAGCCATCACCAATTCTATTAGTTCATGTACTATTACTAATACCTGGAAAGGTGTTCATGAATGGAGGAAAGAAACCTCTACTTTTTAGGTGGTTTAGCTCTGATGCATGATATACCCATACTACGTAACTTGCACATGTCTTTACTGTATTAATCTCCTCTCGTGTAGCTCTTTAGTCCTATTGTTGAATAAAATTCCCGTCAATCAGCATTTGGTATACAACAACTTAGTCTCTTTAAGCAACTAATCAATCTATCATTTTAATAAAAAAGTTCCCAACAAGACTACCAAAGCTTGTCCTATTAAGTTGAAATTTTATTATATTGTCGAGTTTCAACTATCATTGAATGTATCAAGGTTTAGACTATATCATGACATGATACCGGGTGCGTCTCTTCTGAGTATCTACTAGATAGAGCTGAATAAGGAGGAGCTACCTATAAGCTGAACCTCGGCGTAACTTTTTTAAAACACACACTGGAAGAATCATGAGTGACCGATGATAAGAGGCATGGTGAGATGATAAAGTCTACCCAACCATGCTTCCATTAAGTTACTGCAACGACTATGAGCCACCGAGCTAACGGATGCCCCCGGACCATGAAGACATCTAGAACAAAGAGTTTCTAGCGTTGCTAGTTTGTCAGGGTACTATCCGTACTAAGGCTATTCTCCAAACTCTTACATATATCTTACCTCTCAACAAGCCCTATCCCAACGTCACTAACATATTACGAACGTAGAGCTATACGTATGCATACTTACTACCAATCTTCGGTATTTCGTCTAGTACTGTAATAACTCAAGCAGCAATTCAAGTGCATTCCAGCCCCTTGCCCGTATCTTACCACAATACCACCAGAGCTAATACTTAAGTGTAGATGACGCTTAGTTTGAATGTCCATAGGCACCGAGCTTGGTGCTGATTAGGATTAGAAGTCGATAATTCGTAAATGTCGAAGATTTAAGACTACGGGAAAACGAAGACCCCTGGGATGAGCATCGAGAGGAAGCCGATGCTGGTCTATTATGTCTATTTCGAAATCGGAGAAGTGGAAGTAACTTTCAGAGAAGAGGAGTATATTCAGCTTGAAAAAAGAAATCACGCAGAATGTGATTTTTTAATTTTCATGTCATGAATCCCCCCGACTACTTCCGCTTTGAATCGGATATACGATCTGCGGAGCGGATTATTTTCGGCAATTCATGAAGTCGAAAGACGGCCAAATTTGGTGCTGGCACCATTATACTATTTAAGTATAGACGCGGTCTCCAGTTCGTCCGTTTATCACTAATCATACCGGGCACCGGACCTATCACTTCACGCCTGATGAATCATCACGGGCATGCTGCACATGCTATAATCGCTCAGTCTTACTTCTGGACTCGTTTCAGGGCAACTTGTTTCGTAATCAGGGACCACCTCTAATGGTCAGCTTCGATGCTCAAGCCGAAGCTTGCGGAAATACAGTGTTGCGGGATGATTGAAAGGGTGCTGAATTAGGCAAGTCCGCGCAAGGTATCTCGACGCCGCATTGATCATGCCGAGATCATGGCTACTAAATTTAGGTAAGCGGATATCTTTAACAAGGGAGGATAGCCAAACTGTTCGGACCGTATACGACAGAGGGGTCCACACCCAGCAGCCGTGACATGCTGGCGATGATATACAGCCGGCCCAAGATGCTGGCGTTTGTATATAAAGGTGCGATGGCTACCCATATGGTAAATCGTAGATGCGGCAGTTCATACATATAATTCGATCAATATATATCCGTATATCTTCTTATTTACGAAACCCACTTACTCTACGTTAATTAGTTATCAAATGGCCAAGTACTCCCACGAGGCTGTCTTCGAGACCGCCTACCAGGCTGGCCAAATCCCGGGCGTGGCCCTTGTGGCTGCCGATGCTACCGGGAAGTTCAGATACGAGAAAGCATTTGGCAAGACGGCACATGGAGAGCCATTCTTGACAGACAGCGTCGTGTGGATAGCATCCTGCACAAAACTCATGACGTCCGTAGCAGCCCTGCAACAAGTTCAACGGGGACTCATTGGCTTGGATGAAGATGTCGGAAAAGTGCTCCCAGAAGTTGCCGTACTGAAGGTACTGAAAGATTTCGATGCGGAAGGCAAGCCCATTTTCGAAGATAGGAAAGAAGCAATTACTTTGAGGTGAGTATACTTTTAAGATGCTTATGTTGTCCAAGAGTCATTTCACTTATTCTGTTTTCTAGAAACATGCTTTCACATTCAAGTGGACTTAGCATGCCGCTGTTTTCTCCTAAGCTTCAGCAGCTGGAGAAATTCACGGGTCCACCTGCGAACCCTCCTAAAAACATCGTCACCGAATTCTCCCAGCCGCTTGTATTTCAGCCTGGAAAGGGCTGGCAGTATGGTACGAGCTTAGACTGGGCGGGGAAGCTCGTTGAACGGCTCTCCGGACAGTCCCTCGAGGAATATATGAAGGCCAATATCTGGGATCCGCTAAACATGCGTCTCATGACCTTCGCGCCTGATTCAAGGCCGGAGACAAAAGAGCGTAAGGTGGGAATGACTCGGAGGGACGCGGACGGAAGCCTACACCCGACGACGGAGGGCTACCTGTACCTGTACGGAGATAGGGAAGATGCGTACGGAGGAGCGGCGGGCTGGGGATCCGCAGAAAGCTTTGTGAATATACTACAGGCCTTATGCGCGAACGACGGCCGGATCCTGAGTAAGGAACTGGTGGACGAGATGTTCCGACCACAGCTGGGCCCCGAGGGCAAGGAGATGTTGAACCAGATACTTCATGCCGACGAGGAGTCCCGACGAGTTCTTGGCAACACGTTTGATATGGATCACCAGGTGATGGATTACGGACTCGGCGGAGAGATCGGCCTCAAAGACGAAGTCGGTAGAAGGGGGGCGGGGACCATGTCCTGGGGCGGCTTGCCGAATCTGATCTGGTGGATTGACAGGAAAGGCGGCTTGTGTGGCGCGTTGTTCACCAACCTGATACCAGTAGGGGATGCGAAGATAGTGGAGTTGATGAGACAGTTTGAACTGTCAGTCTATGAGCAGTATGAAGAGTTTAAGAAGAAGCAATAGCTTGGTCGTTTAGCCGCTCGGTTACTAAACCAACATTGCTCTATGTAATTTAAAACGGATTAAGCATTAGGTACCTCTCTCATCAGTATCGTGGACTTTGCCGCGGCCGAGTCGAGTAATTCGCATAATGTTTAGCTCGTACTTATCGTGCTGACTGCATGCATTGCAATGTCTCGGACATCCGTACTATATCATTGCATATTATAATAATTGAAGTTTGAGTGGTTTAATAGATCTAATTTATACATGTTGGGCATTTATTTCCGAACCTTCGTCCTAGATACTGTTGAGGGGAGTGATATTAACTAGGTACCTACCTTACCTAAGTGCCTATGTTGATTCAGAGGTAGAGTTTTTGTAGTTCTGAATTTGCTCCAGCAATTCCCAGTAAAACCCGATCGATTATATAATACTAGCGTAGTAACACGCGTGATGTGTGGTTATTAGTCGATTCAGTGTTCAAAGTTTGCAAAATATTAAGACGTCATTTGTTTACACGAATGTTTCGTAAAAAAAAAAAAATCAAGTGATACTAGAGGAATTTAACCTCTCAGATTTGGACTCGCGGGGAATCGAACCCCGGACCACTCCCAATTTTACAAGAGACTATCGTGGGATAATCACGTGCTAAGGGAGTATTATACCACTAAACCACAAGCCCCAGATGTGAATTATACACAGCTGATGTATGATTGGTAGTCGTTTTTTTGACTCCTATAAACCAATGCAAAATCCAGGATCTAGTCTAATGATGTACCATGGCGCTGCTTACATGTAAGTGAGTGTCTTACTTATATGCAGATAATCGCCGCTCTGATACACCAATGCCGGCCCTAGTCTTCATGTGCGACTACGGCGAGAGCAATACCTAATCCCTATCTGGATTATATAATAGCAGCTTACGGGAAGGCGTGTGAGATGCTCGGGACAGGACCTTAATCTACGTGTATCCAGTAGTTAGGTATTTTGCTGTTGATAAGGTGCATGTGGTAGTTTATACATTGTCTACTAGTGATGTTTCATACATGTAATCTGGATCGAGGTATTGAAGTTGTTGTATTAAGATTTGTGAGAAAATAAGACAGTTTCTAAAGGGGTTTGGACCTAAGGAATCTTGTAAACCAACAGATATCTCGCTTGAAGAGATCCAAGCAAATCTGCATGTAACATGGGGCAGTGAATACCTTACCCAGAAAACAAGACACCCCCGCGATCCGACCGGGACTTCAATAAATGAGGCAGACTTTTAAGAGGATACTGGGCAGCAACGAGTCCCCATCGGCCATACACGCACGAAGCATTAAGCATTAAGCATTAATACGTGCAGCATTGACTAATGACTTGTTAGACGTTGGGCCGCCACCTTCGAAAAAAGTTAAAAAATTATGACCAAGTTGAATCAATGGGTTTGTTTTAGATTCTGTAATACTACACAATAGTCACAATAGTCACAATGGTAGGAACTATGTATTTTCTGATAGGCTTATATAGATTCTTGAGGGGAACGTTTGCCTGAATTGTCGCTGAACGCGGTTCCATGACAAAGAGAAGAAAAAACGCATGGTAAGATCGAGCGTCTTAGGTACCCGTCAGTCAGTTTACAGCGGTACATTTCATATTAGCTGTTGCAGGTGGTAGCTCCACCTAAGGTTAGATACCTACCTAGGTACTATATCACCGCCTGTAGCTCCACTCTTGCACTTTCAACAGGCACCTACCGAAGGTATCAGGGTAGGTACCTACCTGGTATCTACCTACATACACCACCTATGTACCTAGGTAACCTAAGGTAATCACTACTGCTATAGCAAGCACCACGTCCCCACAAAGTGCAATCATTACGCAAAGGGCAGTGGCCGATCAACCGCGAACTTTCAAACACCTCTTAAACTAGACCTATTTTTTTTCTTTTTTTTTATCAAACTCGACTCCGCCAAACTTGCACCTCCTCGTCGACCAAAACCAAGTAGATATCCAGGCAAACTTGGTTGTAAATCATATCACTTCATCTTCCTCCAAGTCAATACCTACAGCTTAGCACGTTCTTCTTGATCCTGGAAATTGTGGTACAGTGGCCTGCACCCGCTTGGACCTATCTGAATCTAGCTTTCTTGAGAACTGTGCCCGGAATCATATCTCTACACCTCACATCATCCATCATCTCTGTCGCCCCTCATCCGCGCACCGTCCACCTGCGACCCAACTATTTTATCTACATCTCTGCGACGCCCGGAATCCGTACTTTAATCGATTTCCCCATCTCCCGAGTCAGCCGTGATTTCGTTGGAGCGTTTCTGCAGCCGAATCTCTTTTTTCTTGATACCCGCAAGGCTGATATTCGGAGACGAGGCTCAACCTTATAATTTACACACCCCACAAAACCCTGCACTCCGTCACCCCGCCTTGTGCACCGACGAGTAGTTCGAGACATCGTACTGGAGGAGCTGTCCAAGCTATTTTGGACGCTCCCACACTGCGAGTCAAATTGTCGTCGCCGATCACCTGAATCTTGGTAGTGGAGGGGGAGCTGACATATTCTTTGCGGCTCTGCCGCCCCGGCCTTCATCATGGGGAAGATAACGAAGACCATGCAAGCGAAGCACAAGGAGACCATGGTAAGTACTCCTGCATATTATCTACTCTCTCATGTAGTCCGCTGACCTCCCTCTAGTCTCCTTGGTTGCAAGAGTTCGTTAGTAATGCGGCCTCCACACCCTTACCTCTTTTACCCAAAGTCCTTGCGACATTCCCTTCACGATGGCCTTTTCCACGGGGTGATTTATACCACTGGATTCCGCTACTGAATCGCTTCGATGAGCTCCTGGAATCGTTCTGTTCCATTTACAAGCTGAATGAAGGCCCGCAGAATAGAGACTTCGGCTGTGAGGTTCTATTAGGATCCAGCTCCGTAGACGGCGAGGAACAGAGGGCTAGCGACCTGGACAAATTAAAGGAATTAGGGTATGGCAAGGACGGTGATGTCGACCTTATCGTGGCTATCCTAGAATTCACTCAGATGCTCCTGGACCACTGTGGAAATCGCAGCATCTATGGCAGCAGCCCTCACTTGAACGATCTTCTAAACAGTACAGACTTCACCATCATCTGTGCCACTCTGCGTGTGGGCGTGGAACTGGCCCAGCGTTATCAGGCGTCGGTGAAACGCATTCATGGGATATCAGCCCGGCAGGTGCACCCGTCCCTCCTCTCAAACCATTACAATATAGATCTTGACCGTGTGCTACAACTTGCACAGCCATTTGTCAAGACACCCCTCTCTAGATCTCTGGAACCTTCGCTCCTCTCCACACCGGGCTCCTCCAGCAAGAATAAAGATAAGACCCACGGCGGAAGCCCTAAAAACATAGCTACTATGTATGCCAACGACCTATGCGCTCTTGCGAAGGCAGATCCTACCGAGTCTTCTGGTTCTCAAACACGTTGGAGTGGCTGGGGCGACGTTAAACTCACGTACTATCCTACTTCCGACGGTTCTCAGGGGCCGACGCAACAGTCCCTACCTGATCGAATTACAACTACGAATGCACCTTCAACGCCGACACCTCTGAGGAGAAGTAGCACAACTGGTGCGACACAGTCTACCCCACGTACGGGTCGTCAGGGAGCGTCGGAGGACAGCCCATCCTCTGCTTCTCGGTCTCCAGCCGTAGGCCGAGACGAGAGTTCCCCGCCCGGACAGAAATCTTTAGAGATATCCCATGCCTCGGTGTGCTCAACATCTATCTACCAGCTCCTCGCTAAGGCGCCAGCCGATCTTCCGAAGGAAACCAAGTACGAGTTTCTGAACCGTCTCAGGATCGCCAAGGCGCTCACAGGATCGGTCGACTCTCGGCGCCAGGCACTGAAGGCGCGCTTGCTAGCTATCCAGAACCTGGCCTATATTCACATAGAGCCTACCTTCATCGAGAAGGTTCTCAAGCAAGATAACGACGAACCGCGTCGGTTTCAGCTTGTATATCAGCTCGCGGAATTGATCCATCCAGCTGCCGATGGTGCCACGGTAGTACCGATTGATTTGCAATCAATTGCGTTATCTCTACTCGAGGCCATCGCCGGTTTTCACAACAAGCTTCCCGATATATTTTCCGCATTGAACGCTACTGTGAACCACGGCGTGTTGCTTTATGTTATTAGGAAGGCCGTAGACGAGATGAAGAATGACGACTCCGGCGAACGGTATAGCGAGGAAGACGAATGGCGTGATAACCTTTTCTCTCTCACACTTCATATCACAATGGCCATGGCTCATAATACTAACCGTAGCACGCCCGAGATTATCTCGGCTGGATTGCTGGATATTATAGTTGAGGTTCTCAACATTAGGTCTAATATAGCAGAACGCACATACGGCACCCTGGTAGGATTCTTAGACAGTCTGGTATATAATGTCCAGACTTCGTTCCAGACCTTAATACATGCCGGTGGCCTTGACGCTATCACCAACCTAGTTACTCACGAAGTTGAACTGGCAGGGAAGCTTATTACAGAGGGCAAAGGAACACCTGCTACTCATCGTTCTCAAGTTGTTGATTACGAAATACCCTTTTATCAACAACAGAACCTAAAGTTTATCCTGAAGTTCATCCACCATGTGATGTCTAATGCCTTTTCATTTGGTGGAAACACCGATCGACTATTGAGAAACCTTGTCGATAAGTCTGCACTGCTTCACAGTATGCGCGAAATCATTGAGAACATGACGAAGTTTGGCTCTATAGTGTGGACAAATGCTGTCATCATTTTGAGCGACTTCCTTAACAACGATCCTACGAGCTTTGCAGCCATCTCTGAAGCCGGCCTGATCCAGAGCTACCTGCAAGCTCTGACGGGTCGCCCTGTGCAGGCAGAACAAACCAGTGGAATGGACTCGGCCCAGTCCGAAAATCGGGACGAAAGTCCTGAATCACCTTCGGATGAGTATACCTCCCCTCCTGATCTTCTTGAGCCTGACAATCGTCCGCACCCTCCGCCTTTGGATGATTTGGAAGCCCCTCGCGAAAGTCTGGCCCGAGGTATTCTACCAAACTCGGAACCTATCACGAACGTGCCTGGCGTTTTAAATACCATTTCTTTAAACAATGTTGGTATGAAAATGGTTGTTACTTCCCGCGCATTCGACAGTTATTTCGAAATTTTCGAGAGCCCTGAGCATGTGCGAGTGATGGCGGCCGATGAGAGCGTTGCCTCCAATGTCGGTAGCGGCTTCGATGAGCTCGCTCGTCACCACCCGTCCCTTAGACCAGCTATAGCCAACGCAGTCTTGGATATGATTGCTCGAGTCGCCCATCTTGCCAAGGCCAAAGCAAGGGATTCTCAATGGGGAGCTAAGCTTCTTGTGCAGGATTTAAAGGGCCGAGAAGTAATTGCAAATGAAGGTCTGTTACGCGAAGCCGGAGAGACTCTATTGGATAAAGGCAAAGACAAAGCTGAAACCGCCGAGGGCGAGGCTGACGTGGAAATGGCTGATGCAAGCGCGCAGCAGGCAGAGCATGAAGATTCGGCTGCATTCAGTTCTACCGTTGATACCTCTATCACGCCTTATATCTACGCTATTTCCAACTTCTTGGCCCAATATATCACGAACACGAACCTCAAGATGAATCTGATCAACAATGGTGGGATAGAGTTACTACTTGATCTTAGTACTGCGCCAAGTCTACCGCATGACTTCGGAGATTCTCTAGCATCTCGGAATTTACAGTCGGTTGTATCTCAGTTGATCGAGGCAAATCCGATTATTGGGTTACCGTCTCTGTTAAAAAGGACTCAGGCCGAGATCGATGTGCTTCAGCCGATTACCCAAGCCCAGGAGCCGGGCTCGTACTTCCTACCCTTCCTTAAGGCCGACACGATCTTGGCTGATCAGGCCAGCCAGGACGTTACAGATAAGCTATCCCGTGGTACCCAGCTGGCTAAAGCGCTTCTCAATACCCAGTCTCTTATAAAGACGCTCTATCAGTGCTTTCCCTTTTCCTCACGGTCGCAGACCGTCACACTGCAACCAGTCATTGTCTTCGACTACTATGGCCGCTTGATCGAGTCTCTTGGCCCGTTACTGCGCGCCGTCATTTTAGAAGAGGCAGCTATTTCTAGCAGTGTTCCTGAGAGTTGGTCGACCAGAAAGACAGGTCAATCTGTGGATCGCCAAGGTCAATCCAACAGTGGCGCTGCATCGAGTGCTGGAAATGTTACCACCGCTGAGCCCGATGACTCGGGCTTACCAGATGTCTTATCGTCCGGCGCTCTGTGGAAACTTTCGACAACCAAGACCGCCAGCCCGAATGACGGTCCCTCTAAGAGCGAGCAGTCAAGTCCGCGCTATCAGAATTACAGGACTCTTCGTCTTTTGTTACACTCATTGATGCCTGCCACATTCCCACTCTTCCAAACCCTAGGGAAGGCCTTGTTACCTCGTCGTGAACGAGAGCCCTACTTACGAGTTCATCACATGATACTAGCAGAGCAACTGGCTCAGACCATCTTGGCACAATTTCAGTTGCCGGATCGTGAGAAAACAAGCAAGGACTTCCATTACTGGATTATTATGTTGCATGCCGTTCATGAAATGCTGGTAAACCGTACGATAGAGTGTAAGTGACATCACCTTTCTATTTATCTATCTGTACAATACTAATTTATTTAGCTCGTTCGGAGCGGCAATCTGCAAATCAGATAATTGCGCCCGTTCTGATTGCCTTCAAGAAATATGGCGGGCTGGAACTCCTCAACTCGATGCTGCGTATATTCAAAAATGAGATCTGCAAAGAGGACAAGGATGGAGAGGACTCTTCCATGTCGCGACTCGCTGTTATCGGCATGAAGAAGATATTGGACCTTTACATCATGGCTGTTAACGGCAAAGTTATTACAGACTCTGTGAGCCAGATTAATGTTCTTCCACGGGGCGGTGGGGGCAGCGATAGACGAGCCGACTCTTTAGTTGCCCCAAATTTGGTCGTTCAGTTGCGGATGGCTATACTACCAGTAATGAGGGAGCTTTGGGAGTCCCCGTTGGTTGAGAAAGGCTCAGCTCCCATCCTCGCGAAGATTATTTTAATTCTGAAGTCCATTTCCCTCGCCGACTCTGAAAGCAATGCATATAAACGCTCGGATAAGGTTAGTTGCTGATCTTCGCGAATATTATCGTGTTTGGATGCTAATTTTCGTAGAACACTCCTCAAGCATATCTTCAACCGACGCCGCTTCGATTTTCTTGGGCAGACTTTGCCGACCACGTGAGAGACGTTATGAGTGACGTTTCCTGTTCTGAAGAGCTTGCTCGAGAGGCTATTTACCGGGCCAACGGTAGTCGGCAACTAGCTGTCGAATACTGCAGGGTACACGAATCGGGCGTGGCTGGTACCCGGAATCCCATACCTGAGCGTGATTTGCCGGAGAATGCAGTACCTGAGGAGATGGACGCCTTCGTTCAGGCCAGTGAGGCTTCCGCCGACGATGATCCGATGGCTTTAGATCAAACTCCGGAAATCCCGTCTGGAATTCTTCTTGACGAGGACATCTTAAGCGATTTAGGGCAGGTTGTAACTCTGTCAAACAACGGCCGTGATACGCCAGTCCCTCCTCTGATACCGCGGGATGATGATGTGGCAGCGTCGTCATCAGCCACACCCGCACAGGGTCCTTCAGCTGAGGCGAGCACAGAGGCAGATCTTGCGAAGAGAGGTGTTGTTGCTAAGGAAGATCTGGACGAAGAGCGTGCCAAGTTACGTCAGAACCTCATTGATAGATGTCTAGATGTCATAAGAGCGCACCCCGACTCAACATACGAGGTTTCGGAATTAATTTCTTCCATCATCCTACGAACCCCTGGGGATGATTTATCTTCGAGACAAGAAATAGGGGAGACATTGATTAATGCTCTTATGTCGTTTGCAGGCGATGACGATCTGAAGGACAACGGACGAAGCATTGCAGCATATGCCCATCTTTTGTCTCTACTCCTCCAAGACAAGAGTTTCTTTAGAGCGACAGTCGACACACTAAAGGGAAATGTGGGCGAGTTCTTGCGATTCCTTGAAGTCCCGACGTCTCCGTCTACTGACGAGCTTCCGCCTTGGATACCTTACATCCTCCTCATTTTTGAGATTCTACTCAGTGACGATGAGCAACCTGGAGAAATCAAGTGGAAGAGCCCTGCGTCTGAGAATGAGCCTATTGAACCTTTCCAATGGCCGTCTAAAGACCTCAACGTGAAAGAGGACAAACGCCAAAAGCTCTTGAGCTCAGTACTGGAGATATTACCTCGTATTGGCAAGGAAGAATCGCTGGCTGTATCTGTCTTACGTATCCTGGTTATCTTAACTCGTGATCGTTCTATAGCACGATTAATTGGCGACAAGAAGAATCTGCAGCGGTTATTTGTGACCGCTAAGCAACTCTCTGGTGTTGGATCAGCGCGTCTTAGCGAGACTAGAATTGCGTCTTATATTCTGACTATCCTTCGGCATATCGTCGAAGATGAAGAGGTCATCAAACAAATAATGAGGAGTGAAATCAGAGCCTACTTTACCGCCGGGCGAAATACTCGACCTCTAGATGCGGCAGGTTTTATCAGAAGCTTTTCCCAAATAGCGCTCCGCGATCCCAAGTTATTTATCCAGGTCGCAAATGAGACAGTGAAGCTGAGCCGATGGTTTCCCTCAGAGAACGGTCATGGGCGTGGGCAGTCGGTAGTTCTCAAAGAAACGGAATTGAGCCCCCCCAAGGATGATGTGGCACCTACCGTTCGCGCTACCGAGGATTTATCGATCCAAGATGTGAAACCGTCCACAGAAGGCGAAGATAAGCAGATGGTAGACGCTACCAAGTCTCACCAGCAGGATACCAAGCGTCCTGTACTTGAAAATCCTGATGGAGTTGTCCACTTCCTGCTCTGCGAGCTGCTGAACTACAAGGAAGTTGACGACAAGGAGCCAGTGCAACCTTCCAAGGAAGCTAAAAAGCCAGCCGATCAAACATCGACCGCTTCTATTCCCAGCGGAGCTCCCGAAAACGAGGACAATAAAGAGAAGAAAGCTAAACCCACGTTTAAGGCTGAAGAACATCCCATCTTTATCTATCGCTGCTTCCTTTTGCATTGCCTAGCAGAACTACTTCAAAGCTACAATCGCACGAAGGTTGAGTTTATTAACTTCAAGAGGAGCCAGCCGCTTTTTGCGAACACTCCTGTAAAACCACGATCTAGCGTTCTAAATTATCTCCTCAACGACCTGCTTTACTCGAGCCACATGGACAGTACTTCAGATGCGGTTATGTATAAGAAGAGATATGCCACATCTGTACAAACACTGAACCTCCTAGTCGCCCTTGTAAGCAAGACAGGGGAGAAGCCCGTTGAGCAGGGTCGAGATAAATATGATTATGATGACGAGCCAGATCTAGTGTTTGTACGAAAATTCGTCCTGGACACGGTGCTCAAGTCGTACAAGGATGCCGCCACGTCCAGCGAACCATTTGATAGTCGATACGCAAAAATGCTAGCTTTGGCAGAAGTCATGCATCTGATGATGGGTGACAAGGACAAAGATATCCCAACATCATCTCGGAATAGTCATGATCCTGTTGAAAGATCGCAAGCCCAAATTCGACGTCTTATGTATGAAAAGGGCTACCTTACCGCGCTTACTTCCTCCATTGCCGACATTGATCTTGCGTTTCCACCCGTAAAACGAACGATTAAATACATTCTTCGCGTATTGCGGATCTTGACTAGCACAGCCATTCATCTAAGCCACTCGAACATCATTCCTACCGTCCCTACCCAGGAGAATGTTGACGAGGAGACGTTCTCGGCAAGCTCTCTTTCGGACATTGATGATGGTCGAGAAGAGACTCCGGATCTGTATCGAAACTCAGCTCTCGGCATGTTGGAACCTGGTAGGGATCGGGATGAGGACTATTCAGAAGATTCCGAAGATGGTACGTACTCATATTATTTTCATGGTTGGTTGACTGTACTGACTTTTGTAGACGACGACGAAGAGATGTACGACGACGAGTATGACGATGACATGGGATATGAATCAGAAGATCGAGAAGAGGACGTTAGCGAAAGAGACGATGATGAACTCGAAGGCATGGGCCCCATCGAGGGTTTATCAGGAGATCACGGTGTCATCGAAGTCACAATGGATGACGATGATGACGACGACGACGATGACATGGATGAGGACGACGAAGATGATAGTGAAGATGACGACCTCGACTCTGACGACATGGATGAAACGGAAGACCGCATCGAGATTGTTGACGATGAAGGCAATCCACTCGAGGATGATGGCGTTTCAGGATGGGAGAGCGACACAGATGACGAGGAGGAAGATGACGATGACGACGTAGAAGAGATTGACTACGACGCAGAAGCTCAAGACCTCCAAGAAGCTGCTGAACTAAGAGACCTAGACGATGTTGATGGATTAGGTCGATTCGGGAATATCATGCGCGCTATCGAAGAAGAGAACTTTGAACATCCCGATGAGCTCAACGCCCTTAATGAACGCTACATGGAAGATGAAGACGAAGATGGTAAGTGCTCTATGTTATTTGCGATATCACTTATTAACTAAAGGTTTAGAAGACGAGGATGAAGAAGACGATATGGAGGATGAATACGCATATGAGGATGACTTTCCTAGTAAGTTATTTCCCCCCGTTCCAGTCTCCTACTACGAACCTAGAGCCGAAAGAGGCTGATAGTCTTTGCTTTTTTAAAAGATGATGCGCCGCCTCGGGATGCTGGGCCCCCTAGTTTGGGGTGGGATACCCTTGTGGTAGAACCGCATGGAGCTATCCTCGGTCACCCTCATAGGAATCGACATGGAACCCGCAGCCCTTTCCCTCCTATTCCATTTATGATGGGATCTCGAGAGATGGCTTTTGGTGGTGCGTGGAGAACCCATTCAATATACATGCCACCTGCCTTTGATTATTCATCGATTGGCTCATCCCGATTCTATCTTTTTGAATGCGCTGACGCTAACTCGATGTTATATATAGATCCGCGAGGTTTTGTTCGCAATCGACACGATGCACGACCCACTAGTAACGAAGATGGGCTCAATCCTTTACTTCGCCGGGGCAACGAGACTGGTAGAGACGGATCTCCTCGTCCACCCCACCTCGGTGGCCTAGTTCGATTGGGATTCCCCGGTGGTCTATTTGGTGGTAGTAACATTGATAGTCCAATGTCCCTCATCAACGATCTTGTGGCTTCCCTTCCCGCTTCGATACACCGCCATGGACAAGCTTTTCATTTCCAGATAACACAGGGGCCACGTGGTGATATACATGACATACACTTCCCATTCAGTACACCACGCGAGTCACGCTCAGACAACCGCAGGGAGACATACCAAGAGCCTACCCACGCAACCTCGTTCACATCTGAATCAACGGTAACACGCTGGACAGAAGAAGTCAAAATGATATTTGGGATGCAGCATACGGAGAAATCCCACCGCCTTGTACCGGCGCTCCTTTCGTACCTTGTACCGCCCGCTATTCAACACGAAAAGGAGCTTAAAGCCAAGGAAGCGGAGCGTCAACGACAGCAAGAGGAGGAACGCAAGAAGCGTGAGGAGGAAGAGCGAAAAGCACGAGAAGCTAAAGAGGCTGAGGAAAGAGCTGCCCGGGAGAAACAGGAGGCCGAGGAACGTGAACGAGCAGCTGCTGAATCTGCAGCACAAGCTCAGTCCCAAAATACTACTACCCAAGAAGGCGAACAGGGCGATCATGGAGAGCCGGAAGCTATGGAAGGCATAGAGACATCTGACGCGCCAGCGAGCACGACAGAAGATGAACCAGCTACCACCCAGCCACGCACATTTACTACAATCAGAGGCGAGCAAGTGGACGTTACGGAGCTAGGGATTGACCCCGACTATCTAGAAGCACTTCCCGAAGAATTTAGGGAAGAAGTCATTGCCCAGACCGTTAGTACGCGCAGAGCCGAGGCTCGAGAGGCACCTGGAGGATCAGGGGAGCAGACTGAAGTATTCCAGGAGTTCTTGGATGCCTTACCAGATGACCTACGCCAAGAAATTGTTCAACAAGAGATCGTGGAACAACGGCGGCGAGCACGAGAGGAGCAGCGACGTCAGACGGCCGTCTCTGGTCAAACTGCCGAAGCACAGGACATGGATACTGCTAGTATATTGATGACGTTCCCTCCCGCACTTCGTGAGCAAGTTCTCATGGACCAAGGCGCAGATATTATTGACTCTTTGCCTCCTGACCTCGCAGCACAAGCTCGTCGACTTGTTCGAAATACTAACCCTGTCGCTCATCATGAGAGGCCGTCTTCTGGCACTAGCCGGCCACGAGATGGTGCTCAACCCAGTGGAACAACCGAAGGAGACAAACCCCACCGAAGAACAGTGGTGCAGATGCTAGACAAACCAGGCGTCTATACCTTACTTCGTCTGATGTTCATCAACATGAAGGGAGGGTCTCTGGAGACTTCCTTGAAGTCATTATTCAAGGATGTTTGCGAAAACCGACAAACCCGATTTGACGTCGTTAGCAATTTGCTCAAGATCTTGCAGGAAGGTTCAACCGATGTGGATGCTGTCGAACGAAGCTTTGCCTCGCTGTCCATTAAAGCCAAACAACCCAAAGAAATCGACAACAAGACTCAAACGCCCCAAAGCTTAAAGCGCACATTCACAAATATCAGCAACTCTGGTCCCATCCAAGCAAGCTCAGAGACATCTCCCCTGTTAATTGTCCAACAATGTCTTGATCTTCTCTGCTACCTTGCGGATCAAAACATCCACGTGCCTTCTCTCTTCCTTACCGAGCATGAAGGCGTCAGCACTACTGCTATTAAACGTAGTCTCAGCCGCAAAGGAAAGGCTAAGGATGTGAAGGCTAACAAATATGCCATTAACTCGTTGCTCGCTCTCCTAGATCGCGATCTTGTCATGGAAAGTTCCTCTATCATGGATAGTTTATCGCAACTACTAAGCCGAGTCACGGGTCCGCTACTCGCCCTGGACCGCAAGCAAAAAGAAGCCGCAGAAGCTATCAAGAAGCTCGATACACAAGCCGCAAATCCAGCAGATCCCGGAACAGCTGCGCCCACAGACACTACGCCCGCAGCAGCCGATAGCGCAGATGGTATTGAGAAGAACAACGCAAACACGTCAGAGCAAACAGGGCAACAGTCCGCAGGTGGCCCTGCTGGGGAGAATGCAACCTCTGGCGCTTCGGGTACTGATGCCGAATCCTCCAAGGCGTTAGAAAAGCAAGCGATGCTTAAGCGAATGAAACAGTTACACCCGCCAGTCATCCCAGTACACAACCTAACTCTAATCATCAAGATCTTTGTGGCCCGAGAGTGTAGCTCCAAGACCTTCAAGGAGACCCTATCCACTATAAAGAATCTTTCTGTGATTCCTGGGGCAATGTTGGTATTTGGCGAGGAGCTCGCGCGCCAAGCCCAGCTCTTAAGTGAGAAGATCGTCGTTCATCTAGACGAGTTATTGCCACATATTCAGAACGCTGCTTCGGGCACTGAGATTCAGGGAGTCGCTTTGGCCAAGTTTTCTCCTGGTGCTTCCGACCAGAACAAGCTCCTTCGGGTACTAACAGCCCTCGATCACCTATTCGCCCAGAAGAAGTCGGATGCAACAGAAGGTTCTGATTCTGATAACACTAAGAAACAAGATTTACTCGCTACTCTCTACCGCAACCCGACCTTCAACGCCTTATGGGAGAAGTTAAGCGCATGCCTAAGCGCAATTCGCCAACGTGATAGCCTACTTAATGTAGCCACCATACTTCTTCCCCTGATCGAGGCCCTGATGGTTGTCTGCAAGGATACTGCTCAAAATGAGTCATCTTCTCAAAGCCAGGCCAGCAAAGAGATGGTACTTACCAGCCCGCAGCCTGAGTCGCATTTGGCAGGTCTATTCTTCACCTTTACGGAAGAGCATCGTCGAATCCTGAACGAACTTGTTCGCAACAATCCATCCCTGATGAAAGGCACCTTTTCGCACCTTGTCAAGAACCCTAAAGTCTTGGAGTTCGATAATAAGCGCAGCTGGTTTAACCGTAGCGTTCATAATAAACAGCATGTCAGTCAGCGGCCACATCCGTTATTACAGCTACAGGTTCGCCGAGAGCACGTTTTCCACGATTCCTTCAAGTCGCTATACTTCAAGACAGGCGAGGAGATGAAGTTCGGGAAGCTGAGCATCAGGTTCCACGGGGAAGAAGGTGTAGATGCCGGTGGTGTCACTCGAGAATGGTTCCAAGTTCTTGCACGTCAAATGTTCGACGCCAACTATGCCCTTTTTGTGCCCGTTTCCAGTGACCGAACGACCTTCCATCCCAACAAGCTCAGTGGAATAAACGATGAGCATCTCATGTTTTTTAAGTTCATCGGGAGAATCATCGGCAAGGCCTTGTATGAAGGACGTCTCCTTGATTGCTACTTCAGTCGCGCGGTTTACAAACGAATTCTCGGAAAACCAGTCTCGGTCAAGGATATGGAATCCTTTGATCCGGATTACTACAAATCACTCTCCTGGATGCTGAACAACGACATCACTGATATTATCACTGAGACGTTCTCTGTTGAGGATGACGAGTTTGGTGTTACCAAGATCCACGACCTCATCGAAAATGGGCGTAACGTGCCTGTGACGGAAGAAAACAAGCATGAATATGTGCGCCTAGTAGTTGAGCACAAGCTACTTACGTCGGTGAAGGATCAGATGGAGAATTTCCTCAAAGGTAAGTTGCCAACTTTCGCGATATTTCTAAAACTTGAGACTAATATATGGATAGGCTTCCACGAGATTATCCCCGCTGAACTCATATCTATCTTCAATGAGCAGGAGCTAGAGCTGTTAATCTCTGGTTTGCCTGATGTTGATATCGACGATTGGAAGAGCAACACAGAATATCACAACTACTCGCCATCATCCCCACAGATCCAGTGGTTCTGGCGTGCGGTGAGATCATTCGATAAAGAAGAACGTGCGAAGCTCCTTCAATTTGTTACAGGAACCAGTAAAGTACCGCTTAATGGTTTTAAGGAGCTCGAGGGCATGAATGGAGTTAATCGATTCAATATCCATCGCGATTACGGAAACAAAGACCGTCTCCCAAGCTCTCATACCTGCTTTAACCGTAAGTAGTGCCCCGTTCGTCCTCGATTTGATACGATATACTAATAGCTGTGTAGAACTCGACCTCCCCGAGTATGAGAGCTATGATATTCTTCGCAAGCAGGTTCTCAAAGCAATCACGGCTGGCAGCGACTACTTCGGCTTTGCCTAAGAGACGACTGAGTCCAATCACAGAATTCATGTATAAGAAAAGGCAAGGCATGGCCGTATTATACCTTTGCGTTATGGTTGCATTTGTCTTGTACAGCATAAAGAAGGAGGATAGGATTAGGGTGTGCATGATTTTTCTTTTTCTTTTACGACATCAGGAGGCATTGGGTGAATTAAGATTCCCGTGTTGCATTCGGCATATAGATTCGTCTGAGAGCTTCGCCAATGGAGTGCAGGCCATTGGCGTTAGCTATTTTATTTGAGACTTTGCCGGAGCCCTCTCATCACCGCATGTGTAGAGTAAGATTCACTTAGTAATAATGATTATGGCTTTATTAATAGTTGTGCATCCTCTTTTTTTTCTTATTTCGCTCGTGTTCCGAGGAAATGGCTAAGTATTATGAGTTTAAGGATGGAAGTATTCAACGTGTCTCATATTCCGCTGCATTGGCGGTGCTACATGTGATTAAAAAGGATTTATTCTGTAGCTGAGTTATATCAATAAGTACGAGATGCAAAACGAGTCCTTGCCTAGTAATGAGTTAAGTGGAATAGTCTTAAAGTCACCTTTCGACGCAACTTGACTATTAGTTTAAAGAATGGGTATACTATTTACCTACCTAGGTAGTTATATCGCATAAGAACAGTGTTGTAAGGTTTGAGTCTACAAGCATTTCATTGGCTCGAATGGATACGCGTATAAGAGGAGTTAAGGGGATATAATTGGATTATAATCAGATTATTCAGTTATGATTACGTACTGCTAATTACTATAAAAAAGTATCTTGGCCGAGATAGACTCGAGTGAATAATGGTTCGGTTCTTTTTTGCTGTCTGTCGGTTCTTTTCCAAAAAAGAAATTCCCCCGCCCACACTATTTTACCTTATCTTTCTAAGCGTGAGAGGCACAGCTGATTCCCGCTTAGTCGGAACTTATATATACTCTTAAAAGGCTATGTAGGATCTTTTCTTAAAGTCTTGATTCGTCAGTGTAAGTGGAGTGTTTTTACCTTCTTATGTCCCCGGAGGCCGCGAGGAGGAGTGGCGAAGAGATTTAATAAACCGAATATTTATTTGTGCAAGGGTCTTATTAGACCAATATAATTAAAGAGAGTATTGGGTTATTAAAAAAGTCACTGGTTTATACCTACGCGACAATGGTCGATCTTCAAAGTCCAACAGCTATTTGCGGACCCAGGTTAAAATGATTGTAGGGACCGCAGTCTCCAGCAATTCCCTTTTGAGGACTCTTCAAGGCGTGGCTGTAGCGACGAAATCACCTCAAGACATCTCACATCAAATTATACAACGTCTCTGTCCGGATGCTGTCAATAATAAAGAGGACAGCAGCGTTGCCTTATCTTTCAATGGCTGGCGTGAGGCTATCGACACGAAAATCGTTGATGAAGATACCCGACAGGTTGCTTACCTAGGGCTTGCCATCGCGTATCTTCGTGAGCTGTATACAGGCAAAGGAGATGATGCTTGTGAGGCTGTAAGCCAAGCTGACCTTGATATTATCTGGGAGCTCGTTCGTAATGCCCTTACCAATAAATTGGTCTCACGACAACTCTTCACTGCCTCTCGGAGCGCCCAGGGGTTTGTTTCCGTGGCCCTCTGCAGCTTGATAAAAGACGGGAACATAGATGAGCTGTTTCGCCTCCACGTGTGGCTGACGGATGGATACCGAGGAAACCCAGACGTTGCTATCCATTCTCACCAGGCTTTTGCGCAGAGCTGGATCCTCGCTGGCGAAGGGACCGATCATGCGTACAAGGTCGAACATGTGGACGATCTGGAAACTGCCACTCACGCGGAATATGCACTAGCATGGAGCGATGGCAAGAATCTGGGAACGAACTATAAGACAAACCAGGCATTCTCGACTATTACCAATACCAAGAAGCTCGTTCGTGTTGCTCCCGCGAAAACAAATGTTCACCGCCGAGGCGTCAGCTACACTATTCCCGCGGCACAGTACCACAGCACCGAAGTTGTTCCTGACCGGTTCCACGCGACGCTTTTCGTCTTCGACTCGCGGCGGGGATTCGTCCAAGATGCTGGCGTTCTCGGGCCCAAGGACGGCGACTCGTTCACGCAGCTTCGCGATCCCGCTGGTATAACACCGGAGACCTTGGCGTGGACGGTGGATGCCGTGAGATCTTGGGAAGTATTCATGGAGGAGGGGCAGAAGCATATTAACCATGCTGAGTGGGAACATGCGCTGCGAGAATTTAGTAACGCGCTGAGCCTGTGTGATAGCGGCAATGATTTCCCTAACAAGGCCTACCATACGCGTGAGGTGTTGTATAGAATCGGGCGTGTCAACAGGTGCCTTGGCAGATACGAGATTGCGAGGGACACTCTGGAGAAAGTTATAACAGATATGGAAGTGAACGTGCTGCGTGTAGACTGCGTGGGAGAGCTAGGCGTCGTGTATCGGCATCTGAACAACCTCACGGACGCGATGCGCATGTTCGAAATGCAGTACCACACAGCGAGACAGCTGGGTCTGGAAGCCGAAGCTTGTCGCGCCGTGGGAAATCTCGGTATGGTGAACTATCAGATCTCTCAGAGGGACAAGGACGAGAAAATTCTCGATTTGGCTATTGTGCAGCTCCAAGAACGCGTCCAGCTCGCTCGGAGCCTCCAGCAGCCGTTGGACGCGAAGGGCGAGCCTAGAGATTCTGGCACTATGAAAAATGGTAAAAATTGGGAGATCATTGGGTTATCGCGTCTCTCGCTCTGCCTCTCGGCCCGGAACAGCTTGGACGAGGCGGTGAAAACCGCCCAGCAGGCCCTCGCGCTCGTGACGGGATTCGGAGACCCTACCGTAGTCGCGCTAACTCGGTTCTTCTACGGACACGCGCTCCGTCTAAGCGGACGTCTCGAGGAAGCCATGGAGCAGTTCAACACGTGCACCGGGTGCACGCCCGCCATAGCGCTCTGCAAGGAGCCTTCGGAGGAGCACCTGGGGTACCTGAAAGGGCTCGTCTCGGCGGGCGTGGACCTGCAGATCATCGACGAGCAGGGGTACACGGCGCTCGACTACGCGGTGTTCAGCGGGAACGACGAGTTCAAGGAGGCCGTCGTCCGGGGCTTGCAAAAGGGCGCTGCTACGGACTACGACGTCGAGGCGTGGCTCGCGGGCGCGCGGCTCCGCAAGAGCTACCGCAAGCTGTTCCAGGACGTGCTGCGGCCGATCCTGCTCGCGCGCCGGCGCGACGCCGACGACTGCATGCCGAGGCTGCGCAGCGCGTACGCGGGGTCGCTGCGGGCCGACGCCGAGGCGCGCCACATGTTCTCCGAGTTCTCCTTCGTGCCGTACTCCGCCTTCCGCTCCCTCGGCCGGCTGCCCAAGCACACGGACGGGCTGGTCAAGGAGTTCCGCGACGAGCCCGAGCCCGAGCCTGACTCCGAGTCCGAGTCCAAGGAGCTCAAGACCCCCGATTTCGTCATTTTCTTCTCGTACCGGTGGCGCGGCGCCTCGTCCCCCGACGACGAGAGCAATACCCAGTATAAGAGGATGTTGGCTGCTACGGAGGAGTTTCTGAAGCTGCATCCTGCGATCGACAGGGCTCGGATGGGGATTTGGCTGGTAAGTTTTCGACTATTGATTATTTGACACTTGACGAGTACCCAGGTAGGTAGGTATTATGTGTGAATAACGGATACTGACGTGCTATATATCTACTCCAGGACTGCGCTTGTATAAACCAGAGCGACCCGATGCCGGGCGTCCACGCGCTGCCCATGATCCTCACGCAGTGCGACGCCGTGATCAGCATAGCCGACGACCTCTACTACGACAGGGCGTGGTGCTCGGTGGAGATCCTCCTCATCCAGACGCTGAAGAAGTCGTACGGCTTGCACTTGTGGTACGAGCAGGTATACGCGAGTCCACCAGACGAGAGCAAGTGGATTTTAAGGGATGGGCCTGTCGGCTTAGAAATTTCTATCGCGCAGAAGAAGTTGAGTTTCGAGCACATAGATAGGCCGAAGGTGATGTTTTTGGAACGGCAGAGCAAGCTGCTTGGATAAGTACGTATGAGTGATAAAGGGACCGGTAATGTGTAACTCAGAGGGAGGGGGGGGGGGGGGGGGGGGGGGGGGAGAAGGATACGGGTAGGGATGCAAAAATGAACTGGGTGGCGGTACGAGTGGCTATTTCTAGTAAATGAGGTGATAAAGCAAGTCCACGCGAATATGAGGGTACGATTTCTATTTTTTTACTCTGCTCTCGTCATGCTATATACAATTCTTTGCCCGAGTAGCCGTCGCGTATCCCCTACTATCATATCGCGGGTAAGTTACATTTAGATGTAGTCCGCCAAAGACGGCAATACCTTCGTAAAAGCAGTTCCTGACGGAGGTTCAATCGAGTACATGTAGTCAGCCCACCAGGGTCCGGCGCCCCACCACAGCCAGCCGGTCCAGACATCCGAGTTCTCCTTCATGTAAGCCAGCATTCCCTGGACAGCCTGTATGCACTGCGCGTTAGCGCCGCCGGCGGTTTCGCCGATCAGACCCTTCTTGTTGTTGGCCTTGAGCCAGGCGGTGGCGTCGGCGAGACGCTCCTTGCCGATCGTGGCGGACACGCAGGCTTCAGATGTGCCGGAGCCGTCAGAGTCGAGGTATTGGTGCTAGAGGTAAGTTAGCTTAATATGCGCCAAAGGGAAGCACATATATATATATATCCGGGAGCTCTCTTGTACGTACCATCTCGTAGATGATCTTGTCCTGGGGATCCGTCAATTTACCCATAGCCTCAGCGGTGCCACTCGAAGTCTGTATTATGACACATTAGCACAAACGAAAAAATCAGTCAAGAGCGTGTTTGGCTACTACTAACCCAGTGCCAAGCACCCGTCCACGAGTTTCCTTCGACGAAGATGTACTGGGAGGTAGCGCCGGCGGCACGGATGGCGTCGATGGCGGCCTGGTTGAGCTGGCCGACGAGGGCGTTGTCTTCGTCGTGGAACTCGTTGTTGGTGTCGAAGATGACCTTCTCGTTGGTGGCGTAGCGCTTGGCGACTGTCGTCCACCACGCGCCGAAGCCGGCTACGTCCGTGATGATGTTGTTGTAGTACCGCCCGAAGTTGTGCGGGTCTACGACAGCATAGGCGCCCCTAATAGGATCTGTGAATATGGGAGGCAAGAAAGCTAGAGGGAACGAGGCTAGACTAACTGGTTGGTGATGAATTTTACAATCTGGAGATTTGGTTAGCCTTTGTATTGTGGATATCATGTTTGTAGTTCTGGACTTACGTCGTCAAGGCCGGCGGCATAGGTCTCGTTGACGGAGCCAGTCAACTTTTCAGGGATGATTCGCTCCCTAGCTTATGTTTAGTATCGCCTGCCATTATGGTTCCGTAGCAGGGGTGCTACTAACATCATGATCGGAATACGGAAGGTGTTAAACCCCTTCTGGATCAAGGTAGAGATGGCATTGTGGTCGGGCCAAGTGTAATCCTTGCCGAGACGTCCGGGAATAGCCTGGTTACCGAACTCGGCTCCCGACTCGCTTACACCGGTAAACTGGAAAGTACCCGCGCGCTTCTTGGTCGGAGTGGGCACCGCGACGGCGGAGACCGTGGCGGCGGCTATGAGCAGATCGACGAACCTCATGATGTCTTGACTACTGTGACTTAGACGAAGACGTACAATATAGGGTGTAGGAGACAAGCTAGCTACTCAATATCCACGAGTCAAGGTGGATTGTTCGGCCTCTTATACTTTCATGGCCTAAGGGCGGAAGCCGACCCTCCGCCCCACGTAATAGAGAATGGAAGCATAAACAACTACGGCCGGGGGTCACCACCCGGCGCTAAAGGTAATACGGCACGAGGGGATCGCAGATCTATGGATATGTAGGTCCATTGAGCCTCATATTGGAACTACTCGTTCCTTGCAGGACCCGGCGGGGGGTTGATTATCTATGTAATAAAGCTTGGGACGAGACTTGGCATCGGAAGAGGGTAGATATCACTGACAGCTTGGCCGTGATACTTGGCTTTTCGGTAGGGTGGTTCTCGATGCCGGTTCTTGCAAGGGTGTAGACATCACCCCGTTGGAGATGGACATGGACTGTATGTCTCTTTTCGTCATCAAGTTACGACATGATACCAAAATGAACCGTAGGTTCTAGACGTACTAACATCGAACATGTAGCTAACAAGATAGGGCCGAAAGGACATGATGCTAGAGCTCTCGTGAAGCTCGTTGCTGCTTCCAGGGGGGCGGGGCCTAGCTCTCCGCATATATATTAGAGGTATGCTAAGCTATGCCCTCTCCGCGTGGCAACGCAAACTCCCAAGGATCATGAACGATGCCAATGTTGGGGGAATAGAGTAAGCGATGTGGGACTCAAAGACCAAACTGGCCGATAGCCACAGGGGTAAATGGGAAAGACAGCCAGATCCCCGAATCGTATTGGGAACGCGTCTTTTAGTTTGCTTCACGACTCGGGGTGGTATTGGTATTTGGAGGTTGGATTCCGTTGCTTAATTATGGGGACTTTAACGTTGTATCGGCGGGAAGCCCAAATTGAGTAAGTCGAACTATCTAACGGTCTTTGCAGGGGGTTAAGGGTGACCAATTAGAATAGACTCATGTGTACTGTCTATCATATGGTCAACACATGTTCTTAATGCTTTGCTTATGAATTACCTCACTTCCCATCCTAGTGATGGTATGTAAAGGAGAACGTATAAGCGCCTACGTAAAGTACTTGGGGAGTTAGGCAGTTCCATATAATCTTTCTTCTTCTAATTATTAGAAATGTTTCAGTCTCGTCGGGTTGCTTCCGAATAGATTATGCATATACTCTGGTATATTCTGGGTAAAGTAAGGTGATGCAATTCGACACGGCAACTTGAATCTCCGTTTACTTGATTGCGTAGAGTTTTAGAAATAATCATAGAATGTTCGATTGCATACTATTAGGCTGCTAGTTATTCATGTTTAAACAGCTTTACTTTCGTCTCAGAGGATACAGTATATTAATGTGAATATGCGTTATAGACAATAAACTTTGAAGAATAAAAGTTCAAATGTATTCCGTACTCGTCGAATACTAAGGCGCAGGTTGTATCGTACTAGGTAGAGTTACACCAAAGCCCCACTTAAACGCTTATAAGTAGTGGAAGAATTTAAGTCCGTTTTCGAATGCCAACCCGACCCGCGGTCCGGGGATATGCATTTACCAAGTACATCCAGATTGAAATTATTGCGACGAGCTTCCGTCCTTCATTAGCATCAACCGTGCAATTCCAGACAAAATGCAGCCGACAAGGTGGCTCTTGCAACGCCGATCCGTATGGAAGGGTAAGACTCCATCTTTAATCCAAATCCACCCCAATTGCAAACTAACAGCCTCTTCTAGGGCCGCACATCGTACCGTAAGACTCCCCTCAAAAAAACATCCCACTTGCCCACCAAGCTGCCTTATTCTGCCGAGTCAACAGAAAGCAAGAGCCTAACATATATCGCATATATAGTCTAGCCATCGTGCGCCCCAAGCCGGGTGAGGAGGCCAAACCGATCCGCACTCAGGCTCGCGCCGCGACCATCCTTCCCAGCTTCGTCGGCCTTAAGTTCCATGTACATAACGGCAAGGATTACGACGAGATTGATATCACTGAAGAGATGGTCGGATACAAACTTGGTGAATTCTCTCCGTACGTTCTTTTCCACCTTCCTCGCTTGTTTGTTTAAGATTATCATACGGAAGCAATGGTTGTTTTCTTATTCTGATACTGATTTTGCTCCCGTTTAGGACGAGAAAACCCTTCATCTGGACCCGAAAGTAAAACAAGAAAAGCACACCGAGGCGTGGGCATACCCCGGCGTTCTAGGTATTTTCAGGGCGTCCTTTTACGAGTTTACCACTCTGCTGTATATTACGCACCCACGTAACGAAATTAAACATCATTAGAGGACCCTTGAGACAACGTCTATTCGTGTGTGCGAGCTTATTTGAAGTCAATAATTAGACGGCCGTAGCCCCGTCTTCTAATTGTACATGTATAACGTCTTAGTGTGGTAAGGCCGGTTTCTGAAAAACATAAGAAAAGCCTAGTTATTCCTAAACGCCAAACACCATTTTCCCTTGAATGTGTCCTTCCCGTTCCCTATCTTATATGAAGACCCTTCGTGAACTCTCCTGCCGTCCCATTAGAAATATAGAAGGACCAGTGTCTTGTGTAGTACAACGTCAAAAAGTTTTGTCTGAATATCCAGGTATAGCTCCAAGACCAAGCCAGCGACGTATTTGCGCGACGTCGCTGCAAAAACAGAATGAAGGAGCTACTAGACGACTGGGTAAAATGACGTTAGCATCCATAGATGGCCATGCTAATTAATAGGCTTTAAGCATACCCAGATGCTTATCGATAGAATTCGCTTCGCTTGACGTTGACGCCGTATTCGCCGACGGCCATACCAAGATCTTCCATAGTGAGGACCGTGCGATTCTGGCTGCCACCCTGGCCTCCTCCGCCGTAGCCCGCTCTCTGGATGCCTAGAGGTCCACCGCGCCCTTGATCTTTAGTGTTCGCTTGCGCTTGGCCCGGAATCTGGAGTCCAGCCGCAGCACCGAGACTGCCCATGGGATTGTTAGCGCTGGTGTTGGATGCCCGGATGCGACTGTATTGGTAGGCATCAGCAGCGATATCAGCGACGAACTTCTGGACTGCGAGGGCGATGAGGCGCGCGAGGCGCGGATCGGTGTGGGGTGGCGGGGGGAGGCCGGCTTTTGTCATGTAGTAGTTCGTCACGGCATCGGGGATCTACTCAATGGTCAGCGCATCCGATACAACTAGTAGCTAGCTGTGAGGTTCTTACGATCGGTGCATAGTCATCCATCTTGGCCAAAAATTCCTTCAACGAAGTATCCTTCCGAGTCGGCATCTTGGGCTCCGAAGGTAGGACAGCCTCTTCCTCGTTCTGCTGCGAGGCGACGGGAGGGGCCTGCTCATTTTCCGTCGGTGCGCTTGCCATTTCCGCGGTGCCGAATCAACCGTAGGATTACTGATCGGATGAATTAACGATGGAGTTTTCGGGTAATTCTTCCAACAAACGCCTTTGCAAGTTGCAACGTTGAGATGACGTCGCAGGTGGCGTGAACGAAAATGAGTTGCGTGGGCAAGATAGACCAATTTCAAGAAGTTAGTCTCCAAATATACGCGCCTATCCTGTGTCGCTTATCCAGAAGGAGTCGTAAAGAGTTGTTGGGTAGATGAGCTCGGGAGGGTTGAAATGGGTTGGATGGAGTGAAGTTTCATAGAGTTGACAGCTTCGCGGTCCGTTCGCGATATGCGAAGTCGATTCCATGTGGGTCTCTGATTAGCCTCATTTCTTATCAGCTTATCCCCCAACATGCCAAGAATCAAGGCTTGATTACATAACAAAGAGGTACGAGCTACATATGTACCTAAGGTATGTACTTGAATGGGTGCCTCTATTGATTATGGTATTATTACATGGCATTACAAAGGTTATCAAGATCTTGTCATAGTTTGAGTTTTTATTTTTGTCCCGGGAATCTCGCCGTACCTATCCTAATCCTATATTCATAATCCTTAGTTGAAGCTAGTGTAGTGTTCCCTTCAAATAGTAACACTGAACGGTGCATAACTTCTTATAGACTTTTAAATACCCGATGCATGTCCTATGACGTAGATGAGCTTATCCAATAGCTATTGTAATAGGTGCTCGAGGAGGTACAAGCCTAGATGATATATGACCCTCCAGTCGGTCGTTACAACTAGGTTTCCTTCCAAGAATGGCATATATTCCCCGGAATTCTTTGTGCCTAGAGATTCCTATGTCGTAAAGCTGGGTTTATAAGTCCCCTGGTGCCCCACAGGCAGGCTATTTAAGAGTTCATTCAAGCCCATTACCGGAGTATTTGGGGCTAAGGCCTCCGTATTGGCTGATCACCGGGTACGGTAGGAGCCTTATTTATAGTCTCATTGCAGTATCTCGACGTGTCTTCATCCAGTTCCCACAGGCTCTGGGCGTTGAGAGAAAACAAGTTTGTACTTGACGATCTCAACCACTTCTAACTCCTCAACCGTAGAAGGTTTGGACTGCCCATCAGTCATCTCTACGTCTTCCTCTGGCTTAGTACGCTTTCTGATAATAGCCATAGCTTTGGGTAGCTTCTTGGCTTCACCGGTGAGTCTTTGATGCTCGCCCACGTAAAGATGAATCCGCTTCATCCAAGCTGTACTAGAAGGATCTTGAGTTTCTGCGTGGTAATCCGGAAATACCAGGCGTCCAATGGGCACTTGAGGGGTTTCCTCATCATTCTCGTGGGTCTCTGGTAGGTTGATAGTGCCTTGGAGCTCAAGAATAGCCAAACCGGATGGTGTTTGTAAGAGTTGAGGGAGTAAAGGTTGACCGGCGATTTCCACCCCAGTTTTCCTCGGGTATAACTTGACAGAAGTAGCCATTGTGATGAGTCTACCTTAAGGTAGTAATACCTCACTAAACGTAGGCAATGAAGCTAAGGAGTTACATGTATAAGAAGATGAATGATAGAATAAAAAATAAGTGGATCCCATAGTTTGTACTTTTCAAAATTCGCGTTTACCTTGAAGAAACGCGTTAATGGATTTTCTTCGGGTAATTACATAACTTTTTTGGTTTGGAGGTTGATTGAGGTGGTCCATGCACCAGTAGCCCTAGCGTATCCCCACCTTTTCTCGCACGCAGGAAAAATCGGATTAGGCGAAGTAAATCCACACAACCACTTTGAACCTTTTTTTTCCAATTCCCATTAATTTTTCGGTGCGTTCTCTCGACTCGACTTCATCCAACAACACCCAACACAGTCGACCGCCGACAACCACCGCCGAGATGAAGTTGAACATCTCTTACCCTGCCAATGGCAGCCAGAAGCTCATTGAGATCGAAGATGAGCGAAAGCTCCGTGACTTCATGGAGAAGCGCGTACGTTACCAACACCTGAACTTTTTTCCTCGTCGTTTCCCACGAATCCTCGAAAGGCTTTTCAAGCCCACTTCGATAAACTTCGTACCTACATCAAAAAGACTCTTTTGGCATTTTTCGCAATAGCTATATGAATATTGGGGGAAAACTAACATGTATGCTGTTCTAGATGGGCGCTGAAATCCCCGGCGACAACCTCGGCGATGAGTTCAAGGGCTACATCTTCCGTATCACCGGCGGTAACGACAAGCAAGGTTTCCCGATGAAGCAGGGTGTCATGCACCCTACCCGTGTCCGCCTTCTCCTCTCCGACGGCCACTCCTGCTACCGCCCCCGCCGCACCGGTGAGCGCAAGCGAAAGTCCGTCCGTGGCTGCATCACCGCCATGGACCTTTCCGTCCTCGCCCTGTCCATCGTCAAGCAAGGCGAGAGCGAGATCCCCGGCTTAACCGACGTCGTCCACCCCAAGCGCCTCGGCCCCAAGCGTGCCACCAAGATCCGCCGCTTCTTCAGTCTCAGCAAGGATGACGATGTAAGTGCGCCTTCATTCGTCATCGCCTGCCCGGTCGTTGCTTCTGCGGGATGAGAGAGAAGAATCCCTTGCAATGAATACCACCGAGCAGAGCCTGAGAGGAATATCGTGTTATAATAAGAACACAACAAAAGATGGCTAATTCTCTGGGTTTTTTTTTACCCGACATATAGGTCCGCAAGTACGTCATTCGACGAGAAGTCCAGCCCAAGAAGGAGGGCAAGAAGCCTTACACCAAGGCCCCTAAGATCCAGCGCCTGGTTACTCCCCAGCGTCTCCAGCACAAGCGTCACCGCATCGCACTCAAGCGACGACAGTCCGAGAAGGTCAAGGATGAGGCCGTACGTTTACCTACATACGTATTACTGTTATACTTGGTATACTAACATATAATCTATAGAACGAGTACGCCCAGATTCTAGCTAAGCGTGTCGCCGAGGCACGTGCCCACAAGGCTGACGCTCGCAAGCGTCGCGCAAGCTCTATGCGCAAGTAAATACCTACAGGCGTTTGGTCGGTGTCTTCTGGTTCTTGCATTAGGGCATAAATCGTGGCAATGGCTTTTGCAGGGATGAACGGCGGCTGGTCATGAGATAGGCACAGCCTCACATGAATGTATTCCCGGAACAGAAAAAATTAGGATGAAGATTCCCAAACCGCCGTTTTTTATTTTGAGTCTTTTCAAAGTTCTTCATGCATGCTAGAACCCTGTATGGTTTACCTAAACTCATGATTCTATGTGACATGATGTATCCCTGACCAAATATGTACTCATCCAAATTCGCTATAACCTGTGCTAGAAATAGCCGTAAACAAATGCAGTTCATGGAGATGCATGTATATCCAATCGTAAATGCGGTGTGATAAATAATAAACTCCGTACGTATATGACCTCGAATTATGCTCTACGATGTCCCAGTCTTGATTCTTCGTATAAGCAGTTCCCAAATGCAATCTCAAACTCCCGCAGCCATGGAGTATCCACCCTGATTGATTTCTCTAATAACGCAAGTATATTTTTAGCAGGCCTCGTTACCTGCAGCACTTTTGCTTCCGTTTCCCCGACTTTGAGCTCGTGCTCGTGCTCGTAAATACGCATTATACCGGAGCGTGTGTGAACAGGAAACTAGGGTTTTGGTCAATAACTATATAAAAACATAATAGGGAGAAGGATAGTATTATAGATCGTTGTTGTATTCATGCAAAAGAACGTACCTGACACTTTCTCCGTTGTGAGTTCGTCGGATAGCTTCGGCTATCGTAGGGCTCACGTCGATGACCCTGAGCTTCTTGCACCGTTGGACCTTGTCACCGAGGGGCACGGTATTCGTGACGACGATTTGGCTCAGGCAGCTGTTATTAAGAGTGGTGATGGCGTCGCCGCTAAGAATACCGTGGGTGACGACGGCGATGACTTCGCGGGCTCCGTGCTCCTTGACGGTGGCTGCTGCTTTGCTGTAAAGGGAATTTTAGTATGCTATTGATTCTGGAGACAGGAGGGATCCTTACGCCAAAGTACCGCAAGTGTCGGCCATATCGTCGACTAGAATTGCAACTTTGTCTACTACATCACCGACGAGTACCATCCTACCCACAACGTTGGGACGCGGGCGTTCCTTGTGAATGAGCGCGAAGCCACGGTCGAGGCGGTCGGCTATGGATGTCGCCCTGTCGCACTGGGTCAGCTTCCCAAGTCCATATCGTCAGTGGCGCGGCGCATAATAATCAGTCTTACCTCTTTGCACCACCAGCATCCGGACTGACAATAACTGTCTCTTGGCCGGCAAGGTTCTCCCTAATCCATCGCAATACGCTCGGCTCGGCATACAAATTATCGACGGGGACGTTGAAGAACCCTTGAATCTGGGAGGCGTGGAGGTCCATCGTGATGACGTGATTGCAACCGGCGGTCTGCAGCATATTGGCGATAAGCTTGGCCGAGATAGGCGCTCGACTCTTATCCTTCTTATCCTGCCGGGCGTAGGGGAAATTAGGTATGACGGCGGTTATGCGCCGGGCGGAGGCCGTACGACAGGCATGGATCATGATGAGGAGCTCCATGAGGCCATCGTTAATGTCGCCCGGTGCGGTGGATTGCAAGATGAAGACTATAAAGAAGGCATGATAAGTTCATGATCCGAATTAATCGCGCGCGCGCGAACCTGGTGTAAGGTGAGGGCCGTACCATCTTCGTCTCTAACTGACTCTCCGACCGTGACGCTCGTTTCTTGGTTTGAATAATTCAAACTCATCGTCTTTGCAATCTCAATGCCGAGCCTAAGTTGGCGCAAAAACTCGTTGTTAGCCAATTCCCAAATTCCATCTTCAATCGCTTTTTTCTTTATTTTTATTTTTTTATTTTTTGTTGGCCGAGTACGGATCTCCAATTTCGTCACTTCGATCGTCGAAAAGAAAAGCCATCAATAACCGAGAAAACTCCAACTTGCTGCTACTACTATATCGTTCAAAAGGTAAAGAAGGATTCGAAAAAGAAAATAAAAACAAAACCTACCGATCGGCTACGGCCTTGGCCAAGCTCGGATGGCTGTTGCCCGAGAGCAGCTTAATCTCGTTCGCCATGTCGCCCATGTTGATCGGAGGAGAGGAAAAGAGAACCAGACGGTGCTGGATACTCTTAGTTACTTAATAAATTAAAAAAAGGTCTTCGATCCTGCAGCCGTCACAAGCAAAGGAGAAAAAAACTTCTGAGACAACGACAAGTTGATGCGGTGCCACCGATCAAAGTCCGAGCCACACAGTCCAATCAGGAGGAATCGCGGGGTCGTCTCGAGCTGTTTTGGTTGGACGAATTAAACCGAGGGGTCTTGTTTTTTCTTTGCAAGCTTACTTTTTTTCTTGCTGCAGGTGATGGTGGGCTTGTGGCTGGTGTGTTAGATAAATTATGTAGATATTATTTTTCTTCGGATGAAGGAAGAGTTCGCGCACACGTGGTAATTTGCGAAAGTTCTCTCGAGGGCTCGGTAGCACAGCAGGTGAAGAGAATTTTCGGGAGGGATTGAAAAAAAAAAAAAAAGAAATAGCTTTTTTTTCTCTTAGGAGCTGAGCCCGGCGAATTGGAATAAAGGGCTTCTAGATTTCGTCAGTTGCTGCATGGCATATGTACCCGAAAACCTTACAGTAGGTCCTTTGCGGGTCCCCCAGTAAAAGGTCACCTGGAATACCTAAACTAACATAAGGGAAAAAAGTTATGTTCCCGATTCCGCGCTAAGTTAGCTCTTTTTCTAGATCAACTTAATTTTAAGAGGCTAGCCCCGCACGGGTAATGATATATGTCTTTATTTAAGTCTAACTACCCGGACTACGTACCTACCTAGGTATAATACTTGCCATGCTCTAGGCAACTTAGACAACCCATGTGTACTTTTATAAGACCTCTTACGTAGTATATTCATATACACAACTATATATACGTTATGATGGGACTTGATTCATATGCTGTCCCGCATACAATGAGTTGATTTAAATTTGGTTTAAAAAAGAGTTGGTCCATAACCAGCATGATGTGCTAGGTTGGAACTTAATGAATTCATATATGGCCTCTTTTTCCACACTAAGTTTATGTATGTAAGGTACCTACATAAGGTATTCAATGCATAAGATGTCTAAAAACAAAATTCGGAATCAAAACCTGTCCAAATTAAGCTGTTGAGTTTTATCATTAACCCTCACCCTATATGTTGCATTTATGCCCGCCTATATGAACCCCGTCTTAGCCATTAATTTGCAAATACACTTTTCAATGAGCCGAATAGGGTTGATGACTTAGGTTGTTATTCGTACGTCGACACGTAGCTTCACCTTGAATATTAAAGCCAGCAACCTATGAAAGAAAATAAGGACTTCGTCACAGATATCAATACTGCTCTTGATTAGCTTTGTAAGACTAAAATTATACATTGCATTATACGTTACTCTAACATCTATTTACACCGCAACCAGCCAGTTGATTAAAAACCACACTCCTGTCTTTATAAGATATTAGTGTCTCTTATTATGCCCGTATACTTACCTAATAGTACTTCTCTCGCTCAACAGCATATCAATTATCAGACCAGGGCGGGGCGTTGAGTTCATACTGATACTTAAGCATGACCCTCTGGGTGTCTCAGTCTTTAGCCCAATGTATTGGGCACCACTTCCAACGAGATTATATCCAACGAAGAGAAAACAGTAGCAAATTCTATTGAACAGACAATGGATAACTATGAAGCAAAAGTAGTTAGTGTCATGAGGCGAGCAAGAGGTAGGGAAACAACTTCGTTGTTCTGCAAGGAACTTCGACTACAATAGCTCTAGGAGCTAGAGATATACATACAAACTTCCCTTCCGACCTCTATGTCTCGTACTTGACGCCTGGCAGTTGGGTAGAATATAGCTAGTGCTGTTTTCTTTCCCCCCAAACATTATCATTTCTATTCCACAGTCTCAACATATAAAAAGCCTTTAGGAATAAAACCAAAATATTAGATAGTTGAAACACAAGGAATATAGGTAACCTATAGGTACTTCGTTTTAGTAGATGTTTTAGAATTATATACTTGAGTAATAAATAAACAATTAAAAATCACCCTTATATACTGCCCCTACCCCCCTTTTTGGGGTTTTACTGCCTGGTAGATCGGTGATCGAAGAGGCGATAATAGAAGGATAAAATCCTCGCCAATATCACTATTCTCATCATTGCCTAGTCAAAATCCGAAGAGTTAGAAACTATTTCATATTGAAGACCATGGAGACATGTCATATCTGCTCTAGGGTATCAGTGTGGTATCAGGTACCTGTTTGAGATTTCAATGCTGATTTCCTGTGTTATTTTCAAAATATTCAACTCTCCTTAACCCATCATAAGGCAGAATTGGAGATTATAGAAACAACATTTATATTCCCCAGCGTTCCTCAAAGCGAACGACGAAAGACTATAGCCGTATGGGGATAGGTGCTGAGAGTATCCTTTGTTCTCAGTATCTTGTAACATTAACCACAAATGTGCTTCGAGTATGAAGTCCTTGGACCTTATTTATATTAGAAAAGGGTACAGTCCATCACTTTGTCTTGTCTACCTACTTGTCCCTGAGGCGCTCCGCCGTGTGACTAATGCGTCTCAACGCTACCCCTTCAAATCGTCGGTCATCAACGCCGACCTCTAACCTAGTCATCGTCGACTATAGCTCCCCGTCTACCAGTGTGTAGGTATATTAGGAAACTCAACATGGAGATTATAATGGAGGATATCATGCGAGGTAGCTCGCTAATCTAGGCAATATATTAATAAATGCCAAGCTAGCCAAAGCAAGAGATCCAAAGTGCCGGATATTTTGACCTAGGCAACCAGCGGTAGATAGATCAATCCACCGTACCTCTCGGATTAACCCCGCTGTCGCCCTCCTATTTGCCGAAGGGCTCCTAGGTAACATATCAGGTGGAATAACAATTTGTACCATCACTCAGAAACGAACCCATCTGGTCTAGTGGTGCAATGCCTACGTTACGAACAAAAATGACGCTGACCCAACTAATAGTTCAAGTCGTCATAAAACGTTCCCTGCACGGTAGACCATAATGCAGGCTCCTCGCCACGTATGGCCTGACACCCACTACTTACCAGACATACTGAAGCACCCGGGATAACCTCATCTCAGTGTTAGAGTCATCACAAATCGAAGTTCCTTTCTCGCTCGAAGTTCCACACTCCCAAAGTCTACAGGCGGCTTGAGACCGGTAAGTACAATTCCCCCTACCACAGATCAGATGGGTTCAATTTTTTTATCTCGGTGGTTTAGCATATCTGGTTATTTGCTTTTTTTTTTTCCACTGCTATCGCGTACCCTTCCTTCCATTATGTTCAATCCTCTCCGGACTTGGCTATCTAGAAATCATACTGTCGTTTTAATGTTTATTCCAAATCCATTCCCGCCCCGAGGAGCACGTTGGTGGAAGGGGCACATGGGGTGACAGTTGATAGCTCATAAAGTAACGATCTCTACAGTCTACACATGATAGCATGACAAAAGCCCAACCAAGATGGTAAGGTATTTAATTTATGTGCTGCTGGCTCTGAAGTATAGGATATGAATGTCGTTGTGGTATTTGGAGATTATCGTGAGAAACGTAGAAGTTAATATATACCTACCTAGGGATAGCCCAGTACTTATTTCGCTAACTCAAGGATTAATCATCATATGGATTTTTTTCATTTTCTTTTCTTGGAGCGATATGTAGTGGGGAAGTGGTTCGATACTGCAACTTTAGGTATCTATTGAAATAGTCGTAAAAAGCGGCCATGGTTTGAAAAAAGGAAGCTATCGCGAGGAACAGACTGCTGTCATAGCCATGGTATTGTACCTAGCTTCCACTCCCTCGGCTTTAGGTAAACTTGCCTTGGTAGGGCTGACAGTTACTATCGAGATGGACATCATGTTTAAAAAGGGGTTCCCAACGCACCAAGTTGGTTATCGCACAATCTAGCGCATTCAAAATGGAAGGAAAGTTACAACCCGAACATGATTTACGCGGCTGGGTCAAGATAATAGGGCTTAACTGTAGTTATTTGACTAGAGTAGGTACCTCAACTCACTGCAATGACAGCGCTACAGAAGCAGGGAGACACATTATAGGTCTCATCTAACGATAACGAACTAAGCTATGGTAAATGGGTGCCTATCGACTTGTGCAACGAAGAGATCTCCGGTCCGGTTGAGGATACATGTCTGAAATAGACTTATTATTCCGGCCAGGAACAAGCTTCAAAGACGCGATACCGCAAACTGTATGCTAAAGCACTAGAGGAACCCATATCAATCTTACTTTTCCCTATTGAGGACCCATGAGCATGATACAGCCCTTGCGCTGACGGTAAGCGTAGGTAGTAACGATGCGGTCCTGTAGGGGCAGGACGTTCTTGCATTGTCGTCCGGCTTGGCAGACGCCCATGCTGTGAATGTAACGCGGGGAATCAAAATCGTCCTGGATGAAGCCGTACTTGTCGATGGACAAATGCAGGTTCATGCTATTGAATGATTAATGATTAATGATTAGAACTAGCTTACTACCGATGAAAAAGAAATGGAGGGTAAAAGGACTTACAGCTCCAAAGTTGAGACCGCCTCAGCTCCGATAGGTCGGAACTGCCAGTTCTTGGCCAACTGCAGGGCGTCGAAGAAGTCGGATTCGACGACGTGACGGACGTAGATACCCGGGACCGTTCCGTGGCGGATTCGCTCGAGAGCCATGCTGTTTGCCATGGGGACGATGTCATTGTAGTTGTAGTGGCGGGCAAGGTCGCAGAGACACTGGAGGAGTTTGACGGAATGGAAGTCGTCCCGGAGCCAGTCAAGGACTCGTTCGGCCTCAGCATACCAGTGGTTCAAGATGTAACTCCACTGGTGTCCCTTAGGGGAGTTTCGCTCATCCTGTAAAGTTAGTGATCCCGTATCTGAATTAGGCAGACATAACGATGTAATAGGCGTGGTATGATTACTTACTTCAGTCTGGGCAGTGCAACCGAAGCAGAGAACATTGTGCTTGGGTGGTTTCATAACCTCGGTCGGGATAGGGTGACGGCACTTGACGCACCAGATTCCCGTGGAACGGTCGCCCATCTTGTCACTAGTATCTATAATGTCAGAGGAGTTTTTGAAATGCAAATGTAACATATAAGATATGCAATGAGGATAGGGCATATAAGTAGCTAGTGTGCGTATCATACTTACCGGTGTCTACCTAGTAGTAGACTGAAGACAAGATGTGTTGATGATGAGCTTGTATGGAGAGGGAAAAAAGAAATCTTGGAAGAAATGTTGGGGGGAGGGATGTTTATATAGAAAGGGAACTAAGAATGTCGAGAATAACTTCATCCTTTGCACCCGCCTTGGGAATTCTACAGCTACCTAGATACCTACTGCTCCTGCCAGAGATTATTTGGTTTGCTTCCTGAGAGTACTTGGTACAGATATCTTTCGACTAATAAGAATAGAGCTCCTAATCTACAATTGGAGTTTATAAGCGGAGCATAGTATCATATTCGGGTCCGGACCTTTCCATGTGTAGTTGACGGCCGGCATGAGGTCCGAAAACAATGGGGCCGCTCCGAGATGTAAACCACGGAGTGCAGGTGCCTTCCAGTCACGTTTTGTGTCCACCTTCCTTTAATAATATCACTCATCTACCTAGGTACTTACCTAGGTAGGTACCTGAGGTGTACTGAAGGTAGATTTCACACCTACCATACTAAACAAGCAATTGCTAAAAATGATTTGAACCCTGTGAATTTCACTGACAGGTACTTCACTTGGAACAGAGCTTACTCTACATTGAACGTCATGATATAGAAATAGAAATAGAAGTCTAGGAGCCTCAATGTATTCATTATTTGGTCTTATAGTAACTAGTCCTTCTTTCTATTTTTTTTTTTTTTTTTCACTTTTATATCTCTTCTTCTCTTTCTTCTTTCCATCTCTAAGTTATGATCAAGATCAAGTGATATTTTGTATAATTAATACCTAAAAGCAATTTAAGTAGTAGCTGGGTTCACCAATGTATATATACTATCTTGGAAGCCCCTTCTACGTACATAGGAGAGAGTAGATCTTATGATATTCCCTAGCAGATCGTCTGAGGTGAGCACGTGTGATTGAAACATAAATGCTGGTAGGGCTTACTGATCTGCTACATTAGTCGTCGCAGCGGGTAAGCTAGGCTGATGAAATGGCCAGGATCACGTAGTCTGACCCAATCCTAATCAACCTACCCTTGTGGGAAATCCTTGGGCTGACGGGGAACGAGCTTAGTTCGCAGTTGAACCCTTGAGAACGGGTGGTAAGAAACAATATTGCTCACGCCACCTCCACCATTTTCTCTACCCAAAACAGATTCGTTTATTTGTTTCCTTCTCGTTTTAATACCAGGGTCTCAGCGAATTACAATGTGGGATGGCCTCGTAAATTCTTATATAATGTAACCTGATTGGGTACGGCCAAGACGCGAAGGAACATTTCTTTATAGCCTTGCCGTTGGGGATTCTCTATGATTATCTATCCCAGCTCGTTGGGTCGGAAACAATTACCTACCTATGCCCTCGCGAAAAATTTGGCTTGAGATGACTCTCTGAGTGATAGACATTTCTGCAGGGCGCCCGGATGCGTCTGACCCTAACCCTCAAGTACAGGCCAGTTACCCGTTGACGGGGAAAACACTGTTCTTTTTTTCACTTCTCGTCCTCCCATAGAATGGCATCAAGTACATAATAGGGTATTAAGATGAATAAATTTGGAGCTGCGCTCCTATTACTGTGGTCGCTTTGGTCGACTGTGGGAGCAGGACTCGATGATGCCACACTTAATACGGATACGTACGACAGGAGAGAGCTGGAGGACCGATTAGAAGGAGTGAAGAGATCAGAATGGTCTATAATACAAAAGTATGGAAACGGAGGAGACCGAAAAAGACAATATCAGCCGGAATTGCTACTTTCTACTACAGTAGCTGTTTCTCCGCCGACAGCAACCACATTAGAGGAGTCCAACCTTCAACATCGCCAGGCCAGTGGGAAGGACGGTGACGATGGAGGCGACAAATCGCCAGCTGACATTGTAAGCAGCCTGGTATCCAGCAGAGTCTCGAGCAGCGTATCGAGCAGCGTATCAGCCAGTGTGTCTGCTGTTTTCGCGGTATCGCTTGCCCAAGTTTCGGCATCAGCATCCAGTGCTATTTCATCTGCGCGTGAGGCAGCGGGTACCCAGGGCGCTCTATCACCTATAACAGTGGTTAGCCCAGCAGAGACAGCTAGCGGTACGGGCGACGAATTACCAGCAGTAGCTGCTACGACAGCGGATGTCGCGAATATTCAGGAGAGTGCTGCCACGGTACGTACAGGGCTATTGCTTCTACTGAAAGAAACTCGAGAAATTATATTATATACATGGATGTGGCTAACAAAAATCCAAGGCCAGCCCGACCAGCGTCCCAACCGAAGGCTCATCACTTACCCCAGGAGCTGTTGCGGGCCTAGTCATAGGAATCTCGATCGCATCATCTCTACTCTCAGCGGTCCTCACGTATCTCTTCATGCGTCGACGCGCAAGAAAACAGCAACAAGAAGAGTCTCAGAATAATTTCATGTCCGGCTCTCCGCAACTACCCTACTCCAAATCTAGCCCCGGAAGTCATGGCTTCGTCAACCACTCTCACACTCACTCCCTTTCCAACGACTTCTCAAGATTCCAAATGACATACACCTCCCCTACGCCCCCAAACCACAACCGAGCCGCCAACCTAAGCAGCGACTTCACGCCAGATATGAAGCAGCGATTCACCCCGACTCCGGTTGTAGCGGCAGCTCCCAAAAAATCAACACTAACCCCCGTAACCGCACCGCCTATAACGCAGTACCCAGCCATGGCGCAAACCACCCAGCAACCAACGCAGCTCTCCGCCCCTCCGCCCGCGAGACGCACCACATCCTCCCGCACGCGCCCCCGTCCCCGCACGCTCTCCGACCCCTCCGTAGACGGCGGCGGCGGCGGTCTGGACCCCGTGTTCCCCGTCTCGCCGCTGAGCTCCGAAGGCGACGGGCCGTATAGCAGCCGCACGGACCGGCGGCCGTCGCCTCTGAGCTACGAGGGCGGGAATCGGAGTAGCATGATAACGCGGTCGACGTCCGCGCGGGTCTCGCTCGCGCGCCAGCAGAGCGTTAACGCCGGCCACCGGGCGCATCTCGTGCGCGTGGGCAGCGAGCGCAGCGCGGAGAGGGATCCGGGAGGAGCATATCTAGCCAGCGGCGCAGGGCACGGGGAAGGGCTGACCAGGCTGTACTCGTTCACGACCGATAGCGAGAACGGAAACTCCACGGGAAGCGGCGACCCGGGACACGCAGCGCAGCAGAGTTATCTGCAGCCGCGGCCGCTGGTCAAGTACGCGCTTTCTAGTAATCCCGGCAGCACGTCTCCCGGTTTACAAGTCCAGGCGCCGGTCCCGAGGAGACCCGTCGATCCGTATTACTTCGAGAGGGGAACTCATTTCTATTCATGACTACGCGACAACTAAGGATTTATCGGGTTGTTCGTTGGGAGATACTGATATGATAATGATGGGGAGGGGATCCAAGGGAGGCAGAGTTCAAAGTTGATTGGGCCTTGTTGGAGAGCGCTCTGGTTAGAAAAAGCGCTCTGGTTGGCGTCTAGGAGCTTTATATCCATCAGCAAGCGGTTGGCACTTGCGAATTTTTACTTCTATTTTGTAAATACCCTGCATTGGACATATAAATCGAGCATATATCTTCTATTATAACTTTACCGTGTTCCTTTTTGCTAGGCTAATAGGTGTACGAGTCTATATGGAAAAGGGGCTTAAGTGTAACTAAATGTCAAGCGCACGAAACCGCATCATTTAGAGACAAGCACATCTAGTTTGATTTTCATTACCTTGGAACGCAAGTTTTATGTACAGTTACATCGTGCCCAGAGCAAGACTCCCTATGGCCAAGCACTTTAAGGCCGAGAAACCGTCAACCCCCCCGCCTAACCTAACGCCAGCCATGCACACCGGCACGCCGTGAAGACATGTTCTAATACTAAGACATCATCCGTGCCACCCTCCTCAACCTCATGCCCGTCAGGCGTGGGCGGTCCTTGCCTAAGCCCGACGTCACTGATGAGCTATATCTGTGGATACATTGTAGACGCGGCAATACGCAGACTACACTGATATCGCAGTTGTTATTCATCCACAATAGTGGGGAGCAAAATGCACCTAAAGCGCTTATACGGGGAGCTTGAACTTCCTGCCCTTGAGCACCTTGTTGTAGTAGATCCAGAAGAAGTCGCTGTAGAGAATAGTCTGAATGATGCCGGCGACGATGGCAATCCAATCGGCCTTGTGGTCGGGCTCGGTGAAGTATCTGTAAATCCAGTTGGGGATATATAAAGTGCGGTAGATTCCAAGCGCGAAGAGGTAGTGCGTAGTAATAACCTCGGCCTCGCCAGTCCTCTGTAACATAAACAGTTGAGGAAGGATGGCTACAGATTCCAACCAGATCGAAAATGCCCACATGATCTCCGAAAACGTATACTTATACGGCAGGAGAATCGCGAGGATAGCGGCACCACCGAGAAGGTACTGAATACGGAAGGTATCGAGGCTCGGATCGATTGTTGACTTGTACTTTCTAGTCATTAGGTAGATGATGTAGCCCTGGCTGCTGATGAAGAGGATCTTGAAGATGATGTTATAGATGCTCGACGTGCTGAAGAGATCTAAACGACAACCTGTAAGTCTTGCTCCTTTGAATTGTTACCGAGCTGACATACCTAAATAGCGAGTAATATAAACTATAAAATACAACGCTTGTGATTTGAACGAGATACCGGAAGCGCCCTAAACAACAAGCTGTTAGACGTGGACCGAAACTCTAAACCATACATAGGACGCAACTAACATTGAGCTCGATCATCTTGTGTAAGAGGATACCGATAGACGCTAAATGGGAGAAGTCCCCTAAACATAGTTGTTAGAATATTTAGTTACAAGAAATGTTCGACCGCATTGACACCTACCCAGGACTCGGAAGACGTTTAACGGCATGGTTGGTTTGTGGGAGCAGAGCCCCGAAGGTATTTCAGACGGATTGGTTGTGTGTTCACGTCAACGAGTGTAGGTTAATAAATCATATAGAACTTGAGTCTATACGGGGGACTCAATGGGAGGATTCACAGGTGAGTCTGTGAATACTAAAGGTAAGGAAGGTAGCTTAGCTGTTATGTTGACCCGTTCGAGGCCAGAAAGAACTTAAGAGTTATTGTTAAGAATTAAGAATGTTTCTTGAAAGGACACAATACATCTGCGACGCGATTGACGTATGATTGGATCCCTAGCAGATTGCTAGTGCCGCGCTACCTGGTCTTTTAAATGTGGCTTATTGTAACGAAAATATCCAAGATTAGATTTACTAGCCACGTACTTTACATAGTAACTTTACATAGTACGTGATGTCACATACTACAAATTAGTCACAAATTATTCCTATTGGCCGGGCGTTTGCATACGTGGAGCCGACTGGAACGGCGCTCGGCATCTACTCGTACCTGATACAAACGGGCGAACCGGTCCATCGAATCTCTTGGCGACTCGAGGCATCCGACTTCTGACGTACATAGTATCTTATTGGATTACAAAGCTTCCCCGTTACAGCAAATACAATGTAAGTGAACCATACTTTGTAGAATCTTCGATAGGAACGGATTAGAAAGAAAACGTAAAATTCCTCCAAGTCCATAGGTAAGGAACGGTGTTTCTTTTTTCTTTCTTTTAATATTTCATCATCTTATCTTAAGTACCTTACATACAACTCCTTGATCTATCGCTGATAGATAAACTCACCAACAACCCTCTTTCACGATCCCCATAGTTACCTAGGTACCTATTTACATAGATCACCTTTATCTTCGATTCATCCTCCGTCTGATATTATTACACAAATACCAATATGGGGGACCAAGATGGGATATCGCCAAAGTCTGGAGGAATCACTATTAGTCTTACACACCACGGGAAACCACATACCTTCACCATAGACCCAACCGCTACCGTCGCCGACCTCGCCAGCCAGATTCAGGATGAACTGCGCATCCCCATCAACAACCAGAAACTCATGGTCTCGAAACTCGGCCTTCTGAAAGCACCCTTCGCCGAGCGTCCCGTCACCGATCTTCAGGACAAGAAGGTAACTCTAATCGGCACATCCACCGAAGAAATCGCCTCGCTAGCATCAGCTTCGCAAAGCGCCGCAGAACGAGAAGCACACTTAGCCGCCGCGCGGCGCAACTTACCCAAGGCGTATTCGCGGCGGGATCCGCAGCGCGCTCTCGAGGACAACACATACACCTTCGCGACCGTGCGTCCGCTGCCCAACTTGCCCCATCCCGAACGCTCCCTCGCCTTCCTCGAGCGGCTCAAGAACGACCCGGGGATCCGGGCCGCGATGCGCAAGCACAAGTTCAGCGTCGGCCTCCTCACGGAGATGGACCCGTTGTCGTACACGGAGTCGTCCCACGAGGGGACGACGCGGATCCTGGGTCTGAACCGGAACGGGGGTGAGGTCATCGAGTTGCGACTGCGCACGGATGCGTACGACGGGTATCGCGATTACAAAACGATTAGAAATACGCTGTGTCACGAGCTCGCACACAACGTGCATCATGACCACGACCGCGCGTTCTGGGATTTGACGCACCAGATTGAGAGGGAGGTTGCGCGCGCGGATTGGACGCGCGGAGGGAGGAGCGTGGGCAGCGAAGAGTTTTACGAGCCGGAGGTCTCGGAGGAGATCGCGTATGACCACGGTGGGTGGACGGGTGGTGAGTATGTTCTAGGAGGCGGAGGCGGCACTGCGGCGACGGCGGCGGGGCAGGGCGCGTTGAGTAGACGTGAGATCATGGCCAAGGCGGCGGAGGAACGCATGAAGAAGCAGAAACAAGCTGAGGAGGAAGCAAAGGGGAACCGGTGACGTGCTGAGAGATGATACGGATATCTGGTTCTACTAAGCACGTTACAATTTATTTTCTTGGAACTGGGCGATCGATCTAGTCAGGAGGGGCTTCTATTTATTGCATGGCTACGGCGTTCAGGTATGATACACTATGCCCGGGTTATTCTATAGGAAAGGGGTTAAGCGTTTAGTCTATGAATTATGAATAAACAATGCCATAACATTCCTCGAGGACCGTGGGATATTTTGAAAGTGTGACGTTATCTGTCCTGAAGTTACCCCTGAAAGCTAAGATGAGCTCAGCGAGGTGTAAAGTGAGTCATTCTCACGATAAGTATGAAGGCAACAAATACTATTTTGAAACCAAAACCCATCTTTGTTCGTGAGTAATTCTTAATAATAAGTGTTGTTTCATATATACTAAATTGCCTCTACCCCTATCCTACTCATAAAACAGAGCCCACTCAAATATACCTAGGTAGGTCACCCCTTTAACCGCAAACCAACTTGACCTTTTTCTCGGGTCTAAATTAAGGAGAAAAGATGAGCGTAAGCAATAGCTTCATGTTTTCTCACATGATATATCCTTATTGAGCCCCCTTCACAACCGTCTTCTCCACAACTACCACAACAGCTTTCCCATCCTGCTGTTGCTGCTGCTTCGTAACCGTCTTCCCCACCCCCTTCTCCTTTCCGCTCGACGGCGTCTCCGGGTTCTTAACCCACTTCTTGAGCTCCGGCACCCAGCGATGTCTAATCAGTCAAGTCAGCAGTCAACTCTTCTCCCCATCTCACCCACTAATTACTCCCTAGGTGACGAATCACGCAGAAATTCAACACCGGGAACCGGAACAGTATGACGGCGTAAGAAAACTCACCCGGCCCACTCGGTGTTCACGAGACTCTTCGCGCCGTACTCGTCCGTCAGGATCTTGTCGAAGGCGAACGGCACGAGCGCGGGCACGCCCTCGAACTCGGTCCGCCGCAGCGGGTAGATGTCCCGCGTGCGGTACTTGTGCGCGTTCTTGCAGCTCCAGACCCCCGGCGCACCGGCCGCGTCCCGCTCCGCGAGCCCCGTGATGTCGACGAATAGCCCCGTGTCCACGTCGATCCACCGCGCGTCGATCACGTTGGCGCCGTTGCCCCGCGTTAGGTCCGTGTGGTATGGGTTCACGTCGAGAAGGTACGTTTTGTTGATATACAGATTCCTCTGCCCTTGCCCTTGTCCTTCCCCTTCGCTGCCACCATTACTGTTACCCTCACTACCACCACTTCCGGCGATTATCCTCTCCTGCCTACCACCACCACCACCACCACCACCCTCGTCCCCTTGCTCCCCATCGAGGAACCGGTAATCGTGCAGCGTGCGATTGAAATACCTTCCAAGATACGTCAGCGTATCCGTCGGCATCTGCACATCGAGGTCGTAGTCCCAAGGCATGACGCGGCCGTTCCACCACCAGCCCAGCAGCGTGCCGTGCGCGAGCCACGTATCGACGCCGAGCTCCCTCGTCGTCGCGAGCCACGACCGTATCAAGCGCCGCAGAGCCGGGCCGTGCTCCGCGTACGGTACTTCGCCCCGGAAGAACCGCGCGTCGTAGTGTCCCAGCTCGAGCGTGCCGCCCGCTTCGTGGAAGTACTTGGGGTGTTGGTCGGGCTGTTGGCGGTTGTCGTCCGATTTGGATTTACTGCTGCTGCCGGGGAGCTTTTTGGGCTTGGGGTGGTAAAGGGCGGGTTTCGAGGGGAGGGATAATGCAGTAGCAGAAAATAGTACTATTAGGAGTAGAAGGTGCATTTTCCGAAAGGGGAGCTTTTGGTCATTCCTGATGTCTTGGAGGCCGCTTCTATGGCGAGTTCATTTGGAATCGACAGCGACGGGAACACGTCGTTTTCTAAGCAGCGTTTTAATGGTGTTCTCGGCCCCTTAGAAAGAGTATGTCGAAGGTGATGGTAGCCAGTGTAATTGTATTCCATCTTGAACTAGGAATCTCCGTCGTATTGCGTACTTGAGTGACATGCGGTAGTTACTTTTAACTATTAACCTACGGACATATGAGACTGTAGGCTTACACCGCACCCTCAGCGACAACGTAGTCCTTATTGTCTTCTTGGGTGTGCGGATCTCTGAGAGTGTGTGGGTGCTCTGAAACCAACTATAAGTGTATATGGTGTCCGGTTGATTGTTAGGTTCCCCTACGCAAAAAGGAGCGAGTGATCCTCCTCTCAGACGCTGGAGGGCTCATTGGTAACGTCTACCTCCTAAGTATATTAAATAGATTTAGATTAAATGACATTGAAGAGAAAACCGATGTGCTTTCCAAAGGTACAGCTTTGAACTCCTGTATAATAGAAACCCGGGTCCTCAGCTATATGCCACACAAAAGTGTAAGATGCAAGATTTTGACAGCAGAGTTTACGCGACACGCGGGTGTCCAATCGTGCTGCGTAGCCTTAAAATAAGAAAGAAATCAATCCTGTGGGCTTGTTCAGGATATAAGTCCTCTAAGTTTAAGTATAATATAGATATCATAATAGAATATTATATTTTACTACTTTGGGGACATGCCATGCCAATTCCCCCTGAAGCATTCCACGCCACCCCTTATTCCGGTGTTTCATGCATGGAGATGGTGCCGAGTTTATACGGCCATGGCGGACACCATTAACCCAAATGTCCATTAGAACGATATCTACGGACGTGAAACTGGAACTGGGGGACAAGCCATAGCTCCAACCGCTGTTATCGAGAAAAACATTGCGTAGCTAACTGGATAGATATGCCATGAGTCTACGTCTCAACCATCTTATTATTAATGAATCCGTCCTCACATTAAGTTCCGCCCATTCTATCTATCGTGATCATTAACGTCTCCGAGTCCGCGTCTCCGGTACGGACTCAAAATCATCCGAAATTTCATCATCGCTAATCTCTAATGGTTCTTGCTGCGTTGCCTTCTGCGAAAAGTTCAATTTCGTCTGCCGCGTCTTTGGCGCAGCTTTGGATGTAGTAGTGCTAGATGCAGCTCTTGATGTCTGTGATGACCTAGTAGACGCCGCTCTTGCCGGCGTAGCTCTCGCTGTAGTGCGTTTTGGAGGTGGGGGTGGATCAAAATCATCGTCGTCCATCACGACGTCTTCTTCCTCTTCTTCATCTGATTGTTCAAAGACCTGAGCTTTGCGCCCTCGTCCTTTAGCGGGTGCTTTCTTAGCCGGGGTTGGCTTGGGTTTAGCTGCCGTCGCCGATGCTGCTGGTCTACCTCTTCCTCTTGTTTTTGGTGCCGGCGCTTGTGGCTCGACATCCTCCATATCTTCATCATCATCTTCTATAACTTGCACTGCTTTCCGTCCGCGGCCTTTCGGTTGAGCTGTCTCTGACTTCGTCTCGCTAACGGTCGTCCCGTTGTCAATCGCCTCGGGTTGATCCTCCCAGTGACCATCGAGATCGGAATCCCATAGGTCTGGCTTTGGCTTATACTTGCGTCGTTTGGCCTGTTTTAGGTTACCTGCATTGAACTGATTCTCGAGGCTTTGCTTGATAGTTCCCATCGCGGCGAGCACGTTTTCAGGGTCGGCATCGTCTCCCTCTAGCAATAGCATCTGCCTCACTTGCTCTGAGAGGGACTCGCTGACAAACGACTCCATGGCGTGTTTATCGTCTTTGTCGACGAACTGGGTAACCGCGTCACCAAATGGCGCCTGGGGAAGAATTTTCAGGGATTGCGCCTGTGCAGACAAAAATTCTTCAACTAGCTTGCCGACTTTAATATTATCCATTTCGTCCAGGGCTGCTAATAGCTCCTCTGACATTTCCGTATCTTTTGCGGTTCTCCCTACTGTGTGTTAGTAGTATTCAAGATAAGAAAGCCAGGTAGTTTACTTACTCTGAGCCGTCTTTTTTCGATAGAAATATACAACATCGTTGGTATTTGCCACCTTGCCCTGGAATCGATTGGAAAATCTTTGAGGGTTTTCAATATCGTAATGTCCCCCTTCTGGAGCAGTATATTCAACCTTTAGGCGAATCAGGGGAAGAGGCCGTTCGCCATCTAGAGAGTCGCCCTCTTGAATAGATTCCCACTCAGCATTAGCTTCTTCAATCAGCTCCTCAACTACGTCCATTAGTTTCCGCGTGAGCTCTTGTCGGTTTTCCTTCTTTTTATCTAGACCTTTAAATCTCTTGTCGTTTGCTAATATAATTTCGGCGGTCATAAAAGGCCGAACTGTTTTCAGTCGATGCTTCTCTACTTTGAATTCTCTTCCCGTAATGCTAACCACGGCGACATGTTTGGCTACGGCTTCTCCCGGCACTAACGACGTGGCCACAGAGGAGCCTGGTTGCATGACATGGAAGCCGGTCTCTGGGTTGTGTGAGGGATCGATTAAACACTCGTGCTCGTGACCCCAGACGACTAGATCTAACCATTCGGGTAACATGTTCTCGGGTAGATAACCAGTGGCTGTGTGAGCGTGATGGTTCTGATGTACTGCAAGTAAGTTGAACCAATCGTTTGATTGCTGGTTTGGTCTGAACCATTTGACATTGTGATCGCGGAATGTACGAAACATACGTTCATCTCGCACGTTGCTTATCCCGTATAGTGCTAGTTTAGTCATGCCCTTCTGAAGTAGAACCGGCTTGGCTTCAATATCGTCTGCTCGAGGCACACGCCCAAAGTAGTTGACGAGCCCGGCTACTTGAAGCAGGTCCAGGGAACAAAAGTTGCCTTCACCGCTAGGATCGTCATGGTTTCCATGAATGGAAAATACGGGGATGGAGATATTTATATCGGGGTCCTCGTAGTTGACATGCCCAAAGGCACCTTGGAAGACTTCGTTTGCATCGCTCAAGAACTGTATCTCACAAGGCTTATTGCCAAGACAGTTCTTCCTTAATGATCGCATAACCTGAAACATAGCCTTCCTGGACGGCTTATTATCGTGGAATAAGTCGCCAGCTAGTAGCACCATATCAACCTAGATGGTGAGTGACTATAACTAGAGCTTGGATATGTCACAGCTGCTTACATCTTCCTTCCGCGCTAAATTCATAATCTCGTCGAACGATTTCCAGCTATCATCGCCACGAATTGGATCTCTTTCCTCATAGCCCACATGGTTATCAGTGGCGACGAGGATGCGGATAGTATCCGGGTCTGTATTCCGTATATGATCAGCTTGCACCTGAACTTGTTTAAGAATGCTGCATATGGAAACTCACCAGTAAATTGTGATTGTGGCATAACTACCTATTCACGTTCTTAATGATGACTTATAAGGTGATAAATATGAAAGTGAAATTAACTCAATGTGCCGTCTAATTTATTAGTAGGTCAATTACTTTAGACGTCATTTCATTTGTTAGGCATTCTCTGAGAGCCTTGATATCTACCGGGTATGAAAGATGACTTGACTTTAATTGTCTTAGGTAAAGGAACAAACTGGAAGACGCGCCTCGCGTACCGCAATTTGCCCCGCTGACTCGTTGTCACGTGCCCAGAGTACGTAATTGGTTGTATCTAAGGCAAGTACAAATTACATAGTATACCTTTTACTAAGGTAGTGGTCACTTTTTTCTAGATCCGACATAGAATACCTTAGATAGATACCTAGGTAGGTATGTATATGTATATATAAATATCATATATAAATATCATCACGTCTCTGGAATCCAGTTAATAGTCAAATAGCTCTATAGCCCAAGTCTTCATATACTACACGTGTATCTTTGCTAATCTCCCAAATCCGCATACATATTGTACAAACATCATGTTATTCTTCGCTAGCATCATTCTACCATGAGAAGCAGAAACAAGTGTGTTTCTAACACCTGTTTCTAAAACTTTCGAGTAATGCTAATGAATATCACAGGTCCCAAAATGTGCGCTGATGCAAAAAAGTGCAAAAGGTATCCTTCCAAAACAGAAAAAGGTTCCATCCAGTTCCAAAAGAAAGAGAAAATACCATCCCTCTTGAAAGCGCAGTCGAATGCATACCCGAGGAAAAAAAACGCCCGCCCGAGAACTGAATCGAAACTAGAGACCCAAACTCGAGCCAATGGCTAAGACCTATCAATAATGTATACTCCCATGTAATGACGAAAGCATCTCCCAAATTGCTGCTACTTTCACACTTACGCAGCTGCCGGCGGAGCAACTGAATTCTCTCTGTTCACCTTCTCGGCTACCTCTTCCCACCATACTCCATGGGCTTCTCGATCTACAACTCCCACTTTAACAATCTCATCGACGATCTCGCGTACTTTCTCCACAAATTCGGGCAATCCGAGGCTTGCAAGTTTCTCGCCGGCTGTACTCGTGGCCTTAACCTTTTCGCTCGCAGAACCAGCTTGCAACCTAGCCAGGATGTGGCCTCTGATTCGCGTTAGAAGCAATTTCAGTACAGGCTCTCTGGGGTCTGTGTTGTCGCGCTTTGCGTCCATACTAGCGGCAAGAACTTTGGTTACAAGAGCCTGTAAGTGTGTCTTGGTGGCCGTTGGCATCGATCGCCCAGCCTCGAGTGCTGCCATAATGCCGTGGGTAGCCGTGGACTGAGGAAGGGGTTTTGAATCATCATCTAAAGACTCGAGAACAGTCAAGATGCGGCCGGCTTCCGTCCTCCAAGGAGCTCGGACATCGCGCTTGAGCATATTCTTGCACTGCAAGAGAATGGCACCTGCTGTGACGATGCGCATCGTCTGATGGCCTATACGGGCACGGCGTTTTACATCAAGGGCAAGCGGCTCTGGTACGGTCTCATCGGATGGTGATGGTTGCGTAAACTCGTCTAATAGCATCTGCCAATAGATCTTGTCCGGAGTGGGCCGCGAGCGCGGATGATTGATGCCCTCGGGGTCACGGCGCGAGACTTCCGCATGCACCTTATTGCGCGCATTTCGCCAAGAAGCCTCCGCGCGTTGAAGCGTAATTGTGCCATTCTCCAGCTCCTCGGCAAATCTTTTTGTTTCGTATGCAGAAGCATGCTCTACGAGGCTTGGTGCTGCAACTTGCAACATGTAGTTTGCGTAATCATAGAGCATGGTATCGATAAATGAAAGGAGTGCTTCAAGGCGATCGACGACATCGCCTTGGCTAAGTTTGTTCTGGACTAGATCCTTTACCTCATCGTCACGAACCGGAGCGCAGAGCTTTGGGAGAAGAGACCCCATAGATGAGAAAAATCGCTCATACGAAAAGCTACCCGCTAGGAATTGCTGTTGTGAGACCTCAGTATCGAGAATTTCGCCGATAAAATTGTACATAGATGAACCAGGTTTGACCAGATGCTGAAGCCTGTCTCTGATGTAGTTGGCCATTATCATAAGATAATGAAATTCTTTCTCTTCATCTCTTGGGCCAGTTTTTAGATCTTGGAACAAAGGGTCCATGCGAAGCTTATGCTGCTCTTGAAAATGCTGATATTCAATGCGATACTCCCGGTTGATGGCCAGCTCGTGAACAATTACCCTATTGTCGGGGAGAATCGGGGGATAACTCGGCTGACTTATATTAAATTTCAGCTCTTTCTCCCGGAGCGGAGTAGCCGGCGGTGTTAGTGTCTGCAGCTGTGAAGAGACGACATGATCGGCTGACGCATTGCCTCCGACTGACTTGTCATCGGTAAGGGCATGTTCGGTAGCTCGTGGTTTCATATCGCCCGCAGGCTTCTTCGCAGCCCTGGCCTTCCTCGCTTGCTTGACAGCATCGAAAATCATCTTCTTGCCCCGCTCAGCGCCAGCTAACCTCTTTATCCGGACCATCAACATCAGTTGGTTGTCCTTAATGCTCTGTCGATAAGACTCGGCAACAGCCTCTTCAGTGCGATCTTTAACGGTTTCCAGTATGGCATCCAGTTCCACGAATTGCAAGATCATGACCTCAACCAACGCATTCGAATCACGGGCTTTCCATGCTATGAACGCATTGTGAAATGTCGCATAGGATTCCGGTAAAGCTGCCTGCAACGCAGGAGGAACTGTATAATTGTTCATTGAGGTCAGACGAGAAAGAATATTCTCGAAGGATATCAACAAATCTCGTGCCTTGCCGACGAGATCCTGTAACTGCGGATTAGCTAGATCATCATGAGGAATGGGCTGCCCTTGAGAAGATCCAACCTGCTCCTGTTCTCCCCTATGATCCTTATTGCTAAGGACCTGGGTAGGATGGCCCAAAATCAAGAATGCGCTCAGGAACGTGCGAACAGCGGTCATCTCGTCCACCGAGCCGGGTTCGCCCTCCTGCAAGCCGCAGATACGCAAGACTCTTGACGTGAGCAGGAGGACTTTCTCTTGAGCAAGAAGTTCTGTCACTTGCTCAAACGAGGTATCCCTGACACTATCAATATTCAAGCCGAGTTCGGAGAACTGGCGTACCGCTATCCTTCTCATAACTCCTCTCCACCACCATTGAATCTTAGACGCCGCTACATCCTCGCTCATAAGTACGACATCGCTCATGCTTGAGGATTCCTGTTCCTCCTCCTGCAGACTACTCGTGTCAGATCTCTTCGTCATTAGGCTCTGACCCCTAGATCGTTTAGCAATATGGCGACTGCGTAATTCTTCCCTTCTCCTCTCCGCCTCAGCCAACCGCTCCTCCATCTGGGACCTGAGCTTACGTAGCTCTTGCTCCCTTTTTTCTTTCATGCTTTCAGCCACTGCTTTAGCCCGTTTTACTTCTTCGGCGCACGCAGCGACAATTTCGGCCAAGTTCTTCTCTCTAGCTTGAGCAGCGGCCAAGGCACGCTCTTCCATGTTGGAGATCTTCTGTTGGGCAACCTTTGCCATAGCCGCTCTCAAGCGCACCTTCTCCGCATGCGCTGCCCTATCGGCCAGACGGGCTTTACGATCCTCCAGTATCGAAGCGCGACGCATTTGCTGAGCAATGTATTTGCTCTGCGGGCCGCCATGGTGGTTGAAACCATGCGAGGATCGCGAATGTGCAGACGAGATGGAATTACGGCGTGATGAGGCGGCCGACTCTTTTCGACGATTTTGACTAGGTCGATAAAACCGAGCAGCTATGTGAGGAGGCGGGGTGTATATCCTAACGCCCTCCTCGTCTGTTGTCATATTCATATCTAGATCGGAATCTATAGATGTCGGGTCTGGAGTGCCTATTGATTCCTCAATATTTCGAGAGGGGTCGGTCAAGTCTACCGAAGCGCGACGCATTGTGACGACGAATATGTTGGGATATGAGGGGCGTTTTAAACGCGCTTATCCAGCGTAAGTCCAGGGTTAAATTTTTGATGCACGTAAGAAATGAGAGGGGATTGCGGCACGACAAATATGACGAAAATCAGTTGACTTCTATGCGGGCCGTGTGCAGCACCAGTTGGGTACGTTATGGGTCGTAATTTGTCCTTGTATAATTCGTAAAAAAGCAATCGAATCGCAATTCTATGCTCGTTGTTACTGTTTCGTCTGGGTGTGGCTTTCTCCAACCACAAGCCAACGACGAAGTAAACGCAGCTAATGTTAAAGTGGAAACGAAACGTATAGAACTTGAAATGATGGGTGGCCGCCACGGGAATCGCAGGAAGAAAAAAAAAAAAAAAAAAAAAGAATACAAGTTTAGAAGAAAAAGAAACCAACAGAATATGGAAGAGATATGAAGAATACAATAGTCAGTAGACGAGTCGCAATGATGGCGAATAATTGCAGGATTTCGTCGTACTGCAGTTTTCCGAATTTGACGGAATGGGAAGAAGAATATAAGTTAAAAACGCAATCAGAAGAAGAGGATTGGCGTAAAGTTGTAGTAAATAACTTGGAAAATTTCGGGCTGGATGGAAAGGCTAGAACATGGGGACATCGGTACATGGTACAAAATCCAAATTCAATTATGACAGATGACGGAAGGATTGCAACTGAAAGGGCCAGCCGCAGCCGGCCGTCTCAGAGGTCTCCAGTCTTCAGCATCCCCGGTTCCAGCATTGAAGTCCACCTAAATGAAACGGCGAAACATGCATGAAGTGTACGAAGTGTACGACACACATGTAAGAAGTACGACATATCCGGTTAGGAGAATAGATTCCCTTGCATCTCTGACTAACTCTTCTCGTATTCTGCATAACTGCTTGTTAAGCGCCTTCCCGTCTGCACCATCTGCACTAGATACCTGTATCTAGGTAGGTACCTAGGTAAGTACCTACAAATGCGTTTAGTAAGCGGGGCACCAGTACGTTCTTTCCGTTTCTACCGCTCCGCTTCCGTTTCTCATCGAAAAGTTAAAAAGTTGGGGTCACAATGCCAGTGGATTTGTTACCTACCGGCGCTATCACACCTGCACATGCATGCCTAGTAGCCCCCGTGATTTTACTAGCGTTAATTCCAAGGTTTTGAAGGGCCGTTATCAATGCTTGATATAATGCTTGAACATGCGCTAAAGATAGTATCATGCTGATCGGATCTACCTACATCTAGATATCCATCTGACGTTTGCAACCTCATAATTAAATTATCAGGGGACCAACAAGCATTCGGTGACATTTTCATGCTCAACTCGCGTGGCACCTACATACCTAAGTAGATTAGATACCTATCCAATGCGCGCTATGACGGATATCAAAACCCTGAACTACATCAGAACTTTTTGTCTTAACCAACTCTGGAATCAGCCGCATTTACTACCTACTAAGGTAATAAATAACCCTAGCTCATGAGGCTTAGGTACCTCGATCGCGAGTATCCTCACAATCCTACAGGACAGACTAGATGCTAACTACCTAGATAAGAGACATGTGACATTATACCAAATCGTGTTATCAGCATTAACGTATTAGTAGTTTACATATTAAAGATCACCTCAATGGGTCGAAGGTTTAATCGGATAGAGTAGCTATCTACGATAATAATATATGCTATAACTACCCTGTAATACTACGTAAGTTCATCTATGCTTTGTTTTACACGTCTCGGGTACCTACGTATGATCAAAGAGTTCTCCGCAAGCAGTATAACAATCGCTAGATACGTCGTCCGTAAACAGATACCTCTTTGTTCACGTATTACCTACCTTTATTTGGTATAATACAGACAAATATCCGGTGGTTACGACTCTTGATCAAGTTGTACTTGGCCGTGTTAGCGTGGAGTTTTTACATTACACTAGTTATATACTGTAATTAACTAAGATGGAGTATCAGGAAAGTTCAGAAGATTCCGAAGAGCCTGTAATTCAGAGTCTTGCTTCCAGAGGGCCTGTATATTATGAATATGACCCCGGCAACTTCGAGGACAAATACCGAGCACTGAATTGGAGTTTTTCACGATATCGAGAAAAGGGTGCTAGAGAACCAAACTTTCGACAGTTTGCTCGATACAGGCGCCGATGGATGGCACACCCATTTCCAAGACAAGGCACACCCAATATTCGAGAAGGGCAATTCCCCTCATTTCGCCCCTTTAACTTCAATGTACAGGGAAATCGAAACCTCAACCAAGAAGCAAGAGCAGCACTCAGAAATACCAGAGATTATTTCGAGAAAGATGCCAAGTTCAAGTACATAAGATACTTGGGCTTTGGTGGTTTAGGATTAACTATTCACTATAAGTGGAAGGGATCTCAAATCGGCCGTGAGGACCGAGATATCGTGATGAAGCTAGGTCTGATAGGATGGCTCAGTACGGACATCAGTGATGAAGAGGAGGCTTTGAGGGTAACTAATACCAGTTTTGCATACCATTGTAAATACTTTCTAATTGTCTTGTAGCAAATGGCTGGGGCCGCCCATGTTCTTCAGGCCATCGACCCCGCAGAGGTGCAACTACCTCCACAAAACAAATTCCCGTTCCGGCGTATAGACAGGCACGACTCGAGCTCTGGAGAAGACGATGGATCTAGCGGCGAGGAGAGTCGTAGTGACACAGAAGCCCCTGAGCCACCATCCAGGAGATGGCAACTGGAAAACGAGCCTGAGCGAATGCTGGAGAAACGGACGGCACACGAGGAAAGAATACAGATAAGGCGCCGTGAAATTGGGCTCTGGGATGAAAATGCAAGGGCAATAGCGAAAGCGAGATCAAAAGGGCAAAGTGTTGATCCTACAATACTCGAGGAATGGGACATCGATCACAAGGACTACCTCCTTCTCGAGTTTATGGAGCTTGGCGACCTTGCTCACGTTATTACTAAAATAACTCGATTGAACGACTGGCCTCCCAACCGTGTCTTTTGGTCATTCTGGAATTGCTGTGTGTGAAATCCCGTCTCAACTCTCTGTATTTTTTAGAGTGCTTGCTAATGGAGTTATCAGTGGTCAAAGCCTGCATTGCTATGGAGTAAGAAATCCGTGAACATTGGCCGCGCTATACAAACTGTCGGTTCATTATGAGGGGAAAACAATTCATTGGAACTTTTCCCTATCGTAAAGCCGACAGGCCCACTAGATTTATAATATAGTACGGCGAATATAAAACTAACTTACTGCTACAGATACCCTCCACGAAAATTCCACCCTAGGCGTCGTAGGAGACCAGAAGACCATGCGACCGCAGCTGAGATCGACGAGCTAGCACGAAGAAAAGCAGCTGGCGAAGACGTCGTTGTTGGGAGAGTCTCGGGGAAAGATCTCGAAGAAGAAATTCCCGTTAGCAGACGCAGATGGGCTGGTAAGCGCATGGTTCATCTCGACATTGACCCCAGGAATAGTAAGTGACGAAAGCTTCCTTGGTAGTAAATCCAGTGTACAAATGATTTACAATCTCGCAGTATTAATCGCCCCTCCTGACTATAATGCCGCCGACAGCGAACATAGGTTAATTCCCAGGTTAAAGGTAAGTTAGTACGATGGGACAACCGGACCTTGTCACGCTAATATGAGCAATAGCTTGCCGACTTTGGGTTTGCCAAATACATCAAACGTAATAAGAGAAACTCGTACTACTTAGAAAAACGTCGGTATGGCAAGCACGGATATTTTGCCCCTGAGCAATTCGGCGCGGACTGGGAATATATCGCACCTACGGATCCTTACAGTTGGGAGCTTTCAGAACAACCAGTTGCTGGTAACTACACGTCGGCGACAAACGTGTGGGGGATCGCATGGGTAACACTTCCCCATAAAAACATAACATTTTTGAAGATGATCTAATATTTGTATACAGTGTATGTGGCAGCTCATGACGGGACTTCGAGTGCCATTGGCACCTCAAATACAACAAGTACCCGAAAATGAGCCGGTACATTATTGCCCGGTGCTGTTAGATGACAATGAGTACAACGATATCGACAGGGAACTTCGGGAAACGGTCGCGCAATGCATGAGACATGATCCCAGAGACCGTCCATCCCTACTGGACCTCGCGAACCAGGCAGATAGAGGCACGAGAAAGGAGTTTCCCGACGAGGATGACGATTATATCGACGCCTGGGTGCAGAGAATATTCTTTGAGGCCCCAGAGTATGATTCTGATGAGGATGAACGATTCATGATGAATGTTTTCGGGGGTTATTCTACTACTGTATTTACCGACTCGCCTCCGCAGCAGCCAGCGCAGCCAGCTCAGGGGCAGGGGCAGGGCAACGAGGGAGGTGATCCGATGGATATTGATGGATAGATAGAGGAAGCGGTGGAGAGCGGACAGGTAGTTAAAACTGAGTACATTTGGACAAAACATCGAACGTATCATCTTTTTTTCTTTCTAAATTATCTATTGTTTGTTGCATTACCTTAGAGGGCTACCATAAATAGAAACTGGAAACTATACTTACCTACGTCGTCAGAGATATCATTGTATAGAGAACTCAATGCATGTTCATAATGAATATATGCACGAATCGTAACGATGAGGAGTATTATGAGGCTCTGCATAACTACGTCAATTTACATATACGTAAACGGCAAATCCATACACGGGATTTCGCGGAACTCCAGCGCCTCATCATATTGGATGTGAAGCCGAGGTGCCGTTGTTCTGTTACATGACCCAACTATGCTCGTCGCACAACCACGTGTGGCAGCAGAGAAGAATATACGACTCAGGATTATGCTTGAATGCCTACGAAACAATGGGGAAAATGATCAGATCTAGGAGCCGGCTGTTCCTGAATTAGTCTGGTTTGTAAGAAGTCAAAAGGCTCGACTTATTCTTCGAGTGAAGAAATGTTAAAGGGGCACGTTGTTAAATGATTGGCCCAGAAAAGATCTTGAGGTCTGTAAGTCCACGAATAACAAGAAGGCCGAGACCCAGACTTTTTTTTGCCTGTAAGCTTAACGACGTGGAATATGGTTCCGTGCTTGACTCAATTCCGTCCACGATCGACGAATTTGTTCAACGACCCGTCCCGTTGATGTTTTTGAGCTTCTCGGATGCTTTGCCGTAATAAGCACAAGCCGTGTGTGCCCAAGGAAAGGTAAGCCACTTTACCTGACTGATGTGATACATAGGTAATCAGCGTAGATATGCAGATAGTCATGCTGACTCCAAGGCCCCATGCATCTTGGAAGCAATAGTTTCGATCTTTCTCAAAGATTAGCCCTATACCAACGATGCAAGAAGAGACGATGCATGTCGGACGAACAACGTGGCAGCCCATGGTAAAATCAAACGTAACATGACTCAGAAGTGCCAACTTAACAGGAGTAGCACAAGGGCTATCGTGAAGCATTATCCCTCATAGCCCTCATATCCCTCATATCCCTCATATAGAAGAAGTCTGCTATAGCCTGTAATAAGTGACGAAGTAACAACGTGTGTTGAATTAGAAAATAACCGAAGTTGACGATGATAACAACAGCAAGGCAACACGTCAGAGCAGACATCCGAGCTCTAACCTAAAGAATTGCCTGACCTTCGGCACCCATTGAAGCGGTCAGCAAGCCCGAAGACCCGGGGGATCGAAGTTTTGTAGATTGCATCATGTTCTTCATCGCGATGAAGGTCTGCCTCTTGGGCGCCAAGCGGTCAGTCTATAGCTCCATAACATCTTGAGGCCAGGTACTGATTGGACATCTCGATCTACCAAGTCCCTAGTGCTATGAGGAATTATTTTGCTGGCCCAATGATGATACTGATAATAAAAAAAGAACGATTCCTAATGCAGGGAGGTCGTATTTAGCGGAAGATGAACTCGATAGAATCTGGGAAAAGTCGATTCACGGCTCTTGGGAACTCTTGGAGAGTGGAATGTGTTGGTTTAGGTAGGTAAGGATCCGGCTGGCTTTGGCGGCGCTTGGGTTGGCTTTGGTGTATTTTAGAGGTCACTGGCTCGGTAGCACGTGGGTGCTTTTAGTGTTCGGATCGTCATTGATATAAAAGAAGCCGTATGGGTTTATTGTTTTCAATGGTCTTCTATTAGGTACGTTTATAGGTACTTAGCGGATACTTGGAGATATAAAAGCCAATTACCGAAAAGACTTATATGCGTGCTGAAATTCTGGGTTTACTGCGTACAATAACCCATAGATAGGTACATCATATGCTAGGAGAAAGGTACTGTTCGGGTATCGGAAGGCGTTGGACGCACTACATATGTGCAATTTAGGTACTGGAATCCGGGGGACCCCTCCCTAAAAGGTTACCCGGCTTTGGGCATCTTGGTGGGAAGGTACGGTTAGTACGGCAGGTACTCTGGTACGGTGGAGGGCTCCATTTTCTCCACTTTAACCAAAACCGCCACCAGAATTAAACTTGTAGCTTTCTAGGCTTTGTATCTAAGCTTGTACCTTTTCATCATAATTCAACTTTCAACTTTTGCTTCGATCCCGAATACCACCCGCTCTGCCCGCTCCATCTCCTGCGAATCATTCTTTCCACACTGCCATGGTATTCGCCAGATGTTTACCTCATGTCCAGCCCGCCTCGTAAGCCCGAAAATGCCGCAACTGCCGCACCGGTGAGCCCCCAAGGTGTGGCCTCTGGGAGTCCCAATGCCGCCAATGATGCCGCTACCACTTGGACAGCGACTGTCAGCCCATCCTCCTCTTCCGTCGCTGTGACTGGCTCGACCTCCGTATCTGACCATGCACGGCCAGCTGCAAGTATTTCGCCTGCCATACCAGCACCAGCACCAGCATCCGTACCAGCACCCGTACCAGCACCCCCCGGCTCCCATGTGCCATCCGCATCCACCCTTCCCTCATCCCTCACTGTCAACCATGTCGACCAAAATAATAATAAATCACGGCCGCCCACGGTCCTCCAGAGGTCCAATGGCCCGTCCTTACTCTCTCAAGCCCTGGCTTCTGCTCGCGGAATCCCCCCTTCGTACACTTCCCAAACTCAGACTGAACAGCGACGTCCCGAGCAGAAGCCTGTCCATCCTAATGCACCGAACCGGCCTAGTCCTCCGAGAAACCAATCCGATGCGCCTGTCGGGCAATCCGTAATCGCTCCGCAAGATGAACATCATGACCGGAACGAGCACGGGTTTCTGACGCCGATTGGCCAACAGGGGCTTGCTGAGGCCTCCAGAGCGACATCCGCACCGTCGTTATCTTCCATTCCCCATCAAGACGGTCAAGCAGTATCACCCTCACCTATCGCCATGCCCGGAACTATAAGCTCAACCACGACGCTTATAGGGAACAGGGATTTGGATTTGGGTATTGGCAGAGGGCGCTCATTGGAACGCACAGACAAGGAAATTTACCTAAGATTGTTGAACCGCCCTAAGACGCATTCCGATAACGTTGGGGACACCGCGTTTTCTCATGCAGTCGGCACTACCGATATCGCACAATCTACTGGCGATAAGCCGGAATTCATTTCTGACCCGCGGGTCCAATATAGGGCTTGGAGAGTCGACCGTACACTCTCCATGGGCCCGGAGAAAGCTTGGTCCATTGGCACCAATGATATAATCGGCCATCAAGATGGACAAGTTGAAAAATCTATTACGGAGGTCTTAGCTGGTGTTGAACCAACCCGGAGTCGGAAAGCAAGTCACAGCCTACGCTTTTTCAAGGAGGGCCTCCCGGAAGAACAAGGCAGGCGGAGGGAGTCGAAGTCAGTAGGACATCAGCGAGACAAGTCATTAGTCGCCAAGGGCTTGGCCGCAGATGTTAATCATCACAAATATTCCGACGATAACAACGTTTTTCAGTCGCCTGTACCCTCGCCCCAATCTATTGAAGGCGACCAATCCCCTTCTCGTGTATCGAGCGTGAAATCTTTTCCTTGGGGTACGTCAGACGCCAAGTCTGTTTCTTGCGAACCTACTGAACTCGATTACTTTGGCCTACAACTACCGCCGAAGCATGGTGCCGAGTCTATCAGAGCGTCTTCTCGAGAGCCTTCTGCTCCAAAACAAAGTACTTATAACGGACGCAAGGGCTCTGCTGATGTGCCCGATGAAGGTCTTGGAGAGGTCCAGCGTGAGTCAAGTGACACAACGGAAGTTGGAGAAGTAGCTGAAGAGGGCGACGAGTCATCTGAAGAGAAAATATCTTCGGCTGTGTTTCTGCCGCATCAGGGTTTGAACCAACCCCCGGAAAATAGAGATACTCTCCAGAATGATTTCCATGTTTCGCAGCCTATTTCCCGCAAGCCCCACAGTGAAGATTTTCACCCTTGGTTGGTAAAGGCTGATGAGCCTGAAGCTGAGGATGGAACGAGGGCTGATGGACCTGACGGTGGTAATATCAACCGTAATAATGACTCAGCCCCCCGTGTTGGAGACTTTTCGCGAATAGATGATGAATGTGCTGTCGAAGATGAGATCGAGTCCCCCCAAAAATCTCGTGATGTATCTGCTAGACCATCTCGACCAACTTCCCAGTATTACGAGGACATGGTGCACGATCACCAGCATGAACCAAAATTACCGCTTGAAGCAATTGAACTTATACCCTATAAGCATCAGGTTGGTGGCCACACAACCATTTGGAGATTTTCCAAGAGGGCTGTCTGCAAGCAATTAAACAACCGAGAAAACGAGTTTTATGAGAAAATAGAAAGATATCATCGTGATCTTCTACCCTTCCTGCCTAGGTGTGTTATTGCCCACTTCTGTTACCCTGGCCCAATCTCCAGTAGAATTTCTATGGGGCCAACTTCATGCTCGACCAGAGCTAACATCTAATTAGGTACATTGGCGTCCTCAACGTTACATTCCAGAAACAACCGCGGCGCAAGTCGACGGCCAAGAAAGACGACGGCCATACACCAGAAAAGAAGACGGGCGAGCAGGATGAGCAGACAAATGGCCACAATGGATCAGCCAGCCTGAGCGCCTTACCGAGGCTTGACCCTGCCGATAGAGAAGATCAGCGTCACCATCGTAGGATTGTTAGTCAATCACTCCAATCGGCGCAAACGCCGATTCCTACCGTCACTTTCGTCGACAACCGTCATATTCTACCTCGAAGTTTACTTCGACCCGCGTCGTCCGCATTTAACGGCGATGGACGCCCCAGGAGCGCCTCTGCCGCTATAGGCCAGCAATATTTACGTGAAAAAAGCCTACAAATGGGGGACAAAGGCACTATAATCTCGAATCGACCGTCTCTGGAGGATCGGCATGCCAACAGCTGGGGTGCCACGACTGTTAATAAGAGACTACGAAATGAAGTATTTAACGACGCCTTTCTAAAACAGCCCATTGCAATACATAAGCACCGGAGACCTGCATCCCAACATCGGTCAATCCCTCGTCGCTCAGTGAAACAAATTGAGCGACCTATGACTGCCGAGAGTGCTTTACCAAGCCAAGAGCGTGCCAACGGCCATACCCGACATGCTCACGAAGCGAACTCAACAAAAGCTCTCCCGCGACCTCTACAGACTCGAAGTGATACTGGCACTAATACGGTCTGCTCAGGAGTTGAGGGTTTAGACCATGTGAAAGATGTTACAGGAACTAGTGCTCCCGAGCCTGAAACTTTGTCAGAAAAGTTCCCCCAAAGGCGGAAACGGCGCAACTCAGGAAGTAAACTCAGACGAAAGCCCGAGGATGTTACAGACCCACGTGGTCATCTTAAGTATTTCGAAGACCCAGACGAAGTTGAATATAGAAGGGACAACGAACCCCACGCAGAATTACGGGATCTTGTGCATCAAATGAATGGGAACGGCCACAAGGTTGACACCAATGATCACGGAAATGGAGATGGTTCTGTATTCCAGTCGAATATCTCATCGGAGGCACCCTCTGCTCTTCCGAGCCCAACGATGGAACTTAAGAAGATTCCACGACCCATCAACCCGAAAGAGGCGCAGACGCAGCGCGACTCGAGGGTTGAGTATTTTCTACTGTTGGAAGACCTTACTGCAGGTATGAAAAGGCCCTGCATTATGGATTTGAAGATGGGGACCCGGCAGTATGGTGTAGATGCCAGCCCGAAGAAACGCGAGTCACAGCAACGCAAATGCGCCAACACTACATCCAGAGAGCTGGGCGTTAGAGTTTGTGGACTGCAGGCATGGGATGCCAAATCCCAGACCTATATCTTCAAAGACAAATACTACGGGCGTAGTCTCAAGGCAGGCGCAGAATTCCAAAATGCTCTGACAATGTTTCTCTACGACGGCGTGGATTACAGCAGCGTCCTAAGACATATTCCAACGATCCTACAGAAATTAAACCAACTTGAGATGACCATTCGGAGGCTACGCGGTTATCGATTCTACGCAGCCAGCCTCCTCATGTTTTACGATGCGGACAACTCCGACGAGGGGTATGATACAGGTGCTGAAGAGTCCACTACTGACTTCCCGACCGACGCCGAAGATGTATGGGATGCCAGGAGACGTCAAAGAAACAAGAAGGAGATCGACTTCAAAATGGCCGATTTTGCCAATAGCGTCACCGCGGGGGATCTAGCCGAAAACAAACCATGCCCACCAAAGCATCCAAACGAACCAGACCGCGGTTTTCTCCGTGGTCTTGCAACCCTTAGAAAGTATTTCCTGAAGATACAGAAGGACGTACGCAACGAACTAGGATTGGCCACCTCGCGTAGGCAAAGCGAAGTTGGGAATGAAGATGAAATGGACGATGACGCGGAGGAAGTTTCTGTTAGCGAGTGAAAATTGTGGATAGCCGGCACTACGATCCGCTGGCGGTAACGCCAAGCAATATTGACAACTAAGCGACAATAAGTTTCGCTTCTCTGTTTATAGTTTTCGGATGGATTCCCTAGAATGGCGCACCGGTGTGTCAGGTCATCGGTCCGCGAACTGGAGCTTTATTTTTTTTTATTTTTGGTTTCGCTTAAGTATAATCACGATGTCTCTTTTATTTTCTATTTCATTTTTATCTTTTCTTTTGCTTCAACATACCCGCATGTTTCAGGCGTCTTGCGATACGAGAAAAGCAATGGGGACCAATGGAAGCTGGAGAGAGGGAGTAAGACGGTGGACTAATTTATTTCCACTCGCCTACTATACGACGGTAGCAAAAGTAAAAGCTACCAATTAGGTGAATTGAGTCTTGGGGGAGAGTGAGTGGATATCAGAATGAGATGAAACTAGCTTACGCTACCCACGATGTTATTTATTTATGTAGCTGCTGGTTCGAGTTTTAGATGGGTTGTGGGTGTATGGTACTTATGGTAGTAGATAAAATAAATCACGAGTTCATGACTTAGTCCTTTATGTTTTATGACGAGTGATTAGTGCAAATGGTTGATTCCTGAATAGAACTCTTTAATGGGAGCTTATATGGATGTACTTTGTATGTTAGTTACTACCTTAGGTACCTAGTAGTATGTAAATAGTTTTAATGTTCAATCACATGAAATGACGTTGGATCAATGCAGGTGATAGACATTTGCGGGGGTGGCAGGCGGGTAATTAGTGGGTACGGTAGGGATGCGGTAGGGGTGTAGGGCTGAGTGTACGGCAGGAAGGAAATGGTAAAGCTCCGATGCTAAAAAGTCGACGTGGTTTCAACGTAGAGCCTCAACTTTTCCTTTAACATCACCTCATACATCGTCTATCATACAAATTCGATGGGTGTCGCCGCCAACACCCAACCCTCGACGATATGACGGAGAAGACAAAGAAGGCCGGGGATAGCAAGACTATCGTGTTTCTCCATCCAGACTTGGGTATCGGCGGTGCTGAGAGATTGGTGGTGGACGCGGCGGTTGGGTTGCAGAATCGTGGACATAAGGTGGTTATTTTCACGAGTCATTGCGATCCGAAACATTGCTTTGACGAGGCGCGAGATGGTATGGTAGATACTTTCTCACTCACTCAGCCCCTCACCCACCCACACACACTCGTTCATCCATTCATGGGATAGAGTAGTTAGATCCTAACAACACCACAGGAACCCTCGACGTCCGCGTCCGCGGGAACACCATCGTCCCGCCCAATCTCCTCTCGCGCTTCAGCATCCTCTGCTCCATCCTGCGGCAACTGCACCTCATCCTGCAGATCTACCTCTCTGCCGAGCTCCAATCCCTCTCCCCCGACGCCTTCTTCGTCGACCAGCTGAGCGCCGGCGTGCCCCTGCTGCAACTCCTCTCCCCGCGCCGCGACGCCCGCGTCCTCTTTTACTGCCATTTTCCCGACCTGCTGCTCGCGCAGGGCCGCCAGCGGTGGTGGAAGCGCGCGTACCGCGTGCCGTTCGACGCTTGGGAGCAGTGGAGCATGAGCTTCGCCGACGCGATCGCTGTTAACTCGAAGTTTACGAAGGGCGTGGTGGGGCGCACTTGGCCCGGTCTGGCGAGGAGGAAGGATTTGCAGGTCGTGTATCCTTGCGTGGATACGAAAGGAAAAGAACAGAACGAAAAGAACGGGGGAGAGGAGGATGGCGGTGACGACAAGCCCCTTTGGAACGGCAAGAAATTCCTCCTTAGTATAAACCGCTTCGAGAGGAAAAAGGATATCGCACTTGCTATTCGCGCTTTCGCTGGTTTGGAACCCTCGGCTCGTAAGGGCGTGCGGTTGGTAGTAGCGGGAGGCTACGATCCGCGCGTCGCAGAGAACGTGGGGTACCACAAGGAACTCGTGGAGCTATCCGAGTCCCTGGGTCTGCGCTGCATGACGGCCAAGACGCACGTCACAGCGCTCCAGGTTCCCGACGACGTGGAAGTGCTATTCCTGCACTCGGTGCCAAACTTACTCAAAGCGACGCTCTTAGCCTCCGCCCGTCTCCTCGTGTACACGCCTGCCAACGAACACTTCGGCATCGTGCCTCTCGAAGCCATGCTCGCAGGTGTCCCGGTCCTCGCCGCCGACACAGGCGGGCCCACCGAGACGGTCGTCGAGGGCGTCACAGGGTGGCTCAGATCGCCCAGCGACGTAGTAGCTTGGACCGCCGTCATGGACAAGGTTCTAAACCACCTATCCGAGGACGAGCTCGCTGCTTTGTCGAAGGCGGGTACCGCCAGGGTAAAAGACAACTTTGGCGAGGCACATATGGCGCAACGCTTGGACGACATCGTGGCGCAGATGCTCCGAGCACCAAGGACTTGGTCGTGGCGACCGATGGCCGCTGCGCTGGGGGTGGGGACTCTGGGCGCGGTAGGGTTTGCGCTGGCGGTTTTGGGCAGGGCGGTAGCGGTATATTCGTGACGAGCGAGTGAGCATTAAAGTTGAACAAACGCCATATATCCTGGCCTGATAGACTTGACTTCAGCGGCATTATACCATAGTGTGTGATAGTAATAGATGCCCACGCAATCTTCCCCCCATACCTAGGTACATAAAGGAGTTTTTGTAAGCGTAGTGGAGATTCGGCGACACCTGAGGCCCTTCTAGTATTTCAGTTTCTATAGAAATCAGACGTTGACGCGGCTGAATCTTAAACAAGATGAGAACCTAATGTGCACTATTCCACGGACCCTACGGCCACAAAATTCTTTCCTTCTCTTTCCAAATCTGCCTATAAAAAGCCCCCCCCTCCCCCGACCGGTTCAGTCATACACGATATTTTGAAATCACATATATCCTCAAATCCTTCCCCAAATCTACCAAGCTGAACTCCTCAAAATACATTTCCAGAGTTGACTTGATAATTGAACATCACACACATCACGCGCGACTTAAGTTTATCAATAATAATAATCATCGTCATCATCCCTAACACAAACCAAAATCCCTAGTCGTCAATTCATCAATTCTATCCTTCTCAAGGAATTCATCATGTTGGGCATCATGTTGAGATTTATAGTGCGATGCATATATCATGTTATCCACCAACTTCAACATCTTTGGAGAGCCATTGCGGCTAACACATTACAATAGAAACAAAAACCAAACACACTTAGAGCCAATATGTCAATTCATCAAAAAAAAGAGAATTAGCATATATACATGCTTGCTAACGACTACGGCCAAAGTAATACAGACAAACAGGTGCGTCACAAGAGTCCATTATATGTACAACAAGCCAACAAGTATTTTTTTTTCTCAGAAAAAGAAAAGGGAGTTCTGTCTACCTTCATAATGCTCCCTATGCTACATACTCTCTCTCACAACCAGCCCACCGATCCGGTGAATGTTCCAGCTTCCTATTCCTCCTTCGCTCCCTCCGCCCACAAATGTGCCATCCATTCCCTCCCGTCGTCAGATGGCATGAAAGGTAAGTCTCGCCCGCGTCTGACGGTAGTATGTTGATGAAACGATGAATCGAACGCGAAACGACAACAAAACAAATCGTCAAACGAACTAATACCTTCTAGTCTAGTTTTGGGTGTTTGGCGACGAATACTAGGCATAAGATACGCGAGCGGCGGGATAATCCCGACCAAACGAAAATATGCTGACCCCGTCCCGTCTGAGCGACAACTGGGCAAGCCTAAGAATTGGACTCTAACCCTCTGATTCCATGCTATAATAGCAAGCACTGACATAACTGCACAGTCCAAACCTTAACCTTGAAATTCGCCTCAGGCGAAAAAAAAAATAGGTTGGCAGGCTCTAGAGTCTCCAGTTTGGATCGGTATTGTCAGTTAGACGAAAATTCCCGAACCCTTCCTGTTCGAGTTTGATTAACCGCGCATCTGCATCTTCATGGTTGGATAAGGATGCCGGCTCTCGTTGATACGGGTGCTCCTACCTCCCATACCTATCAGGTGCAGGCGGTGGACGGTCGTATAGACTATGTCTATCCTGAGGTCTCAACTGCTGTTGCAGCATTGCCTGTTGTTGATGCTCGCGTAATTGTGCCTCCCTGATCTCCTGAGTGGAAGGCGGTGGGTAACCTCTATCATAAGCGCTCACGGGCGTATAACTCCTTGGTGGGCCGGGATCGCGAGGATCTCGCCCAGGAACCGGCGTATTTGCATAGCGAGGGTACGCTGCGGGCGCTTGCGGAGGTGGCGGCTCGGGTGCCCGTGAAGTGGGTGCATACTGTGGTAGAGGCGGTTGCATCCTATGCGGCGGGTATACATCTCGGACATCACGCAAAGCCATGGGGTCATGACCTCTCGGCGGTGGTGGAGCAGAGGCCCAAGAAGGCTGTGGTGGCACCGAACTGCTAGGTGGAGGCGGCTTCGGTGTAGGGGCATGTTGTGCAGCCCATGCTGACTGAGCTGGTGGAGGCTGCGTGGACTTCGGAGGTTGAGGGGGGTGCGATGCCCAAGTTGGCTGCGGCTGTGGTGGCGGCTGTTGCTGCTGCAACGGATGGCCCTGATGTGTACCTGGCCAGCCAACATCTCGGCTGGACTGAGGCTCGTGGCCTCTGGGAGCAGGATGCCCTCCATATTGAGGTGGAGGAGATGTCACGTTAGGCGGCTGAACTTGCCCGCCATACTGATATGATGGTTGTGACTGTTGATATTGCATTTGAGACTGCTGATTGGGAGGCGGATAGTGATGTGCGCTCTGCGGCGAATTTACTGGTGGGGGTTGGTGTGCAGAAGGGAAAGATCGCGGCCGACCACCGTAATACTCTCGCTCTGCTGCTGCTGCTGCTGCTGCATCTAAAGGCATATGTCGCGGAGCATTCAAAGATTGCGCTTGAGGCGACGCGGATGCGTAGGGCTTCAGAGGGGGCATTGCAGATGGTGCTGGTGGCGGGTTCCGACCATATCCATAACTCTGCTCTGATTCTCTCCGAACGTGAGACGGCGGCGGCGGCGGTGGTGGAGGGGGGCGCGATAGACTGGATTGAGGTGGTGGTGTTGAGGATGGCTTCACTGCAGCAGGTACCTCAGCCACCCGTTTTGGCGGAGGCGGAGGTGGGTCATCATTTAAAAGTGCCATCAAACTAGACGTCTTACGCTCCGGAGGGCGGGCTGGTGCAGAGGCAATCGCTGGCGGCGTGGGCTGTACCGGTGGGGCACTGAATGGCTCCGTTCCACTGCTGGCACCAGATGTCGGACGTGATAGGTTCGACATGGAACGCACACGTGGGGATGGGATGCCTTCGCCTGACAGCCCTCTGCTGTGCTGCAGAATATTAGCGAAAGGCGGCTGCGGAGCCGGTACTGGCGCTGGTGCTACGGCACGAGGAGGATCCGGAGGACGAGACATCGGCGCATTATCCGGACGAGACGTTGCCATTCGGATACTCTGGTGGGCTTGAGAAGCATACGGGTCATACTGGTGGATAACATCTGGTTCTAGTTTCACGCGTAGATGCTGGCGGTCCTGGTGATGCGGCTGCTCCTTCGGGACCTTGGGTTCAACCTTGGGCCGTTCCGATTGAGGCTCCATAAGGGATGTAGGCAAGGGGTGTCTTCCCATGGGAGGCTCAGGTGCCGCTGGGGGTCCTTGTTGAGTTGTCTTCTGAATCAATGCAACGCGAGGAGTCTGCTGGGCTGGTAATTCCCGCTCTCTTTCGCCGAACGAGAAAGGTGCCCTCATAGGACGGGGAGACATTGTCTGTGTAACTGGCTGGGCTAGAGGTTGGGACCCAGGCGGGGTAGCGCCGTGGCTCTGAGCCATCGAAGGCTGAGGTGGTACAAATGACGCCTGTAAGAGCGTCGGCTGCGGCTGCGCTGCGATGGGAACGTTGAATCGACCCGTCGTCGGCTGGGAAGGTTGGGCGTGCTCGACTTTTGCACCAGGACTATCTTCCATGACCACATCTGCTGCTGCGAGTGGTCGATTGCTGGACGTTTCATAACGCTTCTTAACGCCGGAGCTCGGTGCTGGAGGAGCAGGTCTCTTCTCCCCTCGCAATCTTTTAGCATCCGCCTCCTTCACAATATCTTGCCAATCGTTGGTATCCTTCTTCCGGGTATAGAAATTTTTGACCTATATAAGTTAGCAACGATGCACAACTGACTAATCCAATATCGGATGCTTACCATGACCGGGGTCTTAGTCCGCATATGCGTGGCAATGGCTGCCCAATCGCTTCCAAAAGAACGAAGCAACTGTGGGAAATCATTCGCCTCAGGCACGCTCCAGTAACTAGATGCTTGCGTGCCAGATCTGCGGTCAGATACTGTAGCAGTGCCAAGCTCAAGCATAGCAACTGAAGGCTGTTGTGGCGGCTCAGGGCGTAACCGCGGAGGAGCCATTGACTCCATGGGTGTTGAAGCCGGCGGCGGTGGCGGTTGTTGAGTACCCCTTTCAGGGCTGAGGATTGGCTGTGCGTGTTGGAATGGTGCGGGAATAGCAACCTGTTGAACGGCCGAAGTGCTTGGAGCCAATTCATATTGAGTTGGAACTCTACCCACTTCGTTCGGCACCTGCTGAGAGATCCACTCCGGGGCATGAGCCCGAGAGCTAGATCGCGAGCGGTTACCTTTAATTCCCGCAGGCGGAGCTGCAGCAAGTGTCTGGTTGACCCGGGGTTGTTTCGCTTCTCTGTCCTTAGCAGCCCGGCGCCCTCTAGGCTTGCGTTCTGGTTTTTCGGAGCTTCCATCCCCCTTAGAGCCAGCTCCTCTACGTCCAGGAGTACCGGCCGGTGTTCCTTCACCATCCGTGGCTGGTGTGGCCTCCGAGTTGAAAGTGGGAGCAGCCGCACGCCTAGGTCGGCGCCGCTCGCCATTTTCTCCCGTCTCCTGATTTTCCTCGTTCTCATTATCCCCATTACCAAGTTCGGAGACCAGTGCACTAGACCGCTGTTTGCCGCGTCCGCCCTTCTTACGCTGCCTTGGACGCTTCTTCAACTTCTCCTTAAGATTGAGCTCATTCTTCTCCTTCTTTAGGTAATAGAATTGGATACTGGTTCCAAAATCTCTGTTCGCCAATGGGTCAGAAACACGGCCCCACTGCTTAGGAAACTCGAGGTACGCTTTTTCGAAAGTGGCCGTTTCTTCTTCGGTGAAATTATCCACGGGAGGCAAAAGCTCCCAGGCCGCAACGATCTTCTCGGGCTGAATATACCCGGTAACATCTTGGTAGAAATCGTTCTCCCGCTCCTCGGGGGCCTGATACTGACGAGGTAGCACTGCCTCCTTTTCAGTCCGGTACCTTTCCCTTTCTGCCTGCATTTGGCGTTCCCTTTTCTCATCCTCCACACGTCGCGACTCTTCCAAGATCCGTTCTAAGTCACGTTCTGACGCATATCTACTACGCCTTGTTCCCTCAGGCTTCGACTCGTGGAAACCAGGTTTATGCCCACTGCTCTCAAAGCCAGCGATGCACGTAAATTTCTCTCGGCTTTTGACAGCAACAGGATCATTAGACATAGTGAATCGGAGATAGTGGTCATAGTTTCTGTCATACACCGACTTCATGCGCATCTCTTCTACCAATCGGTGTTGTGCTTCATCCTTCAGCCTTTCCAATATGAACGAATCGAGGCTTGCATGCTGAGCGTCCATCGACTTTAAAAAGGCCGTGTCCTTAAACCATGGCTTTTCATCGAAGTAAGGAAGGCTGTCAACCGGAGGAGTTGCCATATGCTCGCGGACAATTTCTATTGTCTGAAGGTCGACGTCCTCTATATCCGTCTCATCTTCATCCTCCACTGGAGATGGGGTGCTTGAGCCCCTTTTGCTGATTTCCTGCGACTGTATCTGAGCCTCTTCAAACGGCGGTTCCGCAGATTGTTTGCGAGGGACTGATAACTGAGTTCGGGGTGGGGGCTGCAATTCAGAATCGGTTTGGGCAACGTCTAATGCATCTTCCATAGGTACATCTACATCATCATTCTTAGGGTTAGGTTCGTCGAGGGGTGCTTCCGGAGGTGCGGGTGTATCGATATCGTGTTCGATAGACGGCTGAGGAAGCTCTGCGCTTGGAGCAGTCGTCGCTGGGGTTGATTCTTCCACCACTGGCTGGGGAGTCTTCTCCTTCACGGCCTCTTTAGTATCATTAACCTCCTTGGTTTCTTCGACAATCTGCGGCGGCTTCTCAATCTGCGGTTCTGGCTCCGCAGATGTTTTACCTGGTGGGGGGACATCGTCCGGAACATGGCCAACCATCTCTCCTAAACTTTCAGGCTCGTTCAGAATTTTCGAGATAGCTTCGAATGACACAAGAGCGTGTCGCACTATGGCATCCATCGGTACAGCTTCTTCAATCCCTTCAAGCCGCTTCAACTTTGCCTCCACATCGGCCATTTGCGATTCAATAATATCGCCAAACTCTTCATCGTCTGACTCCGACGACTGGTCTAGAATAGGTAGCTTCACTTCCTTCCGAGGCTGGGAAACGTGTCTCGGCGGAACTCTGAGAATAGGCTTCCTCTCTGGTTTTGATTTTCCCATAGCCGTTTCCGTCACTGGTAAGGGCTTCGATTCAACAGTGGAATTATCTTCGACTGAACGACCGCTCTCATCTATTTCGCCATCTTCATTCTTACCTCTGCTGCCGGGTCTGTCGTGAGATTGACGTTCTCGATCCAAAGATAGCCTGTCAGACTGCGGTGGTTGATCGTGTTTGACAAGCTCCTCAGCTGAACTGGCAGGATGCGAGTCATGAACGTGTTTTTCTACAGAACCCAACTGAGGTTCCGCCTTTGAATCACTGCTAGGTGGCCGTTGGTCATTCTCTGCCGGCTGGTCCGAGTGCGCTCCATCAGGACGATACCCGGCGGGCCGCGGCTGGGCTAAGCTCTGAGATCTGCTGAGTTTCGGTGACTCGGGAACGCGATTCTTAATGTTAGGGTTGATCCATTGCTTGCTTGAGGGGCCAGGTCGTGTTTGGGATCGCGGGCCAGAAGGAATAGCGGTTGGACTCATTTCCAGGAAGGACGATCTAGATGGACCGATAGGTGGCAGTCTTGAATCTGTATTCGGCGCAGGGCCTGGTGCCGTGGGTCGCTCTTCCTTAAGAGCTCTCGGTCCCGTTGGAGGTGCCTTGCCTGTAGCCGGTCCGGCCTCCGCCGTTGATGCAGTTCGATTGGGTACGGATCCAAAGGATGGCGCAGCCGGAGCGACTGGCGGGGGCGAAACATCCTTCGGCGGTAGCGGTGGAGGTTCATGTGATGCTCTCTCGAGTTTAGGCCGTACATCGCGGTCTCGCACGTCCCGATCGTCTCGATGGTCACGTGGACGTAAGTCAGGGTCGAGATATCTATTATCACGATCGCGGTCGTCTCGATCCCGGTATCGTCCCTCTTGAGAACGCGACCTAAAGGCTGAACCATATCTATCACGATCGTCATAAAAACCTCGTCCACGGCCTCTATCCCAATCGCCACGGCCTCTACCTCGGCCCCGACTGCTATACCCGCCACGATACGACGAAGGTCCGAAAGGAGGATCGGATGAAGATGATCCGGCGGAAAGTGGTCCGTCTCTCGATCCGCGCCGAGCTCGCTCTGCATCAACACCCAAGGGAGCATCTCTTAAGTCTCTCGAATCCCGGAAATCTCTGCCAGGAGGCGATCTTCCACGGGGTGACGGTCGTCGTCCTCTGAAGCTGTCTCGGTCACGATCACGCCAATCTCCACGGTCGCGTTCTCGGCTGCGTTCATCGCGGTATGAATTGTCCCTTCGATCTCTGAAGTCGATGTCTCTATCCCTCCCGCGATCCCGGCTATCGTCTCGCCAGCCTCTACCTCTTCCACGACCTCTACCACGGAAATCTCCAGAGTATCCTCCGCGAGGCCCGCTAGGCGCATCGAGTAAGGCTTTTGGGCCCCTAGGGGGGTCTCTCGATAAAGGGGCATCACGGAAGCTATCCCGGTTGGTCTGGAAGGCGGAAGTATTAACTCGTGATTCGGCAGAGGAACGCCGCGGTCCACCGTCGCTATACAATGATCTCCGATCCGGCGAGCGATCTCGAGATCTAGAACGACGTGAATCGCCATCATACCGCGATCCGTTATAGCGGGAAGCCCTACGCGAAGGAGTTAGATAATTGTAGAATGATCTGGAGGTCGCCCTAAGTTGACCCTAAGTTGACGACAACCTCCATTGCCGGCATGTCCATCACGAAATTGCATACTCTCGTGACCACGTCACCATTTCGTGGCGTCTTTGTCATATTGTTGGTATTGTGTAAAGGAGAAGCAGTAATTCTTCTCAACACCATGATAGAAGACGAGTATTCAAAGCCGAACTTGGGTCGGTATTGATATCCTGCAGGCGGCAAAAAGGAATTAGACTTACATGTCTGTCACAAGGCAGAGCAGGCCCGCCTTTAAATACCCTAGGAAATTCTCATAGAGTTAACACTATGTATGTGCGGGTATGAATCGTGAGGCCTGAGCAACCCGTAGAGGCTTCAATATTGTTCGAAACTTTGTCAACAAAACTGCCGACGGACGGGCACCCGGGATTCAAAGATTGGAAACGGCGGCCGCAAGTAGCAGCCCCTCCGTTATCCTCTAAACTATATTTTGCTTGGGCACATATACCCGAAGCTCCTTTAAGATTTAATTATCGCGATGCGATAGGCTCGTGCTGAACCCTCGGGGATCAAAATGGGGTTTAAGAAAGAAGATAAACGCAATGTCAATGTTTCGATAGTGAAACGTTGAAAAAGACGGGAAGGGTTGAAAGAGGCTGAAATTGGAGACCCTCGAAAACACAAACTTCGCGTGGCACCTGCTGGAGACGGATTACCAGAGAAATCCAAGACAGGCTAGACTAAACCGAACCCCCCGAGCAGGGGGGATGCAGGACACCCGGAACCCATAAGCCGCTAGCTCGATGTAGGCCAAAATGTAGGCCCAATGTAAAAAAAAGCCTGCAGGCCTTTGCAGCAGCAGTTGCAGCGCGCGCTGTTAAGCATACTAGCATAACCAGCCCGGGCCAGCATATGGGCATTAAAGAATTACTAGGGCCCCCATGAAGACCCAATCGGGGTCCATCTGCAATCTACAATGGCTCCAAGGCCTTGCAACCTGCCCGTCTTAAACGCCCAATCACCAGTTCGTGTCGTGACTGCCCGCGAATTTCGACACTGCCAAGTTACATATCTACACATGTACCTAACCAACCACGGGACGTGCATGATCAAGTTTACCTATCTGTACCACAATGAGTACATACATATATGGATGTGACACGAAGATCCTCTGCGTGTAACTTTCGTGTACATGCAACTCAAGACGCACTATTCAGAACATTAATTTTTTTTATTCGTCATTTGACGGAAGGCTGCATGGAGGTAGATGCGGTGCGGTATAGCACGAAATGCGACCGCTTTCGTTTGTATGCTAGTTTAGTGATACCATTGGCTAGAAATATTAAGGCGCATTGGCGCCGATAATTGGTAGGACAGTTCAAAAAAAAAAAAAAAGGAATGGCACAGATTTTGATGTTTTGTATTTACACGTACATAGTAAGATCAGCTGTTACAAAACTAGGACATTAAACTAAGCCTATAAATGATCTCTACGCTAACCGTTTCGAACCATAAATAAATGGGACTTACAGCGATGTCAAAGTGCCTTGTACTTTGTACAACCCTACCCGTTGCCTCCCACAATAAGCATTTAATCTGATGTGGCGAGAGTTGGCATTGATTGAAGTATAAGTTAGGTAGGTACTAATGCATTTGGCTACGGCTTCGGCACTACATGTACCTAACGTGAGTAACAAATGCTTTTTTTTTTTTTTAGGAATAGTTGCTCGGCAGTGCACAAACATCTAGTGTATATAATGTTGTATGTAGGTACATCAGTAACCTCCCAACCGATAGGGTAACTTGACTGAATAGCCTGAGATGACCTTTGCCACGTACCGAAGGCAACATACTCTCTTCTCCATCATCATAGACACTGTACTCCCCATCGCTCTCTCGAATGACATAAATATATTAGAGTGATTACTCTTAGGATCCCTTAGATCTCTCTCTGGCTGGCCTATGCCCTTGTTCGTCAACATGGGGTTCCCAATTCTTACCCAGGTTGGACTCCAAGAATTCTAATGCTGTTCGGCGTCTTTTCTTACGTTGTGAATTACTCTGCTCTGCCGACGAGATTGGCGGTGGTGTATCTGGTGAGAATGACTTCGTTCCGTTCCCGCCCGTCGACTGTTCCGCATCTCCCAACTTCAGGTTTTCTGCTGTTTGCTCTTCTATAGAAGCTGTCTGCACCTCCTCCTTTTTAACGCCCGCTATATCGCGACGTCTTTTTCGAGACTTGCTATTTGTGTGCAAGGTCCCATCACCATTGTTCTGGCTTCCTTCCGTCTGAGCTTTCTGTTGGATTGGTCTTGTTGATTCGCCGGTTCTAGGTGGGTCGTCGTCCTCGCTACTGTAGTTCAGCCGTTTGAAAGGTGCTTGGCCCATTCTCCGGACAAACCTCTCTGCCTTTTCAAGTTGGGGCCATGCGTTTGACTCCGATCTCTTGTCCAGCTCGTTTATAAAAGCACCAAGATATCGATCCCATTCTTCCTTCGGAGCATCCTTAGCCGGCTCGCCTCCGACCACAGCGTCAACTTCATCCATAAGCTTATCTACCGAGGACCTCACATCACTCCTATTCCTACGTTTGGGCTTTGGCAACTCTTCTCGGTCAACGTGTCGATCCATTTTAAGCATAGAGACTGCAAATTCCAAGGTTGCTGTGTGTGTCCTGCTACATTGAGCCGGTTGCGGATTGGGTGAGCCTTTTTGATGGGCAACGGGGACAAGGCTAAAGTTTCTGTTAATATTATTCGGTGTGTTTGGTCGACACAAAGCTATTGTAAAGAAATAGTTGGAAATATTTGACAATAGTAGAAACTATAGAATGATTGGGACGCTACAATGAGAAGTATTCATGAAAATCTTACTAGGAGCCGCTGCTTCCCTTCTTCGAGAGGGAAGGGGAAAGCGGCGGTTCAAAATGGCTGCTGCCATTCTCAGTTGGGTTGATAATGGTTTCCCTTTCTGGACGAGGAGTTGTCGTCTGAACACCTTCCTCAACCTTTGAATGTTTTAAGCTCATGAGAATCCTTGCGGCTCGAGCTGGACACATACGTAGACTACATTCCGAACGCGGCTGCGCGGGTCGCAATTCAGACTTTGGCATTTTTGCACGAGATGCGTTGGGACCGCTGTGTGATTCCATAAACTGGTTAGAGGTGTGCATTAAGTCATTTGGCGGCCTGAGAGGGGGTAAGGTGCAATTTAATCCAGAAGAAACGGCCGTGGAGTTTGGTGGGTGGTTTTGACAATACTGATGCTGTCCTTGATCCATCTCTGCTTATATGTAGGGTAATGGTAGAAGAGGGAAGTGTATCAAATAGCATTAAATGAGGTCTCGTTGTATAATTCATTCAAGGAGCCCAGCCGCGAAAAGGGGATAAATCTACCCAAAGATTGTCGCCCCAATCTTCTGAACAATGTGTAAAGGGTGGCCAAGATTTCCTTCTAGGATGGGATAGTGAATAGGATAGGGAGTGAGTTGAATAAAAAGTTGTATAGCCGAAGCCTGCCTTTAAGGCGTAGCTTAGTGATGAAAAGGGGCTCGCGCAGAAAACGCCTTGATAAATTTTCGAGTGGTTAATGTTGTCTGCTATGGATTCCTGGACCCTTCCTGGCTCTAAGTTGATCTGACTATTGTTGTAAAACGTCTTGAATGACCCTATGTACCGAGGACTATCCTCTTGAATGGATAGTAAACTTAGCTTACAGGAGCTCCTTCGTGTGCCTAGTTAGTACACCCGTGGAAAATTGTAATCTGGTTATTAAATTTGCATTCAATACCTGTCCGTTGGAAAGTCGAGAATGGGAAAGATTTCAGAAATCAGGATCGAGAATGTTTTGACTAACCTAGGTAAGTTTCTACCCGCAAGGAACCCCTCCCCTTTAAACACACTTAAATTGTGAGACCCTTTTAGCAAAGGCTGTATTTAGCAGTGAACTTTACTGCTCAGGCAGCTATGTACTTAGTCACATTGATTTAAGGGACACGAGCCATGTGGCTGTTAGATAAAGTTGGGTTTTCTTAGTTCTATACCAAATGCCAATGACTTGTTGCAACACATTTCCGCCTACTCGTCCTTGGCAAAGGTACTGGCTACGATGAAGGGGAAACAGGCAGAAGCCTCGAGGTAGACCTAAGGCAAATATTAGATCGAGCAAATCCAAAGACAAGTTTTCCGAATAGATTTGGTTCATTACCTTGACGTGATCTGCTCCCACTTTAATCTTTCCCCAGGAGACTGCCTCGTCAGGTCGCGCGCCCGCATCGCTACCATCGAATTCTTGGGCTGTATTGATATAAACAGCAGACTCAGCTCCGTTTCTCATCAAGCAGGCGTTTGCGATATGGTGCTTGATAACCCCACCGCCTAATATAATCATTCCGGCTCGCTTTGCCCGTACAGAGATGGTGTTGATGCGTCGAATGTCCTCCACTATATCAATCTTCAACTGTTTTGGTGAGGCTTTGAATGTGTGGAAATATAACATATCACCTAAGCTACCATCTGTCAAGGCTGGGCAGAACACTGGGATATCATTCTTATATGCCCAATAGTATACCGAACTCTCGTCGTTAATCTCCTTTCCGAGTCGGTGGATGACCTTGGATGGGGTCCAGTTGATTTCCTCCTCAGTTCCCTTGCTTGCTTCTTGTTCTTCGAGCATCTTGTCTAGAATGGGCACGACCCAATCTTCGAAGGCACAATAGTTTGCGTTGGGAACCATCAGATTACCTATTCGGTTGAGGCCTTTGGCTCTGAGTTCCGCGCCCTTAGCGCTAAACGAAGACATATATGTGTCACCGAGGCACTTGATGAAGTCTTCTTCGATACCACCCGCAGATGTGACAATGCACGAGACGTGCTTGTTCTGTACCAGGTACCGGAAGATTCCTCTCAGACCAGATGAAATCATATTAGACGTATAGCCGAGAAATATCGTCGTCTTATCGCCCGTTTCCGGGTCACGCCAGGCTCGCTTCGGAAATTGTTAGTTAAATGTCAGGAGCTAAATACTTTCCCTTTGCTAACCATATCATTGATGATTCGTACTGCCTCAGCCATAGAAGAAGCTTGAAACCCCATATGCTTCATGCCACCAAGCACATCATCCACAGTAATGGGCCGCCCCTTGAAAGCATTGAAGTCGATCTCCTCGACCTTCTGAGCTCCTTCTGGTAGTTCATCGGACGGGACCAGAACAGCATTTGTTGCCTCCAAAGGCGGCAAATTCGGGTTCGACTCTTGCGCTGCCATGGTGTCAAGTGGTGCGTGTTCCGTATTATTTGTGTAATAGAACCCTTCCAATTTTTAAAGAGCCTAGTGAGAATTTATCTATGTATACACCAAACTCAGTGGGTTGGTTTGTGGGTGTAAGTCACTTAAAGATTTAAGTGATCAACTCTCACAGCTTAACGAATAGTATTCCTAAGATGAAATCGTCTTATATGCGGTGAGATATATTTTCCCCTTAAGGGCTTATTATAAACCTAGGTAGGTAGGCCATATGACTGATGTACGAATTAATGTTTGCATCTAAAAACCTTTTCGATGGTACGTTGAGGCGAATAGGTACATGACATTTGAATAGAGCCCCTGCTAATTGCCCTATGGACGCTGGAGAGTGGAGCTTTTCACACTGTACCTGTGTACTGTATGATTGGACATGTACCTAGGTACCTCAAGTAACCTAAGGCAAGGCCTGATAAGATAACGTTTATTTTGTCGGCAGCAGACCGGGAGCTCAAGTGCCAAAGAACTTACCTCATAATCAACATTATACATGGAAACGCGCTGTATCGAAGGAGTTACTCGCACGTCAGTTGCATCTGTCTAATCAATATTACAGGCCCCATGTTTTCATCTCAACGTTAAGGGAAGCTTTGCCGAACTCAACTCTGCCTTTCTTCTAGCTCAGCCTTTCCATTGATTGTTTCAAGTCGCCGCGCAATATGTCCTCCATCTACAATCTCGAGCCTCAGCCCACGGCTTCGCTAATTCTCCATACGACACTGGGCGATTTATCCGTCGAGCTCTTCGCAAAACAAACCCCGCTTACGTCGCGAAACTTCCTCCAGCTATGTCTCGACGGATATTACGATAATACAATATTCCATCGTCTAGTTCCTGGCTTTATTATACAAGGGGGTGATCCTACTGGAACGGGAAACGGTGGCGAGTCCATCTACGATGGCGGCGCATATAGCGGTGATTTGGATCCGTGGCCTATGGATCAGCGCCGTGGGAAAAACGCTGGACCTACCGGCGTGAACTTCAAAGATGAATTCCATTCACGGTTAAAATTCAACCGAAGGGGATTGCTAGGTATGGCGAACGAGGGCAAGCCAGATACAAATGCCAGTCAATTCTTCTTTACTCTGGACAAAGCCGAGGAGTTGAATAACAAGAACACGGTGTTTGGAAGGGTAGTGGGAGATACAATCTATAACTTAACCCGCATGGGTGAGGCGGAAATAGCAGAAGGGACTGAGCGACCTCTCTACCCTATAAGGATAACGGGCGTGGAAATTCTTGTCAACCCTTTCGATGACATGAAAAAGCGAGAAAGGATCGCCAAGCGCACCCATGAAGCACCCGTTACGGAGAAAAAGAAGAAAGTGAAATCCAAAGCGGGAAAGAAGTTATTAAGTTTTGGAGACGAAGAAGGTGACGATGACGCGCCGATACTAAAGAAGGCAAAATTCGACTCGCGAATTGTCATGGAGGTAGATGAAGAGCCGTCATCGATTTCTAAGCAGTCGAAAAGTAGTGGTAAGAAGGAGGCCAAGGCAACTGGATCATCTTCTATACCAGTTCGTGAACTTCGAACTGACACAAAACCGGAAACACGACCATCTCCACCACCTACAAAGAGCGCGCCCATCCCTGTTCGGGAAGAATCATCCCCAGAGCCAGAGCTACCAAAGAAATCTGCACTAGAGAAAGCAAACGAAGAGATTGCAGCATTGAAAGCATCTATGAAACGGACAATTCATTCCGAACCAGTGAAGGAGGTCAAAAAAACAGCACTGGAGCAATTGATCCCAGAGACATCTACACGCGGCCGGAAACGAAGAAGAGGAGGGGGCGAAGGGCCTGTCGTAAATGAAGATCTACTGATGCTTCAAGCTTTCCGCTCTAAGCTTAGTCAAGCAGGGCCTGAGAAAGAGCAGCCGGACGTACGCACGAAAGACAATGACGCCGAACAAGCTCCGGGTGAGCAGGACGACGAGGCGGAATTATGCGATCTACATTTCATTGCCAACTGTCAAAGTTGCAACTCGTGGGACAAGGCTGAAAAGGAAGAGAGCGACGACGAGGGTTGGATGTCACACGCCCTAAGTTTTGCAGCCGATAAACTCGGGAAAGACTTATCGTATCGAAAGAAGGCCGAAGAGGAATTAGTCGTTATCGACCCTAGAGAAAAGGCCCGGACGCTTAAGGAGGAGAAGCGGGCGCAAAGAGAGGCACAGAGTGGGAACTCCGGAAGAGAATGGGATCAAGCAAGGAATGCCAAGTTGGCGAGAGCATCGGCTTTAGCTGGCAAAGGAGCCAAGTAACCAACAGGTTCACCGTAGGAACATTTCTTCCTTTTTTTTTCATCTCGTATCTCTCTTAAGACTTAAAAATGACCATTGATACCCCTTGATAATAGAAAGTTCTATTGCCTTCCGAAATTGAAGCTGGCATGGGTGATTTACTCTTAGTCTTTGTTGGAAGAGGAAAAAAAAAAAAAAAAAAAAAAAAAAAGGAGGCTTTGCATTCTGACAAGCTACGTGGGTCCTGCAAACACATGCGAAAATGTGAAAGCCTATATTTCGTTAGGGTGTTTTGATATTTCGATACAATCGCTGATACTGCTGAGAATCGGAATTTGCTCCTGGCCAGGTAGACTATGGAGAGAGCTGTGGTGCATTTGGACACTTTTGATTGGTTAGGATGAAGCTCCCAAGACTCCAGCACTCCGGCCTAGCGTTGCATCGACTGGAGGTGATGGTCCGGACCTGTAGGCGTTCGGGACATGGTTCTTATTAATAGCTCCACAGCTTTGACAGCTTTGGGTGTAGTTGGACGTGGCTTCGCATGCATTGCTCCGTACCACATGTATGTTCTCCGCAATCTAAGCAATATCAGTACCCAGGTGATAGCTAAAAAATCGTAAGACAATAGGAATCGTGACAGTATAGAGTACCGAGGATCCTAGAGGCCAATGAAAGGAATTCAAGGAACAAATATACAATCTAGACAATTTATGACGAGATAATCATCCGATCGTATGAATGACGAAGCAAGCTCCGAAGCTAATCTTTGGACGAATATCTTATCGATCCCACCGTTGATTGGTTAAATAGTTGTATTATGGAGAATTTAATACCAGGTACTCAGGTATTTATGTACTATATTTGTATTGATGTACTAGCTGGTACTAGGCGGTACAGACATAGGATGGGACACAAGAACCATGTACCTACTAGTCTGCTAGTGACCCTTGTTAACTCAGTTAAGCACATTTCGCCGTAAGGTGCAGGCAATAAACAGTAAACCTTATGCATCCATCAAAAATTTCGCACAGGAGGTACGGTACGGTACTTTTAGCGCAAATCATCTCGTTATCAATATGCTATGTAAGCTGATGTTATCCAGATTTCATAAATATATACTTGAGTTCATACTAACTAGCTATACTAACACTTACATACTTGAGACTCTACAATGAACATTGAATGAGCATTGATGTCAACCAAACTATTACAATTGAAGCTTGGTTGAATATACCACTATATAACAATATTTTTCTGAAGCTGTCGTCCCCGATTGTTTCCTTGTCAGCCGGTCCGGCTACATTGCCCCTCTAAGAGGTCATTTCCTCAATTCTCGGTTCGGTTCGGTGCCAGTGCGCACAGTGGAAAGACTAAGCCAAGACAGAAGGAATTCCTCTGTCTTGGGGGGTTGTTACGGCCTGTGAGCCGGAAGGCCGGTCAATTTTGAAAATCCCATCAAAAGCTTTACATTCCCATTTGCACTTGCATTTCCCCCATTTCCATTCTCGTCTTGGACAACGCTGGCGCTCCCACGTCCACATCCACATACATAACACATTCACATACACATATACGTACATACGCATCCGCATTTAACTCTTCTCAGCTGCGCCCAACCTTGAATATACGAATTCTGCAGTTTTATGCCAGGTACACGTTGGCAAAATACTTTTTTATTTTTTAATCAAACCCCCAGACAATCTAGGACATCGAATTATTCTTTTGCGACTTCGAGAACAACGGGCCTTTAACTATTACCCTTGTTTCTACCCTTGACTGACTCCCACCTCTCAGCCTGTTCACTTGATCGCTGTCGCAACTCCTAGACACAGCCTAATCGGGAAGTCTTGAAGACTCTTTACAGCTTCTAGTGCTGTCTCAATTCCCTTCTGTTGTCGTTCAAGCTCCTTTATGAAGCTCGGCCAATATATAGGCAGAGCTATGAATGCGCAGGGAAGCCTGGAACCCACCACTTTACTCCATCGGGATTGAAATCTACCAAAACCTGAGATTCGCTACGAAATTTTTACAAAACCTGCAAACCTGACAAACCTGCGCGCATAATCTTTCCACGCCTGATTGGCTGCTTTGATCCGTACCTAACGATCACATTCCTTCTCACCGAAACGATATCATAGCCTTGCGCAACGAACTAGTCTTCCGGCAGAAAAAAACGTGCGCGCCTAGCCTAGTCGCCTAACCCGACCGCCTACCAGCCTACCTTCTCGAGACAGCCTTGCGGCTTCATACACGGTCCTGCCACCGCCTTCTCACTCTTCTCTTCCGTCTAGCTCCCCGCTCCTACGATATCCCCTCTTTGACACCCAACTTTGGCCCACGTCGACCATCCCCGCCATAGTTGTAATTTCCATCCCATTAGAACCAGCGACATTAGCGGCATTAGCGGTACTAGCGACATATACTTGTACGAGCCGGCTGTCTACAGGTTATACAGTACTGATAGTCGTCTCCTGGTGAAGTAGGTCGGCAGCTACACTCACCTGCGCTTTTAGGACCACTACCCTTGGTCGTGGTTCATGTACACCTACTATCAACCCATGTCATCACCGAACCCTCGAAAAAGGCCAGCACCCGGTAGTGTACCCATACAGCATCCAATGGCGCAACCGTATAGCACACCAGAGCAGTTGTTGAGATGGAACGGAAATAACCCAGGACCCTTTGTCGACAACCCTACGAATGGAGTAAACTCCTATGGAGTCATGCCGCCCCCGACACCGTCACAATATCCCCAAACTAACGCATCGACCGTCCTTGCGAGGCGAGGCATCAACAATGCTCTCGTCGCTACCAATCGCGCGTTCACGCCCCAACAGAACGATGCATGGCCAGGATTTGACGAGAACTTGATCCCGAATCAATCTAATGGGACTATTGACGAGCATGACAACATAGAGTTACTTGAGGAGAAGGCTCAGAGGGCAAAGAGGGAGGCCCAAGCCAAGCGGAAGCAGATCCCACCCTTCGTGCAAAAGTTAAATAGGTGCGCATCCTCTTTCTCCGGCCTTGACTGTGCATTGCTAATATTTTTTTTTACAGTTTTTTGGAGGAGTCGAAGAACACAGATCTGATTAGGTGGTCAGAGAAGGGTGACTCTTTTATTGTCCTCGATGAAGATGAGTTTGCCAAGTCCTTGATTCCTGAGCTGTTCAAGCATAACAACTACGCATCCTTTGTTCGGCAGCTCAACATGTACGGATTTCACAAAAAAGTTGGTCTTTCAGATAATTCTATGAAGGCTAGCGAACGTAAAAACAAGAGCCCAAGCGAATACTACAACCCTTACTTCAAGCGTGGCCATCCGAATCTACTCTGGCTAATCAATAAGCCGAAAAGTGGTGGCCCCAAAAAGCTTGCCAAGAAGCGGGAGGAAGGTGAAGGTGAGAGCGACGAGGACGTTGCCGTGGCAGATGAAGCTATCGGCCATCCCTTCCCTCAGCAAAATACACAGAACCGAGCACTGCCAGCGCCAGAGTCGGGACCCCTCCAGAAGAAGGAGTTAGCTGTGGTCAGAGATCAGATGGCGGCACTACAGAGTCGCCAAAAGCAGATCAGTGAAGCCATCCAGCGACTTCGACAGGAGCATAACCAACTTTATCAGCAAGCAATCATGTTCCAGAATATGCATGATCGTCATGAAAACTCCATCAATGCTATCCTAAATTTCCTAGCGAACGTCTTTAGGAAGTCGCTCGAGGAGCAGGGAGGCGTGCAGAACGTGAATGATCTACTAGCCAGTATCATCCCTAACGTCCAGATGCCGCCAGCACAAGGTCAAGGTAGTGTGGTTGATCTAGGTGATTGGGTGCAGCAACAGGTACCTAGGAACTCGACACCAGTCGGCACACCCAAGAGACAGCACCGTCTTTTACCTCCCATTCCTCAGAATCAAGGCATTAAGTCCACCCCTGTGACGACGCCTACCACCGCCGGTACCCCCACGCCATTCTCTAACTATTCAAATCATCAGCAACAGCCACAGATGGGGCATGTCACGGAAGTCTTCGATACACCAACGGAGTCATCGACTCCTGCTTACCTCAAGCAAGAACTCGAGTCAAATCCTCAAGAGGGCATGATGAAGATTATCCAAGATGCAAACACAAATGCTGGAAATGTCTCGGTTGACTTACCCAATGTTGCCGCCAATACGTCGGCAACTCTGACCAATGACCAGCGAAATCGCATGCTGAGCATCATGTCTGGCGGCCAGAACAGCGCTGTCCATACTCCTCTCTCCTCAGCCTCTTCGCCCCCTATACCCGCGGCCTCAAGTCCACCCGTCATGGGAATTCCGCCAGCTGGGAGTGTGCCGACTATAAATGGGCGTACTTCACTATCGCCCATTTTGTCATCAGTCCCTCCGCCGTCGATCCAACGGATATCACAAACGGAAGAGGAGCTCGAACAACTTCAGCGCTTACAACATGAACAAGCCCAAAAGCTAGAGGACCTCAACCATCTGCTAGGTCCCCTCAGTCCATCGGGTCGAATACCTGGCCTAGATGATTCGAGTGCTTACTTTGATGACAACATCGACCTGAACCAGTATATAGAGCCAAATGCGTACACTGCTGACGTACCAGGGACCGAGTTCAACTTTGATACTTCAGCGTTCAACGATGGCACGAATTTTGACTGGAATACGGACGGCGGCGAGTTTGGTGCTACTACCGATGGCCTGAGTGCTGGACGAATCGTGGAGACAAATACGCCAAGCCATAAGTCACCAAGTCCAAGCGTCACTGAGGAAATATTGCGAAACGATTTGGACGATAGCCCTGGTCGAGCGGCAAAAAGGCAAAGAAAGGCATGATACAGCATCGACGGGCGAATGACATTATGAAATCACAGAAAAGTCTAATGAATTGAGAAACAAAAATGCATTAGAGTATTTGCAATTTTAACGTGGCCATTCTACAAAAGCTACTTCTCCAGGATGGGTTAACATGGACGGTGGTTTGAGGGTAACAGCCCTACTGCTTCAAAGGGAGGTCTCAGCGTCGTGAAGGCTCTGGAGTTGGACGGAGTTGGAGGCTGCAATCGTTTTATTACTTTTTCGTTGATATCCCAACGCTTCTTTCCCCTTTTCTTCGTACTAAAGATAAAAGGCCTCCTCGAGACGAGGACCAGATACAGTGGAGAAATTGATGATACGAGCTTAGCTATGACCTTTGCTAGATTTTAGATTGGCGGGCTTGCGATAATTTTCCTAGGAGGCTAGTTATAGTTGATGACATTGGAGCGGATTTGACTACCAGGTTGAATCTGCGATTTATTTTCTTACACTTGCCAGCGTTTGCGCCATTGATATCTGTGTTATGCGTGACGCCCCATCCTAGCCCCTAACTCACTCATACGACGTAGATGAAGTAAAGCATTAGTATTCAGAGTAATGAATAATAAAAGAAAAGGGCAAACCTAGATGTTAATGATGCATCTAGGCGCAGTCTCTTTAAATCCATGCGGCATCAGTTTGCTACTAGCAAATCGCACCGCCGAGAAACTAAAGCCTGAAAAGCACAGCCGCACGTAAGCATTCTCGATGAGCCTTTCTCGTCCAGTCGATGTATCTAGAACAGGGGTCCAAGAGATCTACGCGACGTTTCATCCAAAGCGCTTATTGGCATCGAAGGGCGACGTCATTGTGCGAGACAAAGGGGGGCAGGGGAGGAGGGGCATAAGTTCATTATTCACATACCTACAAAGGGCGAGGGGAATTCCAGAACAATTGGTTAGTAGGAGTGTATCGTGTTTGTTCTATTATAAGTGCTTATTTTTAAACGTTGTTTATTATTTTATTAACTACATTGTTCATTGATATCTTTCACTGGCGGCTATAAAGATTATTCCTTTTTTTCCCCTTTTTTTCTTTTTCCTTTTTCGAGGACGTTGATACTAGTCTCGTATTGAGATTCTTCCTCTTCTAAGTAGATTTTGACGATTTGATGATAACTACCTAACTTATACAAACCAAAGCATCACATGCCAATATGGAGCTGGACTGTACTCACGCACCAAGCACCGTCCCCAGCGACCCGGGCATCGCAGGCATCGGCGTGCTTCTGTCCTTCATAATCGTCGCCGCGATAGCGCTGCTCATCAGCGCCTCCCTAATCTTCCAAGAAATACGCAGCAAAGCCGACAGCTCGCCGCAGAAACCCTCCATCCTCCGCCGCAAACTGCTCAACTCGTACTCGGACCAGCAGATCCTGACCGGGATAGGCATACAGTCCGTCGGCCTGGCGAAACGTACATCCCTCGTCCCATACCACTTCTTCCTCGTCTGGATGCTCTCTCTCCTGTCCATGGCCGTGCATAACGCCACCCTGCTGGCCCTCGCGCGCGATTTCCGCCGCGACTGGGTATTGCGCTGGATGCGCGAGCTGCTTATGCTCGTGAACCTCGGCCTGTCATGCACGTACGGGGTATTCATCCTGCGCGCCGTCCAGCGGGGGATTACCGACGCCACTCTCCCCATCGAATGCGCGTGGCGTCCCGAAACCCCGACCTTGCCCCCGGCCGGAAACGCGGGGGTATCGTACGCCGGGACGGGCGCCGTGATCGTGGGAAACGTGGTGATTTTCGGGCTGGCGATATGGTACCTGCACGCGCGGGCGCGCCGCTTCTACGCCCTCGTGCAGACGGCCGGATTAGCGCTCATGGCGGCGTTCGCGGTCGGCGCCACGGTACGCGTGGGGTATCTCGCCGACGCTTTCGCGCACGCGACGCCCATCCGACTGAGCGACGGCGGCGAGCGCAACTGGAGTTTCGGCCAGCTGCTCTCCGTAGGCATGTTGCTCCTGCCGCTCGCGACGGTCGTCGAGATCCTCAGGGGCGATATCAAATGTGCGCCGCCGGAGAACGATGACGATGATGAGGGGCAAAGGAGGCTGGTGGACGAGGAAGGAAAAGGGGAAGGGGAAACGCAGGAGTTGCAGTCGGATATACCGGCTCAAGAACGCCCGGAGTTCCAACCGAATCCGCTTGTGGGCTCGGTGTCGAGTTTCCTGCACAAGAAGTAAAGGAGAGATAAAGCAGAAGAGACGAGGGGAAATGAAGGAGCGTATGAGAATACTAGCATACGATTTTGATGCTTGATGAGCAACATAAGATACCCCTTACGCAAATAAATGCCAATCTACCTATAATCCTACTGCCCCTTTTCTATATTTTTGTCCATATGGGCTGCCGTGGATGGTGGGCTCCTTATTAATATTCAATAGCATTTATTGTCAATTTATTATTTGATTTTCTCAGTTTGCTCACCACACGTTATACCGGTGGCTGGAACAATAAGAGTATATTCACGTTGGATAGGAGACTTACGAATTTCTTGCTCATCTCAATATTGAAAATCTACGATCTCTTAACATTATTATTAAGGAAGCGCCTTGAAAGATTACATGATAATCTGTCTCGGAACCATCGTTGGATCGATAAGAGTTTGAAGAGTGCATCTAATCCGCCTGTTTAGAGCTCCCTGGTCACGTCTTGGGAGATATTGTGAATAATAGTCGACTATTTATAGTCAGAAACCTAACTATACGGATTAATTCTGGACGGATTACGACATGAGGAGCCATCGTGGAGCGTCGAAAGGGGAACACTTAATAGCACTTAACCGTATATAGTTTAATCTTATGCAGCTAAGTATATAAATATGAGTTAGAACCGGCTTGCATTATAAGATTATTGTGACCGATTGATTATCCCTTCGCTCCGATGTCGTCGGACCTCATCGCGATATTCTTCTATTAATATATTTCTGTTATCCTGGCCCGCTATGGCGTGCTAGAAGAATGCTATTGTTTGAAGACGAACTCTAGAGAAACATCGAACCACATATTACTCTACAATTCAAAACAACAGCAAAATAGCTGGATTTATTAGCTCGGACCGCTCCGAGAAATCAAAATCGTCGTTCTTCAAGTTGACGATGCCAAGACCGACGACACGCATGTAGATGGAGGCTTCGCTTCTTAGACTTCGGAATATATTCACCAATGTAGCAGGCGTTGGCCAATCGCGTCGGTATCTTTGGTACAGTAAACACATATGAGTGATACTCAATGGTGCAACCCGGCCCAGGATTGCGTGCTAGGTATTGCGTGATCGAAGCCCCGCGATAGGTAGACGATAGAGGGGAAGATAGGGAGAAAGGAAAAAGGTTACAGTGCCTATGGTAATCTTGAACCTAATTTCGGTTTCCCCTTACGGTTTAAGAAAGGGGAAATGATAATATATGATGCCATTCTTCGGCTATCTTGCAGATAATAAAGGCGGTGGTAGTACACAGAGGTGGCTATTTAACCACGTCGAATGAATTTATACCCTGTCTCTTAATCAGTCATCCTCCTACACCATCCTTCAACTAAGCCTGCTTGACCTATCTTCCCCCTTTGGACATATCGGGATAGATTAGACAAAAGTTGCCTATCTAGTCATGGCTCCCGCCGTAGACGTTGAGACACCAGTTGATGTCATTCAGAGCTTGAAGGCCAAGGCTAAACAAGTCGACCGCTCGATCTTCCCAGATGGACTGAAGACTACAGGTTAGTCTAATATTAGTTCAAGGGCTTTCTATATGCCGAGTTACTTATTACTATACAGGTCAACATCCGCCGCTGTATGACAAGCTTTACCCTTACAGCGCGTTTCCTAAACGCATTGAAGGGCCTACGGAGTGGAAGGCAGAAGACTACGCCAACAACCCAGAGAGATGGGTTCACCAATTCTCCGAGGAAGAACTAGCCGAGATATCCAAGGCGGCGGATAACTTCATAGAATTAGGCCTCCCACTAACTGGAATCTCGAAAGAAAACTTCCGACTTCCGGGCTTAGAATCAGCATTAGAAACTATGCGTCGTGAGCTACTAAACGGAAAGGGCTTTATTTTATATAAGGGATTTCCCGTTCACGAATGGGGCATTCCCAAATCAGCCGTCGCCTACATGGGCCTGGGAGTCTACATCGGCTACCCGGTGTCACAAAACGGACATGGGCATATCCTAGGCCACGTCAAGGACCTCGGCGAGGACAGCACACAAATCGACAAGGTCCGAATATACCGGACCAACGCGCGACAGTTCTTCCACGCCGACGATTGCGACATCGTAGGACTGCTATGTCTGTCCAAAGCAGAGTTCGGCGGCGAGTCGGACGTAGCCTCCATCCACAACGTCTGGAACATCCTGCAAGAAGAGCGCCCGGACGTCGCCGAGCTGCTCACGAAGCCGATCTGGTACTTTGACCGCAAGGGCGAGGTATCGGAGGGCGAGGAGCCGTATATACGGACGTCCGTGTTCTACCTCGAAACGCCGGACCCGGCGAACCCCGAGCGCGAGCAGCGCGTGTACTGCAAGTGGGATCCGTACTACGTGCGCAGCCTAACGCGGTTCTCAGACAAGGGCATCATCCCGCCGCTATCGCCCGAGCAGCAGGAAGCCACTCGGATCCTAGAGGAGACTTGCGAGAGGGTGAAGCTGCACATGATCCTGGACGTGGGCGACATCCAGTTCGTCGCCAACTCGCACACCCTCCACGCGAGGACGGCGTACCGCGACTTCGGCCCCGACAGCGGCAAGCCGAGACGCCATCTACTGAGGTTGTGGCTGTCGGTGCCGCAGGACGAGGGCGGTTGGAGATTGCCGTTCTGGGATTCGGATGAGAAGAAGCGCGGTGGAATTCAAGTTAATGATAACGCCCCGGTGGCGAGACTAGAGGCTGATTAGATGCGAGATGTGTAGAGTATCATGTCTTGAGCCCATAGCATAATGATGATACGACATTGATGACCAGACAAGAGCCAATACTATACGTCGGTACTTGCTATTATCGTCTTGAGAAAGACTGGTGAAGTGGTATTCCCTACTTAGTCCACGATTTCAAGTGCCGTAATTGCGATTTTGATCCTTGTGATAACTATCCTCTTCAGTCGAATGGGCTAAGCCAACTACTAAAGTCAAAGCTCCCCGCGGCGCTCCGGAACTCCTGTCTTGTACTAGCCCGCCATCGCCATCTATTGCCTCACTGCTGTAAATTACCTACACATGTACAATACCTAGGTAGGTGGTAGTAGGTATATATCAGCACAGGCCCCCATTCGGTACTCTCCGAAATTCGCTTCTGCTAGGTTCGCTTCTACCCCAGAAAATGAAGCGTCACAATTGATGAAACAGGTTTTGACCTATGTCAATACTTATGGAAATGGCTACCTACCTACCTAGGTATTCCATATATGTACCTATCTACATACAACCCTAATGCCTAATGAAATGGCTACTAAGGCCGATCACTTTAAAGCCGATAACCTAGCGCTATGTCTCGAAGGGTAATGTGTGTCTGGGGCGCTCAGACGTGCGGAAGGAAGCCGGTTCGTTAGAGGAGAGCAGCCTATGCACTTTGGAGTTTAGCTGTTGTGCTCGGCTCACTATGACTTTTATGGTGTTTGGAGGTCAGGAGGGGGAGGGTTCATAAGCGAGCATCAAGACATTTCCTTCGTAGGAAGAATACCTAGGTAGGTAGTTTGATTTATGGGGATGGGTAAGGTGTTATCTCTGTAAGGCGAGCTCTTAAACCTAGTAAGTACTCCCTAGGTATCTGACAGATGTACCCTATTTGTATATACTTTGCTGAATCAGTTGGTAATCTATGCATGCGGTTGGGAATCATTCCGGTCTTGGAGAACTCTGTAGTCTCGACTCTTCCTATTTTCCGCGGTCGTATGCCCAGAGGCCGGTTATGCCATCGAGGCTGTCTAGCTTTACGACGTGCATTTGGAGGCCCACATGGCATCTATAAGAAACCGTATTATGCATGAAGGGGACTGCACGTGCTGGCTTATATCTAAGACTCTCGAAGGAGTTCCTTATACGAAAACTACATAACTATATCGTATATGGCTAGTGAATTCCTCGCTTAGCAAATGCTCGAGTCATAATACGGTCGCCTGTCATTAATCACGGAAGCACAATATCGACTGTAGATCATAAGTAAAAAAGTTTCTGATGGTATGTTTGCATAATCTCCTTACCCCAAGCTGTCAGTTTGAATCTAGTCAGACCACTCAGGATGTTAGCGCCGCAACTAATCGCTTCCCCGGTTCTCATCCCTGGCTAGTTAGCGCATCCTCATTCTGGAATGCTATGGCTCTGGGTCCGGATGGTACGTATGAAATGCGAGGTTGCGATACATCGGTAGCATGTATAACATGGTTGCTCTCGCGAAAAAGACAAGGCCAGGAGACAACAGCAGATATGTAGATGGGACTTTAAAGTAACCTGGTGGTTGTCTTCGATCTCATCTAGATCGACTCGCCTCACTTAACCATACACGATAAGCCCTTCAAGTGAAAATTGATCTTTCATTCCACTGGGTTGCCACTGGCTGTTCTCAGGTCTAACCTATGTCGAGTATGTCACTCACGTGTTCTATCTTGTACTTCGTTGTATAGGTAGCGGTTGGGAAATAACCCATCTAGGGAGCCCTAGCCTAGCTCTCTGCCCAGCAACCTAAAGTGTTTCCTGTTACCGACGTCCTAGCCCGAACGGATGGAGTTCATTCTAAGGGCATCGCCAAAACAAAGGCGATGGTATCTCTATATAAGCAAGTATACAATTATGTAGAAATGCCGTTATACCAAATAGAGGGCCTGCCGACTTAAACTCTCCTAGGAGGAACATCTACGGCAACGCACAAAGAGCAAGGAACGTCGAGGAGCGACCGTATGCCTCGGGTTAATGCCTGTCTTCAGCTGCAACTTGGCAGCGCTATATTGACAGGCCCGTGGCTGGTACCTGGCATATTAGCACGATCCAGGGCCCGGTCCCAAGTTTCTGGAACGAAAAGCCCAACCAAGGGTCCATCGCGCACTCCCATGTCATTAATCTGCATAGCAAAGAAGGATAGTTACAGAGAATAGAGCGTTGTTTTAGTATTTACCCAGGGGTCCTTAGCGTTACCTACTTGTTTATAATAAGTGTCGTATCTACTTTATCGACCCGGAATCGTGGGTCGAAGAATGATGGAATTCCTCCCCCGGTGACAACCCACATTCGAAACCGGCGAGGATGGCCGCTTCTAAGGTGCATTCGGTCATAAGTGCCGGAGCGGTGTTGGTTGCCATTACCACAGTATCTATGGCTTCGAGGATCACGGCTCGGTGGCTGCATAAGACTATGGGAGTGGACGATGGTAAGCCTATTGCAACTTAAACTGGAGAATAGTTACTTACCTCTCATAGTTTTGATTTTTCTTAGTTGGGTACGTTGCTCCCCGAGGGCTCGATATGTATAAATGAAGCGTCGACGAAGCACCTAACTTACTACTGCAGATCTTGTCAATAGGAATATGTCTTTGCGTAATGCTTGGTATATATAATCCTTCCTCTATATAACTGTAGGCTAACCGTAACAAAGCCACGCGACACGGACTCGGTAGTCATCGTAATGAAGTTGGCGATGATGATTATAATACATACTTACAGGTGAGAAACCAACTGGAAGACCTATCGCTCCTAGGCTGACTCTTTTCAGCTTCAAATTGCTAGCTCGATTACGTATAGTTGGGGCGTTCCGGCAGCAAAAGCAAGCTTCGCAGTACTCTACTTAAGAATATTTCCCGAGGGAGGGTTTAGGGTAGTGAACAAATTCCTCATTGTGTTCCTGTTTGCGCAGGCCGTCGAGGAGACGTTCGTCGTTTTATTTAAATGTAGTCCCGTTCGGAAATCTTGGGACTTTAAGCTGGAGGGCAAGTGTCTGGATCTCCATCCGCTTTGGTATTCTACCGTATGTTATTCGAAGCTGAGATACTGGGAAATATGCCATTGACCCGATTTAGTTCGTTTTCAACTTAATCACAGATCTTACCCTTTTTATCGAACCTATACCCTCGACGTGGAAACTCCAGATTCCCCTTGTCAAGAGACTAGGACTAATATGCATGCTTTCGCTGGGCTTACTGTGAGTAACTGAACTTACAGAGCTTGGGAAATTTTTCTAACTCTGGGTCCAGAGTGACATCCATCTCCATCATTCGTATTGTCTATGTTGTAGGCATAGGTGAGGATGATACGTGTAAGTGACTCACTTTTCAGCATTGGATCGACAGCTAATAACCGCATACAATAGTTGAACTCACGGAGCCTCTCGTATGGTCTATGGTGGAGATATGCGCGCTCATAATCTGCTCCTGCATACCCTCGCTTAGGCAAGTCGCAGCATTCATCCCGGGACTCAATAGCGCTCTCGGCCTCTCATCGGGAGCAGATTCGTACGGCCGCTCCGGGAACGTGAACCTCTCGATACCACTCAAAGCCCGGAGCCGCAAGGAATATATACAATCGCAGAAGTCGAAGACGAGCAGCCAGAACAGGTCGAGGGCGTTTGGTATGACGAGCCAAGTGACGGCCTCAGGGATGGACGTAATCAGCGAGAACGGTAGCCAGGACGAGATATTCCCGCATAAGAGTGACCAGACAGGCGCAATAATGGTTACGACCGAAGTCCAGCGCCGCGTGGAGGATGGGAAGGAGAACACAAAACAGTTTAACGAATCATTGATGCCGCACCATGACGAACTGAGGAGTATAACCGAGAGGCCGGACCGCAACGCCTCCCCAACAAAAAGCAGTGCCGATATAGGTTGGTTACGGCGTACCAAGAATAGCTCTCTTTAGATTTAATGAAAACTATCTAAATGACGGTTTATTGTTAATGTCGGATGAAATTTTCAAGGCGCTGAAACTCGTAACATGGTAATTCGAGATGTATATTCTACTGTTTTTAGACTAGAACCCTAGACAATTGAAGTAATACGATTGGGAAACTGATGATATGGAAACATCTTCAGAGTAACATGACATTTGTAACTGAGTCGCTATAAGATATTTTATAGATGTAATGAGACAGTGCAATTTGTTGTAGTGAATAGGGGAGTGGCGTGTAAGGTGGCAGGACAAGAAACGGGGGAAATATTATAGATTATTGCATATTCAGCTGCAAACTCTCAAAGTCATGCATTTATACCATACTAGCTGAGCATCTATGAATTGGCATTCATCTATCACGATTATAAGCTTATCAATCGAATTTCAGGGTTCACCTTTCCAACGTCAGTCCGCAGAGAAACTGAGGCGCATTACAACCAATTAGCTATCACCTTCCACGTAACCTAGCGAATCCCTTTTATACCACGAGCAACGACGGGCGACAGCGACGGCGAATACAATCGATTCCTCTTCGCGGCGCACATATAGGTTCACTCCGTAATGATCTGAAATACGAAAACCCGCATGACGGTCGCAGCGGTGCCCCGCCGACTTTCACCATGGACGCGCCGCCAGTCAAGCTCTCGGAGCTCCTCCGACACCCAGATGATCTCGACAGGATCCCCACGCTGAAGCTGGAATTCACGCGTAAGAAAGCTGCCGTAGACTCGCAGCTACGGGGGGGCCTACGGGATCAACTTGAGATGACTCAAACTGGTATGAACGGTATTACCGACGGCCAGAAGACATTACAAGCGATAAGGGACGAGATGATGAAGATCGATAAGCTTTGCTCTGAGTCGCAGGACATGATTAAGGACTTCACCAGCATAAATTTAGTATCGCAGGCGCACAGGAATTTCGGTGCTGTGGAAACTATGGTGGAAAACCTCCAGACATTTAACGATCGCCTTAACAGGGTGGAGAGTATGTTGGAGGAGGACGAGACCGACAAGGAGAACATGCCAAACCTGCTTTTTGTCCATTACGAATTAACCCAGCTACGAAATATTCGAGACGACGCTATGGAACAGATACAACGAGCCAACGATCCTAGCTTAGAACGCACATTGGAAACTTACTTCTCGAGGTTAGACGATGCGATATATAGGTTCGATGACCTCATCGGTCTCATCGCGTTGAATATGATAAATCTCTTGATCGCCGATAATAACAGTCTCGTGGTTCGTCTGGCAGTTATCGTCGAGGCCGAGGAGAGGAGCGACCAGAGAGTTGAGGCTCTTCAAGAAGCATTAAAAGATCATAAGGAAATGGCCACACGATTCCAAAGCATTACGGATGGCGCCAAGAAGGTCCGAGGATACAAGGAGAAATTCTTGAAGGCAATATCTGTCACCTGCGAAGGGCAATTTGCTGAAGCTAGAGGGGAGTTCCTAGATGACCCCACGAAGCTGGAGAAAGTGATGAAGTGGTTCTTTAATGATCTCAACGCCGTCAAGCAAGGAATGGTACCATTAATGCCTAAAAAGTGGAAGATTCTCAAGACCTACGGCGATATATATCATCAACTAATGCACGACTTCCTTATTGGCATGATAGACGATCCCGAATCCAGCTCGGCAAATACGCTCGAGATTATCAACTGGCCCGAGAAGTACTATAAGAAAATGCGGAAACTAGGCTTCTCAGAGAGCGATCTCAAACCCCATGTGATCGACAACCGAGAACAAGAGTTAGTTAAGGACTTCCGCCAGCTTATCATCAAGTTCCTCGACGAGTGGATCGAGCGGATTTTCGCGCAGGAGAGGCGCGACTTTGCGGACCGAAACGGAGACGGCTCGAACTTGGACACGGATGAGTATGGCTATTTCCGTACCAAGAATCTGGTCGATATGTGGCGTATGTTACGAGAGCAAGTCGACGCGGCTGCTACCTCGCAGAGAACAGATGTCGTCGAGGGCGTTATTGACGCCATGTTCATCCGGCTGCGTGGCCGCCAGCAGTCTTTCCAGAAGATGCTTGAGGATGAAGCGGCGTTGTATGAAGCAGATAAGGTACCCGAGCTAGAGGGTTTCCAGGCATTACAGGATTGGCTCATTGCTACTGCCAATGACCAGATGGCCTGTATCGACGACAACGAGGAAGAGGGCCGCTTTGCTTACCTGACAAGTTTCAAGCAGAAGTTTGAGCCTCTGGTAACGCCCCAATACATGGAGCGCGCCGAGAACGAGATTATCTCTCTTAGTGAGAGTTACATCGACCTAAGTACCTGGTGTCTCAACAAGTTCGCCCAGCTCGTTATATCAGTCGACTTTAAGAGCGTGATGCCGACTTTCTTCACGCCAAGATGGTATGAGACGACAGCGATGAAGCAAATGGTCATCACGATCGAGGAGTACGTCGGCGACTACCAACAAGTCCTCCACCACTCTCTCGTCGACGTCTTCATCCAGATCCTCGCGGACGAGCTGCTGGTGCAATACCTGATGAGCGTGCGCAACAAGGGCGCCAAGTTCCGGCGCACGGAGCCGTTCCAGGACAAGATCTTCAACGACGTGTCCACCGCCTTCGAGTACTTCCGCAACATCCCCAACCCGGACCTGAGCAACGACATCACGCAGAGCTGGCGCGTGACGGAGAACTTCCTGGGCCTGCTGACGGCCCCCAAGGAAGGCATACCGGACGTCTTCCAGGACTTCAAGACCAAGTACTGGGACCTCCAGATCACCTGGGTAGAGGCCGTGCTTAGGTCCCGCGATGACTTTGAGAGGAGCATGTTGAATGCGGTCAAGGCGCGTGCGGCGCAGATGGATGTCGTTAGAGGCGCGGAGACCATCATGGGTAAGGTTAAGTAAAGTTGGTACGAGGTAGAGAGATATATGCCTAGATGGATCCGAGAGAGGGGGAGAGATAGTGATACCTGGGTTTTGAATGGGTGGGTGCGTATGGGATATGTATATCTGAGTGTTGTAATGATAAAATAAAATACGATATGATTTTACGATCTAGATGAACTGTGAATTTGGATTATTTGGCGTTCTATAGGTTACATTACATTTCGGCATCGCTCATGGTTTCTTTAAGATGCCCTTGGCAGGCCGTTTTAGGAACGGCCCATTTACACATATCTTTGGCTTCGTGATCTCCGCCGTTTTGGCATAATTAAGGGTGTTATATCTAGGCACGTCCTTTCAGTTCTCATGATATACTATTCCTTCCCGAGGCTTCTTGGTTTTGACTTCTTATTTTACGCAACTAGATATCTTCTAACATTTCACAATGTCGACGCGGCAAGCTCAACATATTGTAGTTCACTTGTACACTAGGTAGTTATCCAAAATCAGGTTTGCCAGCACCGCATTTTAGAGTATACGGGAATAAGTTTCGAGTAGTTGGTCACGGAATAGTATTAGTCTTAGTCCTCACCTGCTTTCCCCTTTGCGAAGGCCGCGCGGACCAATCAAGGGTCATGCGTACCTTACATGTGACACCACCGCTACTATTTTGGAGCCGGAAACCAGACCTTCATTAGGCTAAGGGTGTCTTGATTTCCCGGCCCTCTGGGTTCGGCATAAGCAAGGTCAGCTTGATCCCCCATCCCGTACGATTTTGGGGGTCTTGCAGATCATTCCAAGTCAAGTCGAACGACGGCTCGGCAACGATAGAAGGTCGAAGGTGTATAGGATGCCTATACCCCCACTGGGTAGCCCTTCATCGACTATTGCCACTGGATTCTGCTCCGGTAATACAAATAAATAGGATTGGCTAACAGGGACATATTGGAGGGTACTTCAAAAGACGTCTTTTCATGGTAGAACCTCGTTTTCCCCGGTCTTTGTACGATAAGCTGATTAAGTTTTGCTGCAGGTACCTCGTATTCATCACGATCTCAACGTATTCCGTATTTAGAAGTATCCGGTGCCTTTCATGTATATCCACCTTCCGGTGGACGATTGCATAGCCATGCAAGGGCCCTTTTGCTGAAGGGTTTGAATTTCCGAGCCAAGCCTATTCGGGTCTTGGAGCTATTCGCAAAAGGCTGCCTGAATATTACGATTTCGGACCAGAAGATCTTACGAATCCAAGTCCCCAAACTATACGATAAGTCGGCGATTACTTAGGATAGTTGTGATATAGTTTATCAATATAATTATTGAGCTGTCAGAAGCTCGGTTCCTTCGGAGGAGTAGAGCATCTACTAGGATTCGAATAACCTGAAGGCTAGGGCCAAATCAAGGTCAAATGCCGCGTCATTAGATTTTATGGAACTCCAGGCTGGTACTAAGTTTTATAGACACAAATAAGGACGATCCGGATGGTGACCCGACTATGCAGTACATCAGGGGTAACATGCACCTCCGGCGATTATAGACGGTCTATACCGGCTAATTTGCATGGCTGTACGTGTACAGCTGAAAAGAAGGCACCACGGATGTTGCATACTGGCCAGGTACTTAAGGTAGGGTTCCGTGAATGAGTAGAACCGGCTTCGAATTAGCTGACCATGTATTCCAATAATTATTGCAACGGGAATAAGTGTATATCGAATATTAGGTTCAGGCTGGCCGTATGCGGTACAGTGTATAATTTAATTCTGATAGACGAGGACTAGGTAAGCAATTGTATCCGTCGAGATTTTGCGTCTGACACTAGAGTGATGTCTTTGCGATCGCTCCGTCGTAAGTTTATGCCACTACCCAGACTGTCAATCGCAGCAGATTAGGAACGACAATATAGAAAAGAGATATGTAATATATATAAAAAATAGAGTAAGCATTATGCGCCTCAAACACACCGCTGTGCTACAAAAGAATTTGCTCATAGACGCCGTAGTGTTGCCACTTATATAAAAAGATCGACAGCTCAACCAACTCTGCTTTGAATTGGGGAAACGAGCTAACTCATCTTGAATGGTAATTGGTAGGTTATGTCGTACAATAACGGTGCTGCTGGTGACGCGTATGTTAGGGCTAATGGCAACCATATTGACTAATAGCATTCAGCGCCGGCAGTGTGGCTGGCAGGGCACTTTGGTTTATTATTGATATTTGAAGACTTAGAGACTAGATGTAGAAATAGCGATAGGCAACCACTAATCGCCAAGACTCAGCTGAGATATTGAAAGCGTAGCGAGTGTCTACTGATGCTTGAGCTTTCAGATAAGTATATCTGATCTTTGGACTATCTGCCGAAATAAGACATGCACCTCAGATGTAATCCAGATAGCAGGACTTGTTGTGTTGTGGGGTATTTCTAAATCTGATAGGATGGTGGTCCATATCTAAAGGATAAAGAACAGCACCATGGAGTCGGTAGGTTACTCGGGCGAAGCGGGTAGATCGACGAGCGGACCGTTGGCCTGACGGGGAATAGAATGGTCTGGTCGTATTGTAATTATCTAGTGTAACTTGGCCCTCGTGGTCAGCCCTGACAGGACGAACTTAATAGTAGCATCAGGGACACGGCAGGAGGAAAAGACATTAAAATAGTGATCCAAACGAGATCAGCCGACGCATCATATACTAGTTGCATAGTTGCGAACGAATCCTTGAGCTTGCGGAGCGTCCATCGTGGAGAGCTATCTCTCTCGGATAGAGGACTACCGATATCCCAGTACCTAAAAGAGGACTGGGTACAATACCTCCAAAGCGTGTATATTAAAGATCGTTGTGTCCGGCGTATTCCCATCGTCGGCGTCCATGGTACCCTAATGAAGATACCTTAGGTACCTACATGTAGGATTGGGTACGTTACCTGCTTTCCAAAGAAATTTCCACCGGACAACGAGAAGCTGTACCACGTCGCACGCGGGTATGTGGGTTGTACTTATGTAAGTAAAGGTGAGATCGAAAGGACTGATCATCAGCATGGTTAATCCTAGCATCGACCTTTTACATGGCGCTAGTCTTGTAAAAGTTGATTGAACCCTGCAAGGAGACGACGCCCACCACCGCCGGGCAGCGGCTTCACACCGCGGCCGCATAGGTAGATGCAAACGACCTTCGGCCGTCGGGGCGCTGTCATTATGCATTTGTTGGCTTGGCCTAGGAGGGAATTGGCTGTGGTAGATGCATATGCTTTGCAGATTCAAGCACCCGGGACTCTGGAAACAGACTTGGCAATGAAACTTGCAAGTTCAAGGTTGTATATCCCGCCACCAAACAATGACAAACGTCGATGCGAGCCAAGCTCACCAAGGTGTGTACGTAGGCTTGGCTCTGGGAACTGTCGCGCACGAAAGGCGCTTGGCATGTGTGTAGTGTCACAAGAAGTTGATTAGGGATGGTGTGCTTGGGGTGTGTTTGGGTATGATAGTCTGGGCTTGTCTGGGCTTTTCTAAAGGTGGTTAATTATTTTGAGAGGTAATTGAAAAGCTTAAAAGTCAAGTGACGCTGACTGCAGTTGCAGTTTCGGTTGTACTTGCAGCAACTTGCTTCTGCTCCTGCTTCTGCTTCTGCTTCTGCTATCCCACTTCCTTCTGCAGTTCGAGAAGTTCGCTGTTACCTACGACGTCACTAGTATTTTAGGTACCTGTTACTCGTACATGATAGCGGCGAGGAAAGCGCTGCTTTAAATCTGAGATGCTACTGTAGGTACCTAGCCTTCGGGGACATAGTAGCGATCTGCACCTAACTTTAGGTACTTTGCCTCCACTATAGCTTCCATTTCCAATTCCGTAATGGCCTAGCTAAGTGGAAGTTCCCCAAGATCTCTCTCTATAAGGTTTAGCTACCAGCCATAATTCCTAAGGCTTTTTCAAGGGGGACCACCCAACCGTCTTTCAGAGCCATAACCCCACTATAAGCCATGCCGAAAGCGCCCCTCTGGCTCCTAATCGGCTCTCAATTGAGTCCCCTCGGCCCCTGTAAAATTCTAAACCCCTCGGCTCTCATGGCTTCATCCTACTGGATTAAGATGGACCCGGCTTCCTGTGACCCTCGCTATTGGCCTTGTCGGTCTTGCGCCTGAAGCGTGATTGCCCGAGTCAACGTCGATGCCATTCGTACCATTCGTGTCATGTCAATTCATTCCTTCCTCTTCCAGCGCTCAAAAAACGGGAAAACAAAGGAAGGAGGAGCGTTGAGGATAAAGTTGGGCCGACGTTGGAGGAAATCTATTCTAACTAGTAGAAATATTTGAAATTCGTACTTTGACAACAATTTTTTTTTTCTTGAGCCTTTACCTTTTAGCTTTGGAAGCTTGACCCACGTCTACGTTCAACATACACCCCCCCCCTCCAAACTCGTCTCCTTCTGCCGCGATCGCAACCGAGACTTTGTCTTGTTTGGATAAGAAGGAAAGGTAATCAATCTAGTACCTGACTGTGTACGGTCTTGGATCACACGTGGACGCCGTCAGCCCTTCGGTCCGGCAAGATTTCCTCTTTGTCGATCACGATACGCACCCCCCAATCTTGCCCGTCATTCCCAGACGCCCGCTCAGCATTCATCGCCGACCAGCAGCCTCTCTTCGGAACCCCTTGAACAAATCATCTCTTGGTCCTGCACAAAGCCGCCGGCAGCTAACTCGATTGTCCGCGAACTACATGTCCATTGCGTAACCCGAGGATCCAATGGGAGCCTCTCACATACACCAGTCCCGATAGCATCTCAAGTAGGACGCAGTCATGGAAAGCAATGGCAGCCACGCCAAGGACAAGAGGCCCGACAACGACGCCAGGTCTAAGGACAACACCCCTACGACCTCAACCACCACCACACCCCCTGACAATACCAATAAGAGCCCCAAGAAGAGGCGCAAGGTAAACCATGGTATGCCGTACCATTCTTCTAAATATTCCAAAATTATCTTAACTCACCTCGCCATGCTGCCCTCCTTGTATCTGTCTGTCCCATGGGCTAATTTTGTTCGCTCGCGTTCCTACAGCTTGTGTATACTGCCGTCGATCTGTAAGTCCTCATTTAACATGTTTGTCAGACGCTCTAATCCATTGGTTCCACGTCTGCGTATCTACGCATGTAGAAATGCTGGCGCCCCTCCCCCCTTGTTTACGGATGGGTTATTTTCCTCCCAACTGCAACCGCCTAGGTTGCTGATGTCACGGGTGATGCGCCCGGATCTTTTCTAGTATTTGTGCGTGCGTATCTGTGCGCGTGCGCGCGTTCGTGCGTGTTGTTGGGGCTTCACAAAGTACTTTGCTAATACCAATATTTCCGGGGTTTTATAGCATATGACTTGCGATCTCGTATGTAAGATCTGTTCCTACTTTTCCTGCGTCCATGGCTTGGGGGCCATTGTCCAGGTTTGCGTGAGCTAAGATTAACCGGGGACCTACCCCTATTAAACAGGAGAGACCATGCACGAGATGTATCAAACGCAATATTGGCCATCTTTGCCATGATGAGCCCCGGGATCCGGATTCAAAGAAGCTCAAAGGCACCCCCGGTGCGGCTGGACATGACGAGTCGGAGACCCAGCCCGAGCTACCTCAGAATTCAATAGATCAGGGTGCCGCTGCTATGGCACCACCGTCATTCGACGGAACTGGAGCAGCTCAAAGACCCAAGCAAGGTTTTGGTGCAGGTGCACTAGGTCAGGCAAACCCCCTACAGCTTGTGTCACCAAATCCGGTCTCTAGTATGCAGGCCAATGGCTCTGGCAGCAATATGAACCAATGTAGGTTTTGTAAAACCCTTGTGAACGTCGTGCCGGCTAGAAGAAAAAAAAAAGCTGAATTATTCTCGTAGTTGGTGGGTTCTCTGATGCCTGGCTATCCGCCCAAAATCAATTCCACGATATGCATCACTACCATCCTCAATATATGCTTGCCCCAGAAGTCTCCCACGAGTTCAATCTCCTCAATGATTTTCTAAACACTAGCCTCCTCGATGACGCGGGGAACCTGCCGGACGATCAGAGTCTGTTGTTCAGGAATAACCACTCACAACCTAATCAGTCCGACATGGCAGGCTTTGTGGCTGGCAACAGCAATATACTATCCACGAATTCGATGCAGGCCGGCTCCATGCCTCCGCCAAGCACCGAGGCTGGCGCCAGTGTCTCAGCAGACAAGACGCGAGAATTCTACCTTCAAGCGGCGGATCCGTCAGGCAACGACACACCAGAGGCACGTATGCATAGCGTAATGAAGGCCAAATATAATGCGGGTCTTCTAAAGCCGTTTAATTATATCAAAGGCTACGCTCGGTTGTCATCGTATATGGATAGTCATATTGCTCCCGCGTCGAAGCAGAAGATCCTACGACAGCTAGATCGCTTTCGACCCAAGTTTCGAGAGAAGGTGCAAGGACTTACAGATATTGAGCTTGTCTATGTGGAGATGTGGTTCGAGAAGACACTGCTAGAATATGATCGAGTCTTTGCAGCTATGGCCGTTCCGGCTTGCTGCTGGAGAAGGACCGGGGAGATCTTCAGGGGCAACAAGGAGATGGCTGAATTGATCCATGTTCCGGTGGATAAGCTACGAGACGTACGTCTGAGAATAACCTCGATCAAGAAGTATACTGATGAACTCTGTTTGTAGGGTAAAATTTCTCTGCACGAGATACTGACAGAAGAGTCACTCGTACGGTATTGGGAAGAATTTGGCACTATCGCGTTCGATGCGGCACACGACACGCTTTTAACAGCGTGTGCTTTAAAAACCCCAGACGACCGATCGAGCAATCCGATAATCAACTGTTGTTTTTCATTTATGATACGTAGGGACGATCACAAGATGTGAGTAGCGATTCTTGGACCCTAAGCGAAGTATTATAGGTATAGAAACAATGCTAATGACTGTTCGTACTCATACAGACCCAGCCTCATCGTCGGCAATTTCCTTCCGCATGACCCTTCGCATTCTTAGAAGCATATCATGTCTCTATCTCGGATACTGGTCCGCATTCAAATAACTACTATTTACTTTCTATTTGGGCTTCAGAGTAGGTATATTTTCGCATTGAGTCCTATAAACTATTTCACTAGCATAATGATGGGCTGTCTACAAACGCTTGTTGGCTGTTTGGGAGTGTGATGAAGAGCCTACTCAGTCTTATCAAGACCTTCGGGGGTCATTTCAGGGGCCGCGTCATGTCTAGTGGCGGTACTATCATAGAGGTACTATCTTTTGGGGTAGTGAAAGGGAGAGATGGAAGTAACGATGGTATCCCACTAGGTTTGGAAGGTGCTATTGGGTCTCTCTCTACGACTTCCCTTGATTGGAAAATAAAGTACAACACTACATTCTCGTACCTGATCATAGACTTTTTTTTTCCCTCAGTTTTGGAGCAAAGACAAATAGAACTGCACCAAACAAGTTTCATAGTTTTCATGCCGTTGTCAACTAAGTCAAGGCTTTTTCGTCTTTTCGAAGGTGATAAGGTAACCTCTTAACTAACCCCTTAATCAGACTACCGAGATCTAAACCGTTTTCGACTCGACCCTTTCTCAAAAGCCAACCGGAATAGCCGCGGCTCGCGCGTCGGTCTAGATGTAGGTATCGTCGACCAGCTTTCCTAACCAACCCTCGAGTAGGCTCCGTAGGTAGTATTTAGGTCCACAAGGACTGCATCAAACAAAGCCACACTGCAGCACATCTCAATATATTGACCAGCCTCTCTATATCGGACCCTTCAGGTTTGCGGATACCTCAGCATGGACGCCTCCGCGAATTCGTCACATTCTGCCCGGGATAAGCGTATTAAGTCTATCATATGTCCGTATTCTCCGTGTCGTTCAGGGAGGTATACTGACTCCCTAAGCTTTCTCTCACGACCTCCGGAAGCACTTGCCCAGCAAGAATGATGAATATGTGCCACATAGTCAAATTGACGAGTTAGAAAATCAAATCAACGCTATCAAATCCTACTCTCTTAAATCCCCGGGCTCGCATCGTCACGCACAGCTAGATAGCGCCGGTACTGACCTTTGGAACTGGTGTGTTCAGGTTAAACGTGAAGATGGCAGCGAGATGTCGTCAGCGAGAAGGAGGTTCCTGACCTTCGCCCGGGTATTCTCGTTTCTAATTCTGGCACTGGCGCAATGGGGTGACCATAACGCACCGGGTGATCTCCTCCGCCTGGAAAAATTGGCAATCAAAACCGGCAGATCTTGTATTGGTATAATGCATCTTTGTCCCACCGTAGTTGCAGCGCTGCATGGTTTACTGATACTGGCGCAGTAGATGGCGAGCTCAAGTTTGCCCTTATGGCTTTGCAGAAGGCCGCGGAATATAACGGACTGCTGCAGGGCCTGCAAGCGAAGTTGCCGGTCGAGGAATTTGACGCCTGCAAGAAGCTGGAGGTAGAGTATTTTACACTTCGTATAGTATTGGTAAGCTGCATATTATTACTATCTACCCCTCGTTCAACCGCTGACAGCTCCATAAGGCCTGGAAAGAAGACCGCCTTGACGTAGCCGACCATCTCTACGAAAAGGTACAGGATTTCAAGCATACCGCAAATCCAGCGTCGGCAGAGAACTTCGCCGACTCTTTCTTTGAGATTGGAAAAGACTTAGCCGCAAAGAAAAACTTCTCGCTGGCAGTAAAGTGGCTTGAAAGGGCGCATGAATTCATTAACAACCAAGACCTCGAGCAACTATCAAGAGAAGTCGTCGAGTTGAGACTAACAATATCACAAGCACTCATCCGCGCATATTTAAACCTAAATACGGCTGAAAGTTTTAAAAGCGCTGAGAATCATGTCTGTTACGTTGAATCCGAGCTTGGTGATAAGCTTGTTGTTCTTCTGCTTAGACTGGAACTCCTTCTCAGCTCCCCAGCCGAAGTATTTGACAGCAACGCGTATGCCGCTGTCCTTCGGCGTATGATTAGGAGCCTTGAGATATCAGAATCAAGTTTTAATCTTATGGTACACCATATACGTAAGTTGGACGACAAGAGTCCAAGCCTAGCCTCATCCGTTCTTGGCGAATTTATAACATTGAGAGTATTGCCCACCCAACAGGGCAGCTGGATTGAACGGGCCATCGTGCTTTGGGTGCAGATGGCAACAGCACGTCGGGATACTTACGAAACAATACAAGAGCTCGGAACCGTATTTGATAATATTGCGGCCAAACTAGAAACACCATTGTCAGCTGCGGCTGTTCTCGCAATACAAATAGTCAGCCAGCCACCTGACCTTCCCTATTATTTATGGATGAGCGCTAATTATTAATAGCTCATATGGAAAAAGGTCGATGCTGCATTCAATGAAGAAGCATTGGATATTACAGAGAAATGGTGCCACGCAGCCATACATCCAGCTCTCCGTCATTCCGGTCCAGCGAATACAGCGAAGATCACCAGGTAGGCTCTACCTGTTTGGGTATGTAGTAGTATGCTTTACCTGACGAAAACAGAAAGTTGATGTGCTGCGCCCTTCAAAGAAACAACTTGGAAGATGCTGCGGAAATCTTCCGATCAATGAATGAATCGACTAGGCGAGAGCCAATGACGCTATACCTCGCATACAAATTAGCTCTAAGAGGCGGAGATCGGGAAATGGCCTCGAATTGTTTAAGACACATCGCCGAAGCCTCGTCAAAAGACCCTCAGTATCTGTACGCATGCTGCATAGATGCGCAGGAGGCTAATGATAAAATATGCGCGACGGAGGCGTTGAAGCATTTGATAAAAAACTCTGAATACAGTTCTTCGGATGCTATTCATCTGCCGGCACTGCTTCGGGTTGTAATACGCCTCGAGATATCACTTCTGAACGAAAAAGATGAGGATGACGCCGATCGTAACCTGGTAATAGACGATATTTGCCAAGTTTTCGAAGAGGGTGAGTTGTGCGTACATAGATCCATCGGGGTTATACTGAATTGTGTAGTCGTGCCAGCAATACAAAGAGACCCGCGGAACAGCGATGGCGATAAGATATTCACAGTGGAAGAACTAGATTGGTTTGGCAAGAATACCTATAACCTAGCCGTCAAAAATGTCAGTATTTGGCAGCCGAGGCAGAGTATTCGTATTTTCCAATGCTGCCTTTCAATCATCTCCCAATATCCTAGCGACATACCAACCCAGGCAGCCGAGGATCTGTCGCTACGTGCAATGTTCTGTCATTTCTTAATGGCAACGGTTCACATTGCCTTGGCCCGTGCTGAAGACGACATCGAAATACAGCTTCAAGACTACCTCTTGATGCGCAATCATGTCAAGGACTTCGACAAGGGACTAGAGGCTCGGTTAGACACATTAGATGAAGTGTCCAAAATCGACCTACAAATGAAGCTATCGACCCTTCTGGTTTTTGATTTTGAAGGAGCTGTATGTCTTAAGTCATAGGATGACTTATCAGAGATCATATTGAAAGCCCAGTCCTGCAGCGAACTATCTATATTTCAAGCGATGGCAGATTGCCTCCTACGAGCCCAGTCTGTCCCTGGACAAGGTACGAGTTTGCAGCGGCGGAAGTGCTACGTTTTCTGACCGATGATAGTACTATATTCTACGCTGCGTAGGATCATAAACCACATATTTTCGCATGAGCACTTCGACAATGAAAAGCTCGCAAAATACCTGCGATGTTTACTCAAGGCTACTCTCGCTTCAGAACCAGAGTACCCCCTTAAAATCGTGGATGATATTTGTAGGCTTGTCAAGCAATGCGCAAGTGTACATTCCCCTTTAAGGGACAGAATTAAAGGAAATGGACTTACTAAACATGGACACAGAGTAAAAGGCCCATCCCGCCTCTCGAAGTTGAATGGTTTACTGCGACAGCATTCAACCACGGTGTAGACCTATACGGAATCAATGAAGATGAACTCAGTAAGCAGTGGATCGCGCACGCGCTTACATTGGCGCATTACCATGAAGATGGTGGCGACATGGAGCGGGAGCTTCAGAAGAGGCAGATTAGCCTTAAATTCGATTCGTAATTCTTCGTAATATCTGCTCTCGCCGAATCCTACAGCCTATTAGCTATGCTCCTAGCTTGTCATGATTGGTTTGCGCGAGGAGGCTCGTGGAAATTTACATTTTCTCCGTAGTTGTTATCATGTTTATAGCCTCAAGCATGTCAACTTCAAATAGCCGATAGAATCTAGGTAGCTAGAACAACTTATTGAATGTAAAAATGGGCAAGTATCTGTAGTTCTTTCAAGCAAAGACATTCTGGAATCATATGAAATGATGAATCATGATTGTATTCTTACCTACCTTAGGGAATTAACGAAGTTTATGTTCGAACTTTTGATATAATGATAGTGCCATCCCACTATAAAGACATAGCATAAGCCGACCATCTATGTTTTAATATGATGGTTCCTTTTTTTTTTTTTTTTTTTTTTTTTTTTTTTTTCTTTCGTTGCTGTATTGGTATAAGCACGTAAATCTTCAAAGTCATTGTATCGCGATAGTCAAGGGAGCGTAGTCATGACGTCTTTGATACGGTTGGTTCTGCGCCATGGTTTAAAAGCATTCCGTGTCACCAACAATAGAGAAAAAGTCTGTCGTATCTACAGTTTGCCAATATCGACGTCTCGTTTACCATCGAAATTCTTAAGGAGTCAGTACAGCACAGCGAAAATGGTGAAGGATAGCCAGACTGTTATAGAGTAAGCCCTTGCCCCTTGGCGTATGTTAAAAGGTGAATGGGTTAGCATTACATATGAACCTCTAGAGATGCTAATGATGGGTTTCATTACCAGGGAATTCAACGACCTCGTTAACATGTCGGCCTCGGATCTTGAGACCTGGCTTAAAGAGGAGTCATCGGAGTCAGCGGGCTGGAGCAAAGATGACGGCTCAGGGGAGACGATTGGGCATGAGAGGTAAGCATTTCTCCTCGTCGCTACCATCTCCCTCCCCCCTTTTTTTACTCTCATATCCCCGTAAACTTACCACTTAGTCTGCTTCCTACACGAAAACCTACCTGAAGTACTTACAACTACCAACATAAAAAAGCGGGCGAAAGATTATCGAGATCTTGAAGAAAAATCCGGACAAGGACCCGGGTAAATACGAACAAGACGACATCGACCACATGCGCCGCGTCGTCGCGTATTGTAAGCGCCACCTCGCGCAGGAGGACAAGGCGAAGCAGAATCCGGAGAGCAAGAGCGCGCGCAGTCTGAAGAATTGGGGACACGATCCTACGAAGGAATAGGGGGGAGGCGCATAGAGGCTGGATTGACATAAATATAAACTGGGTACCTAGGTAAGGTAGGCATTTGCATAGTTACTGGCTACTGTTAAATATTTGGACTAGATGGAACACATAGAGGCATTGAAAGGGGAGAGGAAAGAAATCACTTGAAATAGAAATAGTTAAAAGCAAAAAAAGATACGGAAGAAAAAAAAAAAGAAAATATCACTCCGGTACGGGGAATCGAACCCCGAGCTCCTCGGTGAAAACGAGGTATGTTAGCCGTTACACTATACCGGATTTTTGATGCTTTGTTCGTGATTCATTCACGGTGCGTGATTCTAGCCGTGTGTCTTGTTGAATTATATACTAGCGGCGGTTTGTGCGCGGGCTAGCAACTCGTCGGGGCGCAACCTGGTGGATCCTCATTTGTTAGTATCGTGTTGTTTGCTACACGGCAATATGCATGAGAGAGAGAGAGAGAGAGAGATCTGTTAATTCCTAATTATGAAAAATGTCAGGTTTTTTTCTGTTGTTGTTGATGATTATAATCTCGTATACGTTGAGATATTAGATCTCTTGGTAGGTAGTTGTCTCGAGTTTTGTAGTTGCGATTAGTTATTTTAGACTTGGATATAATATGAATAGTCTCACCTCATCCGCGTGCCCCTATCTGTTAAGAGATATGCAAATACCCTTTTGATATAAGATGTAGTCTAACTTCAGTTTCACTCATCCTCCTAGGTATATTCATATTTTATTTAAGCTTAATTTTAGGTACTTTCGCACCTTTTTCTACGCCTTCTTGACCATCTTCTCAATAACCTCCTCCACCTTCTGCGGCTTCACTCCCACGCGCTCCAACATCTTCTCAAACATCCCATCATCAATCTCGCACTCCCCTTCCTCGAGCGCTTCATACGTACTTGTCCACCACCTCACCGCCGCAGCGTCTAACCCCTTCTCCTTCACATAGTACCTCTCGGCCTCCGGCCTACCCACAATCTTCACCTTCACCTCCTTGCCCCTAGCCGCGCCCACCAGCGCCGCGATCTCCGCCACGCTCTTCGCGGCGCCGGGCCGAACGGACAGGTAGAACGTGCGATCGTCAAACTCGCCATCCGGCGCCGCCAGAACAGCCGCGTTCGCAACGCCCAGGTCCGGAATCGCCGTCCAGCTTATCTTCCCGTCGCCCGCGAGGAGTACTTCGGTCCTCTCGTCGTCCGAGCCGCGAGGCGAGAAGTAGCCCAGGTACAAAGGCCAGGACTCGGCGTACAGCCCCTCCCTGATGATCGTCACGCTGTCGAACTTGCCCGAGGACCGCTGGTCCGCCAGGTACGCCTCCGTGCGCAGGTGCGCGCGCATCACGCCCGCTTTGCTGCTGCTCTTCCCGGCTTTCGCCGCGGGATCGAACCCAAACGCCAGGCTCGAGTAGTATATCCTCCCGACGCCCGCGCGCGCCGCCGCATCGATCGCCACGCGGTGGTGTTTCTCGCGGCCCTCTCCGTCAGGAACTTCCTCCCACCCCTCTCCATGCTCTCCGTCCCCAACGCGTCTGTCGTAATCCAGCTTAACATGCGGCGTCGACACGAGGAAAAACCTCTCCACGCCCTTCAGCGCTCGCTCAAAAGACGCGCCGTCCTCAAAACTCGCGTGCCGCACTTGTACCCCCGGGGCCCTCGCGGCTAGCGAGTTGAATGTAGACGACCCGGGCTGCGACGAGGTTAGCGCGACGACGGAGGACGCGGGGACTAAGCTGTGCGCGAGGAGCGCCGAGAGCGTCGCGCCGCCGAGTTTGCCGGAAGCGCCTGCGATAGCTACCGTGGGCATTTTCGGTATACTTTATATGGATATAAATTTAATGAAATCTTGTTAGGGTCAGTAAGGCGAGATGCGAATTCGTGTGTAGGTATTTTCAATATCAATGGGACGTTTATAAAAGATGTCCTCGAACAAATGAAATAGAGCGTTGGATAATTCCCCTACAATTCGTATAATTACAAGCGCAATACTCTAAAGTCGAATTATATATTTCCTACATGTTCATACGAGTAGCATTTATAAGCTATGGTGGAGGTGTATTTAACGTAATGATGTCGAAACGTCATGGAAACTAATGGATCGGTTATTATTTCTAATTGGTAATTGGTAAGTGCCATTTCGGCTCTGATTCTGGGGTGGGTCGTATAGAACCAAGTCGTCTTAAGATTTAAGCTATAGTAGAGTAGTATCGACTATATAGAATCTTTTTTACTGGACATTTATTTAAGTGTTTAATGAAAACGACAAGGTAAGACAAGACGGCATAGGAAAGGGATAGCTAAGACGATGCAAGTCAAGCATATAGCAGTCCAATTCATTGATTTGTTGCTCATTTTTAACTCGTACAATCAAAACAGGCCGATAATGCTATGCTCGGGCATCTTATTTAATACTTGTCTTGAAGCCCATAATCTTACGCAACTATATAGCAACAAAGAAGCTCTTCTCACCTTCCTTAGGTAATACTCTCGCTCGCTCCATTATAGGATCAACACACGAGAGTCTGATTCTCTCGGGCGTAGCGGGGCTCTCCAGCCTCAACAATCCATCATCTTCGCCTCCTTGGGCAAACAACTCAGCCTTTACCCCGTAGTCTGCACGTGCAGCTTTGAGAGCGTCACGGATTGCAAAGAATACTGAACTACCCATGAACAGGGGAGGTTCGCCGACACCTCTGCTTCGCTGTATCGTGCGTAGGTTTTCCCACGTCACACCCTTAAGCAAGCTGACATTGAAGACCTGAGGTATGTCTCGAAACCCTGGAATCTTGTATGCTCCTGGCCCCTTAGTGAACAGGTTACCCGCCATCGGGCCGTTGCGGAGCCATAGACTCTCCTCCATGGTGAATAGACCGAGACCCTGGGTAAATGCACCCTCGATTTGACCGTAGTCGATCGAAGGGTTGATCGACCGCCCTACATCCATCTTAATATCGGCGCGCAAGCACGTCCAAGTACCAGTCAGACAGTCGACCTCAACTTCCGCCGCTGTAACACCCTGTGTGAAATAAAAGAACATCTTCCCAGTATTTTCGCCCCATGTGTATCCGATCTCGGGCGTCTTATAATGACCATTGGCACTTAGATTTACGCGATCGAAGTAGGCTGCGTGTGCGAGCTCTTTCATAGTAGCTTGAGGTCCTAGCTTCTTACGATACGGCGCAAGGCGTTCGTTGATTTGTTCGCAAGCATTCCAGACGGCGTAGCCATTAAGGTCCGACGACGCCGAAGCGGCCGTAGGTGACGTATTAGCTACCGTCATGGTGGATGTCTCCGAGATGTGGACGTCCTCTTTCGGTACCTGGAGCGCTTGCGCGGCAATCGTGATCATCTTCGTGTGTAGCCCCTGTCCCATCTCTGTACCACCATGCGCGACTAGGACCGATCCGTCATGATAGATATGTACCAAGGCACCGGCTTGGTTCAACCAAAGAGCAGTAAAGGAGATGCCAAACTTTGTTGGAATCAGCGCCAGTCCCCGTTTGCGCCACTTGTGTTCCGCGTTGAATTTTTCAACAGCCTCGCGGCGCGCAGCGTAGTCCGACTCCTCCTGGACTTGCTTATACATTAGAGGTACGTGCCAATCTTGAAGGGACTGATTGAAATGCGTCTCTTCATTAGGCTGGTAAAAATTGATCTCTCTGAGCCTCTCAGCTGGTATGCCAAGGCGGTCAGCAACTTCGGACACATAACATTCAGCAAAGAATAAGCCTTGAGGCCCACCAAAGCCGCGGAATGCCGTATTAGACATAGTGTTAGTCTTGCACAGACGTCCGCGAACGTGGACATTCGGAATCTTGTAGCAGCCATCACTATGGCTCAAGGCACGTTCGCACACAGCAGGGCTTAGGTCAAACGACCAGCCAGCGTTGCTGAATACGTCCATATCGAGAGCTTGAAGTTTGCCATCTTTATTCACGCCTACTTTCCACTTAGCGAGGAAAGGATGCCGCTGACCAGAGAGCGCCATGTCCTCGTCTCTGTTAAGCATGCACCTTACTGGCCGCTTGGCTTTTTGTGCAGCTAGTGCACAGATTGTGCTAAGATGGACACATCTGGTTTCCTTCCCTCCAAAACCACCACCAAGACGTTTGACGCGAGCCACCACTTTATTCGACTGCACTCCGAGGATCTTAGATGCGTACGATTGGCTAGGTAGAAGTTAGCTCCTGTAATTATAGGATACCCCGAGGAAACATACCTTTCGGTAGGATTTTGACTACTGGTCCAGATCTCCATCTCACCATCTTCGGGTTTGGGTATAACCACGCACGCATTTGTTTCGAGATAGAAATGCTCCTGGCCGCCCATTCGCGCAACGCCTGTGAAAGTGTAGTCGCAATCTTTGAAAGCTTCTTCCGTGTCTCCTTTCTTGATATATCGAAAGTACTTATGAAAGCTTTCTTTCTCGATTGCCTCTTCAATGGTGAAAATGGCAGGGAGATCCTCGTACTCGATTTTCACGGCTCTGACTCCTTCTGCTGCTCTAGCCTGCGATGTAGCTAAAACAATTGCAATTGGTTGGCCAGCAGTGAATACTTCATCCTCGACGAAGAATAAGTCGTCAAAATTAGGTGCACCCCATTTGTTATGTTCAGGACTGTGTAAGTCATTTTTGTCGACGATGTCCACCACACCTGGGATATCCAATGTCGCGGAATAGTCGATTGATTTGATCTTTGCGTGCGCTCGCGTAGATAACACTAGACACGCGTGAAGTTCGTTCTTGAGTGGCGGAATATCATCGGTATATTGGGCTTCTCCCGTAGTCTGCTTCAAGGCCGCCACATGGCTATCAGCTTTTCCTAAGGGCCCTTTAATATACTCGGAGGTTGCATCATGGTCTTTCCAGCCAGATGATAACGCTCTTTCGAGCTCTTCGACAGCTTGGCTATCACCATGCTTACTTTCCGCGCTGATTCCTGATAGCACGTCGTGATAGAACCTATAAAAGAAACCAAGTGCCAGTGACTTCCGGTACGAAGCCATACCACCTGGAACACTGAATACAAGATTAAAATCAGACTCAAGTGCGTTCATGGCACCTTCCAGTGTATCTGGATGGGCGAATAGCCTGCCCACAAGATATTCGTTGGTCTTCTTTGCCGCGACAGTAGAGGGTGCCATGCCACCATAAACTAGATTGCAGTGTTCAACGACACCTTTCTGGTCTAATCTGACGTGTAGTGCTCCCGTAACAATGGCAATATCGTCATCCTTGCGTTTGGCTTGCTTGTAGGCTCTGAAATATTCTCCTTTCTCACTAGTTATAGGAATACGGATAGATGCAAGAATTGCGTCTTGCTCTAGAGCGGTCCTACGATAACCCTTGAAAAAGGATGCCATAGGAAGCTCAGTCTCCTTACTTTGAGACTTGGCGATCAGAACGCAATCCGCTGCCATGAATACGGGATTTAAATCGGATATAGGTGAGGCCGTAACTAAGTTTCCGGCAGGAGTACCGACGTTTCTGATTTGCCGTCCAGCAAAATACTTGAGTTGCTTATATATAGCTTGCAAAACTTGACTCCTTGCTTCTCCATAATGCTTGATAGCTTCCTGGCAAATATTCTCAAGGTCCGTGAGCACGACGTTTCCGCCGATCTCGAGGTGGTCATCCTTAAAAGAATACTGCCGCAGCTCAGGGATGTCTCCGACGAATACCGAGACAGGATATTGTAGAGCCTTAAACTTGATCTCGATTTGGGTCTCTGTGCTTCCGCCGATGATTTTTGCGTTGGGGTAGACACTTTTTATCTCTAGCAGCTGTTCCAGCGTAACGGGCCGATACCACCTCTTCCTTTTATTTCCAAAGGACAGGGGTTTAAATACGTGCCTTTTCAGTGACGGAGGGAAGATGAGTTCAGTGTCTGGGTTGTATTCGATGAATCCCGGTGGTGTGAATTTCTTGATGGGCTGTCCGTCACTAAGATCTTTGCTCTTGCAACACCCTCCATTCCCGCCTTTGGTACCATCGGAATTTTCCATGCAACAACCTGAGCCACCATTTGCAGTGCTTTTACCACACGCAATTCCGACACTAAAGGTCTGGGCGGCATCCAAGATCGGGCGATAACCAGTGCAACGACAAAGGTTGCCATCGAAAGCTTCTTCGATGTCATGCTCTGTAGGGCTCTCGTTATTTCTTAACAGGGCATACAAACTCATGACGATTCCCGGAGTGCAAAATCCGCATTGGCTTCCGTTGCCCTTGGCAATGCGTTCTTGTGCTGGATGAGGTTGTTTGACATTACCTATGCCCTCAATAGTAATGACATGCTTGCCGTCTACGCTGGCGAGCGGTGCCAAACAGGCATTAACACTAGCATGGTATATTTGCTTGGTGGTTGGGTTATACTGGCTGACTACGACAGTACAGGCACCGCATCCGCCTTCACCGCAACCTCTACACTCTAGCCGTTAGCATCGGTTAATTTAACAGAACCGATAAAGTCAAGACTTACAGTTTTGTTCCAGTTAAGCCTATACCCCTTAAATACTCGAGTAGCGTGACTTCCGGATCAATCTCATCAAGAACTACGCGGGTGCCATTAAGGAAGAAGCGAATGGTATCATCGTAAACGGTAGTTAATCCCGGTTCCCCACCTGGTAGCTCCGGGCCTCTTTCGGGGGAGATGGCAATGGGTGCCATGATATCAATCCTCCCCCCTCGGTGGTGACTTCAACAAGATAATAATACCGTAGGATTGGGATCCCATATAAATATCTGAGGTACGGGCGGATATGGGCTGCGCTTCGACAGAACAATTAATTGGTTGGATTGCCGAAGTCAGAACAGAGAATCAATAAGCTTTGAAGGCTTAGATAGAAACAAATTACTGAGAGAATAGCTGGTAGATAATGCAAAGGCTCAAACTATGTTGTGAACAAGAAGAAACGATTGCTGTGACGATTGCTATGACAATCGCTGTGCTTCTACAACCTTAGTTGGGTGGCAATCGACATCTGCTATGTATCATAACTTTGAAGTCCGACTCGTTCTTCATTCGCCGGGACCCGATCTAGAGGTTCGACAAACCAATAATGACAAACGCAATGATGATAGCTGAGCCTCCATTTGATACGTATGACATGGAGGGGCAAATTAGAGTGAGCTCCTATCGAATCAGATTCCAGGAACGGTCTGGGGATTGTTACTTTACCGCTTGGTTGGTAGATATGATGAAGAAGTCACAACAGTCTGAGATACATGTATGCAAGTTTGGAGTACAAACGCGAGGGCGGCTTCTTAGGGGCTAACTAAAGCCGGTCAGCTGCGGGGTACTAACTTACATAGCAGAAGGGCGTCAAAAAAGATGCCCCATGCCACTTAACCTACCTAACCTGCTATACTACAACAGCTTCAATGAATTGTAAAAATTCAAATACGTTTTCCCAACATATGGGCAAAAAATATATTGTTAAACCTATCTAATTCTAATTTTTTATATTGAATTGATCCAACCTTGACTTTTTTACAATTAATTGAAGTTATCGTAGTATAATCGTATATGGAAGGCTAGGGGCTAATGGTGTGGGGCATCTTTTTTGACGCCCTTCTGCATAGCTGCATAGTAGGTAGCTTAGATAAGCTCTTCAACTCCTCTGGCCCCTCTGTTAGCTCCTTCTACTATGTACAATAGCTTATCGCTGCAGAGCTATTGTATTAGTCCCGTTAGCCTTATCTGAGGATCCAGCTGTGTTATCCACAACTTCGGCTGACTCCGTCTTCCGCGGTCTCTTCTTTCTACATAGTACATAGTAGCTTCACTCTTGAAAAGCTTGGAAGGAACAAGGCCGGTTTGATATATCATTATATAACATTTGGCTCCCCTTACTTAGCTTGGTGAACTTCCTTGAAACACTTCCAAGTTGATTTCCTATTTACCTAGGTATACAACCACAGTTATAGTTGGCTTCCACCTCACTTATGATATACCTGTCACTTACCAAACTAAATGTTCTGGACCCGACTAGACAAAAACCAAGAACGCGCCAGACAGCCGCCGATCCTCTAAGTGTTGATCATTCTTCGTCGAATTTCTTCAGTCTTGATTAATCCAGAGTCATGAGTTTGACTATTTCGTTAACAACTACGGCATAGTCGATACAGATCAGTATGATAACACATAGCCGTATTCCCATTAACTACCTAAGGTAGCAATTGAATATAAAGATTAGAACCCGAATCGTTGTGTCTGGAACAAACCCATATTCTTTCCGTGCTCTTTTTATATGAAAAAAAAAACTGCCAAGGTGACCGCAAGTTTTCGCTAACTCGACCTTAGAGAAGAGCCCCAGTAACGTCGAAATCATCCTAGAGAGCTTTTGGGATTTTTCCCGGGGCATTGCCCTCATGTGGAAGAGTGTACCAACCCTAAAACACCGGCAATTCGTTCAAACATGATTGACCCCTCATTCTACCTTACCGCATGCCGGTAGTATATATGGCAAAATGCCACGCGGATGGATGGCAGTCTGTCAGTTTTGCCCACGTGGCTAAAGTAGAGATACCTTTATCCTTCCCTCACGACTCTGTATTATTGTTGCGTTCTGTTTGCTGTATGTGGCGATCGGGTTATTTGTTCGACATACGGAATGCGCATCGGGTGGTTCTATTGAAAATTTGGTAAAGACTATAGGAGCCTTGTATAACTACTGCCGTCGTTGGGAAGCCAAGATGCCTTCTCTCGAGACAAACGGCTCGAATGGGCAATCCGCCTTCCAATTCTATAACGTTATTGATGGGAAGCTCCGCACCTCCAAGGATAACCACCAGGTCATCGATCCCCGCACAGAAGAGCCTCTTTGGGACGCCCCTATCGCGTCGTCGAAAGATTTGGATGATGCTGTCGAGGCAGCAAACCGCGCTTTTAAGACATGGAGGAAAAGCACCGTGGCCGAGCGCCAGAAGGCCGTTCACGATGTAGCCAACGTTATTCTCGATAATCTAGATATCTTAACCGAGGTCCAGATGAGGGAAACTGGAAAGTCTAGGTTCATGTCAAAGGCCGATGTTGAGAGGGCAGCCTGGCATTTTGAGTATTATAGTACGCAGCAGTGGTTCCCCTTTATTGTGCATTGACTTACACCTGTGCCAAGAAACCGTGACGCTCGAGGATGAGGTCCAGTACGAAGACGATACAGTTCGGATTATTGCGACTCATGCACCGATCGGTGTGCTCGGCGCGATCTCGCCCTGGAACTTCCCATTAATCCTGTCGACTGTAAAGATCGTTTCGGCGCTCGCCACTGGCAACTGTTGTATTATAAAGCCGTCACCTTTTACACCGTACTCACTACTCAAGTTCTGCGAATTGTCACAATCAGTCCTGCCGCCGGGCGTCTTTCAGGCTGTCAACGGCGGTGCGGATCTCGGTGAGCAGATGACGCTGCACCCCGGGATCCACCACATCAGTTTCACCGGTACCATCGCCGTCGGCCAGCGCATCCTGCGCAATTGCGCCAGCACCCTGAAGAAGGTTATTCTCGAGCTTGCCGGCAACAACGCATGTATCGTATGCGACGACGTCGACCTCGACAAGGTCGTTCCCCAGGTTACGATGGGCGCTTTGTTCCATGCCGGCCAGGTCTGCGTCGCATCCAAGCGCATCTACGTCCACGAGTCCCTATACGACCGCTTCCTCGAGAAACTCATTGAGGAGTCGAAGAAATTTGTCGTCGACGACGAGGAGTCCATTGCTTTTGCCCCTTTATCTAACCGCCCTAACTACGAGCGCGCTGTGGGAATTCTGGAAGATTGCAAGAAGAACGGGTACAAGATCGTCACGGGTGGCGAGATCAAGCCGACCAAGAAGGGGTTCTGGCTGCCCCCGACTATTGTAGCGAAGCCTCCCGAGGACTCCCTGATCGTCAGGGAAGAGCAATTTGGTAAGTCACAAAAAATGTTTATTTCAACCCTTTTTTTTCATTTCGTGATTCATCTATCTATCTAGATACCTAAAAAGAAAATAAGTTGAATTAACCCTCCGTAGCCCCTATAGTCCCCGTGATGTCCTGGTCATCCGAAGACGATGTGATCTCCCGCGCGAACCTGGATAACGCCGGCCTAGGCGCGTCGGTATATACACCAGATCTAGACCGTGCTCAGCGCATCGCGCGACAGCTTGAGTCCGGCACCGTCTGGATCAACCAGTTCGAGAGGCCGCACCACGCCGGTTACTTCGCCGGCTGGAAGCTTAGCGGTTTTGGTGGAGAGCTCGGAAAACAGGGTCTCCTGCATTATTGCCATACGCAGACCCTACAGATTGCTAAGTAGTTGGTATATAAGTGGAATGTTAAAGATGGCGGAGGTAATAGGGTGTGATGAAGGGAGGGGAAATTTTTTCACAGTGTATAGAGTGAACTAGAACTTTTGTAAATATTTATGATAACTATAGGTATATTTTACGAGGGTCAAATAAACACACAGAAACATATGTATAAATCATTTTCGTATACACGTATCATATTTTAATATCTAGAAATTATCAGCATCAACATGATATGTACATAAGGCAGTAGTAGATCAGGACAAATCATTCAGTTATTTCACTACTTCAATTTCAGATTTCACTTGGGACATAGTTAGGTTCATAGGTACCTAGTCGTATTTAACTTGGACATATCTTGATAAGTCTATTGTCTTTATGAATCGACTGCGCCTCTAAGCGAGATCTATCATCTAACCTTCTATATATTTCTTCAAGCCCCTCAGGCGCTCCTTCGCCGTCTCTAGTACCTGGTCCTCCTTGCAGACAGCAAAGCGGATGTAGTCCTCCGCGATATGCGCATTGGCATCGGTGTAAAACTCCGTAGGCGGAATGGCCGCAACACCAACTTCTTGGATGAGGAACCAGGCGAGTTTGAAGTCGCGCGGCCGGCTCGCTACGTGCGGCGGGAACGGGTAGTTCTCTGGTAGCTTGACTTTCTTCATGTTTACTACCACGAAGTATCCGCCCTCGGGGTCTGTGTATGGTAGGCCTAGCTCTTCCCACACTTCGTTGAATCGCTTCATCTTGCCCTTCATGTCCCGGACCGTCTCGTCCCAGAAGCCCTCGGCTTCGGCTTGCTCAAAACCTATGATATGTTAATAATTCGTGTCATATGTCTATATTTAAAGAATGAGGTTAGACCTACCGACTGCGCAGGCCTCTTGTAAAGGCGAGACGGAAGAGTAGCAGATCCGCGTGTGGGCAGCAGAGACGTAGCGAATTAGATGTTCGGGGCCCATGAGCCAGCCTATGTCTCATTAGCAATAGAACGCGGGCGAAGGCAACGCTCATAACCTACCCACACGCCAACCCGTAGCGTAGAAGTTTTTACCAGCCGAGCCGACAGTCAGTGTCAACTTCTCAATCTCGGGCGAGAGAGTTGCAATCCTCGTGAAAGGAACGTAATAAAGACGGTCATACACCTCATCAGAAAGGATGATAATCTCATTCTTGACACAAATATCTCCTATTCTCTGTAGTTCCTCCTTGGAGAAAACCTTGCCAACGGGGTTATCTGAGTATAATTGTAAGTTTAGGTAATTTTCTTGCATTTTCTAATTTTGGTGGGTGAGATACTAACGAGGTGTGTTGATAACAATCATTTTCGTCTTGGGCGTAATGGCCTTCTCGAGCTCATCAAAATCAATGATCCATTCAGCAGATGACGAGGTGCGCGTAGCTCCATCTTTCGGCGGGTGTAGAGGGACGTAAACGATCTTCCCGCCAGGCATCTCAATGTTGCTAATGTATCTACACCACTGTTAATAAATCATCTGTTATCTTAATATAGGAGAAATGACTCACTGGTCAAAGAATGGTTCAAAAATAATGACCTCATCGCCAGGCTCAATGAACGCCATAAACGCACTCAGCATACCCTCATTAGCTCCGGTGGTGATAGTGACTTCAGTCTCTGGGTTAAGTTTCCGTCCCCAGAAGGGTTCGTAGGCATCTGCGATAGCCTTCTTTAGTCGCGGCCTCCCCTTCGTAGGACTGTACTGGTTACAGTCCACCCGATCTAAAGCCGATTTGGCGGCATTGATAATGAAGGGAGGTGGGTTGTAGCCAAAGAAGCCCTGTCCCATATTTACAATGGGCTGCTTTGGAGAGGCAGCGGCGGCCTCGTTGACGATAGACCAGACATCCTGTCTTTGGCCTGCAACCCGAGCAGCAGGCTTAAGCTTAGGTGGGAGTTGTGATGACATAGTTGAATGAAACCCTCGGTTTCTGGTAGCGAATCCCTGATGTGCACTGCTAATGTAGGGTATGTTTGAGGAAAATAATCTGGGACAAGACCTTAAGCGGGAGAAGTAATGCATGAGATAGACAATCCCGCGTTTGTGTGTATATCGTTATCTATTCCACCTGCACATTCATCCTATTCCGAAAGTAAGCGATTTGCCAACTAACTAAGTAGGTAGTATAAAAAAAGGGTTTCCCTAGTAATAATTTTTACTTTGTCTTTTTTTTATTACATCCCCCCCTTACAGAAGTATCACAATGGACTGTTCCGTAATCGGCGTCTTCTAATTGGAATTGAGCAACTCCAAATTCACTCGGGTAGGTGCAGCTAAAGCGTCACGTCATTTCTGCGCCGAGCACTCAAAACTTTAGCGCCCATGGGGTACACAATGTGTGTGTACTATGTACTATTTCCTGTGGCTGGACATGTGGCCATGTATGTGGCTTAACACCTCCCTATATGGTTGTGTTAATACGAATCCTACAAGTCGTACGTAGGTAGTGGTCAAATACATATGGTTATGTGGCTGGGCCTGAATTATTCTGTTGAATTACTCATTCAATTATAACACAAGAAAATGGGCCGTAGCATGAGGCCTGTATGCATTCGTCCTAGGTGTCGACTTTGTCGGTTCCCTATATTAGAAGGCGAGCTCGTCCAAGGAGTCAGGTATTCAGAGAATGTTGACATATCTACTTAACGTAAACCAAGAAGTCTATCTAACAGTCGTATCTAGTCACTGAAACCGGCGAAATCACCTTTAACTTCCCTTATATCCCTTCCTACCAGTACCCTTATAAGTATACCGATAAAGCAGGTAAAAATTTGAGATTAATCCTAAGTCCATGTACTGGCCTAGTATGTTATCACCCAAACGCTCTCATAGAATGCCACTCAGCCTGCTTGCTGTTTGCATCAACCCCCTCAGAACCATATCTTCGAACAATGGTGTATTCGTTCGAACCCGCAGAGTCGGAGGACCGTAGACGATTAGGTGTCATTCCGGTGCTATTCACAGAGATACTGCAGGCTCGGTATGAGCGATTGCCCATAGAGTTATGCCTGACGATTGCTGGATATGTCGTTTGGGAGTCCGCAATTATAGCCAACATTTGTGTCAGTAATAGTGCTCGGACTCCCGACCCCTACGACATCGACACTACGACACTACCCTGAGTATATGGGCTCGGTACATATCCATAGACGGCGTTCGATACGTTGCAAACTTGTCAAATAAAAGAGAGGGCAGCAAAGACGTTTGTATCTTTGAGGCAGACGAAAATTCTCTCGTTGACACAGTTTATACGTCCGAAGATCACCTAGGTGTTAAGCAGATTATATTTTCCAAATCGGATAGTTCGATCGACACAGGGACGCCTGATATTGCAGACCTTTCAACATGGTGGCAAACTATCTCGATTGCTGAAGATAGACATCTACGAGTACAATCAGATGTATGAGTTTCCCAGCCTAGGTCTTATTAGCGGCTTCAAGTTTGAGCTGACACCCATTTAAGGGATCCAAAATTCGACGTATAAATATATCCGTCGCATGCGAATCTGATCAAGTCATCCTGTGGCAAACTCCCATGCCACCGCGCAAAACTCAAACGCTCCACTTTCATAGTCTTAATCCACCGCATAGTAGTACAACACGCCATTTCCCCCGAAGACAGATAGATTGCAGGACCAAAACGTACTTCGAATGACTTCATTTGAGTGTAATAATGCGGCTATCACCGGACTTTCCTCAGCTTGGGAAGGAGGCATTGTTTACCTTCACGCCCACAGAATAGGAGAGGATATCTCTTTATACCGCCATATGGGCCGCCGCCAAAAAACTGCGGTTTGGACGTACATACCCTTCGACGACGGGGAATCCATTGTAGCTATATGGTGGGGGGCTGATGCGCCGCCCTTGGATCGTGGTCTGGTGGTAAGACAATCTCCCTCGTTCATACTCTTATCCTAACCCTCTCCGCTAGGTTAGAACGAATAAAGGTCGAATAGCAGGAACGGGTCCTTACGATGATTTCTACCAACGGCCTTGTTGGTCACGAGTATTCCTGGCGTCAGGGGGGCCAGATCGAATATATTGGCATTACACGGAACGAGGAATTTAAAAACTAGCGACTGATTCACCAGCTGTTAAAGAACCCGAGCCACACATATATTCCTGCTCTCAAGTTCTAACCTGTGCTAGAGGAATCCTATTTAGCTCTGCTTCCTTACAGGATGTTATGGAAATTATACCTTGTGAGAGGAGGCATGGGATACACACAGTGATAACCGGCCTTCTCGTCCATTATGCTAACGAATCCCGGGCTTGCGTTGGAGGATTTCGACTAGATAGTCTGTGTACGCCTATAAGAGTTGAGGTGTCTTCTAAGCTATACTTAGGGTTTGCTAAGGCGATGAAATACAGTTTCCCATACGTAGCAAGCATTGCCGTACACCGTCCTGGAGATAGGTGGCCCTACGAATGGATTGAGTTGGGCTGGGTAGAAACGCTTGAGTGGTGGTACGAATCAAGGCAGTGCAAGGTCTGGTACAGGGACGGAGAGAGTCCAAGCCTGTCAGGATACTAGACGAAATTTCTAGGAGAACATGTTCAATATCCATAGCTATAGGTTTCCATAACTTACCTAGGTAGTCTAGTGTTCCTTGAGGAACATGAAGTTAGCTATTTCCCTACCTTTTAGAAATTGAGGGTCTAGGAAGTAATATAGTATAAAAGACAGTCTAGGGTATAAGGTATATTATAGAAACAGTGGGAAACAATACTCCAAGCACAGTAAATCAAAGAAACTAATGCCACCCCCAGTTTTGCTACGTGCTATTTTCCACGCTGGCCTGCACTACCACGGGGTGCTGTGAACTTGGAGGGGTACAACGTGGCACCCGTACCTCGGGGTCCTGCACTAAAAGATAACGTGCTTAGGGGGGAAATACCGGGAATTAGTGGGTCTATGCAACCAACTTTAGAAACATGGACAAACGGGAATTTCCATGTGAAATTAGTTCCCTTAGACTCATGCGGCTCAAAACTGGTAGGGCTGATACATACCTACGCTACCTTACACACATTCAAGGCACATACATATAATATATATAACCCAACCTTGCCGGAACGATATATACCCTCCAATATATACCTTCCCATAATAATGACTTCCCACCCACGACCACCTTCAAAATGACAACCTCACCATCCCAACAACCACCTAACCTCAAACCTCCCTCTTCGCCTCTCCCCCCACCCACTGGCCCCCCTCCCCTCCTCCTAACCATCCGCTTCAGCGCCTCCATCCCGGACTTAGAACTCGACATCCCGCACCCCTCCCTCACGACCGTCGTCTCCCTCAAACACCTCATCCGGCAGCGCTTGGAAGAACCCAACTCCCAGCGCCGTCTGCGCTTCATCCACGGCGGCAAAATCCTCCCCGACACCGCCGTCCTAAGCTCCGTCTTACGCGCCCCCCCTCCTCCCCCTCCTTCTCGAGACTACCCCGATGCCAGATCAGCAGCAGCAGGGGGAACGGCGGCAGGAAAGGGCAAGGGCAAATCCGTCCCCGGCCGCCCAGAGCCCCCGCAGCGCATCTACGTAAACTGCTCCATAGGCGACAGTCTCACGACCGCCGAACTAGAATCCGAAGCCGCCGCCGCAGCCGCCCCTCCTCCCCCAACCACCACCGCCAACACATCATCCCACAACACCTCCGGTCCGCCCTCCCGCTCCCCGGGTACCCCGCTCCCCAGCACGTCCGCCGCCCCCCGCGGCTTCGACCGCCTGCTCTCCGCGGGCTTCACCGCCGCCGAGGTAAACCAGCTGCGCCTGCAGTTCCGCAGCATCCACGCCTCGCGCTTCACCCCCGACACCCTGCCGTCGCCGGATTCGTTCCGGCGGATGGAAGATGCGTGGATCGATGACAATGGCGCTTCGATGCCGACTACGGGTGCGCTCGGAGGTAGTGGCGGAGGAATGGGTGGCGGTGGGTTGAGTAATGGAACGGATAGCGATGAGGTAGGACTAGTAGCTCTGGTCGACGTTATGATCCGCGGCGTCATGACCGGCTTCATGTGGCCGCTGGGGAGCGCGGGGTGGCTTGTGCGGGAGGAAGGCATGGCAAGTGGACGGTGGAGGTTTATGGTCGGCGTGGGTGTCATGTTCAGCGTTTTAATAGGGATTATTAGGAGCATCTCTGGTGAGCGGTGATTATTTCGGAAAGCTGATGCCGAAACAATGATGCTACATTTGGGATGAAAAGGTCTACAGGCATGCATATGCATTGACCAAATGGCGTTACATTGGCGATTATATATCATAGCAGGGCGTTTTCTACAAATTACAATATGGGAATAAATAGACAAATTACAAATTACATCACGTTCGCAAAAGACCGGAAGACAAACAAGCGGGTTGGGCATCGCCAACGATGGCGATACCCCCATTCACTATCTAAGCACACACTAAAGAATCAAAGATCTCAAGAGGTGGTTACGCCTCGAAAGAAACGCAATGAAACCCTATTAGGTCCAACCTCTATCATTGATCTCGAAACAAGTGGTATCCCCTCCCCAAAACTCCATAAATCATAATCGTAGGCTTTCAGTAGCTGAGTATTAGACCCTCATCCATCCACTTACCTATACATGATTATGCGTCGAAGAAAATCATCGAGTAAAAGACCCGTTGGTAGAATCTATTACAAGTAAAGAGATTGGGCGGCCACGATGTCGCGACGGATCTTTGCTAAACTCTCCTCGAACTTGTTTGTTAGCTCTTCGCTACCCATAACCTTTCCTGCTTGCGCCATCTGGCGCAGGAGCTCCTCGAGTCGGCGGAACAATCGAATTAAAGAGCCCTCGTAGGCATTTGTCATTTTACTAATACGTATGTTAGTTTATAGAACAAATCACGTTGTGTCCTAAACTTACCAGACTTCGGCAAATGATTTTCCGTTCGCCCAGGCATAGACAGTTTCCATAAGTTGCCACTTTAAGCTTTGGGCATATTCCTCCTCGTTCATTTCCAGTTTGCTCTCTTGACTGACTTTGGCAATGATTCGAGCCTGAGCCTGTACTTGCGAATACGGCTTCATCAGCTCGTCGGGTAAGGCTTGCGCTTCTACCTTCTCTTCGAAGATGAACACGCTAAGAATAGCGGCGCATAGTTCTGGGGACAGTTCGTTGAAGAACCGGTTAAAGAGTAATTCGGATAGTAGCAGCTCATGACCTTCCGTTGAGGATATCTCGCAAGCGACACGAGCCTTCATCTGAACCACTTCGGACTCGTTAATGAAGCCAAGACGCCGTAGAACTCTCTTCCTTGACTTAAGTTCGTCTAGCTGCGCGATAGAATGTGCTTTGGCAATCTTCTTCTTGAGGGCCTTGATCTCTTCATTGCGGGCAATCTTTGCCGAGTACTGTTCCCATAAGCCGGGTAACATTGGCGAACCGTGAAGTGGGTTAGCTAGTAACCGTGACTCTAGGACTTCAATCTTCCGAAGGAGCTTCTTGAACGAGTCGTCTGTGATGTTCATGTTCTCAATAGGGTCCAGAATAGGTAATCCATCAGGGAACCGTCGCTCGACCTCCTTAAGCGCCTTAAGCGTTTGCTTACGAACCGCTTCAATATCCTCCCGGCTGGTCACATCCTTAGGCATGAACACTCTTATCTGACTCAATGCTTTAATACATGTAAGCATGCAGGGTACGACCTCGAAGATGCTGTCTTTGTTGGGGTCACTAGCTCGAGCACCTTCTGGCATCTCCGTTGAAGGGTTAGCAGGTCCAAAAGGATCACAATTTGGGTCGAGGCGAAGGAAGACATCTATGAAGTATGATTCTTGGGGAGGATATTCCTTTTCGCCGAATTTCGGGTCCTTGCGCTTGGTGACGTTGACAACCACACCCCAACCAAAATCTTTGCCCGTCTTTGGGTTGGCGATTTGCACGAGTCTTCCTGGTTGAAGATACTCGAGGCAGTAATTGGGATGCTGAATGACGGCTAGCATGTCCTTGGTGTACTGAGTGATCTGCTGTCGTAAACCATAGTAGTCCTTGACGGTAGCCTCATCTGGGATAACCATCTCGTCTCGCGCTTTCTGAAGCTTCATCAACTCATGTTCAAGGCCAGCGACACTAGCGGTGTTCTGGAACTGGAAGAAGCAGTTTTCCAACATAAACTCGGGGTTGATAGCATCAATTCTGAGTAAGTTCAGAACCATGTTGTAACCCAGGTAGAAGGCAGAATTGAGTCGATCCTGTTGACCAACAACGATATTTTTGGCGGTTTCCGGCTCCATCTTATCGTCAATCATCATGATAACAATACCACGCTCATCAAGACCTCTACGACCCGCACGTCCAGACATTTGAATATACTCAGATGGCGTGAGGGGTCGCGTAGATGTACCGTCCCACTTCGTCACTTTTGTAAAGACGACCGTCTTTGCAGGCATGTTCAAGCCGATAGAGAAAGTCTCCGTAGCGAAAAGAACCTTGATCAAACCTTCCTGGAAGAGAATTTCGATGGTTTCCTTCAGGATGGGTAGGAGACCGGAATGATGGACACCGATTCCCTTCTCCAAGAGAGGGAGGATATTCTGAATTTGTGGGAGTTCACGATCTTCCTCCGATAGGGACTCGATGGCGCTCACGAATACTTTTCGTACCATGGCCTTCTCGCTGTCGTCGTTGAATGCAAATTTCGATGTCGTTAAGGCCATCATTTCACACTCCCTCTTGCTGAAGTTAAAAACAATCACGGGGTTGAAATTCTTGTTCATAATCATCTTCACAATCTTCTGAATGTCGGCTTGACTATCAGCGTTGTTGCCCTTGAAATTCTTCTTATGTTTTCCCTTGCCCTTCTGTTTAGCATCGGGATCATTAGCTTCAGCAGCTTTGCGCTCCTCTATCAGCTGCATGGTCTTGTTGAAGTTATGCTCTCGGAATACACCTTTCTCATCCACGACCAGGAATATGCCTGACCCGCCAGCCGGGAAGAAGTAGTTCTGCAGAGGTGTCGGTCTGAAATCGGTATAGACAACATGGCAAGCTTGTCGGTGGATCTTTGCAATCCATTCGGCGAATTGGAAGGCGTTGGGAATAGTGGCAGATAGGAACACATATCGGACCTTATCAGGGAGTAGAATGATTGTCTCTTCCCATACTACACCACGCGATTTATCTCGCATGTAGTGGATTTCATCGAAGACAACCCAAGCAACTTCTCGCATTATCTCAGAACCCCGGTACAACATCGACCGTAGAATCTCGGTTGTCATGACAAGACAACTAGCAGTAGGATTGATGGTAACATCACCGGTCATGAGACCAACGTCACCGAAGGCCTCATTGAATTCTCGGTATTTTTGGTTACTCAACGCCTTGATCGGACTCGTATAGATAACTCGTTGGTTCTGCTTGAGACAGTGTGCGATGGCATACTCGGCTACAACAGTCTTTCCGGCACTTGTATGCGCAGATACTAGGACACTCTCATCTCGTTCAATAGAGGAGATCGAGAGGCGCTGAAAGGGATCGAGTGTGAATGGCCAGGTTCTTGCAGGGTTCTCAGGTGGCTTGTGTTCAGATAGGGGTACGTATTCGTAATCGAGATCCGGGGGGAGTGCGACTTGATGTTGAATGTTGTGCGACAGAACTAGCGATGCCTCGTCTTTCGTTGGGGCAAATCCAGCTGCTGCCGCGACTTCTCTTGATTCTGCCGTCTCGAACGTATCTGTCAATACAGGTTCGGCGACGTCGTTTTTGCGTCTTCGCTTGCTATCTCCCTGGTTCTCGGACGCCGCATCTTCAGCGTCGTCTTCCTCGGGAGAAGTGGGCGCAATGTCCGCCATATCAACTTCCGGCGCTGAAGGTGCAGATACAACAGTAGCAGATCCATTCTTCATGCCCCCATCAGCCTTCCGCTTCTTGCTCTTCTTCTTAGATTTATGTGGTTTTGCAACCGGAGAAGCTTGAGGATCCGACTTGGCTTTGCTGGGCTCACCCTCAAAAACGTCGAAGAGCTCGTCCATTGTGAAACAAGGTGTTAGGTGGTCGCTCAATGATATAATTGATTGTGTGAATTAAGTAAAGCGCTCGCCCAGCTATATTGCGCTAGGATTTCTGGCAAATTTGAAGAAATCCTTGCGCCTCCAATTGGTATTAGGATTAAATAATGGCCCAAACTGCGAAGAGTTGATGGGTACTTGTGCAAAAGAGAACGCGAACTTTTTCGAAGATGGCAGCAGCAGAAAAAAACCGGGTCATGGCAGAAAAATCGAGCAGAGAGTGGGACAGCAGGAATGAAGGAGAAAGAAGCAGGCGGTCAAATGGGATGCGCCACCTTATTTAGAGCTTTCACAGCAGTTCCATATAACTTACCTTAGGTAATCTTTAACAACCTGACGCTATTGATACACGGGCCGAGGATTAACCGTATTTCGGACCAGGGCAGCAGCTCTATCATCGTTCGATCATTCCAGGTTTTAATCAAAAGATCCGAAGCTCTCTTGTCGTACAGAAAAGAAATACTCTCTCCACTCCTCAACAACGACGTAATCTATATAGTCAAGGTAACTAGAACCTCCTCTTCTCAAAGACAATACTCCAAAATGCTAATTGATACAATTAGATGGTCCCCCAACCCGCCGTCCGCGCTGCCCCGCGCATCACCTCCATGATCAGCCGCCGGGCCTTCCACGCAACCCGCGCCCGTCTCTCCTCTCCGTACCACTACCCCGAGGGTCCCTACTCGAACTTGCCCTTCAACACCAAGACCCGATTCTTCGCTGTCAGATACTGGGCCTACATGCTTACCGGTTTCTTCGCCCCCTTCGGCATTGCCGGTGCGTTATTTCCCTTCGTCCGACTACTCGAGAGTTCGGATTTCAGGTAATGATATCATAAGCTAACATTTGCATTATAGTCTGGCAAACCAAGAAGCCCAAGGCTTAAGCTATTGCAGTCGGTTGGGAGCAAAGTTAAGGGATGCATGTCGAGAGGAAGCATTAACTAGGCGGGGACGGCAAAAAGCGTGCAATGCCAGTTGGTTGTACATAGACTTGACAATAGACATTGAAGTCATCGTCGAACACAAATCTCATATGTTTTTGTCGACGTTAATATTGTTAAGTTGTGATGTTGAGTATGTTCGAAACTTTATTGAATCGTAAGTATCATTGAATCTCAGAATTGGATAAACGCCATAGAGGGTATTCATTGGAACACGCGTAGTCGTCAGCAATCAAGTTATGCGTAATTTCTCAATTCTTGGTCCGTTCGACTTCCATGAGTTGCGATGGTGTAGACTGTACTTTTTAGTTTGAGTTGGTTCATATTTCTATCGTAATATCTTCAAAAGTATATACAGGTAAGTTGATTTTCTACTGTAATGTGTACATCAGATTGGTATCATTCATCTACGTTTATTGCCCCGTCCCATTGTTGTACATCTCTATACAACCCTCCTTTTTCATTCTCTGCCTCCTGATAATTTGATTCTACGTTGCCAAAGGTAAACATCTTGCCGCATGAGCCTTTGCAGAAAATCCATCATGAACTGAGAATTTACAGTATCCAAATTCCATCTAGACCTTAAAGTCTCGTATATATCCAACATTTGGTCCCGAGATGAAAATCTAGCGAAGGCTCCTAGTATAGCCATGGCCATCCAGGTACTTATGTAAAGCCCCTCGGTCCCAGAGTCGAGAGCATCTAAGAAGGCATTGAATACACTAACTAGTCTCGCTGCTGACCAGTCCGACCCGGCACTCCCGTGCTTGCCAAAGGCTTTGAAAAGAGCAAGGAAAATAGCACCATGTAGCTGCACCTCGAATAGTTTCATCTCATCGAGAAACTGTGCGACTTTGGAAAGATCGCCCAACCTCGGGCCATAGTGGTTGATAAGGAGGCGATAGGTTTGTAGGTCCGGAGAGATCAGGGCAGTTTTCTGAAAGTTTGGACGCATATCCGGGTGTTTCTTTCCCACTCTTGCGAACATCATGAGTATCTTAGTGATGTTCTTCTGCATCGAGTAGTTACGATCTGGTATCGCACTGATTCCTCGGGCTGAAATTTTCATCTTCTCGTAAACTCTCTCGGCAGATGGTTCCTCCCCGGATGCCAGAAACCCGGATATAATACTATTAAGTACGACCGAATCGATTACTTCGCCCGACTCCACCATCTCCTTATATGCTGCTCTCATCCCGCTGGTGTCCCGCTTTAGGCCAAAGTAGTGAATCAGACTGACATGATGATATCGGTTGAATTGAAACCCACGTGTTATCATCTCCTGGTATATCATCTCGGCGAGAGTAAATTTACCAGCTTTAGATGAAACGTCGAAAAGGATATTGAAAGTCACTTCGGAGGCACGGACGCCTGCGACCTGCTCCATCTCACGCCAGAGATGGAGTGCGGCCTCGACTTCCACCTCTGTTGATCTCCCGACGTATCGGCTAGCAAATGACATGGCTGTATTCCATTCAAATAAGGTCAAGGGAAACCCGCTGTTCTTTACATCCGTCACCACGGAAAAGTACCGCAACATGGACTTAGAATCTTTCCTTTCAGTCATTCCAAGAACTGCAAGTAACTGATGCCTCAAACGAGCGGTCATGTGTGACGCACGAGGCTCAGGAAGTGCCAAGTACCGGTCAAATACCTCATCCAAGTCCGTCGTTGCCGGACGCCTAAGCTTAAGAAGTACTATCTCTTCTAACTTTTGAATAGCTTCGGAAACTTCGGGGTCTAGTCTTTGCCTGAGGTCAACGGATTGTAGATTAATATCTTCTTCCTTATTTGAAACCATAACATTTGGACCATTGGCGGGAGCATATCTCCGCAAGTAAGGATCCCTCAGAAATTCAAGGTGTTCATTCACGGAAGTATTGTCGTATTGGTCAACAATTTCGAGTAGTTCTTGTTTCGGCCTGACTTCCCGCTGCGGAATAGCTGCATCGGCCGTGCTTGTGGCAGCATGGTTCCATTTGCGATCACTCCGAAAATTTGAGTTGAAAAAGCCGGGTCTCAAAGGCCGATGACTTAACGTTGCTATCGTCGAGCTGATATGCCTTGCAAGGGTGATATTGCAAGATATTTTACACCTTTTCCTATGACATCTCAAGGAAGGGCGGCTGGAGACGATAAGCAAGCCCTCACAGCTAGGCTCGCTATATCCATCGCATGCCTTGGTGGTATATAATGAGGGCACTGAGCTCAGGCTTGGCGAGGGTCGACAGGAGAGTATCGCGCCGTAAATCGACCGGTCAATTCGAGTAGAGATTCTCATGAGCTGTCCCGCATGTTGGTCTGGTCATCACAGCTTCTCTATGGACCATACGGTTTTAAAGGCATGGGTGTGACGGTGACGTAAAGAATTCAAGAAATTTTTGTGATTTCAACTTTTTCTTGTAGGTGATGGCGGGCCGTCAATTTGGGGTCGCGTTATCGCAGCGTTAAAGAAAAATGCTATTGATAAGAAGTACAGGGGATTTAGCTCCCCGCGGTACCTACCTCGATATCCCCTTAACTGGCAACTAACTACAACCCCCCCTGCAGACGGTACTGTACAAGAGGAAGGCCAGTTCTCAATTGCAAAACGTCACTTGAGCCAATCAAATCAAAGTACTTAATTTCATACCTAAATTTGCTTACACCACAAGTACCAGTATTTTTTCAATATTATAAAGGCTATATCATAGCAATATCTACAATTGAAGCTATTCCTAGCCACGGGCTACAGGCTACGGGCTACAGGCTACAACAGGCTGCAGGCCTACAGCTACGAGCTACAGCCCTAAACACAGACACATCGCATGCGCCGTATCAACGGTTGCAACGAGTTGAGGCCCGCGATCTAGCGCTTTTGAGGCTTGAAATGCGGGATTAGCACGCATTAAGCCTTTAAGTAGCCTCATAATAGGTAGCCATTAAGGATCTAGATATCGATTAGCAGTTGTATGTACAGGTTGAGCAAGCAACTCACAGTAGTTTGAAGCTATTTAAAAGGCTTAAAAGATTTGAAAAGGTTGAAAAGTTGAAAAAGGAGGCCTATTCTAGAAAGTTGATTTTGTATTTTGTTGTACGGGTTGATCTTGAGGAGGCTGTAGCCAATCAGATCCCTCAAATATATTCAAGGTGGGCCTTATTACGTTGTTCTCAAAACAAAGTCTTGTACAGTACCGTCTGCAGGGGGGGTTGTAGTTAGTTGCCAGTTAAGGGGATAGGTACGCTTAAGTAGCACAGTACCTTAATTTGGAGACGCTAGCATGTACTCTAATAAATTTGTCTTAGTATCTTAATGTGATGCAATGCTTGCTAGGTACAGGATCAAATTTTTGGGGAATGTACATATACTGGTAAAACTACAGGTCACATTTAGGAAAATCGATTATCCCCGCTAATCGAGGTTCCACCCAAAGCATTCGGTTATGCGACTTTTGTACCAATTTTCTAAACTTCCATTCTTAAAGCCTCTAAACTATTGGGTTTAGCCATTCTACAATCTCGACGCAGCACCAATTGCTCGGGTCTCAACCTCTCCCATACAATATAAGGGTGGATAGGGGGAGTTGACTTCCGGGTAACGCGCCATGGGTGGTCAAAGGCAAGTTCTGCCCGGTAGGGTTTACCAGACCGTCACAACGTTGTTGAACCACCGAGTTATTCCAAATGTTCGAGTCCAGGAACCAGTATGGTATAAAGTCGTTCAGTCAATACCCCCATCCGAAATGCTCACGAGACCGCTCCCGCCTCAGCACAAGGCACCGAACCCCAAGGCGCGAAGGCCGAGTAGATTATTCCAGCCTCAAGAAATAGTGTATGAAGAGGATGAGCTACGGACAACATTTTACAAAGACCACCCCTGGGAGCTGGCGAGGCCGAGGATGATAATCGAAATGGACGGAAAAGATGCGCAGAGATATGATTGGTCTAAAGGGTTAATACAACCGGGCATGCCCTTGTGCGGCGAGTGGTAAGCATACTAGCACTTACGCATTTAAATTCGGATACAATATATGTATGTGTTAACAATCTTTACAGTGTCGTTCAGCGTCAGCTATGGATGATGCATAACATCCCTGGCATAACAAAAGAGCATGCGTATGATACAGTGAGGAAGGAGTTTTACGCATTGCGACAACAAGAGGAGGTCGAGCGCAGGATAGCCAAGGAAGAAGCTCAGATGGTGGGCGCATATTTCGGCAAGTCCTTCCTACAAGTAGGTATGGAACTGGAAGACCAGCAATACGAGCAATGGAAGAAGTGGGCTGGCAGACAGATCGAGGAAGTCCAGCAAGAGCGTGATTCTGCGTACACGAGCTTCGGGGATGAGGCTAACCCGGATGAAATTGATATGGATACGCTCACAGAACAAGCAGAGGAGGTCGCTGTAGAAAGGAAATAAGCCTAAGAGAAGGCCTCAATTATTATGTATTAAGTGTACCACTAAGCCCTCTTCAGTCGACTTCACGACTCCCGGAGCCAGTGAATGGGGGTAATTGTATAGCAAGTCCTATGATCCTCCACGAATGATGCACGCCGGAATTAATAATGGGTATCTTTGCTCTTCAACTATGATTCCTCGGGTATCAACTCCTTCAACTGATCTATCCGGATCAGGTAGGTTTGCCTCTACGGCAAGTGTATTAGTACATGATGCCACGGTTGATCATCGGTTTGAGACTTACAATTGTTGCCAACTTCACTCGGTCTTCTTCGTTCGACGCTCTGCCGATAAGTTGTGTCAGGAGAGCACATGATTCTTGGTAGTATTTTCGAGCGAATGTATGAGATTGAGTATTGTCAAGCTGAACGGCGGTATTTGCCTTGGCCAGGGCCGTAGCCAGCATTGCCTTTGACGACGGCATTTTCAGTAGAATATTAGTTGGGTAAATGAGTGTGGTTATTTGCTTGGTTATGAAAGTAAAGTTTTGATTATTATTACAATTATTATTTTACAGAAGAATGAAAAAAAAGAAAGGAAATACAATAGGAAGCTGCTAATGATATATACCTACCTACCTAAGATATCTCATATGTATCTGAGAGAAACATGAAACCCATTGAGTGACAGTGACACAAGTATAAGAGGAGATTGGACGATGATCTGATACAAGGGGGTGCGGGTACTTGCATACCGCTTAGCTCGGCTCCCATATGGCAGCATGGCCGGCATGGCCGCATGTCCGTTCGCTTACTCCAGTAATCTTCAGGGTCCATCAACGCCTGCAGGGTTATCCTCTGATACATAATTCACGTTACACCATACTTAATTCTACTATAAGTCCAGTGCTTGTAACAAAATAATTACTTTAGGTACCTCTTAATCTAATAGGAACCCTCCCTACCTTAAGAAGTGTCTATAGTCAGTTTTCGGCTATATGACAAATACTATTGACAAGGTTTAATAATAATACTGAAGTCCCACGAGCCCAAAAAAAGGAACAATGGCTAGTGAGGCAAACGGGAGGACATACCTCTCCTTACTTCAATCTTGTGACAAGTGAGTAAAACAATAATAATAATAGCAACAATTCATACTAGTTAGTAGTTACATCTGACAATCTTGAAGTTTCCCATATGATACCGTACCCTCGGACACATACTACCTGTTGATACTACCCAATGATGATCAACCGCATGGGTACCTACTCCCTGAGATCGTCCAAAAGATACCATGGACTTCCCAATTTCATGTCAATCATAATGCGCCACGGACCGTCACGGTGCTAGACTCTTCCGAAGGAAAAGACACAGCTGGCGCCGTGAACGCGGCTTTCGCAGAAGTGATTAACATCTGCATCGAGAAGAACCTCTTCCACATTCTAGATGGCAAGCATAGCGAACCCTTTGCCATCGTGAGCGCAAAGTACCCCGTTCACATGGAGCGCTTCGCTTCTGCGTTGTTCGGCATTATCAGTCGAGGCGCATGCACTACGGCATATACCAAGACAGCCGATGGAACATTGAAGCTTTGGATAGCCCGTCGCGCGGCTCATTTATATACGAGTCCCGGGATGTTGGACATAACGGTGGCAGGCGGCGTCAAAGCGGGCTCGCGCCCCATCGACACCGTCATCCACGAAGCTGACGAAGAAGCCTCTTTACCCGAAGCGCTAGTTCGCGAGCGCGTGCGCTCTGTCGGTGTCTTAACATATATCACCGCGACCGGCCTGGACTTCCCCGGAGAAAAGGGGCTTATCATCCCGGACGTCTTATACATCCATGACCTCGAGCTTCCGAGCGATGTCACCCCTAAGCCGAATGACGACGAGGTCGACACATTCTATTCTATGACTGTTGACGAAGTGCAAAAAGCTCTGCTCAACAGGGAGTTCAAGCCTGATTCGGCGGCCGTGCTTATCGATTTCTTTATTAGACACGGGATTATTACTGCGGATAACGAGAAGGATTTCATCGAGTTGAGTATGCGATTGCATCGTAGGCTGCCTTTTAGGATGCCTTGATACCCGGATAAACGTGTTATGTTGAGATCGTAGACGAGAGGGATGGTAAGAATATAGAGTTAGAAGTAGACCATCATTCGCAATTAGAGCAACTAAATCGAATGAACAGAGCACCTGACTAGAAGCTAGATTCACTTGAGAAAATTACACCGATATGGTATATAGCTACCATTACGTTAGGTACCTAGCTAGGAGCACTTGGATGTGAATAGGTCTTACCGAGCATCAGAGGTGTTCATCCAAGAGGGGGTGTAGTTTTCCAAGGAGAGGCATCAAATACATCAACATAGTAAACTATTCACAAATTTCAGGTAGAGATACATACAGACCTAGATGTAACTAAATATCACGGAAACAACTTTGCTGACCCGCCAGTGACTGGGACCCCAGGAAGCTACGGGAGTCTACGACCATACCTACCGAAAGTGCCCCTAGAATCACGGCATATATACCTACCTGTCATATATTCGAGTTGGGTAGGATGGGAACTTTAGGAAATGACTAAACCCACTACGGTCTGGTAAACACGAGATACGCAAGAAAACCCCCGAAAGTTGAATCGTGAGTCATTGTACGTTCAGTCGAATTTATTGGCTACCTATCCTAGGTCGGCATTGAAATACCATTATGGATCGTGCCGTCCTCTTATATGCAGTTTGCATGCAATGATCTCTGTCCTCAATTACCAGGAATGTCATCTCCCTCCCTTTGAAATCCCTCCCCTATTCGATTCAATGAAATGCGACTGCTCCATTAACCTCCATGGACACCTTGGTACACCATATGAGAACTTGGGTTGAATAGAAAATTATTCAACCATGTTGCTGCAACCAGAGGAACTTATGACTCGTACGGTCTTCAACTGCCGCTAAAACCCTGAACGATTAGACTAGGAAGCAAGAGGGGAGTGCGTTTTGATATACTAATGCGGAAATGTGACATACCATGTAAAGCCGGGGGTTTCATAACTACTCCAAAGGTTCCAAAGGCACACTAGGAATAGTCGGCATCACCACCATGTTGCCCGTGTATGCCTGGCCAGGGTAACGTCGATGAAGCGGGGGATGTTGTACAACAAACACCTCTGCCAAGTCGAAGTACTTGATCAACTGTCCCGAGAAGCTCAAGGAGTTAACTCGAGCCCAGCTCTCGACAAAAACGCCCTTCATCGAGTCGTCGGGCGCGAGACCAAAGAACTTCATAAGGTAGGCGCACAGCAAGAACACGAAGCCGGTGCCGGGACCGTCACTCGCAATCACGCCGGGAAACTTATTCTCAGGGATGGCAGGGTTGGGAGGTCGATCGGCCAGGATGTCGAAGACGTCGTTGGTGCAGTCGTACACGGTGAAGGGGGTTGTCCACCAGCTCTGGTGCACGGCGCGGCTGCGGTGGAAGAATCGGATGTCGTACGTACCGGCATGCAGGTTGTACGCGGTGAAGCGGCTATGGAGGTGTCTCTCGAAGGCCATTACTCTCTTGTAGCTGAGTTCATCACCATACCCAATAGCCCAGCGGCGGTGCGAGTTCGGGCCTTCCGATCGGATACTGCGCTCGACCATCTTGATCATCTCGGCGGTGTGGCCGCCGGAGCCGCAGATCAGGACTACGTAGAACGGTTTCTCAGTGATATCTTTGCGCGGCCAGATTTTCTTAGGGGCCTTGCCATGGGAGATGATGGCACGGTGACGGGACTATTTTTAAATTAGCAAGTTATAAAAAAAATTAGACAGTTAAAATTAGTACTTACCGGGGCGACGAAGAAGACGAGAGCCACGATAGACGCGACAAGAAACACCGCGAAAACCTTGAGAGAAACCATAGAGAGAACGACGGAAACACCGAAGTAAGCACGTGTGATACCGTAAGAGAAAACATGCGTAATGATTTGCACGAAGGAACGGACGAAGTCAAAAACACCGTGGACCGGTGCGGCAAATACGTCACTATGAATAGCCTCCATATTGATGATGCACTGCCGGTGCTCTTGATTTAATGAGGAAGATATTTTGGTGCTAGGAGGGGTGGTAGGGTAGTTTGATGTAGGTATAGAAGGCTCCCCGACTGTTGAGGAAGGAGTGTAAGGAGTTAGGTTGTTGTGGTTGTTAGAAAATTGAGAATTTATTGTAATAATATTATTTGTGGGGGAAGCACCTCCCACATCGTCGGAGCTGTCTGTCACCCTGGACGCCATATTTTGTTTTGTGGCTGGTAATATTTATGTCGAGAAATAGTTCGGCTGGGGTTGTCTGCGACGATGTGTTCTTCGGTAGCCTTAGTGATGGCTACGAGTAGTTGTGACGGCACCTTAGCTTAGATTTGTAGCTTAGTAGTGCTACTATAGAGTGTTGTCAAAGGGGCCGTCCTATATACTACGGGTTCTGGGAACTGGTAGTGAGTCAAGTTTCAGGCAGCAATATGCCTCGGCGATAATAATGGTGCTAGGTTGAATGTTGTATCTGTCAGGCTTAGTCCCTTGGAATAGAGTAGACTTTAACTGCCCTTAGGATAATATACAACTTTTATGCCAGAGAAGAGAACGGCAGGCCCTTGATGTGTAGGTTTGGACCTTCGCCTTGGTAAAATCTTCATAAGTTTACTTTATATGCTTAGTTGATTTATCAGTTAAAAGTCCTAAGACAGCTTGTTAGTTAACATATTTAAGAAAGAAATTTGATATGAAGGACGAACAATATTGAGGTGTGGACATGGGTTGTGATATATCAGTAGTCACATATAACAAGCCGTAGTATCGAGCCGCCCTGTAAACTCTTTGATCTGTCTTGGTTATGCGACAGATTGCCGGCGCTGACTCATGACTTTCTGAACTTGTGTGATTAATATAATTAAGCCTGTTGGAAAGTGACTGTATGGCAATGTTATATCACCCCGAAGACATAATAATCTTTTGTATCCGCCGAAGTAGGATTGCCGTGAAAGTACGTTAGATTCAATCGAGTTTATGCCTGTATTGTTGGCGGCATGGAGAGATGTTAATGAAGAGATGGTTGTATTTGGTGGTTATTGGTTATTCTTTGTTAAGCACGGCACGAGCCGTCCGGGGTAATAATTGCAGAAACGGTCGTGCACGTGGCAGCCAGGATACCGCCCGGGTACAGGATCAAAATGTCCTCCGGGGGGAAACGTGACAACAAGATCACTACTGAAATACTTCGGCCACTGTGGTTCTGTCGAAAATAAAATAGTAATAATAATTGGTCATTATTGTCTTCTCGGACCTTCCGCTGTTATCGGGAACTCTGTATTTCTCCTTCTTGATACGAGTAAAATCCAGAAATTGTTGCGTCGATTCAGTTAATTTTGTAGAACAACAGGTGGAACAGGTGGTTCGAAAGTTGTAAACGGTACCTTACATTAGCACCAACTGTGGATCGGCGCAAGGTCTAGATAAGATCTATTTTAGTATTACGTACTACGTCACTAGCGTCGCAAAGGATTGCTAATAACGCGTTACTACGGTAGTTGCCGTTATCAAAATTTTATTGGGAACAGGGGTAACGCCTTATCGCGTCGCAACCCTTAGGCAAAAACACGCTCAGGCAGAACTAAATAGAACAATTATCCATTATAACGCGAAAAGGAACAAAAAAAAAGTTAATGCATCACCTCGGCTCTCCCATAATCATCGCATCAACCTTCCTAGTACCCACAACCAAAACAACCCGCATATCCTTCATTACGCATTTTTTGCTTTTGAGGATATTGGTTGTGGTTTGATAAACATGGCGACCTTACGGTCGAGGAAATTCTTAAGTTGCTTCTACTGCGGCAAAAGGTCTAAATTACGATTCGAAGGCCAGAAGTCATTCCTCTGTCTATATTGCGATGCGACAAATTGGCTAGACGAAGTGAGCACAACAAATTCTCGATGTCGGATCGAGATGCATAATGTCGTTGCGTGGGTACTAACTGGATGATAGTATGGAAGTATTACCGACCCCCCTACGACGTCATCCATCGAGCGCCCTCGGGTTCAGTTCGCTATTCCTCGTTCATCAGTACCCCGTTCGCCAACGCGGTCGGTATCGCCTAATGGCGCGGGTTCCGAAGATTCCATCTTCTGTAGTACGTGTTTGAGGAACCAACATATGCTTACGAGTTCGCTTGCGCAATTCGAGTGGCCGGAAGACCACAAGAGCGCCGAATATGCTGCTAGAGAGAAGAGATATTGGGCCCTTCGGAGGGATCTTGAGAAAAGGTATCCTCAGATGTGCGCCATTTGCGAACCCAAGGTAGAGAAGAAGCTGCACGAAGCAAGTTATACGGCGCAAACCGACCATCTGCGCAGAATGATGGATCGCACACGGTCGAACCGACAAGAAGTAAAGAGGCGAGGAGTTCTAGATGCAGTTGACTGGGCAGGGAGATTGGCGTGGAAGCTTGGCTTTGGATTGCAGTTTCTATGGCACGTTGCTATGCTTTGGTCGCTCGTCGTGGAACAGTACGTCCTAAGCCGAACAGAATCGTGGATAACTACAATTCTGAAAGGTGTGCATCAGTACGGCAATGACCGATTACCTCACACAGAACGGCTTATGCAATGGGCGATTTATCTTGGATTATGTTCGCTTCCGTGGAATCCGCGCTTCAAGCAGACGATACGGGGCTTCACGGCTCATTATCTCGGATTTAAGCATTGGTACACGTACCAGTTTCTTATATTATTGGTACGATATGCCGGCCTCTCGATGGCCCAATACAGCTCCTTGGAGGGATTGCAGATCCCAGCCCAACTAGGCGCGCAACTCGCCATAGCGTCATTGATGACCTTCGTAAGCACAGATGAAATTCTGCGTGTGGATTGGCACTAAGACAGAGTATAGATCTACCACGCGTCACGAAAGTCTATTCATACAGACACGACACCTCTCTTCCGACCTCGCCAGAAGTTGAATACCTCACAAAAGTCACCCGTTACGTCGGAACCGCGCAAGGATCAAAACGACCTTGGAAGCATACTCGATGAGATATCCCAACCACGTGCTGGTCCTGCGCCGTATTCTCCTCAAAGTCCGAATAACCATCAACCCGCGGATAATGAACCTTTCAGCGGCTCCTTCGGCGGTTCCTTCAGCAACTCATTTAGTAGACCGCATCAGAACTTGTTTCCTAACTCATCCTTTAGTTCTATGCGTCTATCTGACCCAGTCGTGGCCAGAAAGCCGGAACCCCAGAGAGTTCACTACGAGGAAGAAATGGATTGGACGCCATCCGCTTCTCAACACCGAGCGTTCAGCTCATACAATCCGTATAAGGTGAAGAACACCAATCCACGCTTCAGCGATACTCCCATAGAGGCAAAATCTGGTCCCATCTGGTACAAAGTGCCCCCAGCACCTACTACTCCCGCACAAAAGCTACGCAATCCTCCTATGCGCCCGATTATTAGAGAAAGCCCAAAAGAAGTCAAAGAGAACTTCTTCCAAAGTGCGGCAAGGGGACCTTTGAACATCGGATCACCGGGTCACGGCAGTTTATCAGATATTAAATTTGCCGAGCCAAAGTTTTTTGCGCCGGAGGATAAAGACGACCCACGGGATAATCTCTCTAGGATGTTTGCAAGTTCTTTTAGCATTAGTCCAGACCCAGACGAGCAGAGGTATCGAAACCCTAGGCGTGGGCCTACGAACTCTGTTTTCAGTGTTCGCCAGAGCGCTCAGAATACAACGGATAGACAAAATCATCGTGTAACACGTTTCATGGAGCTATTTGTGCTTGGAGGCGCTCTTTATGCGTGGGTTTCAGCTTTGAAAACGGACGAACCTTATGGTTTGAGCCTTGCTTTAACTTCTATTATAGCTTGTCTAATCGTTTCTATTCGACTTGCTGCTGATCTACAAGTCGACATTCAACTTCGGGAAGGAAAGCAGCCGCCTGTATTTGCTCTGTCATGGGCGAATTTGGGGCTGGCGCAGGTTATATCTTCACTCATCCTTGCGTGGAGTATTTGGTCAGGAATTGGGACTAGGTATCCCTGGAGTACATACGGTAGTGCTCATATTGCAACTGTGATCGTTCATCACATGGTGCATATTTTCTTATAAACATAACGCCGAGCTTGGGGCTGGGAATTGTACCATATGAAAACGGGACTGCATGGTATAGGTTGGGAGGTCTGGATCAATGGCATTATGACACGGCATGGCACAGCGTTCATTCATACTTGTATTACCTAGAATAAGGGGTGGAATAACATATTGCATAGGGACATAGTGAGGAGTTTTCGGTTTCCGCGGGACAGCATACATTGGGTACCCATCGTAGGACTTTTTGGGAAGAAAGATACCAGAGTATCAGTAACAAGGTCTTCCAGTGGAGAATAAGGAGGAAATGCCTTAGTAACTACCACCCAAACCGGCCAAATTGATCGATAAGATTTTACTTTGCGGGTCCCTGGTCTTTAACAGTTGCACATATACCATATTACTTGATATGTACATGCATGTACTCCACCTACTACATATGTAGCAGTCGGAAGGTTTATTTCTAGGTAGGTACGTGAGGTACCAGCAACGAACAATTCTCTAGTCAAATTTCCAATCTGAGACCAAAAGATACGTCAATTCCGTAACTTAAATTGCTTCGGGCTTTGAATTGGAAAATAAACTCGAAGCCTAGCTGAAAATAGCAGATCCCACAGCGCTGGAACGTACTATGCTGTAGGGTATCATACGATAAGTGATAGGCGATAACGCCACTGTCAGGCAGTCAAGTTACTGCAAGAGTGACCGCGGAATACTCGGTCAGGTTAGGTCAGACGAAGCTCATTTCCTCCGAACGCTAATCCAAAAGCTAAAAAAAAACGATTGGACCCCCTAAATTTTTTGTAGATCTTTAATGCTTTATTATATCCGAGTCCCCTGAATTGTTTTTACCTTTTTCTTTTTTCGAATAATCTAGTTCTTCTTTTCGTCCCTTTACAAGTCTTCCTTCTACGTGAAGGGTTTACTTGTCCTTATTGAGTTGCGGGTTCCCTCATTCCCTAATATTCGTCACTCCTTTAATTATCAGCTATAAACTTCGCGCAAAATGCCTGGTCGAACACTACCGACCCTCACTCAGGCCGAGGTCGAGTCGCACAACAGCAAGAAATCTTGCTATGTTACAATCGGAACCAACGTTTACGATGTGACTGACTTCGTCGAATCCCACCCCGGTGGTCCCGACCTAATCCTTGAATATGCTGGAAAAGATATTACCGCGATTCTTAAAGACGAAATTTCCCACAAGCATTCGGAGTCCGCATATGAGATCCTAGAAGAGTATCAGACCGCCTTTTTGGTGACGGATAAACTTGCGCCAAACGGGAACGTACAGAAGAAGGTTGCCGATTCCCAGATCAATGATAAAGTCAACAACTACGTTCACCCCCGAACGGGTATGTCCTGCGAAGAGGATCTGAGCAAGGAAACAGACATCGCCAATGACTACAAGGAACATAAGTTTCTCGACTTGAACAAGCCTCTCTTGATGCAAGTATGGTGTGGTGGTTTCAGCAAGAGGTTCTATCTTGATCAGGTTCACCGACCAAGGCACTACAAGGGCGGCGCCTCGGCGCCTTTATTCGGAAACTTCCTCGAGCCTCTCAGTCTGACCCCTTGGTGGGTTGTTCCTATGATCTGGCTTCCTGCGGTTGCCTATGGTGTCCACTTAGCATCTCAAGGGTTCGACACCAAGCTTGGACTGGCTACCAGTTTCGGCGGTGGAGTGCTCTTGTGGACTCTGATAGAGTATATCATGCACCGATGTCTTTTCCATCTTGATGAGTACGTTTTATCACCCATCTATTATAAGGCTGTTGCTAACTGGGTTTCTAGCTATCTACCGGATAACAGAGTTGGAATCACACTGCACTTTTTGCTTCACGGTGTGCATCACTACCTGCCCATGGACAAATACCGTCTAGTGATGCCTCCTACCCTCTTTGTGGTGCTCGCAACCCCCTTCTGGAAACTTGCGCACTCAGTATTCTTCTGGGATTGGTATCTCGCCACAGCTGTGTACTGCGGTGGTATCTTTGGATACATTTGCTACGACCTGACTCACTACTTCCTACATCACCAAAATCTCCCTCTCTGGTACAAGGATCTCAAGAAATACCACCTTGCCCATCACTTCCTCGACTATGAGCTGGGCTTCGGCGTAACCAGCCGATTCTGGGATCAAGTGTTCGGTACCGAGCTGGTTACCGTAGTTAAGACGGCCTAGGTCTTGACAACTGTTTTTTAAGAAACCCATTCAATATATATGGGCATGGCGATATATATTGAATGGACATGATGTGAAAACGGAACTGGGGAGTGAGATCATAGGCATGAGGTCGGCAAATTTGGCGTTTGGTACCTAGTATGACACGAGAAATATTCAGCTTTAATCCTCATTCAACTCGCATCTATTAATAATTAATGATTTGAATTTATCTTCATGATTGGTTCCCGGCTTGATAGAAGATACGATACAGTGACAATATTGACCTTCATTAGCTAGTAGGTGCGATAAAAGATACATGTAATACCTGACCATAATATATTCAATATATTCAATATATTTCATTAAATAGGTTGTGAGCATTATATATTTATTCAAGTTATGCAACCCCTATCTTACCATGAGATCATATGTAGGCTCCACCCGCAGCCCTCATTAAGTAAGCAAGTGCACGGACACAGTTTTTCAGCTCAAGTAAGGGGAGATACCTTGGCACAGTCATGTTATTTTTACCCGGAACGACCGACATGTCAGCTTTTCCTGCAGGCATCTTCTTTCTGCCACCCCTCTCGTCTTCACTTCCCAAACCTTTAGTTAATGTCCACCTAGGACCCATACAATATCGTCGACAAGTCGTAAGTACTTTTGTTACTGTGTGTTAACAGTACTGCATCTTACCCAACTATTGAACCTTTTACCTCGGTGGCCAAAAAAAAATTACCTTATCAACAGTCCTGATTATACTAGAGGAAGTTGCCAATTCATTAAACCTCCAGCCTCGCCCTGACCTATAAGAAGGTTTTTTTCTAAGATGGCAACCCTTGACGTGGAGGCTTTACTTGATGCCACTGCTAGCAATAAGAATGACACCAAGGAGACCGGATCCAAAGATTCTGATGATCGCGTAAAATCTGACAGAAGCGAACGTAGAGACCGCGACCGCAGCCCTGGCCGAAGACGCGATCGTAGCGCCGACCGCGGACGACGTGATCGGGGTGATGATAGGGAAGCTACACCTCGCAGTGACGCAGGTAGCCATAAGAGTAGGCGAAGAAGTCGGAGTCGTGATGATGACCGTCGACACTCACGTCGTCACAGAGGAGGCGATGGAGATTACTACCGCAGCGGCGGACGCGGCCGGGATCGCACTCGTTCGCGATCTCCTCGTCGGCACTACCGTCCAAGAGACGACCACCGCGACCGTGACCGCGACCGTGAAGACCGTGGCTACTACCGAGGCAGGGATGAAGACAGACCCAGAGGAGGTCGTACACCAAAGCGTGATCCTACACCCCAATTAACCGAGGACGAGCGAGATCGCCGTACCGTATTCGTCCAGCAGCTAGCTGCTCGTCTTCGTACCAAGGAGTTAAAGGAGTTCTTCGAGAAAGTTGGCCCCGTCACCGAGGCCCAGATCGTAAAGGATCGCATTAGTGGCAGGTCTAAAGGGTCAGTTCTCGTATCCCACATATTGCCATCTAAAACCACAATGCTAACAATCATGATAGTGTTGGCTATGTTGAATTCAAAAACGAAGAATCCGTAACTGCTGCTCTTCAGCTCACAGGTCACCAACTCCTAGGTATCCCAGTCATTGTCCAGCTTACTGAAGCTGAGAAGAATCGCCAAGTTCGTAACACAGAAGGATCTAGCGCCCACGCCAACTCGATCCCCTTCCATCGACTTTACGTAGGCAATATCCACTTTAGCATTACTGAACAAGACTTACAAAACGTCTTTGAACCCTTCGGCGAGCTCGAATTCGTCCAGCTTCAGAAAGATGATACCGGTCGCAGCCGTGGCTATGGATTTGTACAGTACGTTTTTACATAATTGTTTCAAATAGTACACGTTACTAATTCGAGGCTCCTAGGTTCCGTGAAGCTGACCAGGCTCGCGAAGCGCTTGAGAAAATGAATGGATTTGACCTCGCCGGTCGTCCAATTCGTGTTGGTCTTGGTAACGATAAGTTTACCCCTGAATCAACTGCCAATATCCTACAGAGATTCCAGGGTCAAAACCAACCATATCAGGGATCCGCTTTCTCTGGTGCTGGTGGACGAGGACCTCAAGCTTCCGGGTTCGACCGAGCAGGAGGTCGTGACAACGACAAGGCCACAGGGGCGAGCGCCCTAGATGACACTGACGTTGCGGGAGTCAATTTTAACAATTATAGTCGCGATGCCCTAATGAGAAAGCTCGCCCGAACCGATGAAGCTTCTAACGGAAGTCACAATGAGAGACAGATTCTCAAGCCCAAGACGGAGACCAAGCCTCTCCCAGTAAATGTTAACATGGCCAGTCGCTGTGTTGTTCTTCACAACATGTTTGACCCAGCTGAGTACGTGCTCTCCATTCAAGACTGTTCCATACCGATGCTAACTAGTTGTGGTTATAGAGAAGAAGGTGAAGATTGGATTAAGGAACTGGAGGATGACGTTCGACAGGAAGCCGAACAGAAATACGGCCACGTAGTCCATATTTCCCTCGACCCGAACTCTGCCGGCGACATTTTCCTCAAATTCGACAAGGTTCAGGGAGGAGAGAACGCCATCAAAGGGTTGAATGGGCGTTATTTTGGTGGGAGGATGATCAGCGCTGCGCCTGTTGTGGACGCCGTCTACAGCAGTTTGTTCTCTCGTACCAAGGCTATTTGAGATGCTAATCGTTGGTCGGGCCTTTCCCGTTCTAGGAACTTTCTCCCGTAAGTCACAACTATAACCATACTGCGCAATAAACTGTTCTAATTCAAAAACAGATACCGTCCTCGCCACCATTTCTTTACACGGATGTCAGACCAAGACCAAGACCACATTCACTCCGTTCGCCTGTCAAGTTGGTAAACGACACTCTACACAGCATATTTTCCGAGATCAAACGACATACTTTCCAAGTTATGCCATAAAATCCTTACTTTCGCGCTGATTTTACAATAGAAGCCCCCCTTTTCCAAGAGGAACATTCATCCTCGTAGGTCAGCTCTTGTCTGCTGACATCCGTGTCAAGCCGAACGTCATTTCCGATCATTATCGCCCAGCCGGGGAACGTTCGTTGGCCTGCAGGCCATAGGACCAAGCTAGGTAATTAGGCGTTGGTAGTACTAAAGCATATGATTTTAGATTATGATAATTATCCATTGTTTCAGTGATATTGGTATGGAAACTCCCGGAACATTGTGATCATGTCAGCTCTGACGCCACCTGTAGATTCCTCGTGGCATTTTCGGCGCCGCTGGATGCTTTTTAGTCCTTCATCAGGTCAACTCCCCAGTCCGTGTCATAGAAGACATCAACGGCTAATATATTACAGTTCCCTTGATAAAATGTAACAATATGCCCCGTTCATTCCCGTAAGTATGGTCCAGGCAGGCAAGTACTCGACCAGTAACCCTACACCGTTGTGTTCAAGTCAGGTCGTTCACACTCAAGCAGCCAAGTACTCGTAATACAAACTTTTTTAACAGGGGGCAGCTGGTACCACAGCAACACAAGATCAGATCGTTTGTTCCAATCTAAAACAGATGCGGCCGGAAGATTGGACAAGCACTCAAGACAATCATACCAATATGTGACAACGGCTCCTGTTATATATTCAGCTCATTCAAACTGTAAACTGTGCAGGCTGGCGTACTAATCTTTCAGAACGTAGATTACATAGTACTTTAGTTTTTACGTGATTTCCCCTGGCGATTGGTCAGATCACGGTGTATAAGCGAGGCTAACCTGCTATATATCGGGGTGTTTCTGCAGCTCTACAACTCCTTGACAAGGACAGGATAGCGCTTTTGAGGGACAAGATAAACATCTACCAACGTGAGTTAGCTAGTAAGTACCGTCCACAGAATATTCCACGTAATCATATAGAAAATAGGGGTTAGAACAGACTACATACCTAGGTAGGTAAGTAGGGAACCTTTCCTCAGTGCGTGTTAAACAGGAATATCCACGAAGAGAGTCTTGAAAGAGGTCATATACTACACTATTTTCATAGAAGCACACCAAATCTACTATTCTCTATTCATTCTACAATAAATAATTAGCTATCAAGAGATTAGAACTAAAATTAGAAATGGAATAATATATAGTTTCAATTATATCTAGAGATTATCGTAAGCGAAGCAACGTGACTCAACTTATCCCAGCTTTCTGATAGTAACAGTGTTAGTAGACGATAGTTTTCCCTCACTAGTCGTACTCTAATACTAAAAAATGTTTATATCTAGACTTTCAGTCCAAGGAGCTCGACTATATTTGATTCATTCTAGTTAATTCAACAATTCTATAGCATCCAATGTCACCACTGCCTAATATTCTAATAATAAGACACATGTTTCCCTTTTTCTATATATGGATCCAAGGTAATACGACTATAAAATCAACTTTCTGTCGAAGTTGATTTATCGCGGATCTGGAGTTACAAAATCTTTAACAAAGTTTAGGCATAGTGTAATAAGTTGACTGATGCCGCTTCTAGAGTATGTTAAGGTAGGCTTCTTTTCTGCGATTACGCAATATAGTAGCTTCTTTCTATAGTTTCGAAACTTTTACCTGTGAAAATCCTCTGAATGATCTTTCTATCTTGGCCACATACATGAACTGTTTCCAACCACATTTCTTTTCAAGTGTTCCTGCAGATGCTGTTGAAGCCATGCTTTATTTTCGATCGGCATCACCTGCATCTTAAACGCTTTAGTACCTAAAACAATGATGTGCGTGCTGGCACTGTTGTAGGTATTCCACTTCAAATACTAGTTAGAGATAGCTATTTAAAAGGTCCCAACATTAAAAATAAGTCTTCTATAGACTCATTATAGAGCAATTTTGAAGAGAACGCTTCATTCGCTGATACTATGCCAAAGGATCTAGTTAATAGATTAGTTGACTAACGAATTTATGAGACCAAATTCTCTCATAGGGTCTGTTCAACAAGCACAATGGGTGTATCTCGGGGAGAGAATGGCCAGTTGATCCTTATTCAAGCGGCGTTTCCTTATTCTGGGTACTCAGCAACTGCTGAAAAGCTCAAGTCCTATAGTTACTTTGTATTCTTATACAGCACGAATGAACTTGTCATGTTTCTTCCAATTCACAACTCTTAACCGTCTTGAGCCTATCAACGTCGTATAGTACAATGTTCATAGCAAGTCTGGCCGTCTCATACGGACTATAATAATGATTGAGCCTGTATATTAAGTTATAAATAGACAAAGTAAATGTGATCATACACCGCTATTAACTATATAAGATTCACATTTCGAGATACCACCAGCCCAAGCCCGACGTCCTAGCCTCAATACGGTGATATCAAATCACGGAATCAACCTTCCCGATGGGCTCCTTAACAATATTAGTCATCTTCATTGGCCCCTAGATATTGTGGTGTTGTGCCAACGAGCCGTCCGTCTCTGGCCCCTTGGTTGGATGCGGCCTGTTATAGATATAAAGAAGATTTGATAGTATGTAGATGTTAGCATAGTTTATACACCGGCGTTGGGTATATCTTGCTAACAACCAATACTTTCGTACTAGTCCCGTTACAAGGCTATAAAAACTTGGCTCTTAGTTCACAGCAACTCTGAGTTTCGTCGCCGAGGGTATTCTATAGTACCTAAGGTAGCTTTATAGTCATTCATAGTTGATACATAGTTGCCGTCTCTTATAAGATGAAGACACGATGTCGACTTTGAAGCTTGTCGCCGAGCTTAAGAAACTCAAAAGCTGGGTATCACATATACAAGTGACCTTATACTAACTTTAGACATGGCGAGGCTCCTTGAAGCTATCATCGCCGCCTCTTAACCCCTCTAAGAGTTCATGTAGTTGAGTCTTAAGATCCCCGTCGCCCCTAATATCATAGTAAAGGATATCATCCACATCACTGCCGTCGTCATACGCTTTATAATACGCAATAGATCCGTCCTCGTTTCCACAACGTGGCTTTAGGGCAAGGGTTTCCCTCCCACTCAAGTAGACATGTACATTTTATTCACTATTGTACCCATTAGCACCCGCCCTTCTTCCTCTTTCACCAACCACCCACCCACCCATACCTGTACTTACTTAACTCCTCCAGGCATCTTTCATCCATCCACACCCTGCAAAATTCCTACAACAATATTCCCTCATGTGGCCTGCTGCTTTGGAAGCCTATCCCAACCTTCATAGTTTCCTGGAAGCATTCCACATTCCCCCCATATCTTTCGAGTAAATACACACACAACACGTTTAGTAAAAGAACCCATTGCATTTTATCATCAGCCATCGCACTATATGCGTGGTTGTTTCCTACTTGACATCAAATTCCATCTCGAATGTTTAAGCAGGCCCAAGTCTCTGCCCATCTCGCTCCTACACAGGTAAGTCATACAAGCTATCCCCGATGCTCTCCATACTCTTCATGCACCCGCATGGAATTTTACTGATTACTTTTACCCGAAGCGTGGCAGTAAGCACGTTGAAGTAACCATAAACTTCAAGGTTCAATTCCTATCAGGTGCGTAATTCCCCCGTTCCCACCTTGGCATGAAATGTTTAGAACCTCAAACTTGATTTCACTGCACGTTGACCACGATACCGTTCATTTGCCTGATATGCGACTATCCTGATTCATTCCATCATTGACTACCGCTGAGAATTGTTGTTGACGCAGCCTATTTATCTATTCCCCGTTCGGCCCAGCAAGTACGTAAAATTCTGTTTATCTCTGAATGTATTACCTGTTCACCTACATGGCTACTGTTTGGGACATCTTTACTATCTAGTAACAGTATTTACCATCAGGGGTATCTGCTGAAACTGACATTGTTATTATATTAGGTCGGTCAGAACCCATGGCTTCGCCTGAACCTTTGAACCCCTCGGGGGGACCTTTCCTACTCCCGTCGCCACCTGATGCTTCGTACGAGAGGTAAGTGCTATACATTTCCTTTTATGCTTCTACATGTGCTATTGTTTTGCCTGGTTCTACGGATACGGGATGCTGGTATCAAGACGTTCTATACGATTCTACACTGTGATATATACCATGTTTCCCGAAGTTCAATTCGCTTGCCCAATCTGGATAGCTTGTACGGCCAAGTCTCTACACCTACACAGACCCAGCAACAGAAGACCTAACCTCATGACGACCAACATTACGATAACCTTTCTCTGGTCAGCCCACTTGGGCATAGCTTTGGGAGCTTCACCTCACAGCCGGCCGGGAAATCCATTGGAAGGAGAACCCAGTACGCCGGCTCTTCCTTATTACCGGATCCGAGGGGTGGAAGGAGGCTAGGAGACCTTTGAACATCATGGTGCAGTCACTGTCTATTATTGGCATCATCTTCTGGTACCGACTACCTAAAGAACCACCTGGCGTCAACGACAATCAATTGTGCCGGCTGTGACAATTAATTCACATAGGGAAGTTGGGACCTTTGGACCTTTGGACCTTCTCTGGCACGTATCAATGAGGCTACTACATTGCAATCACTCCGTTCTGCTCATTCAACATTTTATTTGCTTGAGGAAACTGCATTGGCTCCCCTTCCCTGTTCTTACCCCGTTCCTACCCCGTTCCTACTCCGTCTACAACTTACCACCTTCCTTCCAATATTCCAACCTCCTGCGTACCTAGGTATGCATACGAACTAATACCCGTACCTTCCCTCCGGCATCTCTACCGTTTTCTACATAAACAGGCCCTCTCCCCTCATTCTTCATACCATTTCTTACACTCTTCCTCACACATTTCCCAACATCAATCCTAAATATCAATCCCATACCCTGAACACCTCCTTCACCCCTGGCTTACAGTATACTTTACTATAACCATTACCTAACAGTCATTGCTCGGGACTTGGCCAACCACCGGCCACTTGGGATTGAACGTTTGGGTCCGGTTATCCTTGGGAATTGTCTCTTTTCTATTCGTCAAAGTAAATCTACTATATAACGGCAATGTCCACTGACTCGTCATACAGCAAGAAGCCTGGCGGCGGTGCATCGGTCCACTTCAAGCCGTCCGCGTCCTCTAACCAGTCTAGTGAAGAACAAGTCAAAAGCCCCGCAAGCATAAGTGAGGAGGAGTCCAAGCTGCTCAGCGACTCTAACTCCTTTGCCGCAAACGCTGGCCCACAGCCCTCAATCCCACAGTCCGTACCTGCTATGAGCTACCGTTATGGGAGCGGTGCACCGGCGCAAGCTACGGGCGCTCAGCCAATGAGCCGCTATCGAGAATCGTTCTCGAGCAATACTTCCAGTGCCTTTACTAGCAACCCCGCATTTCCATCGGGCGATGCTAGAATCGCTGGCGAAGATGTAAGTTTTCAGAAACTTAAACATCACCTTCAGCTGGTTACTCGGTCCTCTATGCTAACTATGAGTTGTAGGACTCTATCCACATGTGCCGCCTCATCTCCCATCGTATTGCAGCCTGTAATACCTGGATCGGCCGCACCCCTGGAATGCCAGTGGACCGATCCAACCGACACAGGGAGATGCTGAACGAGATTGGACAGCTCGTCAATTCGACAGTTCACCGATTGCGCATGGAACGAGACCAGGGCATCGTCGACTACAAAAAGCAACATGATAACTACACACGAGCTGTTCGTGACAAGACCGCGGCTACGAACAAGGTTGAGAAATTGCAAAGGGAATTAGGACAAGCTCTCAGCAAAGAGGATGCCCTCACCCAAGAGCTAAAGATTTTGAGAGGCCGCATCGACAAACTAGAGGTAGAAAATGGAAATTACCAGACTAAACTCAAGACCGTCCAGGATCATTATTCCATGATGGTAGACAAATGGTCGGCTCTTGAAGAGAAGCAGGGCAACGTCCTTCAGGTAAGTTTCTATACGAAAAAGGCCGAGATATTCAGATAGATAGCTAACCAACTTTTCGTAAAGGGTTACAAAGATCAGGTCAAAGATCTACAATCTCGAAACAGCCAGCTTATCAAGGCTGCCAAAGGAAAGTCTGCGCAAAATTCGCCTATGCCTGCGGAAGCCAAGCCTTCGTCTGCTCCAGAGGGTGATAATAAGAAGGGCTTAGATGACGAAACTTACGCGGAGCTGCACAAAATGCTCATCAAGAAGCATGGTCCGCAGACGGATGACAATGATGCTGCAGGCTCGTCGGGCTTCAAGCCGAACCCTAAGGCACCGTCGTGGGACCCCCAGAACCAAGTGAAGCGATCCCATAGCTTCCTCACGGTTCCGTCTGCAACCTCTGCTACCGCTCGCAGAGATTCTCCCGTCGGTGGTCCTTCTAACTGGCCCGCCCTCATCAACAACGACGGCTCACGGCGCGGATCCAGCGAAAACGCTTCTCAAAAGCAACTTGTCCGCGCTTCAAGCGCTGTTAATAAGGCTCCTGGTCCTTCGTTTCCTCGCCACAAAGAGGAATGGACTATGGCTGACATACAGAATGGGATCGACCACATCTTCGGGCTGACTAAAGGATACATCGTCAGATGCCATTCGAAGCAGGGAGAGCAGTACAAAGTAGCAGATATGATGCTGGAGAAACGAGAGCCGACTACTTGGAACTACCTTCTTAGCCTGGTCTACCCGAACCGTTCTCAGGCAAGAAACCACATGCTGTACCTCCTCGGCGTCCCGTCTTACCGACCGTACATCATCATGCGCGTCGCACTTGACTATCTCTTCAAGAAGGTTATTTCCCCGGATATCTTCCTTGGTATCGACCGTAATCTCGACAGCCACCTTACCGCGCTACAAGAAAAGATCACGACCTTCCACCGTGCGGGTGGCCGAACTAATCCCCGAGATCGTCAGCGTGTCATTGAAGAACACGCTCGCATCGTCGCTCACGCCCTAAAGAGCAGCAACATCGAGCTGTTCAAGAAGGAGAGCATCGAGAGACACGCTCACATGATGGCGATCATCATGCAGCCGCTCCGATCGATCTCGGTCACGGATAAGGACGCTATCAAGCCCCTGCGAGTCATGGTATCCGCAACCTGGGAGGTCAGCGCCAAAGTATGGATGTCCGGCATGACACTGCACTATACCTTCCCCGAGTGCGCGTGTAAATTCGCCGAAGGCACCATGGAGCCGGTCAACGGCGGAGCGCTGGGCCTTTCGCCTTCTGAGTTACAAATGACACAGACCAGGGTCTCGTTCGTTGTCTCCCCGGTGCTGTCCGTTCGCGACGAACGCGACGAGAACGAGCTCGAGTACCATGGCATCAAGAAGGCGCAAGTCCTGGTGATGAAATAAGCATACATATCCGATAGGATACGAATTACTCAAAGCAGTTTTAATACGGCATTGCCCAGAATACCCCCATTCTTCTTCTTGTTTCCAAACTCTTTTTTTTTCTTCTGCGCGCGTGATTTCTGGGAATGCGTTATTCATCGGTCTATGACGAACCGTCGCCGTTGTGATTCCAAGGCGGGACCATAGGCTTTTCTTATGTGATGTCCTTTTTTTCGATTTGGTAGTTGCGTCTGCTTGGTGTGCGACCCGATTTTTACGAGGATCACGAGTGAACTTTACGAGAACGCGAGGGTATGAAGAACACGATAGGTCCTGGAGAACAGAGTTAGTATATTCCTATTTCCTGGCTAACCTGAATATCGTTGACGCTGACACTGCCTAGAATAACCCAGGTTCCCAGGTTTCAGTTAATATTTGAGACTGAAGGAAATATTACCAGGCCGTTTGAATCGTCTACGGGGACAAGAGAATATCCTACAATGAGATCCCCAATGCGACGGACGGTTGTCTTTTGTTTGTAGCCCGGGAACTTTTCGGCAGTCGAGTTCTCGGTGTCCACAGCTTACGTCGGTAACGACAACATTCGAGAAACGGCGAGTTTTGGTCAGGAAAGCATGGTTGGCGAGCAATAGTCGCTGGCGCTGGCATGTGTCCTTGTCACATGGCTGCAAGCGGCAACTTGCAAGCCGGGGGGAAAAAATCCATGCGATCTAACCCTCTGAGTATGGTCTTTGGTTCTGCTCTGGGGTTTGGAGGACGAATGAGTAATGCGAAAAACGGGAGAAAAGGGAACGATGATGATCGTCCCAACTGGGCAACGCGTTTATCTTCTCAGATATCGTGGCTTGCTTTTATCACTTATTCTTGCTTGCTCTGACGAGACGGCACATCCAACAACCGATACGTTATCTCTCCTGCGTCCTGTGCTTCGGTACACACGCGGAGAAGCATAACGACGACACTCGACAACTTGTCTTCTCAACAAGACAAGTCATGATGTTGCCACAGTCTTGCTACGTTACAACTTTGCTCCGGTCTCAGTTTTTCTTTTCTGCGAAGTTTTTTACGAAACCCGAAATAGTTGCGACAGGAGGAAGGGTTCTCAACAGCTCCTAGGACGATCTCAGCAGATATCGAACGGGTTGGACAGCCGAGGGCGATGGATGAATATTAGGGATATGGATCGATAGATCCCCAAATCATGCGCTGGCGATAGTTCATAGTTGGTACTGCCTAATTGGTCTCTAGAGTTGCTGTTTCATAGTTTGACAGCCCATATGGCCTCGCAGAATTTAAGAGTTCCTTTACAATTTGCCTTGCTTGACTGATTTCTCTGTGATCCTCTTGTTTAAGGTGAATGTGCTTGTCTACGTGGGTAGGTAGGTATTAATTCCCCTATACCAGGGACTCGTAAACTCGACACCATATACACATGAGTCAACACGCCATCTCATTGAAGAGTTATATGGCATGGGATGTTTAACATGGGTGTCCTGCCCAGCTACATAGCACCACAGGCGAACGAGGACGAAAAAAGTATAAGCCAGAAGTAGTCGGCTAGAAGGTAACGAGATGTTGTTTATTAAGACCTCATGTGAGTTGGACAGTAGTATTTCTCTATTTTTAATCTGCGCTGCCTCAAGTGTGTTCGCGCACTCCTATCTATAAATCGATCTCATAAAATGCCAATGGGAGAATGATTCTAAAAATCCAGTGAGCGAACTCTTTTGATAGCACCCTTTTTCGTCTAAGCCCCTGATACCCCCCCGTGACCAAAAGAAAACCACTCTATACTCTAAAAAAGGGGTATCGTTAAATGTTGTATGAGAGAGAAGATAATAATAATAACAAGAGCAAAACAGAACACCCATCGGTTTCATCGCGTAATCCATATATCGTAGGAAACCTTCTCACCGCACCGGCCCATCGACCCTAACCAGCACCTTCCGATCCAACTTGCGCTTCACCGCGCCCAGCACGACCTTCAGTATGCCGTCGGCCGAGAGCGAGGGGGCGTTGGCCGGCCCCGCAGCGTTGAACGTCGCCGTGTCCACCATGTCCCGGATGCTCTCGCGGCGGCACAGCTCGTCGTCGAGGTCGCGCAGGGCGCGCGTAGCCGACGGGTCGCGGCCGACCTGGAAGAACTGGACGCCGACCTGGTGCGGGGGCGCGCCGATCGCGTCGAGCCGCCGCGCGGCCGCCGCGATGATCTCGCTGGGCTCGTCGGTCGGCTGGCCGTCGGTGATCACGATGATGTTGATGGGCCGCACCGAGTACACGTCGCCGCCCGAGCTCCGCACGCTCGCGTCGTAGTGCGCGAGGTACGCCCGCAGTATATGGTCCAGCCGGGTCCCCGTCGGCGTGGCCTGGCTAGGCCGCACGATGCTGAACAGGTCCGTGACGAGCTTCGGGTCCCGCAAAGAGCGGTACCCGGTGCCGGCGGCGCCGCGAGACGGGTCCCCGCGGTCAGACGTCTTGTGGTTGAGGAAGTAGACGTCGATGCCGTCCTCGTCGCGCTCGACGCAGATGGGCACGATAGCGGCGACGGCGGCTTGCGTCTCGGCCCAGCGCCGATCGACTTTCATGGAGAGGGAATCGTCAATTAAGAAGATGGTATTGAACTCCCGCAGAAAAGCATATTGGTCATCCGGTAGTTCGCCATTGGGCGCGGATGTAGGAACTGTCGAGGATTAGTGTTTTGGTACGGTGGTAGTGTAAATAGGGGGGGGGGGGTTGGAAGCTTACTCGAATCAGGGGCCTCGGCAGGTGTAGGCGAATACGGCGGGGGAGGACTGTCTCTGTGATCACGCTGAGAACGTGAGCTTGATGAGAACGGGTTTCCGAAGATTGAAGATATGCCGCGACGCTCGCCGGACTCGTTACCGCTGCGCTGGCTCCGACCGCTAAGCGACCTCCGCAAGGAAAAACCCGAGGGGGCACGACCTCGAGAGTTGTTTGCTTGGGCATCAGGTCTCAAGTTATTGCTGCTATAACTGTCCCCAAAAGGATTACCCATAGTGTTAACGTTCAGTCGTTGTTGTTGATAGAATTCCTCGTGTCTGCACTGGATATTTCTGCATCGACTGGAGCAGCTGGGGGTTTTTAAGAAGGATGACGAGTGTGTCGAGTATGGCTGTACGAATCCTATAGGGAATGGGGAAGGACTGGCAGAAATAGTTTGCATGGCTGGTTAAAACACAAGTGTGTTGTTCCAGTTGGTGTCAAGGGATACAAGGGACAGTCGTGTGTTAGGTCGTTTGTACAGAGCAAACGGTGTCAAGTTAGCGTTTGTTTCTAATCCAAAGTTCCGGCAGTGTCAAAGCTTAAAAGGAGGAACAAAGGCAGTGATGATAGTCTTTGTCCTGTCAATTTTTCTCCCTCGAGAACTCCTGAGTAACTGAGTCGTGACGTGGAAGATAAAAGTTGAGATAGTAGTAGCCTATGTGTCTTCCATGTAGTTCAATGTTGCTGACTCGATGTTTAACACTCAAGTGTCTTATGTTAAGTGTTTGCGAATGTTCAATTCTGGATTCTCATTGGTCGTATTGATTCGTATGTTGGTTGACTAGAATTATGCTGTCCGAATCCTTTATTCATACATAACTATACTCACTTGCTATTATATACCATTTAGATTATCAATCTTGGTGGCTATAATATTTGCCTCGTCTTCTGCCTTGTCTTCCATAGCCGAAATAAGTACAGTTTTAAGGGCCGACTATAAGAATAATGGGAAGATCCTCTTGCTTAGGTTTTGGCCGTGTCTCAAAGCTGATACACTTAGGAGTGCGCTCCGAATTTCGATGCGTGTGAGGTGCAGTGGCTATGCTAAGGCACGCTACACTTAAGTGTGTTACCGACAGATATCCATAGGTACCTATAGCAGGGCTGAGCATCTAGATACCTAGGTAGGTAGTCTAAGCCTCAAGGCATACACGGGTACCAGGTGGCCAATCATTAGTAGGTAACTGGTTAAATAGCATACCAACCCTATGGTTCAGTGGAGGTGGCTAATGATGGCAGACAATACATTCTGCATGTATAGACACTTACACCACTTACAACCACTCACACCCGTGTGGCCAATGTACGATTTGCCCGAACCGCCTTACTTATGGTACCTTGGTAGGTATTCAATCTTTAAATTGAAAATATATGATACTATGGGAAACCAACTTCCTATACTTCCTGTATCGAGCTCCAACCACAAGAATCTTTTCTACCTTGTTGGCAGTGTCAAACACAGAATATGCCGACTTATACGCCGCGTTGTAAGGCATAACAATTATCGGCACATGCATAATTCGCGCGCGTGACATCGGAGTGAGATCAGATAAACTCCCTCTGAACACACTACGCCTCCGTGTCATGCGGAATTATTGGCATAATTTAATATTGTTACTCGTAGGGGAACTCCTTTTTTTTTTTTTTTTTTTTTTTGGTTCTTTACTCATCAAGGATATGACCTAGTCAAGGAAAGGTGGCCATGTATAAACATCATACCCGCCACTTCGTACGAGATAGATGATTGATTGATATACAGGCCTTACAGAGCCTCATCTGTAATCATAAGACTTTCGCGCGCGCTTATCTCATGACCTCACCTCCCCAGACCCGCCACGGCCCATATCGTAGTCATCATATCCTCCTTCATCTCGCAAAATCCACTACCTAGGTAGCCGTAAAACTCCTGAACTTAGTAATACATAAAACAATGAGCCTTGTGCTTTTAATCTTCGCTATCCCGTCTTACTCATCCTAGGGATAAAAGATGATATCAACCCCAAAGGGGTGCCGTGATCTCGACAGCGCGCTCAACAACAGCTCTGACCCGGTCACCAAACGCCTTGTGGTTGCACTCCACCTCAAGATCCTCGAGCCACACCGTAGCCACCATCTTGTCAACCTTGATGGTGACGCCCGGCACGGGGATGCCAATCTTATGCAGCCGTTCGAGTTCGGTCTTCTGTCGTAGTTCTAGTAGCCGTTCCTCTTCATCGCCGTCATCCGATAGCTCCATGGACGCGTCGGAAGCGGCGTCTCCATCGTCGTCTGACTTCTTCGGCTTCTTATCCTTAATCAGAGGTGGTAGTTTGGGTGTTGTGATGGGGGTAAGCGCGTCGGCGCCGAACTGTGCCTCGAGGAAGAGGAACATGCGTTGCAAACGCTCCTCCGGTGTTAGATTGGCGTGCGGGTTGCGGGCCGGCAATTTGTGAGAGTGGGAATGTTTGTTTGCGGATCCTGACAAAAAAACATTAGCAAAGGAAATAGTTTGCGTTAGGCTGACAAGAGGGCATTTTGCTTACGCTTCACAGCAGCAGGGCTGCTCTCGACGGACAAGAGAACTGCCATGACAGCGTCGGCGATGCCATCATTCAGCATGTTGCCTTCCCATTCCAACTCCACCTCGCCGTTGCTGCGATATCGCACCGTGATGCAGCCCATGACCAGGTAAGCCGCAACGAGTTGGGCGACTTCTTCGTCTGCGTCGGCCTTCTTGTCATCTCCGTTTGCTTCCTCGCCGTCAGTAGTTTCCTTTCGATTCTTAGTCTCGGGAAGTTCTTCGATGCTGCCAAATGTGCCCTCGAGACCCCATTTGATCAGATCGATGCCAGCTGCGCTTAGGGTAAACCGCTGTCGACACGCGATCGTAGAAGTCGTGAGACCTGCGTATTCACGCAAGTCTTCGGGATCCATTAGTGACATTTTGAAGTCGTTCTGAACTATGACTCCGGCTACCAACTCTGTGTTTTGGTCGTCAGGTGAAGGTAGATGTTTTGGGAGGGGTATCGACGCGAGTTTGCCCACCACTTTAGCAACCTTATCGGTCTTAAATGGGATGCGCAGCTCCTCGCAATTCCTAGGGCTAAACACCTTGACCTTATCTGTTTTCCCCGCGTTTAATGATAATAGTTTGGACTTCAGCCGCATCATATTGTGCTGTTCGCCATGCACCAAGATCTACTAGGGGTTAGTAAAGGGGAATGCACTACTGTAATAAAGGCTACTACTCACCACCACAGGAGCCCCTACTTCCTCGATAAAGTCCTTATTTTCTTGACCATCGACATGCGCAGCAAAAGAATACTCGGCAACGCTACATCTTCGAGGTATCATAACTTTCTCGCTGTCGGCACCAGGCGCCCTCCGCACAGCATTGACACTTCTTGACATGACGGCTTGAATCTGATCTGGCTCCTGAACGATGTACTTGGCCATGGTACCCTCAACGCTATAGCCCGTGATAATAACACCGTTCTTCTCGTTGGGGGCCCATCTCTCTAGTAGTTCTCTGCTAATTCCATTCTGCAGCATACCAGGACTGGCAAGCATGACGCAGCTGCCAACGTCATCAAATCTGTCGAGACTTTTGAGAGATCTAATATACTTGAAATCCCAAGGACCGTTTTTACCTGCGCCGTCCCCTGCGGCCTCAGCTTCTGCCATTCGTTCTCGGAATAGCCTCTTAATATTGTCGTTCATAGCTCCAATGTATGTTTGGTATACGACCATACATTTTCGTGCCAGGTTGCTGGCGTAGTAGATTGGAATCTTTTGGAATTCTTGATGCTTACCCCAATACTCATCCAAGATTAACAATAGCTCCTGAGCTCTTCCTAGAGCGAACACAGGCATTAAGACTCGCCCACCTCGGTTGAGGATACCGGTTATGGATTTCATCAACGCCTGTTCCCTCTCCAGTCTGGGAACATGGGTTGATACTCCATAGGTCGATTCTGTGATAAGCACATCAATCTTGACGCCCCTAGGGACCTCCGCCGATACTAAATGCCTATCTTGCTCTCGAGAATAGTCTCCCGTGAAGAATATGTTCAGCCCAGCTATCTCTATGAGGAACATCGCAGCACCTAGTACATGACCAGCAGGATAAGGAGTAATTCGGATAGAAGAGATAGTATGAGTCGTATGATAATCGATTGCCTCGATCTGGGAGAAGGTATTTAGATGGTCCTGCTCCGTGTATACGGGTTGTGATGTAAGATTTGATGAAGTGTTGCCAACTCGGACACTGTCTTGGATAAGCCATTTGTAGATAGCCTTTGTTGGATGCGTCATGAAGACCCTGCCTCTGAAATTGGTCTTCGCTAGAACATAGGGAAGAGATGCGGCATGATCTATATGAAAACTTGACCAACGTTAGCATGGTTCTTACAATGTATAAAACGCTAGAGCTAAGAGCCTAAAGGAGGCCAGCCATCGGAATGAGCATCACGGGAATCAAAAGGGAGCTACCAGCTGGGTGGTGTAATAATATCTTTTATTGATAGCTGAATACATGAGAGCAAATGTCTCGAACATCCACAAGCCCATAGGCGCGATATTATAGCAGAGTACTCAGATACCATCTTCTACTTATGGTCACGGAAGGATATAACACATTCCACCCCAACTGATACGTAGCTCTTGATCATCCACAGCTCTATTGTATAACGAGGACCGGAACAATAAACTTACTGGCTAATAAGGAGAACATCGACCGTGCTTAGGTCGAAGTCGTCGAAGAAGGGGAGAGCGGCGAGGCCATCGTAGGCTGGATGTTGACCAGCATCGAGCTACATAAAAGTCTATTGTCAGCCACAGTGAAAATTTGCAGAGAATAGAGGCCAATGACTGACCATGACTGTCTTTCCTTTATACTGGATGATATGACATGATCGACCGACTTCGTTTCCACCTCCTAGACAGAGAAACATCAGCTCGTCCGACGGGTCTACTGGTTCCTCGTCAACGGTAGAGGTCGCAGCCATTGCTGAAGCTTTGCGCTTGGACGCCATGGCTATCGGGGCTTCTAGAGCTGAGTGATGGGATTATTGGTGTCGCGCTGATTGACGCTGAACCGAAATATGCCTGTTGCTAGGTAGTTAGGGGAAGTAGAGAAAGAAGGCGATTTAGCGTAATATCACACTAAGTTCGTCAATAGACAAGTACACAATGAATGTCATCTCAGGACGGTCGCATTGTGCAAAGTGGCCGTAGTTAATTGAAGGTTAAAATCACTTTAACACTTAAATTAGTAATTAGAAGGAGTGAAGAACTATAAAAAAAAATTGGTTGTTATGTAAAAGTCTAAAGAGGTGGATTATATGGTATGAATTGTTCTGTTCTAACAGCGGCAGGTACGTACGTAATGCAGCAGTTGCAGCAGTAGCAGCAACAGTAGCAGCAAATTGGAGAAAGTGCCTTGTCTGCCTGTATTTGGGAGGCGTAAATTTAAGTTTAGCGCGTCGCGCGTACCTTCCAATCCGTGTAGGTACAGTACATACAGAGAAACTTCTTTTGAGGCTCATCTGTCGGCTTCTAATTGATCCGGGTTGAAAACAAAAGGAAGTCACCACCAAAGGACCAGGTTCCATAGTTTAGGTAAGTGCATGCCTTACAAGTACTACGACACGTACCTACCTAAATACAATACGTGTAGGTACATATCGGTATTTAGCATAGGTACGTACCTAAAAACACTGCTCCATCCAGTTAACTCAGTCACTGAAGGGAGCCAGTGGGGACCGTGCGTTGGTACTACGCGAAATCTTTCCAATGGGGAACCAGGAGCTTTTCTTGTGTTGCTGAAGTCTAAGATCGCCTCCTCATCCATCCCAAACATCACTATCCCATCACCAACCAACACCGTCTCGACGCGCTACCCGTCTCTCTCATTGGTTTCGACCTTACTCGGTATCGCATTTGTCGCCTTTATATCGCCTTTCTAGTACATACCCTTATACCTTACCTCTTACACCGTCGGATGGGTGTCGACCGCTTGATTGTGACAGGCTCTGTGCCTGTCCAGGTTCAGAGATCGTGTTGAAGAAGGGTTGATATTTTACTTGCACATTGATTTCGACCGGGGACTCTCTTTAATATTATAACTGACTACATCATATTCTTATACCCCGCGCAATCTCTTCGACTTGATAAATCGCCATCATGTCGCACCCACAACCTACGATGCCTCCGCGGCAGTTCTCGCCCCAACAGCATTCTCCGAATCAAAGTTATCAGCTTCCTCCCAATAAACGAGCGAGATTATCTCCCGGGCCTCCATCGAATCCGGGTTCACCTTATCCGAATTATGCCGCAAGTCCTAGAGCTACTACTCCAGCGGCTACACCCATGACCTTACCCTCACCGGCTCCGGCTCCGAACCACAACATTAACCAAGGTCCTGCAGCAACAACAACAACGACAACAACCTACAACACGCCTTATCAGCAACCAAATGGTCGATCTACATCTGTCGGTATGACACTTACGATGCCCACAGCTGTATCAACGCCACCTTTAGCATCACCTCAACCGCAGACTCCCAGCGCCACTCACGCACCTTACTCTAACGCGAAGCTTGCGCCGGTGCCCACGAACACCTCCTTCAATTCTTCTGGACCACCGGTTATTACCAACATGGGACCACCCACTATGAATCCGGCGGGGTCTTTCTCGTCTAACGATGCGACAAGACAAGGGCCCAAGCCTACATCAACCAAGGCAGACGTTACATACGACGTGGATGATATGCTCGTAGGCACCGGTATCGACTTAGAAGAGGAGGCAGAGTACCTAAATAATCTAGAGACTCGTGGATTCCCTAATTACCCGCCTGGAGGATCGGAGACTTTGTATGGAGCTGGACCTATTAATCAACCTGCTCAGTCTACCAATGCAAAAACTCAGGAGGAGCTTGCTGCGGAGAGTGCAGACAAAGTCTGGAACGAAGCAGCAGCCCGGCTTGCCCGGACTAGGACTCAGGAAATAGCCAACTACCTGTTGGAACCAGGCGTGGTACACAAGCGAATGCAGGACACGGCCTCCAAGTACGGTCTCAGCTTGAATCTGGACCTGAAGCCAGAGGGAGGCCGATATATGGGGAAAATGGCAAGCCCCGGCGGTGCTAAACCGGAGATTAAGGTTATGTACCAGAAGGCTCCGGATGGTACAATGGTGCAGACGCTTGGCTCATTTATCCCTCACGATGCTTTTCTCGTCGACCAAATCGCGCTGCTGTCGATAAGTACGAAGCAGCACCTGCGAGAACTGCTTAGTGATGCCAATAGGATGGCCACTACACGACAGAAGACCTCGCATGGCGCAGTGCCTTCCGAATGGCTCGACGCAGCCGCCATACCGTCGGCCGACGCGAACGGAACCCAGGGTGAGGGCCCGCGGACGGGTGTGGAGAGCGCGGTTAGCCCCCGCACAAACCCACTCAAACGTATGGACCTCTTAACCGTAAAACTTTTGGTGTTGTATAGCTAACTGTGATTTATAGGTTCGGCAGATGAACTTAGTAATGGATTGCCAACTCCGGTCTCTGAAGCTTCTCCGTCCAATCCAATGGTGGAAGCTATGATGGGGACCGTAAAGGATGCGCGCAACGCCGAAGAGGCTCGTCTTAGAAAACGGCTAAAGCGCATGGAGAAGGGTACTGACAAGGATAAGGAGGCTGGTGATAGTACATCACGAGCTGGATCCGTGGCACCAGGGACTCCGGGATCTATAGCCCCGGAGTCGGGTGAGTCGAAAGCTCCCACAAAGAAGGAGAGCAAGAAGGCAGCAAAACTCGCGGAGGCGAGTAGTACGACTGTCAACCAAACGTTGGGTCTATTTGCGGGCGGCAAGAAGAAGAAATATTCGTGGATGACAAATTCAGGCGGCCCAGGCAGCGGCGCAAGCACTCCTCGCCCTCAAGCTACAGGCGCACCCGGTACACCGAGTTCCACAGCCACACCTAGTAGCAAGGCTCCTCGGGGACCCCTTACGAAAGCGGGTGTTACGCACCTCGGACAGTTCCGTGAGGATTCGGACAAGGGAAAGAATATACAGCTTCGTGATTGGGTCGTGGTCATAGAAGAGCGCGGCTTCGACACGAAGGCGCTGCAACTGGCGTACGATATACTGGACAGGTCCGCCAAAGGCACAGTGGAGAATACGTCGTGATGGCAGATGATTGGCATTAAGGCTCCAAGGAATCAACGGTATTAAACAACACGGGTCTTTCGAACGAGTCTAACCTAAGCAAAGGCTGGCAAGTAATGAGAAGAAAAAAAAGGGGGTTAGGTTTACTTTCCGGGGGGAATATACCCTCTAGACACTTCGCGTTGTATTGGTATACATATTTTCTACATTTCACAGCCAGGCGTTGGCATCAGAGGGCATAACAGGGGGGGTACGGTTGGCTTTTGCATTTTCTGGTTTCGTTTTGGACCCCCTCCGCCTTTTACTTTTTTTTTCGGTGGATGAGGAAAAGAAACAGACGATCTCGAGGGGGAGAGGGAGAGAGAGGTTCGAGAAGGAACGACCTCGATTGTGTGTTGGTTGGTGATGCTACATGAGATGGAGAGAGAAAGAGCCCAGCCCCTTGGGCTTAATTTTGTGTTTTTACCCCAGGTACACACTAGTAGCGGAAGAACCGGGCTGGCTGATTTGAAAAGCCATGCGAGGATATTCTTACGGTGTAGATAACTGACCTGGTCGTTTTGACTGAGGCTGCGTAGATATCTAGCTAGATGGTTCGCAAGAATGGCCAGTGAAATACGCGCGAGCGCATGTAGCGATGATTTTTCTTAAGGTATTGGTGCTGTGATGCGGTGTATAGATACACATGCCTTTAGGTATACATTGAATTCACAATTATCGTGAGACTTGATTATCTAGAGGTTCAAGCATTGACATGAAAAGTAAATCAATATTTTTTATTCGGCCTCGGCCCCCTTATCGCGAGACGTCGGGCGGAAGTGGGGAACGCTTATGGCCCTGGACGTTCTCCGATTTATTTGACATCACGTCAAGAAACCTCCGAATGGTTTGATCCAGTTTATTTCCCGATACTCACCTTTTTTTCTCTATTACGTTTATCCCCATCATATAATTTGAAAAATAAGAGCTAGGATCGGTCTACTTGCACGTGCTTCATCGGGGCATTTTATTTTAGTTTCGTTTCCTTTTGGGGGGGTTTATTTATAGATTTACCGGGTCGATTCGATGTGTGACGTTCTACGATACGAGGATTAGAATTAACAACGGACTTATTCGAAGTATTAAGGATATAGAATAGAACATTGAGATGGCTAAGGCGGTAAGATTGAAGATGACTTTTTTTTTAACTCTTATTCATATTCATGTTTTATAAGAGGCAGTTGAAGCGGAAATGATAGACGAAGAAGTACTTTAAGATGGTAATAATTATAATAACTATACATGACTAACTATGATGTATAGGCAATAGGGCAAATATGCTCGTCTAACTCGATGGCGCATAATCTCGAGCAGTGCGTCAAGCTCGTGGGCCAAGCCGCAGCTGCTGGAGCGAAAGTATGTAAAGGGTTATATGACCCAGGTCTTCACTTTTTTTTACCCTGCGAGCTTGGAGTATTTGCATGTGGTAATGTTTGAGGCCGAGTCTCCACTGATATGAGGATTCGGGTGTGAAGAGTGTGAAGATATAAACGAAGCAGCGGCCTGTGAATTCTGTCTATTCTTCTACGCAGAAATTATATACAGCCCAAGTCCTTGTATAAGGGGCTATATATGACCTTTCAAACACTCCCTCGTCTCTCCTATCCCGTCCTCTCTGATACATCCTATATAATATATCTCATCTAAACCCCAAACTAACCAACCACCCCAGGTCCTCTTCCTCCCCGAAGCATCCGACTACATCGGCTCTTCCGCTCAAGAATCCCTCTCCCTCGCCCAACCCGTCAACACCTCCCCCTTCGTCACGGGTCTCCGCTCCGCCGCCGCGCAGCACCGTCTCGCCGTACACGTCGGCATCCACGTGCCCGTGTCCGTAAAGCCCGTCTCCGCTACTCCCACTCCCAATAGCGAACCCCCCAACTCAATCCTATCCTCTGTCCCCTCCTCGGAAGGCGATCCCGCCTCCAAAACCACCACCACCACCACCAAACTCTACAACCGCACAATCTACATCCGCGAAGACGGCTCCCTCCACCCCGACGCCTCCTACGATAAACTCCACCTCTTCGACTACCCCGACGCCTCCCTCCGCGAATCATCCACCACCCAAGCCGGCTCCCACTTCACCCTTCCCTTCGACTCCCCCGTCGGCCGCCTAGGCAGCCTCATCTGCTTCGACCTGCGTTTCCCCGAAGCAGCCCTCCACCTAACCACCACCACCCCCTCCTCTTCCTCTTCCTCCTCCTCCTCCTCCTCCTCCTCCAAACCCTCCTCCGAATCCGAATCCGAGTCTAAGCCCTCCTCCTTCCCACCAGCCCAGATCCTCCTATACCCAAGCGCTTTCACCATCCCCACCGGCCAAGCCCACTGGGAATCCCTCCTCCGCGCCCGCGCCATCGAGACCCAGTCCTGGGTCCTCGCCGCCGCCCAGGTCGGCCTGCATAACCCCGGCTCGTCCCCCCGCTTCAGCTACGGCCGGAGCATGGTCGTCGACCCCTGGGGCCGGGTTGTGCTCTCGCTGAAGGGCGTTCGCGAGAAGAAATCCGCCGGCGGAGGCTACGAAGTAGAGGACGGCGCCGTGGGCGAGCTCGGCGTCGTAGATGTAGATTTGGGCCTGTGGGAAAAGGTCCGCGAACAGATGCCCCTTGTGAGAAGAACGTATGCTATCTCCTTTTCTTTCCCTCCTTTACTATCACTTTTCAAGTCAGCACAGCATTAATTTACCTCGCTTCTTTTACTAATTAGCTACTGTTTCTTTAGAGACGTTTATCCGGAAGTTTAGAAATATAGACGTTATAGCATATCAATTATTACTACGTTAAATCACGTATCACCGCATGAATAGAGAAATAAGTGACTTGATGGCTCTGTATTAACCAGTGCAGCTCAGCTTATATACCGACTCAAAAAGCCAAAGCCATCTACAAACATCAAGTCCGCTACTGCATTCGTTTTACTTCTTCTCGAGTACCCCTCCTTAAGAAGTGGTGGTACGTCGAGAATCATTTGTATGTATCAACGCTTCCTTCCTGCAAGAAGCCTTTCCTGCGTTCGAGCCGAAACTGCCAGCCCCCCATTTTCGTCTCGAACGTAAACTCGTATGATCATGCTCATGATGCGAATGCAAGAATTATACCTGCCCTTGTCAACCCACCCTTACGCCGTTGCTAAGAGCCTCAACACTGAAATCACGCCTATCGAGCTCTGGAGCATGGCAAAACCGCGTCATTATCCACCAAGTTCCCGTGCGTGGCAAAAAGAAAAACCAGATCATGCAACTGCCGTAGTAATACACTGCTAAATGATGTTGCGTTTGAGGGTACGAGTAGGATGTCACGAATGTAAAGACGATTTTATCGACTATGTGACCCCCATGCGATGCAGGTGCCGACGCCAATTATTGAGCTGCCGGTTGGCGGTATGTATTGCCTCTTCCTCGAGGGGCAAATCCGCGACCGCGAGGGCCACCACGTCCACCGCGACCTCGGCCGCGGTAACCGCCGCGGTAGCCACCGTCAACGCTTCCCTGGCCAAATGTCTCCATGTTCTTGCGCTGCTCCTCGCCGCGCCACTCTCGTCCGCCCGGCTTTTGTCCACCGTTTTCGGCACGATCCTTGGCCTCGCTGGAGATATTGTCGAAAAACGACTTCGTCTTATTATAGGCAACGGGAGGTGCAGAATCATCGGTCTGCGCTTGCTCTGGGGCTGGAGCATTAGGAACGACATCTGCGAGAGGCGAGCCTGCGATAGCCTCCTTCACAAGATCTTGCTTGTTGAACTTTGCATTTCCAGCTTCGAAATCGAAGTCCGAGTCCGGAACGTTGACCTTGCTTGGTCCACCAGAGCGGCCACCTCGGCCACGCCCCCTGCCATTTGTTGAGGGTCTTGTAGCATTCATCCTCATCTCGTTGACCTTCTTGGTCAAGTTATCCATTGCGCTGCCGTTCTGTGCGGGGGGTTCAGTAGCGGCAGAGTTGTTAAGCTTCGCCATCGCGACAGCAACTGCTTCTTTTGCAGCTTGAGTGGCATCTTTGAGCGCAGCCTGAGTAGCCGCTTGCCCTCCCACAGGCTTGACAGCAGAAGCGGCGGCGGTAGCTTGAGGGGTCTTCGGCGTGACTGCGGCCTGAATGGGCACAGCAGGAAGGACTCGGTTGTTCTTAGGGCCGGTTGGGACGGCCTTCTTCTCGGTGACGTTTGTCGGAGGGACGTTCGACGTCGATAGAGATTCTGCAGTAGCTTTGACTTCCGCTGCGCTAGGTTTCGATTCAACCGGCGGGGTCGGGGCAACGCTCGTCGAGGCGGGTTGGATAGGTTGCTGTCCAAATGACTTAGGTTCCGTAGGTAATTCAACCGCGGGGTTACCAACCAGTCTTTGCTTATCGACACCAGCACCAATGGGAGCAGGCTTGTTATTATTCTCTTGCTGGGGTGTTCCTCTCATTCCTTGGGCAGGTATGCCGGGAGGTCCTTGAGGCCCTTGAGGCCCTTGGGGTCCCTGAGGTCCAGGTCCAGGTGGATATCCAAAGCTATTCCACGGACCAGGACCTCCAGGGCCTCCGGGTCCACCAGCCGGGAAACCTTGACCGGGAGGAAACCAGCCAGGAGGGGGTGGGTAGGGCATTGCATGAAAGCCTTGACCTGGACCAGGAGCAGGGCCGCCACGTCCCCATTGTCCAGGAGGCGGAGGATAGAACGGGTTGGGCTGGTACGGGCTTTGACCGTAACCTGGAGCTCCTGGACCAGGTGGAATACCGCCTGCAGGACGGGTACGAGCCTAACGTGGAGAGTCGTAGTTAGCACGAATGTTCCATTGTAAAACGTCTCCATATTTTTCAAAAGATTGCATCATTATATGATAGCTCAGAAGGAAGGCAACGGAAATATCAACACGGGGTTTTTGCGCTTTTCAGACAAGGAAAATTTTACATCCGAAATGTTTCGTCATAGCAATGGACATGATATTGTAGAATCAGGTGGGGGATGGGTGGCTTACTCCAACGATAGCAGGATCATCTGGAACCTTGGGAGGCTGGTTCTCTTTGGGAGGAGCAGGGGCTTGCTCGATACGCAGATCTTTCACATCGCTCCCGCGAAAGACGATATATTCGTAGACCTGGTCAGAAGGTGCTATCTCCTCTTCTGGGTTACCCTTGCGGCCTTCGGTACCGAACGACTTGACATTTTCCAGAGAGACAGTGGACTCTTCTGAATTGATCTCGTGCAATACACCCGAATAGCTATTAAGATTAGAGACGGGGCTCCAATGCAGCACCGTTGACTTTGGGGGGAGGTTTACCGGATATCACTCTTCGAGATGAGGGATATGCGAGAGCTGCGTTTGCATCAGGTTAGCGGATCAACACCATTTGAGATCTCAGTACAATGGTATGAATAGTATGTATAGCATGAGGATACGTACCCAAGAAATTCTGACATGGTGTAAGAGGTGTGCGCGATCCGCGCAAGAGGGAGAAGGTAAATGCAACGAAGATAATAGAAGATAAATTGCTGTGACGGCGTTGAAAATTAAGAAGTAAAAAAAAATGCAATTTGCCGTTGAAGGGTGGAGGTTTTGGGATGTGATAGGGTTGGAAAAGAAGAGAGGAGGCTGAATTTCCCGGTGCGAAGAATTAAAATTTCAATGAACCGCACCGTTAGCACCAGCCCCCGTTAAATGAGGTTGTAAGGTTTTTTCTTTCTTTCCAAACCTTAGTTGCAGTCCGTTGGCAAGTGCATTCACTCGCTAAGCCACACCCACATAGTCCGTGCGCATATTTAAAGTGACTTGCATATTCCAAGATTCGCTTACTCAGAATTAGATGCCAACAGAATTGTGTAGTAGGTACCTAGTCACTACCTATTATTTCAGCAAACTTACTTTCCCTAGGTCCTTATAATAATATCTCGATCGTCACTTCTACCTAAGTCAAATACTTAAGGATTCATACCTAGGCAGAGGTTCTCTATTTCTCTATTCAATATTCCATAATAATACGTGCCTATGCGAAGAACACATAACAACTCTACCACACACTTACGAATGAACAGCATTGACCTGTTAATTATTTAATACATCAATATTCAATAGAGTGGCTTTAGTGTTAGAAAAAAGCATACTCGAACCAGTCACGGAGATTTCAATTCACGATACTAGGAGACATTCCTGTTGAGAGACTATTATTAATAAATTATCATTCCGACATGTCAGGAGAGTCCGATCCTGAACTACTTGTGGTATCATCATCATCCTGCTCATCCAATTGCTCGTCTGTAGCCTCTCCTTCTTCTTCACTAGAGTATCCAACCAAAGCAGAACCCTGGCGCTTCCTAGATTTCCCAAGCCTATTCTCAACAACATATCCTTCGGGGATGGCCGTGGAGTTACCGGGTAATACACATATGGTAGGGAACTCGACGACGTCGAGCCCAGGTAGGATGGTAGCCAAGCTGTCGGTCGGTCGTAGTGGTATAAGTCTTTGGGCTTCCCTAGAAGGAGTCCTTGGCTTGAGGTAAAAGAAACGATATTTGTCCTTCATTCCCTCAGTCGTTCGCGACCCCGAAATTGTAATGTTCCACGCAGCTGTTCTCGAGTCCTGCATAACATAATCTCCGTCACACCATGCCGTCGTGGCCACTTCTTGGCCCCCTCCAGTGATTATTTTTTTGTCCTCTAGGGACTTCTGCTTCTTTTCATGCGTACGTTCTTGGTTACTGAGCTGGCGCTGACGGTGGTATTCTAGTCCCTCTGCGTAGCCGATGTAGAGAGGAACTTCATCCAGTATCTTATGTAAAATCCTCGAAGGTTTCGTATTGGGTGTTTCTTCAGTAGGATCAACAGATTTCCACTCGAGCCATTCAACCTGCCAATTCATGGTCCTCGTTCGCTTATTCCAGCTCGACTTATTCTCTTTTGCTCGAGTCATGCCGTAAGGGACAGAGGCGACACGAATGCCTAGGTGGCGCATCCGCTGCATTGAATTTTTGTCCCATCTTCGCGAACTCTGTTCGAACGTGACTCTTCCCCGACTTTGGCCCTTATGGAGGCGTGCTCTCTTATTGGGTGGTGGTCGCGACGTGATGTCCTCTTGTGGTAGTATATCCTTTTCCTCTTTCAGTATCTTCTCAACTCGTTCGACGGATCTTTCGATTTTGGTTAGGAAGTTGTAGTCGTGGTCGATACCGGCATCTGTCTTCAGCTTCTCCCGCGGTATGTAAACGGTAGGATCGCGCTCTCCGTTACATGATGACCAATTTTTATGTTTCTTTACACAGGTTAAAGAGCATGTGCGAGTTCCGCATCGAGGACATTTGTATTTTGGAGCTTGTACGTGGCAAATGGTGCAGAGCGACGTCAGTAAAGGGTCCGCCATTGGAAGGATCTAGGCATGCATTTAGCTTGGAAGGGTTCGAATAAGTATGGATAATAGAAATAAGGAAATCGCGACTTTATAAAGTTAACAATTTGAAATGCTGGGTGAAACTTATTTCCAAATGGAAGCTTCGTTGCGACTTGATCTTCCAAATTATGGAACGTTATCTTATCGATATCTAACCGCCTGCATCCCTTATCAACAGACGAGCTACGTAACGTCATTCCCGGTAGCCATGTGCGAAAGTCTCCTATCAGATGAAAGCGCATCTCTAGTTCTTGCATACTATACATATTCGATCTTGATATAAGTTGCCATGCTCCAACGAATAGGATAGTTCTTTCTTAGACGAAATATTGGGTCGTTCTGCTTGGTTTAAAACTTAGCGGTGACGCGATAATAGCCGTACATTGTGTTGTTACGAAGACATGGAGGTTTCAACTACCAGCAACCCGACTTAATCATGGCCACCCACTCTATCAATATTCTATCCTTAAATCATGGTATAAAATATATCACTCCTTAATAATCCAACATGAATATCAACTCGAAATATCTAATATTGTCGTATCCTTTAAGTATCAATACAGAACGAAACTATTATGTATATTAGACAGTGTGTATACTGTACCGATTTTCTTAGTGATAGTTATTTTTTCCCCTAAAACATGAACTTATTTACTATGTAACTAGTTAACTAGTTAATGTGCATGACTCTTATAAAAGAGTGATAGCATGTTAGTCGCGTGCTCAACCCGCAACACCACACCACATCCCACAAGCTCCCAGATAATTCGTGGCTATAAACCCGTAAAATAGGCTTATGGCTCTACGATGACGGATACAGACATGAAAATCGACCCGCAGAGGGCCGCTGCTCTAGTTTCGCAGATCAAAACCGTGCGCGAGCGCATCGCCGCCGTAGCCAGAGGTCGGGATGTAAGTCGTAAACATCCCTCGGAGTTTGAAGAAGCATATTCGAATATATTCGAATATATTCATTTCAATACCTATCCCATCTATACCCCTCTCAATTCCCACCTGAATAGCTCATATCATGTGCTACACCGCTTTTACCATTCGATGAGTTTCTTGACTCTATTCTCAGACAACTAAAGTCAACTAACACCATTCGTTTCAGGTCCGCTTAGTCGCCGTCTCAAAGCTGAAGCCAGCCAACGATATCCTCGCGTTGGTGCAGCAGGCCGAGCCGCCGCAGCTTCACTTCGGCGAGAACTATGCCCAAGAGCTAAGCCAGAAGGCCGAGCTGCTGCCGCGCAATATACAGTGGCATTTTATCGGCGGCTTACAGTCTGGTAAGGGACTCATTCTCATATTTCCGTTACTCCTTCATGCCCCAATTCAAGTAAGAAGACAGCTACATGGCGTAATATTATATAACGATGAGAAGATGAGACCAGGGGATGAGAGGCTGTCATATAAATATGAGAAAGCCTAGTATATGATATCGTACACTAAACGCGCCGTCCCCTATTCCTTAATAAGCCCCAGCTGATCTCTCTGTCTTCTTTTCTTCTTTCCTGTAATGCAATACTAAAAAAAATCAACCCTCTAACAAACCTCCAGGACACTGCAAATCCCTGGCCAAAATCCCCAACCTCTTCTGCGTATCCAGCATCGACACCGAGAAGAAAGCCCAGCTCCTCGACAAATACCGCGGGGAATACCTCTCCAGCCTTTCCACTCTCTCCCCCTCCTCCTCCTCTTCCCCTTCCCCCTCCCCTGTCCCCGGCAAAATCAACGTCCACATCCAAGTCAACACCTCCGGCGAACCAACCAAATCCGGCTGCCCCCCCGGCCCCTCCGTCGTCTCCCTCTGCCGCACCGTCTCCTCCCTGCCTAACCTGCACCTCCTCGGCCTCATGACCATCGGCGCCGTCGCCCGCAGCGTAGCCACCACCCCCGACACCGAGAACGAGGACTTCGAGCGCCTCCGCCAGCAGCGCGACCTCGTCGCCTCCGAGCTCGGCCTCGAGCCTCAGCACCTCGAGCTCAGCATGGGCATGAGCGAGGACTTCGAGGGCGCCATAGTCGCCGGCAGCAGCGAGGTGCGCGTCGGCAGCACGATATTCGGCGCCAGAGGCCCCAAGAGCGAGGCTAAGATTAAGGTGTAAAAAACTTCAAATAGCATGGCGGTATATGGACCGGTGGCGTCTTGGTTATATGTACCTATATAACTGCCCATGTACCTACCAAGGGCGTTGCATTCAGCGGGAGCATTCGCATCACGACTAACCCAGATCGCAAAACTCAATAAGAATGGAAATAGCATCTTGTTAAGCGCACCAAGCCCAGCTCATACATAGTAACCATTCGTAATCGACAATCATTCATGCTCGTGATGCTTTAATCTGTCTGCTTGCTTGCTTGCTTGCTTACTTGCTTGCTGACTCGCTCGCTATCTATTTATTCCCCCATTAGCCCCTACTCCATGCTGTCTTTATCGCCTCACGGTACAAGTTCCAAATCAAGTCCGATATCCCAAATCTCTATCAATACCCCCCCTGATTAAAACCCAGTGGTATACATGTAAACACCCTCTTCTGCTCCAGAGTCGTGGTACTCTCCTCTTCTAAACTCAAACTCAAATTCATAAACGTTTACCTTAGGGGAAACAAAAAAAATCATTCCTGCGCAACAACAGGCACAACGACATTCCGCCACAGCTCCTTCTTCCGCTCGTCAGCGCTCTCCGTCCACTCCTTCTCCACCTGCGCGAACTCGTCCCACCACAGCTTATGTGTAGACTCGATCGTGTCATTAGCATCGTACTTGCGGCTCTTCCAGGGCTTGTTCAAGATATAATGCAGGATCTTAACATGGTCGTCGCGCCAGAGACCGCTGTGGCAGGAACGCATAGGCTTTAAGGCGTTGTAATGGTACGGCAGGGGCTTCCAGCGGCCGCGGTACACGATAGCTAATAGATCCTGGTCGAAGAAGATCATATTGGGCACATCGGGGTGGGTATTCATAGCGTGAATCAGCTCGTCGTACTGCGCCTTGGATGGCTGCAGAATAACCGTGCCGCTGTTGAGCAGGTGGTGGTTGTTAGGGCTCTGGGGCGTGATGGGGGCTGGTTGGCCCGTCTCCTGGTCTGCGGCGGTGAAGGCGCAGTTTTCCGGAACCCAGTCCTTGCTGTAGTGTGGTAGCTTTCGCGGGTTGCATGTGCAAGCGTGGGTGCTCGCGATCCAACCTTCGGGGATATCAACCTCCATCATATCGTCGATGTTCTGCAGGATGACCTGGTCGCTATCGAGAAGGACAACACGCTGTTACGCAAGAACACATAATTCAAGTTAGCCTTCTACTCATGTATAACTACAGTATATATATGTAAATGTAGAGGTAGATATAGGATATGTGTATGAATATATAAGAAATATGTCGGGTGCTAGATAATTACCTCGTACTGTGTAAACGACCACGGAGCCAGCTTCTCCCAAGTTCCCTTATTGATTTTGCCATCGCGGGGCGCCGGCTCGATCTTATCCACGACGATGGTAGGAATATCGGCGGCGGCAAAAGCTTCCATATACTCGGTATCCTCTTCGACGGCGCGGGTAACCATCACAACGAGGCGGTACTTGCTGCGATGTCGGCGCAAGGAGTGGTCAAGGACCAGCAGGCCACCAAAGTAGGCTCGATTCGTCAGAAGCGTCGTCCAGATCTTGGTCGGATCGTACCAGCCGTTCTCGCTTGCGCCGTTCTTGATGCCGTTCTTGATGCCATTCTTGACGACGCCGTTATGGCCGTTCGTAACGCCGTTGCTCGCCATTGTATTCTATTTACCGTCTATCTCTTGTCTATGACCTGACAGGCTTGTATAGAGGGGAGGAAAAGCAAACGCGGAAGAGGGGAGCGGGGAGCACAGATACCTGGTAGGTAAGATAGGTAACGAACACGACGGGATGGAGAAGAAAAAAGAAAAAGAAAAAATGTACATCGATTGTGTACTACATAGTGGACATATCTATATAACATCCCACCTCGTATCTCCCTCACCTTATGTACCTACATCCCACAGACGGTCTCGGACGCAAATTGCGCGCGTCTAGCTTAGCTCCATAAGGCATAGTACCTACATCTGATACATGTGAGATAACGGGAAGAAGGAGGGGGGTTTGAAGGGGAGGGGGAAGATTATTAATATAAAAACAGATTCGGTACCTTGAACTCGTTTTTTCTTTTTTTTTCCTTTTTTCCTTTTAGGACTTTTACCTAGGACCCGGGGACAAAAAAAAAAAGTAACAGTGGGCAAACCTCGGCGATGAAAAGTTTAGGAAGGTAAGAAATAGGAAACTAATAATGCCCCTTGCCGTCCCTACCTGCATAAAGCTAAGCTTGTATAAGGTAGAGAGGATGTACATACAACAGTAGTCTTTTTCTTTAGCTTTACCTTAGCCTCTGACGCCATCGAGAGAATACATAGTAAAAAGCCGTGGAAGGGGCGTGGTGGGACTAAGTCCCCGCATTGGTTCAAAATCCCCGGCATAATTTCAAAGCTGCTTAGATATCCGGAGCTCCGACTTGGGCCGAGCTGCTAGAAGAGCTGGTAGAAAAGAGTCTCGGTTTGTTCCGGTTTAGGAGGGGGTAATATTACTAGTATTACATTGTAGTATCTAAGCAATATCATAAGTTATGCATATCTTACACTAGTTAGTTATTTACACTTACAGACAGTTTTACAAAGTATAACTTCATTAATACAGACTCTCAACGAGTAAACACCTTACAGTATATTCGAACATAACAAAACGGTAATAACCGGCGGTAAGACCGGCACCGACGGGTGACCAACCGTCCACGCATAGCATACTGCATATAGGTGCGGAGAAACGAAACAAAAAAAGAAAATGCGGCAATACCACCCATTGGCAGCTCGGATCTCAGGGGGGGCATATGTATAATGATCCGCATGGGTTGGTAGTAGGTACCATAGTAGGTATCGACACGGCATCTCGCCTTTGCAGCGGGACGAATTGCGTGCTCCTAACGCCTAACACCTATCATTGGCTTATACTCATTTTTCGATACCGGACTATTGTATGGTAATATTCTACTTAGAGAAAGGTATAACTAACTGCCGGAAAACCCAATTAATGGTATTAGTCACTTAACAACTTTCAAAGCATTGGCAATAGTAGAGGCGATAGATACCTTAGGTAGTCATCGACGACGTAGCGAATCAACTAACACTAATATAAAACATGAGCAATCAACTTAGGTAACTAATCATATTTTTTTCTCTCTCTGTTAGGAGTTTTCTTCTTTGAATAAGAAAAAAAAATCAAGTCTATAAACACTCATTAATTATCAGCATTCATTGAATTACTGTCTCACTCTCACCGCATCGGGCACTAAAAGCCCATGTACAAGGACAGAACCGTAAAATCAGTAACCAGACCTCCTTGTAGAGCGGCATCCAATCCGACTCTCATGTGCCTGTAATCAACGATACCGGAACGTAAGAAATCAACGCATCATATGTAACCGTGGCCTCCTGCTATACCAGATTTCTCTGGGCTTCCCCCCTTATTGCGATGCATCATGTACCCAACTCCCGGAATAATCCTGCATTGGATCTTCATATATATCACTTCTCGTGTCTTAGAGGACGAGTGTGTGATACCGTTCTTCCTATCCTTTCCATGTCTTTTCAGCCTACTATGATCTTCCACAAGGCTACCAGGGCACGGCGTGCAGTCGTAAAGGGATTCACAACCCCATAAGACGCGGCTGAAGTCGGGTGGTCGACGCAAGGTGTCCAGATCAGAGGCCTCTCAGAATGGGGACAGTATATTCGAGGCTCCGCCGTGCTTGTGGACGTAGTGTTTGCCGATTGAGTAGAAATGGGTGTCGTAGTCGTAGAGACCATCGGGGTTGTACCTTGAGTCAGAATGGAATTTGTGCTTGTGCCATTGCTCTCGCTCGAAAAGGAAGCAGAAGTAGAAGTCGTCGTCTCAGGGGGGGCTGTGACGGTAACATAGACAGTGGTGATAAGGTCCCTTGCCACGGCTGTCTTGGCCGTGAGTCCATTGGTGGAAGTCAAGTCTGCAGGAAGATCCGATACGGTGTCTTGTTCATCTACTCCTGACGATGTCATAGCTGAGAACTCGTTAACCCAAAGGTTCAGAAACAAGTAGAAGCATCCTCATAATTTGCCTCAGATGCGCAATCAAACTTACCTCCTATATCTGTCCCCATGCCAAGCGCCGCGGAGTCAAGCCCCAGCAGACCATCCTCCGTGACATCGAATCCCCCAGCGACCTCCAAGTTCGGCTGTGCCGGTGGTCCAATAGTCGGAGCAGGCGTTGAAGTGCCCATCTGTTCCAGGTGATGCATCGTCTCAACGGCGAGACCGCACCATCCGGCTATACGCAAAACCACTATTCATTAGCCCAACCCCATTAGGTCTTCCCAAGAACTGTAAGTAACCGGAGTGGACGAAGTTTCAAACTCACCGATGATAGCGCCAGCTGCGATCGTAATGATGGCCAGAAACAACAGCCACGCGTGTGGGTACTGCTGCGGCGTAACCCTACGCTTGAGATCTAGCGATGGTACATGAGATGTTAGCATTGTATTGTTCTTTTCGTGTATTGTTTCTCCCTTTACTGCTATTTCATTGTAGTGGTTCTTGGGAAGTAATGAAGGAAAGAAAGAAGCTAACATACCTGTCCACATGTCTCTCATCCGCTCCATTTTCATGGACAGCCTGCCCCCTGCCGGTGCGCGGCCGTTCACCTGGGTCTTCTCCGTCGACTGAGTCATGGCATTCAGAGTCGGTGTTGGAGCCGGCGTTGGGGTCAAAGGGGCGAGCAGCACTCGCTGGTGTCGTAAGAGGACCTGTCGACTCGGGATGACTGGGTCGATAGAGTCGGGGGAGATTTCCTCCTTGTTATCCTGCACATCGTGCGAGTTCTCTGGCCCCGGTCCTGCTGCGGGTGGAAGTTGGGTGATCTCCAGGCTGTCCTTCTTTGCTGCCATGGTTGCGGCGATGATGACGATGAGATTCAAGAGAATACCTAGTTTAGGAAGAATGAAGAGTAGAAAGCATAAGAGAATGTACGAGTGTGTGCTCGAGTAAGTAAGTATATGGGTGCCACGGAGGATATATCCCAAGAAGTAGGGGGAGGAAGTAGGTAGATCAGAGGCCTTGATCCTCTACTCGCATCCTATATGTAATGGGAAAGGAACCCGAGATAAATTCCAGTTTTACAGAAGAATGAATTGGCAGGAACATTGTTTTATGTTTGTAGATAAAACATGAAAGCAGCTAACTAGCAAGGTAGGTACATAAGGTTACTAAGCGCATCATCGTCGGGGACGATAGGGGGGATTGAGACTGGAAATTATAGTACATGTATCCACCATAAACGCAGTCACGATATCTATGAAACGCCTTGGGCAAGGGGCGACGGAGACGTCTCGTGTCAGAGAAATAGGAAGCTATGATGAGCAACATCCTCCTTCTCCATTGCCAATAATCAACTATGTGAGCATTACAATAGGGACTAAACCAGTCTAATCTTGTGAGGACTTTCCCTTCGCTCACAAACGAATAATAACACCACTACTACCTACGTACAAAGGTTATCCGTCATCATATAAGGGGGTAATTCGTTTACTTCTAGTAACACAGCCGTCTTTGCTTGATACATATAAGATCATGTGTTACCTACGAACTCCTTTTTCGCTCGGGCTGCAAATGCACAAAACCGTATAACTATTTAGGTTGGTTTCCCAACGGTATCATACCTCCTCTCGAGTCCCCTTCCAACCAATTACCACCCTCTTATTCTTCTCTTCCCCCGTCTACTTCTCTCTTGCTAATAGTGGCTTACTGAACCATTACGTTGGCAAATGTATCCGATATCTCTTGACGGGTTGGCGCCGGGCGGAATTCCGGCGCCGTAGAAACTCCCGCTGATATCCTCTCCCCCATCAACTTTAGTAGTACGGGAGGTACACTTTCATCCGTAGCGCGGATCGTAAGTCGGACCATCTATCAGTTGTTAGCCTAGTTATCTTAATGTGCAAAGCTTCGGAATTGTCTTACCTGTGAAGAGTAGTTTGGCTCCAGTCTCATTAGACAGCCAAACTTGCCTCCCTCCGAGGTGTGGAGTACGCTGGCGCCGACGAAATTCTTACTATTCGGATCAACACCGTTAAGTATACCCCAACGGAACCCTTGGATGGTCTTGCGAATGAAGTCTTCATTTATTTCTCGCGACTTGGATTTGCCAGGAGCAAGACCAATAATCTGCTGGGCCTCGCGCGGTGGACCACCAATTTGCTTCCATCTCTTGAAGAAGTCATCTGCTGTAAGATCTGCAGGGTCCATAAATTTATGAGCCGTCAGAGGAAGCATCAATGTAAGGGCTTGTAGGGCTCCCGCGAGATAACTTATCCTAATAGTAGGACTCTTCGTGAACACTTTCTTCGCCTCGAACATGATGATCAATCGCGACTGCGCGCCTTGCATAATAGAACTCTCAGGCATGGACTTGACGTCCCAAGATAGATTCTCTTTCTCGCTCTCGTCCAGATCTAACGTTGTCGTAAAGGAACTCACAGTAGCCGGGGTCTTGTTTGTGAAGTATAAGATAAGACATGCCATCTGTCCTCTATATTCGGAGCGGACGCCGACTTGAAGCTGTCCATCTTCGAAGAGCACACCATCAGCTTTAAGTAGCAACTTGTTATATCCTGACTCCCAGCCTGGCGATAAATGCGCGGCACTAGCCAAGTTTGGCACCTTAAGCAGCTTCTCGGGAACAGGGCCCGCATTCATATCGAGACCAGCAAGGTCGTTAGAATGGCCGTTGGTACCGTTCGTCGAGCCATTAGCTGAGCCGTTACCATTTACCGGGCCGTTGGAACTGAAGGTCCTTCTAAGACTGGGGTTCTTGGCCATGTTCAACTCAGTGGTATCGTTGTTTGCATCTTTGCCGCCGACCACCCAAGTTCGCTTATCGCTGGTCCCGGCGTGCTTCTGGTGAAGTCTCGACAATAGCGCGGACTGTCGCTCAGGGAAAGGTGGCATCTCATCGCAGACCGTTCGAAGCAAGTCGTCAGTCGGCTGACTTGCAAGTGTCAAATACTCAAAAGCTCGTTGCTGTAATTCCGGATCTAGTGTGTGGCTATATAGCTCGAAAACGTGTAGGAGTTGCGGCTTGATCTCAGGGAACAAGTTGACGAACTTGATGAACGAAGAGAGAATCATAGCGCGGGTACTCGAGGAACAAGCCGGCAGCTTTCTTGACAATGCCATAAATTGTTCAATAGGGCTGCAGCCAGGCTCTTCCGCGATTAAGTGACCAAATTCTCCCAAGATATAAGCACCAATCTTGACCAGCGTCTCGTGGCAGTGGTCTTGCTTGACATGTTGTAATGTATTGTGCGCCGCATAAACCTGTAACTCCTCATTGTTCGTCACAATCTGGATCACTCGCTGCCAGACCTCGTCACTGAGATGGTCGCCTGCGATAGCCACCAGACGAAGCGAGACGTTGATATACCATTGGATATCTGTGGCGTACTTCTCTGTCAAAATGGCAATCTTCAGAGCCATCTCTTCTCGGATCGCAAAGTCGGCGTTCTGCAGATAGTGCAGTAGTTCGGATACAATCGGCACAGAATTGGTCGAATCGCACATACTATATAGCAAATCGAGACCTTTTCTGCGAACGCTGATATCGCGGTCCTTAAGGGATCCGAGGATCACTTCTTGGTGCTGCTTAATAGGATCCAGATTCTCAGCTCGAGCGGCCAAGTGCGTCATAGCTTCCAGCCCCAGATACCGCACATTTGTCTCCCTAGACGTAATGAAACGGCCCAGGCGGGTAGAGATCTGCTTCATCAACGCATGCTCTGTATCGAGATGGATGATGAGGTTAATGGCCTCGAATAACACAGCATTCTGCGCATTGTTCTGCTGAACGTTCTTATTCGTTTCCATTGCCAAATTAAGAATCTTCTGCAGTGACTCTCGAATCATTTCTCGTACGTGACTATCCTCTATTCGATTTGTCAGTTGCTGCACCACAAAGTTCTCCATAACGGGGCCGAGGCTAATCCATACCTGAAGGTGGGAAATATTGAAGTAACCGTAGCAGTTTAACTTGTATCCAAGGGCACGGGACTTTGTAGTATAGGTAGTCAGCGGTATAGTCGCCGTCGATCAATATCCGCTTAAGACGTGACGCGGCTTTAACATAGGCACCCTTATACTGCTCTGCGTTATCCTGCGCGACAGCCATGACGAGTGATGTGACTGAGAGGGCCACTCCGAGGTCGAGGTCATCCATCAAAGAAATTATTCGTTCCGCCCATTGCGGTTGAATTATATCCGGATGCTTGCGATATAGACGGAGGAGGGTCAGTGCGGCCTTCTTCTTCACGAACGCCTTCGAAGTCCTATATTCGCTGTTAGATCCCACGGCCAGTTCCAATCAGTGAGGATTGCATGACATACGGTGAGATTAAAAGTCTGTGAACCTCCGGACTCAGAGCCTCTCCCATCTCACGGCCACCTACGTTTGCGATCGCGTGCAGGGCTAAGCAGTTGAAGAGCTCGTTGTGGTCGAGGAGGTCTTTCCGTATGCTGTTCACGACGAGGTGCAGCAATTCGTGCTTCTCGTGCAGGAAGAGCGTCATGGCTAGATATCCAATTTGCTTCTCGGAATACTTGCTCGCCGAAATCAGGTTGACAGCCTCGAGGTGTCCGAAGTCAACATTCCAACCGAGGATGTAAATATACAACAACTATTACCCAACGTCAGATCCGTTCGTAATTCGCGTGGAGAGTGGTTTTTATCGTACTTTGCAAACGTATTTCTTCTTGTGGTAGCCGCTCAGATTACCATCTATAATATTCCATTAGTCCAGGAGTCCAATACTAAAATTTCAAGCGTCGCGCGAAGCTTTGATATTTGCTCGGGTTGAAGCATAGCATACCCTTAAACTTCTGACTGTAACCGAGGAATTATAGGTTAGCATCTCTTTCCTCAATGGCAATTGTAAGGCCTCTTTCCACGAACCGAATATTCGCCAACTCCTTATTGATTCTCTTCTCCTCCAAATCTCTAGCTCTCGCATTTCTCAGGTCGGCGATGAATTGCACGAGGCCACGCATGTTGGAGTTGCTGCTGCTCGACCGGCCAAGGAAGCCGGCTGCTGCGGAGGAAGCCATCGTGTAGTCTGTAGTCGCAACAACGATTCCCCCTATTATTACACGACACCGGCTATCTCCGTCGCATCCGCCTGCGTAAACAAGGACGAGACGCGAAACTAATTTATATAGAACAAAGTTAAATCCAAGTGTTTAAGTCCAATGCCGAGAGGAAGCACGCTCAAAAATGCGGCTCTCATGATAGACCAGGTCAGTCTATGAACATGGTCGAGCGTAACCAGTGCAAGCGGGAGACAGGGGGTAGGTGAATGGGACAGGCGACGCGGAAACAAGTAGGGTTCGTGTCGAGGTCCGAGAGTCGGGTCGGTTAGGACGATTAACAATTTAGGACGAAATGTTGTGTCGAAGTTGAAGTTTAGAATATCGCAGCCGGTAGCACAGCATTGAATGATTATCTAGGTTTGACGGTTGTCGGATTCAGGGACAAATATGGGACAAAACTGTTAATGGAATTGACAGCGGCAACCTTTTGGCGTCTTAAACCCGGAACGGCGAAAGAGGAGAGCACCTGCACTACCTGTACTTTTAGCTGTACTTACCTGCACCACACCTTCTATTAAATTCAAAGTTGCAGCCAAGTCTATTAGTCGATTACCTAGTCGGATACCCGTTGTGCAATGTCACCGTCTGTGGGGCACATGATTTGCGCCTCGGCCATACATTCGACTTATTCCTACATGTACATTAGAACATTGAATGAAACCTTCTTACATAAAGTGTGGCTTGATTTTAAATATTGATGTACATCGTACCTGACTTATTAACTTGACTTATCGATACAGGGTAATTACCTAAGTGTAGGTACATTATTGTACTTTTAAGCTTCTCCGACGTCACAATCAAATAATTATTTCTGAGCTCTCCCCAGCTTCAGAGCTCAGGATGCATATATACAGCAACTGATTGATGATGAATTGCGGTCTCTGGAGGTCAACACTACCATCGCCACGGGTTTCGAGGGTAGTAGAAGCAACAACAGTATCGTCAGCAAGCTCAATACCTCGGCGTTTCTACGCTATCCAAGCTGCAGCACCCCCCGTACACCAGGTCTTCAACCGCCGCACCAAATGGCTGCAAAAGGAGCGCGCGGCCGCTAACGTAGAGAGCAGCCGGGTGGCTGACTATCTGAAAGATGAAGTAGCCATTCGATTATGCGATAGATTGCTGGTACGTTTATATATATATATATACCTATATATAATATCACATCGTATCAACCCATCCCTCTGATGTAAGGGACTAATATAAAGGAAACCCGCAGGACATCAAACGCACCTACCCCTCGGTCCTCGACCTCGGCGCAAACTCCTGCAATATCGCGCGGGCCCTCACCCGGCCTAACCCGGACCCTGACTCCGGAGCGCCCGTCACAGAGCCCCTTGCCTCCCGCATCGGACACCTACTTGCCGTGGACTCGTCCCACACCTTGCTATACCGGGATGCCGACGAGCCTTTCAACTCGGAAATTAACATGACCCGACAGGTCCTATCTGATGAGGAGACGCTACCGTTCGAGGCCAACTCCTTCGACCTGGTGCTGAGCTCGCTGAGCATGCATTGGGTTAACGACCTTCCAGGCGTCCTGGCGCAGATCAACAACATTCTAAAACCAGACTGCGCCTTCGTAGGCGCCATGTTTGGCGGTGATACCCTGTTTGAGCTGCGCACGTCGCTACAGTTAGCCGAGCAGGAACGCCGTGGCGGTATCTCACCACATGTTTCGCCGCTAGCTGACGTGCGCGATGTCGGCGGTCTACTACAACGTGCTGGCTTTAAGATGCTTACTGTCGACGTTGACGACATTATCGTCGATTACCCAGACACTTTCGCGCTCATGCAAGATCTCCAGGCTATGGGTGAGAATAATGCAGTCCTTGGTCGCGAGATGGGTGGTATCCAACGTGATGTGCTCCTAGCCAACGATGCCATTTACCGCGAGCTTCATGGCAATGCGGATGGATCCATACCCGCCACTTTCCGAATGATATATATGATTGGATGGAAGGAATCCAAAGACCAACGCCAACCATTGCCTCGGGGCAGTGGAGAGATTAACTTGAAGGATGTTTTTGAGAAGAAGTAGAAACACTCTCGGTTCATACCATCAATGCATTTTGCGTCTAATTTCACGTATCATGGTGACTGATTATTACTTATTATTAGCGACACGCCACGTACATGTCAGCGTCCAACTCTAATAAGTTGGGATTTGAAAAGATCAGACGGTCTGCTTGCTTTTAACCTATAGAGCAAGCTAGCCCTGTTAGTCCTTTAAGCATATTTATCCTGATACATCAGTTCGCCGTACAACTTAAGCCCTTCACATTAACGAAAGTATCCCCAGATACCTTCAACAAAATAACCTCCTTAGCATCCAGTAAGATCGCGCTTAGGACAGATAGCTATTTAAAAAGCTAAGTTCACCCTCCCTCTTGCATATGACCTGATAGCATTCTTCCCAGTAGTCCCCTTCTTCGCAATGATTGGTTATTACGAATTTCGAAGGGAACATCTTCAGGCAGACAAAGCACTCCATCCCGCTACTAGTCCATTGAGACTGAAGTTACAATTAGCTAAATTCAAGGTATGGCTTCACAGTTTAGAAAGTTGATCGCCAGCTTACCTTACTTGAATAAGACTCCATACCTATAATCTCTCCATTCATTAACCTCATCATCCTTAGATACTTCTTTCTTAGGATCTTAACCAGGAAATTCCTTGTTCACTACTTCTTTATGCGTCGTTATTTTTATTGCCTCTTCATCAGTTGCTGCTTCTAGAATTATGATGTCCGGGTAGCAAGATGAAACATTAGCCATAAAACGTTCCTTGTCATCAAAATCGTGGTCACATATGTTGCAATAACGGCAGGATTCACTTCTCTTCAATATGCGTGCCGAGTGCTTCCCGGGTGTCAAAAAATAAGATACAGTCCGGGCAGTAATAATCCCTGATCTCATTGTGGACAGCTAAGGCTTGAACATCTTTGTGATCACGTTTGCACAGTGAGCAGTGGTGGTGTTTGGCATTTTGGGCCATATGCTCCTGAAGCGCATCGGATGACACGAAAGCGTGCTTGCATGGTTCGCAGTAGTAATGCTCGGAACGTACGTGATTCTCAAAAGGCTCATTGGCCTTGGAATCAAAATCACAGAAAGAGCAGGTATGATGTTGGTCACTTTCCATGATGTGAGACTCGAGAGAAGTGGATGTCTCAAAAGCCAGGTCACATCGTTGGCAGTAGTGATGGCTAGTTTGCATATGCTCTTTCAACGATTTACTATCGGGGTAATATTGAGAACATACACAGCATTGGTATGTGTGCTGAAGACTCTTATGCTTGTTTAAATCACAAGGGGAATGAAATGCTAGGACACAGATATCGCAATAGGGGTGTTCGGCTCTTTGGTGTGATAGCAGTGTCTCAGCATCCGTATATTCTTCATCGCATTCTAGGCAATAATGATGAGCTTTGTCGCGCTCTTTGTGGCTTTTCAAGTCCATAGGTGCTCCAAATTGCTCATTACAAGCCTTGCAGTAATGGTGTCTCTTTTCTCGGTGCAGTTCTAGTGACTGGTGCTCTTCAAAGTCCATGTTGCACTTTTCGCAATAATGGTGAGCTGCACTCACACGCTTGTGAGTGTCAAGAGCAGCCTTGTTTGCAAATACCTCACAACATTGCTGACAATACGCATGGGAGTTGGGATTCTGTATCACATGTTGGAGATATTCTTCTCTTTTCTTGAAAGGAATTTCACAAGGCCCGCAGTAGCCATGTGTTGCCGCCTGGGATATATAGTGCTGAAGCAACTCATCTTTGGAACGCGCATGTTTATTGCATGAGTAACAATAGTTATGAACGTCGGAGAAGAAATAATGATTTCTTAAATGTTCATTGTCAGCAAAGTCCGAATGACATACTTCACAATAGTGATGCCCTATCCCGGGAGTCCAAGTTGATGAGGTAGTGTAGTGCTTTAGTAATTCGTTAGGACTGGGGAATTCTCGGGAACACTTTCTACAGTAGAAATGATTATTGCTGGAGCCGAGGTGAAGGGCTTGTGCTTGAGTAGTTGTAAATCCGATGTTACACTTTGCGCAGAAGAAATGGTTTGCCTTGCAATGGTCTCTTAGTTCAGTCCCGGAGGGAAAATCAACACCACACACATTACACTAAAAGTGCAGGTTACTCGTTTCCCTGTGACCCATTAACTCGCCTTTGGATGTGAAGGTTTTTTGACATCGCTGGCAATATGTATGGACATGGTGTAAATGATCGTCCAGCTGATTCCAGTGGAAGACCTTGCCACACCCTTGGATAGGGCACGTTCCATGCTGCTGCATATGAGTCGCGAGTGCAGCATGGTTTCCTCGGAAGTTAGAGTTACATATAAAGCAAGGGTTGTGGAAATTTTTGTCCTCCAGGTGCCTTGCAAATTCAGCTGAATTGGGCCACCAGGAGTCGCAGAACTTACAGTGCTGATGTTCTGCAAGGTGGAAAGAACTCTCTCTCCAATGTCGTTGGATAGCACTCCAATTAGAAAACTCTCGGCCACAGGGCTCGCACCATGACATTGTGGCAATGCTTGTCGGAGAGGACATAATGCCTATATATGTCGAGAGAGGTCGGATAAGAGCGAAGGATGATCCAAGGTAAGGGTGGACTGGATCGAAGATGTAATGGGTATTTTAAGGGGAATATTGATTGAGGAGGTATCGATGAAGTCATACAAAAGTCTTGAATAACCTCTGACTATTCAATATCGGACTGGGACAATGTAGGTTAGGGGGTGGGGGGTTGTGTTTGACAGCGGTGATCAACAATCTAGCCAACCAAGTTGGTGATAATAAGGCGGTATGTTGAGAGTTGCTCAGGTAGAAACTGGTCGAAACTGGAAGTAGGAGGTGGGAGAAAGATAAGAATTTGAGAAATAAAAGAGGAATGGGAATATTAGGGATATACACCGAGGAAGGAAGTTACAAGATAGGCAGCGTTCTTTCCTTCCTTCCTTAAACACCTGGGTGACTGCCCGATGTAGACCGTCGCGCTGTGGATGCACCATACGCTCTTGTTAGGGCGCGTTTACCCCTATGATCCAGTAAATTAGCGTAGTGAGATACGCAAGAACAAGAAGACGCGTTTTTACCTAAGATGCATCTGAAATATACATGTACCTACCTAATTATAGCAATAAGCGACATCAACTGGGTTGGGATATAGGTAATTACGAAGGCGCTACAGGTATTTAGCCAGATCAATGTAGGTACATATTAGATTTGCACATTACGTTGCAAGTACATGAGATAGGCAGGCAAGAATATCTGATATATCAAAAATCGTGATCCCATTTCTAATAGTTAGCAGCTCAAGACTCTAAACTTTACGCCAATCTGTCATACATCGCTCTATGCTACCCAAGCCCGCAACGTCAACCACCTTCTCGTGCCAACTTAGCAGCACGCTCATAGCCGTACCCGTAGACTCGTTTGTAGCCCCGGGCCTGGATCCGATCTGGCTGAATCCCGTCGGTTGCGGCGTCAAGGTCCGCGCCGCGGTTCGTGGTCCTCCGCTCGACGATCCACCGCCCGACATACCTTTGTATCTGGATATAGGAGTTAGAATACGGGTGATAACAATCTCGGGTATAGAGTATAGGGGTGAAGGGGGTCGTACAGGTACTTCATCAATACGTCTAATAGTTCACTTCCACCCTCTGAGCCGTAGATTCGCTGTAACATCGGTGTCATCTCGCTTGCCTTAATCGATTGTAGAACCTCTACTACAGTCTGTAGGTGTGCATCCTATACCATGCATCGTAATCAGCATCTGTGTTCTCCTTACGTCAACCCGACTAGGATCTGCTCCCACTTAGGTTGCCCAAGGCTATAGCCTACCTTAGCTGAATCGCTGCCATTGTACACAGGGCTCTCGAGGCTGCCTCTTAGAGCGCCTTCGGCGTCACCGCCGCGAAGCAGCTGGCGTATTTGGCCGTTAAGCTGCCGGACATCAGCCTCGCTGATCTCGGGGAGTGGTGGATGTAGGGTCGAAGTGTCGAAGTTCTGCGAGGAGTCGGGATCGAGGGCATCGATGTTGATGGTTCGCCAGGCATCGCCGAGCGTGGCCGAGGAGTGCTGCTGGATGATGGACATGGCTGATGCTCCCTAGCAGACAAGGCTGCCCAACTGATGTAGAGGAACTCCTATAGCTCTTGGTGCCTAATTCAGGAAAACTTGCCCGTATCTGCCTACTGCTGCTACGTGTACATAGGAGTCCAGATCGTTTGTGGGTTTGAGGCTCTGAATTTGGTTCGGGGTCGGTGGACGTTAGGGGGGGAGAGAGATGGAGGCGAATGGTGGGGGCCCCGAGGATTGACGTTGCTTTCTGCCGGTGGACAAGCTGCAAAGCTCTGGGGAGGTGTGGTGGGGCATCTGAGGCTGCAACTGTGGCTTAGAATGGAGGATGGCACACCACATAGTGCTCTTTAGTCGCAGCACCTCAGCGGCACCTAACTTTTTTAGCTGCCTTACCTCCAATATCTTTTTTATTCTAGGCACCTATACTGCTACAGCAAAACGCGGTACGCGACAACAGCCCGTTAAAATTCACTATCACAGTGGCTCAGCTACGTCTACACCTGCGCGCTTACAACTTGCAACTTACAACCTACAACTAAGTAAACGTCACCACCACAACTCTGCATCATCTATAATAAACATGTCAAGATAAAAACCAGATTGCATATGGGGCCACCAATAATAATAGATGACCACTTTATTTTCCCCTCTTGAAGATGTGCCATCCCATGAGCAATAGATCACCTGGATATTCTTGGAGACCAATCTGCTCCAAGGCACAACCTCCATCCCTATCTTCAGCATCTAAGTCACACGACGGGAGGCTCGGAAACGGCCAACGTGATGGATGAATTGTTCGGGGAACTAAAAGCCCAACATTTTCTAATTGGGCTCGAGCTACTCGGGAAATACCATCTTGTCCTCGTTGTAGTCGTTGTCGATTTGGCTGATGCCGTGTTCCAAGTTCCAAGTTCCAAGCTACCAGTTCCAAGCTCCGGGCTATCTATCTCATTATGCATTCATCTGTTGTACGCCCCTGATTCTACGCTTAATCCTCTATCTTTAGAACCACCTGCTCCTCACATGGATGTAACATACGATGATGCACGCTCGTAAATATGAACAGTTTCATACCGATGAAGTCGTATCCTAGAGAAACATGTTCGGCTACGTCTTGGGTTCGTAGCTGATACATGTCCTTCAGCGAGCAGCGTCGTCGTCCAAATCCAAATCCGGCAATAACCGTTTCAAGTCGGCCACCCCCCTTGCTATAATACCACGTAGGAATAAAGGCAAGGCCTCTGCGACCACTACGTAGAACAAGTAATTTACCACCGAAATATTACGTGCATGTGTCCCAGCTTATTGGCGGTGATAATATATAGGGAGTGAATCTCTGTGCGCAGACCGAGCCCATGATAAAAGCTTTGCTTAAGGAGAAATAGAAAATTAAAAAAAAAAGCTTTGATATTGTACTGTGTATACCCATCCCACCATCCTGGTGAACTACCTACCCACACGTACGGCACAGATCCAGAATAATGGGATATTGTATCTACCGAGTGGCACAGGCGGCCTAAAAAGCGCCGAGCTACTGGAAGAAATAAGACCGCGAGAGCTAGAAACGACGCGTTGGCCAGGCAATGAACCCTTTGCAACTTTCGCCTAAGGGCAAAATGCTCGGGCCTCTAATCCGCTTGTCCGCACAAGTAGAGCCGAGCTTACTCACCCCTATTTTTACCTATTCAACTACACGAGTCATGGATCCTTAATAGCAACCCAAGGTAAGACGGGGACCGGCGGAGTGGCTGGCCCTGTAGACATTTTGCTATGTATCTTGGTCCAAAGGCAAATAGGTTGACCCAATCGAGGGGATCGACCTAGATGATGCGCGAGGGTCCGCTAATAGGGGGTCAAAGACGTGCCGCAAAATTCTACGGAGTTGCCAATAGAATCAATCAGCCTCATTTTCACGTTCGGATAGGTCCTCAGAATTACATGTCCTTTTGGGATGAGTGAAAGCCCCTTGCACATCCCGATGTAGTTGCCTAATCAATCAGAAGACAAGTTTCTTATGGTGTTGATATCATAGCATGAAGAAGTTTACATGTCAGAGGTCTTCCTCTAGACATCCTGGACGTCCTAAGTGGTATGTCTAGGACTTGTGGTTGATCCCTTCTCTGTTCTAGCGTTCCGCCTGTGCGGGCTGTAGCCGATTGGACTCTGATCAACCGGCGGCCAGTTCTTCGCTTCAAACAGGGCTGCCGGTGACGGCATTGCCGAAATCGAGGGTCCTCGGAGTCGGTGCGGATTTCGAAATAATATGCGCTTCCTATCTGTCAAGGTCAAGAAGGTTGGTCTGGGTAAAATTTTTCCTCCGTAATTTGACAAGCACGTCAATCCAGGGCGAACGCACAGTTGATCCGCTGTGACGGAAAGCTTCCCCGGTTCCACGGGTTTTTGTTGGGCGAGTCGGACAGGGGAATTGTCCAGATCCTTGTCCGAATCGAACATGACAGGTTCCCCAAATCCCGACGAATATTGGAAATGCCGGGACCACATCCTGCCGCTAAGACGGATACCCTTTGCGAGCCATAAATTGGGTTCTTACGGATGAGGGCTTCCCATTTAAGCAATACATCGTTGGTATGGCGCCAAGTCTCGGTGTCATGATCATCTTTGTTAAGCAGTAAGAAGTTTCATAAGCTACATGTCCAAATTCGATCCATGTTAGATGAGATGCCGCGGAGTGGGTTCTGATAAAAAATAATAACGGGGGTAATGTTTTGAAATGGGCCAGTCTTTCTCTTCAGAAGCTGATCTGGTGGGTCTATGAATTGCTTGTCATGCAGCGTGGGTCTCGAAACGTACAGCTGGATATGTAGCATGATGCTATTTCGGATGTGTCCCGTCCCCTAGGGCTCCACATCGCGTACCCCATTTGAGGACGTAAAGGTGCCCGTGGCGCTGGAATGGTAAGGCGAGAAAATCATTAGAAACTTTCTACTGGAGATTCTCACCTTAACCCCTGGCAGTACCAAAGTTACAGACGAGTCTAGTAAATGTATTCCACTTCTGGGTAAAAATCGGTGGGAAGCTTCTAGTGCTTTTAGTTGACCAACCTCTTTTCTGAATGGTACATGGAAACTTACCTTGTTCAATTAAGCGGATCCATTGCTCATATGTATATGTACTTGATGGGGACATTGAATCAAATCAATGACCCGACATCACGGTATCAAATTCCCAACCTCCAGTACGCCGGTAACAACGTTACCTTGTAAGTAAATCTTAATATGGATATATCATACGCTATCTCTTAGGGGTTGCCCAGAGGTTGTTCTTGAGAGTACGTCCTTCCTAGCATAGTAGTAATAGGAGTCAACTTAGGGGTTCTAGCCTTACCGGCGCCGGGTAGATAGAGGTTCCCACCGTAGACCTCGGGAGTACCCATGCCGCCGTCAAACTTACTTTCGAGCCTAGTAAGAATCTCGACAAGGCCATTGTGTTTATAAGAAAGGACAAACTGGGATTGGAAGAGTACGTCTCATGTTCACCAGAAAAAGGAGGCATCCCGCCCATTTAGGAATAGTAGAATATGTAGTTGAATAAGAATCTGACGAGACCGTCCTGATGGGACCATTAGTACAGAGACAGAAACCCTTGCTCTATGCGCTGCCGTCTATGGAGACACTCAAGTGCCGTCAGCGAGCGTGGGTCTTTTCCAGATTCTCTTCGAAGCCAAGGGTGTTGAAATTTTTGGGTTGATGGCGCGTTGATGGAGGGGTTTATTCAAAGTTCTAAGAAACCAACCGATAGGAGATGCCCACCTATTCTGTTCTCTATTGTGATACAAGACGAGTTTGTGTATAAAGTAGCTTACAGGAAGTGTGCTTACCGAGTAATCCTAAAGCATGGCCAAGGAAGAATTAGGTCGTTGAACCAGAACAGATAAACGTGGATGCGATGTTGCCTTCAAAGTCCACTTCGTAGGGAAGTCACATGACGGTGAAGCCCTGCGTGTGTCTTGTACTGATTATTCACAGCGGCAGAATGTGAGATTCCATGCTAATGACGAAATTTTGTAAATGCCGACCAATGTAAATCGGATATTCTGACGTCCTCTAATTGCCCCCGATTAGTTAGTAGTCTGGAAGAAAATAAAAACCCCCAAATAAAATACTAAATGAGAATCCTTCTACTATCCACTTGGTGGATGTCAAGACCACATTTCAAAGAAATGTCCTTAAGATTCGACAGGGTACCACAAGATTGAAGGCCCAAAATCGCGATGAATTCGGTTTGGTATTCGTATCTGGTAAGTATCAAGGTACAAAACTTCGCTAGGTTGCCTGGCTAATGCAGGAACGGCGAAATGAGTGGATACATGTAGCTAGCCATGTGGCAGGCTGGCCTCTCTTTGATTCTTCTGTGGGACAAGTAGCAATCGTGTGTTGTATCTGGTACGTTTGTACTGCTGATAAACACCCCCCTGAAAATGATGGCATTATATCGGTCCTATTGATTTTTAGCATTATCCTTTTTTGAAACCATGCTCTTGGTGTAGTGCTTATGCCCCTACACAGGTATTTTGCTTTAAAGAGTTGGGATGAGAGGTAGTTAGTAGAAATGAAATGAATATGCTCCTATTTAATCGAAGATGGTCAGAAACCAAAGGCATCGCTCGGTGAAGGTGAGTACAGGCTAGAGTGTGTACAATACAAGTAATCTGCATAGGTGAGCAAAAAAAAAAAAAAAAAAAAAAAAAGACTCGAACCACAACGTAGAATTTACTGAAACAAGTGGTTCTGTTACCTAGTCAGAAAACCCCCCCTACTCCTTGGCGCGGGTGCTTCACCCCATAGATTCTAGAAGGCCAGCTCGGTAATATGGCTCGGTGAGGTTGGATGTCGGATCCATGGGATGTGAGCGGGTGAGCGGTACATTCCACATCTTATCTTTCCTGGGTACGGGGGCATCTACAGTATGTATTTAGTGGTTAGAAACTTTAGTAGGAACTTGGGATCAAATTTCCATGCATGTATTCCCGGGGATACTTTGAATCGTAAAGTACGGTTGAGGCGATGTGGAAGATGAGTATTGGTTTTCGTAAACTTGAACGTGGTACGATATCGAGATAAACTTGTACTTGAACGGCCTAGAAGGTAGCTGAAAGCTGTTACATACATATGCACCTACCTAACATACATGATTTCAGTCGCTATGAACTTCCTTAGAATCTCTCGCTATTCAAGTTGAAGTATATAACGTACAATAAGGGTAAAACACCTGCATGTACATACATAACGTACCACGTATTTACTAGAAAGTACGTTTAAGCTAACACATCAATAATTCCTATTACAGTTACGCTATGTTACAGGTCTGTGGAGAAAAAGTTAATCGGCCCAGTAGTTTCCAGTAGTAACGTTAAATAAATCGGTTATTACGGGTTATTACGAGTTATAGGGAAGGAAATACCTACCTTACCCAGTTAAGCAGCTAAAGCAGTCAAGGAGCTAAGGCAGGAAGTACGCAATAGCTCGCGGATATGGGGTGTAACGGCTAGACGGGTTTCCCATTGAGACCCACACAAGAGAATTCAAATGTTCTCCATGACTCCATCAACTTTTTCTAGAAGTTCTAATGGAAGACCCATCCGCATTGCTTCATGCACCCCTTTAAACCCCGGCTCTCATACCCTGCACGTCTAGAAAGAGAAATACTGGAATACAGTACCGGATACTAGCGACGCTCGAAACGGAGATGTCTGTTGTACCCGCTGAATAGAGTACGCCAATAGTTAGATCGTACCTACATACCGGTAAGGCGAGAGCAACCCTATGCAGGTCGCCGCCCGACAGTTCGGATTGATTCGAAATCAGACGAATTTCACCTTCCACCTTTCACCTTTCACCGTCTCTTTCTCTCTCGCTGTCACTTATTCTAAACGACCAATTCAGTCAAGGGCTCGAGTCACACACACGAGAAATGATTCGCTTATGGGGTGTTGTATGACATGCAAAATGGCCCATCGGTATTTCTCATGCTTTATGACATATTGCTTCCTCTTAGTAAAAATACCACGTCGTCATTTTCGTCGTGCTTGGCTTTCTATCTAGCATCTCATGTCACACCTCCTGATCAAGCAAACGAATGTCTACGTAAGCCCGTTATATTGGAGTTGTTTCGGGAAACGAGAAGTTTGGAGATTATGTTTGTCGAGTTGGAGTCTCCTTTTCTGCCACACCCAAACTGAAAATCAGTTGGTCAACTTACGCTAGGTGTCCTATGTCCTATCGCAAGAACTTACCTGTGGCAGTACTGTGGTATCAACATAAGCGCTGAGGCTCGCACGTCTCGAGCTGGTTGTTCCCAATACCAATCGGACCGGTCCTCAGCTGCTACGCCTCGGTGACTACGTTTGTCGATGCCATCAGAATTCATATCATGGCAAACTCGTCATCAACGAGCCACATTAGCGATCCGCTTGAAACTCGTGGGTATGACAGGGCCATGCATTGTGTAATGGTGCTCAACTGCTGCACCATCTATGGGGTATTCTCGATTCTTCAGCCTCACTAGACATCGCCAGCCCTCGGGTGCCATTTCCAAATCAGGTCGCTCACTACCTTACTCGAGTTCTGATGCGTTGCGAGGCCTGTGTTCTAATGTGTTTACAATGATATATCAACATACAAAAATTAATTACTATTTAGGCGATATAGAAATTTCCTCACACCCCCTGTTAGTTAGTTTTTTTGTCCCTTTCTTCTTTTACCAGTGACCTATCATTTCACTATGCCAGGTTGCTCCCGTTCCCCAATCTGTAATGATATTGGACCAAGCACAGGGCCGTTTCCGCGCTGGATTCAAGTCACCGAAGGAAGAAGGTCGCATGAAACCTTCCCTTTCAAGCAATGAGTGGATGGATGATTCGCCTACCTTTGGCCTATCCTGCACCCCCAGTCGCTTAAAGACTGAAACAGGTCTAGATAGCGCACGATCAACGGTAACCATTTTGACTCACCCTAACATACCGTGGGGGATTTTCGATCGGGGATATGAGTTAATGACCGCATCTCCTACCTACCTTACCTACCCAAGGTAAGTAATAGGTTAGTACCCAAACATCTGCAGGTTGCTCGCTGACATACTATCGCTGCAACATCGTCATTGATGATTCAGACGCAGAGACGCATGTCATCAGGCATCTATAGGTACAATACAACCCCGGCTGCGTATTAGAGTGCGAGGCTACGTCGATATTACGCGTAACTCGAGGCCGCGGAACGGCTATCCCGTCGGTCGTGCAGGCGTCCCGTACATCTGCTAGCTGACCGCATGTTTACCCCGTCCCTAAGCAGGTAATATTTGCATGGCTATTAGCCACATTGCCGTCGTAGTCGTGCAGAGAGCATCTTGACCAGCTGGATTTTCGGCACCACGTTCTCGTGCTGTATGAGCGGCTACACCCGCATTTGTGCCGTGGTAGCCTTTGCGCAAGGCGCGTCACGAGCCCGCACAATGGAATATCTAAATTACTGTCTTAGGGTTATCAAGTATCTTGTAATAGGCGAATCTCGGTTCAACTAATCTGGATCCATTGCCTTGGGATATGCGATATATGCGTATAATACTACGGAGGCTTTATGATAATTCACTACGCACTTTTTAATAATTGTTTTTTTTTCTTTTCCTTCTAAACAAATATTTATTTTTATTTTTTTCCTTCTTGATATATGATAACTACCTAGTTAATAACTAAACTAAACTAGCAATTTGCAGCCCAACTCCCAACTTTTATTAGTGGCTGCCCATCTGTTTGATGCGTCGTCGTATTTTGCTTAAGAGTCATCCTTTACTTCAACAGCAGCCTCAACTGGACGCCTTCGTGGCGCCGCATAAAATAACGTACGTATTATTTCACAGAATTCAGCAGGATTTCAAAGCCACTCCTACATAATATCCTACATAATACATGCATGGCTGCAACGACAGGGTTATTACCCTATCTCTGGTCTGATCTAACGGCCTAAGCCGTGAGTCAAGGCTTCTACATAATTGAACTTAATTGGTTAAAGAAGCTCGAGCCACGAAGGGTCGAAATTCCATATTTCAATGCCATCGTCAGCCTTCCCGTCGCATAGCCCGCTACTGGTCAACGGCACTTGGCCTATCGTGTGAAACCCGTACGAGTATTTTTCTTCTTTTGTGTTTTCTTTTCGGCTCTTCTAGAAAGACGTGGGTCAGTAGTAAACAGGGAGTCAACCTGCTTGGTAGTACGCTTGAATCGTGTGAATCGTGTTAAATCTTGTGGCTCGATACCAGTCAGCGAGGCGTGGCGCGGTGGCTCGTGTTGCCCCTAATTCCGAGGCCATTTTATCAAATTATTGCTCGTTCCGTCTTCCCCTAGTTCCGCCGACCCGCTCTTATGGAGCTGACAATCCGTCAAAACACCCAAGTTTTTCCTTTGTGGTCTTTAGGCTACTGTGCATAATCAGAACGGAAGACACTCTAGGTATGTATTGTGTTATAGTAATTAAGACGGGACGGTCGAAAAAAAGCCAATAAAAGCATCACCTCTATCATGTATCTATGTATACCTAGGTATCTACATAGTATGTATGCGGGTATGTATGTTGGTAGCAACAAGGAGGCTTACCTAATGCAAGCTCTTTAAGGTCGGGTTGAACTGTCATAGTTGCGTTACACCGCAGAAGAAAGGGTCCTGACCTTAAAAAGATGTACCCATGGCCTAAAGTCAGATGCGGAATACCTAACCAAGTACGACATGGCCACTAAGATGCGCTACATAGGTACCTAGGTAGGTATATACTACTTTACGTACTACATCATGTACTATGATATTATCTCGCTACATGAAATATACTTGAGGAAAACAGGCACGTACATCAGATAATAGGGGGGGCACTTGGGCACTTGTAACTCAGACAAAAGAAACAAACAAGGCGGCTCTCAGACACGATATATGACATCTCGCTTGGATGAATCTTGCTCGTCTCTCAATCTCAACACGGAAGTAAAAGCTAACGTTTCCCTCCGCGGCTCAAGTGGCCGCCAAGTTTCAAGCAGACCCCAGACTTGCGGCCGGGTCGATTCCTAGTGCCAAAAGCAGGAAAGCATTCGAGAAAGATTCGAAAAAGAAGAGCCAGGTTGGGCCCTGCTTAGCGTAAGGGGAATATTACCGGAGTGGATCATGTTATCCCAAACGATAAGAGGATCTCCCCTTGAACAAAGACCCCCCTGTTGGGCGAAGGAAGGAAAAGAAAAGAAAAGAAAAAATCACTAAAATAATAATAATAACAATAATGAAATAATAATATTGAAAGAAAAAAAAAAGATTAACTAACTAAACCTTAGGTACATACATATCATACATAGTACACTTACACTACATTACTCCAGAGACAAAAAAGAATTTTTGGAGCTTCGGCCCCCAGTCTGCATTGCTGTTCACTCAGTTGCAGAGCCAGTGTAAGTGGTGTACCAGAGACCAGTGGGTTTGTTAGTGGTCAGCAGAGGCCAAAAGACTCCAGCTTGGTGCGTCTCGACACCGCAGGTACCCAATACTTTCGGAGGTGTACGACCAGTCAAATTCGCTTCTACGGCCAGCAACATCACACCATGTCCAGAGAATACTGAACACATCATTAGATGGGCCCAAGAGACCTGCAACTCTACATACATACCTACCTAATATGTAATGTGCATGTAGGTATGGAGTTGGTTTGTGGTGAGCTGGCTGGTCCACTTCAGTGCCTACGGACGAGCCTACGACGAGAATCGCCTTGTTTAGTGCAAAAATCCGGGAACACTTCAGCAAGCTTCGAGTCACCTAAACCCGTCTGGGTAATGGCTTATACTGACAGAAAAGCGGATGGGAGCAATGGCAGCGATAGGACTGATGGGAAAGGGAAAAAAAAATATGAGGAAACAGGCTTAATTACTGCAAAGTATCATTGACAGCAAGTCATTGCATACATGTACGGGAGGCCTAGCCTGTACATATGGTACTATTTTTGCTCATTGTTTTGTTTTGTTTTTTTTGTGTCTTGTCTCTTTTTTTTTTCTTCTCTTCCTGTTGGCCTTCCTTCGTATCTCGTAATTTAGGTTGTTTTATTATTTTTTTTTCTTGATTACTTTTTTCTCTCTCTTGTTCCTCATTGAAATCTACAAATCTTACAATCTTACCCACCGTAGTATTTACGTAGTATCATGTACCTGGTTCTCTTTTCTTGTCGTTTAAGTCATCCTACTGCGAGACGAGGTACTGGGATACAAGGGCTCATCGGGACATGGAGGTATGCATGTACTTGTACCCATACCCATACCCATACCTATCCTAGTAACCCATCCCCTGCTCAAAGCACGCGGCTTGGCAAGACCGTCAGAGAGTTCCCTGCTCACCCATTTCCGTATGAGCGTAAGAGATGTATCTATGTATCTATGTACCGTAATAACCCCTGTCCTTATTTTGTATTGCAAGTTGTTTGGGAGCTTGTATGGTTTAATGAACCACATTTTCGACCCTTCCCCTTGGAAAAGGAATTAACACAGAAGAAAAAAAAAAAAAAAAGTACGGTACCTACTTGGGCTGGGACTCAGCACAGGTCTAGTAGTACCCCCAGCTTTAGGAACGGCAATACTTATAAGATGAAATGACCCTTCCTACGTTTCCAAAATTTCTTAAGATGAGAATCCTCTAACCATCTGAATTCTTTCCTTATTATACAACTAATATCCTTCTCATTCTCTCCCTCAGAACCAATATCTCATACATCCACTTTCATTACTTAAGTCCTAAAAGAAACGTCTTGTTTAGGACCATAGCAAAAAGGGAGAAAACCTCAGACTACATTACATACGCCCCATCCGAACCACGTCCTTGCGTACCTACATAATTCGGCGAACACCTCCGCTTGCACCGTTACTATTTGTACAACTTGTTCCAGTGCTATTCGTTGTGTACTGCCTTGACGATCGATCGACACCCTGCGTCGTTGTAACGGTCCAGCCTTGAAGGTATTTCCAACTCAGCGCGACCTTGCAGCGTACCTGACATACGCCCTGCTTCTGGTTTATACTAGAGCTTCCGTGCTGGGACAAAGATAATAACACGACAAAAAAAATTACTATAATACCATAAAACCCTCCCGAGACCTGCGTCACTTTGCTTTCGGACAAAGCAACCCGCACAAAGAACCCAGGCTTCCACGCAGTATTCTCTGCTTGTCTCAGCTTCATAAGCCATCGATAGCTTCAGCTTCCAACATAATACCCGCTTGCAACATACACAGCCGATATTGGCCTGGACTGCGCTATATTGGGAACTATTTACCAATATATAAATCCTGCCGTCATCCCGTTGACGCTCCGGTGCTGACCTCAGATAATTAATTGCGAGCCATTAATACGAAAGACGTACCTCTGCCTACTTCTTGGACGACCTTGAAGTCTTCTGCTATTCGGCGACCATCCTAGCACTTGTTGCATCACCCGCCCCTGCGTCTTCGCCAATCCTATTATTGCATTGCATCTAATTATCGCTCTTTGCCTTTGGTATTTCCACAGTCGTTGCGCAACGACACCTGAAAATGTGAGTCAGACGCACAGCAACATAATTCCATTTATTATTTCCTCTGGTTTCTATTTCCTCTGCCTTGAGCTGCGCATCTAGATAATGTGACCCTTTTTGCGCGTCACGGCGGCGGCGGTGGCTTACACGGGAATACGTACATTTTACCTTCGCGTTTATAAATATGTGCTGACTTTCGTTCCTCGCAGTTTTAAGTCTTACTCTCAGTATCCGTAATGATCAGCAGAGAATTCGAAATGGCCAACATGGGACGTGGAGCATACGACACAACTGGTGTCCCCAAGCCTCCCCCGAGGCCAAAGCCTCGATAAATCGCATTCCGATTTTTACGAGCAACTTACAAATATCGACTCCGATTTTTTAGCTCTTCACATGCCGCCCACTATCGCGATTTCAAGCTACCATAGCTTATCATCAGTCGCGATAGTGAGCTTACGCGTATCATTTGATTGCGCGATTCCGACTACGACCGTTTAATGCCTTTTCCACTTCGATATGTACACCAACTTTTTGCGCGTTTGACTTGATTTACGGGCGACGCATTCCGATACGCATTTTTAATACATTGCATTCCGATCTAGTAAATCCTAGGCTCGTCGCCACTCTAATTCCCAATCGATTGGGAAAAGGAGCATCAACACGGTTTTATGCGGCATTATGGGAATTTCAGCTATCTTCAAACGGCGTTACATTAGACGGAATTGGGTTCCCATGGGATTTTTCCAGATTTTCGGGTTTACTATTATCGGAAGTCATTGTTTCTTTTCGAGCACTTTTTGCATCGGACTTGGCTCAGGCTTCAGCTACGAGATGAAAGCACTAGAACAGCATTTGAGAACAAGCAATTGTTCAAGCTAGTGCCGCATTGTGGATGATTCGGGCCGTTAAAACTTGGATCTTTTATGGCATGCACCACCAGAGACCCAAATCAACCCATCCCTTGTGTCTTGGAACGCATTTGTTGTTCCGAAACCCCGCCGACAACCGCTTCTCGCTGCCTGTTTCAAATATCCGTTTTTAATATTTCTATTCGGAGTCGTTGGTTCAAGCAGCAATTGGTTTATTCAGGGGTAATTCTGAAAAAGGTTTAGGGATGGAATACAAAAGTTTTGGGTTTGAGATGGAAAAGAGCGGCCTGCATATAGACTTGGTTTCCACTATTACATTTCCTTTGTCTTCTCTGATTACCTAGCTTGGTTGTTCGCAAGGGCGCCAGCTTGAGGTATTGAGATGTACTCTGATCGGATTAGGAATTGGTCTTTTCGGAAAATGTACAGTGTATTGGGTAAGGCTCCCCCAAGGGATGCTTGGGACACATTACACATTTGTTCTGTTTGAGGGTTGTTAAGCCACATCATTGGGCGCGCTGGGCTGGAACCAGGTTGATAGATACCCCCCCCTGTTTAGACTGTACAGTACAGAGACACGATAGCTACACAGCGCCGGCATGAATCTTTTCGAAATGATGGATCTGATTCTTTTTTACTACTATGTTTGGCTTTTCTTGTCTGATAAGTGTGAATCATAAAATCGCGAAATCTTATGTGTGATTACTCAACAAACTTGATCGTTCCTGAAAATAGGATGTTGTCTTAGATAGTGTTAAACTAGGTTCTAACACATCGTAATGACAGGTCTCTTATGACTTCGATGTTCGGTTGGTACTTGTTAGGCTTAATGGCCTAATGTCTAATAGGGGCGGGAAACCAGTCATTCGGGACGAGAGTCTCATTTTCGGGTATTTCTTTTTTACTTCTTTTTTTTTCTCTATTCTTTCCATTCCCTGGCGTAGTTGAGATGCGGGCGCACAATGCGCATGTGTCTCATCTCGTCATGCAACTATGCAAGATCTATTGTACATCCGCCATCCCGAAGTTCACAGTGTACACAAACTCAGCTCGTTGAGAAAATCGCTACATGTACGTAGGCCCCTTACGAATCCTGGCATACTCGACGTTTTCTCGTACCGGGGATCCGCGTACGCAAACACTTTCGGAGCTCGCGTTGTTCAGACACTTAGAAATTGGGCTCGGCAGCAAACAAGCAAACGTAAAGCGTCACCCAGTTGAACAAGTTCCCAGCAATCAGATCTCCGGATCACACGTTGGAACCCCCCTCCTTTCCCGAAGCATCGGGTCGCGTACAACAAACCTTATATTACCCCATTTTAAGTGAGATCTCTCGTCCCGTATTGTCTTTCTTTTCTCGTCTAGACAGTTCCTTTTCGGGACTCGCAAGGTTTTCCCTCTCTATGTAATGATGAGGTCGGCGGCTCTCTTTGGGAAAAGGGGGTGGTGAAATGGTTTAGGTACCTTAGTAGGTATGTAGGTATGTATATACGTACATAGTATGAGAGAAAGCTGCTTGATGACCTCACTTGACTTTCCCAAGATAAGGGTCCCCCGATGTATTTTTAATCATTCACTCACTCAGGTTCTTTTCTTTTTTTTTTATTTAGAAACATTACCAGTCACTGCATCTGTCTAGACACAACGAGCTGCGAGGCTAATGCAAGCTTAAAGGGAGGTTACGCCCTGGAAAGTGTTCCCAGCGACCGTTCCGTCGGGTCGTCCACTTAGCTTGAAGGAAATGATAAGGGGAAGTGGAGCCCCGTCTCGGGAACGACCGCCCTAAAGTGACCGGTACCTAGACCTGCCGGCCAACTACTGCCCACTACTAACTAACCTTACACCTCTCATCCCAGGTTAAGGTAAGGCGCGGCTTATTCTTTTCGTCTTTTGTCATATATTTCTTTTCTCTGCCGGTCATCCCTACCCTCTCATTTCAGAAATTTAATAGAAAAAAATTTTTTTTTCTTTCTTCTCGCCTAACAATCCATCCGATGAGATTACCTTGATCCTAGCTGCGCCTCTGCCAACGTTGACTTACACTGGGTTTTACATACGTTCGGCGACTACATGCGCAATTGTATAGAATACGGCCGAGTTTTTTTTTTGCAAAAAACGGTACGGATATAGTACAGGTAATATACAGAATCAATATCTCATCGCATTCCATCGAGTCTCGGCCCCGTCAAAATAGAAAGAAAAATAAAGCAGTTTTTTTCGACATGGGAACACAATCTTAGTATACTTACTACACCACCTCCTAACGTACCCGTCTATGTGCGTATAGTATACATTAGCTACCTGGTATGTACCTACCTAACCTACGTATGTACATTCGGTACATAGATGCAGCCCAGTGGCTTCCATGCGTCAACATGACATAGGTGACATAGGTGACATAGGTACAATGCATCAGGAGCGTTCCCCGTACACGGTACTGCACCCTTCCCGCTTCGAAAGGTCGTTTCCCCTGCAGTAGTCTAGGGCCGGAAATTTCGAAAAAGAAGTTAGATCCCTGGACCGTACAAGGTTGCTGCGTTCGTTCACTAACACTCTACTCTACGCTGTTACGCTATTACGCTGTGCTATGCGAATTTCCCTAGGTACGATATTAAGAAATGCATAACGCATCATATCTCATTACCAAATGCCATCATCACTTTACTCCTCCCTTCCCTCCTCCAGGGATGATGATCATTAGGTACGCAGTACACACACACACTTTCTCTCTCACTTTTATAAAAATTAAAGTATCTTGTGTAATATGATTGTTCAATTCACAGCCCGCGTGAGTTTTCTACAAATAGACTGTCCAGTCTGACAAGAGTATTCCCAGCTTACCATTTTCGGATACCGTCTCATACTTCCGCGTGGGGGGGCCACCACTAGAAGGGAGAGGGGGGTCATCCGCCCATCCAGCCTGGGCTTCCTGAGGATCGATCGATCCTCGCTCACGGGGGAGATGTGTGGTCGCCGGTGCGGCTTTTCAGGCTTGCAAGGCGCCCGCTGTATTATCCATTCGTATTGCAATACAGCGCGCGATCCTCGTCTTCCGAACGCGAGCCAGGAAATGAGCGTTTTCGCAACTTTGCGGCTCATCCGCACCATAGAACCCTAGATGGGCAAAACCTTGCCGCGGGCTTCTTTTCGATTCTCGTCGTTTTAGGCATACACATACGCTGCTGCGCCAGGCTGCTTTTTTTTTTTTTTTTTTTTTCACGTAAGCATCCCGCAGCGACTTCATATCATGATGAGTCTTATTTTAGACATGACATATTACTACTCTCTTCCCCCTTTTACCTTACCTTCTGCAGCCCCAATGGAATATATTTCAACATACACACACACTTGCTTGCCGAGTCATCTGATGACCACCACCATTACCACCACGTGTGACTGCGTGCCGTTCCGACGCGGCCGCGCCACCAAGGCAGGCAGCTGCAAGAGGCGGATATATTAGATATATTCTAGTATTCGCGCGAATCAGCGGCCTGGGATAATTTTATCCTATTTTCTGCAATGGTGACTTATATCCAAAGAGGCGGGCGGAGAGCCTTCCCGACGCAACCATTTTATGAGAGAAATTTCCTCTTACAGAACGCCCGTTGGCCCCCCCTGTGCTACCCTACTAGGCAGGCGGGAGGGACGGCGGGCGTTCGAAGGATGGGAAATAAAAAACAAGGGGTAGGAAATTTGAAAAAGCCCAGCAAATTTCGAGCTGGGCAATTTTGTTTTTCTGCTTTCTGCAAAATGTTCCCCCCGACTCCCGCCTAGAGTTACAGTTACATACACTAGGCGCGTGTGTATGTATATTAATAGGTACCTATCTACCTACTTACATACATACATCCGAGGTAGGCTGAAGCAAGAGGAGGGCTGGGACGACAGCACGTGTAACTGCGCGTAATAACTGGCGGAAAGATGCGATGCGATGCTACAGCGCCCCCCAATATATAGGTTAGGTACTTACAAACCCAGTGGTCTACCTAGGTAGGTACTAGGTAGGTTGCAGCGCTGGCTGGTAGGAGGTAGACATACATTCATCTGCTACGCTCCCCTAAACCCAGCCCAGCCTAACCTAGCTCAGCCCTCCTTCGTTCCGACTTGCGCGCCGAAATCCCGACCGATTGGATGCGACGGTTTCCACGCGAGCGGCGATGCAATGCGGCGTGCGCATTGCATCTCTGTCCTGTCCTGCCCTGCCCACGTTGCAACGTGGTCTCTCGCAGTCGTCCCTGCAGAAACGTATGTACGTATGTATGTGCGTAGGTTGATCCCCACGGGTCCTGAGCCATGCCGCCGGATCCTCTAGTGGAAGGTTTGTATACTACCTAGTTATGCCCTACCTAATTTTCCTAGCGCCCTTTTGTTTGCATGAGGGGAAAAACTGTAATAGAGATAGGTCAGGCAGGTAAATAGGGCAAACAGGTGTGTTATACGGCCGGCATGGGATTCGACCACGTGGTTGCTCTTGTGCGACGACACCTTTGCCCATATACGGGGATCATCCCTCGGTACCTGTGCCGTGCCTCCCCGCCATTTCTCTCTGCTACTGTGATTGAGGGTTTTTTTATTTTAAAACAACAACTGGCCAGCGCTCGTTACCAATATCGAGTCGAGGGCTCGGTCCCGGACGCGCCCCAGCTGGTTTAGTCGCCGTCGTTTGTTTGTTGCGCAGGTGATGTGATGTCACGTACAGGTAGGTAGGGGAAGAAGTCGATAAATGACGTACCCCCCTTCGAACCCGTGGAGGAAGGCATGCGGCTCCAGCGTGCATCTAGATAGGCACCTTAGGTAGATAGCCGATCGATTCGCGCTCGGTCTAGCAGTTTTTTTTTTTTTTCTTTGCGTTATTCTCGCGGGCAGGTGTGCATTTCCGCACCCGAAGTAGCTGCTACAAAAGGCGTGCCCCCTGAAGTATCTTCTACCTCCCGACCAAAACTACTCCATAGCTTCATTTTTAATTCGACGGCCAAGTTGCTGATTTATTGGCTGCTCGGCTCCAATGGGAGAGGAGATGCGGCGTTGAAGACGGCTATTGGAGCACGGCTATTACTCAGACGTCACGAAGGTTTGTAAGCGCGTAGCGATGGGACCGAAATGCTTGAGGGAATGGAAGGAGGCCTCACCCGCAAGTATTGTATCTATTTGCTTTTCGTGCTTCTGGTGGTTAGGTGCGTTGGATTAGGTAGGTACGTATGGGGATCGATTCGCCGCGCCGGCAATGCAGGTGGTGAATGGACTGTCGTCGGGAGAAAGTAGAATACATACCTACATGCATTTGTAAACCAAGGTACACGAGATAGAGCCGCATAGGTATTTGTAATACTCACTTATAGAAGTACACCCCTGGGCAGGTAGGTAATCGTGCAAGTGAGTGCCCGTCTGGGATATAGGGGGCTGAGCTAGATAGATGGATAGGAGGTACATTGACATAGGATTTAACTGCTGACATCAGTCTAACCACCTAAATAGTAAACTCTTGTAGTCATATTGTGCTAGTTAGTTGACCTAATTGAGAAGACTTGCATTCCCTTTTGACTAAGCCATCTTGTCCGAGTTGGTAAGCTAGGTACCTCTTACTTAGCTCCGTGTTAATCCCGTTTCTTTCGGTGGCTGTGTATATATTGGGAATGCGTGAGATAGTGATGACTCGAAGGGTCCTGGAGGCGGTTTTATGAGTCTAATATAGGTTTCGGGGCGGACACGGGAATATAGGTAGGTACCTACCTAGGCTTCCAAAGTCATCGTCTTGTGCGTGTAATCCGCCTCTCGGTTGAAGGGCTTTATTATCGAAGTACGCTGGGATCGTAAATGCCACGTTGAGAACATGGAACACATTCAGCGGTATAGTCACAGTTAGGCTTTAATATCCAACCAGATTCAAGCTTCTCGCGGGATAGCTAAGTTGTTCCTATGCTATTTGGTTCCTACCCCTGAAAATGCGTGTGAGGAACAGATGATATTATAGCTTTACTCTGCAAGAAAGGCCGTATCTGTAACTATTGTACTAGAAGTTAGAGATCGTCTAGTTACCGGGAGTTCATATCCTCCCTATCAGTTTCACTGACTTTATATCTTAGTATCAGAATAGGGGCTTATTTGTTACGTAGGTATCTTGTAGAAATCCAATCTTTTGATGCTTCTTGCCGAACAAAGACGGAATCACCACTAGTATTAATTCTTTGGAAAGAAGTTTAAACTAGGAATACCTCCCTTAGTTAATTAGTTATATAACCTTTCTAGAAAGTATTCAACGTAGGCGTCTTGCTCTCCTGGAACTTCGCTGTCTTATTCTTATAGTTTAGGTAGGTAGCTATGATCGACCCTACCCTGACAAGAGGTACTTAAGCGTGGGCTGTTAACTCTACTATGGTTAACTAAGATTGTAATCGACACCAGTGGGTTTTGATAAATGCCGGGGAGAAAGGCAATTCAATATCTCGTACAACAAGAGCCATTCAAACTTCTTTGGTGAAGCCTCGTAGGCTGTATTACTTGGAAAAGGGGTAGTGGTCTACTTCAAATCAAGACTAGAGAGTGTTGGGATATACGAAGCTAATTCATATTGGTTGTCAAGAGGTAGACTTATTAGTATGGTAATAATTTCGTTGTTCCCCAAGAAATTCCAACTAAGGTCGCTCTGGCTCGCAGAACTATTCACACAGAAAGTAGTCTTCGTTCTATACGTCTCATGTAGAATCGCTGATATTAGCATTGCCTTTGCATTCCTAGGATATTTGCCTCAAGCACCTTTCGTCTTCTCAGAGGCTAGCCTATTTAACTATTTACTGTTAATAACCGGTAACTAGCTCCTTGGTTCGGAATATTTCAAGCGATACCATGATCGATGTATGATGCGCACCAACTTTCCCAACATCCCATTCAAGTAGCTGGAAACGCCGAACAGGTGTGTAATTAGGTAGACTAGGAGGATTTGGTTACCTGGGCAAAATAAAACTCTACAACTACGATCAAAGTTCGCATTTTGGCAATCAGTCACACACGTATTAGTCGCCATGGCTGTGCTCATGCGGCTCATATGCCTGGCGAATCTCCCTTCGGGTTAGCTCAACAGATGATTGAAGAAACCATTTTGCACATGTATACCTATTCATGGTACTTGGTAGCCATTCGTTTCAGCATATCAAACTTCTGGGCCACTTAAACACCCGGAATAGAGAGATTTTAGTTGAATTGTCAGGCTCATGGCTCCTTGTACTTGAGAGTTGTGTTATCGCTTCTTGTCCCAATTCCATGGTAAAATCTAATATCTTCACGAAAAAGAGCCGTAATTTAAATTCGTCCGAGAATCGCTTCCTGCCACCCTAGGCGGAACTGAAACCACGACGAAGTTTCGTCATGGCCTTCTGACACGCTCGCTCTTGCTAAGATGCGGTATGGCCGGCATCTTTATCTTCGTGTATGACAACTCAACTCTTCAATATCTAGGTGGCGTATTTCATGCAGTTCCATCATAGCCACTTTATTAACAGCTGGACATGGCAGCGGAGATCAGTATCGCAACTAGAGTCGGTCAGTAATACGCGTATGCTGATTTGTCTCTTAATATTCTAAACGTATGGACAATATAGTAGAAGAATAACGTAAACCCCCAACGTGCAGACTGAAATCACGTAAAGCCGACTTCGCCCTCTTTGTATGACAACGCGCTAAGAGTTACCATGACGCGACAAAATCAGTCACTAAGTGCGGATAGTGACTCGAGAATAAGACACTAACCCCACGAGTTCAAGCACGCGGTCAATTTATCTCCAAGGTGAAGCGAAAACGGAACCGAACTCAACCTGGGGGATTTGACCGCATTTACACTACGACTCACCGGCCGCTCTAGTTCGTTCCCCGTAAAAGGGGGGGTTCTTTTCACATGCCGTTCCAGAAGCTTCATTCATCCACACGCAGCGGAGTCCCACCCAACCCGTCTCCACCACCAGAAGGAACTAAGTTAGGAATAGCGGCCCGCACGCGTGGGAACTACATATGTACACCACAGAAAAAGAAGCAGAGATACCTATCGGGGAGCTTTCTTTCTCCCCCAGACGGCACGTGGCGGGTGGACCGGCTAACTAATGCATAGAGTATACTACATAGTTCCGACTGCGTCTGGCCAAATCGCCGGCATCGACGATATCGGATGGGGGAGGTAGTTCGGGATCGCCTGGCCGTTACTGGAGTAACATTACGAGAAGGGTGATTATTTACGTGTGCCAACAAAAGAATACACAGGAGCCTCGTGTTAATTGGTAGACAGGCAAAATAAAGTAGATATTATTATGACACGTTCATAGATTTATGGGGATCCAATCAGTATTCCCCTAAATTAAGCACCTGTCTAGTTAGACTACCGATAAAAAGGTCATTTGTGACGTAGCGCCTCCACCAAAAGAACTCTAGACCTACCTAACAAACGAGTAGTAACACGGATAATCTTCTTCTGGTAGGATTCAACCAAAGAACGAAGGGGGAAACCAGTGTTTCCTAGTTACCACTCTCAAATTGCCACGATGTCGAAGCCAAGTAGCGATGTCGTTCCTCGTGCTAGAAAGTTGAGCGTGTCATACATTTTGCGACAACATTTGTCGTTTCGTGACTCGTAACGTAACTGAAACCATGTCGCTTCGAGAGGCGCATGACACCAACTAGGACATAGACTAGTGGCTGACGTGACTCTGCTTCCTTGCGGAGATGGTTCTCAACTCCTTCAGGTTTGAAGCAAGCCCGACACACGGCTCAAGAATCTCAAATAATCTTGTCTTTGGCTTCATACGGGAATATGCCAAAGGAATTCCCAATTCGGGCCACGTTAGTTTGATTTTTTGATCCACCCCGGGGCCTTTAATTAAAATTTGCTCCAACACTGCTTTCGGACCTGTTGTAATTATTATCGTGAAAGATCTACAACGTTTCGTTGCGGGTCTAAACGGAAGACGCGAATTCGTAATTTTCATATCTCGGTAGTCACGATAGCACCCCAAGCCGCGTTGGCTCCGGTTGAAACTGGTGGCTCGCTAGTTGTTACCATTTAAAACAGTGGATGCTAGTAGAGGAGAGATAAGCAAAAAATAAGCTACTCCCAGTCCCCATGACTGAGTGCAGCCAACTAGTGAGACCTACTTGTTCGGATGAATGACTCCTGCCAGGTGACTTATACCCAAATTCTTGGCAATTTAGCCTGACTTTGCAACATTCCTAACTAGGTGTCCCGTGTCGTTCTAGATTAGAGCCGGCTTCGTGCCGAAAATAAGTCGGGGCGGAGCGGGAGTTTGTGGGTACCCGGGGCTTTAACTTGAGCCGAACCCACTTTATTCGTCTAGACTCTTGAATGAAACAATTTGGGATTGGCAAATTACGGGTGATCGGAGTCTTACCTAATAGACCTAAAAAAGGACCCCTGAAGTTGATCCTTTCTATTCTTCTTTTCCTGCCCTTACTTCTTTTCCACACCCAACCCACGTTCGCTTTGTGGGAGGCCCACTTGCACATGCTCCCTACTAGGGCTGCTTCGAAGTCTCGATACTCGATACCCGTGCTTGCGCTTCGACGAAATTGCAGTAAATTGCCAATAAGACGTGATGAAGGCGAAACAAGCTTTCTTAAACCGGGGCAAATTGGACCCAGTGGCGTGACTTTCCGATCTGTCAGGCCACTTTGTCAGCCTAAAGACCCCTAAAAATGGAATCTCTTCCTTTCTTTTATGCCCATTGGCGCCAGAGCTTCCCAATCCAGCCACGACACTCTCCCAGGTAGAGTATCGTAATAACTCTTCTGTCACATTCGGACCTAGTTGCCGAAGTCGGTCTCGCCTTTCGTAGAAAGAATTTGACCGAGGTGAAAAAAAATTCTTCGGGAAAACCCTCCACGAGGGATGATGAAATCCTAACAGGGGTTCGCGACGGCTTAACTTCCATGAAATTTCTTCGTTCTTGCTGTCTTGTTGGTAGACCGTAATTCTTTCTTTCCCATATTTTTTTTTCTGCTTACCTCCAGTTTCCTTTGTAATTTCTCTGGAATTATCCGTATAATCAAGAATATCGGCTAGACAATATTAGAATAGACGGAGTCCTTATAGATTCGAAATCCTACGCCTCCAAAGGCGCACTACATAAAGGTGCACTGCTCTCTTTACCGCGACCTCTTCGCCTCCAGATTTTATTGTACGTCGCCTCTTCTCACTCTCTTCTCTTGTTCTAACCTGGTCGCACGCAGACGATACCTGCCGGAAGGAAATTTTGAAATAGAACTGACGCCCGCGCCAACACCAACGCCAACGCCAAAATGATCATCACACGTCTCATCTCCTTGACGAACTTTGCCGTCGCCTCTTCCGCGCTTGGCTTCCAGGTCTTCGTCCTGTACCCGTGGCATATCCAGCTGGACAACTCGTTTGAGGAACTCAAGAAGGAACATCTCAGGGTTCTGGAGGCGGTTAGGGAGGTCGCGAAGGAGGTTGATCCGGACTCGAGGAAAGGAATGGCCGACTCTATCTTGGGACGCTTGGGAATGAGCGCTTTCAGTGTCAAAAGGTGACTTCAATTTTAGCAAGCATGCAGTAACGATGATTGTCTTACCCGAACGAGATTGATACTTATGCCTGTTCTACCACAGTTTGTTTTTGCCTAAGCCAGAATCCCCCGTTACCCCCAGTGTTTTCGACAACAGTAATCCTGTAAAATATGTTGCAGACGGCGTCGCCAGTATTCCTCCTCTGTCGATAAGTCCGGGGATGAAAGTTTCCGAGATCGCAAGATACGCCTTCTCAGGAGCTATCTGCTGTTCATTTACTCATGCCATACTGACTCCAGTCGATGTGTAAGCCAACATGATTTCGCATATTTGGCCATTGCCAATGGGAGAAAATTTCACGTGTGTATTGCGCCAAGAAAGCTGATTATATGCTCAGGGTCAAGACCCGGGTTCAGCTCGAACCAGTTAAATATAACAGAGGTCTAGCAGGCGGGATGCGCCAGATCATCGCCAACGACCGTGCTGGAGCGCTGCTGACAGGATTCGGACCAACGGTGACGGGATATTTCCTGCAGGGAGCATTCAAATTTGGCGGTTACGAATTTTTTAAAAGACAAGCAAATGACTTTCTAGGACCGGAGAAAGCAGCCGCAAACCGGAACGCCGTGTACCTTGCCTCTTCCGCCGCAGCTGAATTCCTCGGTGACATCCTGCTTTGCCCGTTCGAGGCTGTCCGCATTCGCCTGGTATCGCAGCCCTCATTCGCTCCTAACATGCTGTCTGCATTCGGTAAAATGGCCAACCACGAGGGGATGGCCGGTCTTTACTCCGGCTTCACACCGATAGTATTGAAACAGTAAGCCTGTTTTTATACCATGGATGACCATGACATAGTGTTAACTTTAGCATAGGGTTCCGTACACGATGGCGACGTTTGTGGTATATGAAAAGGCCCTCGAAGTAGCACACTCCTTAATCAACAAAGAAACAGCATCCAACACAACACTTTCGGGAGTAAACCTCGGCTGTGGTCTCATTGCTGGAATGGCAGCTGCAATTGTTTCTCAACCTGCGGATACGGTGTTGAGCAAGATCAACAAGGAAAAGGGGCAACCAGGTGAAGGAACCGCTCGACGCATCTTCAATATCATCAGCCAGCTTGGCTTACGCGGAAGCTACGCTGGTATTGGACCGCGGTTGGTCATGGTGGGAGGTATGACGGCCGTTCAGTTCGGAATCTACGGCCATATCCAGAGAGTATGATCCCTTATCAATGATATTCTGCGTGATATATCCGAAAACTAATGATTGACCCAGGCTTTGGGCGCTACCAAGAGCACCACCGAAGTTAAGCAGGAGATGCCTAAGGTTGCGGAAGTCGTCAGTCTTCTACAAACGGCGAAATATTGATACCCGACCTATAAATTTCAACCTGGAACCGGATGATGCTGGCATCTCCGGTCTTTTATTTAGCACGACGTTGTGCGTGTGATACCGAACCGATGTCATGCGAAAACGATTGGGCATGAATTTAATAGATTTGATATTTATTTGTATATATATTTATAGAATAGAAAGAGAGAGATAGTAGAGGTAGAGGTAGAGGTGGAGAGAAGGGTAAAAACTATTCAGGTATATAATTTAGAATAGAATAGAGGAATAAAAAGAGGTTTGATAGTATCGTTGAGATGCGGCATGATAGTGGACTCGCTTCTTAAAAGTGCATCATGAAAAGTAGTAAAAGGAAGACATCGAAACAACCCAAGCAAAGAAAGAGAAACCCCAAAGGATGGAAGAACAAAGGGAGGAGGAGCAACCAAGGAAATATACAGTAACACCTTCCATGTTACCTGACAACATATAGCTAGCCTCTAATTCGTGCCAGAATGAATAGAAGCAGCAGCCCCGCCTTGAAGTTTAGGTAATTTGTACCTTAAAACTCCAAATTTGTACCTGACATCACCTATGATCGCCACCCTACGTACGGCCCCACCCCCACTATCAATTAAGGTGCATACGAAACGGTAAATTGAGTCAACGGTCAACGGTCAACGATCAACCGTCCATAATCAACATTTCCTCTAAAATATTCCCTGCGCGTTATTCAGCTGTCCTGTTACTTCGTCCTAGCCATCATCTCCCCATTCAAAAATCTTGGGAATTACAGAATGTCGAGCAGGCAGTTAAGGAAGCTGCAAAAGCAGAAAGAGCTAGAAGAGCTCCAGGCGAAGAATTCTCTCGAGGACAACGATTCGACTGATGATGACCAGCCCGTTCAAAAGCCGAGAGCAAGCGCGTTCTCCGGATTTGCGGCGCTTGGGGATCAAGATGATCAGGATGAGGATTCCGATCGCGACGCGAAGGCAGAGGAGCTAGCAGAAACCACGACAAAGCCGGACGTCGAACCCGACCGTACTGATGCGCCTAAGAGCTCATCGAAGAAAAACAAGAAGAAGAAGAAGAAGAAGAAGAAGGCTAAGAAGCAAGACAATAGCTCCGTTAAGGCTGCACCAGTTACGCAAAGCGGACAGGATGAAATTGATCAAGCGCTTAATGAGCTCAAGCTTTCCAACCCCGGAAGAGAACATGATGACGAATTCCAGCTGAAATTTGTAAAGCCTTACGAGCGAATTTGTGAACTCCTAAGCATAAATGCCTATCATCTTAAGGTAATCAACGAGATGAGTAACTTATTTGGCCGAGAAGCAATCGCCGCCGCTCAAGTCGAGGAGCAAGAACAAACGCGCTCGAGAAGACAAAGACAGCCGCTAGCCCAGCAAGTTGACCTAGAAACCTATCTTAAGGGGATACCAGGAAAGGGCTTGCCTGAAGTAACACTGCGACGTAACCCTTTTTTAGCTGGCAAGGAAACATGGCCGCGTGCTTCTACGGAGGGCCTAACCATGGAACAGCTTAAAGAGGAGAAAACAGGAGTAGTTTGTATGCCAGGCACTATCGAGTTTCGCTTTGCGCATGATGGGTATTACAACAGCTTAGAAAAGGACTTCTTTCATCTCGTCCAACTGTACGATCCTATGCAGATCGTGCATTTTCTGCATCTTCATCCGTATCATGTTTCTAGCCTTATCCAAGTCAGCAGAATCGCAAAACAGGACCAGAATTCTGCGCTTTCGGCAGATTTATGCGAACGAGCCCTATTCACTTTCGGCCGAGTCTCGCTATCTACTTTCCGACAAAAGATCGAGCAGGGGAAGGCGAGATTATCATTCAATCGCCCGGAGAACCGACAGTTTTGGTTGGCTGGATATCATTACCTTAAGAATTTAATCATGAAGGGCACCTACAGGACGGCACTAGAATGGGCAAAACTTCTCCTCAGTATAGATCACACAGATCCATACGGGGTTATTCACTTTATTCACCCTCTCGCCATACGGGCGCACGAATCAAAGTGGTTTATTGACCTTTGCGACTCTGAGATTCTAGATGTAAACCCCGCGGCGCAAGATGGTCAAGATTACATTAGGCAAACCCTAGTACTTGCTAGACTCCAGCAGAAAGACACGGCTGGCGCTAAGGCACTATTGGTCGAAGGCATGGAACGTTTCCCTTGGCTGTATAGCTATCTCTTTAAAGCACTTAACTTGGACGTTCCCAAGGCTATATGGGGCATGCAGCCGCGGAACCGAGACGAGGAACTTCATACAAACCTCTACATCCATCAGACAAAAGCGCTGTGGGATAACACACAAGCGATATCTCTCTTGAAGGAGGCAGCTAGTGAGGCAAAGAGGGCGGATAGCAACAAAACCTTCCCATTCCCGCCTTCTGTTAGAGCTAATCTTGCACGATTTGTTTTCCTGTTGGAAGTCCCCTCCTTGATAGGATTGGTACCGCGCGACTTACTGAACACATCAGTGAACTGGGAATTCGACCCGCTCCCACCTCCTCTCGAGCAGAACATCTTCTCATACGACTCACAAAAGAAGCCATGGGAACTCTCACCGTTTGAAGAGCAACTTAGGGCCGGCTTTGAACAAGGAGATCGTAGAGAGCTCATGCGAATTCTAGCTCAGGCGAGATTAGCCGGTGCACCTGAGGATGTCCAAGAGGATCTCGAACGAGTCATACTGGAGGCGGCCGACGGACCAGGTGAAAACCACGACAACGGCGGTAACGGTGACGATGGCGAAGGGAGCGAGGATGCGTTTGAAGAAGGCGGAGCTCAGAACGAAGCTTCTACTAGCCGCTTATCAACGATCTTCCAGGCTGTCATGAATCTGTTCGATATTGATACCAGCGAAAGCGTTGCCAATAATTTCAACATGCCAGACTCGCCTCTAGGAAATATTCCTGTGCATATGCCTGGAGCATGGCAGGACGAGATATCGGACGAGGAGGGATCGGATGACGAGATGCCTCCCTTAATACCTCTGGGAGACCCGAACAATCCTTGGGTGCCTGGGAATAGTGCGGATGACGCGGGCGATGAAACAGACGAGGAGATGCCGGGATTAGTGTAAGGCTATGGGTGATCTAGTTCAACTAGTGTATATGTTTGACCATAGCCATGAGAGGTTACTGGTACGTAGTGTATAATGGATGGCCTTAGATACGTTAGGCACCTCTAAATGTATATAAACCCCTCGAGCCACTGATTATCACTTGTTCCTGCAAGACGACCCATGAGAACCGGGAACACGTAGATCATGATGCAACCACTGCATGAATAGGTCGCTAACTTTAGGCCCCATGTACCTATACAGATGATGCTACACCCCTTGCGATTATTATGTGCCTAATAAGCCTATTTGGTAATGTGTAATGTGTATATCTCGAAGTTTATATTTAGTGAATTGTGACACTTCATCCGTCTGCCCATGATTTTAGATTTCTAATTTTTAATTGCTCGATGAGCAAGTTTTCTTTCTTTCCTCTCTCCTCCGTAATTAAGACATGATGCGGTTTCACATCTGAAAAATAATAGGGGGTGGAGGATGGGAAACTTGCTCAGGTTTCATATTGCGGCGAGAAGGCGAAATAGCCTTTAGGGGCTGGCGCTTCTTTGTTTAAGGCAGCACGCGACAGGTAAAGTAATAGGCGTCAGATGTAGCCATACAGTGTTTGTACTATAGATGACTTTATTTTTATATGGAATTGAGTATGGTAAGTACCGTGTGTATATAGGTAATATTATGCGCCGCACTGTGATATACTTCGCTGAGTCTTTTGTGCGTAGGAGGTTCCACCGGAAAAGGCGGGGTGATGGAATCGGGATTTTAATCATTTTAACACGTCTAGCATTACAGCATCAGCCAGTTTTAGGGAGGTACCTACCTAAAGTGTTAGCAGCTTTTAGTACCTGTAGCATTCACCACTGGGGCATACCATTATTAATACACTTACAAACAATTCTAACACAGGCACTCCCGACCGGCCGTGCCACCATACACCATTACACCATACTACCTACCTGAGTGGCATATATAATAACCGTCGCTTGTCTTTCTTCCGGCTCTCTCATAGACAAAAGTCAATCCTTACGTTTTTTTTTTCCCGGAATCGCAACCACATAATTTCCAGCTTCCAGATTACCCCGCGGGTTTTTCATCGTCTAAAATAGCATCGCGATACCCCTCATCTGCTTTCGATACCATCCACTACTTTTCGCAATGGCCGACCAGGAGCACACTTACAAGTTCAACGTCAGCATGAGCTGCGGCGGCTGCTCGGGTGCCGTTAACCGCGTGTTGGGCAAGCTAGAAGGTGAGGATTTTCCCCTGCTCTACCCTCTTGCAATCGCCATGCCTAAGCCATCGTTTCCCGCTTCGGATGACTACCTATACAAAGATATAGATGAATAGGAGAATGAGTCAAAGTGCTAACGGTTATGGGAATAGGCGTCCAGAGCTACGAAGTCTCCCTCGAGAAGCAGGAAGCCCTCGTCGTCGCCAAGCCGGGTCTCGACTACGAAACCGTCCTCAAGACGATCAAGAAGACCGGCAAGAAAGTCAACTCGGGCTTCGTCGACGGCGAGTCGCGAAGCATCGAGGTGGCCGAGTAAAATTAAACAGCCGGTGTCTATATTCTGGGCATGACGGTGGGGGAAATAACGGCGGTTTGGAGTAACTCTCCCGCCGGGATGGAGGTTTCTGTTTTTCGATAAGGGCCTACAATACGGCTACTGCCTCAGGCACGTTATCCAGCCAGCTTTTCTCTTTTTTTATATCATGATGAGCAACGAAAAATGACCGCAGTTGATCCGGGCAAGGCAGGGCAATGGGAATTATGGACAAAGTCTGGGCCCCTCGCGACTTTTTAGCCTTAAGAATAGATCGATCAACGCTTGCGTGTGCGATGCGCACTTACGCTTTCTATCAATAGAGAACGCCTTAAAGGCGAACGAATAGTCTTACTATTATGTGCCTGTTGCAAGTCATATGTGAACGTATACGAACAGTGATTAGCTTTATGCAACGAAGAGTTCTTTGTGTCTACTAAGTGCTACTTAGCTAAAGCTAACGACGGAGGTGTCCTTGGAATATTGAGGATTCTCGCGAATATAAAAACATGAGAACCCTTCTAGCACAAAGCATCCAGCTCCCGATAGCCTGGATCGACGATGATCAGTGTACCTACGTATACCTGGTATTTCATGTACCACAACACTAGCGCCCGTCTTTGTCTAACCGGGTTGCGCCATTTTCGCTACACAATATCTCTTATCTGACTTACTATATAGACGCTACTTTGCACTCTAACTTCCATCCAATGCACTAGGAAATCGGCATTCACAGAATGTCACAAACCATCTCGATTGGTCTAGTGGTCAGGATACCTGCTTGTCATCGCACAAGTTCGCAGGTGGCCGGGGTTCGATTCCCCGATCGAGAGCATCTTTTTGACTATTTCCCATATTATCCAAGTCAGCATTCCTTTTTATCGGTTGGGTACCTAGAGGTAGTAGTTATCTTTTTTCCTACCTACCCGGGCGAGGGGGGTTCTAGGACACTCTCTTTGAAGAATAGTATAGAGGACTAAACTCACTAAGCGAAAACTCTTACCAACATTATTGCTTTATCTTGGTTTATTCGATTTTATGATCAGACGTATGTTCGTATTATACTAACAAAGAGGGTAAATGTAAAATACTTTTAAAAAATAACGAAAAATACTAGAACATCATTTTCAAGGTCTGCAATTACTGCAACATTCTCTCAACATCAATGCAACATTATTTTACTCTCAACATTGCTATACGGTTGTAACTTCTTAAAGACAACATGTTTAAGTCTTAATGTTTGGCAGGAACGGTGTTGGATTAGTCATTCGCATATGCCAATTTAAGGGTGTTGACATCCTTATATGAGACTGTCCTAGACCCCCTCTCACCCGTATAGGTATGGCATTATTCACTCCATACCTGTTAATTCATTATTTCTCTTATTGTTTGCCTTCGATAGCATGCTTAATGAATATACTGAAATTTGGTATATTTTCTACAGTTGTGGCGGCTAGTCCTCACAAGACAAAAACACTGCGCTGAATTAGTTTCTTTTCGTACGCGCAATTTATCAGCCAGAACCATAATAGTTCAGAACCCGTAGTTAGACCTATCATGGCCGCTCTATCCTCTCATAGGTTAATCCCTTCACTAACTTGCCTGTTTAGGAAGCTATTGAAATATCTGAAATATAAGGTTAATTTACTACTTCACATTGTTCGTTCATTTGCGACATCATAAATCTACTGGGTTTAGCTGATCTGCTCCTGTGGATATCAATGGCGACATGAGCCGGGCCAGTCTTGAGTCCCAAGTTGTATGCGCAAATTAGGTTGCATCATCAAATCTCTACGGGCTTTAGTGTCTCCAGCTAGCAGAAACATAATTAGACATCACGAAGGATATGTAAGGCCACTCGACTTAGTTAGTAGATACTCGTATGTGGCTAGTCTCCCTACCAGTCGAATATAGCCGCCGGCTTGACGGAAGACTTGACCAAGACAGCATCCCATGACCAAATATTCTAGAACTTACCTACCTACTACCTACTAACTACCAAGGTAGCTTTCCCGCATTCGAATCCCCATGGGATTGCGACCTATTATAGACTCGGGCAGACGAGCCCCGGAATTTGGAATCTCTCGTGTGGGGGAAGAAGCATCTTGGAGCGCGAAGACGGCACACTGATATAGATATCAGGCTCTAATTGGTTCTGGACTTTTTGACATTGCATCGTGACGCGGAATCTGGGGTCGAAAGTAGGACGACGGAGGTACGGAATGGGCATGCTGACATGATTGGGCCTTTCGTTATGAAAATAATCCTATCCTATCTATCATGCGATGGCTCGAGAAGCTTCGCTGAGCTAGACCGCGGTATCTGGCGGCCTTCGAAGCTCTTATACTTATAACCCAACCCCTAGGGATAGGCCGTGCGTGTGTGATCATCCTCCCGTCAAGCAGTGTAGATCATCCAGCGACGATCTCGTATAGCGATGGCAGTATCAAATCCCATACCCTTTATCATCGTTTCCGCTCTGCTCTTAGCCGTTGGCGTACAAGCCCATGGTATTGCTAGCGCGGTTGTGATAGATAGCACATTGTAAGCGGAAAGACGCAGTGGACTTACCTAGCTAGCTTGCATGGCTAATGCTTGTGTATAGCTACGATGGCTACAATCCAAGCTACCAGTGGAAGAACCCACCTCCCACAGTGGTAGGCTGGTCCGTCCCGGACGACTTACAGTACGTAATCATTATCAATCAGTTGTAACTTGTGAATAATTCAACAAGGGGATCGAACGACTGATGCTTGGCCGGTGCAGAAACACGTTCATACCTCCTAACCAATTCAACACACCGGATATGGTGTGCCATCTCGGCGCCAAGCCGGCAGGTGCGGCTGCTCCCGTAAAAGGAGGCGACGTAATCGAAGTGCAGTGGACGCCGTGGCCGGCGTCGCACAAAGGGCCTGTTCTGGATTATCTTGCGAATTGCAATGGACCCTGCGTAAGTTTCCCCCCTGGCGCATGAATCGGGACAAGAAACTGACAACTTGGGAAGGAAACCGTTGATAAGACCAAGCTTAAGTTCTTCAAGATCGGCGAGGCCGGGTGGATAGACAAGGCGAGCGACCTGTGGGCGGCTAACGTGCTGACCAACAATAATAACAGCTGGCTCGTACGCATCCCGGAAGACATCGCTCCGGGGAATTATGTTCTACGCCACGAGATCATCGCGCTACACGCTGCCGGTAATCCCAATGGCGCTCAGAGCTATCCGTTTTGCTTCAACCTCGCCATCGACAGCAAGGGCACCGCGAACCCCGCCGGCATCCCCGCTACCGAATTCTACAAGGCCAACGACCCCGGTATCAGGTTCGACCTATTTTCGCATCCGACGGCCTACGTGATTCCTGGCGTAAGTGTCGGATCCGAATAGCTATTTCTATTATTAGCACGCTTGTTTCGCATCGAAGCTAACGTTTTATACGCAGCCGCCTCTTTACAGCGGTGCGCTTCCAGTTAGCCAGACGAAGCCCGGTCCCATCACTGCCACGGCTACTGGCGTTTATGCGTATACTGCGCCTGCGCATGTCAGAGCACTAGTCATACCAACACCGCCACCGCTTGCTATACCGACTACGCTGGTACCTTCGGCAAGGGCCGCATCCCCAGCAGTGCCGCAAGCCACCCAGACGTTGTAAAGGTCGCCAGGTTGAAGCGAAGCGAGTATGTACGTAGCATTCATCTCAATGCTGGTGCGATCAGATTGTGGATAGCCAGGGAGCCGTTGTGTCCTTATAGGGTTAACAAGATTATTCATGTGGGCTATATGCGCACCAATACCAAGACGGGTTTTTACTTAAATGCAAGGAAATATCTCTGCAGTAAGTGCTACGACATGATGAAAAAAAAAAAAAAAGAATTCTTAAGCTTAGTCCGAAGTGTCGGTTAGGACGTCATCATTAAGTTAGCCTTACTCGGCTAAGCTTTTCTCGTGATGAAGAATTCGGGCGAAAAAAGGTGTTTCCTCTGTTTTAACTTAAGCATCTGAGCATTCCCTCTGCCCTGCGGCTTTACTCCAGATTCGGTATTGCCGTGTTGCATGGATGAGCGTAGTAGGATCCAATTACGATGTTCGAGTTAGCATTTCCACCCCCATGCCGCTAATACAAATTCCCTTTGCGATTCATCTCTTTTCTGGACATGTCCGCCTCATCCTAGCGGCCACGAGGTGAGGTGAACCCGGCGAACCGGGGGTCAGCGATTGAGCATCACAAACGGACGACCGGCTTAGATGCCTCTTGCGGCTTAACGAGCCATCTGTGCATACTTATTGCTTCGGACGCCGGGCCAGAACAGGTTGCAACGTCGTTAAATTTGTCATTTGCCGAAAATGGTCTGAAACACAGCATAGGGCCGTTTCGAAGGACCAAAACATTTGTTGATCCATCGTTTCGGAAATGATGATGAGCCTTGGCGCCTCCACGATGTTAGTCTGCATTTAAAGCTAACCCCCGAATCGGCCGAGACTAGCGAAGGACTGCCGGGAAGAGGGACTAAGGAGGGACTGGGCTGACTGGGGCCTTACCAGGATGGCTGTATGGATTCTGAATGGCTCTTCTGGCCTTGACGAATTCTTGGCACGCCCCGGGGATGGGTTGAATAGAGTGGCAGACGGGGATCTAATCACGTGGCACGCTTATATTCCCGGTTGAAGTTCTAGACTTGTCCCAGGTAGGAATGTAGAATTTAACGTACTGCCGTCGATACCAGTGGGAACTGCTGAAAAAATCCCTGGCGGGACGACTCCATAGCGGACTACCTTTCCAAGTTCCAACACCGACAAGGCCAAGGTAGTTTGATGATGAGCTAGCTAGCTTGGATCCTCCTAATTGACGTCTTATGTTATTTTTCCCTTTTCTCGTATTTGCTATTGGCGTTTGATCTACCTTTCTACATAGTTGTGTGGTGGTGGTCAAAGTGGTTAGAGTGGGCAGAGTGGTTGGAGAAGCTCCAGGCAGTCAAGTCCGGTCAGATGTTCCGTCAGATAGCGTCCCGGCTTCGTCATGGTCTGGTTCGATCTTATTCACCTCCATGAATCGACTGGCTTGTTGTTCAGTTCGCGCATCTTGCTGAGCATCGGCTGGACATACGAGTCCCAATGGATATCGAGATGGACACTGGGAAGTCGCCGGCATCGGTCCAGAGCGGCACTAGGAGTCCCGCTTATAGCTTCGTAGCGCCATCCCGGAGTGTGAAACGACCACGTCCCGTCAAGAGCTGTTTGGAGTGTCGGAAGAGGAAGTTGAGGTGTGATCGAGCTTCGCCGTGTTCCCAATGCCAAAAGACACAGCGTATATGTCGGTATGCGGCTGAAGGTGAAGTGGTAAGCTTGAGTGATGGGTCGGATGGCGAGGCGCCCGAGAGGAACACCAAGCGGAACCGTCCTGCAGCAAATCAGGAATCCGGCCAGCGCGATACAAATTACGAAGCTGTACTCGAAGATCATGCCGTAAGGCTTGAACGACTGGAAGGACGATTGCTCTCGAGAACTTCATCTCTCGCCGAGTCTGGTAGTATCCCGGCGCAACGTCCCCCAGCGTCGTCGCTTACAATCCGTGGTTTGACGGTAAAGGGAGGTCTACGAACGCGGTTTTTTGGCCAAAGCAGTACACGAGTTCTACTTAACCTGGTAAGTTGTTTCTTGGTTGATATGATTCCCCCATTAGCACTCTATCCGCTTTAACTAATTCCGTTGTTAGTTCGACGAAGCAAAAGACTTCATGTTTAGCAGGAGCAAATCCAGCGACATCAGAGAATTATTCCTAAATATCCAGAAGGTCCACAAGACTCTCCAAGATGAGCACCGAAAAGTCACCGCTCCTATTACTGTGTTCGTAGATTCGGTGACACCGATTCAGAAGCGAATGGCCGACGTTCTACCGAGTAGAAATGTATGCGATACCCTCCTCGGCATATACTTAAAAGGATCTGAGACCATATATCGTGTTCTACACATTCCCTCTTTCATGAGACAATATAATGAGTACTGGGAAGGCAAACCTCAACACGATGCTTTTCTGCCTCAACTGCTCTCAATCTTGTGTGTTGGATATCGATATCTTGGGGTGGGTAAAGGGCAGTATCACGACCGAGAAGGAATTCATATCCCGACGGCCAGTTGTCTTGTAAGAGCTTGGCTTGACGGCCTCAGGGGGAAACAACTGGTCGAATTCACTACGCTTCAAGCCGAAATCCTGCAACTCATGGCCCAGAGGATGATCAATCCGCAAAACCAGGAATCCTGGACGCACCTCGGTCTTATTGTACGGATGGCAATGACCATGGGCTTCCACCGGGACCCGTCCGAATTCTCGCAAAAGATACCGCCTTTCTGGGCTGAACAGAGGAGAAAGTTGTGGTACACGATACTCGAACTTGACGTACATATGTCTATGCAGTGTAATCTTCCTTGCTGTATACGAGAAACCGACTTCACCTGCCAGCCACCTAGAAATCTCAATGACGAAGATATTCATCCCGACATCGAGCAGCTCCCTCCACCGAAGCCAGTTGACCAAGATACGGATTCGCGTGTCCAGGTATTCGCTGCCAGCACCTTATCTATGAGGTTCAGGGTAGTAGATTTAATCAACCGTACGGACAGTCTTCAGGACTACCAACAGGTCCTGGACCTCGGCAATGAACTCGAACGAGTTTTCGAAGACATAAGGTACATGGTTCCAACAACATACTCGAACGATATGTCAGAAGTTCGGCGGCGATGGATGACACGAGTTGTCTTAGATATGCACTGCCGTCGGCCTCTGCTAGCATTATACCGGCCCTTCGCATTGGGAAGTCCGGATGTTCCTCAGCAGATCGTGACAGGTTATCTAAGGTCGTCGATGATACTGCTTTCCTACTTAGATGAGTTGGATCCGGCTTCTCCCGATTACCATCGCATCTGGCATCTCCACCAACTGGTTCTCAAGCAAGAGATTCTTCAGGCTGCTTTTAGCATATGCTATTACATCAAACAAGCTACTAGTAGCTCTGCTTCTCCCACACCGTCAGATCTGGATTCAAACACCAAAGTCGAGTCTATTGAGGAAGCATACGCGATGGCGTCCGAGAGTTCAGTCTTATTATCTCTTCCGCGACTCAAGAGTGCTGTGCAAAACGTGCTAGATACCCAGATTAAAAGAATACGCGAAATCGGGACGGACTTGAGAGATATAGTCTCGCTTACTGTCGTGTTCAACACCTGTCAGGGTGGAACTCCAGAACAAAAGCGGGATGCTATCAAAAACGGCTTACAGGCCATTTTAGATGCAGGCCTACAAGCAATACATGCAAACCAGGAGAATATTGCTTCGATGCCGGTAAGAAAATCCTTGACCCCTATTTTCACTCCCATATTGACATAACCCGAATAGATTATGCCACCGACAGTACCAATGCAACTGGATGGAATGCAGACGGGCTCTAACTTCATGAGCCAAATGCAGCCTTTTATGACGACACCGGATGCTCTTAATTCTGTAAGTATCCCATAAATCTCTGGCGAACTTGTGGGTCTGATTGTTCTACTTAAGTTACCGGACGACTTTGCTGCGATGTGGGACATGGAGTTTTGGACTCCTGTCCTTCAATCTGGAGCGCCTTGAAAAGTTTAGTTAAAAACTACGTGGTTTTTATAAGCGGAAATATTCTTCCCCGAATCGTCTATCGTGGAGTCATACGACGAATGGCTAGGGAAGCTAGATGATGAACGTGATAGACCTCGTCGGTGCTATTCCTACTAAATTTCGAACCGCAGAACCTATTGCTCGGAATCAATTCTGACACGAAAGTCCCCGTATCCACGATACGGGGCTAAAGCGTAGCTAGCCCATTGTTCGACTAGCTACCCCAGCTACCTACATTGTCTCTAATACCCTTGTCGACAGCAAGGGTACTCACTCGCGCAAGAACGAAATCGACATCTTGGCGCGTTTTCTAACCATGGCTGACGCCTGAACTTCGTACTCACGTTATACCGAAAACATATATAAGCCCGGCCAAAGAGAAGCCGGCACATATCTAATTCGAATAATAATGACAGTTTTCTAGCGTTCTTTAACAGATGACCGTGATGATAAGTTGACAACCGCAGCAGATATTGCTTTTAATAAGGGCGGAGTTGGCGAGGCGAACATACAAGGGGTATGAATTGGGTGTAACGAAGAGAATAACTATTGTAATTAGCACATGAAAAAGTTGAATGAGTGACCTAATGTTAACTTAGGTAACCTACCTAAGTTGATAGTAAAAATTGATAATATGACTGGTACTTACATGTAATCGATGCAATCGATAATCAGTTCTAACTATGTAACACTATGTGCTACGCATACTATACTGGTTCGGGTAGTGCCTCGGCTAGGTGGGTAGGTAGTAGCCGTTTTAACCTAGGCCCCGCGTAGATCATGGAGAAGAAAGCGCGAACACAGGGTGCTTCATACTCCCCACATCCGGGGATAACCAATTAAGGAAAGGAAGTACGGTACGGATCATGCGGCGCAGTGCAGCTTCCGTTTGCTGTTTATATATAAGAAAGTTATTGAATTTAATTTTATAACGGAGTATTTTCAACCTCAAGTTTTATGTTAAGCCTGTCCTGTTCCACTTAGCATACTACATTACCAGATATAGGACTTCATTGCTAGATACCCAGATATTACATCGCAACACCTTCATAGTCTTAGACACTTTTATACTTACCTACCTACAACTTTTTTGAACGGTGACCCAATTCAAAATGCCGGCCAAACAGAAGCAGCCCGTGTACGTCCTCGGCGTGGGCATGACCAAGTTCATTAAGCCCCGCGGCAAAGTCGACTACACCGAGCTCGGCTTCGAGGCCGGCGTCAAGGCTATGCTCGACGCCCACATCAATTACGATGATGTCGAGCAGGGCATCGCATGCTATTGCTATGGTGACTCTACCTGTGGTCAGCGCGTCTTCTATCAGTTCGGCATGACACAGATTCCTATCATCAATGTCAATAACAACTGCTCTACTGGTTCCACTGGTCTCTCTATGGCACGAAATACCATCGCCTATGGTGGTGCTGACTGCATCCTCGTCGTTGGATTTGAGAAGATGATGCGCGGCAGCCTCCAGAGCTTTTTCAATGATAGAGAAAACCCTACGGGTACTTCAGGAATGATGATGGCGGAGACTCGCGGTTACACGAACGCCCCCGGCGCCGCGCAGATGTTTGGCAATGCTGGTCGAGAATGTAAGTACCCCTAGATCTAGACTTGACGAAATGCTGCTAATATTTATATCTACCTAGACATGGAGAAGTAGGAGCCCCTATATGGTTATAGCAAATGCACTGGTTATACATGGCCATGCTAACCGCTTATTACAGGTTCGGTGCCAAACTAGAGGACTTTGCAGAGATCGGCAGGATTAATCACCAGCATTCCGTCAATAACCCGTACTCCCAGTTTCAAGACGTTTACACCTTAGAGCAAATGCTTAAGTCCCCTATGATCCACGAACCTCTCACTAAGCTGCAATGCTGCCCCACGTCGGACGGTGGCGCTGCTGCGGTCCTAGTCTCGCAGGACTTCCTTAATGCCAGACCGCACCTGAAGGACCAGGCCATACTAATCGCTGGTCAGTGCATGGCAACGGACTCACCGAAACTATTCTCGCGCAGCGCTATCGACCTAGTTGGTTTCGAGATGAGCAAGCACGCAGCCGAGGTAGCTCTCGCCGAAGCTAAGCTCTCGCCCGCTGACGTCCAGGTCGTCGAGCTGCATGACTGCTTCTCATCCAACGAGATGGTTACATTAGACGCACTAGGTCTATGCGAACCTGGCAAGGCACATGAGATGGTACGCCGTGGCGATATTACTTATGGCGGCAAGTACGTCGTCAACCCCTCCGGTGGGCTGATTTCTAAGGGCCATCCTCTCGGCGCCACAGGGCTCGCCCAGTGTGCCGAGCTAGTTTGGCACCTTCGCGGTTGGGCGAATAACCGTGCGGTCCCACATACCAAGTACGCGCTCCAGCACAACCTTGGCCTAGGCGGTGCCGCCGTCGTCACAGTGTACTGCCGCCCGGACCACAGCGAAGCGCAGAAGAGAGACTCAGCGGACGTTGCGAAGGCGAACGGCCTCGGTTATAACCCGGCTGTTGAGGCCAAGGGGTTTACGTCTGAGCAGTGCAAGAGCGTGCTTAGTAAGAAGGCGTTGAGCGCGTGGGCGCTACAAGATACGGAGAAGAAAGTTGAGGCAAGATTTTAAGTTAAGTCAGATACGAGATAGGAAGTAAATCAGCGGGAACCGCGCACGTCTGCAGTTAGGGGTAGACTGTTGTGTATAGGTATTTCTCCTAGGGTTTTTGGTTTTTGAGACATGTCGGAAGGAAAGGTTAGGCTAGGTAAAGCCACACGTTATTTTGGGTCTCGCACTTCCCTGAGCTACAGTATAGGTTTATAACACAATAGCTCCTAAAGTACCTACCTATATGGCACATGTAATATATACGACAATTATCGCCTATTGACTCAGGAGTCATATCTAGTTAAAGTTGCATACGAGCATGCTTATTATACGCTAATAAATTTAATGGTAGAATACAAACCTACGTCTACTATGTAATAGGGGCTAAATAGTCACCTAGATAGTCATAGCGACAAGTTGGCGCTTGGTACTCGGGCTGTCTAAAGTTATGGTCTGATCTTGGGGTAAACGGCTATAGAATAGGGGTATCAAGATGTTTTGGTTTTGTTGGCCTGAGTTAGTTCTACATTTTATGGGTAGTATCAAGTCATCTTAGCCGAGACGAACAGTGTTTAACGAGCTATCCACCTACTCATAATCGAGGCACTCCTTCTTTTAAAGTTTCTGTCTAATCTTGACTCATTAATTAACATTGCGTGTATATACACCCGTCTTCCCAGGATACGGAAAAGTTGAAGATGTCAAGATTCTAGATGAGACACCTAGGCCAAAGAGTATGTTCATACCTATAGTTACACGTTTCCATAGCGAGTTTAAAGTTTTTCACGGAGCAACGAAGTTGATTTCCTTACCTTGTGATTTTACCTGATGACAGAAAGGGAATGGGGTCAAGTCGTCAATAAAAATTCCATATTAGCAGGATTTTACTTCTTGTTCTGCTATGCTTGTAACTTATCCATTGCTCATGAATGAGTTTCTATTATTCGCCCTTTGGCTTAAACCATAATCTAACTCTAGTACAGTAATCGCAGTTTGATGAGGACGAACGCTTAAACCATAGTATAAATCTGATTCATATCGACTAAACTTACTCTCTCAGTAACCACCACTAAAGTTAATATCTTACTTAAAGCCTAGCCTTCAGGTTATGATACGATGGACGTCAATCGCTTTGGGGCCCATGCCCGAATCTACCATATATTTTTTTCTCTAGATGTTTTGCTAAAGCTACGAAGCTGTCAATGCTTGGAGACTTAGACTACGCTTGACCTCTGCCATGAACTTAATATAACTTAATACATAGTAGCTGAGCAACCCAAGCATTGCACCTAGAACTTAATCAACACTAAGAGCGAGTATAAGTATAAGGTGCCTCCCCCGAAGTGGCAGCACTGGAAACTTGAACTCTACAACGAACAACTCGAGATTTTCTTTTGGCATTCGTTATACAATTTCAGCTTCCAGCTAAGCAAATCAGACAATATGTCTACCATGGACTTAGTATCTAATTTGGAGGCGGCCCTCCTCGTTACATCCTCAATTTTCACCATTGTCGCCGCCTTCGTAGTGATGATAGTCCGGTACGCCCGTCAGCCACTTGATGACAATAATCCCGTCACCTGGTTGGACGCTATCACTATCACAGTATCCTCGGTAGGCAATTCCAACCCTTTAATTCTTCCGTTCTGGAGACGACAGGATGTTGATAAATTATATCAAACTATGTAGGTTCTTAGTGCAGGCGGCATCATCTCCGCTGTACAGGCGAACGTCCGGGGCGAAGAAGTTCATCTAAACACCGATATGTATGCCCAGACTCTTGTCAACGCTGCTGGCCTTTTGAGCAAAATGTGTGTATGCTTCTCCGCGTGGCCACTCATCAAGAATGTAACGGGCTTGAACGCCTTGGTAATCGGCCAGGTTCTATTACTCGGCTGGGTCTATCCTCTATGGGCCTTCATCATGCCTGCGACATGCGGCGCCTCGAAGTGGTCCCCTCTGCTTGCCGCGTATTCTGACTGCCAGAATGATCCGGGCCACCAGATCTTGGAATGGATACGAATAGGTAATGTATCTCCCAAAAGCATAGTGAAGTTATTATCGTCGCTGACTCACGTCTTGCTAGGCTTTGAAGCATGGACCCCTATAGTCCTTGTCGGCTTCCCGGTAGCCATGGCTAGAAGCTACCACAAGGGGGACCCTATGAGAAAGGGCTTTATGGCGCTTGCGATCGCTATGGTTATGTATTGACTTCCCCTTGCCCGAAGATAGATAATATCCATGTTGCTAATGATGTTCCAGCGCCGGCTCACTCATGTACGCGCGAGTATGGATGACTCAATGGTTCCGCTTCGACAACCACTATGTACCCGAGATTGTCATCACAACCGTATCTATGTAAGCTACCCGTTGAATCATACCTGTGAACCTCAAATACTAACACAGGGCGTTTTCCAATAGACTCGAGACAAACCTAGGTATTATGGCAGCAAATATTTTGCCTATCGCTCTTTCTTTCCCAAATCAATCCTCGCCGCCTGAACAACCAAGACACCGTAATATGGTGCGGTCTCAAGTACCAGATGAAGGCGGCGAGTGGATCCCTTTGGAACCAATCCCAGAAGCGCACTCGACCAGCCACTGGGCTTATATCTCCTTCTAAGAAGGACAAATGGATAGGATACAGTAAATTGTACTGGGCGTGGGAATACGGCTTGTTTCTTCGAGGAAATATTCAGATTGTAACGGATTGGGTTAACAAGTTTATGTAGCTACCTTTGAAGTAGCATCGATGGTTACTCTTCGGTTCTTTTTGGTTGATTTTTTACTTGGTTTGGTTGCTTTAATTCAGCAATCTCTTTGAGGATTGGGAGGTTTTAGGAGTTAGGGATATATACAAGGGTATACTGTGGCTAGTTAGGGAACCCCCAGCAACTCTGTAAAAGGATAGAAAGCTGGGTGTTCCTAGATCGTTAATATAATATCATGATATTCGCTTTATACACGGCTTCTATTATGGGTATCGACCAGTTAACTAGACAGTACAGTAGGTATTATACTAGGAGCATTTATATCACGGCAAGAGGTAGATACCTTCAACATATCCCCATACTTTTAAGTATAAACTATATGTAAGTAACTACTTCATCGGTAACTACCTATACTACATCTCTAGGGGATCTACTTGTCATTTATATGCTAATTAACTATAATCACTAAAATTTACCTTTCTAGGCTAGACTTATCTTGACTAGATTCTCTTGTATCATCTAGGTATATCATCAAATCAAATAAATGGAAGGATAAAGCGTTTATTTGGCGATGGGATGCTTTGCGCCAAGGGTTATGTGCTTAGGTACATGACAACGATGCCTGTCCACGGCCCATCAGACGCCAAAAGTATCACCCAACATAAGAAATCGTCCTCGCCAGTTTATATCTTTCCCATAAGAATCCTGCTCCCTCTTGCCCGTAGCATTATCCTAGCTCAGGGAACTTTGGCTAACCAAACCCCTCCCATAAGATTTCCTCAGCACGGTTTAGCTGGGGGTGTGGGTTGAATAATGCGAGCAGTCGATCCTAGCGGTAGATTAAAACCAAGTACTAGGCGGCACCGGTTGGAAATACCGAATGTAATAATCAGTCTCGATGTTCAGCTTTAGCATCTGCTTTTCGTCGTCCCAGAAGACAGCCTTGACGTCGTCGTCCCACTTATCTAGTCGTTCCTTGACGAGATCAGCTAGATTCTCCCGCCAGTATGTGGCCGTAGACTCGCCGTGGCGTTCGTATGGAGCAGTATCTGTTAGTTGCCTGAGCTTGCGCATTCTACGCCGGATTCCCATCGGCACTCGTGTGATGAAGATGAGGTACAACGTCTGCAGGCTCTTAAGGTATGGAAGGGCATTCACGAACAGCCGTTGGTTAGAAGTAGATGCCTGGCCGTCGAGGGCTATATACTGTAGCTGGGCGGCGAGTCCTAAGGGCAACGTGGCTCCAGGTGCAAGAACACACATATCCAAATCGGGGCGGAAAGGTCGGGAAGGTACCGCACAAGTTAGGTCCGGAAGATAGTCAAACTGAAGGCGCTTCTGACAGAAGATCCGTGCCTCTCGGCATGCGTGCATGATCGCCGGGAATTTAGTCCAGAAGACAGGAAACCGGTTTGCGAAGGTATCTGATTCTTGCAGGAACCATAGCTCGCGCTCATCAGGGGGTAACGACAACCCCCAGATCATGTCTCGAATCTCAACCGGAAAGGAAGAGAAGAAGATAAAGCGCGCCGGGCTTGTGCCGTTCTTGACAATGGCTCCCTCGCTAGGGAGCAAGCGGTATACCCTGGACTGGTCGGTGAAAGCAGCGGCAAGCGCAGCGTAAGCGGTTTGCAAATCCATGATTCCTTCTAGCCACAGAGTTTCTAAAAGCGATGTATGTCAGCACAATTTACTGTGCCTGTATTAAGGTAGGCTTCTTTGTGGTTAACAAGACGGGGTGGTGGTATACCTATAGAAACAAGACTATTGATGTCTTGTTTACCTGTGGTAGCCTTGTGGAAAGTGAGCTTTATGCTTTGCGAGAATGACTTTGTTGTTGAAAGGCCTAGAAGAATCTTTGATAGCTATCAAATGCGAGAAGGGAGTTGAAGGTTGCCTGGTGCAAAGGACAAGGAAGTTCCTGAGATAACTCCGGAGCGTGATCTATGTTTACCTATGCATATGAATGAAGTGAGTTAGGATTGTGAGTAAGAGACAGTGCACCTTGTTAGGCACCTGCCTACTTATGTTTGTATCTTGGGTACTGTGCATTGACATGCGTACCTAGATGTTATCTGATGTGTATGGTTGTTACTGGAAATAAGGGCCCCGTTTCTGTAGTCAGGGCAGGTACCTAGGCAGCTATGTTTTCAGAAAGCATTACCAATTACGGGTCCGGTCAATCTAAGGACAGGTGTTGTAGCTTTGAAGCTATTCCCGACGACACGTCACATATGAATAATGTCATCACCACAGGTGTTATGAACTAGGTATTAAGGAGACAAGGGAAGTTCCAGTTATTCTAAGTCTCAACTCATTAAAAATTACATTTAGACTACCACCTGTCGTTTTCTAAGATCATATTTATCGCCGTCTTTGAGGAAGTAAAAGATAGATGAACTGTCGGGAAGGTGTTTCAAATCGCTCCCCTCTCTTGACCAAAATTTACCATCATAAATAATCACATAAGTGCCGCGGTATACCTCAGCATCATTCTTGGATACGATGAGCGCAGTATTCTCGTCGATAGCAATGCCCAAAAGCTCTGGTCGAACCTTGAGGATGTCGAACATATCGAACTGTCGATTTCGTACGAGCACGTGTTGGTCGATGGCGACGTCCTTTACAAATCCAAAGCCTACTTGGTGATCGCCCACGAGAATCTGATTGTTGGCAGTATCCCCACGAGCAAGAAAACTGCCTTGGATAGAAGCTCCTGCTGAGCTTCCACTGACGACGCCACCTCGGTCGAGTACCTCATGGAATAGGCGTTCTGTAAGAGTACCTGCGTAGGCATCTACTAAACGCCACTGTCGTCCACCACCGAAGAACACTCCCTTGGCAGAGCGCAAGGGCGCTGCAAATTCCTCCGTATCGGCAACCTTTGGGTCGTATGTGTGTAGAACAGTGACATTCTTGGCGCCAAGTCTGCGAAATGTGCCTGCTGCAGCGGCATTGTCGTCGTATTTGTCGCTCCCTTCAGCAGTAGGTATTGTGACAATTGGAGCACCCGGCCCTCCAGCCAAGTCAATGATCCGCTGGTAAATGGCGTCGTCTTGTGCGTTACCCCCTATAATCACAAGAGTGCCATTCTCGGGCCCCACATACGGCGAGTTTGAACGCTCCATGACCGGCCCCGCGGAGGCGAGAGCGGCAAGAGCCAAGGTTGAATATTGGATAATGCTTTTCATGTTTGCCAGTTGTCACAGCTGAGGAGAGGGAAAAAAAAACTACGGTCAGCAACAGTGTGAGAATAAGAATCATCGCGAACTTTATATACATTGATTTTTTCGATCGGATGTAAAAGAAAGATCCGAATACTCCCCCACTCCCCAAGTGTTGAGCTAGCGAGACCTTCCTATTGCATCTCGATTTTGACCCCGTCAACCAACCGGATCGTCTAGTCCGATGTCGTGCAATTGAGTGTAAATATCGCCATCTATGGCGAACACCTCAAAGTGGACCAACTAGACACTAGTATCAAGAACCGCACGCCAAAATCAACTACATAAAACCTCTTTTCTATAAATACCTAAGTAGTTAAGTATTAATTACCGAGATGGATAAAACCACAATTTGTGTTGACTAGTGTCCAGGTGAACATAAGTTGATAATCATGATCCGTTCAGATTGAAAGCTAGTGGTCTTCTAGGTGGAAGTTGCGTGGAAGACGACATAGTAGATTGCGTGCCAGCACGAGATGAATACCACTACACTTGAGAAGATAACCAAAGGGTGGAGATACAAGCAATAAAACACAACAGCCCATAATATACGATAAACGCTAAAACCAATTTATGCCAAGTCATATTGAGTTCCATGTCGACCTGAAGGATGTCAAAATGGGCCACACTGATTTTTGAGGATGCGGGTGAGACGTGAAAATGCAAAGTGATTAAATCACAGAGAAAATATACTTAACTAAAAGTATTATCTTTAAATGTCTCAATGGGAAAAAAAAAAAAACAATGGTTTAGTTGACAATGAACAGCTTAGACTTCTTTCAAGGTGAACGATATCAGAAAAGGAGGGCAGGCAATGCTCCAACATATGGACAACAGAATAAAGAGCAAAGGACATCTGGGCCAGAGGAGTGCCAGTGATGAGTTCTTAACTGGTGACACCTTGGCTCTATACTTGCTCCAATAAATAGTTAAACTTGAAGGTCATTCATTATTAACAGAAAGGATTTGGTACGCAACATTATATTACCATGGTTAGGTATGTAATAGATCAAGATCTATATCAGCTGCATCTTTAGCTAGCTGGATGCTGTATGCAAGGGGTAGTGACCCTTCTGCAGCTAGGGATACCCGACTCTATTGTATCTGGCAGTGTTATGTCTACTTTGCATGCTGATAGACTGGATATGTTTGTGATTTGGCATTCAAGATTGTGCTTGAGGTATATTCAAACGAAGGACTTAGGCTTCCATTAAGTTTTATAAGCACTTGTCTACCTGGTGACTTTTTGTGCCTTGATTGTTATAATGAAAGCTATGATAAGGTACCTAGCAAAAGCGGTTTATCTGAAATGCCGTTGTGAAGGGTTGTATGAGTCCTCTTTGATACTTGGATAATTGAAATACTTAACCGAATATAAGAAAATTACTCTTAATAGTATAAATCAATTCTGGAGGTGCTCATACTGAGGCCATCGGACTAATTTAACATCTTGGTAACTTTGCCTGTGTGAACCTTAAAATCATATTAGTTTTATTTACACAAGTTAGTGTACGAAAAGAAATATGAACTTATCATAAAGTTATAACTAGTTATATGGCTCATTGACTTAACTTAGTTTTATTAAATTCGTACGTAATTCACACCGAGGTTTCTATCACAAGGTGAGCTTCACGAGGCCGAGAATGCTGTATGGGTTAGGTATTTGGTCGTGCGCGTATCATACCGTATCTGATAACCCACAGGTAAGGTAACACATTTAAACCCTGTTACGTTGCATGTGTAAGTAGATCCTTTTATAACTTTCTTTCCGTACCCCTGATTTCCCCTCATTTCAGTTCCTTCGTAGCGCGACCTATGAGGCGAGGCATTCTGCCGTACCAGCCAGCAAATTCCTTGGCCCATTCCGGATAACGAAATTCCCCAGCCGGCAATCTGGATGGGTAGCATCAGGTGAGCGATAAGGGAAAAGTGAATGCGAAGTATGTAAGATAAAATGGACACGCGATCCCACCACTACGGTACTTTCGTCGCAAATACTTCCGCAGAAAGTTCCAGCCCTATGGACGCTACTCGTGTAACAAGTATTGAGAAGGCGCCGACGACGGTTGCGCAAAGCGACCAGCCGTCAAGGCCTGGCGACACTGATGTCGCGTTGGCTGAAGCCGTACAACGCGAGCATGGCTTGACATTCTGGGAAGCGGCGAAACTATACCCGACCGCTGTCGGTTGGTCTGCGTTTGTCTCGATAGGTGTCATTATGTTGGCTTTCGATCCTCAGATCATTGGGAATATGTTCGCCATGCCCCAATTCCAAAAGGACTTTGGGTTTGAACTTGATGGTGAAGTATGTACCTAACCTGGTCAACTACCAAATATCACAACAATTAAGTAAACTAACAGGTAGCTAATGATTATTTGATTAGTATGTCATTCCGGCGGCGTGGCAGACCGGTCTATCCTTAGGCAATCCCCTCGGCCAGGTCTTTGGCGCATTATTTTCTGCCTATCCTTTGGAGCTGTTCGGCCGCAAGTGGACCTTTTTCGGATGCATCGTTCTGACGGCATGTCTCGTCTTCATCCAATTTTTCGCGCGTTCCTTGCAAGTCTTGCTCGTGGGTGAATTGCTAGGTGGACTTGTTTTGGGATGCTTCGTCGTAATAGGTCCGACGTACGCATCTGAGGTTTGTCCTATGGCACTCCGTGGCTTTCTGACGAGTTACACCAATCTCTGTTTCGTGACGGGACAACTACTCGGGAACGGGATTACAGCTGGAACTTCTCAGATCGAAAACCATTGGGCGTATAGTATTCCATTCGCTCTGCAGTGGTTCTGGGTTGTTATTATCCTCCCCGGAGTCTTCTTTATTCCGGAGTCCCCATGGTGGTTGGTGCGCAAGGGTAGGATTGAAGATGCCCGGGACGCCCTTCGCCGGTTATCATCGTCAAAAGTGGATGTTAACGCCACATTAGCTGTCATCGCTGAGACGGATCGGCTCGAACTAGAGATGGAAGCAGGTAGCACTTATATGGACACTATAAAAGGCATCAACCTGCGACGAACCGAAATCTCTACTGGCGTCTACGCAACCCAGGTCCTGAGCGGCATCTATCTAATTAACTATGGGACTTATTTCTTTGAGCAGGCAGGACTCCCGACTAAGGATGCGTTTAATATGGGCATTGGATTTTTAGGTTAGTCCTTAGCGAATACCTACCCTACTGGTAACATTCGAGGACGTGAAAAGCTAACGGTGTTGAAAAATTTAGGCGTAGGCTGGGTCTGCACTGTGTTTTCGTGGTTCCTCATCGCTCGCTTCGGCCGAAGACGCATATGGAACATTGGGTTATCAGTTCTTATCGTTCTGATGCTTGTAATCGGTATCCTGGATAGCATCCCTGGCCGACCTTCGGGCGTTGCTTGGGCTGAAAGTTCACTTATGTTGATTTGGAATGGGGCATACGACTTGTCGGTCGGACCTATCACCTTTGTGATATTAGGAGAGTGCTCCGCGACCCGCGTCCGATCCAAGACAATTGCGGTGGCCACGGCGGTACAAGCGGTGGTTGGCATCGCCATGACGGTCGCTATTCCGTATATGATTAACCCCGCAGAAGCGAACATGCAGGGGAAACTGGGATATTTCTTCGGTGGACTAGGAGTCTTCTGTCTGATTTGGTCATACTTTCGGATCCCCGAAACGAAAGGTAGGACATACGAAGAGCTGGATATTTTGTTTGATAGGAAGGTTCCTGCCAGGCAATTCAAAGGATATCAGGTGGATGTTACTGCTATACCCGCTGAGAGTTGAGTTAGAGTCTATCATGTTTTGACCTACTATATGATACTATTAATATTATGATCAGTTAGATAGGTATATCATAACTATTATCAACTTAAAGTTATTACTGCCCTTCGATACTGTTTATATCATAAACTCTTCAATGTCAGTACTGATGTTAGATACCTCGCTTAAAAGTACCTAACCTAAGGTAAACAAAGCCAGTTGTATAAGCGTAACGGTTGTCTTGGCTGCGTTGACTATGGGATTTAGATCTGCCTACTAGGTACTTTAACTAGTACGGAAAAGAATGCAATGAAGGCGGTGTAGGCTACTTTGAGTTGGACAAGCGGACAACAACGTCTGATGATAGCAAATGTCGAAATAGTCAGTTACATGATATTACCGTTAGGTTCCTTGTTGTATTCATTCCTTGTATAGTAGATACCTAAGTGTAAGGTTAAGTTAGGTTGGTAGTTGACAGAAAATTATCTTCGTTGTGTTTGTTTGTAAGAGAATCTGATAAGATGGAAACCAAACACGCTATCCTCTTGATGGCTTAGTCTATTATACCGCTGCGGAAGCCTACATACCAACCAACTTATCTCCGTATATTTCGGATCGTTTTCTCAGCTTCAGATCTCATTCCCTTAAGGGCCATCGTGTTTTCATTGTCATTGCACTACGTTACGAGGTCCCGACAAAATTCAGTACGATCTTAAGTGCCTTGATATATACCCTAGAAACCGTCCACAAGACTGTTTGATTAGTTGTTCGACAGGGTTACGACTTGAAAAAAATGGACCTAAACTCCACATCCTCACAGCTATTTATTGTACACAGCCCCCTAAATACCTTGGCGGTGACATTTATTCTCCAGTCAGAAAGGCGAAAGACTCTACCACGAGAACGGATGTTATTCGAATTTGCTTTAACACGGCTATGATTTGAGACGACTTGATTAGTTTTATGTTTTTATTAACGATTCTATTTACGTCTGATTTTTTTTTTTTTGGGTGTTACTTGGCGTTTTGTAAGTGGCGGGCATGAATTACGTACCATACACGATTTGAATACGGTGAGCTAGGATGAATACAGACTACAACCTCGACGAGCTGGACATGGCTCTTAGCGAGGCCCGCCATCAAGCTGCCGCTGTAGCCGGGCCTCCGAGTCGGAGGGAAGGTTCCCGCCGCACGGCATCTAGTACCCGGCGCGGTAGCTTAGTACCTGGAATGAGTGCCCTCTCTTCAGTTGCATACAGCCCCGGGAGACAGCATCAGCGGACCCGCCTCGATGAGCTTAACCTCTTCAACTTCGACCTCCGTGAGCTCGCCCGCGATATTCTCCTACCAACAGGCCAAGAGACCCGCGTTTCTTATCACGAATATGCTGTCTTTGGTCCAGGCGAAGATAACGACGAGACCCGCTCTCCAAGTATCATGTCTGAGGGGGAAGATGCTGTACGGATGTTTCGAGATGCGGTTAGGCATGGGCATGGTTTGGATCATGAGGTAAGATAGCCCTTTATATGGCTACGCCAATGCTGCATTTCTTATCTTTTGAAGATAGTTCAGCCAAGTCGCCCGTACCCGGGACCAGGGGACGAGTCGTGGAGTGCAGCCATCCCCAGCAGTGAAAGAATGTAGGCTGATTGAGTGGGGTCTACGCACAGGGAAATTTCACTCCTATGCCTAAGGGGAAAAACTTGCTTCAAGGGAGAGTCCGACAAATGTGAGTATTCATCGCCGTTTTCATACCCCACTCTCAAGTTCCTGAGCCAAACATCACTGGAGTTTACTCGGAGCATGGGCTTTTCATCAAGATCAAAGCTAAACAGAAACTGGTAATAGAATTGCACATCGGCGTGTTCGTCAGGATCTAGAAGAGCAGCACAACACGAATAGTACAGTCGATGGGTTGTATCTCACTGTGGATGATTATGAGTCTCTGGGATTACACTCGGGAACCCTACCGACTCTTCAAAGGGTAACACTTGAGTCATCGTTCTGGGATTCGAGAAGAGAAACAATGTGTAAGTGAATAACAACACCATGAGTCTTATCCACTATAGCGGAATGAAGCTGCTCCATTCATCGACTCTCATATCTTTTCACAATGTACTAACATGTACTAAGACTTAACATTAAGCTTCTCATCCAGCCCCCAGCCGCCATATGACTTCCTCTCAATGGCATACAAATTAAAATCCAAAACAACAACAGCTCTCATACGGCGATCTTTCGATACAAGATGGCATGCCGAGGACGCACTGGATGAATACGAGCGCCGGCTAGACTCTTGTAGGGCAAGGTGGTCTCACCCGCTTATATTACCGATCGTCCTCCTTCAAGTTCAGCTGTTCCGCACAGAAGAAGCGGTGAATGCCAACAATGCTGAAGTGCTGGAGCTTGAGGCGCACGTCGACGCAGTGACGGGCACCGTGGGCCGAGCCAACGCCCAAGCTTGGTGGCGGAATCACCAAGGGGAGAAGAATAATACCCACTTCAAGCCTTTAAAGCGCCTCTCGACGAACCTCAAAGATATGGTCGAGTCTAAGGTCGGAGGCGGCGGCCAACGGAGCCAAGAATGCTCTCGTAATGGTACGCCCTCACCTGCACCAGAAGTAGCTAGTTATTACGACCCGGATTACGTGCCGCCACAGACGATCCACCTCATGAAAGAAGCGCACGATGTGCTCAAGGGGGCTATTCAGTTACTCGACACGTTGAGGTGGATGGAGCGCGCGTTGAAGCTCATCATCCAAGCTGGCGACGAGCTAGACATGCGCGTAAAAGAGCTTAGATCTCAGGCTGTGGCCAGGGGTGAGCTGAAGAAAGAGGAAGCTGAAGAGTTTGACGATGAGCTCACTGTCCACTGGCATGAGATTAGGCAGTACCTGGACTGCACATGGCGACTTTGTACGTCGCTGGAGACGGACCGGCGCATGTCGGAACTACGCTGCCGAGCCCAGATCGACATCATCTACTCGAAGATGGCGCAGGAGGATAACAACCTCAATGCGCGCATGGCAGTAGCTTCGACAAGGGACAGTTCTTCGATGAAGGCACTGGCTGTAATCACCGCCATCTTTCTACCGGGAGAATACATCGGCACCCTATTCGGTGTGTCGATGTTCAACTGGGAGACAGGCACAGCGGGCGACCCGGCGATATCCGAGGACGCACCCGACGGCTGGCCCCATCCCATAGTTATGCCCTCGTTTTGGATTTATTGGGCTTTCACAATTCCCCTTACGCTATTTATCGTCTGCGCCTGGCGCGCGTGGTGGGTCAACCAGGACCGGTATTTCCGTCGCCATCTTAGCCTCGATCTCAGCGACGAGCGCTACTGGACTACCGACGGCCGCCCTCGTGATCTCGAGACTACCTTCGCGCAGGACTTCTTCAGCGTGCTTAGCCGCAGCGGTGCCGGGAGCACCTCCAACAGCACGATCCTCGGGAAGAACCCGACGGGCGTGCGGGCCAGGTCGGGAACCGGACCCATGAGAGTGGCGAGTTTTGACGTCAACAGGCCGCAGAGCCGGGCTCCCATGCCTACCAGCTCCGTGTCTGGCTTGGGTCTGTCCAAGCATATACCGACGCCGAGTCTAGCCTATACCCACGTGGGCAAGGACAAAGAGATGACAACCGACTCGGAACGCGAAGGTGAATTTGGTGACGGAGCTATGCGGTTTAGGCAGATTTCGTTTGCTAGAGGACCGCGGATACGAAAGGAGGACGAATCCGCAGTATAAATGTTGCTTTTCAAGATACCGAGTTGGTTATATCGAGATTGGTTACATCTCATTGCCTTTGCATACCATACGACTACTCATAAAGAACATAGAAGAACACTTAATCTTAAATTGATAATTCAGAGTCACCCTCTACCCTTGGCATAGATAAAGTAGTAGGTAGCATGATATAGTTACGAGTTCAAATAGATACTTTTTGAGTCGTTAAATTCTTTTCGCTTGCTTAAAACACGGACCCGGGAACCCCCTTTTGCAGTCTTTCCAGGCGTTCTTCGGTTATTTCAAAGCACTCGGGTAATCCTGTATCGTCCCAGGTGCCCCCGAGTATGAGTTTCGCGACTCCTGGTGCGCAAGTAAATATCCTCGCCATGCCTAGATAAAGGTATGCGCATTAGTTATAATAACATTAGGGTGTCGTTGGTGATATTCTTACCGTGACCATTGAACCCAGCACAAACCCACTGTCCCGGCAGGCTTTCTATCCTGCCCACAAACGGCACCGAGTCTGTTGTCATCCCGATGATACCGGTCCAAGTATGCAGCAGGCCCTCGCCGTGGCTCAGTTTCCCCTTCTCGCACTCCGGGAAGCAAGTCTCGAAATTACTAACTGCGTCGTCTCTTACTTCCTCGTTGAAGATACCATCATCGGGGACCAGACGGCTTGTTGCTGCCGAGGAGCTGATATTAGGGTTAGCAATGGGGGAGCCTAGGATTATGATACCGTCCGGTCGCCGCTGAGCTACGGAGTAGAAGTGCTTCAGCGAATGCCGAAGAGACATGGTGCTTGGCAGGATATTAGAAGAGTTAAGCGAAGCCGGGGGGACGAAGGCGTGGGCTTGAGCACGATTAGGTGTGATGAACTTTGAGAGTTGAGGGAGAAGGTGAGGTGCAAAAGCATTCGTGCAGTGGACTACCGTAGAGGCTTTCGTTATGCCCCGAGGTGTCTGTACGTCCCAAGAAATCCTGTCAGGGAGTGAGGAGGCCGACTTGGTTACTAAAGTCACGGGACAGTGAGTGAAGAGTCGGACGCCCTTTTCTACACACTGAGTAAGAAGCCATTGAGCCAGTTTCGCTGGGTGACTCGAGCCGGCCGGCCATTCATAAGCAGCAACCGCCTTCTGCACGCGGGTTACTCTCTGTGCTTCTTCTCCGTCGTAGAGCTTGATATGGGAGACGTCACCCCCGGCTTCTCGATACTCCTTGAAACTGCGCGCGTTAAAATCGGCAAACTCCTGCGTCATGCATACGTCAAATGTCGTCGTCGGGTTGAAGTCACACTGCACTCCATGCTTGTCAACGAAGTCCCTAACCCTCTCGAAGACTAGCTTTTCGTTGGCAATGATTTTTAGCGCTTGGTCTGGGCCATGCAGCTGCTTGTAAACTTGGAACCCACGGAAGGCATCTATATCCGTTACTTATTAATATTAGCAGTTCTTACGATAATAACAATAGTATTATACCGACCTGGTCTCACATGTCCTGCATTCCTTGAGCTCGCTCCGCTGGCCGCCTCTCTCGCTTCGAAAATGGTTATATCTCCCGCCGGCACACCCCCCTGAATTAGCTCGTAGGTGGTCAGAGCACCGGATATACCTGAGCCGATAATAACATATTTGGAGTCTTCCGGGGCCGGGTTGTTCTTATTGGTGTGTAAGTAGGGGAACGAACGCGTGGTCTGTTGCCAAAATGACACACAGGGCTTGACCACTGGTAGGGTTATCTTTTGAGACTCCATTTACTTTATATGTGTATGTTTAAGGTGGTCGGTATATACAGTGCTTCTTTCTATAAGCTATTCACGATGACTATTAAGTTACTTTTTTCTGTTTCAAAGATACATGTGACTTATATTTATTTCTAGGTATTTATAATATATAATACCGAGGACTTCCATGATATCCCTGCGGGGCAGCCGAAGGAGTGGTCCGATCCGACTAGATGATAAGGATTTCCATACCGGCGTGAGGGGCCGAGTGCGATAGCGGATTGACTAGCAGATAAGTTTGGATATTGTCTTAATCGGGCAATTCAACTGCGATTCGTTACTATTGCTATTATGCTATTAATATAGCTATAAGTATAGAAAATATCAAAAATACCTAACCTAAGGATTAGAAATAAGCTTGGCCAACCAGCTATAAGTGCCTGCGAAACATTATATCTACAGTAATGTATAATACTACTGTATAATATATGTTGATTACCTCAACTTTCGGATCCGGTTCGTTTGCATGGAGATTTCATTGCCGAGTCTCATCAGACCTTAAGTCTACATACTTAGCAAAGTACCTGACCTAAACTTTCAAGCAGCTCTTATGACTCACTTACAAATATACGGTTGATGTAGTCTTTCCCAACAATTATGATTAAAGACGCAGAAAGGTTCAGTAGTAGTCTCATCTAAATAGTTACGTCCCTCTGATAACCCCAAAATGCTAAACCTTCACGTGAGCAACGGTGATAAGTCAACAACAACAACAACAACAAGAAGCTCATGCTTTGTCTAATGAAATGACGAAACGTTTCTAGAGTCTCATCATTGACCAGAGCGTAGCTTCATTCTGGGGACGTCCCTTTGAATTTAGGTATGTTCATAAAACAACCCAATAGCCCCCAAACGCCACGGACTTAGAACGGCGCATACCCCCCCCCCCTTTAGATATAAGAAAAACAAGGAAACCAAAACCGCCTAAATTTCAAGTCACCTGCCAACGTATCATCAAGACGATACCTAATGAAGTCATTATTTTCAAAAAGGCGTTACCTAGAATTGGTAACATGAAGCGACGAACTTCGCGCTACTGTCACGAAGGATGCCATTCGCGACTTTAATTCTGTACCTAGCCGCTTTGAATTTATGAGGTCATCTGGGGGCGCTTTTAGAGAGTTTTGCGTTTGTGCGCTACGGAACACCGTTGGGGCTATTCAACAACTACCGCCTTTAGAATATACTTTCGGTCTTGCTGAAAGTTCAAGCGGTTGCTTGATCTTCAACGTTATTATATCGCACTATTAACATGTTAAGGTCCATGAATACCTGTCATCCAATCTCCCGTGGGGAAAAACAAAACCCAAAAGGCTCAATTAATCAGTGCTGTTCTATTTCCGGTCGATGATGCTTCTAGGTAATACTCTAATCCAATGCCCGCTAGTCAATGCTTAAAATGCTTAAAATGCAATACATGTGAGGTATATATATCCATCCAAACCTTATATGGTAGGTATTTGCATATATACGCTTCTTTCAAACTTCTCCCCTCCCCCTTTCCCCCCCCCCTTTCCCCCCCTTATATACCTCTCATAAACCCCCTCTTCCTCACCGGCGGCAACGCGCCCTTCTCCTTCGGCACAACCTTCTTCTGGCCCTCGGCCCGGGCGTCGTACACCGTATACGACTCGGCGGCCCTCTCGCCGTTCCGCTGGCCGTTCTCCTGTCTCCACCGCCCGATGTAGCAGCAGATGGGGAACAGACTTATGTTCACGGCCACCCACGCGAACAGCACGCCGAAGTTCAGCCCTATCTCCGAGTGCAAGTCGAACAAGATCGACCGACTCGCTTGCACGATGTGATGCAAGGGCCAAGCATACCCCCAGCGGAAGAACCCCGGCGCCAGCTCGATGGCGTAAAAGGCCGTTGAGACGTTGGTGATGACCCACTGCGGTACAAGTCAGCAACCTTTTCTTCTTATTCTTCTTTCATCCTTTCTTTCTTTTCAGTCTGTTGAACTTCGTCGAGTTTCTCGGCGAAGCTCTATAATTAGACTGTGAGATTGACGGGGTGGGAAATCTGCGTCCCCGCGAACACGATAGCAAACTTGAGAACAAGGGGTCGGTGGAACTTACGAAGATAAGCCATCCGGCAGTCCAAGGCTGCCCGATGATTATACCCATGTTCTCACAGGCGAGACCTAAGGCGCACATACCGATGAAGTTTACCATCCAGTAGACGACAAACGAGCCATGGCCGTACGCCGTGGGATTTACCGCCGGCTCGGTAGGCGAGGCCGGCGGATTTGAAAAGGGGATCTGGAAAGCGAGGGAAACGAACGAGTAAATGAGCGACACCAGGAAGTACGTCGTTATCGTCGCGCAAAGCCGCCAGGCGATGAGCTGCCAGAAGCGTAGCGGCGGGTGGCCCTTTGGAATTATGAATTGCTACAAGACGGGTGTTAGTCCATGTGTGTGTGTGTGTACGCGCGGTGTACGCGCGCCTTAACGGGAGGAGCTGTAACGAGACCCGGCCCGATTCGTCCCGTAACAAATCGGTCGGTGAGTAACAGTGATAACATACCATGTGAATAGGTAAAAAGAAGGTGAAGGAGAAGAATGCGACGATAATGAGGTAGATCAGACCGATGCTGATCGTGGGTGTCGCGGTAGACGGGCCGAAAGGACGCAGATCAATTGATAGGGGCGTGACACCTGGGCTCAAGGCTGCGGGTGCTCTGGCAATCACATCTCTATCGAGAGACGAGTTCGACATAACACTCTGCGTCCACGTCGGGCCGAACCGTGCTGCGAACTGGGAAGCGAAGGCGTTGAACAGTGGAACGATATAGTTGAGGGTCGTGGTCTCTTGTCTCGCAGACTGGGTGATGAACTGGATGGCACCCGTGGGATCGTAGGACGAGTTTCCCGTTGCGACAGCCTCCTGTAACAGCGCCGTGGCGTTCGGGTTGACGAGAATAGCCGCCCAGCAATGCCAATCGTACACGGCCTGCCGTACTGCAATCGGATCGTAACCGAACTCCTCGGGTGACACGATGGTGTATCCCAACTTCCGCGTCACCGGCGAATCGATAACCTGCTGCGCTATCTCCGTCACAGTCGGTCCCACGAGCGGCGTCACCTCGTCGTACGGCGCAACCTGGCCGTCGAAGTCGACCACGAAGATTTTCAGATTGTGGAGGTTCTTGTCGATGTGCGTCAGTACGCCCCAGTACATAGACAGCACCGCTAGGATGAACGTCATGAGCATCAAAACTAGGCAGCATAGTCAGCTTGATGCCCTTTTGCGAAAGCGGCCGATGCTATACTAACGCGTTCGAAGCCAGTTAGTAACAACCTCCCGCCGGACCTTGGCCATCCTCGGATCCCAGAACCCGGCGCTCCGGTGAGGCTCTTCATACCGGTCTGTTGCATCTTCAACGAAGTCGTTCTCTCGGGGAGGAGGGTCCTGAAGAATAGTGCCGTCGGAGTCTTCCGTATCGGTTGCATATCTTAACCAACTTGTCTCTATCGTCTCGGGTCTGAAGGGGTCGTTCCGATTACCAGGAGCCGCAGGGCTCGTGAAGGAAATTTCGGATGGTCTATTTCGCAACGCCATCTCTTACTACTACTATTATTTATTCCGAAACCCTAAACCTAAACCATGGGACAGTTAAGGGATATTTGCCTAACAAAGGAGTGACTGATGCTAGCGGAGAACCCTCGGAAGAGAGTACCTCGCGTATATAAAGCTACGACTCTACGACGGGTTGATGATCGGATATAATAGGAAAGGGGTGAGCCCATGTACCCAGTCACCGAATGCCGTCATTTCTGAGCTAAAAGTAAAAAAAAGAGCTTACTACTCTTCTTCTTTTTTTTCTACTCCTCAGATCGCCTTCGCGATGGAGATAGTATACCTAGTATACATCGGCATAACGGCATAACGAGCTAGACTAATAACTTAACTCCGTCGCGCGCGCGGGCGCGATCTTCATCGTGCTGATGTCACTTTTTCGGTACCCGAGGACCGACCAACGTTGCCCGTTAGTAGGTACTTTTAAGAGAGGGGGGCTGAAGAAAAATCCAATCCCATAAGCAAGATAAGGTCCTAGATCTGTAAAAGGAGTATAGCGGCGGATCCATCGCCTTCTCTGTCGAACGCTGAACTAATCGGGACCGGGTCAAGTCGGGCATCCTTCCTTCATTGGCACCACCACATCTCACGCATGTTGGCAGGTTGGTTTCAATTCAGTATTTTTTTTTTAAGAAAAAAAAAACAAAAAAAATTGAAGACCACTTAGAGAAACATCTAAAATCCGAAAAAGGCGACGTGGGACAATCCAATGTTTTGAAACATTAGCATGGATCAATAACATTCAGTTAATACCTGAAATAACCCCCAAAACATAAACTAACTCTCAGCTAGGTCCTTAACTTGACATGACAGGAGCTTGCCGCAGTAGCACAAGGCAAGACAGTGTAGTGTGAAGTATCTTGCTTGATAAGTATTGTATAGTCCTAGACTCGGGCTGCCGATAAAACGGTCGGCGAGTCAACACACGAACCAACGAACAGAAAAGAAAGGCCGTGAAGAGAAAAAAAATTCCATGACTCGTAATCTTTCAAACAGATACGATATTTCGGCGCGGATCAAGCGGTATGGATAATGCCGTCACCACAATAAAGGGCCTTCTTTTTTTTAAACTTGCATAATTCCCGGTATCGTTGCCGGGGACAAGGGCCTACGTGAGCATTTTATACCTTGCCTTACCTTACCTTACCTTACATGACGCCTGTGATAGAGAAGTAGTATAGTATAGCCAGCTCACCGCAAAAATGCAACACACGCATACGAACAAGCCCTACCAAATAGATAGTTAGAATATGGATAGATGTGCCAACGGCTTTTTCCATGTGCTACGTGACCAGCGAATGCTACTCCTCGTACACGTGAGGTAGTGTAACCCCCCTTTCCATAGGCCAAGTTTATAAAACATGCCAGATCTTGGCTTTTTTGGGTAGGGTTAGGGGAGGTGGGAGGAGGAGAGAAGGGGTGTGTGTGTGAAGGTTTCGTTGGAAGGATTCTTCTTTTGTTTCTACTCTACTTTGTAAGCAAGCCTTCGGATATTGTCGACGTTTTACTCAGCAGGTGATACGAACCCAAATCCTACACCTATTCGCCGTACGCGGTACACACACCTTATCTTACTATCCCTTTCGGTACCTTTTTTTTTTCCCCTCTCTCCCAGAGATGATGATGACATGAGGTGATGTGATGCCATGTCTGTCTGACCTTACATATAAAATAACCTTGTAGATAATCTCATGATAATCGGTTTTTTGAACGCGAGGCCGAAACTCGCATGCGCACGCAGTAATGAAATAAACTACTAATATCATGATAACTAATACCAACGTTAAAATAGAATTTGGTTAAGAATGTATTATACATAGTTAAATGATTATAGTTATCCCAAGTTCGGACTTTTCTTTTTTTTCGGTCTTCAAATCAAGTAACTACTATAAATTAACATAGCATACCTTACCCATGAATGATATCCCATCAAGATGCATTGAATTACCGACTTATGGATCCGCTTTAAATCCTAAGGGTTCAAAAACCCTTGCGCCTACTGTATTAAAGACAATCGGATCACAAATGATGCTACTAAGGTTGAATATTGATGAATGAGATATTTGTCTTTCATTGTTTTGATTTGCTGTTTTGTTCGTCGGTCGGTTGGTTGGTTCGAAAAACGCTAGCTACCTATCTATTACACTTAAGACTTAATGATACCATGGACCACCATGCGCTCCAATTCTTCTTTCTCATAAGTAGCGCTCTTCCGGAGCGCCTCGTAAATATCCCAGTTCTTTCCAAGCTAATCCTAGTAGAGTCAAGTAAAAACTAATTTGTATGCGGTGATGAAGTCCACTCGAGCCATTCCTTTTCTCCTGCAATGCAGATTCCCCCAAACGCCGTATAGACCGAGCTTAGTATATTGCGAACAACTCAAATCAAACATAGCCTATTATAGAATTCATAACCCGAGGCTGAGCATGTCTAACCTAGCGAAGACAGATTCGAGACTTGCTGCCAGACGCTCTACCCGTCGTGCAGCAATAATTGCAACCGTATCTTCCTCTGAAGAGTCAACAAGCTCATATCTAGCCAAGACTTTCTCAGGTTCGATACCGCCAAAGATGTCAACAGCAATGAGACTATCCGTGTTCAGCTCGACAGGCGTTGATGATATGATTGTTGTTTCGTCGTCATAGATGTCTCCGTCAAGATTTCCGGTCGAGTTCTCGGATACTTCTGGTTCAGTGGGAGTCTCTACAGATTCCAAAACTTCAACTGACGGCAATATAGGAGACTCTAAGATGGGAGTAGTGCTCTTCTCGACTTCTGACGAAAATGATTCTACAAAGCTTGATCCCTTGCCAGCTAAAGCTTCCGTGTCGATGACGGGAATCTCCGGTGTTTCTAAGATGGCATAAACCCTAGGCTGATAATTGAACTCCGTGTTAAGGTTTAGCGTGGAAAAGTCTATTGGCTGCTCGGGCATCATGACCATCCCAATCTGTTGATGCTGATGGTTCTGCTGGCCTGCGATAAAGGGATTGACATCTTTGGGCACCTGCGGCTCGGCCTGTCGCTGTTCAGATTGCGACTGCTGTTGTTGAGAGAGATGTTGAGAGAGAGCCGTAGGGTTGGAACTCAAGTGATCTAGGAAGTTAGAAAATGACGATGACGAAAGCAACATTCTACTAAGGTCTGTGAGGCGTCTATTTTCCTCGATCAAAGCGCGGTTCTGAGCGCGCAAGTCGCCATTTTCGGTTACTTTATTTGCGATCTCAGCCTCCAGTTGAGTGATATATTCTATTATAACATTAGCATATCGTTATCTCTGAGCAACTTTGAAAACTTACCCTTTCTCCTTGACCGGAAAGCCCGGGCAGAAACTTTATTGCGTAGCTGGCGCCTTTCTTTGCTGCTAAGCTTCTTTCCTTCTTCGCTAGCGAGCAGCCTCTCGTCCTCATCCATTTCATCTTCTTCCTTCTTCGGTCGGGGGAGCTGGAGGAGAGGAGAATTATCACTTGAATCACCAGGACTGGCACCTGCCTTTGACCTCATCGAGTTGAGAAGTTGGGTAATCTTCTGCTCTACGATTGGATCCGCTGGCACCGGAGCCTTGCCTCGGTGCTGCTTCGGTGGCTGGCTTTGCCTCTGTTGAATGATTTGCTGTTGCTGCCTCTGCTGCGCCTGCGCCTTTGCTAAGGCAGCCTGCTGGTGCATACCAGGATACATCCTCCCGACATTGCTCGTCTGGCTAGGAACGATTGGCGACGTTATCGCTTGGGACTCTCCTCCGATTGCGTTGGGGTTAATCGTTGACTCTGGGAAGAAAAATGAAGCATCCGGCTGAGATTCAAAGTCGAGGTCCATATCTGCGGTACTAAGATTCTGCGAAGGCAGGGTATTGAAATCGAACGTATCCTCACTTGAACCAATCTCTGGAGGCATGTACTCTAGACTATAGCCGGGCATCTGGTTGCTATTGTTGATAGCAATTGTACTGGCGAGGGCTCCCGGAACAAAAGGCGTCTGCTGCTTATACTGATCATACTGATGACTGGGACCCGACAATACTTGTGCCGTCGGTAAGGTACTTGGTGTTGTTACTGCTGTTGACGTTCTAGCGAATTGAGGTTTGGAAGTGGCAGCTGGAGAGGCCGAGGCCGAAGTTGACCGATACGGTCTTGCATCATATTCGGAAAAATCGAAGAGGTCAAGAGGATCGAGCATGCCTGCGGGACTCTTCGAAGACTGGCTTGAAGCCGACATGATCAAGCTGGTGGCTAAAACTTCCGAACGACCGTCGTCTTTGATATATGAATGTTTTAGTGAATATTTTGTTTAATGTTTATAGGCTTATGTTGGGATGGCGAAATCGTGGTTTCGATTCGCCAGCGAGGGTTGGTATTGGTGTTGTTGGTGTCGTTGTTGTTGTAGAGGAAAAAAGATATAATTCCCGGTTGCGAAAAGAGAGCGAAAGGAAAGGGCAAAAATTGGTAGTAAAGGAAGGCAAAATCAGATGGGAATTTTGGATAATATGGGTGCCTGGGACATTGTTGTCTAAAGATGGTGAAGGGGTGGCAGCTAGGTGGGCAGTTACTTACAGTTTCTGGGGGCAGATCCTTGAAGTCCCTTGGGTGGCTTGGCAAGTCTTGGCTCGAATATGGCCCCGTAAGGAAGGTTGACAGGGGTCGGACCATCAAGACTGTCGATTAAAGAGGAGAAGGACGCGTAAGCCAGTGTTCGAAAGGTTTTGTGTCTCCATATCGCCCATATCGGCCAATGGGACCCCAAACTTGACCATGACCGAGAGCTAAACTGCCCCGAACGAATCAGAACCCCCGAATTATAACGCCTGTTGTACGGAGGTGTAGTTTAGTTGTACCGGCATTGGAGGATAACCACTATCTTCTAGACCGTATGGATTTAGGGAATGAACTAGGCACCTTAACCCGGACTACACCTATTGCCTGCCTACCTACTACCTACTACATACTACCTCAACATACCTATGTTAGGTAGGTATTGCATTGCATTGCATTGTACTTTAGTACTTCCCTTATGGAGGTTAGGTAGGTTAGGTGAAGATCCTGAGGTTATCTGATTGTCTGGTGTAAGTCGATTGGAACATAGATACCACTCACTAACACTTACATACCTACCAGGGTGAAAGGGTTAGAACCTATCAACCGCCGCGATCGTTACCCAGTAAACATATCACCTCCTGCAGAGAGAAGTCAGTCTTCTGCAGCCCTCTGCAGCTTAGGGGGATGACGACGCCAATTCCACTCGAAAGGCTTAGATCCAATACCATCGTGCTTATGGGCGCATAGATTGACGAGCGGTTCTTGGTGATGACGATGTCAAACACGACGAAAGGACGAAAAGAGCTAAAGGCATTATAAATCCGTTCATAAGAAAAATCGACTGTTAGAATGTAACAGCTTTTACCTAATCGCCAAATATTGGACTTGACCTAGGACATCAAGGACATTCATTCACAACGGTGCAGCCCAGAACCACACTGCATCAGGCCAATACGGCTGGTTGGCTGGCTTGTTTGGAAAGTCCTAGCCGAAGAGCCTACCTTAGGTACTGCTGTGCTATGTTTCGAGTACCTCTAGCAGTATCGCGTCCAATCACCGCATGAGTTTTACCTGGCAGGTATATTCGGAACCGAATGGGGAAGTACAATGTATATGAGGTCAGAGTAAAGGACAGAATAAGTAAGCGAGTTGTATTTTAGTTAGTTCCGGAACATTGACGGCAGCATTTGTTGGACTGATGAGCGGCGAAAAAGAAAAAAAGATAAAAAGGAACATGGAAGACTCCGGGAGAATAGGGATGGATGGATGGCTTTGCTAAAGTCGGTACCCCGTCGGCTCTAACGGGATCACGGCAAAAACATTTTTGTTCTTACCGTTCCTTAACTTCCTGGCTGTCAGCAATGCTATACTACCAAGTGGTCTGTCCAATGCAAACAACTGATTGCTCTTTGCTGGTGTTAACTATTGATTGTTTGGTAACGAACACGGCGCCTCTTACGAAATTGTCGAATACGTGTATCAGAAGAAGAATCCCCGACAAGCGATTGGCAAGTGACTGATTTTCAGGGCTTAAAGGTAGGCCTAACCTTGATGCGATCAATGTACACAGGGCTGCACACTAGGTACATAACACCTACTGCAACACACACTGATGCTACCACCTAATCAACTAACTAAGGTACCTAGGTATGTCAAGTACTTTGTGTAAAAGGAGGAGATTGGGTTTGACTATGGAATCCTAGCGAACACAGCCACCCCTTGGTTTATTTGTCCTATTGATTATGTCGATCCACTTACACTAGTAGTAATAGGGCTCAAGTTGGTCTAACCTAGTAATTTTCTAGTTAATAAGAAAAGAATCCTATCTCATCTACTTGCCTACTATGTGAATCTCCTATGTAAATCTCGGACTTGATGTTGACCTAACTCCATTGCTTACTTGGGCGCAATAGCATAACTAGCATGGCTCAATATTTATATATTCTGGGGTTAGCAAATGTAATAATGCCGCAGGGCTGTTCTTGTTTGGGTGATGTTGCTTTAATAGGCCTGTGCGATTCCGCCGGCATATCCCGTGCGCACATTAGGTACCTGAAAAAGAATGCTAATTGTGTGGCTTCTACATGTATCTCTTTTCACTAGGTATGTGACTGTCCCTCGTCCAAAGCTGGCTTTGGGCTAAGACCCGAGGGTTTCAACCGCGGAGGGTCGGCGCTGTAGTAGCGCCGATTGTTGAACTGGGGCTTCGACCTCATAGGCTCATCGACCGTAAGATCCAATATCGGTAGTTTATCGTCAAAGACCCGTGGTAACGCTATTGATCTATGCCAAATACGGTCTAGCGTGTGAGGCTTGGATTCCATCGAACTTCGAATCTCAGCTCGACAGGGAACGTTTTGTTTCCTGCATTGTCAATCGTATAAAGAAGATTAATCCGCATGGGCGCAGCAAAATCACACATACTTGACATATTACATCTGTACATCTGTACATCTATACTGTAGTAGTAAGGACAATCCAATCACTCAATATTGACCACATTTCAAAAACAGCCAAGTAGGTAGCCAAGTAGCCAAGTAGCACGCGCCACAAGATCGTTACAGAGAAATCGTACTTGGTAATTTATTATAGCAATCAAAATCTTTCTCACTTTCTACTATGTATAACTAACCTACCTACCGTAGGCAGTTACCTAACCCGTGGCTGAATACATGCCTTACACGTTATTTGTACGCATGCACATACAGAAATAACAAATAACGAATGTTATAAAAATAGCCAACCTGTTCTAGCTGCTGTGATGAGGCTTGTTTCATTACGATCCGATGCGCGCGCGTCTCCCCCCACTGCAGTTTCAGTTCGGCTGTGATCTCGACTTTTCTAGTTTCTATCTCTTATGTATGCTATGATACATAGTAAGGGGGGGGCAAGCAGTAGTAGATGGGGCCGCGGATACCTATTCCTCAAGTTAGCTAGGGATTCCGAGATCTAGGAGTGTCCGATTTGACCACACCTGATCTTGGTGAAACCCCTTTTGGTAAGGGCCTAGTTATATCTAACTTATTCTGATCACCTCTGGTTTAAGCATATAGTAACAACCTGATCGATCATTGTAAGTGGTAAAGCTCCTAGGTGCTAGATTCGAATGAATACAGGAAAAAATATTACACGGTTCGGAGTACTAACGGTTAGCTGTTAGCTGATCGGCTGGATTATCTTTTTCTCGCAGTGGGCAGATGGTGACGAGTCATGTTTCCGCAGCCATTCTCCTTAGACGAATACGGAAATCAAGCCGTAACCTATCACCTTAAGACTTAAGAAAAGGAAACATCATAGCCATATTGTGACGGTTTAAAGGATAGGTATATGCTGAGTAAGTGTTCAACCAGGACAGCAGAATACTATGTACATAGTAATTGTTGATTGATTTACATTCAGTCAAACTAAACCGAAGCTCGGTGTATTCTCTAATCCTAATTACGCTAGGTTAATTATCAGCCATACGAGTTACAACTCCAAAGGTAATACTCAACTAGTCAAACAGGCCAAACAGGTCTGATCACATCAGGTAACTTTCTTGCTCTTCAAAGCGTCACCTTGAAAAAAAAGATGCTAAATTTAATTGCTGATTTAATTGCACTGGCTTTGCCCGAGCGATGTGGCACCATCGAAAAATGTGTGGCGTTGGCCTCTTTGTGGCTATGTTCTACTTCGTAAAACCACATAGTTACAACTTAACTTAGTCACATGTATAACTTAATCACATGATCAATGCGCCGAATTGCTATGGCCCCCTTTTCGAGCGGTTAAGCATCTCATGGTAAAGCTTATAATAGCCTCGTTGCCATAGGAACAATTCAGGTACCTTACAGATTGCCAATTGTTGTACTAGGCAGCTAGCAGTCCATGCGGACGATAGTCATAAATAGAGTAGCTGATACCCCTAGAATGCTTAGTTAGAAATATATTCTAGTCTATTAGATCTAAATAACATTATTGGGTTTATTACAGGTAGATAAGGAGGGAGAATATATTGTATCTAATCAATACCCATATACCGAAATGGAAGTAGAATTGAAATGTTTAGTTAGAAAAGTAAATACTCCCGCCCTTGACGCGAGATCATAAATAGCGTCGCTAGGTATAAGTAGGAAACCTAAGCACGTTCATGATCCTAGCTTGAGTTGTCTATTCTATCGAGCAAAAATATTTGACAGTGACTATGACAACACAAAAAGCTATAAAATTTGTAGTTAACCTGAACTTTTTTTAGGTTCTTAAAAAGCCCTACGAGACGAGATGTAGATAGACTACTTGTTAGTTTATTAACTCAGCAGATTTCATTGCACGGGACAACCTAATAGCATTTATAGTATGTTCATAGCGGGATCATAGCGAGATGAATAGGTACGGATTTTATAAAGCCAGTATAATAGGTAGGGAACACGATGTCAAGTTGATAAGCCGAAAGAGCTCCAAGGCACGGTCCGTCTTTGTGAGGATAGCCTCAGGGGGCTCTATTAAGCAGTGTCTCATAAAACGCAGCAAATATGATAAATTCAGTCTTACTTAACGTTTAGATTCCATACAGATAGTATCTTATAGCTGAAGTATGCAAAAGAGGCCGAGCGGCAAGGCTATAGGTGACCAAAGTGAAACTCAATGCTCGGATATTGTGATGTTTACCAACACAGTCCATTGGAAATGGATGAAACTAAGTAGCAAAGAGAGTTAAGAGATGGGTTTTATAATGTTTTCGATCCAAGCCTGAGCGTATAAACAACGTTGCCATGCTATATTTACTGACCCTTCGTTTCTAACAACATAAGTCTCTCTCAAATATTTACACACATTATCATCTCTGTACACATTATCATCTCTACACACAACATCATCTCTACACACATCATCTCTATACACATTATCATTCCTACAAACATTATCATCTATTCCCATCCTAAAAGAACAACACGATAGACATATTACCCAGAACTTCCAAACATCAATCTCTCCTGACGTTCCATAACTCACGATGGACCTCGACGGTCTAATACAACTGGGGAGGTGTTATGTAAATACTTGGATCGTCGCTATTATCGATGGAATTTATCGCCCCCTTGCCGCCTTACACAAATGGGGGCAACATCCTAACTTTATAGAAGAACGAGAGCAACAGGGTCACAAACCGTTCTTCTGGCTAAAGTCCATCTTGTCTGACCCAGCGAATCGTGTTGGCATCGAATCCGAGCTGGATATGGCTAAAGACTTCCACCCCGGTGGTTTCGAGAGGTAAGTGTCGATCTTTCTCCCTCTCTAGAAGACCATCTAATAAGTATTTGTGCAGTACGTTGGACCTTCATGGGCATTACCCTTTTCTATCGAACTGTCTGCTACTGGGTCTCAATCAACACCGTAGCTGGCGTGGATACCAACGATTGTTCTGGACACTGGAGGAGGAATTCTCGTTCCGCGACCCGGCCTCCTACCAAGGAATCTCAGTTGTCTTTGATATCACCGACTTAGACAACCTGCGCTGCGGTATAGTATTGTCTACGCCTCTTTCAACTCAACCGATACGCTGCCTGTCTGCCTCCCAATTTATGGCAGATGTCGACTTCGCCAGATCTATAGGAGATATAGAGACTTTACTACCGCTGGACCCAGTGAACTCATCGGATTTACTTTGTAAGACTCTACTCAACAATTGACATTCGAAGATGGACGGCTAACATAAGCGGAATCCCAAGCTGCACTAGGTGTTAGTGAAGAAGGCGGACTTAAGGAAGATGAAGGACATGATAATAATCATACGACATCTGTTAAACCCGCTCGAAAGCCTTTCAAGTCTCTTACGGATTTGTGCATCAAAAAGCTGATGGAAAGCACGGCACACCTGGATAGCTTTGAAAATAACCTTTTCGATGCCCCTCGACGCCTCCCATGTTTCAAGGGTATGTTACGACGAAATCTCCTTGAATCCCCAAGATTCCTTGGTCGAACGCGCGCGGCTGGGAAATTGTTGGGCCTTGCCTTTGAAGGCGAGACCCATCTCAACCTTTTCGAATACCGAGCCCTGCCCATACAGGCCGTCGGGTATGCGCTCGAGACGGAAGAGATGAGCAAGTTGGTATCCCTAGGCCTTTGCATCGGCAGCAGACAAGAGTCGGCAGTGGAAATCGTGGATGCGATATCCAACCTGCCTTCGCTGCGATATCTTCACCTTTTCCAGGGGCCGACGGAAAGGGAATATAGGCTGAGCCGGGAGGTCTATGGGCTACTCATACAGAAACTGGACCCGCTACGACGCGTGAAGATTACCTTTGCCGGAGCATATGCTATGTTTTTCAGGAGGCGGCCGTGGGTCGGATACCCTACAGTGACTGGCCCGCCTCCCGAAATATTCCCCGTTCAACACATGTTTATCCGCAACTGCAAGCCGGAAAATAACAGCCGGAACAACGCCGCAGCATTGTCGAGTACCTCATACGACCTGACGGGCGCGTTACTCGGGCCCGAGGCATTTGCAGCATCCTTCTTACGATACCTTTGGCAACCACCCGGAAGCCTGACCTCTTTCTCCGCGGGACCGGCGTCTCTGGGGGACTTAACTGGTATGGAAATACGCCCTGCACCGAACGCGATGGAAAGACCGAAAAACGTTATGCCGGGAGCTTGGATCTTACTCTTGTCGGTAGAGGGAAGAGAACGCTCGTGGACGGGCGTCAAGACGCAGGCGGTTCGATACTCTCTCGTACGCCTGAACGAGCAATCCCACACACAATTCAACAACTACAGAGCCCCCATAGAATTGACCGACATCACCGTCACAGGGCTCCGGTCGTTCCTGTCAATTACGGCACCGACCGTGGACCGGGCCTCGTTAGATCGGGCGGAGGAAGAGACGATAAATAAGATGGCGGCCTGGGTGAATAGGGCCAACAAACCTCTGGGACTGGATCGTTTGAGCGTTATGAGGCCCCAGGAAGCATTGCTTATGCTGAACGCGTGTGTGGGAGGGCGCATGGGCATAATGCGCGCTATTCACGGGCGCGACAGAACGTCCTAGGATTCACGATAGGAGTTACCGGTGGGCGTTGGATATATGGCTTATAATGCGCGAACTTGTTCATGTTTACCTCATATATGTTGTGATGGAGAAAACCGAAATTGGCACATATTGAGTTGAAGTTTTGGAAGTATATCTTGGGCGTTTGAGTACATATGGGGTTATATGGATTTATATGGATTTTTGCAATTGGCAGCTTGACAGCGTATCTTTCAAATATAACTGATACTGCTAAATGAATGTCTAATCGTGCTGTTCGGAGTGGGATTGACTTATCTGGATTTATAGTATTTAAGCCCTAGGCTAGGTGCCTGTCTGTATTTGGTGTTATATAACTGATGATCTACCAAGAACCAGCGGTATCTAACGATTAGACGACGACGTTACGCTGCTGCGAAGCAGCCTATAATCTGGACCTTAGAAATTCAAAGGCCCGAGGACTGAGCAACTACAAGAACCACAAGACAAGGCAGTACTCGTGGAAGAGGAGGAGCAGACTCATCGGCGTGTTCTAGACAGTCTTGACAGGACATGTTCGGCAAAACATATCGAGGTCTTCCCAATTCTCTCCTCATCCCCTGGATTTGAACGGGCTCATTTGAAATAGGAACGGCAATACAAGCTCATAATGCTGCTGTGGGCGGTAACCCTTTGTTGAAATAATGCCATGCAGTATTGATTATGCTAGTTGCTATGAGAGTTCTTGACTAGTTCTGTCATCTTGAAGTTACCTGTATAATTAGCCGGCAGCATATTCGGAAAAAGCAAGCGTTGATTGGCTAATGGCTCAATATGTAGATAAGATGTAACTGTTATCCGTTTTGGGAGATGATAGGTTTTTGTCCTAAGATATATCTCTTCCGGGTACATGTAACTGGGTAGAACATCAACTAGGAAGTGCCTGAACATCGGTTTAACTTAGAATCACAAAACTGTCTTGATAGCTTCGATCTAATTAGCTATCTAAAGAAGCCAACCAACTCCAACACAAACCCCTGGTATGACCACCGGAACGCCGTCGTCCATGATTGCAAGAATCTCGCTTTTACTGGTTACTGGTTATAGTACAGGCGAAGAGAGGCATGAATAACATCTACGAAGACTTTTCCTTCTTCGACTTCTTCTTGCTCTTCTTCTCTGGGCTATCATCCGAGTGCTTTCGCTTCTTCTTAGAGTCTGCGTCAGCATCGACCTTAGAAGGGGTTGCATCGGCGGCCTTGGCCTCGGCCTTCTTTAACTTCTTAAGCTCCTTCTTGCTCACAACCTGAGGCGTTCCATCGGAGTTCATCTTCACATCGCCACGCTCATACTTGCGCTTGAATTTAGAGACCGAGATACCGGCCTCCTCTGCTAGTCGTTCATAGTCGGCCTCAGACAGCTTAGCGGGTTGTGTAGGAGTAGCTTCGGCCTTCTTGCTCTTCTCCTTCTTTGCCGAGTGCTTTTCCTTCTTTGGCGTCTTCTGTTTTGACTTGGCTATTGTTTGTTAGTAAATATTTATATAAGGCAAGACAACATTAGACACTTACCAGTTTCAGTGCCATTCATATCCACATCCGAATCTTCCTCTTCGGATTCGGACTCGTCCTCCGCGTCTCCCATTGGGGTGTCCTCAACTTCTTGGATTAAGGGCTTGCTAGGTGTCTTCTTGGCTGATGTAGTGACGGCATCGGCGTCAGCATTGTAGCCTCGCGTCGATTTAATCTCGAACTTGGAAGGCGTGGCACCATTGGGGCCAATCTTGGTACCCTTAGATACCAATGGCTTGCCTTCTAACTTCCGTAGCTTATCCTCCAGTAATGCACGAAGTCGAATACCCATATCGGCCCTCTCCTCGTCATCCACTGGGATATCCTCGCCATCGGCACCCTCGGTGCTCAGCTCGGAAAGAGCATCAACACGTAGACACAAAGCAGCCTTAGCTGACAGCGTACGGGCAATCTTGCCCTTGTTCTTGCCACTGGCCTGTCCCACAAGAGATGAGTGGTAGATGAGACCGTATTTGGGCGTATCATGCTTGGTCTTCAGAGCACGGAAAAGAGCCTTTTCCGCACCTAGAATCTGGATGGTACTACCAGGGCTCTTTGCCAGCTTCAAAAGCGAACCAGTATGAGCAATGAGACGGGCACCAACTAGCTCGCCAAGGAGCTCTGTTAGGTTGGGAGCAATTGCCTTCATACGCGATGTCAGATACTGGGAGAGCTGCTGTCGGTACTCGGTGAAGCTGATGACCTGCTCGGCAAGGAGCTTGATGTTTTCCAAATCAAATTCAAGAATTTCAGTACCCATACTGACTTCTGCGGCCGCCTTGACGCGAGCTTCGATATCCTCGGGCAGGATCTCAGAAAAGTCGGTATTAGGGGCGTTTTCTCTCGTTCCCATGGTGAGGATGATGCGAGCATAGGCAAGGTTGTCTTGCACAATGCGGTCCAACTCAGGGAAATGCCATCCATACCACTCCTTGACTCTCATGGCGTAGTTGTTTAGCTCCTTGTCCAGATCGTCGAGAAGCTTGATAGCTTGAACAATCATAACGTCCACCTTATCGGGGGAGAACTTGAGCTTGTGGCGAGAAATGGAATGCGACAGGGCAAGGGCCATATTGCCCAAGTAGTCGCTTTCTAGCTCGGGGAAAAGTTCAGGAAGATAAGTCTTGATAGCACGGAAGAGATCATTGGTAGATGAGTCGGAGACTGGGGTGATGTTCAACTGGGGCAAAACGTTAATGGCGGCACCCAATTTCGGATCAGCCACTGCAAGCGACGCCTTTCGTTCCTCCTTTATATCGTCGAGTAGATTCTGTAACATCGGGGTGACTTTCCCTTCTGTAAGGGCAGTGTATTCACCCAAGGCTTGTGCCGAATCTTCGAACTTGATCATCTTCTTGAGCGATAGCCTATGTGAAGCTGGTGAGTACGCGCTCTTGGTCAATTGGTACCAAGATTGGGATGCCAAACTTACATCGAGTTGATAGCCTCGGCGCTGGAAAGTTGCTTTTGGACATCGTCTCGTGATAACAACTTTTTGTCCTTGGCCTTGAAGAGGCCATAGCTATCATCGCGTCAGTATATTCATGCGCACCAGGGTTAAAATTGCGAAATACTTACCCCGCAGGCGTCTCTGCAAGAACGAAGAGAGGCATTGTTGCAGGAGTATGATAACAATATAGGTGTAGTCCTGCAGAGCTCTCTTCGCGACGGCAATGGTTGGATTTTATGATTGGGAGAAATCTTGGAGCTACTGCTTGTGCAAAAATTTGTTCGAACTTTCGTCGAGAAAAAAATTGGGAAAGCTACAGCATAAAAGTGGAGACGGGATGTGGGAGCCAGTCAAATTCATCTTGGGCATTGACCCCTGCGCCTTCTTTTTTGATAGCTGCATAATCCTTATAGCGCTCATAAGAAGGCGTTCATCATTATCTTAATCAGTATATATCTTTTTATACCGTATGAAGCATCCTTAAGCTTTCTAGGTTGCAGCGCATGCAGCAACAACCAAGCTCCAAGAACATCAACTTTTAGGTACTTTAAGGGATATCCTTTCATTAATCAACAACAGCATATACTTGTCGAAATGGAGGGCCTCTTCTTTAATGTTAACAATGGGTGAGTTTAGATGTTTATGAATAACTTCCTCATTTATTTACTATGAGCTAATAGGATTGGCATAGTTACATCGAGGGCATTGTACGGGGATACAGGAACAGCCTTTTAACTGGTGCTAACTATTCCAACTTGACGCAATGCGAGACCATCGATGGTATGCGCCCTACATCTACATGTGAATATAGAGCAATGCATCTAATAGTTCCGAATAGACCTCAAGCTGCAACTTGGCCCTGCTTACGGCGATTTCCTCGCATCTCTCCCTCCCAACCCATCCACCTCCAGTCTCGCCGCTAAAACAACCGACAAGCTTGTTTCCGAGTTTCGCTACGTCCGCGCAAACGCTGTCGGATCTCTCGCGCAGTTCTTAGATTATTTAACATATGGCTATATGATCGATAATGTGGCTCTTCTCATCACCGGTACCCTACACGAACGAGATACCCGCGAGCTACTGGACCGATGTCATCCTCTCGGCTGGTTCGAGACGATGCCCGTCCTTTGTGTGGCAACGAACATTGAAGAACTATATAACAGTGTACTTATAGAGACGCCGTTAGCTCCATACTTCAAGGGTAGCTTGAGCCACCAGGACCTGGACGAGTTGAACATCGAAATCGTGCGGAACACGTTGTACAAGAACTACCTCGAAGACTTCTACAATTTCATCAACACCCACCCAGATATGGCCGGCACCCCCACATCGGAAGTTATGAGCGAGATCCTAGAGTTCGAGGCCGACAGGCGAGCCATCAACATTACTCTTAACTCCTTCGGCACAGAGCTGAGCAAGGCGGACCGTAAGAAGTTGTACCCGAACTTTGGCCGGCTCTACCCTGAGGGTACCTTGATGTTGTCGAGGTCAGACGATTTCGAAGGCGTACGACTGGCAGTTGATGGCGTTTCCGACTATAAGACCTTTTTTGAGGCTGCAGGATTAGGTGGTGGTCCATCAGGGCCGGGCAACATGGCTGGCGGAGCCGGCGGCAACGAAAGGAGCTTGGAGGACATGTTCTACCAGAAGGAGATGGAGATTTCCAAGAGCGCGTTCACGAGGCAATTCACATACGCTATTGTGTATGCGTGGGTGAAACTTAGAGAGCAGGTAAGTTGATACAATGCCACGCCTGGTAAACTAAACCCTCGGTCTTGGTTTCTAACATATGATATAGGAAATCCGCAACATCACGTGGATCGCCGAGTGCATAGCACAGAACCAAAAGGAGAGGATCGGCAACTACATCAGCGTATTCTAATTTCTCGCATGCGGGTTTACGACCACCCTTCGCTCTCTTCGAAACTGTAGAACTAATGGACGGGATACCAAGGAAATAGCATTCAAAGCTGCGATTGTCACGGGATTTTCTTTTCCTTCTTCTCTTTTCTTTTTTTCAATGGCGCTAGGCTGATGGACAGACAGTTAGAGCTCCCACGCGTCTCGAACGGCTGCTGGTGTTTTGTTTGTATTGTACATAAGCACATGTTATTACAGAGTATGCATCTAGGCCAACTATATGGTATGCTCCAAATAGTACGCACTTCTGGGAGCCTTATATCGTGATTTGCTCCTTCCAGGTCGCCGGACTTAGGCCAAGTGTCTGGATCATGTGCTTCCACCTATCACTTCCCCTTTCCTTCCTGTCCATATACCGCAATAGCTTCTGTCGTCGATGAAGCATCAATCTCAGATCTCGCTTACCCACCTTATCCTTGTAGCCTCGCCCCCTCTCTAATTCGTTGGCCAGAGCCCGGATCTTGGCCGTTAAAATAGCAATCTGGACTTCGCTGCTCCCGGTGTCCGGACCGCCTCGCACCGGCTTCTCTTCCCTCTCCTGACCTCGCGAAAGTGCCTTGGGCCTTAAGAAAGTATCAGTCTGGTGTCTCCCAAAGGTCTCCACGCATCGCCGGATATTGGCATGCAGCTTATCCTTCGCAGAGCCGTTATCCATATGCGTAATCCTGTTCAAGGCCTCGACTGCCTTTGCGTGGTTCCGCTCGTGGCGTTCGACGTGTTGCTGATACTCGTCTGATTCAACAGGAACGAGTTCTGTCGGCATCGGCCGTGTCAGGGTATAGGCAATATCGATTGCGGCATCCAATTCCTTCTTTTCAATGAGGTTGTTCAGGATATGAGGGGAAGTGGGTAGCTCGTGCGGCTCTTCCAGAGGGGTCCCATCTTCGCCGACTGGTGGCTTGGACAGTTGTGCTTGACCGGCAGAGTCGAAGGACTCGACGAAGGGGGTCGTAAGACCACGGACGGGATCACCGTACTGTGCGTCTCTGACGGCTTCAATCTCCTCTCGTCTCTTTAGGTGGGCAGCTTTGCGCTGCTGCATCTGAGCCCATCGGTAGGGGTCCTGCTTGGCCAGACGCCTCTTTTCCTTTTGCGACAGAGAGGCAGTTTGTGTAACTGGGAGGAGGGACGAAGTGGGTGGTTTTATGGCCGGTCGTAGACATACTATCGAGCCATTGTTAGTCGAGGGTCAAGTATGGGTTCGAAATACGGCTCAATTCTTACAGGAGAAGGTACCAAGGCGCTGCACGCCTGGTATTCGGGGCGGCATGGCGGCGTTATATCGAGGATGTTGAACCGCTGAGAATGGATTCAACTTTTAGCAGTTGATCCACTTTATTTCTCAGACCTGCAAGACGGGATTGGATTTGGACCCCTCCGACAATTGAAGATGTCGCGGAAAGGATAAACAACTTGACCGATTTGAATGACTGAGTCGGGATTACCTAACCTAACCTAAGGTAAGGTGGTCCGGGCTGTCCGGGCTGTTAAAGTTTCGAGGTAGGTACTTCGGTACTTGAAGTTATCGATAGTAAAATACGTAAGTCACGAGCTAACCAATCAGACTACCCCAATCGAGGCTAGCGTCTCCAAACCCTAAGCTCTCGCACCAAATCGCAATTCGATGCAGCTGAAATCTACCCGCGAACTTTTTCTTGCTGGGAAATTCTACACCTTGACAAAGACGATCGCGCAACGCAAAGCAACTCTTCTTCCTCACCCTCATTTCACCACTTTTTTCGCAATCTTCAGAAGATTTGTGAGTTGCTCAATTTAAAGTCAAGATGGCGCCCACGAATCTCCCCGCCTCTATGCACGCGACGTCTCAGGACATCGAGCTGCTTCTCGCTGCTCAGTCCCATCTCGGTTCCAAGAACTTGCAGGTTCACATGGAACCTTACCTCTGGAAGACCCGCGCCGACGGTGTCAATGTCATCAACATTGGCAAGACCTGGTATGACGAACATCTCTTTTTCCTTTTTACCTTTTGCGAAATATGCGAAATTACTATTACAGCTTGCTGACCTGGGTTTTCTTGTTATAGGGAGAAGATTGTCTTGGCTGCCCGCATCATCGCCGCCGTTGACAACCCCGCCGACATTTGTGTCATCTCTGCTCGTCCCTACGGTCAGCGTGCCGTCCTCAAGTTCGCCGCCCACACTGGTGCCGTTGCCATCGCCGGTCGATTCACTCCTGGTTCCTTCACCAACTACATCACCCGATCTTTCAAGGAGCCCCGCCTGATCGTTGTCACTGACCCCCGCACCGACGCCCAAGCTATCAAGGAGGCTTCCTACGTCAACATCCCCGTCATTGCCCTTTGCGACACTGACTCCCCCACCGAGTACGTCGACGTTGCCATCCCCACCAACAACAAGGGTCGCCACGCCATTGGTTGCGTCTGGTGGATGCTTGCCCGTGAGGTCCTCCGCATCCGTGGTACCATCGCCAGCCGTGACACCCCCTGGGATGTGATGGTCGATCTTTACTTCTGTATGTTATTACTAACCCGAGCTCTGAACGAGGAGTATATAAGCTAACACTGCTATTTACAGACCGTGACCCTGAGGCTGAGGCCGAGGAGAAGGTTGAGGAGGAGAAGCTACCTGGTGCTGAGGAGGTTGGCCCTGCTGCCATCGAGACCGGCAACTTCGGTGCTGCTGCTCCCGACTGGGAAACCGCTCCTGCCGGTTTCGCCGCTGCCCAGCCCGGTGGCTGGGACGGCCAGACTGACGAGTGGGCTAACGCCACCGGCGCTGCCCCAGCTGGTGAGTGGGGTGCTACCACAGACGCCAAGGACAGCCAATGGTAGGACCAGACTGCTATCGGCAAACCGGAGGTTCAGGAACAGGGACAGGAAGGAAAGGAGCAGGAGCGTGTGCAGCCTCAGAGAACTTTCAGTTTCCAGACCCAAACCATGGAGGAGGATGTGGACTGGTAAATCACCTTTGTGTCACTTATACACCTCCACCATCGCGATATTTTGATTTTCTGCTGCAGACGGGACGGGAGGAGCGCGGGTCAACTTGACCGTACTAATGAGGGAAAGATATCCGGGTTCGGGGATTGGTCTACGAAGTCTCCTTCTTCGGTAGAAATGGTTTATGCCTTTTTTCCCGTTGGGACCATCGTGTCCGCCCTGGGCTCGGGGGAATGCCCTGTACAGTCAAAGGGGTGGACTTAATCGTTATCCCGCCCGCTTTTTCCTCCTAGCTTAGCCGTATGAAATAAAGAATTGCAAATGAACAAAGCCTGATGAGTTTTACGTATGAGTGGTTAGCAGAGGATTATGCTAGTGAGCTTATTCGGTTCTAATACTTCGACGAACCATATTGTAAAATAATTCATATTAATCGATGATTACTCTCATCAGGCCTATTCCTGGAGGATGATCTTAATATACTACAAAAAAAAATTCCACCATCATAACTGCATCCCTTTAATACCAGGTGAAACATTAAATACTATTAAGACATCACATATTCAACACACCAAATACACGATATACAAACTAGACAAAGGTACTTAATCTCTCAAACATCTCCTCTCGTAGTATTTATAAGAGTTTATATATCTACGGGGTGTGGTATATTTACTTTTTTTTCTTTTCCCTTTTTCCTTCCCCTGCTCTCTCTTCTTACTCTCTCTCCTATCTCCTCTCTTTGCGAATAATTCCAACAAAACAGACCAAACTATCTGGTCCTAGTCAAGGGGGTATCTGAATAACTCGAGCCGGAATCGAAGAGCGCGAATAGACACACTACTCTTTCCCTTTGCTACCTCTCTGCAACCCTTTATGCCACCATGCGTACACCTATGTACCCTTTCCACCCTATTCTATCTTCCCCGCCTTCTCTCTGGATGAGCTTCTTCCTGTTCTTCTTCTTCGCCGTCCCTCACTTAGAGGGCAGCTTCTTCATTAACGTAAGTATAGAAAAAGTAATAAAAAAAGAAGGATGGATCGCCCAACTCCGCTGCTGTCGATGAAAAAAATGGATGCACCCATCCTAACCTGTTACTCCTTGCCGATACCAACTGCAGCGATTTCCGTAGCCCTTGCTGTATGATTCGCGCCGGAGTACTCTTTAACGTTTTTATAATGTGTATAGAGAAAAATGTTACATCCAAGAAGAGAAATAAGGAAACTTCGCTCGGAATTGAGCAGACGGCGAAATGTAAAAATACATTCCGGATGTGCTGTAGACTATTCCTTTCCGCTAGTACGCTGTGACCAAAGGCATATAGAGTGTTCTATAGTATCGTATAGAACATTATATAATAAAAGCGGCGGAATATTTGTACTAATACAATGGTGATCTCGCGTGGGCCAAGTATCGTCTATGATGATCGACGCTGAACGAAAAAAAGGATGCAAACGATGGTGATATACAGATATAAGTTGAACGCTCTTGGCGGGCAAGCTGATTGGCATTAATAGTATTTCGTTTGGTAGACAGTACCAATTTGCCTATTCCAAACTTGCTGAGTACTTCCTGATGTCCTCATCACTCAAAGCACTCATCCAGAGACATCGTTCGGTAATACCCTCGATGGGTTGAAACTGATAATGAGTGCTGGCTTCGAGGAGACGAAGTAACGTTTTCACCACCGATGCAGCGATGCGGCAACGCTCGAAATTGACCAGAGGCGCCGTAGTTGGGGAGCTGGCTATCTCGGATGGCCGTTGCGAGTTATAAAGCAAATCGTGAATGTATATACCAACAAAAGGAATGCATCCCGTGTTGGTAGCATCCCCGGGGCCCTCCATCTCCGCTCGTAGATTGTAGAAGTTCCTCGTTGGTGAAACCAGTGTCTCCAGGTCCCTCATAGTCTTCAGATCAGCAGGTGGAACCATGGCCCAAGTTTTGGTAAGCTTCGCCACTTCATTCGATGTCAGTGCGATAGTGATCTGGCTCATCGTAGCAAAATTGCGGTATCTCCTACAGTGAACGGCGATATGAAGGAACTTGATGATACAGCGAGCCCGTTCTTCCACATTTTGGGTGAGTACAATCTCCGAGACTACCCATTTAACCATAATATTGAACCGCGCAACGACAACTTCAACACCATGAGCATCCGTATTCCGAAGGAAGTCAACCCACGACCGCGAGTCATTGTTAGAGTTTTTCCAACGCATGTCAATCAACTCTCTCCAATCAACTTCGTTTAGTGCGTCCTTCTCGATCAAAGTAAATTGCTGAGCAAGAATTTCGGAGTCGAAGGCGAGGATGAAAGGCAAATGGGCTGTTTTCTTCTGATCCTTTTCATTGGATAGTCTACGCGCGTTGCGAAGCGCATCTTCAGCACCGGTTGGGTCCTTAGGCGATTCGGAACCTTGATGGTGCATCGCAGTAGTAGGTGTGGTGTCAGGGGTAGGTGGTAGGGGTTTCTGGGACCACAGCTGGTGTTCATGAAGCTGTGGAACATGTCCTGCATCCGATGACCCCCGGGAGCCTTGTGTGAGTGTCATAGGAGGGGATGGGGGTTTGTCTCTTGATGTAAAAGTGATCCCGCCCTCTGTATCAGGAGACGTCCCAGTGTTTAAAGGGCTAGATCTCTTAGGCGAATGCGGTTCCCCAAATATATAATCTTCTGTATCAGGCATATCGCCTGACATTTCGGATGACAGAGCAGAATCGTTGTCACTATCCACATCTAGGAATGAAGGATCTTCTGGAGTAGTTTCTCCCACCTTGATCTTATTGAGGCTTTCGGTTTTCTGTACGAACTCGTAGGATGGATGTTGCGAGGAGACAGCTATTGATCGATCTTCTTCGTCTTGTGGTGTGTCGGGGCCTATTAGTATGGAGCGATTCGCCCATTCGCGAGTAGTAGTTTTGCTCCGGCCATCGTCTGTTAATCCACGGTCTAGTAGCGGGGTTGAGTTGTAAGTCTCTCTTGAATCATCTGATAGGAACGAAATGACTTCAGATGCCCGAGAAAGAGTTGACTGTCCATTGGGTGGAATATCAAAATTTTCCTCCATCGGCGACACGACCGGGGTTTCTTCTTCGGCGACGTGTAGTTGGCGATGCTTCCGCTTCTCTTCCTGGACATACTCTACCTCAGGAGTTCCAAGAGATCTCTCTTTGAGCTCCTCGAGGTTACCTGGAGGTAACTTCGATGGTTCCATTGAGAGTTTAGCAATTTTCCTCTCATATTTACCCTCGAGTTTTAGTAGTGCCGACTCGACTCCCCCGTCATCATCTACATCGTCAGGGATTTGCGCAAGCTTTTGTGCCTCGGCCTCGAATGAAGGCCGCATGATCGGCTTCGATGAATGGGTAGTAATCAAAGACACTGGCTGCTTGGAGGACTGTTCTGCCATGGCCCCCAAAGAAAAGACCTCTCCTCGCTTTTGTGAAAAATCGCTGCTGACGACATCAACGTATCCGCTTGAGTCTCTAATAGGACTACGGAGATAAGAGCTTCTGATAGACTCTGAGTAAGTCGTCAACGAACCCACAGACCGTGACCTGTGAAGAGGAGCATCCAGATCGTGAACATTGGTTACACCCCTGAGGTCACCACCCGGCCGTCTCCGGAGAACTCTTAGTGGTGGAGGCATCACCTCTGATGCAACTGAGCCTTCGGAATATGTGGTAGCATCAAAACTCCTAATCGTAGACTGCGCTGCGATGCCACTCTGAAAGGATGCCCATCGCCGATGAGCGATAGACCCTCTAGATCGATAGCTCCGACTTGATTGTTGGCGCTCATGCCGCTTCACGTAGCTCAATGGGGGTTTTCTGGGTGACTGTGCAACAACTTTGACCGACGCACGAGTGTTAGTATTGGTGTCCTCAGAAGAACGTCCCTGGCCTAATGTGTCCATATCTGGGACGAATGGGGGTAGGGGAGTAGCGGAAGCGGAAGGCTGGAAAACGTGTTGTCCGAGAAGATAAGACGACCTTCTCGGGGTGCCACCATGAACTGGTTGTCCGGGAGGCGTAGTTGGTGGTGTCAGATCAGCACCGCCGGCTCTCATCATGCTCTCTGCGAAGGCTTCAACAGAGGGGTTCCAGGCTGTCAAGGCCCCAGTCATGGCTGGGTAATCTCCTGGCAAGGTTCCATCTACAATGACTATAGATTTGCTGCCTGCTGTGATTGCACCATCACTCGTACGCTTGAGTTCAAATGAAGAGTCCAAATGAGCCGGGGAGTATTCGATCGGATCGCTAACATCGCCAACATGGCCATCCTCAGTTGCCTCTTCGACAATGGCGTCCTCCCGCACGGCTTTCTTGAAATCTTCAGCAATAGTAGCGCCAAGGATGTCGATACGCACAGGCGCAGATGCGCCATTTGGACGAGGCGATCGTGCTTGTGGTACAACAGCCGTTCCAGGAATTCTATTGGTTGTGGCACCCCGAGGCCCGATAGGTGCAATGTCAATAAAATTCCCGTGAGATGGTGTAACTCCTTGACCCCTCATACTCAAGGCCCTGCGAACACCGCCGATCAGTTTCCTCATTCCCTGCCCTGACATTGCCGAACCAGAGCCTTTTGTTTTCGACCCTTCGGTCTGGCGAGGCTGGAAGACGGTAGTCTGGCGTGCTGTTCCCCATGGACTTGGGGGATCTACCTCGACAAAAGCTTGAGTAGGAGGCAAAACATTTCCGCGTACAAGACTGCCAGCATATGGTAAAGTTAGCAAGAATTCTGCGTTCTTGTAAAAAACCTTTTCGGTAGCTGGGCTGTGTTCTCGGAGCGAATCTGTAAGGCTGTTGTTGCGTCTATGAGAAGTGTGAGGTCTAACACGCTTTCCTGTCAGAGCCCGTGGAGTAGGGGCAACGGGATCTGCGCTGGTATAAATTGAGCTGGGGTCAACAGGATGGGCAGCGAGGGTAGAACTCGAATTTGGGTCGGGCATCCGAAATGCCTTGGTTGGGAATGAACAAGAGACCACATCAAGGCTTGCAATGCTGATCGGTGATGTTTGTCTCCTTTGCAATTCAGTGGGCCGCTCCTCTTCCGGCGTGTCCGGACGTACTCCACCTAGTAAAATCGAGTCAATGTGGCCTGCCTTAGATACATCTGCGTAGAAGCTATTTTCAGATTGAGGATCGTCCTCCGGAAGAGAAACACCGTATATCTGAGGCGGGTCCTCGGAGTCGGTTTCCCAGAAACTAGGGTCCAAACTGGGGTCTCGGTGGCCAGCGATTCCACCAGGCGCAATGGGGATATTGGGACCCAGCGACGAGTCAAATTCCGGACCATCCCAGAATTGTGTACATACACGTCTCCAACATTTCTTTAACTCTGCGAGGATCTTCAACTGAACTTTCCGTCCCTTCTCATCCTGAGAAAGCTCCTCTACAAAGTCGTTTATAAGGTTGCAAAACATTACGCGGAGGTGGTAGTCCACAACAAAGTCGTCGACAAAGTAATTCAAGATCCAGTGCCTCATAGCAACAAAAGTTCTCACTCTGACTACCATTCCTATCTCGTCATCTCGAGACACGGCCCACCGGAGTCTAGCAACTAACATCCGGAGCAAGTCTTTCGTATCGATGAAAGCACGGAACGTAAGGAAGAAGTCTGATATCAGCTCATAGTCAAGGAAACTAGGAGACGTAATTTCAGCGACCAGTCGGGGAGGCGTAGCAGCCGTTACGGCACCAGTGGTAGATGAATAGCGAACAATTGAACGATCATCGCAGGCTGGTTTGAAAGTGAGTGAGTCGAACATGGAAGGTTCGATAACCAAGTGCGTGGAGAGGTATGTCGACTGAACTGGAGGGTGAGGATATCGTGGCGCAGTGATGGTAGCAGGGCTAAGGAAACCCGGCGATGGTAAATGAATATGAGGCGTAGAGCTCGCCCTTTGCCTCATACTATCTATGGAATCGGGGTGCAATGAATTTAGATCGCGCATTGACGGTCGGAAAAATGACGCATTGCTCGAACGGAACTCCTCGGTCGGGGCATAAGACGAACCCCGAATCAGAGGCGTTCCTCTCATTGTAAACCTCGGTGTACCTAGCTTCCATGATGGAATAGAAACTTGTAGAAGTGGACTCTCATCCCGACCTAAATCTTCCGCGGTTTTCGACCTCGACCCATCCTGTGGTTTCGATATGATTACCTTGAAAACTCCTGCTTCGCCTTCCTGTGCTATACTTGCGCCATGGATGGTTGAATCAGACATGGCGCGTCGGCTTCGGGTCTTCGGTGTCCTTAGGTCGAAATAAGCCTTCTTTCTTACAACCCCAGGAGATGAAGAATCGGTCAAGGGGGTAGGGGTCCACTGGCTACTAAGCAGCTCGCTGTTTTCCTCGGGTGCATTTTTCTTTTGAACTAAGGAATCTAAAGCTGCCGTACTTGGTGGCGTGGCCGGAAATACGAAGTTGGGTTGCGGATATCTCTGGTTTGCCGGCCGTATGGTAGGCCTATTTCCAGTTTCCGTAATCAGCACAATATGATCACTTACACATTCGAGCTACGCTTACCTTAGAAATATTTTTCCACCATTACCCACGTTGGCCACCGTGAAATGTCTTCCCTCCCGACCAGCCGAACCTCCATCCGGGGTTATGTTCCACTTATCGCCGTCGGTATCCCGTTTTACTTTATTTCCATCATGGCCTCCAGACCTCCTCTCGCCCGCCGGTACCAACGGTTTCGAACTGGTTATACCGGGTATACGCACTTTGGATCCTCTAAGCTTGCCACTTTGACCGCCGAGCGGTGACTTTTTAAATTTTGAATCTCGAGTTGCGGCCTTGGGGGATTTTTTGGTCTTCGAAGAGTCGGCCTGCGAGGATTGGAAGAGGTTAAGGTTCGACCGTGTCTTCAACGGCGGGCGCAAGCCTTGAAGTTCCACCTCCATTTCTCTCTACTGCGCAGCAGATCTATGGCTGCCAAATCCAACGACGGTGGAGGGATGCATTGAAGGTCGAAAACGAAGCCGATGGGTTGGATCCACGAGAATGATATGTAAGCCCTTCTTCAGGGAAAATTATTTGGAGTTGACCATAAACTGAGTATTGGAAGATCTTAAGAGGCGTTTCACACATGTGCTCCAACCATCATCTGGACCTTTTTAATTTTATTTTTTATTTTTTTTCGCGTGTAGTCCTGTGTGCAGAACGTAGATCGTAGAGTGTAGAGTGTAGAGCGTAGAGCGTAGAACTTCGTATTCGTGAGGAATCGGATATTTTCGAAGTTGTAATGCGTTTGTCGAGCACGCCAGTTGCCAATGACCCAAGACCCAAATGTCGCGACGCCCCAATACCGTCCTCCTCTATGAGTCGTGAATGCGACGAAAGTCAATTGGGTGTGGTCCGGTTGGACAACGGCGTGGCAGTTGAGTGGTGAATGAAGGAGAGTTTACCGGGGCCCGAGATGGCAGAAGTATCTTTTTGGGACACAGATTTGGGGACATGGGATAATGGGATAATGGGACATTAGACATCTGGGGCTTTCCTACCTATGCTTTTTTTTTACAAGGTTTTGGGGGAACCGATTGCACGCTGCACGCCGGTCGCTCTGACTTTGATTGGTTAGGCAATTATGACTGCAACTAGATGCCTGTAATTGCCTGCAAATGCCTGCAAATGCCCTGCAAAAAGCGAAGGCGGGTGCACTGACCTTGGGTGCCGTCCCAAGCAGCCCAGAGCTTTAAGCAGGGAAGTTGGTACAGGGGACTGAGCTAAAAGATGGTCCCATTCGTCCAATCGTCACGCACGGTTCAACTGCAATTTGCTGTGGCTAGTCTATTAACCCCTGCAATTCCTGCAATAAAAGAATTTACAGGTGCATATAGCACGGACACTTCCAGTCTGAAGAAGAAAAAAGAACTCGAGACGGGGGTCCTTTCCGCAAGACTCGCAGATTTTAGGGATGTAAGTCGAGACTTTTAGCTTAAATCTCATTAATAGAACTCGTCACATACCACCAGATGATCTATCTACCTATTTACTTTTCTTTATCAACTTCGTACATAGTACATAATAACATGTTAGTAGTTATTGACTTAGTACCTAAGGAAACATCAGAATGAGTTCATCCCAGCTTAATAATGTCACATTTTCTCTACACTTTATAATTATTTCCGAGTGTACTCGGCACCGATTCTGCAGGAAGTATCCATTGTCAAGGTGCTGCAAGTCGAGTCATGCATGTTATTGATAATCCAGCACGTTGCCTCTCACTTGCATTGGCTCGTCCATCTGATCTTTTTTTTTTCCCTCCCTTCTCAATTCCTTCCATGCTGACGATGTGGACTTACAAACGGGCAAACCCGAATCAAGGAAAAGATATCTACACTAATGCGCGTTGTATTCGTTAGTCTAGACCATCCATCCGGATGCTCAGTTCATTAGTTCATTGCTCGTGTCCTAAACTAATATCCCGTCTTCCTCTCTTATGACGTGGGAGGGGTACTACAAAATCAAATTTAGAAAAGAAAAAAATAAGACGGGACGGGGAACGACAGTAGGCATTGCCTAAAGTGTGAACACCTAACCGTTTATGGAGAATTGACATCATTTCCGTCTCTCTGGTGCGCACATATTGCTTGGTCTTTTTATGCAAGTCAACATCGCAGACTCGCCATGACCTCTTCAATGTGAATGCGACAAGAATCAATGCCTTCGGGCCAACCAAAAGCCGACAATCTCCAAAGGTGCCCATTGCGTTTCTGAGTAGGAGTTACGTATTCTATTGCCAACTCGATTCATGGACATCTCATAGATTAATGTGCCGAGACAACCAACATACTATACTATACTATATATATATAACTGCATTGATTTGAGGCTTTTTCTTTGTCGTCAGGTCGTCAGGTTGCATACTCTAATACATGTTAGGTGCTACACGGACTATCCAAGTCAAGAAGTGCCGATCACTTATGTGTAATTGGACCACCGATCCAACTATCCAGCATGATGCCGTACATCTTGATTAGTCGCCACAGGAACAAGTCAGGAACAGGTTAAGCTCACAATGTCATGAAGCATCAGGATCACCAGGGGCAAGGACTGGCTGGAGATCGGTGATCCGTTAGACACCAACTGTTGGTCATCCATCCATATACAACAATGTCTTCCTCTACGTCGGGAGTAAATATATTAATCCAACGTCAACAATTACATAGGTACCTGTGCCTATGGAATAAGGGATATATATACTATAGTATAGAAGGCGTTAGGGTACTCAGCTAATTATCAGCAACGTGCATCATCGATCATAGTTAACTTTGCGCCTCGTCCCTCGTGAGCACTAAAGGCCCAGGACAAATCTGATTTGGCCCCATTTTAGAATGCGAGCAGTCTTGCAGTGTAAGTGGTCAAGTCCATTGGTGTAAGAACTTAAAGGAGGGCTAGAGGGAACGATAGAGGCGCAGGATTTCATACTTTTCCATCAATGTCACGATCCTCAGGAACCTACTAGGTAACAACGTAGTAATAGATACATAGGCCTGCATGGTTGATCCTCATCAGTCGGGCAATAGAGAAAAAGTAGAGAGACTTGCAACTAAATTCCCCTTACCACCGACGTGCGTCCGCAGGAATAGCGTCGCTCTCGCGAAATTTCACGCAGTAGTGTCTTTTAAGTACGCTTTAGCTTACTTAGTTCAGCTCGAATCCATCAGATGAACTCATCGTGCGTTCTACCCCTCAAGCTCAACCCTAATAGGTGAACTAGAAAGAACCATTATAAGCCCTGATTGTCAGTAAATTGGAATATGACAAGGCAGAAATAAGCCTTGAATGAGACTATCTAACGCTTAATTTAATCCAAAGATAGCCCAATACAGGTACCGTCTTCCCGTGGGGAAATTCCTCCACATGCTGAACGACTCCCGACCTTACTTATCAAGTAATAGTCATCGAAGATCAACCCACTGGTCTCGAACCTGTCAACCTGTCAACTTGACAAGTTGACGATGCACTAACTTGACCGAACTCAAGCGTGCAAGTCCACATGAAGTCCTATCGCCGAAGCTAACTTACCTAGAGTCTAGAGATGCACATTAGTCTACATAGGAAAAGGAGGGGGCACTTGACTTGGCGCAAGCAAAATCAAGAACTCCTCCCTTTCTACAGGATCACAGGACTTCCCGCAGCACGGGTAGCGTTAAGCCTCAAGTCTGCCATAAGACATAGGGATACAGGACCTTGTTGTGGTAATTATCAAGAAATGGGGAGCATTTGAAAGAGTCGGTCTGCACTCGCGAAATAGTTACCGTTTCTGTCGCTCTGCTTCGATTGTTAAAGCCCTTAATCTTGTGCATTGCGACAGTGACGAGCTGGGCCGCGAGAAATGTCCCACTCGGAATACTACAAAGTTACAGTCTATGCTACCAAATTCCAACTCTTGGACCCCTGCACCAAAATCCCACTCTCGCAACACCTCCCACGAGGTTACTCTCTACCCAGAAGTTATCACATTTGGGTAGAGATATGTAAATCTTTCATCCCCCAGAGCTAACATCTGCAGACTAGGTAGCCTATAGGATGTCTGATGTAGCATATTTACTAACAATTAGACCATGCCACAGCTACATTGCCTATACTGCAACTAAGAAACAAGCAAACGACATTTTGAGACTTACTTTAGTTTCTTCTACTTAAGTCCGCGGGTCGTACCCGAGACAGCTAAGAGTCAGAGCACAGGGCGAACAAAAACGAGGCGGTTTTAGCAGGGTTCTCCTTGCACAAGCGTCGAGACTTTGAATAGATTCTAGAATCGTGACCTCGGAGCAATTCTTCTCAGATGCGATCTGGACTTCGAAGTTAAAAATGATACCTAGTTAATGTTTGCTTGGCCGGGCTAAGCCAATCTTCAAGCCTCAACTGCAGACAGGGCATACATCACCCCGTGCATCGTTATTCGTATCTCTGAAAGGTCCATCCATCCACTCGGGTCGTGATCTCAGTCTCTCCAGCAGATAACCGAGCATTTCGGGGAACACAACAGCACGCCATACCATGGTCATTGGTATGCATTAAAATGCTTAAATAGACTAGACATAACGTCACACATATCGATCCTCGCACCACGATAGCATGGAAAATCAGCTGATACAGTTGCGCAACCAGAGATCTAAAGACCCGAAAATTCAAACAAGCTTGACAAGCTGTGGGAACGTGTGGGGGGCGGAATAAGTAAACGCCAATATCCTAACGGTCGAACGTCGCCATTGGATTGCTTCACGAACCTAGTGTTAGGTAGACTTGATTATCGTCGGTGAAACCAACTTTCCCAAGTTCTCTGCTCCCTAGATAGCCCTACAAGCAAAGATATTTCGGGGTTCGTGATGATCATACAACCGGAACTGGAGCCGTATACATATCATACATTAGGTACATACATACAAACACTAAGCTGTCTTTCCGAACCACTTCCGAATTATTGGATATAAATCTTTGATTGGCAAACGATGTGCCTTATACATGCATATTACAGCGCGGACCGTTGCACGGAATCCTTCCTAGCGAGCCGTGATATAAGTGGAGGTGAGCCAAATTCGACAATGCATTTTATCTGTCAAACTAACTGCGCCCCTACGTACATTACCAGAGGGAGTTGATCCAGCTGATCTGATTGTTAGACGGTGAGCTGCCCTGCAGTTAGCAAACTCTTTTCCTTTCCTGGCTACTATCATTCGTTCCACGACTTAAACGGCGGAACTATCATTGGATCTTTTACTCATCGTATCTGCACTTCGCATCGTCGTCATAAGGTTAGGTATGTTCATTGTCGGCACAGCAGGTGTCCGTACTAGGCCCGAAACGAACCCCCACGATCTAGATCTACCAGGGCTTCCCAGCCAAACGGGGCTACCAAGGGAGTGGTCAGAGATGAGAAATCCTCCGGAGCGCGAGGACAGAATAGGTAGGCAGATCAAAGGTCTTGGACTATGAAAAGCCCATGCGACTGCCCGTCAATCCACAAGCCTTCTCGCGGATTCTTCCATAGGGGGATATCTTAAGGTAGGTATGTATGTAAGTCCGTATTAAGACATCTAGGAAAAGAAACCCCTTGCGCTCCACACACTCGGGTGAGATATGCGCCGCTCAGCCAATCGCAAGGTTCCCGTTTAACGACATCAACTTCATGATAGCCTCGCGATTGGGTTTACTGAGACTGCATGTTTCAAACATAGCACGACATACTGCGGAGATTGGGTATTTACCTAAACATCTTAATCATGCATAGTATATGCCGTCAACCGAAGACTATGAAGGTGGGGGCTGGATCAACCAACATTTACGAGATTTGACCGCACTCCTAAGATAATTTTACTTCAAAGCGGTAAAAGATCCAATATACCTACGTAAGTGTCAGGTATGCCTCAACTGTAGAGAAAGGAGGTTTCCTTCCTACTTTCATTTAGCTTTATAATGTCCAATAACTATTAGAACTACCAAATATCTGCATGATCCCGATCAGCATATAAGTGTTCGGGAACTTGCCGGTTGACTGTCCTTATTCGATGGTGTAGAGGGTATAATCAGACATATAACGTGGAAAATGCGACGAGAATAGGCCACTCTTAGATGTTTATCATCGCTAGCATGTGATGTACTCCTGCTGCCGTATAGTGAGCCGAATATTTGTCAGGAGATCTTCTGGGACTCTACCCGGGACTTCAGTTAATAAAGCTATTGAGTTAGATATTAGGCTTCCTGGACGTTTGGGGAATATAGCCTTCTCGTCCCATATGTTCGCTTCTAACCCGGGGCTGTATTAATGATAGCTATGGTAGCATCACGGATCATCTCCTGTTACATAGGTTGTACTTGGACTTCTCCTTGTTTGCTAGTCATGGAGCCCAGCATCACATCAAAGTATGTGTCCGTAAAGCCCGATATACACCATACCTGATAGTCTACGCCGTCAACCTCACCTGCTACTTTTGCTGTGTTTGCTACGTTTGCCTGCGAGAACGTGTTAAAGATGTTCTCCTTTCCACCTGCGAAAGATTAATGCCTAACAAACCATAACATCTCGTACATTTTGGGGGTATTTATATACTAGCTCAAGCCAAAGACCCTACCATCGTTATGGTATAATAAAAATATATAAGACATCCTCCCTCCTCTAAGCATTTTTTCTGCTAGTAATGCCATATAATAAACTATCCCAAGATCGACCATCCAACATTATCCTGATGTATATATACCCAAACTACACACCGTAATAGTTGTTCTTTCCTTGTTATTCTCTATACTTTATTATCATGAGCTGAACTTAAAGTGAAAGGCCAAGAAGACTCCTTGAGGGAGCCCTAACCCGCCTACACCGGCGGTATATTACAGTCTATTTTAGGGATCAACCTTAGGTCATATGTCTGACCCTTCCCAAGAACTCTCCCAAGCGGGATCACTACTGCGCTAGGCTTCCTTTCATATTTCAGCAGGCTTGTCCAGTGACCGTATTTGTGCTTCTATGCAGCCCCCCGGTCTAAGGTCAGTTCCTCCAAATGGGCATACCCATATCCCTATTTACTATCTCAACACCCTATTCAGCTTGGCCGAGAACATCAAAGGAGTATATGTCTATTATCTATCCACCTATAAGCCTATTACTCATTGATACCTGTATCCAGACTGGTATTCAGGGCTAGAGGCAACTCTGCATATTCCCGTTGCCGCAGAGGGTGGATATTGTTTGGGGGATCAGAGACAACACCTCTATGAGGTACCCATATATACCGATTTCTTGATTTCCTGCGTTCACTCGGTCTAGGAAACCACAACCCAAAGAGATATCTCTCCTAATTTATTCCATATATTCGATACCTTTTACTTGCACCAGGGCTGCCGTCCTTACTTATTTCTCGTCGTGTCAACGGGGCGCTGTGGTCTTTTCGGCTGTAGGTGTTGAAGGGTTTATATCAGACGTCCTCACGCGTACGATCGCCCCTCAACTCGCCTCGCATCGCCTTTAGCTATGACGAGGTAGAATGAACCTGTGTCTTAATAATGAGACGGATACACGACACGGAAGCCAGCGGTTTATACGAATCTCCCCTACTCTATCCAACTCATGTTCGTGGTCTGCGCAGCACCCACCTGCGAGAACTATACGGCTCTAGTACGGACTAAACTAACCTACGAGTCTTGACGCTGCGTGGTTATCAATTGCTCCAATCGCCTGCCTAAAGGGACTACACTACACACTATATAGGTTACAAGAGGGCCAAGGTTGGCGGGATGTGAGGATGCGGGACGTGATCGGTAGTTGGCTGGGGAGAGACATGATTAAAAATATTGGCTGGGACATATAGGGGCATCGCAAGGTGTATTTACATGCGTCGGAGAGCGTTGAATATGAACCCGCGATTTCCAAGCTGGGGAACGACCATAGCCGTTACCATGTCTAACGTTATTGAAGGCTGGCACGAAGCAGACAACTCGTACGCATTATTCTTATAAGGTTGTATTCATTAACTTGTCATCTCATCAATTCTACGAATCCTTTAGCACATCCTCGTCCTTCCCAGGCCACATAATCTGCCCCGTAACCAGGGCCTTAACATGCAATCCCAAATCCATCAACCAAGCCGCAAACAGCAGTACCGTCATAGCAGACGCAACCCACAGCACAGCGTCCGACCGAAACTCCTCGCCGATCATGATCGTCGCGATCGCGAACCCGACGTTGGGAAATATAAGCCCCCACCACGACAGCGTGAAGCTCATCCGCGGCCGCAGGTGTCGGTAGGGAAAGACTAGGGGTAGGTTGGCGACGAGCGCGAGGCCGAACAGCCAGAACGCAAATAGCCACAGGAATATCCCGACCCACGTCGCGAGGACCTGCAGCACGTCCGCGGCCCCCGGGTGCTCCGCGAAGAACCCGTATCCCTGCGGTATGTACCGCGCGCACCCGATCAGCGACACGACGGTGTACCCCGCCGAACCGACCGGCATGAAGAGTCCCGGGCGCAGGTCCGGCGACCCCAGGCCGTTCTACAGGAGACTCCCGACGAACCACGGGAGCAGGATCATGCTTACGATCCAGCCGAGGCCCTGGAACGCGACGCCCGCAACGATAATCGGGAGTCTCTGCTCCGGCGGTTGCGACTGCGCAATAGACCCCGCGATCGTGCCCGTGAGCATGGTGTTAAAAATCATAAGGAACGCCGCCGGGTTGATCTGAATCATCTTCACCGGCGCTTTCGCCGCCGCCGCCGCCAGCACCCAAATCACCGTCGCAAAAACCAGCGTGCCCGCCGCGTACATCCAGAACAACACGCGGATCGCAACGACCAACCAGTCCCCCGCATGCGGCACCCCGAAGCGCTGCATACAAATAATCCCCGTAGCAATCGACAGCCAGAACGATCCGAAGAAGAACATTTCCGGCGGGTTCGTGAACGAGCGCTTTACCATCCTCGGGTGCAGCACAAAGCGCACGAGCATACCAGCGCAGAACACGGCAAAAAGCACAACGTTCAGAATAGAAATAACTACACCCGCCGTCTGCAGCCCGCGGAACTGGTGCGGCGTCATGGACAGCAGGATCGCGATGCCGCCCGTCGACTGCGTGCACGCGAAATTCGCCCACGTGAAATGCGCAACGCGATCGCGGACCCCGAGTTTCCCCGTGCCATTTTGGCGGTACCCCGGATATAAAGCCTGCTCGTCGTCGTTCATCACGGTGAAATATGTTGACGTTTAGTAGCTGGTTAACCCTGCTTATATGTGGCTTATATGAGTGATAATAACGACTCGCGCAACATAGGTACGTGGATAAGCTTAATAACTCTTTCGACCAACCGTTAAATTATAAGCATCTATATGCTTCATTTTTGAGAACCAGTGCTATGAAGTGTACATTGCTTCATAGACTAATACGGTGATGTCATGATGTTGAGGACGCATTTTATTTCCTCGGAACTGTTGACTAAAGGCTTGCTGCTTGATCTGAGTTGATCTACAGTTTTAAACCTGCATACCTGTATTTAGCTTCAGCATCAGAGTATAAATCTAATTACGTAGTTGGTGTTCAATGATCTCTGTACCCACATATCCCTAGTACTAGAGGTCCTACGACGGCTTCAACGCATATCTTTGTGCCTTTCCAAGAGTATCGCGACTCAAATTAGATTTAGTTGCTGATTTAAGCATCGAAACTAACCAGAAACTAACCAGATGCTTTGGGTTAGTCTAGGTAGGCATTAAATAGACACGAGGTATGAATCACTTACAATATAGTGCTCCTAGATCTTTCCTATCCTTCATACCACTGTTGTTCAACAAGTTTCCGGGGAACAGCGTACAAGGCGATAGCTTTATAATTATTGTCATATAGATACATAAACAGGATAACAGTTGGTACAGCGCAGATCCGGTAGACAGTGAGATATATCCATCGCAAAGCGTACTAATCCTCAGGGACCTCGCATCATTAACCCCTTAAAAACCCTCGTTGGGCGTTTCTCGCTTGCTCGGTGCTATACGCATCGATCTTGACGGCTACGAGCACACACTCTATCGCGCTCTTCCCGTTCCTCGAGCCTTGTATCCGAAGCCTCCACTGTCCCGTGCGGACTATCCACTCATCCGCCGCATGGTTTGATAAGTCTATTCGCCTCCTCTTTCTGGCTGGTCCAAAATATCCGCCTATACTAGAAAGGGGTGAATCTTGTCCACCACCGTGGCCCATCGATGATGATGCCGACATGGCAGGGGCTATTTCGTCGTTTTCTGTAAAGTTATATGTTTTACCATCGAGGATAATATGTGCGTCGGGTTCGATTACTACTCGAACAAGGTCCTCGCTCAATGGTGTATTTCCTGGCGTCGCTGGCTGGCTACTAGCCCCGCCTGATGCCATTAATAATCCCAAGGGTTGGGTGGTTGGTGGAAGGTTAAGTTTTGTCGCGATTACTTCGAAGAGTCTTGCTACACGGACTTTGATCTGGCCGAAAAACTCTGCTCTCATGATGTTTAGATGTAGCTTTGTATTCTCACCTCCAATTTCCAGGATGAGTTCATGCTGCTTATCGTCTTCGTACGGCCGCATGTAGTTAACCCACCCTGAGACCGATTCCCCGGTACCACTTGGTGTCACAGCATCGCTAGCGATCGATATTCCCGATTTTAGGAGATCTTCGAGTCTAAGAGTAATTTCGTGCCGCCGCCGAGCCAGGTTATAACTTATATGGTGCGGGATCAACTTCTGTTCCAGGCCCTTAAAGTTGAAGTAACGACAGTCGCGAAGTAATGAGGCACGATGCTCCTCGTCGCGTATATGAACGGGGTATCCGCGCAAAAGGTGTAGCAGCTCATAAAATATATCAGCGGACCGGTTTGGCACGCAAGGTGGCATAATAGAAGGCGGGCGGATAAGATTTTCCTTATCTAGTCCAGGAAATATCTCATCGCGCGTCGAAAAGAAAACGCCAAAACCCAAAGAAAAGAAATTAGGCGAATTTCCGGGACCGCTAAATATGTCGCGCGGAATTTGGAATTCGCGGTGTCCTATAGAAATGAAGATGGATTCTTCATAAAGCCGCGACATCAGCTTGGGCAGGGTATAGAACTGAGCGTCGGCGAAGAGGCGCACAAAGTGCGTCCCATCACGCGGGGTGACATGATAACCTTGTAAATGAAGGGAAATGTCTCTAAAGGTAACAGGATCCCGATCTATGTAAAGGGTCCGTATTGCCGTTGATATATCTTCACCGGCCTCTTCAGCTCTTGCAACTTGGCACTGAAAATACCGGGAGAAATAAGACGGAGCTGGATGATCGGGTCAGCAGAACGTCCTCCGAAGTAACACATCTCTCATACAAGAAGCTGGAAAACGAAATTCGCTCTTCCGAAGGAATAGCTGCAGGTGTCAAGAATAAGGCTGACATTATGCGCCTAAATCAAGGATTGAGGATAAGGGCTGCTTTCTCACGCACCATCAGAAGAGAGGGAGGCTCCAGAAAGCTTGAAGAGCTCAGTTCCTATCTGGATAGGGAAAACGCGCTCGTGAGGTAGAATCCTTGGGATTTTAGATATTAATTCGGGGTCTGATGGTGGAATAAGAAAGATGTCGCGACCCTTATTGGTCTCACTAGAATGATTAGACGTGTTCATTGTGAGCGTTGCGAACTATAATGAACATGAGGCATGGCCGCTGTCGATGTTAAATGTTGCTGCTGTTGCTGCTGCTGCTGCTGTTTGCGCTATCGATGCTATTGGCGCTGTTGCTGATAGATTCATCTTAGCAGGAATAGACAGGCATAGATAGTCGCCGACATTGTAATTAGAATATGATATGTCGATATATCTCAATTAAATTACGGGTTTAGTATGAATCGCGCGAATTGGACCAGGATGATTAAACTTATGATGGTCAGGTAAGCACGCGGCAACCGAGGTGAGGGTATTTAAAACACAGCCATACTGCAATACTGCAGTTAACAGTTAGCGAAGTTGCACTTAAAAGAGATTTGCAATCATTTTGAAATCAAGCTTTCCCCGGTTTGGGGGGGAGGGATGCTTAGGGGTGCTTAGGGGTGCTTACATACACTAAGGTACCTAGGTTAGTAGTTGCAGTAATTGCAGAAGTTGCACGCAACTGCCCTTACTTCCCCCTACTTAAGGCTTCAAGGTTACATTAGGTAAGATAGGAGATACGAAGCCGTGCCTGCATATGAGGCGGTGCGGCACAAGAGACAGGTTCCATTTTCAGCTTCTGCAGCTTCAAATTTGGAGCGGAGCGGAGCTGTAGAAGGTCTCAAAGTACGGACATGTACATGTAATATTCCAATATTTTCCCCAGTGATAAAGTGGCTGAATCGTGGCTGTTCTTGATCGGATAGCCGGAGTAAGCTACCGTAGAATAGACGCTAAACCTAAGAGGGAAGGATATATAGTTATTTCAATACAACTATCTTTTCTGATATTTCTGGTATATTCTCTTCTCGTCCGCGCTCGCAAACAATTACCAAGGTTTAGTCATTTCTTTCTTAAACATTTGTCGATACCTAGTATGATCTCATGTTACATGACCTATCATTAGGGGATTGTTACCTAACAACCTGCACCAATTCCACCCAGGCTGGCCTGCGGTTTATTGATATTTTGCATCATCGTTATGTCCCATGTCTCATCTTGGGGGTGGCCAACTGGTGTGTCGGTCACTGTCTTCGTTGGTCTTCCTGTCCAAAACCTGCGCACTCGATTCAGTATATTCTCCCATCCGCGCGGCCTTTGTAATTGGGAATTTTTCTTATCGTTGAAAAGATCTCGCACGCTCCCAGCCGGGTGAGGAACTGAGCAGTCTACACAGTCGCGGTTTTCTCGAAAGTTGAGCCCCATAGTATGAACCCTCCAAGTTAAATCCCTCGGTGATCCCTCTGTTCCCAAATCTTGCCAGGCCCGAATCTCGATGCGCCGCCTCGTTGCCCTCACCGTGAAGTCTGTGGGACATTGCGGGCATGAGCCGGATCTTTCCATGGACTCGTATTGGCATTGCTCTACTGCTTCAATCGTCGTGTCAAGAGCATCTTCAAGCCCAGGTTGACTTGCGCGTGCATAATACAAGCTCTTGCCAGAACGAAACTGGGTGTGTGGACATATAGCTAGGTCACCCAAGGTTTCGCGTGACATAGCTATGTTTCGATCTATATACTTATAAGTCCAGGCAGACAGGAGTAGAAACCTAAGCTGGCCATCAAGACCAAAGACGATCTTAGGCCAGGCTGAGTAACTGGCCTCAAGTAATGGGGTGTATTTCGAATTCTGGGTCGACCAGAATACCTCCATATAGGGAGGGAACCGTGAGACATGGTGCGGTTTTAGTAGTGCATGGAGGTAGGCGCTATGTTTCGGGTCTTGCGTACGCATATACTTTAGCATGAGCTGAACGTGCCGATGCTCGAGGGCGATAAACCGAGTATCGATTCGAGTCCGCCCATTGTAGACGCGTTCCTTCCAGCGGTCCAACCCCAAGGGACAGGTGGAATTTATTGGTCTACTCGGTAGATCCCATTGATCAATAACATGGAGTCCGGTGCATGCTTCGCAGATCCAGTAGTCTAACAAATCTTTTGATAGCAGACTGAGGTAGTTAACGTGCTCCCAGCGAGTATAACGGGCTTGGTTTTTACGGCGGACGCTGGTCGATTGGGTTCCTAATATAGTGTATATTGAACGACAGGTATGCGAGAATAGAATATAGGTAGAAGGTTTGAGGAAGCCTGAGAGATAGATGATTATCTCCGGTGGAAGTTCTAGAATAGTGCATCTAATATATTGTGTCTGCTCTTTTCGCCTTGAGAACTTCATTTGTATTCGCTCTAGAGCGATGTTCAGAAGGGGTCTCATTGTTGTTGAGTGAATATAATACTACTAGCCGAGAACTTCACCTACCGTAAGGGATGAATGTATAGTTAAATTACCTGCGTACCTTGGACAGGCTTATATAGTGAGGCCTCGAGGCTCGAGCGTTGAGCGTGACGCCGGACACGTTTACGTCGAACCTAATGTCAGGACATGAACCTACCTATATTTAATCCCTTGCGACACCAAGCTAGTTATTGAATTAGTGTATACACTTAGCTGACCCCTCGGTAGACGTCTATTTTTTATACGTAGACTATGATTGTTGGGTGTCTAGCGTAGTATGAATCTTCTTCACATCTTACCAGAGTAGCCCTCCGCACTAACATAGCCAAATTCAAAGCATGAGTTAACATCTCTCTGTTCATTGCAGACGATGGACGAACTCGCGTCATCAATGCTATTTAATTTCATATTCAAGACATCGTGACCCTAGTCCGTTAGACTTCCCTCTCTCGAATGCGTCCACCGCCCAGCTGCCTATAATAAAGTGGGTATAATATAGGTACGCACGAAAAGACATATATGCCGCATGCCCGGTCGATCATCAAGGACACCCACCCATTGCCGTGGCTATTACCTGCCAATATGAAAAGAAATGTTGTTCTGAGAAGTAGTGGAGAAAAGGGGAAATGTGACGGCAGTCACTCCATTGCGAGACAGACTGAGAAGAGCTCGATGCGTAGGCGGAACAGGACGACAAGGATAAGCCCACGCCACACATATCCAAAAAAAGTAACATTAACACATCCAGCTCTGTAAGCAAGTTCAAAAGAAAGAAAAGGCCAATCTTGGGGTGTTGTGAGTCCATATAAAGCGTCATGTGTCACGCACTGAAATCCTACTTCCGAGGCGTAGCTATTCTGTGCGTTAGTATCTACATCCGACAACCCAAAGGCAATCAATTACGAACCATTCACCATTTGCCTCTGTTTGTTCAACCAGCTCCGAGGAACCTCTTGCCGCCGCTGTAGTACGACGTGAGTACTCTGTAGCCTGCTCGTGAGGTCGTACCATGCGGTAGATATCATCGCATTTTCACGTTGCAAGTTCTTGATAATCTGGTCGGTTCGCGCCTGTCATTTTGTGTTAGGTGTTGGCCAGAGTTATTCCATCGCAGTAAAAAGGAGATCATAAACCGCAACCGGTTTTGATGTACATGAACAGTAACAATACATGATATTTAAACAAGAAACATTTCTAACTACTCTGAAACTATAAACCAGATGAAGACCCGCAAGGTCCATGTAGTCGACTGGTCCACTAACATATGCAGTATGAACGTGGAAGATATTACGTACCTTTTGGGCACCGGCTTCCGATCCAGCACGGACAGCTTTTAGTGTCCGTTCTAATTCGCGATTTTTGACATCCGACTGCTCGTACTGCTGTAAATCAAACGAGTTTTGTCAGTCTGTGTGCTTGAAGCGCCTTCATTATCATAACGACTCAAGAGAAGCGGGCGTCTCCCCATCTAACCCTGCCACTTGGCTTTGAATCGTCTCGTGTGCGGTGATAAGCACGTGCCAGCACGGGGATTGATGTCAAATTTGCACTCTGCTGCGAATGGCCTCCCTTAAAGCTCGATGTAAAATATTTATGTCTAGAAACACCATCATCACGAGGAATCCCTGCCGGAGCTGATATTGGGCGACCCGCCCAACGAGACAGACCGTCATGTCTCGCTTGAGAACTGCTCTCTGGACTTTCTTTCTTTTGCCCAAACCAGGAGCTCACAACATTCCAAACGGACTGCTGCTTGACTGTAACTCTGGTGACATTTTCGTCGTCGTCGTCGTCGTCATCGCTGACAGCAGAACCAGCGGGAGATGAAGTAGAAACAGATGAACTCACCTGCTGTAACTGCTTGTACCGTGCACGAAGCTTCTCCATCTTCTCTGATTGCTTGGCACTGTCGGTGTTGACGGATAACCCATCGGCGGCTCTCTGCATCTCGCGATTAGCTGCCTCGGCTTCACGCCGCAGTTGGTCTTTCTCGATATAAGCTGTCAAGAGTTGTGACCGTTGGTTTTCGAACTCTTCTCTAAGCGATTTGTGCTTGTTTCTTTCTGCTTCGAGCTCGGCGCGGAGGGAAATAGCAAGCATGCCGTCAGTTCTCTTAAGCTCTGCGAGTGCTTCTTGGCTAGATTTCTCGACAGCGTTAACTTGTTTCGCATAGTCAGCATCGTCCGAATGGATCATGAATTCCCTAAATATGATCTTACAATCACCCTGTAATTCTAAAAGGGCTCGCTCTTTGTCGGCAAGCTTCTGGTTCGTAGCCTCTAGTTGTCTCTCGAGCTGTTTGGAACGGTTCTGTTCGGCGAGGACCTGCGTCCGTAGGTTCGAATACGCTTCGTCTCTGAAGTAGTTGGACATCAGCCACGTCGTGTTCGATGAAAGGTTATAACAAGCTTGAAGAGCCTGAACTAACCCATCTTTACCCATGTTCTGGATAAGTGCATCCAGCTGGTGTTGACCAACGGTATACTTCTCGAAAATGTCGTTATACTTGTCCTGCAGGGCCTGACGAGCAGTGCGAAGATCTTCCATCTCCTGGAGGAGTTGACCCTTTTCCGTTTCTGTACCAATACTACTCCTTAGAACAGCATTCTCCGCTTGGAGACGCTGGATTTCAATGTTTCTCATCGACACAGCATTACCAGATTCGTTCAGTTCGTCTTCAAGGGTGGTTGGACGGTGGCTCGAGGGGGTGCTCGGGGCAGCGGTGGGGTCGAGCATCATTACCTTCTCCTGCAGATCTTTGACGATAGCTTCGTCTGTCTGGCTTCGGGCCTGCAAGCCCTCTATGCGCCCTCTTAGCTCGTTAATTTCCGATGTGTACATAATCTTCTGATCTCCGAAACTAGCGACTTCTTCTTCATACTTCTGGAATTGCTCGGCATATTTTTCCGCTTCCTTCTTGTAGACATTTATCTTTAGCGTAGCGATTTCAAGTTGCTCCAGAAGTTTAGCTGTGTCAACCCTCTCGTTATGAAGTGTTTTGAGCTCCGCCTCTACCGACTTCATCGACTCTAACTTTTTCCTTAGGTTATCGGCCATATTAGCCTTCTTAGAAAGATCCTCGTTTTTAGAGCGGAGTTCTTGGTTTTCGTCGGCTAGTGCCTCAGCTTTCTGCGCCACTTGCTCTAGCCGAACTCTCTCCTTCAAAAGTCGATCCCTTTCTTCGACGAGAAAGTTTCTCTCATTCTCCAGATTCGCGATAATCGACTCATTTTCCTTCAGTTGGCGCTGAATATGGTGCTTGTTGAAGCTGCTGACTTCCGAATCGATTTGTCTGCGTAGGTTCTCGTTTTCTTCTTGGAGTTTCGAGTGCTTGTCTAGGAGCTCGTCATAGTTGTCTTGAAGACGGTCCAAGCGTACCTTTAGGAGACTCGCTTGTCTATTCGCTTCTTGCACGTCTTCTTGTAGTTTCTGGTGTTGGTTTACCAGGGCGGCTTCTTGCGCAAGGTCATCGAGGTTCGTATCAATATCATCTGCCGCTTCTTCGAGCTCGTCGAGTTTATTTTTACTCTCGCTGATAATCCGGAAAATGCCCTGTTGCACCCTTTCATCCAACTGCGTAACCAACGTAATATACCGGCTGTTGTCGTCCTCACGTAGGCAAGCAGCGCATACGAAAAGTACTAAAATCTGGAGACAGTCAGTGTTGGCAGGGTTCTCGAGCGGCGAAGAACTACGTTTAGAGGAACTACAACTGGAAGAACTACGACTAGAAGATGACCGTGATTGAGAAGACTGTGATATAGGGTTATTCACCTCGAACATATCTATCTTGGTAGGTTCCCAAGCCAGCGCCTGGAAATCGACCTGGTCGATAAGGGGCTCGATTTTAGGGGCATATCGTCGAGCGATGTCTTTGAGGCCTAAGTGGATGATATGGAGGTAACGTTTTCGACCCTGGGTCATATCGCTATCGGTCTGCGTGGCGGCGAGGCTCTGTTGGAATCTTGAAGGGTTGTATTCGTCATCTAGGATTTCAAGCAGCGCGGAGAAAACAGAACCGTCAAAAAGATCATCGGCTTTCTTGACTTTCAAATCTTGATTTTGTCCAGGATATAGTTTTGCGAGCATCGAATTGGCCTATAGAATGGGACCGTGTTAGCACCTGATCCTAACCTAGGACGCAGAAGTAGGAGTATAGAGACTTGGGAAGATATAGAAGACTACATACCCATTCCAGCAGAGCCACCTGTGTGGCTTGCAAGGTGAGGGAGGCGATCATGTTGGCGGATAGTCGTTACTTCGTGATATATAGTCTTATTTCTTTTCGGGTATTAAGATTAGTAGTAGCTGTGAATCACGATCGGTTCTAAAGGACCGGGGGCGGCAGCTAGCTGCGCAAAGTCAACGGCTGAATGGCGCTCGAAGAGATATATGGCGGATGCACATGTAATCGCACACCAACATTTGCGGAATGAAATAGATATAGTGAGTACTTGGACAAGTACTTGATCTCGGTATATCAAAATCTTGGGGTGCTGGGAGCGTATGGGGGCGTATGGGAGTGAATCGGACTCGGAGGTGAAGGCGTATGGGAGGAAGCGTGATCTGATATGCGAGTCGATGTTACAAAAGAAGAAGATAATTCATTGTATAGAAGAATTACAATGGCTCAACTAGTAAAAAAGCGCATCGTTTCTAAACGCAGTCGCTATTGTCATTGTTAGCCAACCAGGCTGTGAAGGGAATTATGACTTGACTTGAAAGACGGGTTGAGTTGTTCGAGTTGTTCGTACACATTTGGACCTCGACGAAGAAACGGGTCACAATAAGGTACATAAAATACAAGGGTACATGTATGTATGTACCTACATATGTACTACATAAGGTAATCAGATACATGCATTGTACTGGGCTTTGTGTGAAAATATTATACATAACGTTGTACATACGTAGTATTATTATTGAATAACTGGTCGTTGGGCTAGGCGGCACGGCCCCTTGTGGACCCTCAATATCGATTAAAACGCAGTCGAAAGGAAAGACCACCACCGTATGGCTCTTCACTTACAGGGATGCTGCATAGGCTAGTACACCTAAAACTGCTCATGTGCATGCTTAATGGTACACTTTCGCGTCCAAGCTAGAGCTGTTTCGTCAACATCTATGCATGTCAGGTACGAAAGACTATAGATTTATGAGATTTTATACATCATGTACCTAGGTAAGTATGTACATGCATAGAGGGCACTGCACTATAGTACTATTGTACTATAGTTAAATGTGCTTAACAAAGGTAAAATCGCAGAGCAAGGGAACAACTCCCCGCCAATTCTATAGTATATCAATCTTTATTTGACAACTTCCAAGGAATCTATGTTAATAGGCTTGTGATGAAGAAAGGTCACCTAACAATGGCTATATATCTTTAATAATTCGATGGCTCTTGCAACGAACTTCTTTTTGTTATAACTACCGTACCTAACCCAAACAACAAGCTGTAGGTTACAGATTACGGAGCACTTTATCTCTCTATGTGCAAATTTCCGGCTTGAATCATACCGCAAGAAACACTCATCACATCCCGAACTGCAAAGAAAATTACAGAATTCATCTCATCGAGCAGATCAACACCAGCAAGGGGCAGCTCGCGGATTTTATTGAGAATGATCATCCCGCCTATCGTCCCTTCGAAGGGGTTGATACAGGTCATTTGGATTGATGTCGACGCCCGGACTCCTAGATGGACAACACAGCGTCACATTTCACCATTACTGTTTGTTTCAAGATGTAATCTGCCCCCCACAGTCACCGCGATGTAACACGATCAGCCAGAGCGTCAAAGCTTAAGACAGATAATCCTGTAGCATAACGTACCCCTCAAGTACTTAACGGGCTTGTCTCCCTCGAAATACGTATGCTGTATGCGACATCTACGCAATTAGATACAATGCCCATACAATCATTGGCAACCTTTGGCGATGTTATAGTCCGCAAAAAGCTTACGCGCCGTGACGCTCGCTGCCCACACGTGGGATGGACATACAGTGACATCAGATATCGATTATGAGAATCTCAAGGGAAGACTTCCGCAGATAGATCTACCAAAGAGACAATTGGTCAATCTACGAAATCTCGGGATGGTGTCTATCTCGCATACATTCAATTCAAATTGGTCCAGTATAGAGTCATATGGGCAGATGGGGTCTAACATCTCTCGTGACGAAAAACGCGTAGACGATAGGTAGCCAAGAAAGCATTCGACAAGACAACTATTTGAAATCCGACTATACTCTTGCGGAGTCGGCCGAATGGGGGTTAAGTAGCGTTGGGCCTCTAGGACAACGCACCCAACTTCAAGTAACAATGGGCCGGCCTACCGCCCCTTCGTTCGATAGGGCTTCCACTCTTACCGTTCTAATAAACGCTGGATGGGGCCCACTCATGTAAGGCATTCTGAATGGGGGAACAGAAAAACAGTAAAATACCACATGGGAATTAATCTAGCATCAGGTGAGTATACGTGAGTATAACCTAAAAGCCATAACAGCCCATAACCTCGGTGCCTCCCTGCAAAACCCAATAGTTGCTTCGCATCGCGAAGGTGTATAATCTTGCTTTTCGCTTCTCATCTGCCCACCTCAGTTCGAGATGGCGGCAGACAGCAATGCCCGACAGGGGTGGGGAGTCAAATGCGGTGAGACTCCATCGCGAACTCCACAATCCTCTGCGGCTAACGTGGCAGCTGCGTAGAATCGGGTTGCTGGGACGCTGCGAACTTGCATATAGCCAACAAAACTACTTTCCTAAATAACCATATATGGCCACCTGGACTTTTTCCGAGGCCGACGGCATTCCGGACGTTGCCCTACCACCATCCCGACTTAACGCATAGGTAAGGGTACTCAAAGAGACAAGGCTAAGGCTACTCCAAGAAACCTTGCATCCTCAGCGCCTTCGGCCATGGTGAGTACCATATGAACCACGCCAACCCGCATATTCTAAATGAATAAATCATACAAGCACAAGCCACCCATCATCACATGGACTGATTCTGGCCGGTTGGATTCCGGGATAGCCAGAGATCATAAAGACGTTAAGGCATAGTAGCAGCGAAAGTGTGATATTTCCTATGAAAACGATAGCCGCCATAAGGAATCCTTACTTTCTCCGAAGAAATACAAAAAACGCCGAAAGCATGTTGTCTAATTCGATCCACTCCCGCACGTCCGCTTTTCGTGTCATTTGTCCTTCAATAACGCCTGTTCCGTCTGCCTACCTGCGGGCTCCGTGCCTAGTGCGGAGGAGGGGTATCGTGCAAGTCGTCCGGCACCTTACTCATAGCTGTCGTTACGTATGCGATCAAGCACCCCGTGCTTAATTCTCACCGGAAATCTGGACCACCTGATCCTCCTCGATAACGGCATTATACTCGGCACTCCAGGCCGACACCGTGTCGAGGATCTTCTGCGGCGCCTTGGCTGCGAAGCCCCTACATTAAGGATCACATAGTCAGCATATCCATCCGCCTTTAAAATAATACGTTCTCGCCCATGACGTAACACATGGATAGAGTAGAGGATAGGTAGGTATGTATAGGATATGATCGAAATAGATACGCACTTGATAAGTTGGTACTCGTGGGTGATCACACCACCCGCCTTTCGAATATCATCCTTCGCGCGGTCGACAATGTCGTCGGTAGTGCCGCTCGGGAAACTGACGATGACGGACTTCTCGATGTCAACGGCCGAGACACCGGCGGCAACAGCAAGTGCTGCGGCGATCGTAGTGAAGAAACGCATATTTGTTGGATTAGAGAGGATAGGTTGAAGTAAGTACTTCGGAGTTTGGCTTGTAATGTGGCTTGGAGATGGTAGAAATGGCCAATAATAGGTAAGGTGTATGATGGAGCAGACAAAGAGCTGTCGACCAAAACCGGTCCAAGAAAGAAGTGCTAAGCCTAGACTATTTGTAAAAGCTTGGGTTTCGTATGGAGAAGGATAACACAGGTTCGAGTTGAATTAGAGTGAAGATTAAATGTAAGTAATGGTGGAACTGGAACTTGGCGGTTTGACCTGGGTGTCGATCTTATGAATGGGCCTTCCGCCTGGGGGGGGCGAGCTGGAAGAAAGACCTAGAGCTGGAAGCAGCCTGGGGGACCCGGTAGAGACCGCTGGACCCGAGTGGGCCACCTAACTCTTCGTTCTTTAGGGGACTTCCTGGTTAGGCAGGTCAAGGGGGCTTGTTCGACGTAACGGACCAATCAAAGCGAAGTGAAACAGTGCACAATTAATGCCGTGCCACACCATAAGAACGTCGCAGCCACCTTCAAAAGGCAGTTCGTAAATTCGCTTCAGGCATGAGATAAAGTTACAAGTTACACATTACACATTACACATTACTTGATCAATATTAAACACATAGACAGATTAGCGATACCATTCCACAAACATCGTGCCATTTGAAGATGAGCCAGTTTTTTGAGGCCTCGAAATCTCTACATAAAAACCTCATTGTCGTCATCGTGAATGACAAGAATGATTGATCATCCATGCGATCGTGTTGCTTTATAAGGGTTTATTATTTGTCCGAGGTGAAACTCGCGTGGATCGTGACGTCTGAGAGCGTACTTGATATACCTCCATTTACCGCTAAGTGTCTTTTTTTTCATGCAATTTCAACGATAGAATCGATGTTAGGTAGTTATCGTATTCTAAAACAGACTCGACCAGAGCGTTGTTGTTTCGGTCTCAAGGGTTCTACATAGATGCCGTTAGCGAAGCCGCAGCTTGAGAATGTTTCTGTGTGATGCTATCTTCAACCACCACATCTGAAGAAGACAAAGTCAAACGGGAAAGAATTGCCACCTATTTATGAGACTCTCTAGGCTATCTCTTCGTTCAAATCAGCCGTTTCTAGTCTTACCAATGCTGAAGTCAGGTCTAGTGTAAGATCTAAATCGCAGTCTGGGCTCACAACACGGAGGCGATCGTTACTCACGATGCCAAGAGCACGTTAGATACCTATTCAGTAGCCTTAAGACATAAGCTTATGTGCATTCGCATCCAGCAATAACCTCGTTTCCTTTTCTGTCTCGTTAGTGATACTTACAGGAGCCCCACAGCATCCTGAATAATTAATAAACGTGCGTTTTAGGGGCGACTTCGAGCGGTTAGAGTTACCAGCTTTATCTTGGCAACGCCAAAAGTCAATATGAAGGAGCAGAAGGCCAGAAAGCTAGGATGTTTCGAATAAAATTTTCAGCCTCCATTTCAGCAAGCTTAAAACGTCAATATAATGGCTCTCAAATAAGTCGTCTCTTTTGCTATGTAATGCTACCCAATGCATAATCAATTATACTCCATCTGGATGAGAATCGCCTTTACATGTTCAACCCTGAAATTATTAAATCGGAATTACGAAGGCCTTTTTGTATATACTACAAAATAGGTAACCGACATTGCTTCTTACTAGGTTTACCAGTTCCTAATGTAATACTATCCAACTCAAAACGCCGATACTAGTTGAAAGTTTATAATTCAAACCCGCTGGAACACTTTGATAACTTTACCACGAGGCAGGAAAGAACGTGGCAAGAAATAGCAATAAATCGCAATTAGCATGATTCATAAAACATAAGGAACTACGTGTTATATAACGGCAACACGGTATGGTATATACAGTACCTCTGAAAGCCGCACATGTTATCAAGCTTGCCTATACTGACGAGCCTAGTTGGACGACACCATGACAATAACTTATATCGCCATAGCTTTCATCTGGCGTAAGCTGTGTATAACGCCAGCCGAGTCCCGCGTATATTACGATACAGTTCACATCCCGTTTTTGGATTCGCTTATTAGGTCAGCTTTCCTCCTTTCTCGTACTCGCAATTATGTCACTAGATATTCAAAAAAGATGGGTAAAGGCGATGTCAAACAGGACTTCACTCATGTTCTGTATATAGATCGAAGCCTATAACGTTAATTATGGCTTAATAAGTGCTATGATCTAAGAGGATAAGTATCACGGTAAGTACTATCCGTGTCAAGGCCCTTATAGGTGGAGATAGCGACGTCAACCCCTCGAGTTGGCATCGCTCTACCTTTTGATAGTGTAACGATTTGATAGCTATCTTCCAAGCCCTTACAATAAGGCAGTATACGATCGTTTCAATGATATCTTTTCTAGGTATGTAAAAAGTCTCTAGGCGGACCACCGAGGATAACCAGCTTGTATGTGTTGTTTATGAGCCTGTATCTGCGAACCGGGGCCAAAGAGCTTATATTTTTACATCTTAAACTTTGGAGACAAAGTTGGCAATTCCGAGGTACTGCGGGGGGGTTCGAGGACGTCGTGATGGAGTCTACTCCTGAATGCTCGCCCTTTTGACCCCCCTAGACGTCGCGCAGTGCCTCTTATATACCACTTGCCTTAGAAAACCTATCCCTAATACGTACGAAAAAAATGCACTCGTAACGACTATCTTCGATTCGTTTCTTAATAATAGCTCCGACGGACGGACCAAATGATCGCTTCAACTACGAGATAGATAGCAACAAGTCGATGCTAATTTACGGATAAACTGGTGACAATGCCGAGAACACCAACTTAGAGAATCAGTACAAACTTAAACAAAGCAGATCTACGCCAATCCGCCCTAAAAGGGTATAATACGGGAATAAGAACTTGAAGTTGAAGAGGACCGAAGAAAAATAGGGTTCGCATTGTGCATTCTATAGTCCTACCGCGGCAGACAATGAGAACTGGCAGATATAGTCTATACAGAACAAAGATGGGCATGCATACACCCCCCAGAAGTGGTAGTCCTTAGACTCTAGTACCTGAATACAGATAAAATGTATAGACTACCTTATTTAAATACCACATGCTAGAAGGAAACAAGTCATTGGATCGTGCGAGTACCTACTTATTCTTAATAGCGTGACACATACTGATTTAGAAAGGTACTGCTTACTGGTGCTCTGCAGATATAGTGTCTTATGGCTGGCCAATCGTTCTAGTTCCTCAAGCAACGCTACCTGTCAGCACCTACTCATATACAGAGGACTTTGTTTCGCGGCAATAAATACGAACAATCTTGATAGCTAGACACGTAATATACCCACTCTTCAGCTAGGCGAATAGAAGTGTCTATTGGCTAGTATAACGATGTGCATAGCATTTCCCCCGCATATCGTAGCATCCGAGGGAGTCGTGAAAATGTCACTCATGATGTATGGCGGGTAGGTAGCGCTAAATATTATAATCCCCGCTATTTTCCATGGAAACTCACGAGAAAAATACAGCTGCCTAACCACTATATGAAAACTACTTTCTCTTCAAGTTCTTCTTTCTTTTTGAAACATTAGTGAGAGCCATTCTCAAGGTTAAACTCTAAGCACTACTAGGTAGCATAATCCTTGTGTTCATACGAAGAGCTAAAAATGACTTCTGCTTCGACAAGCTGGCGGGGAGGCCTTATCCCCTCCCTCAAGTTGAACGATGGCAATGAAATACCTGTGGTGCGTATCAATCTCTTATATCATGGTTTGTACTAAATAGTAGTTGTATAGCTCGCATACGGGTTTGGTACAGCCAACTTCAGGGGTCAAGACGAGGATATATCCCAGAAGGCGGTTATGGCTATTTTTAATGGATATTTTCACCTTGACGAAGCCGAAAGTGCGTCCCATCTAGTACTATGCTCTCAAGTAATATTGCTCACTTCGCTCCAGTATATGGTAACGAAACTGGGCTAGGTGTTGGTATCAAAGCCTCTGGCATACCACGGGAGAGACTGTACATAGTCACAAAAGTTGGCGGGACCAAAGGCCAGGACATTCAGGCGGCATTGTCATCATCCCTCCAAAAACTCGGCGTGGACTATGTGGACCTCTATCTTGTCCACGTCCCTTTCCTCGCAGGTTCTCCGGAAGAGCTACAGAGAATTTGGGCTGAAATGGAGGCGATCAAGGCATCTGGTAAGGCCAAGTCCATCGGAGTATCCAATTTTGAACAGGCGGACATCGAAGTCATCCTGCAGACCGCCAAGACGATCCCTGCTATCAATCAAATTGAGTATCATCCGTATCATCAACACGGGAATCTGGTCGAGTTCCTCCGCACCAAGAACATTGCCATTTCTGCATACTCGCCCCTTGCGGCCGTTACGAAAGCACGACCTGGCCCTCTGGATGATACATACGACGAACTAGCGAAGAAATACGGAGTGACACCGGCTGATATTGCCCTGAAATGGGTTATCGACCAAGGCATGGTAGCTATCACCACGAGCAATAGCGAGGAGCGACTCCAAGGATACCTAAGCAGGCTGCCTACTTTCAAGCTCTCTGAAGAAGAGATCAAGCACATCTCCGAGATTGGCAAGCAGAAGCAATACAGCATGCCGGTTGAGCCTATCATGAAACAGCTATATTCCGCCTAGATTTGCTCATGCTAGGGTGTCATGGTACGATCACGTGGACCCCCGACTGGTCACCACCGTGACACAGAGCTCCTTTACGAACTTTACAACATTCACATTTCTGGCAGCGCACTATATAAGGCGTCATCCTCTGGCTATTTGGTACCGACACTTAGGAGAAGCTAAGCGGAAACCGTCTAGACGACAGTAGAAAGTCCGGAAACTACGGAGACTAAACCGGTCCCGGTAGGACTCTAGGCGAGCTTCGCGTCTTTTCCCGATCTGGGTTATGGCACCAAACTCTCGGTAAACATCGCCATTGTTGTACATGTTATAACATTGACTTTAGCCGATTTTTATGTTGAATATACAGCATGAGCAATACCGAATGAAATTAAAAGAAAAAAAAGAAGAAAAAGAAATGACAAGATCATAGTGATTTGTGATTATCATGAAACATAGAGGAGACAATAATTCTTGCCTCACCCACGTAAGGCTTCTTATTGTATACTACTCCGGGTTGTTAAAGCGGCGATATGGTGACACAGATTCATGAGGGGCATTGGCTAACGTCTATCTAGGTACCTAAGGTAGATAAGCATGGGGTTGGATATAACCCCACGAGGATTGAAGACATTCCCATAATCTACACCTTTGCAATTATAGCTTGATACGCTTATCCAACGGACTCCAATCTAGACTTGTTATCGGTAATATGCCATTCGGCTTGTTAAACTATTGAAATATAGTATTCATATGATACGATAGTAAACAAATTGTTAAAGATGCTAATTGATAAGGATGCAAGCTATATGACCTAATTCGATCACACCATATGCAACTTGAATTTCACCATTTAAGACCATGGCCTTAAGCCTCATTAAGCCTCACTAATTTACAGCCATTTCTTATTTAAGCAATGGCCTGTATCTCAAACTCAGTCGGGAAGCAATGCGTACACCGGTGTTATTATCCGTATCATTCCCGCCATGGATGTTACAAAGGAAGCCCAAGCTACCACCCGGAGTCGACCCGTCCCCAAGACGGTGGCTGAGAAATATGCAGACGTTACCCTCCGCTTGATCGAAGATCATGGGGACGAATTTGGACCCCTGACTCCTGAAAAGGAGAAACTGTTGCGGAGGAAACTGTATCGTCATATCATGGTTCTGATATCCGCTATAAACATCATCTTATTCGTAAGTCGCTTGCCCCTATATAATTAAATAGTAGGCTAATCTTCTCATTGGTTGTAGATCGACAAGTCTACACTGGGATATGCCGCTATTCTAGGGCTTTTTGAAGAAACTGGGATCACAAAGGACGAATACAATAACCTGAACACATTTTTCTACGTCGGTAAGTAGGGTCTCATCCTTCGGGGACTCCACGCCAAAAGCCGTGGGCTAACCCGCGCAGGTTATCTTGCTGCGCAATGGCCCGGGCACTACCTTTTACAAAAGCTTCCGTTTGGCAAATTTGTCGCCTCGATCATTTCTCTTTGGGCCGTCGTCATTCTCCTTCACTGCGTGGCTACCAAATACGCCGGGCTTGTTGTCCTCCGCCTCGCCCTGGGTGCAGTCGAGGCAGTCATTGTTCCCGCCATGGAAATCACCATCGGTATGTTCTTCAACCGTGAGGAGCAAGCATTTCTGCAGCCAATATTTTGGATCACTTGCCAAGGCGCTCCTATTGTGGCCGGATTTATTTCCTATGGATTACTGTGGAGCAAGAGCAGCGTGCTTCCCTGGAAGCTATTCATGATCACCACAGGCGGCTTGACTCTCTTACTTGCCATCTGGGCTTGGTTTTGCTACCCTAGTAATCCCGCCGAAGCAAGGTTCCTCACCCTGGAAGAGAAAGTCCAAGTTATCCAACGGGTACACGGATCGAGCCAGAGCTCTATTGAACAGAAGCAATTTAAGAAGGCTCAACTCGTCGAGACTTTGAAGGACCCTGTCTCATGGCTCTTTGCGCTACAGGCGTTCACACTGATGTACTCAAACAATCTCACATACGGCCAGCAGAATCTCTTGACCACGTCCCTCGGTGTCTCCAGCCTCGGCTCTACCTTGGTCGCGGTAGCAGGCGGCGGCTTTGGGGTAGTCCTCTGCATCGTCGCCGCCATAGCACTCAAATGGTATCCGCGGAACCTTGCGTTCCACAGCTTGGTCTGGTGCATTCCGGCCGTGGCGGGTGGGATTGGCATGGTAGCTATCCCGTGGGACCGGAAGCTCGCATTATTAGCATGTCTATTGCTCGCAGGACACACATACGGCATCACGTACATCATCGCGCTCGGGTGGACGACATCCTCGGCGGCGGGCTACACCAAGAAGCTAACGCGGAACGTCATGTTCATGATCGGCTACAGCATCGGCAACCTCGTGTCGCCGCAAATATGGGTCCCCGGCGCGGCGCCCCGGTACTACGGCGCTTGGATCTCCATGATCGTCGTTAGTTGGGTCGGCACGCCGGCCATTCTGTTCATCATCCACTTCATCTTGTCGCGCAGGAACAAAGAGCGGGAAGTCTGGATCGCGGAGTTGAGCGAGGAGGAGAGGGAAGCCGGCCGTGTTGAACAGTACGACGAGGATGGACACATCGTTACGAGAAAGGTGGATATTGCGATGTTGGATCTGACGGATTTGGAAAACAAATTCTTCATTTACCCGTTATAATTTCCCTGTAAATTAGTTGATTACCTACCTATGTACAGAATAACGTTAGGGGAGGGTGTTTATATATGAAGTTAAAAACATGGCCAGTCTAGTTGCTATGTTTTAAAATAGTGAGGAATAGTCAGGCAAATCATCCCTCTTTGTAGGCTTACTCTGCTTGAAGCAGTTGACGACCTGTCTTGAATATAGAACACTGGTCTTAGCCTTCTTTGGCTTTCACAAACTTCCCATGCACGTATAGTCAAAAGCTTTTTCGCAAACTAAGATAAGGCAAGCCATCTCCACGGTGCAAAAGTTTCTTCCAGGAATGGTCACAGAAGAGGAGGATCATAGAGAAAGGGGTTGAGAAGACGTGTCTTGTATGCACAGGGCAACTACAAACTACAAAATCCAGAATAATAGAATACTTAGTTAATCTATAACTCATAACTAAATCTTTGACGCAATTTGTCTTAAACCCAAACGCCCGATCTCAGGGCTGGTGAGACAAGCGAGGCTGTGGCTATAAGTGGTGATACGGGTGCTAACCTTTACCCAAACATCCTACAAAAAGCTCCATGGCGCAGCGGAAGCGCGCCGGGCTCATAACCCGGAGGTCCTCCGATCGAAACGGAGTGGAGCTAGGATTTTTCTTTTTTCTGCTTTGCTTTTTTTTTTCTTTTTCTTTTTTGCTTTCTTTGTGATGAAAATTTTTACCTGTTGTGCTAAAGTTCGGTATACCACATTGACCCTTGTTTAGGATGAATTTTAGTCATCCTAGCCCAAAGTAGCCTGTAGGACTAGCTCAAATGATCAACTTTTATGTTGAATTAAAAAAACATCTTTTTCAACTCTGATTACTTTTAATGATCTTAGATTAAATAATTGAATAATCTTCTTCTTAGTTGTTGTGGTACGGTGTGTGGCTAGATACGCTTTATACTACCTGGGAAAACCTCTCTCCTATAAATACTTCTCCAGCAGCCATTACGAAAGGAAAGTCCATACATGTCTACATGAGTTTTCGCATGCAAGATATAACAGTAATTATAGAAAGCGATGGCGAACTGCCGAGATAAATATATATTTTTACATTGAGCTCCTAATTGGCTGTATTAAATTAGCCGTTTAAGGAGATAGATTACCATTGAGGAGCTATGTCTCTACTTGGACATGATATAGACGGCTCCTTATCAGACTGGTAAATACTAGGTAGGTCCATTGGTAGGTTACTTAGAATATATTATCAAGGAGCCCTTCCTCGATCTAAGTAAATAAGCCCGCTCCTATTTCAACCTTAGATATTTCTGGAGAGAAAAGAGAAGAAACTATGGAATATTTCCAAAGCATCCTTATCAAGCTGGCCATAGGCTTGACTCTAATATCTGCCACCACTGCCACCTTAAACGTAACGGCGGTGCCTCTTGCGGACGGTTGCGTAGCATATCCCGGCTACGACAACGCGACGAGCACCGCCGGCCCCCTGCGCGTCGTAGCCGACTCCACAGGCAAGGAACTCGACGGCTTCCGATTCATTCCAAAGTTCGCCATCGCCGTCGGAGGCGGCAGCTGGGGTTTTGTACGAATGCCTTACCTTATCCTTTAAGGATACAAACGCAAGAACTAATATTAGTGCGTTATTGTAGATGGTAATACCTACAACCGAGAACAAGACAGCCGATGCTAAGGAGACGCCCTTCCGTTGCGGCAATGGCACGCTCCAGGCTCATTTGAATGTGGGCATTCAAGGCGATCGGTGGCAGACTCTAATCGCGGCCGGGACACCTGCTGAGTCCGTCTTCGGGTTTGGCCTCCCGGACCTTCCTGATCCTAACTACCACCTTAAAATTTGGTATGTTCGCCCCTATGTTCTAGTGAAGATGCTTGCTGTCTTAAATATTTCAATGCTTCGCGCAAATGCTAACATTAGCTTAGTATGTTATGAGCGTTATTTCGTTTTGACTCATTTTCTTTTGTTTATTGATGATTATGTTCAATATAACTCTTAGCATGAGGGGTGATGGGGCTGCTAACATAACTCAGATTCGCACATCGTAGATGGAGTCGTGCAGCCAGGCGTGTTTTTAGGCGCCGTCAACGTTACGACTTGGGGCTTCAACTATCAGAACAATACTGAGGCGGGCGAGTACTATTTCGTAAGATTGCTGGGCCCCAACAGTAATAACCTGGCGACCGGGAAACCACTGAATCCGGGTGAATTTACTGGATATATTAAGATCACCGCAGTTTGAATGTGTACTACTTTGGAGGTGACTAGGCTGGTGTCTTGATAGCGATGGCCCGGGAAATTGGACGGGTCCCCTTAAGACGAATACTCGGTTAGATTGAGAGAGCATGGAGAAGCAAGATTCTACTAAGGGTATGAGTGGGTTTCAAGAAACATGGCAATCTAAATGGTAAAGTCTATAGTCTATAGCCGACCCGTCCCATCAAAATATTAATCCCATATCCAAGAGACAGCGCGCTTCCAACCATCCGACTTCTCCTGGGGATCGTCGGGATACTGTTCTGCTTGTATAATAGCGTCGTCAAGGGGTATGCTCTTGAGTGACGCAATCCTAGTTTTCTTGATATATTTAAATATCAAATACGCACCAAGCACAAGCGGTATATCCCTGTATATGATGGTTAGCGTAAACATTTATAACAGAAAGTAAAGCATGGCACGTACAAGTAAGCTGAGATGAAGCCGCTAGCGCTCCAATTTCCTGCAGTGAAGACCTCGAAACCACCTGTCAATAATATGATAATGCACATGATGAGAGCTAGGACCGAGCTGTAGTCTAGACGGGCAGTCAGCACGTTAATCATCTGCTACCCTTAAGATACATAGAACTTACAGGACCACCAGTTATGCCACGGTAGCCGCGAAACCGGGATACCTTGCTTCGTCACGGCTAATTTCAATCGAATGTGGTTGACCAAGACCGTTATCCATGAGACCAACACACTGGCAGCCGTCAGGTCGACAAGGTACCAGAACACAGTTAGCGCGCTCGAGTCCAGGCTCAGGAAACTGAGAAACATGAAAGCGGTGTAGAACAAGACGCAAGCGTAGGGGGTTCCCCAAGATGTCGTGCGGAGGAAGACGCGGGGCGCTTGTCCTTTCAAAGCTAAGGCGTATAGTACACGAGTACCGGACAACAAGGTCTGGTTCGAGGACGACCATGCCGACGTAATGACTACGGCGTTGACGACGCTTGGGATAGCGCTAATACCGGCGGCCGAAGCTGCAATAACGAACGGGCTCTGGGCCGCGGTACCAGAGGAATCATTGAGCCTGTCGTCATCGCTAGCGACTAGTAAGCCAACCACGAAGATGGCTAACATGTAGAATAGCAGGACGCGAATGAACACGCGCTAAGATCGAAAATAATCAGCTAGTGTCTTTGTTTTATGTAGATACTTGAGAAATAATTCAAAATACCTTGCAAGCTCGCGGGATAGCTCGCGCCGGATTCCGCAGCTCAGCCGCGGGCATAGCAATGGACTCAACACCGGCAAAGGAGAAAACAGCACTAGCCAGGACACTCCAAAACCCCAGGAAGCGGCCCCAGTTTCCAGAGGCGATGTGTTCGACAAACGGGCCCGGGTCACGCCAGTACTTGAAGCCGGTGGCTGGGATCCCGGGGATACCGCCGGCCGCAACGATGATGTCGAAGATGATGAGGAAGACGATGAGCAGGACCTTGAGGAGGGCGAACACGAATTCGACCTCACCGAAGACGCGTACGAAGGCGATCCCCACGATGAAAGTCAGCGTGATGAAGCTCATGATGTAAGCAGCCGGGTGCACGTCCTCGGTCCAGAAGGTAAATAGTACGCATATCGCCGTGAGCTCGCTTGGGATCGACAGCGCGGCGCCGTATACCAAGTTCCAACCTACGGCAAACCCGAGCGCCGGATCCACGAGGAACTCGGCGTGTCGGACGAAGGAACCCGTCACGGGCAGGAGGGCAGCCACCTCGCCTAATGCAAAAGTCACCGCACACACGATCAGTCCGACGATAGCGTATCCTAGTAGAGCTCCGAGAGGTCCTGCCGTCTGTATAGCACCGCCGAGACCCAAGAATAATCCAGTACCAACAGCACCGGCGATAGCTATCATAGAAAGATGTCTCTGTCCGAGGCCACGCGACAGAGAGCGGGCCTCGGTAGCCGTAACCAGATCGGCATCGTGGTCATCGCGATAAGCGTCGAGGACATCCTCGTGTACCATACCGTTTTCGTAGCCCATATCTGAAGAAGGAGAAGACGAAGACGAAGACAACCTCTGGAGACGGCGGCGCGACTCAGCGAGAAGCGGCTCGGTGCTCATGGCGAGGTTTAAAAATAAAAATTAAAAAAAGAGGGAAGTGCACACAAGACGTTGGAAGGATTTCCAAGGGACTGGGACCACAGGTAAAACCAACTACATACGCAGTGTAACTGTGTCGGATGGCGCAGAAAAACGGCACAAGATGGGTTTAGCGTCGAGGTGGTCTCACCGAAAAACACCGATCTGCAAGAGACAAACTACATGTGCGTGCATGCATGCATGCATAAAGTTATTGCGCAATATTCTTCGACCATCATGTAATCATTTTTCCCAAGGCTGACACCATAGAGCTTGTATACCTAATATGGGACGTTGGATTTGATATGGAGGGAAAACGTGGGAACAACGGAACAACCAGCGCTAGGAAATTAAGGTTAGGACCCCAGTTATCTTCTAAAAAGAGATCCGAAGCATGGGGGTTGTTTATCTTAGCGTAACAGGGGTAAAACGAATGAAAAGGCGGGATTGATTTTGACACGATCGATCCGTTGTGTTTGCTAAGACTGGAGATATTCGTTCAACACACATCCCAGGTATGCTTTAGTATAATGTGTACTTTAAGCACGGTATAGTATATGCGGGTAGCTCAAGTAAATAAAATTTAATTAATACAAGGTTGTATTGATTGCCTGGTTTTTTTATCAGCTTGGAAAATTTACGTGGAAAACGAGAGCTGAAAAAATTGCGTTGGATCGATCTTGTAAGCCGCCGTACGAAGTACATAATTAAGAACGGCGATCAGCCAATCATATATTGGGTAGGTAGGTAGTTGTTAGAACCTGTATCCTAGACAAGTTATTCGAAAGACATCAAACCTTTACCGAACCCCCACAGCTAGAGGCGTTCTACCTCATCGTCGAGTCCACATCAAATTCTGACTTGTCCCTACATAAGTTGAAACTCGTTGAGGAGGATTGCTTCGTTCAACTAGCTAGGCAGGCTTGGCAGGATTGGTTTGCTTTTAGCAGAGATCAATCTATTATGCTAGTACTATGTAAAAGCTCAGTGTTCCGAGAATGAAAATCCATAAAATAGTAAAGGTGACAGGTATAATTGACCGTCTAAGTCTCATTCTGTCTTTTCAAGAGCCAATTCCAATTTGCGGAGAAGGCATTTTACACAAGACCAAGAATTAGACCTTGTGTCCTTGATGATCAAGATAAGAAAAACAACAATCCTATCTTGGCTCCCCACGAATAAGTTATCAATATAAATATTAAATATTTCGTGCGACCTCGACTCAGAATGAATCATCTTGAATCACCTCTTGGCAAAGTGCGCAATTATCATTGTATTATCCTTTCCCTTCCAGGCCCTTTGATAGTAGAGTGGGCAAAGTGGGACTTACCCCCTTGAGAAGCGCAGGTATAACTCATGATGAATCATTCTCACTCATCGTGAACCCATCCTCACTCATAACGAAACCACCCCTCAATCACTATGAATAAACCCCGATTCATTATGAGCCATCTCCAACTCATCATGAACCCATCCTTACTTAGAATGAACCGCTTCCTCCTCATCATGAATAACTTATAATCATATATCACCAACAGTGATGCATCGCAGGAATTTCGCGGGAGTAGAAAGAGAATAAATAGACACAATAACAATACCATCTTGTACATAGAATTCGTAGCTAGAAAATGAAACAATCTTCAATGAAGTCAATAGCCTTACGATAAAAACTGTGGTATGCTAAAATCTATATCCCTCACCCACCAATTCCCCATTCCATGATGACAATCACGTTCCCTCAACCGACACTATATTCTGCAGTCCTGGAGAGGACATTATAAAAACACTTCGCATGGGGAAAAGAACGAGTCGACATCGTCTGAGAAAAAAATACAACTTCCAATTTAGTTATTAATAAGAACTATCTAAAACGAACTTCGAAGAGACACAGCGTTTTCCGGCCCTAACCGCTTCTTTGGCTAACTTTTCTCACTCTTCCCAGAATTCAGCTGCAGCATACTCCGCAGCGCCGCCGTCTCCGCCTCCTGACGAGCGAGGCGAAGCCGCAAGTCGTCGCGCTCCTCTTTGACGCTCCGGAGCTCCGTCTCGAGCTCGTTGATGCGGTCGATCCGCTTCTGGCGATACTTGCGCGCCGCCGCGTTGTTGCGCTGGCGCTTGAGAGCCGTCGCCGGGTCGACGGGTGGCGACTGGCTCTTCGCCTTGGCGGATGGCTGTTGACTTGGACCCGATGAAGACTCGGGCATGGTTGGCGGCGAGACAGACGGGTTCAGATTCTCCGCGTCTGACAGCGGCGGTATGATTTGAGAGTCCGCGGGTGAATTGAATAGAAGATCTGGACTGATTTCACAGCTAGGTAGAGTCTCTGAAGCTGCTGGGTTAGTTAGCAAAAAAATGTAAGATAAAGAGGTAGCATAGATTAGTAAGACCGACCGTTCAGCTGTCCGTTGCACTCTTCATTTTGAAAAACGAAAGAGGTCCCTGCCCCTTCGAAAAGGGGGAGGGACCAGTCTGCACCATTTATACTACTGCCATTCTCTAAATCCAAGGACCAATTTCCAACTAGAGGCTCGATCGAGCCCTCCAATGACGGGAAGAAATCCGCCGGCCCTAGGGCGGAATCTCCCCAATCAAAGGAATTATGTTGATTTGGAGAGTGATCCCTGGTACGGCGGACAGAATCCGACGTAGGCGATCTTGACGCAGGTAGCAACGATTGAGGCGATTGCTGCCATGACGATATGTTAAAATAACTTCGTCTCGATTCTAGGTTGATTGTATATACGCCGTTCTACTGGCGAACGGCGGAGCTCTGTCCCACTCAAAATGGGAAGGGGGGATAAAGGAAGATGTTGAAGTTGGAGAGGGGAAAAATGAAGTCGGGGGATGTTCTTGGAATCAGGCTCTTTTAAGTTAGGTACAGATGTACCAGATCTTATCAGAACAACGCGGTCGAAAGGTGATCAAATGGTCCGTGCATAACTCTTGGCTTGTCTTAGTAAAAGAACTAAAAGGATCGGCACCTCCGTACGGCGTATTTCATGTTGCACAAATTGCACAGCCATTTAGGTAAGCCTCTCGCTAAGATTGTGGTAGGATCTTGCGAATATCGAGGCGGTCAATTAAGTCAGCATTACCCCGTGGCACCCCACTATGGAACTAAGTGGCTTCACATGCCTGTTTCATTCAAGCTTCCAGTGTAAATGGCATAATACATACTCCTCCACATAACTTATCTACCTAACCTAATGCACTCCTACCCATGACTTCGAACTGCGGTCCGCCATGATAAACGCAGTTCTGGTCTTTAACGGCCAGGGCCAACCTAGGCTGACCAAGTTCTATACTCAGCTGGTATGTACCGTTTGAGTTTATACATTAGTAGTAGTTCCGATCCTACAAAGAAAAAGAAAAGAATAAAAAGCCCCGATTCCCTTCTGGGGCATATATTAACAAATCTCACCTGCAGGAAACTAGCATCCAACAGCGCCTCATCTCCGAGATCTTCACTCTAGTTTCGAATCGTCCGGACGGAGCCTGCAATTTCCTCCCCTTACCCCCTCTGCTCGCGGCATCCGGTACTTCGCACTCCGCCTCCGAGCCTCACAACGACGTCCCCTCGCTCGTGACCTACCGCCACTATGCGACCCTCTACTTCATCATCATATCCACCTCGACCGAGTCGCCCTTGGCCCTGCTCGACTTGATCCAGGTGTACGTCGAGTCCCTAGACAAGCTGTTCGAAAACGTCTGCGAGCTCGACCTCATCTTCAACTTCGAGACCCTTCACGCGGCCCTGAGCGAGATGATCGTGGGCGGCGTCGTCATCGAGACGAACCTAGACCGCATAGTCGCCGGCGTACGGGCGCAAGGCACCATCGCAAAGCGACCAGTCAACGAGTCTAAGGGCACAGGGCTGGGCGCTGGGTTAGGTGTGGGAGGGCACTTCGTGTGGCCTGGCAGGTGATTCCCGCGGATCCTACGTAACTATGCATAAATATGGTGTTTGGCGTTTTAGAGATTTACGGATTGGAACAAGCATGCATTGAGTAAAGAGAAGCATCGTCTTTTTACATAAGATACCCCGGCTTTCTACGGGGTGCAAAATAACATCGAGCGGGTATTCCCAGTCACCACCATTAAACTCCTACCATGCAATGTGAGGCTCGTAATATACAGAGAGGATATATATATTTTTACTTGGAATTCGCAACGGGTAGCATATCGGGGGCTCGTCTTTCATGTCTCTGCTCGGGCGAGAATGCGCCGAGCATATTCCAGAACTTCTCTCTTGTCTAGACGTAATAGTTAGATTATAGAGCGATGACTCGTTGGAAGTATTTAGCATACCTCTTGGAACGGCTGGTTTTCTGTCTGCCAGTCCATGAATAAGACCGAATAGACCAGGACAGCTACGGTAGAGAAACATAGTGTTAATTTAGACCTCCATAAAATTTGCTGCCGTCCTTTTAAACTCACTCGTTACGCTGAACAGCTGTACCAATTTAATAAACTTATCCCATCGCGGCCGCGCAGTCGCAAGCTTCACCCTTCGCTTGTAGCGCCGTTCGAACCGAAACTTTTCCTTCTCGGAAAGCTTGGAGAAATCTGGCGGCCAGACCTTCTTAGGTTTGTACGGACTGGTGTAGACCTCCGTCAAGGATTTTGTCGACGCATTCCGTACGTTGGAAAGTATAGGTCCTCGCAGTGCTATCCTTCGTACCAGCGTTGAGAACATGTTGGCTGCCGTCCTTCAATCCCAGCAATTACCTAATTAAGTTGACATGCGGCCCGCATCGAAGTTCGAATATCTCAACCGCGGCTTATTTTCTAGGATGTGGCTTGTTAAGAAGCACAGCCCCTCGATCCTTAACAAAGGTAAATATCAGCCACATTTCCTTAAACTGCTAACACGCTTGCTCTTAATGTTACCTGCTTCATTTTTTTTATATAGTCAAAATTATAGACACTCACCTGTAGTCGAAACACTAATTTCCTGGTGATGAAGATAGGTGCCTTTGAAGGAGATCGCTGGGAATTTGGCGCCTCAACTCGCTATGATTTTGTTTGTTCCTTAGAGTGTATACGGCTTTGTAGATATCACAATAGGTAATGACGTACAATCAAGTCACACTTCCGAGTCCTACGTTTTATAAAAATCATTTCCATAGAACACAAATACACCGCCGACTAGCAGGTGGAATTATATGTAGAAAAGCTGGGAGCTAGCTTGAAGCCACTGTATAGTATAGGCTGTATGTCCGCCATACCTTACAACACCCCCCTATTTCTCGACGACTGATTTAACGCTGGCTTGCTTGAACACAATGCGATTTCCTTCCAAAGAATCGATCCTACGTACGCCTCTGGTATCTCATGCAGGCTGGTCTATGTTTTCTTTTCCCGAACGGGCTCGTTAGCCTTTGAACCCCTACCGTTGCCCCTCCTCTAAACCATTGCACTCACCATTACCATTAGGATTATGGTACGACTTGGTAATAATGTTGAATCACGATCAATACGTTCGTTCCCATGCGGTCCACCAAACTCCAACGTTAGCTGCTACGGCGAGGTCCAGCATCTTAAGGCCCTCGTCAAATATGATCAGTTTCCCCATCTTGGCTCTCTTTCCTTTATTACCGCCTCCGGCTTTCTCCCTGCCTAGACTAAGGTCGAGGTGCCAATCACCATCTTCATCGTGTTCGAGACCGTGGAAAACCTTGTTGATTTGGCTTTGTAGCTGATCCCTAGCCCTAACACCTCCCTCGGTAGATCGCTTTTCCGCGAATAATTCGCTGCTAGGTAAATTGAATCTCAGCTCGCTGATTGGCTGCCCCCTTGCCTTGTGGCCTCCATTTCCTGACTCATGTCCATCTACAAGTGGGTTGAAAACGGCACCTCCGTATGTGGGTAGGACATGATTGCATCTGAGACTGCGTCCAGCGTTTCCGGTCACGAATTCGCAGCGGCCACCCCATGGACTATAAAACACGTAGCCACGGGCTTTAAGGCCGGGGGCAGGTTGGGTAATTACAGGGGCACCACCGCCGTCAAAGTCTGCGCCAAACGACGCGATAGATCCTTGGCTACTATGACGACCGTGCTGCTGGGTCTGAATGCTGGGCAACCCCAATCGATCTTCTTCCGAGCGGCTGCGATGATGGAACTTTTCACGCAAATTAGTGGCAAATGATTTCGAATATGCCATCATAACTTGGCGCTCAAAGGTATTCGAGGCCGGTCCGTGGATGTCAGGTCGTTGTAGCCGTGATCCAGACGATGCGCTGCCGGGGCGTATATCAAGACTGGATCTTATATCCGCGGCGGTGTGAGTGGGCATACCTCGGAACTTGGCATAGCCGGATGTCTCCAATTGTATGCTAATCGAAGGAGACGGCTGATGGTGCCTGTCGTCGCTAACGAGCTCAGGATTTTCTAGTTGGAAGGACGCTACCTTTCCAACATTCCATTGTTGGCCCGAACTCGGGTCTCTTCTTATTAGGGTCAACGAAAATGGAGTGAAAGGCCTAGTGGGCGATTTAGGTGATGGTGACCGACCATCGGCATACGAAGAAGCATATTGATCAGTAAGCTGCTGTAATGTTGGCTGGTCGCTAGGCCTTGCTGGCAATGGTGGGGGTATATCAGCATTTGATGCAGCTTGATAATTGGGCGGTTGGTTGGAGACTGGCAGCGGTGGTAGGCTTCTCTCTGAAGCTTCCAAATTACCCGGGCGAGACCCCAGGGGTTTTCGTTGTATGGGGCTGGTCGGGGTTGCGAATTGAGGCTGTGGGGGCCGCTCGGATAAAGGAGCGGATGAACCAGGTTGTTGAATCGCAGTTCGGATCGGAAACTGCACCGAACCGGTACCGGGTTGATTCTCCTTCCCGGAGGGAGGTAACTGCACGTTTTCATCTATTCGCGATGAGGCAAGGCTTGAGGTCCCAGGTACGGGTTTCCTATGGATCTGATTACCAGACCTTGAGCTCTCGCCGCTCGTTCTAGGAGACGACGAAGGCTTGGGCTGGCCGGGAGGAGGGATAAGAGCCTCGTCCTCGGGAGTGTTTAGATGGACATAGTAGAATGAATTGGCTACATCTTCTGCCGTAACGTTTTTAACCTGTGGCTTTAAGGTTGAGAGAATTATGTCTGGGCTAGATGTTAGAACTGAACTACAAGACTGGTTCGAATTTTATGCTATCTAGGCCTACCCCTCGTGCCGGGTACTCTCGAAATATACAGAGTGATCGGATGTTGCTTTTCTTCGTTTGGCTTCTTTGGATACTGAGGCGGATTGGCGGCCAGGTAATTAAGCGAGGCCAGCGAACGAGCCTCGACATACTCTTCCATTCTTAGTGGCGCGTGTAGGTTCGGCAGAGCGCTCAAAATGTAATGTATGCGAATGAATGGGCTGATATAAGAAATTCCGCCTACGGGCGTAAATTATCTTTACTATGGTGAGGGCAATTGACAGGGATGAAGAGAGAAAGTAAAGGTGCCTCTCCGGGAGGTGAAGATAATGTTGGTGAGATGCTGGCAGGATGCTAGTACGAGCCCAGCGTAGTGAAGTTTATTTGATCAAGCCACCTCGTGTCGAGGGACTTTGTCTAGAGTTTGTCTGTCGACCCAAGGTTCAACCATGGGGATGGGTTGAATTTAAATATAAATAGAAACTTGGCGAGAGGCTGAGATAGGTATTGCTATCGCAGTGTCTATATGATCCGATTATCCGAAATGACAATGGCAACAAGTGTTAGTTTATACTTAATGATAGCATGGACTGGAATTATTGAATGCGTCAGCGTTGGGGCTGAGTTTGGTTGAGTTTGTCAAGTTTGAAAAAATGTTCCGAAACAGTTTTGAGTCTTGACTTTGAAGATGCTTTCTTTGGCTTTTCTTCGTTCTTGCCCTCTTTTGCCCTGTTCTGGCCGGTCTGGCTTGCTTAAATCGCTTAGATCAGGCACTGTCCGGTGTCCAACCAGTGTCCAACCAGTGTCCAACCAACTGGGACCCCACTAACAAAAAGCGCTTAGCAAACAACCCTCTGTTGCTGCATATACCTAACTTCCGCGTAAATGATAGCCTATTTAATGGGTATCCCTCAGCTGTCACTTCCCAATTGTCCCAATTGTCGCACATGTACAATGACGATGGGTCCTTTGCCACGAGCTGCCAACACATATCCAATTAACTATTTACCTTGACATCTGTCATCATCACTTAGCCACGTGCCACTTGTGGTAGATTCACGCGGAAGACGTTGGATAGGCTAGGTAGAGATGAAAAAAAGGGGGTGAATTTTATTGGAAGAAATATAGTAAGAAAATAGTTTCATCCAGCCTCTTCGCTAAGCCCCCCCAAAAGAAAAAGGGGCCTCGGAATCCGCGGGGTTTCTTTGGTTGAAGCCTATCTCAAACTCCCCGACTCCATCTGTACGATGCAATCACATACCGAATACCCGAAGCATAAGAATGAAATTAATAGCATTAAGAGTGGATGTTCTATATATGAATTGAAAGAGGTATATTATGGTGATGTTATCTTAAAATATCCTAGGTGGGTAGAACATGTGAATAGCCTCACACGCGCATCGGTTTGCTATTGAGCCAGAAATGCTAAGATGCATCAGGTACCATAATCTAAGTTAAGCCAATAGCAACGAAATCACCGTGAATACTTAACGTCAAAAATCTCATGACTATAAGTCCCAATATCGTTCATCGTGTTTGCTCGACTAGGTAGATAGTAAAACAAGGGAAAGTATGTGATGGATGACACTATCCCAGTTTCGATTTAATTTTTTTAAAAAAAGAAAAAATAGAAAGAAAAGTCAGATCCACGAAATGCACTCTATAACGTACTCAGATACATAAACATCAAATATACCTCTCAGTAGCGCCTATCCAAGAAAACGTAATATCATTCTGCGTCTATATCTATCTATCCGACGCAGTAGTAAGTCTATTCCAAAAAACGTATGCTTCATAGATTCATAACATCTAACTAAGTTCATAAAGGGTCAGTTCCGTCAAGCCCAGCTTATCCAAATGTGCCCAGGCCTAGGAACGATCGATAGCTAAGGAGAGAGAGAGAGGAGTTATTTAGCCTTCGGAGTGGTCTAGCTTGTTCTTCTCCGCGAGCGACGACGTCGGCGTCCCGGCGCGGCGCAGCTGCTTCTCGTACCGGACGGTTGCCCACGCCGACGGCGAGTCCTTGAACATGAGGTCGATCTCCTCGAGGCTACGGCCCATGGTCTCGGGGAACAGAAAGTAGACGGAGACGGGCACGCAGGCGGCGATGACGGCGAACACGATGTAGTACTTCCAGCCGATGCTGTAGATGGCGATGGGGGTGACCATGGCGACGAGGAAGTTCCTATAGGCAAATCCGACATGTCAGTTTTATCGTTCCCGTCTCGATCGACTTGGCACGCATGAAGGCCAAGAAAGACCCAAGAAACCGACGGAGGGGGGACTCGGACTTACCAGGCCCAATGGTTGGCTGTCGAGATCGAGCTCATGGCCATGCGCAGCCGGAGTGGGGCGACTTCGGTGCAGTACAAGAAATTGGCGCCAAGGAACCCGATGGGGACGAAGGTGTTGTACAGATAAATAAAGCAGCCTGCCGCGATCTGCGAGGCTCTGTTGGACGTGGGGAACGATGTCGCAACGGCGAGTGCTATCATGCAGCACGACACTTCAAACAACAACAAGTCAGCAGCCCGCCCTCTTCTGAATGAGCGATATTTGGAGAAAATGAGATATGTCGTGGAAGCAATGGTGGCTTGCTCCTAAAGCAGGTTAAAAAGGGGGAGGAGAGAGAACGTACTGCCAACGCCGCTGACGATGAAAACAGCGCGTCGCCCGAACCGATCGATGGCCACGAAGGCCAGGAACGACGACAGGAACTTCCAGGTCAAGGCACCGGCAGAAAGGATGCGAGAGGTTTCGCTACTTAAGCCAAGGTTCTCTTGAAAGAGGATCGTCGCGTAGACGCTAATAAGATTGCTTCCACTGCGCGAATTTCCCGTTAGCTTTCTTTCCTATCAAATTGCCGGCTTTGCGGTGTTTGGGGAAGATAATTATGCCACGTACGACATCTGTTGGTAAAACTGCAGAAGGATACAAAGCCCGAATCGGTACGCTAGCTTGTCCTCGCCCATCTTAAGGATATGGCTAAGCTTGGCGCCGCCGTTGGCCGAGAGCTCGAGAGAAAGCTCGATACCCTCAATCTCGGCACTGACCTCGGGTGCATCTTGCGGGAGGCCTCGGAGTATGGCGAGGTTCTCGCGGGCTAGCTCGCTCTTGTTCGTCATGAGAAGCCAGCGGGGCGATTCTGGGAACATGTAAATGGAGCACACAAGAACCAGGGAGAAAAAGCACGCAATGGCGATGGGTGGGCGCCAGGTAACGGGTCCAGTGTGGAACTCGAAGAAGCCCAGGTTAATCCAAGACTCGAGGACATAACCGAGGCAGATGAAGAGGCCATCCAGAACGACGTGGCGGCCACGGTTTTTCGCACCAGAAGTTTCGCTCTGCCATACGGGAACGAGCGAGCTCAGCTGTCCGACGCCGAGACCTACGATGACTCTACCGACTATGAACTGCGGTAGTCCAAAGGAAGACGCCTCGAGGATTTCGCCAATCAAGGTACAGATACCAGCAAAGAAGATGACGTTGCGACGACCGAACTTATCGCCCGTGTACGAGCATGAAAGGGAACCGAAGAGCGCACCGATGACGAAAACGGCTACGACGAAACCCTGCAGTGTCGACTTCTGACCTTTATCGGAACCGACGGCGTGGACAGTGTCGATCTCAGGAAACGTCTTAACCCAATCGTTCTCGGTGATCAGACCGCCAATACCGGCCTGGTTGTACCCGAACAAGACGAAGGACGGCGCGACGATAAGAGCCGTCTGTAGTCTGCTTAGGAGGTGGCCTTGGAGGCCGAAGTACTTGGAAGAGGTCATATTTCTAAGGTCATAGGGGGCGGGATAGAAGGAAGAGAGAAGGGAAGAAGAAGGAGGAGGAGAGGGAGCAAGAAGATAGAAGAGGAGGTAGTTAAATGTTTAAAGATTTAAGAGGAGGTAACGATAGCGGCGGTAGCGGTAAAGGTAAAAAGAGCTAAAAAGCTACGAAGACGAGCTACTACTACTACTGCTGCTGCTACATGCTACATGCTACTACTATTACTACATGTTATTGGGTCTGGGGCGGGAATCGGAGATCTGGGAAAAAACAAAAATCAACGAACCACGAACAAGAGGGAATCATGGATTCGGGAGATGCGGTTGGTAATCAGAATTAGCCACTCGTTCGTTCTCTTCCCCCAGCATCGGCTCTCGTTTTTTTTTGTTGCGGAGCCCCATGGGACCGAAACAGCGAAAGAAAAAGAAGGGTTTTTTTCGGAAGTAATTCTGGGGCCCAATGAAGGGGGAGGGGGATGATGATTGAAAGCACAGGTGATTCTAAATCTAAACCTTAAGGGGGTGTGGGTGGTGTTGGGATGGTGGATTCAAAGATGCGACAGCATGACATAGCGTACCTTACACCAGTATAATTTAATGTACTTACATATTCTATTCTTTCTCTGATGGTATTGTGGTATTGTTGTGGTATTGTTGTGTATGGTGGTGTCTGGTGGTGTCTTCTGTCCATCAGACCCAGACCCCATCATAAATCCATTCCATGCAGGAGGGAACCCCCCCCCCCCAGTAGTTCGTATCGCCATTGACGCGGTTACAACGGTTACGGCATAGAAGCCGCGACTAGATTGTTAGTTCGCGGCTTTCGCTCGGCCTGGTGGATACACAATTCAGGGTCGAGGCTCATTTCGGTTTTTTATACCCGGATTTTGGGGATTACGAATTTACCTTACATATATGTATTTCATATAGTTATTTAATATAGTTATTTATATACCTCCTATACCTCCTATACCTAATACTTTCACAACATGACTACTGACCTACCTATTATATAATATATATAGTGCGTAGTATACAGTATGTATTTATTCGTATGTTGTGTATGTCAAACCTGAAATATATTACACGTAGTTATAAGTATTTTCAGCCACCCTTTTTTTTCATCTTGTTATATTCTATTCAAACTGTCTTGTCCCCAGACGTTCACCTGACGACATGCATGCATAACCATGAGTAAGCATTGAAACATAGGTTAATCGGACAGACTGAGTTTGCTTGGTTTTGTTTGTTTGTTTGTTTACTAATTATCAAGGTTGTTTATTATGTGAGAATCTCGAGACCACCTAGCCTCATAGGCTCATCATGAGATCCATGTCAGTACATAGTAACCTAACCGTAGTATATTTGCTGATGAGGCTCGAGGGGTAAAGTGGGTAGACTAGAGGGTTTTTTTCAACGTCCCACATAGATCATCTCATTATCTCTCTTAACTCGGCGGGGACTCAACAGTCAGAGATCACCCGCGAGGACCAATTGATAAATCCCGCACAGGCAAGGTTTCTGTAGTAGCGTTTAATAAAATGCGGTGTCCGCAAGCTAAGTTGCCAACATACCATGTTGATGGACCCTGTAAATGAGGCTAACAATTCCCATCCCTCTTTATATATGTACATCATATTCCTCCCCTCAATCCTATTCCCCCGCCGTTATTCGGCGGTCAATTCGCCAATTCTCCTTTCAATCTCCGGCACTTGTCTTAGCAACACTTCCAGGTCTTCCTTCTCGTCCTCGAGCTTCAACCTCCTCTCCGCATCAAGCTTCGTAAACACATAATGACCTTGTCCGTCGAACTGCAAGATTCTGCTGTGGTACTTCCACAGGCTACGCCGATGGCTCACAGTCATCAGGGTAATTCCCAAGGCCTTCGCATTATCGTACATGACCTTCTCGGTCTCCAACGTCACACTGCTCGTGCATTCGTCCAGGATGGCGTACCGCGGCTTGTGATAGAAGAGACGAGCCATGGCCACACGCTGCTGTAAGCCACCTGAGAGCACGTCGCGCCATTCAGCTTCTGCATCCCAGCCCTCGGGGTAAAGATCTACAAGGTGCTCGAGAGACAGAATCTTGAGTATATCTAGTAGTTGGGCATCAGTGACCCCGCGCGCACGAACACTCCGTAGACTATCGGGGTATGTGATTTGTTGCCGGAGACTTCCCCGCGACAAGTATGGCCGTTGTGGAATGTAGAAAATATCCGTGAAAGGCGGCTTGTAGACTGTACCACCATACACAGGCCAGAGGCCCCCTAAGATTCGGAAAAGACTTGACTTCCCGCACCCATTTGGACCAACGACAAGAAGGTGGTCCCCTTGCTTAAGCGAAAATGATAGCGCTTTGACGAGAACATCGCCATTGGGGGAGATAATGGGTACGTCGATGAATTCGATATCCTTGCTCTCAACTACTTTCCCCCTACCCTTTAATACAGCTTCGTTATCCTCAGTGCCCGAGCTTGATACTAGTTTCTTCTCGAAATGACCGGCTTGGATATCGTCCATAACGTCCAATAGCGATGCAACACGTGATGTGTAACCGGCCAACTCCATGATCTCTCGGTAAGAGAACATTATCCGCCCAAAGGCATCGGATGCGCTGAGTAACATCCGCCTATTGGTTACGAACGACTCTGTTCGATCGCCCATGCTAGAAGTGCCGGCTAGCTGTCCGGGTAGTTTGAAGAAGACGGGTACACTGCAAAGTAGGAGACCCAGAGCACCCCAGAAATATTTAATGACGAAATCCTCCATAACGCCATGGTAGAATCGCCGACGCAATATGTAATTGACGTGTTTAATAAGAGTAAAATAGCCCTTGTCGAGAGTGTCCTTTTCTGCTTCGTGGCCATGGTATAGCGCTACCTCTTCACTGTGATCGATAAGTCTCGAATGTTGAAACCGGAATTCGCCTTCCAGCCGTGCTTCGTCCGCGACATATTTCCCAAATGGGGGTGTTAAGGCGCGCATAACGTTGGCTGAGAGCTGGACCAATAAGGACATAAACATAACGCCTTCGCCGCCGACACTCTTTGATAACGACCAAGTGTAGATAGTCTGGACCATGTTAGTTCTCTATTACGAACGCCACGATATGCATAGGATCTAACCATGTCTAATATTGGCTTCGCCAGGTTGCTGTATAACTCAGCCAGACTGTTAGAGAATTTGGCAACGTCGACCGCTATAAGTTGATCAGGGTTTTTTATCCGATCATCAAGCGCGGAGATGCCGTAGAACGTGAGTTGGGAGAGGTACTTGTCGTGGATATGCTGGGTCAATCGTGTTCGGTATCTAAGAGATAACTCGGCTTGGTGATACGAAAGCTAGAAAGATCGTTAACAACATCCATTCTATTAGATTTGAGACTAAGCTTCTCACCATGGAATTCGTGAATGTCGCGGGGACAGCAATCAACATCCACCACACAATTCTTGTGAGGAACTCCTTTCCACTCCCTTTTACAAGTGCTTTTACGATTGCGCCATCCATCTCGGCAACTTTCAGACTAATAAGTGTTCGTACTACTAAAAAGAAGCTGTGGCTGACGAGAAGCCGAGTCTCCTTGGTCCGCACGCCAGGAACGACTATTTTAAGTAATTTCAACAGCGATTTGAAGAACTCGCGGTTTAGCTCGACCTTTTTCTTCTTCGTCGTCGTCGCATCGCCATCGTCGCTCGAAGTTGTACCCGACCGTCGCTTAGCTGCCTCGCGTGCAGACGCAGCTTTCTGCTCTGAAATGGCATGTCGGACGCGGTTGACGAGTGCGACGAGAAGAGTAAGATAGACGGCGCGTGAAATTCGGGTTCTGTTCTGAACGTACAACGTCGTCAAATGCGCGATGACGCTCTTGGCCGACCGATCGGGGAGAACAAGTTTGGATTGTACCGCCATGGTGGTCAATTTGGGGGACAAGGCGGTTTAGTCTCTTGCGAGACGAGGATGAGTTGAAGAGGATTTCGCTTAGATTCTAGAGTTTGTTTACCTCAGTCAAATAAATAGAAAATATGATTCATCTCATAGGATTAAAATTGCAAAATCAGTGAGCTGAAATCACACAAGTTGAATTATGGTGATTACATGGTTGCAGATGGGATAGTTGTAAATCGCATAGTTAGTTAGTAGATGATTAGTTGGCTGAGTCTCGTGCTATGAAGCTACCGCACTTTGAAGGAAAGCCAACCTTAAACATCCCTCGGCGTATGCGACCCAATGCTACCTATCGGCTTTGTCGGTTGTCTTGTCTAATTGGTGACGTTCTAGCTTAAAGCATGTGATTAACCCCAGCCTTTTAGTTGTAACTACCGTACCTACCGGCCTACCTATGTAAGCTTCCCCAGCTTGAAGTTAGTGGCTGCTACTGGGCTAAAGGGCGGTGCTAGCGGCTATCTTGCAGGTGGCTGATACGCGATCAATTTGTGGTTAGTTGGGCTGAGTGTGGGGTGAAACCCGGCTTGTTGCATAAACTCAAGCCCGTGCTTATCCGAGCCCTATCTGACCGCGGGGCTTTGATTTGTTTAAGCCTTTTAAAATTTGGGAATAGTGGCGGCTTAACTAAAAGAGTCATCTATTACATTCCCTTTCTTTCAACCTGCGAAAATATTGCGCTATCTATCTACTAAGACTTATATCAAACTTGAATCTATTGCACGATGGCCGACGAGGAAATTGCAGTCTATGACGAGGTCGAGATAGAAGACATGACCTATGATGAGACGCTACAGATATACCACTATCCTTGCCCATGTGGCGATCGGTTCGAGATTTCCCTTATGGACCTCCAAGATGAGGAGACCGATATTGCCGTCTGCCCAAGCTGTAGTCTGATGATTCGAGTCATATATGATCTGGTTCGTCTCACAGAATTCCTACAATTGTAACGAATTCACTTATTAACAAGTCACTTAGGATAACCTACCAAAGCCTGACTCTGACCCTCCGGCTCCTAGCGCTGAAAATCAAATACCTGTCGCCGCGTAAACATTTACTCCTTGAGGAGTGAATGTGTGATAGAATATGCGTTGACATACAGCGAGCACGAAAATAACGAATCACCGAGCCGTGGAGGGCTAATGGTACATAGCGCCGTGAGACGTTGTCTGGTGATACTAGACTACTCGAGAGGGATATATGGTAAAGACGAAATACATACCACTATATTTCGCAACTCTGCCTACCTATCTACCAACATAAGGGAAGACGTACTAGTTTCGCTTAAAATTCAGTACGCCAAGTAACGATCACGTTATGGCACATGCAACAGGTGTAAATTCGGCGGAGGTCTACTGGAACCTTCGCAGCGGAAAGATGCAGCTTAAACCGGGGCACCGCATATTCAGTATGCAAGAAGTGCGATCGCAGATAATCATGCTGCTAGATCAGATCCAAATTCAATGCGGAAATACCATTACTATTATTAATATTCAAAAAGATGCAAACATGGGGGGTATATCCAATATCCAAAATGCGAACACCGTGAATGCCAAAAACGCTATCAGCGTCTTCGAAGCAATTAAAGCCTAGACCGTCCCCGAGATTCATAATCGTGCCCCTGAACGCCAGTGAAATGCTAACCGAGCCAATAACCCAATCCGGTTCATAGAAGATACAACCCAGCAGCCGAAAAGACGATTAGGCCCATGACAGAAGCTTTCTCCAACGCGGGCTTTTCAGCGGCTGCAGTCGTCAGGGGTTTCGGAGGCTGCGCGAGCGAATTGGTAGAGTTGACAAGAACAGGCGTGGAAGCTGTAGCGATTCGATTAGCCGCATTCTTCTTGGCGAGCAAGCTCGAAATAAATCATGTTACATACCCATTGTTGAACCTGGCGCATCCTCGATTTTCATGCTTGTCGAATGCGCGATCACTCTTTGTTGAGCAGCAGCAAAAGCTACTGGAATCGCTGTTGTGGCTAGAACAGCGGATAGTCGCATTTTAGCTGCGAGGATGCTGCCTTCTGGTATATGGCTACCAAAATTATCATTCGAACTCAATGAGCTTTTTCCCGCCCCGTGTGATACACGCGGATAAGGTAGTGATACAGCAGAAGTATTCCAGTAATGCAGTAGCAATGTTGAGCTGCCTAGCAGCAGCGCATAGGCAAAAGCTTAGTTAAAGTGAGATATGTTGCGACTTGCTGCGACTTGCTGCGACTTGCTGCGACTTGCTGCTCGACGTATGTAGGTAGGGCAGCTACAGTAGTAATAAAGATCTAGTTCATGCGGGCGAGATATTTGCGGTTATTTTCGTAAAGCATCATGGTGGCATGGCATGTGGGCAGATACAGTTACATATGATAGAAAACGGGCGGGGGTTGAGCTTGAGTTCTTTAGGATAAGGAAGCCGTCAAAGAAAAAAAGCCAGACATGGGCACGACCAGAATGTACCTATTTACCTATCTACATGGATGATAGGCATGTTACCGGTGTGGACGTGTGGACCATCCAGGAAAGGTTCAAAGGTGCTGATCAGGGTTGCTGATCAAGACAGGGATAGGGTAGACTACGATGCAACGATGCGACGCGGACCCAAGCTCGGCGAGTTTTCGTTTATCCCCAAGACGCCAGCAGAAACAAGATTTCCTTATCCTACGACAGGCCGCGTTGCCGCATGCATGTTGTAGTGTGCCTACCTATGTATGATACGGTAGACATACATAATATAGCATACACAATGCATATGCTATTATACATCCATCCATCTATATGCGGATAGCTGCCCACAGGAGGTATGTACGTGTGATAGGTGACGAAAGAGGTTGGTAATTTTATCCCGCTACAGGGAACCAGGGAGTTCAACCTCTGAAACAGAACGTGCTCTCAAATTCAAACAAACGTCGCGGCAGCAAGACGGAATGTGCCGTTTTCAGAAACATGAGGCTTGAAATATGGAGATGTGTTAATTGATATACCTATCGATATATCGTACGTCTTATGTTCGAATTTGTTTGAGCCTTTATTTTTATCCATCTCATCCAAAACGTTCATAAATATGACTTCAATACACCACCTTCTCCGGCTTCTGTAGTCCGTAACTGTGGCGCTTCTCGGCCAAATTCCATCCAGCCTTGCATGTAGATCGCCAAGCGAACAAACCGTCCGGACCGTCTAGTCAGGAGTCAGCGCACCTCTAGAAGAATTAGCGGCATTGAAATCTGAGTAAGGAAATTCGGCCGAGTGGGAGAATGGAAGAAGAGGAAAACGTGGGCAATTGACAGCGGGTTGGCACGGGTGACTTTTCCCTGTTTGTTCAGCTCTTCGTCTCTTTGAGAAAAAGCATACGTCATTATACTGCAACTAGGAGGGTTACATTGAAGACGTCGATTCTTTCAGAAGCAAAAAATAGAAGAGCAGAATAGAAAAGACATGTTGCACTTTTGACCAATGACAGATCGAGTTTCATTTGTCGTGACACACCTATTACGAAGATTCGATAAATACCTACCTAGGTATGCATTTCCCTTATAGTACATAATACTGCTTTCCATGCATAATATCTAACTACCTTATATATCATCACAAGAACATTCCATCCTTCATACAACACATATACACCACAAGAGAAAAAGAAGAGAGTAAGAAATAAGAATCAGATAATATGTATTGAAAAACAAGAACACAAGCAATATGAGCTACTTGTTAACATAAAAAATCAGCAAGTACCTAGATGCGTATCTGAACCAAACAACCTCAAGTCCTTGCGCTGCTGAATGCCTCACGTATTCTAACAAAGAGCGAAAACTATGAAAAAGTCGACAGATACTATGGCATATTATACTTTGCCAACCATGGAGCGTATACCTCGCCATCCCACGCTACTTCGAATCTTGATGTAGCCGCCCGCGTCCAGCTCTCCGTGACAGTGGTTACCATCTCTTGAGGCCAACCCTTGAATAGCTCGTTGTCTTTAGCAAGCGCTAGGAATGCATTCATGATTTGTACCGCGATATCTTCATAGCCTAGGATACGAGTGCTCCTGATGATACGGGCTATTCTCTGATAGTGGTGGGAGTACATGTTTGTCCAGTAGTTAAACCTCTCCGGTGAGCCACCAATGTCGCTTATAGTGGCTACCTCAGTAGCAGCTTCCCATTTGGATGGGTTATACTGAACAGAGAGGCCGTAATATCGGAGTGTGCGCATAATAGCAAGTTTCAAATTCTGCCCGACGCCTTCATCTTGCCGCATGTATATGAATGTCTCTTCGTCCATGACAGGTTCGGAGAAGTCGGACGAAAGCGAGTGGGCACCAATTCTTTCGGGACACGGGAATAGCCAACCGATGAAATCGGGTGCTTGGTCAAGCTCGTAATCTTCTAAGCTGAGTATCTGATCAAAATACCTGCCTTGCCAGTCCGAATCGTAAATAACTGGATGGTAGAACTCCACTAACCGACGAAGGGCTGGGTTACTCGGTTTAGGCCTGTTTTTGACCTTTTCTTGTGTCGAATACGGATAATCAATTATTGAATCGTAGTATTTGCTCGCAAGCGAACTCCTGTAGTATGACATGATGTTTTTTGTCGTAGGTGTATGTTGTTCTATGTGTCTTTTGCTCGCTCTCTCCGAGTATATAGGTATATATGTATTTTACTGTACTTACAAGTATCGTTTCGTGCCTGTTCCTGATATTGTCAGCTATCTGAGCATTTGAAGGTTAATTTATGCTTCCAAGCGTTCCACCCATTCGCCTTACGACAATGATTATGTTTTGGACTGCCTCCCTCAAGTTCCAGTTTGGATGTGTCCGCATTGTTTAACCTATACCCGCCTTTATGTGAATAATGAGATGGAGGATACTAGACAATCCGCCTGTTTCCCTTATAAGTACCTGGTCAATACAAAATAAACTAAAGTGTACGTCGTGTGCATAGATTGCTGACAATAAAGGAGTAACACCTACATTGGTAGCTTGTTACAAAGACCTAACAACAAACCAATTACTCCTTCTACGCTCATCCGAGGCTTACGATCTAATCACCTTGTTAGGTCTGATCCCGGCATTAATCGTCGTAATGCCTTAGTAGTTGGCAACTCCCCTATTTCTGTGGCCACCTTTACAACCCTAACTTCAAAGACTATTATTAAGTTATCTAACCATAGTTAATTAGGTGGTTAATATAGAATACTCTACTAGAGTTAGTATTTCAATTATTGATGCTACACCTTGAATGAAGTATGTAATCTTCGTCAAAGAACCGTGACTTTATATAATTATATCTAACTACCTATTCTATAGCGTCACCGGTAAACACTCGCATTGCGGACTAGAGATTAGTCTTCAAACTGTGCCGGAGGCGGGTTCCTTTCGTACGAACTTCATACATACATAATCTCACACATTAGGACTTCCTTTCGTCCATAACACTGCGGTATTACATGACTAATTATTTCTATTAATACTTCAAGCATGAATTCATTCCAAATATTAGATCTGTTTTTACATAGGCGTTCTTCAGCGGGATCCTGCGTTTGTTGGGAGCCAATAAGAGACTATGTAGGTAGGTACCTTAGGTAGGGACCTCGTCAATTAAATCCATAAGCCTCGGTAAGATATTTGTATGCATATGCACGTTATTTAATCTGCCCGGCGAAAAGCAGGCTAAACACGACTTACATACCTGACTTCTACGTCGCAATCATAAAGAAAGCTTAGTTCCCATGCAAATAATATCGAACTGATGGTACATGTGTTAAACCCGTCTCACAGGATCAGATACATTTGTATTTTGACTGCCCGGGATCGGATTAATTGAGGCTTTGCTGATAAGAGAAGTGTAAGACAAAGTGGGGTTTTGTTCTATTTGAATACGACCATTTCGCTTCCATCGAAGGGACAGCAGAAACGAAACGTGCCACGAGAATAATCAGAACATACTCGTGTGTTGAAAGAAAAAAAAATCATCAAAATGGAGGGACCTAAACCAGGACAGAAGACAGTTCTCATAACTGGGTGAGTTACTATTTGGTTTTGTCTCAAAACTTACCCGGGGTATATCTCACTAACGTGCATATTTATCTGTAGTTGTACTCCAGGCGGCATTGGACATGGTCTCTGCCTTGAATATCATCGACGCGGTAAAGCGCAGCTTGTCCCCTGAACCGGAATCGTTGGATTAATTTAGTAATAGGTCTCCATGTTATTGCTACTGCTCGAAGACCTGAGGTGATGGCCGATCTTGCGGCCTTGGGCATGAGCACATTAGCACTCGATGTCACTGATACTGAAAGCATCAAGCAATGCCACGAAGAAGTCGCAAAACTAACAGGCGGCAAGCTGGATATTCTCGTCAATAATGCGTAAGTTTCTAATTCGTTGCTGTTTTCGATGCATTACTTACTTAGATCGCAGTGGCCGTACGCATACACACCCTGCAACGGACATTTTACTATCGGACGTCCGACAGACCTTCGAGACTAATGTCTTCTCCATAATGGCTATGGTGCAAGCCTTCGTAGACCAACTAATCGCAGCAAAGGGCCTTATCATTAACATTTCCTCTCTTTCGTCTGTCACCCCCTATGTATTCGGCTCCGTATACTGCGCAAGCAAGGCCGCTGTCGTGGCCTACTCACGCACCTTGCGTATGGAACTGGCGCCATTCGGGGTGCGCGTGATGGTCTCGATGACAGGCACCGTCAAGAGCAATACAGCCGCCCAGCCTCTTCGTGCCTTACCGGAAAACAGCCTGTACATCCGCGCCAAGGAGATATTCGACTGGAGAGTGGTGTTTAGCCAAAACGCATCTACGTTTCCTACAGAGAAATTCGCTAGAAAGCTAGTAAACGACTCTCTACGCCCGGAGGTTCCTACTATCCTAAGGCGCTGGTTCGGACGGCCTGATTGGTTCTGGTCCGGCGGGTTGGCGAATTTCGTGTGGTTCGGGACCTGCATAGGCGAGTGGCTTATCGACGCCTTCTGCTGGCGCACTTTCCGCATGGGCGAGGTAACTAAGCTGCTCACCGAGGATCAGAGCCAGAAAAAGTTGAAGTGACCTTGTTGTCATTTTACCTGTAACCAATATTCTGTGTGTCGAGCATGGGTCCATGGTCCCTGAGTTTTTCTATAGCCTATAGAGTTTCAACTTATCTAGCACTTATTCTCTCGATCCTATTGGCAAAATCAGCTACTGAGGCTAGTATAGTAACTGCAATTCTTAGAAAGAAAAGCAAAACTTGCGGGCATTGCTCAATATTGATTCTTGCATGCAGATGTGGCGAGAAAGCCAGAACTTCACACGGAGACAAAGACACTGCCTTAGTAGTGTCCAGCGCATCGTCTATGTTAGCTTACCACTGGCATGTGCACGTGTACCCAATAGGACGTTCTTAAGAATCAGTCTCCTTTTAGAAATTTCCAAACAATCAAAGATAATTACATTGTGCATAATTGTTCCGGGGGTATTCTCTATAAAGGAAACTGGCCACGGCTTACCATGGGAAGATTGCTCTATAGTACTTAACACTGTAGTATTTGTCTGCATTGGATACCGTAGGTAGTTACTCTGGGGGCTAATAAGAGTTGTTGCCAACTGAGGCTAGCAACGTTGAAGTTTTTAATTCTATTAGGACTTCTCAACATGTGCTTTAAAAACTTCTACAAGTATGCAGGCTGTGGTTGCACGGCCGCCCCGCCTAAGGTCGTTCACCTTCCAGATGCACCTTGCTCGCCTCCTTACGAGGATGTAATTGTCTCTGTACCGGGGAAGTGCGATATGCATGCTAGAACGGGATAGTAAACTCCCCTCTAGCAATATATCTTTGACAATGAGGTAAACCGGCATCTAAGGATATGACTGCGTAATAATCACGTTCAGGGGTTTGGGATTCAGTGTCCAAAGTTTCGTGTCTAAACAGAACTATTTCCTAGTAAATTATATTGTTTAACCGGTCCAAAGCAAACTACATCTTTCAAGATTCTTAGGCCGCACTTTTCATTGCGAGCATCTTAGAATAGTATGTAAGCAAGACGGTATAGCGTTACACACAAATCAAGAGAAAGAAACATGAATAAAACAAAGTAGAAGGAAAAGAAAGACTATGTATTAGCTATGTACTATGAAGATACTTGTCCTTATAGTGAACTGGGTACTACGTATTTAATAAAAATGATATTCAGGGGAAGCATATGAACTTGACTAAAGTGTTCCGCTTTCTGGAAAAAGAAATTTACAAACGTTATCAAAGACAAAATCTAGAGTTCCATAATTCAAATAAGCAGATATTCAGAGAATTGAACTTACATTATTGGTCCAAAGCTAGGAACGAAGTTTATTGTTGGTTTCCCTAACCCTCAGCTACTCAGGTTAAAGCATCACCAAAAGCCACTTTCGAGAAACACAACTATCGGTGACTTTTTAGAAGTCTGATCTATCATCTTTACGGAGGCAAAATGGGGCGTGGTGAACATCAGCTGAAATGATTCTCCAATCAACTTCTCCATTCTCTATTAGGAAATACTCCGAGCCCGAGGTGAGGCGACATAACCTAAACCGCAGATAAGGTACATTGGCTATCATCTCCACCTATACGAAATCCAGTCTCTTATTTATATGCTAGGAGACACCTAACGTAATGACGCTCTCCAGAGAGCTCACGCCAGACAATATGGGCAAAGTGATCACCGTACACACGTCTTCCCTCTTCGACTCGAAGCAGAAACGCTTCGTCTCGGACCTGTCTATCTCGATTGATGCCAGCACTGGTTTAATCACAAGGGTCTATAAGCGTGATGGACCAGTCAACGATGCGTCGCATCCCAACACAATTGATCTCCGAGGCCTTACCGTTCTTCCCGGCCTGGTTGACGCACACACGCATATATTTCTCCATGCGTACTCCGAGGTATCTTCGTTGAACCAGATGCGGGATGAGAGCTTCGTCGAAAGAGTGGTTCGGGCTACGAATCATGCCAAAGCCGCTCTGATGGCAGGGTATACCACCTACCGTGATCTAGGCACTGAAGGCCTGAGGGATGCGGATGTGAATTTTAGAGACACGATTAATCGCGGCATCATCCCCGGGCCCCGCATGTTCGTTGCGACTGAATGCATCGCATCGAGCGGCGGCTACGAGACGCGGCTGGAAAATGGGTTTCCTGGAGTTGGCCAGACCGCACCCCGCATATCAGATCCCGCAGACGGGGTTGATGGCGTCAGAGCAGCAGTACGCAGACGCTTGGGCGCAGGCGCTGATATCGTCAAGTTCTACGCCGATTATAGGAAGCGAATACTGAGATATCCGAAGCCCAGCTGGCCAGGCGAATTGGATGTGCTTTTCCCACCTGACGACGACGCTTTTACTGGGAAAAGGAACCCGAACATTCTCCTGTTTACCCAAGAAGAGATGGACGCGATGGTTTCCGAAGCGAAACGCTCAGGTGCGCCTATTTGCGCCCACGCGCAAAGCCCGGAAGCTGTGGTAATGGCGGCGAACGCGGGCGTAACGTCTATTGAGCATGGTTACATGCCTAGCGAGGAGCCTCTCAAGGCGATGAAGGAGAACAATACTATTTTTGTGCCGACGCTGGCAGTCTATCAGGTTTCCTTGGGGGACGACAGTCACGTAATGAAAGCCATCCTCAAACACATCAAAGCGGCTTACGATCATGGCGTGAAGTTCGCTGCGGGCGGCGACACAGGCGCCTTTGCGCATGGTGAGAATGTTTTTGAACTGGAACTGATGGCGAAGGCAGGCATACCTGTTCCTGAGGTCTTGCAAGCAGCAACGCTGCATGGCTGGGAAGCATGCGGTGGAGATCTTTGCGGCAAAAGATTTGGGCTGCTGGACAAGGGATTTGTGGCTGATATCATTGCCGTTGATGGTAACCCGACGGAAGACTTCAGTGCGCTAAGGAGAGTAAAGTTCGTCATGAAGGATGGGATTGTATATAAGGACGAGCATAAGAGATCGTCTTTAGTGCGAGTATAATGATCAAGTCTAATAAACAACGGGACTTGTCATCTTTAGAACACGTTTAGTTCCTCTACGCTATACACTTCACTAAATCTAGTTGTCTGCTGCTCAGCAATCTGACCCTTTATTTCGGCAACTGTATTCGGCCAAGACTTATCAAATACTAATACTTGGATGAATTTCACGATGTCTTCCTTTTTATTGGTATCTTTCTTATGTTAATAAAGTCTAGCAATAACTGCCGGTTTCCCGATATAGTCTAGCCGATATGAATTACTGACGTAGTCCAATGTAACAGTATAAATTGATTTGACGATACTACAACCCACCTATGGAGGAGCTATGACATTTCCGACCCCATAACCCATAACCTTTGCTACTACACTTGTTCAGCGTTTTCTCATCCAACTTACTATCAGAATGAAGATAATCATTACGGGAGCTACGGGCTTCGTCGGGAGCGAAGTAGTCCGGCAAGCTATTGCGGATGAAGCGATTACACATGCGTTCGTCTTGACCCGCAAGCCGTTGCCCGAGGACATCTCGAAAAATACGAAACTTACCGTCATCGAACATAAGGACTTTTCTACCTACCCGGCGGAGCTGTTATCCCAGCTTGCCGGCGCGGAGGGTTGTGTCTGGTGAGTTTCAAACTGATAGATATCGTCATTAGTTGGCTCGGGCATGACTTACACGTGGGCAAAGGACGATCGGAGGCCGGGCGACGCAGTTCCCGGATGTGGAGACGGCGAGGAAGGTCTCGGTAGACTACACCCTCGCCGCCGCTAAGGCCTTCACCGAAGCGCTGGCACCCGGGCTGTCGAGGCCGTTCCGCTTTGTCTTCTGCAGCGGCAAGTTTGCCGAGTGGGATCAGAATAAGAACTTGAAGATGATGAAGGACACCAGGCTCATCAAAGTAAGAATTCGATAGCTCATCATTATACATATGTCTCGAAGTCTAACCGCAAATACCTATCATTAGGGACAAGTCGAGAAAGGCCTGTTCGATATTGCAGAGGCCAACAAGGATAAGTTTGAGGTCTGGGCTGTACGGCCCGGGGGAATCGTGAGGAAGTATGCCGGGTTGATAAACGCGCTTACTGCTCATACAAGTGGGTTTATTGCGGTGGACCACCTTGCCAAGGCCATGCTGAAGATTGCGGTCAATGGTCACGCCAACCGGATCATTGAGGCTAATGAACTTTTAAAGATCTAGTTTCTATTGCCCTGCCACTTGTCTAGCTCGGTAGTGTCTTGTGTATCCCGTTATATTCATGTTTAGCGATCCGGCGTTAACTATAAGCAAGCTTGTTATACTCTCCCGTGCCCATATTCTATGCAAATCCACTCGGGAATAATTATAATCTCTATCATGTCCCTGTTGCTATAACAAGGCTCTTATGTGATGGAGTTCAGTCCAACCTATGAAAATACATAAAAGAGCCTTGTGTTGTTTGACATATGAAATGATTGGAATAAGCATTTGCAAGACTCTTTTAAATGTAACTAGCTACCTAATCTAATCAAAGATCTTAATTAAGATACGTTCTATTCCAATCGGCCCCTTGAATGTGCAAATATAAATTCCGAAGTAGACCTTAACGAATGATAGAGCATCCTCTACATTATGTTAGGTACCTAAGGTAGGTACATGTACCTGCATTCCCCAAGGTAGTGCTGATCTTTTGTCATTTAGGGGGTGTTATTTTAGTTCACCCCCGCAAAATAAGCTTAAATACGGCACCTGCTAACGTCCAGTACCACTAACAAACACTAACCTAGATGTAGGTATGTACATTGTAGAGTTTACCTTGGTACACCTTGATACGCCTTGGTACACACACAATGCAATAAGATTCTGCATTATTTATACAAACCAATTTTGCAATATATCGCTGACCACCTCATTCTCTTAGGAGGTTATGTTGGTGCAGGGTCTAACTGACAGGTTCCGTGACCCGTCAACGCGGTGATCCAATGCCAAGCAACCAAGGAATTCCTTGGATCAGCCCAGGCTTGCTCGTTTAGCTGTGCTACGTTACAACGCCTGCGCAATCCTTCTTTGGAAATTGGAAGGATGTAATTGTAATTAGGCCTATATGGGAAAATTAGTCGCCAACATCCCTTGAATGAGATCGAGTTCCTGGGAAAACAAATACTAGGTTTTCCCACGATGAGCCTCACCTTCACATTCCTCAACTCCTCCTACGACGACCTCATCTTCCTCTTCAAATCAAAAATTCCAGATTAAAAGTCGCTGCAATGAGTCGTTCGGTCAACATGAAGCTGTGCTTGGGGTCTCTCCTTACCGTAGCCGGTGCCGTGTGCGCCAGTGTGCCGTCCCTTGAAGCGCCGGCATGTTCCGTAGGAAAGGGTACAATTCAATACAACAAATCCGTGCCTGACCAGGCCGATTTCCCAAAGACTCAGGTCGATGTCTGTTATGATGACACCTCAATTCACCTCGTTTTCACTGCCTTCGAGGAGACAAATTTCTATTTCAACGGGAGTCAAACGACCAATGACGCTATCTGGGCGTACGAGGTGATGGAGGCGTTCATTCATCACGGGACCAACGACCCAAAGACTTACCTGGAGTTCGAAGTCAGCCCGAACAACGTCACCTTCCAGGCTTGGATCTACAACAAGTCTAAGGTGCGCGCGACAAGCGCTCCTCTGGACACTTCTTTCTTGACCCAGCCACTGGCCGACGGCCTGACAGCTGAGACGACGTTGGACAAGGAGGCGCAAACTTGGGTATCAGCGACCAAGATTCCCCTCGGACTCTTCAATGTTGATGATGGGCAGGCCAAGGGGACGTCGTGGAGGATGAACTTCTTCCGCACGGTTGTATCCCCGGACACATTCCCGGATCAATTGCTGGGCGCGTGGAATCCGACAAACGAGTCTAACTTCCACATGACGCCTTTCTTTGGAAACGTCAAGTTTATCTAATCTAATATAGCTGTTGCCTTAGGTACAATTTAGGTACCAAGAATTAACCGCAGTTTATATTACGATGAATACATATTTATTCCAACATAAGTTGTGAAGTCATTAACCCCTTTTTTCGGTGTGTGAATTGGAACGTGCTATATAGGTATACTGGAGACAGGGGCTTCTGTAGCTTGGCATCCTGTCAAAGCTTGCATTGAATTATTTTTAACTTCTGATTACGCACTTCGCCTTTCCAGACTGGGTTCTCCATGAAGCGATTCAAGTTCTTTCACCCGAAAATGTCGACTCCTTACTTCTACACATAACTACAGACATGAAAGGTCTGTTTTGCAGAGATTGGATTTGGCCGTAAACTCAACCGAGAGAGAAGCAAACCCTCAAATTTGACCCTTGATATTGCCCCACGTCCCACCTCGTCCTTTAAACTTGACGCAAACACCACCAAACCAGTACGTCCCGTTGAATTTATCCTTTTCCCTTTTTTCAAGCAGCTACTCTTACCGTTACCGTAACCATCCAGAATCGCGCTTCTATACCGTATTTTCGCCTAGATTCCCTTATTGAGCCGTCACTCTCGTTACTTTGGTAGACGTGGTTAGACAGCTTCCCGCCAACTAGCAATGTTAGCATGATTCCATGGGAGAGTACATTTACACGGACCATTATGATCCAGATTATCACAGAGGAGAAGAATCGTCACCCAGAGAGCTCTTGGCATAGTACTGTCCCTGAAGGGGGTGCCCAGACCCAGTGTCTTAGGTACCTAGGTAGTCTTCTGAGCAGAACCTTTAACGAGATAAAGTGCGAATAGTGATAGTGCAAGCAATGTCTCTGGTTACAAGATGAAGTGGGATGGGATGGCACTGTGTCTTTCATCATATTGATCTATAATCTATCTTATACCGATTATGTGATAAACTGGGTCGGAGCGCAAGCATTGAGCAGGTTAACCCTTCCTAGTTTACTACGTACGTATCATAGTCTCCCCATGTAAAGTGTCTTCTATCGAAGACAAACTCCACAGACACGGTATTAGACTCTTTGGCCTATTTACCGTAGGGATTGAGTTGAATTCCATGAAACCAAAGGTACAGCGCCTTTGCTCCATAATCCAGAATGGAAGTTGAGGTTGTGATAAACGGACCCTGAAAACTGAGTGTTAGACAAGCAAGCTCGGAAACAGGGTCCGCCCGGGGCAGCAACTAACCTTACACAACGTCCACGGGTCTTCGCAACCGGCTGTAGTGTACATGCGGTGTAATCAGCAGTGTCTCTACGGGAACAGGGGCCAGACCCGTCGTAAACGGCGCCCAATACGCTTGAACCTGAGTTGGTCGATATGATGACGGGAAGCGACTTCATCGAGTTTATTATCCTTCGCCGGATTCACCACCTCGCGCACTATGCCGTAGTTGGGGGCTCCGCAAAGGAAAGCAGCCGCCCGATAAAACGCCCATCGGGAGGTGTACTTGGCCAGCATGTAGGCGTACACGAGGATGTGGCTGACGGAAAAGCGAGGAAGCGTCCGCACGGGAAAGCCGTCGTACTTAGCGCGGCTGATCGAGAAAAACACGTCTGCGGTCTCGCTGAGCTTTTCCAAAGGGCTGTTCGCGGCTCGACGCTCCTGGAGCTCTTCGCGCAGGCGGTCCCGGTGCCAGGAGAGCGGTGACTGACGCCGTAGGCCGAGTAGTTTATGCCATTGGCGCAGGAGTTTCTTGGCAATGGTGCTGGTCATGTCTGTATTTTAATTGATCGAGGATTGGAGTTTGAGATTGAAAATTGAAGATTGTTTGGTCGAAGAATATGTAACGGTAATAACTTAGGCTGGGTTCCGCGTAGTGTAAGAAAATATAGTGATTCACGCGTTTGCAAAGGCTGCCTTCGTTTGAGTTGAAAGTTGATAGAAAGTGATTGGATAGCTAGGTAGCTAAGTCACACAGAAAAAAAGCCAATTTTAACTCGACAGTCAAGCCACTATTCGGGAGCATGCTCCAGGCGTATATACATTGCATATGTGCGATCCCACGATATATGCCTTGAATCTACAAACCTAACTACTTCCTTTACCCGAAACCCCGGCGGCCTATAGATGAACATTAGTGCTTATATGCATACAAATATATTTTCCCTCTGCGCCCAAGTATCTAGATGGGTAGCGAAAACTCAGTAGACGTTGTGCCATTATACTGTATCAGATAGTTAAGACGTGAAGCGGTAATTTTACTAGAGAATCTGTCCGGGATCCCACTTGGGAACAAAAGGACTGTGAAGGACAAAGAAGATGTTTGTATATAGCTCTGACTTCAGAGCCATCCTAGTTAGGGTTCCTTACGGAACAACGAAGTTGTTTCCTCACCTTATGCTCTACGGCGTGACAGAATCCGTGTGAACGGAGGGATTGTGATAAGTCAGTAGTAGAATATTGATGTCTCAGAGAGTCCTAGGTTAGTGGCTACAAAATTGATGGGAAAATGCACATACCCGTCCACACCTAGGTAGCTGGATCTAAAATAATCAGACAGTACCTAAGTCATATGTCCTCCAAGCTTGTTTCTCTTCAAGCCGTGGAATTATATAAAACGACAGCTATGAATAAGTGCCATATATCTTGATCTACATTTTCCCTATACGTAGTGGGAAAGTTCCAAATTCATAACTGTCGCTAATACTAAGGACCTCTGAAATATCTCTAAACATCAAGAAACTGTTATCATGTTAAATCCGCCTGCCGATACTGAAGATAGCCACCTAGTAGAGCATCGGCCTTTAGCATTAGCATCGCCAAAACCGGTGGTCATTGGCCTATATGGATTACCTGGATCCGGAAAGTCCTTTTTGCTCAACCAACTAAAAGGAGAGCTCAATGAGGGAATCTTTAAATTTTATGAGGGTTCTGAGGTAATTAGTTCCCTCGTTCCAGGAGGCCTTGACGCCTTCAAGGAATTAGATGAACCTAACAAAGAGCATTTTCGCCGGCTTGCCGTCAACCACATTGCGCGCAACTGCGCCACAACAGGGCATGTCGGAGTTGTTGCCGGTCATTTCATGTTCTGGGAAGAAGGCGAAGAGACCGGAAGCACAGTTTGCACGCAGAATGACGTGGAGGTATACACACATATCATCTACTTGAATATTGACCCTGAGATTATATCAAGACATCGCTCTGGCGACATGGATAGGGACCGCCCCTGTGTTTCCGTTGACCACTTGCGAAAATGGCAAGAGACCGAGCGGAGCCAGCTACGTCAGCTATGCTACGACAACGGCATCTTGTTTTCATCAGTCGCCTTTCAAAGAGGGCTCTCTTCCCAACTTTCAACACTGATGAGAGAATTCCAAAATAACACCATGACTGCGAACCTTTCTAGTGCCCTGGAAAAGCTTGGCAAAATCCTGGCGAATGACTCACGTCAACTACGTACAATGCTAGTACTGGACGCCGACAAAACACTAGTTGTAGAGGATACTGGGAAGTTGTTTTGGGAAGTAGCATCGAGACACCGGCCAGATATCGAAAATGATGCAGCACTAAAGACAATCTTCAGCAGTAGATTGGGATATTCTTACACTGCCTTTCGGCAAGCTGCCCTGCTATACCAAGAGACATTCAGTGACGAGGAGTTTAAGCTTTTCTGTGAGGAAGTGGCAGAATCGGTTATTCTACGGCCCGAATTTGCCCTGCTTTTGAAAAAGGTCCAGGGACACAATCATGTCGGTGCTGTAGTTATAACTTGTGGACTACGACACATATGGGATGAGATCCTTCGAAAAGCAGGGCTTTCCAAAACGGTGAAAGTTATTGGCGGAGGACGGATTGCGGATGGCCTCGTTGTCACTCCAGAGGTTAAGGCTTCCCTCGTCACTTATCTCCGGTCAACATATGGCTTGTACATTTGGGCCTTCGGGGACAGCCCATTGGATTTACCAATGCTTATCCAAGCGCACAAAGCTGTCGTTATAGTTGGCAAAGAAGAGGAGAGGAGCAAGAGTATGGACGCGGCTCTACGAGATGCCATTGATAATGGCTTTCAAGCTCATCAGGTTCTATTACCTGGAACCGTCTCGCCACGACTAGACACCAAAAAACTCCCCTTGCTAGACCTCCGTGACCCAGAATTTCTGGTTGCTATATTCTCTGCCCACGTGAACGAAGACAGTCACAGGCTCCATCTAATACACGCCAATGACACGCCATCAGCTAGGCTATTAATGACACCCATGCGCAACGCAGCTATTGCTGGCCATGAACTCAGGGAAGCTCATCAAAATGCAGGGTGGTACTTGGCAGTTGAATTCTTGGCGGAGGTTCTCGAAATCCAAGAATACCCCATGGATCATGTCCAGGGCAATATAACGAGCGGTTACCGACTTCGCCACGAAGAGGATACCTTGGTCATACCGTTGATGCGCGGCGGTGAAGCTATGGCTTTCGGTATTAGTCGGGCCTTTCCTCTCGCCCAGTTCGTTCACGCGAGCCGCCCAGACGATGTCAAAATGGACCATCTAAGCAAGATACGCAACGTAATACTGGTTGACTCGGTCATCAACAGCGGCAGCACCATAGTAGAATTTGCACGACATGTGCGAGCGCTGCGGCCACAGGTGCGCGTTGTAGTAGTTGCAGGGGTCGTTCAGAAGCAGTCCATCTCGCAGGGTGGCCAAGTGTTAGAGTACGCTCAACAGTTAGGGCTTGAACTCATAGCCTTGCGTATTTCATCAAACAAATACACTGGAAGCGGCGGTACTGATACAGGCAACCGTCTTTTTAACACGACACATCTCTCGAAATAGGTGTTGTAAAGGTGTACCCAGGGAAGAGTGTTAGGAACATGAAGTAATATAACATAGCTGAAATGCCTATCGAGCTGTATTTACCTAGAATTATACGTCAGGTGTAGATCACATGCTGAAGGTAATTGAATGGTGTTTTACCAGTCATGCACAAAAATGTGTTATCAGATTCTACGTCTAACGTCTAACATTCTACATAAATTTAGGTAATTACCCGTTTCGGAAGACGCGTAGCTAGCGTGACCCGCCATTCATGGTTTCTGTTTTATGTTTTATGTGGTCCGTGCAGAAGCTACCCGTACCATCTTTTTCAAGGTTGCCTTGTTGATTGTTTTTCAGCCTTGTCATGAAATTTCGAGCTCCAAATAAATTTAATAACTATTCAAACCCATTCATTGGGTCATTTCTTCAGCTGCAAATTGCAGCAACCCGTCCAACTTCCAATAGTAACCGTCCTATCATTTACTTTTAAAGATGTCGTTGTTCGGAAAGCCAGTAGGTCAGCCTGCTGCTGCTACTACTGGAAGTAGTTTGTTTGGTGGTCTGAACCAAACGCCCAATACGGCTCCCACTCAACCTACTCAACCTACCCAGCCGACCTCTTCGTTATTTGGCGCCTCTGCTGCCGGTGCATCGTCCACAGCTCAGACGGCCCAGCCTGGAAGCTTGTTTAGTAGATTCGCGGCAAACCAGACTGCCCCAACTTCTACCGCGACTCCTGCGAATACTCAACTGGGTGGCTTTAACAGATTATCTACGTTAGGTAACTCTACAGCTCAACCCGCCGGCGGTTGCTTGGGCTTCGGACAGTCTACAAACAACCAGAATCAAGGTCTAACATTCATTCTTGGAGTTAGCCAGATGAATCCCAGCGTGCTGCCCCAGGGTAATACAACAGGATACTTTGACAGTTTGCTCACGAAAGGCAAGAAGCAAGGTAGCGAACAATCACCCCTCGATGATCTCCCTAGTCTTCAGCTTGGTCTTGGAGACCTTCGTCAACGCCTTCGAAAGCTAGGTCCGCGGCCAGATCCTGTAGCTCATGACAAAGCTCGCTTTATCCTCGCCGCATCTGGCGTCGAGCCGGCGGCAGCGGTGCGAGACTTGAACGATTTCGACGTTCGGATCGGTGGACGCGTCGAGCGCCCTACACCCGCACCCGCAGCGGACGTTGACATCGATGCATACCTCTCAAATATTCAGAAGAAAACAACTCTTAGTATGATTGCGGACGGGCTGGAAAGATCGGCTAGAGACTTCGATAATTTCCTGGAAGATAATGTCACGATGGAATGGGAAGCACAGAGGAAACGTATCTACGAGCACTTTGGCATCAAGACGAAGGACGACGGCCCCGTCGAAGGACCCTCAGGAACAGCTAACAGAGAATCGCATGCAGGCTTCGGTCGATCACGACGAACGACTAAGACAGCACGATCCTCGGTAGCAGGTATTAAGGCTAGCGCATTTGGTCGGTCAAACCTTCAGAAGTCGGTTATTGGTACACCTAGCAAGATTGGTAGTCACAAGACCGAATTCACGGATATTCAGGATGCGACAGGAAGCCCGAGCGCCCTCAATGGGGCCGCTTCGATCGACGATCGATTTCTCAGGGAGAAGCAGGGTCGCCTTGCAGAAAGGATTCGACAACTCAATCTTTGCCGAATCGAGAAGCAGCCTTACCCTATTCTGCACGAACTTGCGCAGGTGGCAGGAAGCTCTGGTGATAGACATGCTCCGCAACTAGTTGATGCCTATCACGCTGCTATGGCTATCGTTGGTGAAAATCCGGAGGCGGAGACGTTCGCTGGTGATGCTACTGCGAGAGAACGCCAATTTAAGGACAAATATTTGGATGTAAACGACAAATCCCCCGGATCAATAGAAATACGGAAGAGGATCCTCAATGGTGCAAATGCTTTCCTAGAGAAGAAGTTTTTCCAGGAGATCGAGAGCGTCATCGCCAAATATCCAAGAGAGGCGAATTTGGGAGGCCGCCCAGATGTCATTAGCAAGATCAAGGCATATGTTCGGTTACGGCATTCGCGGAAAGACCTCGTTCCCGATAACGTCGAGCTTCAACAGGTTGACGGCGAGTTCGTTTGGGCCATTGTGTTCTACCTACTACGATCCGGGAAGATTGCTGAGGCTGCTGATTATGTCAAAACCCAGTCGACTACATTCCGGAGTATTGACCGTACCTTCGCATCATACCTCCTTGAGTATGTCAGTAGCCCTGATAGGCGATTAAGGCGCCAATTACAGGAGCGCTGCAATAACGAGTACAACCAGCGCGCCCGCAATGCGCCCGAGAACTCGATCGACCCTTACCGAATGGCTTGTTACAAGATTGTTGGACGCTGTGACGTGAGCAATCGCAGTCTTGACGGTCTTAACACAGAGATTGAGGATTGGATATGGCTTCAATTCAACCTCGCTCGCGAGAATGACAAGGCAACGGAGGTAGCTGCAGAGTCATACGGGTTACATGATCTACGAGCAAGCATTAGAGATATCGGCCTAAGGCATTTCCCAAAGTCTCCTAGCGAGGACGAGAACGGCGCCTTTGGCATGTTTTTCTTCCTACAGATCCTCTCGGGCATGTTCGAGCAAGCCATCTCATACTTGTACACGTTTTCTTACGTGGATGCTATCCACTTCGCTATAGGTCTCGAGTACTATGGTCTTTTGCGGCCCTCAGACCCATGGACTACGGCCGACTCCCTTTTATCGCACGACACTCGCTCCAGACCACAGTTAAGCTTTGGCCGGATGTTAGGATACTATACACGCGATTTCCGCGCGGCTGATGTTGCCTCCGCTGTCGATTATCTGACTCTAATCTGCCTCAATGCAGACCTAGGCGGTGAAGCGGGTCGGCAACAAGCAGAGCTTTGCCATGCGGCTCTACGGGAACTTATCTTGGAGACCAGAGAGTTTAGTAAACTCATTGGTGATATTAGACCAGATGGTCGTCGCATTACAGGTCTCGTCGAAGAACGTGCCTCGCTCATTGGTCTTCGGGAGGAAGATGATTTCGTTAAAACCGTCACGCTACAAGCAGCCCGATTCGCCGATGATAATGGGCGGACGACAGATGCGGTACTGTTGTACCATCTGGCCGGAGACTACGACAGTGTAGTGACTATAGTGAGTCGCGCATTGAGTGAGGCTATCTCATTAGAAATCGGAGAGGATCCTATGCGCTTGGTGCCCGTTAAACCCCGATCGGATGGAAAGGATCCGGAGGCACAACCTGGCAGTAGCTTGAGTCTAGCATCTATCGATGATCCCATCCAATTGGCGGTGACAATGATGTCGATGTACGAAAAGGACGCTATGTTCTATACAAGAGTAGAGGAGCCGAACCGGATCGCGTGCCACATCCTCTTACAAATGAGCGATATCAAAGGCTTAGTCGAGGCTAGTCAATGGCCTGAGGCCTTAGATGTGAGTCCTTTTTTTATTTGTTGTTTCCAGTCCATCATCACAAATATGTAAATACTAATAAAATGACGCAGAAAATACGTGCATTGGAGATCCTACCTCTGGATGCTAATGGTGATCCGGCGAGGATCCGACACTATGCAGCAACGTTTTCGGGACTCTCCCAGACGGTTGCTATCAATGTACCAAACCTACTCATGTGGACTATTACATGTTGCATCCAGCAGAGGGAGCGGCTCATGAGCGGGCAGTTCAGCGGCAACGAAGGCACTCGACGAATGATGTGCGATAACCTAAAGCAGATCAGCATGGATCTCACGACGTACACGAGCCAGCTGAGATATAGGTTCCCGCCGCATCTGCACGAAGCTCTCGCTCGAGCTTCGGCGGATTAATGGGAATCCAAATGTAACATTAGTACTACGAGACGAGGCAAAGCGGATAGCTTGAGGACATAGACATGCTTTCTCTTTTTTAGTTTGTCTACACGTAGTCAAAGTAATAAGTTGATGCTTTTTTGACGAAGAACAAGACGGGCGCATTTATCATGGTAGGCGGTTTACATTAGGAGGTAGTAACTACCTAGGTAGCTATTATGTATCTAGGTAGCTTAGATACGATATAGTTACCTTAGGTATGAAAATGCATTTTACACTGGAACTGAGGGAAGTTCTATTTGATACGCCTGTCATCAAAACTGGTTTTAACGTAGTCGGTGATAGTCATGAAGCTACCTAGGTACCTAATACTTCGTAGTAGAAAAGACTATTAGGAAGCCGATAAGCGAGCTATGGCTAGGGGTAGCTTATGGGCTACTACTAAGCAGCTTACATAGTACTATGTAGTTCATTAAGCAGCTTTAACCAATCAGAACGAAGATATAACATAGTAATTGAATCATGACGGGCGATCTTTTAATAGGTTAGCCGGGTTAGGTACTAGGTAGTAGGTAGTAGGTAAAGGTTTAAGTGGGAGTTTAAGTGGGAGTTTAAGTGGAGCCGACTAAAAGGTTAAGATAGTGATTGACCAGTCAATTAACACAAACCCAGGTCTTCCTCCCGACACCAGTGTTACGTCTTGCGCCCACTTTCTCGCCTACCCAATTGCCAGGAACCAATGTTAAGGAACCAATGCCATGATACTCCAGTCACATACCGTACTACGACGGAATACTATCATAGTAGTCATAGTACTCATAGTAGTAGCATAGTACTTGTGACATGCACCCGTCCGCTAATTCGGCCTTCTCCTTCTCCACTTTCGTCAACACCAACGCCAACACCGACGCCAACACGAACACCCGCACCCACACCAACATCCACACCAACAGAACCACTACCGCTACCACCACCACCACCAACCATAATCGAGTTTCCTCCACTACCGACTCCATCCAATCCATCAACATCGGTAGCCCTTCCGAGACTAGTCGGAACGAATCCGAAACCTTCGGCCTTCTCCACAAACACGGCCCCTCCCACCAGGAGAATGGTCAGTCCTCCGATTCCGGGAATGCTTCTTCCCAGACGGGCCGTGACCATGTCTCAGGTCATCTCGAAGATCAGCGAACTAAGAAACGCCGAACCGGTCCCAGCCCGAGGGGCGTAGCAAACTTGACACCCGAACAGCTTGCCAAGAAGAGAGCAAACGGTATTGATCCACTCCTTAACTTCTGCCTAGACTCCAGATCCCAATTCCTACTTTAATTTTCATCGTATCTTCAGCGAGCCCTATAAGCCGGAGCTACATATTGTAGTTATGTAATGTAACGCTATGTTTAGGTATATAATACATACCAACTAACTACCTTATCTCCTTCACTTAGACCGTGAGGCACAACGAGCCATCCGCGAACGCACTAAGAATCAGATCGAGACTCTTGAGAGGCGGATACGCGAGTTAACCTCCCAACAGCCATATCAAGAGCTTCAGGCCGCTATACGGGCTAAGGAAGCTGTTGAGGCTGAAAATGCCGAGATTAAAGGCCGGTTAGCCTCCGTCTTATCCCTAATACAACCTATTCTATCCAATCAACAAGGTCAGTCTCAAGAATTGTTATACTAACTCACAATGTCTTAAGAAAGGATAAGGAAACTAACCTGCTCGCTCTAGTCGAGGGAGCCTACGCATCTCCTATCTCTAATGTCACCTCAAATCAAACTGCGCAGCGTTCGCCCTCCGTTCCTACTAGTTACAATGCCTCAACGCCCATGAGTGGCGCTGCTTCCCCTTCTGTAGCAGACTCGTCGTCCCAGACGCAGTCACAGGCTCATCCAAGCCCGCATTTTACCCAGGTCATGCTAAACCAGCAACGGCATGATCTATTTCATAACCTAGATCTCGGGGCTGGTGAGCAGCTGAAGCTCGATTTTCTTCTTGATCCTTCTCACCGGGTGAACCGGATGCAAACTGGCGTCAATGGGGCACAAGACACACCCGGGTACCAGCATCTTCCTACGAAGCATGGCTGGAATTATGGTTTGCTACCGTCCCCCCGGAACCACGCAGCGGTCAACAGCGGACCGCACCAACAGCAACAACATCGCATAGAGTATGCCCCACGGAATGTATTCCAACCAGTCGAGACGTCTTGGATCGGTCACTCGGCCCCTATTAAGAATGGCCCCTCAACCTGTCCTCTAGATAGTCTTCTCCTTGAGTTTCTTCAGGAGAGACGTCGGCGAGCCGCGGAAGGTGTTCCCACACGGGACATAGTTGGTCCGAAATATCCCTCCGTCTCATCCCTACTCAACCCAGCGAACAGTGTCTTCTCTCATCCACTCTCTAAAGTTTTCACCGACATATTGGCGGCATTTCCCGGGATGAGTGGGCTCCCGGAACGTGTAGCTGTGCTCTATTACATGTTTCTCGTAATGCGGTGGCAAGTCAGCCCTACGCAAGAGAATTATGATCTCTTGCCCCATTTCGCGCTCCCTACGCCCGCACAACTGCAGGTCACTCACCCAGCGTGGATAGACCATCTTCCTTTTCCACATATGCGGGAGAAGCTCGCGAAGGAGTATAATCCCACTGAGTTTTTGTTTGACAACTTCTTTATCCCATTTACAACTACCATATCTCTTAATTGGCCATACGAAGCTACGGACACGCTGCTTCAGAGCCCGGACGGGAACGAATTACTAATAAATCCAGTCTTCGAGCGCCACCTAAGGAGGTTCGAGAACTGGACCCTAGGCGAGACTTTCGATAAGACGTTTCCCCTTCTCAGGGGTACATATAATCTCAAAAGAAGTAGTAGTCCCGCTCCTAGGAATATGGCGGATGGCCAATTCAGTGGCGGGTAACTTGATACATGTGCTTATATATATACATATGCATACCTACCTTATAAGAACACCGGGATGGATATACACTAGTCACGCTATTCTATACGCACCATATATAAAAGAGGGGTATATATATACTACCTCTCAAGAGGGTCGCCCAACAAGTGTCGGGACATTCCTATTCCCGAGAACATACGGCTATATTAAACAGTAACAGATTGGAGAAGGATGAGAGAAGGGGTCTAGGCGAGGTATCGGGATAAGTAATATACACAAGGTAGATCAGTATAGGCTTTAATAAACAAGTCGTCCATCCGTCCTCGGTGTGCCCTACATATATAACATGAGTGTCCGGATATGCCCTATGGCTTAGTGTAATAGACAGTGTTTAGTAATAATGTCATATCCCGAGTAGCAGAACAAGAAGTACAGACAGAGCTGTGATAGATAAGAGTTGGCCAACCAGTGAGATATAAGTGTGTACGGACGCCTAAGCCATCCGCAGAGTACTTTAAAAGCACACTCAAATAATAGACAGATAACTACCTAGATATATACATACTTCGAGTAACCAGAGCCTATTTGTATGAAGCGACGATTGTAGGAGGATAAATTGTCTGCGATAGGCTACCTAATCGTTTCCTCGTGAAAAAAAACCCCCTTCTCCCCCCCCCCCCCCCCCTTCGTCGAGGTAGACTAGTCGAAAAGGGGATACATTTCTCAGGTTGATATAGAACCTATACCTACGCCAAATTCATGTAGAGTATCTATAGGTACCTAAGGTATCCATACAGCTGCGCGTAGGCGCGGTTCCTTTACGTTATCAAGGATTTGAGGCGTTTCTTCTACTTATAGACCTACATCCCATCTACAGCACTACTTTTATCTTTAAGGGGGTCATTTATAACCGGGTCTCTCACCATGCGTCTTTCGCCGCCTACGATATATCCCTTAGCAGGGCCAGTACTCCCTCTTCCTCTCCCTTTCTCTCGTAAAATGCAGTCACAAGTAGGCAAGAAGGGGCGCGAATAGTTAAGCCAAGCAAGATTTTCAATCATTATCTACTCCTCCGTGCTAATGTAGCAAAGACTGGGTATATCCTCCAAATGATTATATGCGCAAGATGTGCGTCCCTTCTAAGATGCAAAGTTCTTTTCCGTTCCTTCATTACTCCTTCTGCAATGAACCAAGCCAAGCAAAGCAAGTTTAACCCCCTTCCATACGCCATGCAATGCAATGCTGTGATGAAGCCCCCAAACGCAACAAACAAGGAAAATAAAAGGTAAACACTCTTACGATGGCACACGCAACCCAACCCCAACCAACAAACTTCAAATCGTACGGCCCTCGGCCTTATTCCTCGACGTCGGGGTCCCTAACGCCGAACGAGTAAACATTGACGCGGTAGTCCGCGCCAACAAACAAGCTCGGCGTATTGTCCCCAACGAAAGTCTCCCACTGCACGCAGTGCACGGGGCTCTGCGCTGCGATCGCATCGATGCCTGCAGAGCGCAGGCGGCGGCCGCTGTGTACCGAGTACAGAGCCACCTTACCGTCGTCGTGTGCGGCAGCCACGACACCCGAGTCCCGGTCAAAGTCTAACCCGAGATCGAGATAGGGCCCGTTCTTGTAGCCGTCGATCTGTAGAAAGGGGACAGTCGTGTTCTGAGGCTTCGTGTGCAGGAGCTCGGGTGTACAGTAGCGCATGTCGAAGACTGAGAGCATGTTTCGGAGGCCGGCGACTAGGACCTTGTGTTCGCTGACCTGTTTGACGTGGGTGATGGCGTCGCGCACCTTGATATTGCTCCACTTGGGATATTGGCATCGTAGGTCCCCGGTAAACAGTCGGCCCGGCCGACCGCCGAACAGGAGAACGTTGGGGTTCTCTGCTTTAAAGGTGATACCGAAAGTATCACTGGTGGGCGGTCGGCCCATGGGGTCTTTAAAGTTGAAATGACCCAGGGGAAACGGAACTGCCATATGGCCGAGGTCGTTACAGTATACCAGTCCGTGGGACGTGCCAACAATGCAAAGTAGATCATTGCTTGTAGATGGAGCTACGCACAACGAGAGAGCCTCAATTGGGTCACGACATGAAAGGAAATCTATTTGTTAGATTTAGTCAGCATTCTCTCTAGAGTTTTACTGATAGAGGTAATCGCCCTACTCACTTGTATTCCAAGGAGAGAGGGTTTTAATGTGACCGAGGTAGTTGTCATTGGACTGGCTGGTTAATGGGGTATTTCTTCGCAGATTGTGTACATCTATATTGGGACGGACGAAGACAGGATCGCGCTGTTGGAACTGTCTAAAGACAGATATAAAAGCGTCTAATTTGGTACTATAACCGATGCTTGCCATGGGTGATGCTGCTATTTCATGGGTTGGTCCTAGGTTCATAGCTTGTTCGTCGTGCAACCGGCTACGAAACTTCGAACCTATCCTATTACCAGAACCAAGTTAGTATATACCACCGAGTATAGGATATTCAGGGGTTATAACTGATTACATACCTGCCCGAATTGAGATCTCTCAAGGTATAGGCCGAATCGCACACCCTTCCGTCAGGGCCTAAAGGGTTATCGAGTCAGCTCATACACTCGGTGATAGTCTCACTGTAGACTTACTTGCGTAGACTTTGCACAGGCCCTTAGGACCTCTATTAGTGACAACCATGTGTGTAAGGGTGGTATGTTGGCGACCCCATGTGAATTCAACTGCGCCTTTCTCGACTATGCCATGTGCGAAAGAAGCTGCGATGTGATCACGCCTATGGATGCCAAACTCCCGTTGAAGGAAACCGCCGATGAGAGGGTGCTCCAAAGTCTCAGAACGGACAACGCGCTTCTTATTTAAGGCATTCTGGCGGGCCTTCTCGGTAGCTTCTGCATCTTCAAGCTTGCGCTTCTTAACACTGTCAGAAGACCAGGCTGCATTGTGAGGAGCAGTCTTGCGTTGTTCAATTTTGAAGTAACGCTTCTTATCCGCATCTGGGAGGAAATATGTTAATGATACAGAACATGTACTGGGAGGAAAAGGGGCTAGGGAACCCCAACAAGGAGGGAAAAAAGGTTCAAAACTCAAAGACAGAAAAAGAAGTAGAAAGTGGCGGGAAGCCAACATAGCATCTTCAAAAAGATATAATGAGATAATTATGAGATTGTCAGTGAAGGGACGGGGTTTGGTAACAGTGCCAATAGGCAGGCTCAAAATTCCACGACAATTCGACAAAATCGCCGACAGCAAATCATAACTTAGGAACACAATAAACACTAGGGACAATAAGAACTTACCCCAATAATAACCTGGGATCTCTCTTCGCTCCATGTTGTCGTGGTTCGAAACACAGTTAAACGTTAGTGGCGAAGAGAGAAAGGTCAACAATCTAAGGAAAACACTCGGCGATTTCTAAAAATGCGATGTTGATTGTACAGGGAAGTCACCACGCCGTCAGGCGGAATTCCCGGAGGGGCAGGAGGGATTGTCAGCCTATATGAGAACGTCGCCGGATATATAGAGGAAAGTTGTTGGTTTCTAGAGAAACTTGCTAGCAGCCTTGAGAATGATGAAAGTGAGACGATTGACCAACTTCGTAGACGGCAGTACTCAGGCGGTATTTAGGTGACAATTAACGGATAGAATGAAATTGGAACAATTCTGCGGTTGCCTTGTATTATCATTCAGACGATGTAATGAGTTTGATGTTCACATGACGTCAAAAAAGATTGAAGCAGTAAGGAAATGCTTCTGTTCTTGCTTGGTCGAGGTAGAGTCCATTACCTGAACAGTAAGGCAGGAATATTTAACTACATATATCGAACTAATAAGATATTTCGCTTCGATACCAGCATGGCACTACATAACTAGCGAGGCCATACAGGTGGAGATAGAACTTATACCGGTTAGAGGAATTATCTATGGACCGATAAGTACCTAGCGCCTTCACAGATAATATTATTCATTTACTCTACAATGATAACTACGAGCAGCTTCATGAAGTACATCAGCAGCTCCCAAGGAGACCAAAAAAAAAAAAAAAAAAAAAAAAAAAAATCAAGCTCTAGGAAGCAGAGTTCGAAAAACAATTACAACGCTACAATTCACGTTCATGAGGGAAACCGCGTTATTTTTATATTTTATATTTCTTTCATTCGTAATTAAGTCTAATAGACATGGGTATGACGTAACCGAAGGCCTATACGCCGTGGTATTTCAGTTTACAAGAAGGAAATGAAGTGAACTACTGAGCCCATGCGGAGTATATCTAATCTATAAACCGAAGGCAAGAGTATGTAACACCAATTAGGAGCCTTCTCGACCGACGACCACCGCAAAAGGAGCGGCTCGCCCGTTTCATCGAGAGACCATCTATTGAGATTTTTCGTGTTGTGTAGAGACACGTTGGAGAGAGACGACTATAAAACACGTTAGCGAGATGTTCATAAACAGGAGCAATAGTAGTAGAATATAACTTACCGAAGTCTTCGAGCGATCTCTGCTTTTGGCTGCCCTTGGGGGACTTGCCGTGCATAAGGTTGTCGAATCCAACGCTGTCCTGGAGGATGTAGTAAACACCACCCATGATGCAGAAGACACCGAAGGAGAAAATCCAAATACGGACAACGGCGACAATGTGAGTCAACGCTCCGTGTTCGAAGAAACCCCAGATGGTGAAGCAGGTGGCGAGGATATCAACAATGAGAATAGCACCAGTCAACTGCCACGAGGGGATAGAAGACCAGAAAGGACCATTGGCACGGGTAATGAAGATCAGCCAGTTCTCAGTAAGAGAGATCTCAAGGAAGAGAACCTCGTCCATGTTACCGTTGTTCTGCACAATACCACCGTTCTCACCCTGAGCGTACATGGTAGTAACAGTAATCCAGGTACCGACAGCGAGGACGACACCGAGGAGGACGGACATACCCCAGAGCTTGGGCAGGTTCCACTTGACGGGGCTCATGGAGTAGGGGGCATTGTCGTAAGCAATAGCAAGAGTGGCAACGTCGGCGAAAATGGCAATGAAGACAACCAACTCGATATTGAGCGAACGGTTCAAGATTGCAATCCACAGACCGAGGTAAATCTCCAAGTGAAGAGAAAGGGCGATACGGTAGACGACGTAAGCATACATACGATGGAAGATCTGGCGGGAAGTCTTAAGAGCATCAATGATAGCACCTAGACCGGGGGCAAGGAAGACGATATCGGCAGCGGATCGGGCAGCGTCGGAGGCACCCTCGACAGCAATACCAGTATCGGCCTTCTTCAATGAGGGAGCATCGTTGACACCATCACCAGTCATGGCAACAAGGTAACCACGCTGTTGTAGAATCTCGACGACGTTGTACTTGTGTTGGGGGAAAACCTCAGCGAAACCATCAGCAGCCTCAACGAAATCGTAAACCTCAGAACCAGGCATATCACCACCGCCACCAAGACCAAGGCGCTCAGCATTGTAAACGTTGGTACCGAGACCGAGTTGGCGGGAAGTTTCACGGGCAATACCGACAGCATCACCAGTAAGCATCTTAATGGAGAGACCAAGGCGCTTGGCTTCGTTGATAGTGCGGGCAGTATCGTGACGAGGGGGGTCAGAGCAAGGCATTATACCAAGAATTTCCCAGGCACCCTCACCACGCTTGCGGGCAACACCAAGAGAACGGAAACCACGAGTAGCAAATTCAGCAACCTTGTTCTTGTAGGCCTGGTCAATCTCCTCAGGGATGGGGTGATCTTCCTCGACAGTCTTGAGAACGAAAAGAGGGGCACCCTTGACACAGGTAATGCGTTCACCTTGAGGGGACTCGACGACAGCAGTAACCTTCTTTGAGACAGGGTCGAAGGGGAAGAACTCCTTAACGATGTACTTGGAGAGGACACTCTTGGCACGGGGGTAGTACTTGAGAGACTTAAGGAAAGCCTTGTCGATAGCATCAATACCCTTCTTCTTGCGGCTGGCAGCGAGACAGGCAGTAAGCATGAGATCCTCAGGGTCAACACCGGCAACAGTGTAGGGCTCAGAGAGAGAGAGCTTGTTCTTGGTCAAAGTACCAGTCTTGTCGGAGCAGAGAATCTCTACACCAGCAAGGGACTCAATGGCGGAAAGCTTCTGGACGATAGCCTTCTTCTTGGCAAGATAAGCGGCACCGACAGCCATGGTAGTGGTGACGACGGCAGGAAGACCGACGGGGACACCAACAATGGTAATGGCAAGAGTGAATCGGAGGATGTCAACAATGGGGTTGGATCGGTAGAAAGAGGAAACCCAGACAACCAAAAGAGTGAAGACGACGAGAATCAACAACACAGTTCCAATACCGTTGAGGACCTCAGTGAAGTGACCAGAACCAGCAGAAGCCTGGTTGACGAGGGCAGCAGCACGACCGACGAAGGTGTTGTCACCAGTGGCGGTAACGACCATGAAGGCCTCACCACGCTTGACAGCGGAAGAAGCAAAGCACTGGTCGCCCTTGTGCTTGTCAACAGCGAGAGATTCACCAGTAATGGCAGATTGATCGACTTGTAGGAAAGCATCGTCGGTGACGATTCGGCCATCAGCAGGAATAATGGTACCTTCTTCGACCTGGAGGATATCACCAGGGACGACTTGGGGAGCCTCAACCTCCTTAAGAGTTCCGTCTCGGAGGACAACAGCCTTAAGGGCAAGGGTCTTCTTCAGCTCATCGACAATTGAACCAGCCTGGAATTCCTGGATGAAACCAACACAGGCGTTAAGAAGTAGCAGAGCGCAAATGACACCGAAGTCGACCCAATCTTCTAAACCAGCGGCAAGGACGGCAGCAGCCTCCATGACGAACTGGATAGGACCGATAAAGAAACCCTATGCAGTAGGTTAGGAAACAGGATCTGATAATAATGAGGTGGTGTGGATGCTTACAAAGAACTTGAGGATGAGATTTTCCTTCTCCTCCTTCATCTGATTGAGACCGTACTTTCGGCGGCGGTTTGTAACCTCAGCTACATTATAGTTAGTAAACGTTTTACTCAAGTATTACAATCCCGTCGCAAGATTGAACTCACCTTCTGTCAGACCAACTCGGGTATCGGTCTGGAGCATCTCTTCCGGAACAACACGGCCGGTACCACTGGGCTGTCCATCTTCCTCCTCCTCAACGTCAAAGGCGTTGCCGTCTTGCGACTCGAGGTCCTCGATTAAGGCATCAATGTCCTCATCCTCATCTTCTTCCTCACCCTTAACAGGCTTGGCAACGGTAGGATCTTGGGCGCGATGGGCCTCTTTCTCGTCGAAGTTACCCGACTCGATATTTGTGTGAAGTGCCGGCGCGGCGGCGTTATTGGACTCGGCCATGATGGCGAGTTTTGCTTGTGACAATTAAGCGATGCTTAATGTCAACCGGAATTAGAAGAAGTATAAGTGATTGAGGACCGAGTCCAGGTAATTATTATTATTAGTCCAGGTTAGGCGAACTGTGTAGGCGACAATAGGATCCGACTGGAATACTGATTAGGTTGAAAGATAGGTAATTGACGATGTTTTTGTTATGGTGAGGTATGATTGTCGTGAGTGTAAGGTAGACGACGTTCAGACTAATCACGCAGAAGGGAGGGGAGAGGGGAGATTTGGCGGGAAGGCACCACGGACGACCTTGGGGGGGAATTGACAAGCCAGAGCAGCCGAAAGTCTTCAACGTGATGGGAAGGGAAAAAAAGAGAAAGCGCGTCCAACGTGGGAGAGCAATTTCTTTATAAGGTGAGAGAAACAGAGTGACATGAGAGAGCAGCTAGTCCCGAGAGTGGGGCCCTTCGTCGACCAAGCTTCCAGTGGCTCACTACATGGAAGTATCAGTACAGGCTAGCACAGTGTGGACTTGCCTTCTGCGTGTTTCCACCGGACCCACATGCTGATGGCTAATAGATCCCCATTGGCCAAGCCAGGGCGATATTCAAAAATACCACTTGCGACTGCTTTCTGAACTTATTGTTTAAGGTACGTGTTTCTATGTTGCTCACGCGTGATTTTGTACAATAGGGCAAAGTAAATACTTTCGTTGCCGAGGTGTTAGTTACATACGCCGCAAAGCTTAAGGGACAATAGCGTGTTAATAACTCAACACAATATCAAAACATGAACTCACTTAACTAGTTAAACTCTTTTAACTAACCATAATTATGACAGCTACCTAGTATCTACAACAAGAACCTATTTCCGTGCTGAAGTCTTCGCTAGACACATGTACATTTTGCCCCGTTAACCTTAAGGTTTGTTGACATTGACGTTTACATTCAAGATGCATGTGTAGACTGTAGCTAAGTTAGCTAATCTTGTCCCTGGGGAAATTGCTTCTATGCAACGTTAGTACTCAGGGGCCGAAGGTACGATGCATCCCACGCAATCCTAAGTGGGTGGCCTTGTAGCTATACCTATTTAGCTACTGATTTAGGTAAAGTGTACAGCTCATGAGCTATACTACAGATAGGGAAGTACAAGTCCACAGTGTGACTCGGTCCCTGCATGCTCCACCTTTCGGTACCTGGACAGCTTCGACTCCACATCCCATCTCCAGAGCAAAAGAGCAAGAGCACCCCCATGAACTTCCTGATCTTGCGGGAATTTACAACTCGATTGCGCCCATGATGACAACACGCGCGCACCGACTTTTCCATAGCCAATTTACGGTCAAAGCTTTGAGGACAATACTTCTGAAGCTGTAGAAGCCTTTCTTCTTTTCAATTGACCCATTTTTAGCACGAATAGTCCTATGCCTATGCGACGGTTGGCATGGAAATAGTTTCTGGTCTAATTGCGTTTTGGTGAGATGTTTTTTTTTCTTCTCTCTTCCGGTCTACTATGTACGTACAGGCTCATCCTAAATCAAGATTCCTTGAGCTCTCTGCATTCGGGAAGCACGGTCTATCTCTCTAGACCCATGGGCTTATGCGAGGGCTGCTAACCATCGAACTAGGGCCACCCTTGTCCGCTCATGTTAAAATGTTAGTCTCTCACAGTGCCAGGTTCAGTAGGTTGTACGATGAGAACCGGTCAAATGGCGAGTCAGTGCGCCTCATTACTGTTCTCTGCTGCTATGCTACCCTAACACCCACACCATCTGCAGACCTGCAAAGCAGCAGACGCTAGACCACATGCGCGGTACATACATAATAGGTAATCCAGAGTACATACTGCTTAATGCTATCTTAACCAGCATTATGAGCCATTTTCCATTCAAGACCGCTGAGCGAGGCTGCTTTCGAAAGCGGAAAAGCGCTGGAACCCACCCGGTCCTGTCGATCCTGCTAAGGAACAACAATGTATCGAGCTGTTTTATTAGAGCATACCTAACCATGCCAATAACTATTTACAGCTCTCCCATTTCGCTATAGGGAGATCCGGGAAAAGCCCAGCCTATCCCTTATCAACCGACAATCGTCATTCTTCACGTGGAGCACTCTACGTACCGCCTGCCAGCAACCTGCCAAATGCGGCTTTATTTCTCGGCTTGTCAGGGCTCAGGGCCTTAAGAATAACGATGAAGCATGGCTAGGGGAACGCGACCCGTCTGAAAGAACGAAGAAGCGTGGGTAAATTGAACCCGGCGCTGGACGATGGTAGCAATTCCTACGAGTTTTAGACAACCCGCCTGGCGTATGTGGCTTACTTTCCATACGTCATAATTCTCCCACGGGGACCAATCCCGCATTTTCCCAGTCCTGCACCATAAACACATACCCCAGCTACTGGTCACAGACCACATGGATGGACATGTCACTCTCGCAATTAAATTTTTTCCCTCTAACACCCGCGGCAAGGCTTTCACCGACATGCTCCGGGAAAGCAAGCTCGGTGAAAGCAGAAAAAGGTCCTTTGTCTGCCGCAATTTCTCGGATGGGTATTCGTTCGGTATGGCCGTAACTCCACAAAGCTTGCCGCTTGTTGTCTCGTGGCCACCGTCAATTCTACGTCCGATATCCGCTACTTGCCCCCTTTGTGTATACGGAGTACGTTAGTCTCAGGCGCATTGCCAATAAGTCGACTTGTAATATGGTCGGATGGCCTTTGCGCCATATACCATAGTTATCTCTAAGTCCAAGTCTAGACGAAACAGCTAGATTTCCAGAATCGCCCATGGCCTTTTTTCGGTCATCGGCATCTTCGCCATCTCGAAAACAACCGTCTGCTTCATATTTGCGCAAAGGCTTCGTCACAATGCGCCGGCCTGGCCGATATTATCTTGCAGTTTCACCTTCATCATGTGTGCATCCTCTATTCATTAAAGAGGAAGAAGAAAAAAAAACTCGTAAATGAATCTGACGTACAAATCGCTCACTGGAAGGCAAGTAGTCGCGTGGGCAGTAATAAACTCCTAATATCAGGACTGATAATATGCATACAAATCTGGAACCTTACTAAGTCAATTTCGCCAATCATGTTGACGACAAAAGGTAATCTCAAAAATCGGGATTCGTACGACTGGGATATGCCCGCCTGAGAGTGCGTGATTTGCGCTAGGAGATGCATCTCAGAGAAATGGGCGTCCGCCTCGCCGTTTGCAGGCTTCTGGATTCAGGATAGCCGAGCCATATGGGGTGGCTAGGTGGCACAGTAAGGATCCCGTGGAATTATACTGGGAGGATCCGAGGATCGAGCCGCTCGTGTCGCTAAAAGATTTTCCCATCTGGCGGCCCACGCTATAGGTCCTTGTCAGTGGCCCAATGGCTTTTATTCGGACATTATGTGGTTCCTCTCCCCAAGGAGCAATTTCTGGTTTGTTTACGGTCTGCCGAGGTGAGAATAGCTTGGTCTCCGGGGGCTCCTTAAGCCTATCCGCTACGGGGAGACCCTTTCCCAACATGTACCTGACTCCCGATATTTGGCAATGCCCGTCGTGTCTCCGAACAGCCGACAATCGCTCGCGCTCGCGTTGGCGCCTGTTAATGGCTTACGCAATAAAGGAATAATCTGGCCTCGTAAAGCTCGTTTCGTCCAGTGCTTCATGCGAGGCGATTACTTACACTTAGGTACGTTTCCCATTTCTCAACCCCTATTAGGAGCCGCGCCTAGTCTATATCTGTCCAACATCCATGTACCTACCATGGCCTTATCATCTATATTGTACGAATTAGATGCCGTAAAATCTCGTAACACCTGAAATTCTACGAGTAATAGACGCCTCAGGTGCTGTGCGCTGTCGAAGCCAGGGTTCGATGCACGCAAGTCAACATAAAACCCGGCTACAAAAAGCTTGACTACCGGCTTACGGAACTTGAAACAAATTTGACAACTGTTTTTGTGGTCAATGTTTGCAAAAAGACTCACGAATATACCTCACTAAATACTGTTAATTTTTAGTTGAGTCTTTTTTTTACTCCTTTTTCTTAGCTCCTAATGCCATTTGCGAGATTTACAGGAAACTCACATCCTGGATCCATTAAAAAGATAGAGAGACTAAAGGTTTCCTGGCCAATGAGGTTCAGTTTTTCCAATTCTAGAAAATTACAAGAGCTAAGGTTGATGAAGCGACGTCTCAACCCTTCTATCGAATGCAAGAAGGGTTCTAGTCTGCTTAATTATGAATATATTAAGGCGTGGAGCCCTTGACATCGTTTAAGGCGAGTCTTTTGCCACGACGTCAAGCTAGTACGTTTACAGTGACCGCGTTTTCATCTACGGGGGTACACGCGAAAACTCTAGAACTTCATCCTCGTCAATACGATTGATGATTTCGAATTTGCCATGGCAAAATCCATGTACATGGAAAACACAATTCAAGTCGATGTAACAACGAGAAGAAAGACTATTACTATCCCCGACATTAATGTCCCCTTTTTCAGCCCAGCAGCAGCCCAGCAGCCCAGGCAAGTTATTAGCAGATCTAAATTGAGTACGATCTCTCCGCAGCCAAGTTGATAAATTGATTGTTTCTTCCTAGCGCACGCCCGCCCCCAAAGCTTTTAGGTATGGCACGTACCGACGCTATCGTCGTACAAAATACATCCATGCGTCGTTGGTACCAAACTTGAAGCAATCGTGGCAGGCATCTAACATGATCAATGTACATCCATATCCATTGTAGGTATGTATGAACATATAAATACATACGCATTCTACCTAGCGTCCTGGTAAGGCGTTACTATGCATCCGTATCTGACTTTGTCAAATAGCTACCTGTACCTGTCTGCTATCTACTAGGTGTAATATACAGACAGTGTCCTATTTACTGTATTTACGGTACTGTTTTTCGATAGAACAGACCTCATCAGACAATTACTCCTTGGCACGTATATTTGCGCGTCATGCCAAGAGACCACAAAGATGCCACAATCTGTCCTGAGGAGTTTTTTTCTTAACTAGCTAAACGGTTTTTCCCTTTCGTCGGTCATCAGAATTGGGGTATTTTAGACAAATAAATCAGTTGGATTGAAAGCTTGGCTCTGCTAGTATTAATATCTAGCCTTCGCCGTCCGTCTGCATTGCTAATATGCCAGGTGCGTAAGTCGGGAGCCAAGATTGCAACACGACGATCTCCCTCTCCATCAGGGAATGCAGGCCCTTTTCCTATCGTCGTAACTCTTGGCAGGCTTGCTTCATCACAATCAAAGCAATAAATAGATACGCCGCAGTTGAAAGAAATAAGCAGAATAGGCACAGCACCAAGCGCGTGTCGCGCAAATGTCCCGGGCCAAGCTCTGATAATAATAAAAACGTTTTGCGACGTTAAGACACCGAGGGAGGTCAGAACCTAAAATGCACATTCCGCGTAAGTTGAAGGATCAGGAAAAAAAAAAAAAAAAAAAAATAGAAGGAATTCCAGTAGCCTCAAGTTCGAGGCAACCCTGGGCGAAAAGCTGGGCAGAGCTGGCTCGAGCTGGTCGATCCCATCAGCCTGCCGGCAGAAGCCAGCGTTATCCGCGTCAGAAGCCAAGAACATTTCCGTTAGGAGCCAGAAAATGTCTCAAGAACCGGCGACAAGGCAAACTCCCCCAAAGGGGCGGCCCATCCGATTCGCCGTGGGCATTTCAATTTGGTAGGGAATACAATACGGGCCGTCTCGGGCTCGGCAGGGGCACAACACGCAAACTTCGCTCGGTTCTTTTTGCAACCAACTACTTACTACCTAATACTCTAATACCCTAATACCAACGCAAACCCCCCCACGAATCCTAAAATTGGTCCGTGTTGAGAGATCGCGTGGTAAAATTCATTCATCCCTCCCCTTTCCTCTCCTCTCCTCTCTCCTCTCTCCTCCTCCACTAACCCCAAACTCTAGTACCATGGGGATTCGTAGTGTAGGAAAGGGAAAATGGGTCCTTTTGCGACACTACTTAATAATAGCGAACTTATTTTACACGCACTTTGCCCATGCACGGCTCGGTGTAACGACGGACCACTCTACACGCTTAGCCACATTGCGTACCTAGCGGTAGGCGGTTCTTTCGTCAGCGGATAAGGCGCGGGTGGCATTGACCTTTTTTTTATTTAGTTTTTTTTTGACCTTTCCTCTCTTTCTTAAGACGAGGCGAAGTGGAACCCGCCGTAACGACGGCGGTGATGACGATGCGCGGTTACGGTAAGCGGGGTTTTTTTTTTCTGTCGCTTGACCGCCAATGTCTCCTTATGACGTATGTAGTTGTATGTAAGAGCCGAAATACAACCTCCTCCTTTTTCTTATAGTTACCAAACCTGGGAAACTTTTCGCGCGGGCGGTAGGAAAAGGTTTGACAGGTGTCACTTTATTTTTATTTTGGCCCTAAGACGACACGGATGCAACAACGATTGTGCCCGATGGATGTAGTCGGTGATACCAGAGCGGGCTTGTATATTCGATACATGTACCCAAGGCGAACGTTACGGATGCATTGACCCGTCGAAAAAATAAACCCCCACCGAAAGTTTTCTACATATGCGGTGCTTGGTGATGTAACACGCGTGAAAGCCCAAAGGGCGATAGGAGCTCTGGTATAATAATGCGCCGACGTGTAACTTTGCGCCACTGTATCACTTGAACGCTTGTCTAAATGTTTGTTCATGGACTGCGGACGTTGCGTCTATGTTAGCTGGTATCAGATACCTAATCCTCTCGAGCGGCTTGAAAGTCTGCTCAGAAGTATCGATACACTTGATATTTTCCGTGTACAATTCGAGCACTGTATTGCCAGAGAATACTATTAGGGCGTTTCTAGAAGGAAGAGACACAGGCTTGGCCAGGACAGCGGTTCTCGGCCAAGTCAAATGGGTGATCTTTTTTCCAAACTAAATAATACCCCTTTTGGCCTATACTGAGACATGCGCCGAATGGGTGGAAGTGATTCGTACATTCTTCTATCGATACCAAGCCTACATATTCATCTCCTTTAGCCAATAGCCGTGAGACCGCCGACTTGGCATATTAAGGCAAGGAATGGGTTTGAGCTTGAGATCGGGGCTTAGGTCTTCTATCCAAGGCTCACCAAGATGGTGATCGATCTTGTTTTCGTCTTCGACACGTAATGGCTACGGAGTTGCTCGTCATTAATTGCATCGATGCGCCGAGTATGCAGTTAAGGCCTTAGATGACAGCTAGAACGAGATATCATAGAGATCATTTTAACAATAGAGTTCCACTAGCTGAAGCAACCCAATGTCAATTCGTAGAAAGCCTACAGCTTCTGACAGAATGAATATACTGAATTGATTTTCAACCCAATGTCGAGGGAATAAGGAACCATAGTGTGTAATCCAATCAGCCATATATACAGAGCTTTAATCAGCGAGCTTTAGCATTCTCAGGTGAATTCTCATATCTGTTGTATTTGCCTAGATGGAAACTTTAATACTTTTAAGAATTTACTATATCTACTGTATCCCCTGATAGCATGCTTCTAAGGAGCAGCCAAGAAGCACATAAGAAGCACCTCGATTCAGCGCAGTAAGGCGCTGTGAGCTAAAGAAGAATAGAGATCGCATGAACAATGCTGAATTCTGGTTCCCAAAACAGCTTTACGGAAATACGTGATACTAATGACTTATGTACGTGACCTATGTATGGTAAATTCGCTACAAAAATAACATAGGTGCTTTGACACATTACTGTCTCCTACGACGCTTGACACGGCCTTAAAAAGCCTATCCAGAAACATGGGAGCCAAATCTGTGATGAACTCAACTATCACGTACTATACAAGCTTACTAAATGTGCAACTAGATCTTCACAATAACTGGTCTATCAAACTCTCCCGTTGAGTCCTTGAAGTCTTATCCACATAATTAATTAATGGCATACTACTAAATATAAAAGAATAAAAGACTCTAACATTGGATAACTACCACTATTATCTCCAAGCATAGCATATAAGTGATAGCAGTCAAGGAGCTAAGGAACTTATACCGTTAATGTCGAAGTTATACGAACCATGATCTCTACGGTCTACGTAGTTTGCTGTCTTGACCCTCTGATGCTATGTCACAGTACTGTCCTTATAAGTCGAGATAGCAACGTTAACTCCTCGAGTTGACAATATTCTACCTTTTGGTAGTATAGCAGTTTGATAGCTATCTCCCGAACCCTCACATGCTAGGTCATAATGCAATAATAGTTCAAGTGAGTAACATATATGAGTAGAAAGCCGTATAAAACAGAATAGTCTTACTATCATGACATGAAAACTAAGGACCTTTCGTACATATAGCTTTAAGTCTTAGCTAGTTCAATTCAAGACGAAGTGCAGCTCAAAGATGCGCTTGTACTTATTACCCATACAAATACTCATATAATCCGACAGGAAAGCTGTCATGGCAGCTTGACAAGTATCTTCTGTCTACTTAGCGTGTCAAGATACTGAACGTCTTAATTCCTGACTGCGCTATACTGCTATGTTAATACCACACAAGCAAACTTGGCAGCTCGTATTTTAAAAGCCATACATAGTCTTATGTGATTGGAAGATAAAGATATGCGAAGTCCTGATACAGTAAAAAGTGCTGGGGAAGATACCTATAAATGTATTGTTTCTCTACCCGGTGAGTGTTGTAAATGTCATCCCAAGCTTCGTCCCCAACCGGGTTCTGTGTCGTGATATCCATACCCAACTGAGACGGCATAAGCTACTTAGTTTATGGTTCTTATAACTATAATAATTCATACTATATGCAAGAGTAAATACACCGTAAGCTAGTCATTCTAATCTTTGATATTAGACCTATACAACTCTTCCTGTACACTTAATAGAACCTACTAGCAATAACATCCTATACCTCCTTAGCAGCCCGTTTGTGAAACCAAGTCTAACGGCCTCTTTGTTGAGCCCTTCCTAGCAAACCTAGGGGTTAAATGTTTTCTATATCGTCTGGAAGCAACATCAACTAGGAATGTGCATATCTTAACCACCAAGAGATTCATACTCACTTGTGATAGTATAAGGCTTCACTAGACGTAGTTATTCAGAGTTAGAGGATAGTATTTTCCTATAACTAGTTCTCAAGGGCACGAGTTTTCAATGACTAGTAAGTTATCTGAGTCTAAAGAGAACCCCACGCAAGCATGAAAACGGATCTGTTTTCACCCATTGTATCAAAAGGATGACTGGGGAAGCTATGTGACTTAACTGTACCTGTCTTGCCTGGGTCTTTCAGGAGCACTATACATGTCGGTTAATTTTTCGCATTTCCAGTTATAGTAGCACATCCAGTCTAACGTTCGGCAACAAACTACCTATCCATCAAGTTGAAGAGGACATCAAATCAGCCTTGGACTTTTTGGTGTGTCGTAACTTCGAGCCTACAATACCAATGTGCAATAGTTGCAACATGTATTATAGTAAGAATAGAAATGCACATGTTCCTCGTTCATGCAGCGATATCTTTCATCCTGGCAGTGAGAGCTCGGTTGCCCAAGTATGAATCATCATACTAGAGTTTCAGATATGACACTCTTATGTTTATAGAAGACAGGCAGTGAAGTTAAAAGGCATCCGGGACACTGCTATTGGTGTCAAAATATCACTGTCCTGAGTACTAACTGGACGTATCTGAATATTGCCGTATCCTCTCGGTTCAAAGGCTCTCTCTGCCCAACCGTCCTAACTTCATAAGTTGCATAACTAGTACCCCAAGATCTTCATCGTAGTAATTTCACTGGTCAGTAATTCTTATAATATCGCCCATGGACGATGCCGCGGTTAGTATACTCAAGCCACCTAGTTACAGGGGTAGATCAGCCTTGGAAAATATCACATGTCAGCTTGATCATATCTAACTCCATAAATCACATGCTTCGTTTACATCCCACATCACAAAACAGTCAGAAATAAGCATGTGCAAATGTTTTGACCCCCCAAACCACAACACAAAAAAACGTGTTGCGATAATCGGGTCTATATCATAGATCGTAACAAGAACTAGGTAGGTAGATGTTGCTGTGATGCTACACAACCAAGGCACAAATATCAATATCAATATCAATCCGGAATATACCGGCCGAACGTAATAAAAAAGCACATCTATACGTAAAACTGCAAAACCCTCAAAGGGCACCACCGTTTCCCCGTGTCTGTTCTATCGTCATACGAGGTATCCATCCATATAAACGCCGCCTAATGCTTAGCAGTGACCTTCTCACCGGTCAGCTTTTCAACATAACTCTTGGCCCTATTTGCGCTATCTGTTAGCAATGGATATTCTTGTTTTCGTTTGCGCCGGGAAGTAAAAGAGGGAAAAGACTTACATATCACCCATAGCCACCATGCAAACCGTCTGCCAAACGCCTAACCCAATACGCGGCATAACACCGCGGTACAAGCCCTTCAGACCATTAGTCTCGTAGATGTATTTGAAAGTGTTTCCAACCGTCATCTTCTTGGGCCGGTTGGGGTCCTCCTTCTTGCTCTGCATCTCGACACGGATAACCTCGATAGGCTGATTCCAAGCCGAGAGGCCACCACCCAGGGCCGAGGCGGTGATCTTCTCGACAGCGCTGAGCTTCTCGCCGTGCTCCTTGTTGGTAATGCGGCGGATACCCTGCTCGGCCAGACGAGACAAACCGAAGCGCGAACCCCAGTTAGTCATCTGGCGGATTGCAACGGCATTCACACCGCGGTTAATGCCCCGAATACCTTCCTTGCGGTATATGTTCATGAATGTCTCGAAGGTGCTCGGTGGCTTGACGCCCGATGCCGCAAGCTTGTGCTGCGTGATCTCGACCGTCTTCATGCAGGTGCAGAAACCCATGGTGGCATAGGCCTGTGCGACACCACCCGTCACACCACCAATGATACCACCGCCAAATTCCGAAGCGCCTGCGACTCGGGCATAGTATTCAGCTTCGGAAGCGACGAAGAGCAAAACGGCGCCCTTGGTCGAGGCTTCGATCCAGGCCCAGGGGATGAGACCCTGGTAGACTATAAGTGAGAATTACATGTTAGCGGGTATATTCTTGGTTGAAGGGGAAACTTCAATGACAGGAGATAGGAAGCTTGGTAATTTACTTACATCCAAGGACACCGCCACGGTTCCAAATTGCGCGCAGGGCAGAAGCGAATGAGTCGCCTCTGTTCGCAGCGAGGTGAGTCTTGCAGACCTCCAGGGGCTGGCCGAGCGTAGTGACCTCGAACAAGTTGAGGCCGGCGCCGAGCAGCAAGTTGGAGAACTTGATAGGCTTCTTCTCCAGCTTCTTCTCCGTCAAAGGGGGGATGGCCCCGGAGGTAGAAACGGTGGCGGTGGACATTTCCAGGTAGGATTCGTTTGATGGAAAGGGGCCTGACCAAGGCAATCGGGTGCTTCTTCGCAAGTAAGAAAAGGGGAGGGGAGGAGATGGTGGGTAGAGGATTAACCTTTCAATAGGACGACTATTTGGAGCTGATGAGATTGAGAAGGAAAAAAAAAGTTGATGAGATAAAAAGAAAAGTGATGGTAAAGTTGGCGTTGTGAGACGGGGAGAAACGGAGAGTGGAAGATGAAAGCAATAAGGGATCGGAGTCGGGGAGTTTCCCAGCAGAACGGGCGTAATGATTGGTGTCGGTGAACGGATTACGATTGCCGTAAGCCTGCAGTGTACAACTACGGAGGGCGGTGGTCAGCAAAAAGCCCAGTTACATAGTAGGTCAACAAGGTCAAGGAAAAGCCTCGGCCGCATGTGGTAATGATAGGATGATAGGTACCGCTAGTATATTCTAGCGCCTGTATTTAGCCCTGTATTATCTATATTAGCCAATAGAGATGAGAGCTGAGACTCGCTAGCGTACCTAACGTAACCACCTAGAGATTGTATAGTTAGGTTGTATTTGTATTCAATTGCTTTTATTACTAGGCAATGCAATTCGAAGTATCATATCGGTTAATGATGAACTTATTTCTTGAATTTCAATTTTCTCTTTTTAAAAAAGTTCGAACAAGGTATTCCGTAATTTTTATTTATTATCTTTTCTAGCCTGAGTTCAACAGAGTAGGATTTGTCCTTCCCCACGCCGTCGTGGTCCCGTATTACATAGTATCATGCATTTTTTGGATTGATGCCCCGGCAGTAACTTACAAATATACCAAGTACCTCCAGCGCTATCCCCGAGCCTCCAGATCCCTCGGAACTTTGTTGAACGCGTTCTCAACAATTGCCAAGCTTCCAGTGATACGTAGCCCGATAATCTCGCAGCTTCCCCATCAACCAACCATGTTTGCTAATTTAGTTTTACCTCAACAAGCTGCCCGGATTTTCCCCAATCCTCCTGATTTATTAATACCTTAGGTACATACCTTAGTAGGTAGGTATTGAGATTATTATCGTCAGACCGCCGGCTTCGTACCTACATATCAGCGCCACCAAATTTATCAATTGGGTTACCTACATTAGGTACTACTTCGTTATAGGCGAATAGCTTCTTCGAGTGGCTTTTGATAGTTCTACAAGAAACTGTAGGTACCTAGTTAGGTATATGATTTCATGTGCCATTAGAAATATTGAGCGGAGTGTTGCTAGTAGTTAATGTTCAATTGCATCTACCTATACAAAAAATTCAATCATGATGTATTATTGTACAAGCGCAGCTTTTTGGTATCGTTAGGAGCATCTCTAATTCAAACCCTCCATGATACACCACTGCTCTCGATAGACCGTTCTATTTCCGTTTGTGAAACATGCTCTTTTCAGACATAAGGAAAAATGCGTCACTCATTCCTTATAGGTTCTTGCAGATCTCGATCCACTTAGCGGTCGAGAAACTTTTGGGTCGCTCGATAGGCGCACCGACGGCACGGTCGATGATGAGCTGGGGCAGGACACCAATAGCTCGCGACACACCGAACAGGACAGTGTAGTAGTTAGCCTCAGTCAAGCCATAGTACTGGAGGAGGACACCAGAGTGGGCATCGACGTTGGGGTACGGGTTCTTGGTCTTGCCGTGCTCGGTCAGGACCTTGGGGGCAATCTTGTAAACCTGGCTGACTAGCTGGAACATCGGGTCGTTGGGCATCTTCTCGAGGGCGAAAGTTCGCTGAGCAGTGTATCGGGGGTCCGTCTTGCGGAGGACGGCATGGCCGTAACCGGGAACAACTCGGCCGGCGTTGAGAGTGGACCACAGGTACTCGGTGATCTTAGCGTCGCTTAGGTCATCACCAATAACCTTCTTCATCTCAGTGAGCCAGTTCAAGACCTCCTGGTTGGCGAGACCGTGGAGAGGACCGGCAAGACCATTCAAACCAGCAGCGAGGGACAGGAAGGGAGAGCTCAAAGCACTGCCAACAAGGTGAGTAGTGTGAGCGCTGACGTTGCCGCCTTCGTGGTCAGTGTGGATGGTTAGGTAGAGTCGGAGCAGCTCGACGAAGTCCTTGTTCTCGCCAAAGCCAAGCTGGTTGGCGAAGTTGAAACTGTAGTCCTTGTCCTTCTGAACCGGCGCAACCTTTCCGCCCTTGAAAACGTTCTGGTAGATACGAGCAGCAATGGTGGGGAGCTTGGCGATCAAGTCCATAGAGTCCTCAAAGGTGTATCCCCAGTAGTCCTTCTTGTTGATACCCTTGGCATAAGCCTTAGCGAAAGACGAGGTGTGCTCAAGTGCGGTGACGGCAAGAGAGAACTGAGCCATCGGGTGAAGATCGGTAGGGCAGCGGTCGATAAGTTCCTCTACGAACTTAGGGACATCGGATCGAGCGGCCCACTCGGCAGAGAGGTCGCGGACCTGTTGCTCGGTAGGGACCTCACCGGTGAGAAGCAACCAGAAAAGACCTGAAATATTTAGCCGGTACCCTTATAACCGCTGGAATTTTGCATACCTTCGGGGAGGGGCTCCTTGCCGCCGGGAGCCTTGGGAAGAATTTCCTGGCACTCGGGGATCGTCTTGCCTCGGAAACGGATACCTTCCTCGGCGTCGAGAACTGAACCTTCCCAAACTAAAGCCTTAATTCCTCGGGCACCACCGTAAACTTGGTCGAGGGTGACCTTGTCGACGACCTTGGAGCCATGCTCTCTGCGCACAAACCATAAGCTTTTGTGCGTGGGGTAATTACTTTTGGAATATTGGGGTCTACCTACTTTCTTAAAGCCTTGATCTCCTCAATCTTCTCTGGGAGCAGCTCGGCGAAGCGCTCCTTCAGGGTCTAGACAAATTGGTAAGCTTGGACAATTCACATAAGAGAATTGAGGGTTATTTACCTGGCTTTTAGAAGAAGAATAGCATCGTGCTGCGTTGAACGCTGTGGTACGGGCCGCAAAACTGGGGGCCCGAAGCGTAGTTCGAAAGACAGAGGAGCTCAGACGAAGGGTGGACGCCATTGCTGATTATGCAGCACGAGGAATTGAATTATGATTGTATAGGTAGAGAAGTTGGGAAAGGTAAATAGAACTTCGTGAAAAAGGATTAGAAAAAAAGTGATGAAATGCCTCAAGAGCGAAAAGTAGCCTTTACCTTGGTTAATTGACTGGGTGACGGACTAGGGGCGGTCTTCGGTTGGATGGGGGAAGCCCGAAGAAAAATTTAGCGGGTCCGGCATCTATTGAGAACTACGGAAGGGTACTTCATCTGTTCTTACATCTACTATCTGAGACGTATGTACTTGTTCTAAAGCTACTAACTACGTGCTTTCCAACTTCCCTTAAGTCAACTGCCAATTGGGGCCGAAAGCCTCACCAAAAAATTACTACGGCAAAATGGGACGACCAATGGAAAGCGTTTCTGCGGATATTTAGTGCCCGCATATCCGCGAATAAGACCGTGCTAAACGTCCTCTTTTTCCCGACATGTAGCTCTGACATGTAGCCTTCCCGTCACACACCTAGATGTCCCCTTAGTTTCTGTAACGTTGACGTCAACGTAGCTTCACTATTTTACAAAAGGCGTATATACTATATTCAGAGCAGTCCTCGATTTGAGAGGAAATGAATTTGGCTGCCACAATATAGTACTCAAATTAGATGTGTATTATGTATTGTTGCAATCAATTCTTCGCAAGCTTCTTCAGCTGGTTTTGGTCTTACGTGAGTAGGATCAACAGTACATAGGATCAAATGTCCGACAACGGGTTATGTAGACCGTTGCTAGACACATTGAATCCTCTGGCCTTGCATAGACCCTGCATCATGTAGCGATTTAGCAAATACCGCCATGCTGAATTATGTGACGCTCGGGATCGATATCGATCATATCCAATACAAGACTTGAAGTGTTTGCTTGGTTAGGTTAATGGTATATGAATTAATGTAGGTATTTAATTCCGTTCTTTGAAATAGTCGAAACGCACCTTTAACTGCCTTCTACTACTACCAAGAGTAACAGTTAATTTGTAGTATGGTGCATTATATTAGTTGAACGCATCTTACCGTCGCAGAGACCTTGTGTTGATGTATAATTATACGGACACTTAGTAGGTAGCGACAAAGATGCTACGTTTACTAATAACGTGGACCTGAGGAAGCTCGTGCATTGAATTTATTAATTGATGCCCGTCTGATCTCGATTGTCAACCAGGTACCTAGGTACTAAAAAGGCACTAAGGCAAGCAAGTACTAGGTACCTAGTAAAAAAAAAAAATTGTTAAGGTAGGTGCACTAATTATGGGTCGTTGTGGCTGGGCAAGTACGAGCGTTCCGTCAAAACCCCCCACCTCTGCAACACGCGACTGAAAAAAAAATCTTGCCAGCCAACAAGTTAAAGCTTTGGAAACTGCGGCGTCTCCTCTTTCCTGACACTTCCACTCTATCCGCGGTAAATATCCCACTTCAACTTTTCATCGCATCGCATCAACTCCCTGTAAACTCAACCCGACTTCTTCATATAGCTGTATCGAATTGGTCGCGCCAGTATTCCAATTCGCAACCACTATTCCTTCAGCTTACCATAACAGCACAGTCAGGTTTTTTCTCTAACAAACATTCGACTCCCCCGTACTGGGACCAAAGATCCCCCAAAGGCCGTAGTAGAGGTGCAAAAGCTTTGGTGGTGTTTTTTCACTGTCGCATCAAATTACTCGGCATCGCTGAACGTTTTTCATCATTCGTTCCATCATTACTACTTTGAAAAGGACACTTGGAAAAGAAAAACATCGACTTTTTACCTAGATTTGCCTTTTGACGGCTGTAACTCGTTAGGTCGCGGCAGAAATACACTTGAAGTAATCGCCCGAAAAGCTAGACGAAGCAAGAGATAAACCCTTCTTAATACTTGGGTGACTATCCCGGACTCTCTATCGTATATCGTTTCACAGGTGCTGCGAGCCTGTCCTCGCTGTACATTGTGCTTGCCCCGTTCTCCTACAATTATTCAAGAGAGCTCTAGAGCAATCATGTCGTCGCCCGTAACAGAGCTTGAGGCTGGCTTAAATGCCATGCAAAATCTTAAACCACCTGGAGTTACCCAATCCCGTATTGTGGCATTGACAAGCTTGTGTGTCGAGAACGTCCAGGTAAGACTAGGCCGCACACATTGATGGCTACGGCGCGTATATATGATGGATAGATGCTAATCTGGTTATTTACGTCACAGTCGGAATCCGTACTCATCCAGAAGATCTACACCCACTTCAAGAAAGCCCCCGCAACTCATAAGTTAGGAGTGCTCTACGTCGTAGATTCCGTAACTCGCAAATGGGTTGACCAAGCCAAACATCAAGGTCAACCTATCAATAGTTCTGCAAAGGATGGAACCTACGCTGCCGGCGTGCATAGAGTAACGGAATTGCTTCCTGTGCTTATGAATGATATCTTTCAGAACGCCCCCGGAGAACAAAAGGTACGCTTTATCATACATTCGTTGTCGCATACAGTTCGTAGTTTTTGGCGATAGCGTCGACTTCGGTCATGATGCTCCTAGGGATAAGCTACACATCTAGCCGTACTATTTCCTAGTCTTTTAGGCTGTTCGTTGCCATGGTACTCGTGCGCCTACGGGCCCAACTGACTAAGACACGTTTTTCTTTTGCAATGTTGACTTGAAAGTACTTACCTAACCGCTCCGTATAGGACAAGATCAAGAAGCTCATTGATATCTGGGAGAAGGGCCAGACATTCCCCAGGCCTATGATCGAGTCATTCAAAGAAAAGATGAAATCATTTGCTGCGAAAGGTAGGTCTCCCAATCCTAAATTTGACAATAGACACCCCACATTCTTCACCGTCTCTTGTGTTGATCGAGGTCGCCTATCTGACCCTTGTTTGTTTCTTTGTAGACGAATCCACAACACCGATTGGCAGTCCTCCTCCCGGTCCTGGTTTGCCGGGTTTGTCCGAGAATAAGCCACATACGGTCGAGGCACCCAACGCAATCATGGAGGCTCTCGCCAACATCGCCCGACAGAACGTCACAGCTACACCCACCAACAACAACACCGTTCCGGCTCCAGCCAGCGCATACAGCGTCCCGCCGCCGCAGACAAGTGCTACTCAACCCCCCATTCTTCCTCTAACTCAAAGTCAGCCTCCCGTCCCTTATTCAGCACCTCAGCAACCTGTAAATCTGCCGGGAATGCCGTACCCATTCCCTCAACCGGGTCAAGTTCAGGCTCAAACCCCTGTGCCCCAGGTGAATGCTAGTAATCAAGCCCCCGGCTTTCCAGGTGTAGCTCCCGCTGTCCCTGCAGCACCGGCTCCTGGTATGGACCCCAATGTGCAGCAGCAGGTTATGTTGATCAAGCTTCTTGCCGACCAGGGCGTGCCTTTCGATAAAATTCCAGCCATCATAGCGAGCATGCAGAGCACTAGTATTTCTGTGCCCCCTGCTGCTAATTCAGCTGCAGTGGCCCCGGTAGGTCAGCCTGCGTATGCTGGTTCGTGGGGTCAGGGTGGCTACCGACCTGATGAATCACGTGATCACGACTATCAGCAAGTGAGATCTCCAAATAGATATCGCAATAGGTCGAGGTCACGTTCGCCCCCACGCCACTGGGATGCGCGTGACTCTCCACGTGGCCGATCTGATCGTGAATATGGCAGCTACGGGCGTAACTCTCCTGGTCTAGGACGCACTGGCGGAACCGGCTATCGACAGCGTAGTCCTGGACGCCGCGGCCGTAGCCCAAGCCCTGCGCACGGCTTTTCCCAGCCGACTACTAAATGGGTTGAATTTGACAGAACCATCCCCCAGGGTCACATTAAAGGTAAAAATAACTTGCATGTCATCGTAATCATATAACACTAACACAGTTTCTAGTACTAAGTAGGACTTTATTCGTAGGAGGTGTCACGTAAGTAGCATTTATCCACCGACAAATGTACTACATACTAACTGGTTGACGTAGGTGTCCTGAGAGCGAGTTGCGTAGTGTCTTCAACCGCCATGGTCAGGTCCAGACCTGCATCGTTAACAAGGACAAGCGCCACGCATTTGTGAAGATGGTGACTCGCCGAGATGCCGTTAACGCCAAAGAGGCTATGGAGAGTAGCACTTTCCGAGTAAGTAATATCAGGAGATATCACGCTTTACACTGCTAATACGGAAACAGACTCGTTGGGGAGTGGGATTCGGTCCTCGTGACTGCAGCGACTACCAAACTGGTATCAGTGTCATTCCTATCAGCAAACTGACAGAGGCCGACCGAAAGTGGATGTTGACCGCCGAATATGGCGGAAGTGGCGGCCGTCCTATTGAGACAGGCATGGTAGTTGAGGAGCCAGATATCGAGATTGGTGCTGGCGTCTCATCAAAGGCTATAAGCCGACGCATGCAGACTGATAAAGGCGGAAGACACGGGCCAAAGTCTAGCCGTGGCCCGGGCGACAGCGACGAAGGAGACCTCACTAGATGGCGACGAAATCGCGACCCGCGACGGGAAGACGGCCAAGACGACAGGAATGGGGTTACTACCGGGCCGGCCGTCCCATCGTTTCCTTTCGGAATCGGAACCGGACCCAACGGAATGCCGGTCTTCCCGCCGGGATTCGCATTTCCAGCGCCTCCTGCCGACCAGTAGAACTGGGTGGACGAAAGTGGATATGGAAGATATTAATTGGGTTGAATTGGTACCCGGGTCTTGATGCCCACAGAACTTCCAGGGAGGTTTCGGTATTTTTCGCCGAATAATCCTAATGGATGGTTGCAGATCGAGATCATTTTCAATAGCACAGCCTGCAACCAGTTTATGAATCATGTAGCATGAAATGGCGTTGGTGGTATTCTGCGTTAGGTTTCATAGGACCTGAGATGCGCTTTTATCGGGCGCGGAACTTCGTTTGATACTGACGTCGCATTATACTGGTCATCTTCGAGTATAGGTCGATGAACAACTGCATCAGGGGGCCCCTTTTTATTCACTGTATTCTTTTTCTTCTACCAGGCGATTCTGGCATTGGCTTATTCTACTAAGACAGTGTTGGTACAGATTGCATAATGTATAGTATTCAGCAGAAAGGGCGTTGAGGACAGAAAAAAAAGAGGCGAGGGACAGCACTTGTGGCAACTCGTTGTTCTAAAGGGTTCTGAAGCCAGGCAGCTTCATAGGCACATTAGGTACCTGTCGTTAAGATTATTATTACTACAGAAGTGTGCGTGTCGTGTGAATGTACTCTCCAGCAAGATACCTTGGGCGTATAGTCGGATAATACTAGGTAAACGTCGAAGTCATACTATGTCGAGTCGTATAGACGTTAATGAACTAGCCAAGCTGATTCTAGTTCATACACGTAGGTCTCATAAAAGTGAGCTTGGGGCTTGTTTGATCTGTGGTTTTTATCCCTTATATCCGCCATACATATACTTACATGCGGTATACTTAATGCATCATACTGTCTCAGTCCTGGTGGTAGCGGTAGAAAGCGACCAACGCGGGTCTCTGAACAGGGGCGGCCGGTAGGGTAATATGATATACTTCTCGCCGACTTATACAGAAACGACGGAGCTTACCGTTGTGCGTTCCGAATTGGTAGTCCGTTATTTTCATGCCCTCGCTATATACCTAGTTAGCATAACCTATCTCAAACTTCTCCGGGCTCGCGGCGTAGCCTTTGTTTATCACCAATATATGTGTACCTAGGTATGTATGATGGATGTTTCTTGGCGCTAAGATCTGCCGGCTTCTTCGGTGGAGCATCGCGCGGTTGCATTCATGTAGAATGCGACGGGTACCGGGGCACCGGATATCCTCCGAACATGTAGACTGGCGGCGCATATGCGATAATGACGACCTATACATGCCTGTGTGTGCATATTTAGATGGGCAGTAACAATCTGTTTTTACCTTACCTAGTTAGCTTAGCTAGCCCCTTTTCGAAACTTGTCTTACCTCATAGAAGGATTCTGTGACTACCTAGGTTAGGTAGTTACGAGGTAAATAAACGTCAGGCTTTTTCCGAGCTATCGATTCGCCAATCTCGGGAGTGTCTCGGGAGACTCGGGAACTGGCTGGCTGGGCGGTGGTAGTTAGTGGGCAGACCAATGGAAGTTTTGGGAGTTTGGACGCTTACCTAGAATCATGGAATGAATACGATACGATTATGACATAGAGAAGATCTAGACTATTCTACCATGGCAAATATTAATATCTACGTCCGTTTTGTATAGGTACTTGTAATTGGGGAGTACTTCGAAAACATATACTGTACTACGTAATTGACAACGGAGCGAAGCCGAGATGAACACGATCCATAGTACCGGGGCATTCCGGGACGCCCCGGGTAAGCGGTAGCAGCGAATTTCGTCCTCATAACCGATTGTAGGTTGGTATAGCACTGACATATGTATATTCTAGTTATGATAAGACCCCTGTAGTAATCCCTTTTAGTATCCCGTTCATTGGATTGTTAAACACAGTTGGTCATAGTAGAACGAATTGTACAAAGTCGAATTCGTAAGACTTGTAAAACCATAGCATGTTAAAGTAAACGAATTTGAAAAACATCGACATGCTCAAATCCAACTTACTACGGTTCAGTGTCCATCTGAGTAAAAGTACAATTTACAAAGGGCTTTTATAGAGAAGTTTACAATGTAGACAATTAATTAATTTACTATGATTTCTACATTTTAACGACTACCGAATGAATAGGCCGAGGTAGGAGTATAAGTTCAGCCAAGTAGGGTAAGCTAGCCAGCCTAACCCTTTTCAAATCCCTTCACCATCACCATCCTTTCCTTCCTCTATAATCTTATAATACCATATAATTCACTCCTCATCCCCATCGTAGGCCGAATCCTCGTCTTCATACTCGAACTCAAACTCCACTAACGACTCACCCAGCTCCACCCCCTCAACCTCGAGCGCAGAGCGGGTACTCGCATCGAACGTCATCTGGACCTCGGTGTCTACGCGCACGTTGCGAAAGTGCAAATGCAAGCCCCACGGTAAGTTTTGCACGCCTCGCTGTCTCCAGAACCTATTCGTTCGAGAGAAGGACTGATTCCCTTGCTGCAGGCTCTCGAAGCCGCTAAGGAGCGGTCCTTGCGGGTTCCCGTTGAGATGAGCGTCTGCTCGGTAGAGCCCGGTTTCATGGTACGCTGGGCCTTGAACGGCGCCGATAGTAGGATCGGGATGAAGGGTTAAGCGTGATGTTCGTAGAAACTCCTTGGCTATTCTTTGTCCTAGTTGGTATTGGTATTCGTTTGGATGCCCATTGTCTCCGTCCTGGTTCGGCGGAGGAACTTCGGGGTGGGGGATAAAGGGGCGAGGCCGACGAATTGCGCGTTGCTTGCCATTGACTTGTATGTTTAAAATTCCCGGAGAAGCGACGGCTGGTTCGGTTTGACTGTCCTTCTCTTCATCATCTTCCATGTCCATTAGATATACTCGTCCACTACCATCTCCGATAAGCAGTTTCGTAAAGTCCGGAGAGAAGGCACCGGCCGTAATGGGTGCCGCGACTTCTATCAGGTTTCTCACTAATTCTCCCTTCCCTTGTCGTATATTCCACGCCTTGACGACACCGTCGGATGAACCCGTATATAGACGATCGGGCGATGTGGCCCAAGCTATAAATTTAACCCCTATATCTTCCTGCTCTCTGTCTCCGATGACTTCTTCAACCGGATCTGAACCATCGTTAGCTCAATGTCCAGATGTGGATGCATATAAAAGGTATTGCTTACCGCCATGCTCAAGGATACACATTGCATGATCCTCACTCGCAGCCGAGTCCCAGACGTAGACTTTTCCGTCGGTACAACCGGCGGCGATGTACGAGTACAGAACACTGTTCGGCCTGTATCTCACGTTAGTTCATTGCATAGGGAAACTTATAGAAATAGTGCGTCTGTACCGGATAGCGAGTTCGTTGATATCAATAGCAGGGCAATCGAGGGTCTTCACCACACCATATTGGCCCGATACCTCGTTTAACTCGAAAAGGCGTATTTGCGTTCGAATGTGCTCTTCAAGTTTCTCAGAGGTCTGAGATGCTGAAACTGCGGCAGCAAAGCTTGGCCGGTAGGGGTGCCACGCAACCTCGAATACATTCGAAGTAGCCGCACTGTTCACCTTGACCTCGGTATACGTATTCATATCCCATAAACAGAGCTCTCCAGTAGAGCGCTTGTCTTCCGGAATCTCGTTATCGTCGTTATTAAGGCTCCTTGGCGAGTAACCAATCAGCAGGAGATGGTTTACGCTTGAGTCTATTCCCCAGCGGATGGCGGATGGAAAGTAAGCCCATTTGTCCGAGGGGACATAGTCCTCGCCGTGTACTCGTTTGCAAGAGAACTCTTTATATCTATAGGCTTGCAATAGCTTGTTCGACGGGCTGCGTTCTGCGTAGTAGACCCGCACCGCTCTTGTAGGAACATCGGCTGCTGTGGCGACCTTACTACCATCCTTATTCTTATTCGTCACTACGAAGTTGACGTGACCCTCATGGTACCAGGTCTCACGGAGGGCTATAGCCCCTCCACTTGTATGCCAGACCTTGACTGTATTGTCGAAACTCGAGGTAAACGCAAAATCAAAGACGGGATCATAATCTGACGAAACTACAGATGTAAATAGCCAAGGGTCTTGGCTTTCTCTCATCGCTTCCAAGGCATTGTCGCCATTCGCAACGAGTGGACGAGGGATGCGATGGTCAGGATAGGCCCTTAATGTGTTTAACTTTGCATCACCGAATAAAAGGTTACCAGGCTTATTGTACTGTTGATTATGTGAGTCGGAATGAGTAGTCGTGCCACAAACGAAGCGTGTCCCATCCGGCAGCCAGCTGATGGTCATGATATCACCGGCACAGTTAGTCCATTCGACCTTGGGTTCCAAAAAGTCCTCTCTATTGCTCGTCAATGTCGTGGTATATGAGTGATAGACTCTAAGACTCCCGAGGCGGTTGCCCGCCATCTCCCTCGCATATAGCGATACCGGTACGACATTCGCTCTCCTGATAATACTTGCATTCTTGCTATTCCTCTCATCTCGTGCGAGTGTCAATACAAGTGGTTCTGGGTTTACCTGTTTATGAAGTACGTCGTCCAGGAAGTTCTGGAGACTCTTTACCGAACGTTGCAATAGGAAGCCGGGGGGGCGTTCGAATCCATCGTAACGGTGGCGATGAGCGGCAAGAAGACGAGTTCTTAGATCTTCAAACTTCTTCATAAGGTGCCGTAGGTCTCGTACGTCTGACCTATGAGCCTTCATAGGTCCTCTATGATATAGAGATCGTGCCACATATCGAAGATAGTTGGTCTCAAGGTCGTCAAAGTCGACATGGTAAATAGCAGGTTGGCGTAGGTCGCATGAGTGAAGCTTGATATGGCAGTCATGGTTTAACCCATATCTGATCCGATCCCGAAAGTCCGAGGCCAGATAGGGTTTATCAGACAAGCTAAACAATGGATGGCTCGCTCTTATTGATGAGCCTTCCCTTTTGGACTTGTGGCTTCTACGCGACTGTGATAGTTGCAACTGTTGCGATAAAACATGTTGTTCCTTTCTCAACTGGGATTTGGAAGGCTTCTTTTCCATTTCCTGGATAGCTTCTTCGAAAATATCGTCCAAATTCTCCTCAGTTTCAAGAAGATACGCTTCATCGCTACACGAGGCATCATCGTCATACGAGTCATCGCTATCATCATTAACGTTCTTATTCAACACCAACTCAGATGGCGCTTTCTCGATAGAGGGAAGAATACTCGGGAACGGCTTTGCTATGGGCGCTTTAGCGGGTACCAGTGCCGGCTGCGACGCAGCAGGGGGAGTAGGGGGAGCAGGATGGTATCGAAATTCCTGTTACAATGTTAGAGGTGCTACCCTGGAAGAACAAAAGAGGACTCGGGAAAACCTTACATCCCCAACACTTAATTTGTCTACTAGTTCATAGATGCGTTTAATAACAGATGTTTCGATATCTGGAGGGAGACGACCGTTGCCGTCATGGAAGTGACGTTGGAAATCGTTGTCGGCGATTGTACCAATAATCTTTCCGCCGAGCTTTTCAACATCGTAGATATTTTTATCCAACTTCTTGACGGCGGTTTCGAGGTGTGGGAACACCTGCGTTTGCAAGCATTTTGTCAATGCCTTTGTGTCTGTTGCCGGCGACGCTGCGCTACGACTTGTACCATTTGCTAACTTTCGACGCTTGGACGGGTGATCGTCTGGCCGATGAGAGTTTCGTGGTGGTGACGATGACGAAAAGTGAGATCTACTAATAGAAGGATTTGGCGCGTTCGACGCGTTTGACGCGTGAATTCTTGGAGGGAGTATAGGCGAATTTATACGGCGTGCGATATGTTCGCTACGCTCTCGCGCCGACGTGGAAGGGCGTTGGCTTGTGTTTACGGGAAATATTTGCCGGCGAGAAACCGATGGAGCGCCATCGTCATCACCATCAATAATAGTATTTAAATCAATATCTGCACCTCGACCAGAAGAGGTCCTCGAAAGGCTCCTAGCCATCGTGGGTGACCGTTATCTTTATTTATAACCGGGTTGAAGTTGTATGTAAATTGAAATCGGCGATTAATTATATTACATAATAATTAAATCGATAATTTAAAATCCCCATTTAATAACATTTTTAAAAAGTTAAAAAATTAAATTAATTAATAATAATATAAATTGATAAATAATTTTTTTTAAAAAATTTTATAAAATTATTTTTAAATATATTAATACGATTTTCGTTTTTATTTCAATAATTTCATTCTTTTTTACAAAAATCAATTCACGGTATTTTGATTGATATATACAGATTAAATATATGTAAGCTATGGTAGGAAGTACATTCAAGTAGGTGCGATTCATAATTCACAGTTTCGGTTTGACGGAAGCTGTTTCCGCGTTGATTTCCTCGTACATGCGATTGATCTCATCCTTGAACTTCCTTGCCGTCTGGGGTCTCTTCAGTTTTAACCTAAAATTATAATATTAGTAAAAATCTAAGCAAATATGTGCCTTTTTTTTCTTTTTGATGGACTTACGTTGGTGTTAGGAGCTGGTTATCGACTGTAAACGGTTCGACCTCTAGGAGACAGTTGCGCACTCGTTCGTATCCGTTGAACTTATGGCTCTTGGCGATACCGTCCAGGTGCTTCAGGAAGGCCTTCACCACACGGGGATCTTGGCCTGCCACCCTAATAGCTTCGACATCGTCGGGAGCTACCGTCTTCTTTAGGATCTTGCTGGCGAACGGAGCGAATGTGACCGGGTCTACGCCAAAGATACCAACCAGGGTCGACTGGCTGGGTTCGCCGTGAACAAAGGCTGTGGCGATCAAGTTCGAGCTACCCATGAACACGTTCTCGATACGCTCAGGGGAAATGTATTCTCCCTGAGACAATTTGAGCACGTTCTTCTTGCGATCAATGATCTTGATTCGGCCAAGTTCGTCAATCTCGACAATATCACCTGTGTGGAACCATCCATCGGGCTCTAAGGCTTTCGCAGTTTCTTCCTCGTTCTTAAAATAACCCTTGAAGATAAATGGGCCCCGCAACAGCAATTCTCCCCGGGGCCGGGGTTTGTCGGTCACGAGGTATTCAAGTTCGGGTTGCGATTCTAAGCATATTTCTATGCCAGGCATCGGGCCACCCACGTTACCCAAAGAATAATCGCCGTCGAGCTGGAATGATCCAGCAGCGTACGATTCGGTGAGACCATAGCCCTGGCAGAAAAAGTTGCCTAAGGCTGCTCGGAGGAACTCGTGAACGTCGGGGTCGAGCTGCGCGCTTCCACTCACCATCGAGCGGCAGCGGTCCAAGCCAATCGCAGCTCGTACCTTAGGAGTCCATATCCTGTCGTAAACAAGGTGCTTGTTGGTTGCCTTACCAGGCGGGAGCTTCATGCTGGCCTTCTTTGTTTCTATCACTCTCCGTGAAAGAGCACCCTTCACGCCATCAGCATCGACTGTCTGTGCCTTAATTCCTAAACTGAATCGGTTGAACAAACGGGGCACTGATATGAAGCCGGTGGGCTTAAGAATCTTCAAATCATCAACCAGCTCCAGCATGTTTCCGTGGAAATATCCAATGGCAGCACCAGAGGCTAAGGAGCATTGATCTATCATGCGTCCAAATATGTGAGCCAGGGGCAGATATGACATGCTTATATCTTTGTGAGTGTAAGACCCGCTGGAGCGAGCACTTGCGCAAGCTGCAACGCAGTTGGCATGAGTGAGCATTACGCCCTTGGGATCGCCAGTAGTACCGGATGTATAGTTGATAGTAAGGAGGTCTTCTGGGCGGGGAGGGCGCATCGGATGAGCTACCTTGGCCCCGAGCTCCTCAACCTCCTGCATAGACCATATTTGAATGCCATGCTGGGCAGCGATACCGTTCAGCAGCGCCTTTTTAGAGTACCCGTCCTGCTCACCAGCCTCCAGGGGGTCCATAGAGATGATGAGCTTTAGACTGGGTATTCGAGGCGCAAGGGCGAGGAGTGTTGATATATGAGGCAAAGAAGAAATTACGCAGGCAAGCTCGGAATGCTTGATAATGTACTCGGACGCATCGGGACCGAGAGTTTCGTATAGCGAGACGGAGAAGAGCGACTGCGAGCTCAATCCAATATCTGTGGTAAGAAGCGTTAGTAAATGTTACAACGAAATAATATCTGCTCTGTTAGTTGTTTCAAGCGTAAAATGTCCTTACCTGCTATTTGCCATTCGGCTCTGTTCTGACTCCAGATACCAACACCATGGTTGGTAGGCGGGGCTCCAATACGACGATGAAGCTCAAATATACCCGATCCAAAGTTCTTGCTTCGCGTCGCGACCTCAGCGTAGGTCTGCCAAACATAGCCGTTCTCCCACGACTGGGTTTCGGGGATCCAGGGTCGCGAACCGAGACATTTGTTATTGGGGAATCGCTTCACGGAATCCTGGAATAACTCGTGAAATGTACGTATTTCGGGTACGTAGGTGTCGAGGAGGGGTTTATCGTGAAATCTCCAGTGCCTATAGATAGGGGATCGACCTTCTTGCTCGCTACCGGGAACAGGTAGAGAATAAGGCGAACCGGGAGGAGGCGGCGTCGACAATTGCTTGATATAAGCTTCGATCTTGGGATCGGGACCAATTCCAGCCATATTTTATTACGTGACGCGACGAAATGATGGTAGAAGTGGTAAGTCTATTTCAAAACAGAGGTATTGCAAGTTCTAACCAAGCTCCTAACGAGAGAGAAAGAGACGTAAAAAAAAAGGGACTTAAGGGGAAAAGAAAGTGTGAACTTGGTCGCAATCCTTATTCCGAAGTTGATACACAGCCCGTGACCCACTTGGAGTAGGATAGATACCGAGGTGGATTAGCAGAGACGGTTTAGCGCGTTTATACTACTTCGATGTAGATGAGCTAAGAAACTCGCTAGCTTCCCTTAACTTAGTAGGTACCTCAGGCTTGCTCAGGTGCTACTTACAGCAGACCTTGATTAAGATACGCCCACAAAGAAAAAGCAAAGAAAGAAAGTTGAATTGGTAAGCTTCCGACTCGGAGAGGGGGCGGTATGTTGTAAAAAAAGGATAGTTGCTAAACAGGTCATTCCCATCCTGCTTTTTAAGGGTCTTTTGCAAAATTGATTGCTTTCGACATGTGCTGGACGAACCCCCAACTAATGCATGAAGCCAGCAAACCTTCCCCAAAACTGAGCCGAGGTCTGGGGACTCGCGTTCTTAGAAAGCGCGCTATTTGATTGGTGATTACTCGACCTCGGGGTGGTAGTACGGGGAATATACCGAAAGAACTCTGTCTCATTGGTCCAACTTAATAACAAGCCCATTCCTACTTTCGATATTTTGAAAGGTACCAGACGTCATTGCTCAAGTCATGCATGCCTACATAGTATTCTGCATGCAATTTAAACATCCTAAACATCCATTTCGCAGTACAACACTACCTACCTACCAGCGCCGACATCAGAATAACATACCTAAATATCAACTTAAATCATTCTAAACAGCGTATCAAATATAATAAAGAAGCATCATACGCATCATGTCTAAACTACTTTGCAATTTACAACCTTCAATCCTTTCAATTGGGCATCTGACATACTGTGGCTTATTACCTCGCGGCCGGTCCGCGGCATTCGGGGCCGACTTGTAGCTACGCCGAGCTTCCCGACAAAGGTACTATGTAATGTTGAAAGATACAGCCGAACGCTCCAGAACCGCCATCAGAGACATGTCTAAGATTACATGCCCATTCGGGAATCACATGAGCTTCATCGATACGATACGTATTCATCCAGTCTGGTTATAAGAGGCGATCAAGTAGCTACGGCTTTATAAAATAATTGACGTTTAATAATTAACACATTAGTTTTGTTCTAACTATCTCTTTTACAAACAAAATCTCTTTACTGATAAATTTTAGGAACACCATGAGATCAATTATTAAGCCCTTCATACTTCGTACTTGAAGAAATAATAAAAGGTACCCAAGTTATATTAAATCCTCTTCGACTTTTAAACATCATTTTACCTAACTACAAGATAATAATACAGTAGTATACTAAAGCCTTGTACCATTTCAAGATACTCCCAGCGTACAGTATAGAAAGAGAGTAGTTGAGATAGATAGGTACCCATGAATCCTGCTCTACGGACCCGTACATCAGAATCCACTTCTCGGGATGAATCTGAGATCTTTATTCGGGCTGGACAGGGTCTCCGAGATAGCCCCACCAACTTCGGGGAGAGGTCTTAGATACAGTGATGTACTATGTATGGGTTGATGCCAGAGTTAACACTTAAAGGTAGTTTAATATATAAATATATGCTGCTCGGTATTAAGCATGTATGTGTATGCAAGCACCTTTAACTACCTACCTACCTACTTACTTAAATTCATTTATATATAACTACTACGCAATGCCAGATAGATCTTACACTCCACTTGCTTGGCGACAATATTCTCCCTTGCCTTACACTCTGCCTTACAGCGTACGAGCATACAAGCAAAACATCCTGGACCTTTCTTGGCTGCGCACATGCCGACAACTCGAGACCAGTCTCGAACTCTTGCACGACATATCTTAAGCAAGCCAAGACGTACTCTAAGATTCAGATCAAGAGTATCCGACACAGGAATTCGGGAATCATTTTTTCAAGGTTCTTTTTTATTTTTGGCTTCTTCCCCACGATCGACGTTTCAACGTTCTCCACGACACATGTTCCTCGTGGCGGATAGCAGACGTGTTCTATATTTTTGTCTTCTTGGTGTGATAAAAACTGACTGTGGAAATAATCCCTACTTGAATATGTCGTACGCCTTTGCACTTATGGAGCTTTTACAAGGGAACCCGTTGTGATTGTGCAAAAATGTAGGCGCCCGGTGGACGTCTTACAAGCCCCTAGGTACTATTTCGCGCCTTGCCGCCAACACTAACAAAACTCAAGGGATCTAGAAAGCAAGACATTTTTTGGATTAAATAACTACCTAGTCAACTTATAGTCCGTGATAGTTGAGAAAAGTATCTACTAATTTAATATGGTAGTATACATAATACGCACTCCCACTATCACATCTATCAACCATCCCGCTTCCAACATCCCAAAACCTACAAAAGTCCGTGCATAAAGATCTCGTTCTAACGACCCCCAAACTAGAAACATGATAAAATCTCTTTCCATACAATCAATCATACAACGCATTAAGGCTGGACCAAGCATTACAAGTCCCCCCGGCCCCCTAGTCGTACCCGTACCCGGCTCGGCAGTTGATTGGGCTGGACTCTTTCGTTCCGAAGTTACGGTCGCATTCCCCCCCAATATGGAAAAATACCTACCCAATCTCTAGCGCATAGGCCGCACCATCAAATCAATCTTTCATCCCTGATCGCTGGCTTGTGTTTCATGTGGTCTCGCCTCCCAGCAAATCGCCGCACGCAGCGCCAGCAGATCAGACCTGAGTCTGCCCGTTCCAGTGTAACGGAAGTTGTCCCATCTTCTCTTTCTCTCTCTCTCTCTTCGCGCGCGCGCGCCAGCGAGAACGATCATCGTTCGAAACCGGGGGCCCTGTCTGCGTTGTTAGCGTAGTGTAGTGTAGTGTTATGTAGCGCAAGAAGTTGAGTTGTAATTCAACCCTGAATCAAGCAAGCATAGAGAAGAGCCATCATGATAATTAGCCAGTGATATCCCCCCGGGCGTCGCATGATCGCTCTGGTTTTTTCCTGCTTCTTCTTTCTTTCCCTTCGATCTTCTTCCCATTTTACCACAAACAAGTTGTTCCCGTGCCTGGTGCTCTCTCTCTCTTTCTTCCCTTCTCTAGGATATTTTCTCTTTTTTCTTGCCGCCGCTGTCGCTCCTTGCTTTCTTCCAAATAACTAACTCATCCTGTCCTCCCGGCGCAAAATCATTACTATTTTTCCCAGTTAACTCCCGATTTTTATGACGACTACTACGCATCGCGACGCTCGTTTTCCCAATCGTATACCCAGAATTACTACCGCCAAAATGGCTTCAAGCATGATCACTCTCGGAATTCGAGCCGCCCAGCTCGTCTTTGGTATCATTCTGTTGGGTCTCACAGCTTACGGTATGTCTAACGTGATGGAGATGGTATGAACGGTGCGACTAATATGAGTTTACTAGTTGCTCACTGGTACAATGTGGATACATTGACCTCTTCTCCTTCTCAGATCAACCTGTTGCTATTTGCTTCACTGTTCACAATCGTGTCTGTCCTTTACTTGGAGTTGGCACCGAGATTCGTTCCTAAGAGTGAGTATTGAAGCACCTAGATAAGGCAACTATTACGAGAGATTCGGGAGCTGACCTCGCCTTAGTCTCGCACCCACTAGTTGCGTTGGGTCTAACAGCTAGCAATGCAATCTTCCACTTCGCTGGTTTTATTGCTCTCGCAGTCTTCATGAGCAAGCTGCTTTTCTGCCGCGGCAGCGTATGCGGCTCGGCTCAGGCTAGCATCGCCTTCGGCGCGATTGAGTTTCTCCTCTGGACTACCTCCGCCGTCTTTACGGGAAAGGAAGTAGTCCAGGGGGGTTTCTTCCCGAAGCGGGGTGCCAAGTCCCAGGGCCCTTTAAATCCTTCCGAGATGAAGGAAGCTCCGGCCGCATAAGCTCCGGCGGGTTGTCCGTTGGAAGTCGCGGCTATACGGATATTCCTCTTTCGCCGTATCGGCCGTCGGTTGACTTCCAAGCCGAACAAAAGGCTATCGGCCGCTGGGAGTATGTCTACTTGCACGTGGGTAAAGGCTAAGGGACTTATACTCTGCAGTCATAAGAACTGCAAAAACTTGGGCTTAGGAACGAAGGGTTACGAATAAGAGAATTGGGGATTTGGGCTTGGTCTAGATGACTAGCCATTTAGTAGATCCCTGGGGGGTTGAGGGGCGTTTCAAGGAAACTATTCGAGAAAATAATAGTTAGTTACAACTAAAGGGAACTCATTCGGTAGAACCCATGTTACGAAGACGGAACGATTAAATTCAATATACCAACATTATTGACTTGAGCTGGTTGGTTCCTTGAGTATTGTTCGTCAAGGGACTATGAGTTAAAAGCAGCGATGTCGGCAAGCCTTACCCAAATGAAATCTAGATCAACTACATAGTAATAACTCTAACCGTATCCATGTAAGTCGGCGGTTACTTCGTATGCAGGTCCTACCCCGATATCCTGCCCACTCTTCGGCACGGGAATACTAAATGTGTCGCAATATAGCTCTGAGATGATGTCTTGCATACCCCCACCACAGCTTGTCCAGCTTTAGTGTTATAGTACTTCATAGCGGCATGCGTGAGATACCCCGCGGTAACACCCCTCTACCTTCACGAACATAGTAGATACCTAGGAATAAATGGCAAGTTCGAATATCACCAATATATTCTTAGTGAGAATTAGTGTTCAACTAGTAGAACAATTACAAGTTCAAGGTAATTGAGACTAGCTCACGCAGTATTTTAATTAAATAGAATCAACCAGAAGGCCCCCGGAAAAAGAGAGAGGTGTCGGTTCGTTCAGGAGGAGTTGCCGACTTATACGGATTTATAACGGCCAAACCACAAGCCCGCTAATAGAGCTTACGTATAGGTACCTAAGGTAGGTATACGCGACTTTAACTCCTCGCTTGTGTGCCCCCATCCCTAGCCGGGTCAAAATGCCTTACAAAGGCAAGCTCATGGGTGATAGTCGATGGCGTGCTTTTTACCCCGACTCCACAATTCCCTAAACAGGGTCCGAAGAGTGACGATTCGAGTAGAGTACCTCTGCCGGGAAGCCGTATATAGCTGATGCGCAAGAATACACATACAAATAAGTTACCCAGTTAGTCAAGTAGTACACTTCCTTCCTGTATATAATAAGACCTGTAGCTTACGAATTCAAATACCTCTCCCCATTCTACTCCTCGGGGTTATTAGACTTTGCTATATCTAGCTCGATCTCACTCCAGGGCCATATATCGTCCATTTACACGGGAGACGACCCCTCTAAATCTGTGAAGAATAACTTATAGAGCAAAGATAGGTCGCAATGGCGGAGGAATTGAGCAAGCACTTCGAGACTCTCCAGCTCCACGCGGGGTACGAATCCTAATCCCAAACCGGAGGAGCTTTTGAGGATATGTTAACGACTAACGCCATTATAGCCAGCAACCAGACCCGGCGACGAATTCTCGCGCAGTTCCTATATATGCGACAACCGTGTGTTAACCCGAAGAGTATAATATTGGATTAGACCCCATTAGGAGCTAACTTGAACAATAGAGTTTCGTCTTCAATGATTCGGCACACGGCGCGAGGCTATTTGGCCTTAAGGAGTTCGGTAACATATACAGCCGACTTATGAACGTTAGTAGCGACAGTGATACCCAGTAGTTTGCGCTCATACTAACCCAACCTTTGTAGCCCACTGTAGATGTCTTCGAGAAACGCATCGCTGCCCTAGAAGGCGGTGCAGCTGCTGTTGCAGCTTCATCAGGCCAGGCCGCCCAATTCATGGCTATCGCCGCGCTTGCCCATGCCGGCGATAACATTGTCGCAACCCCTAGCCTCTATGGTGGCACGTATAACCAATTGAAGGTTTTCATTGCGCGACTCGGAATCACGACTAAGTTTATTGAGAGCGACAAGCCTGAGGAATTTGCCGCAGCCATCGACGACAAAACTAAGGCCGTATATATCGAGAGTATCGGCAACCCCCGGTATAACGTCCCAGACTTTGAAGCTATCGCCAAAGTTGCGCACGACAAGGGAGTCCCTGTAATTGTAAGTAGCTTGAATCCCCCTGGATGAAAGGGTATATTAGGTGTTAATACGAACAGGTGGACAACACTTTCGGAGCCGGCGGTTACTTCGTCAGGCCCATCGAGCATGGTGCAGACATCGTCGTCCACTCGGCCACCAAGTGGATTGGCGGCCACGGAACGACTATCGCTGGTGTCGTCGTCGATAGTGGGAAATTCGACTGGGGCAAGAATGGCGCCCGATTTCCCCAATTTGTCGAGCCGTCAGAGGGATACCACGGTCTCAAGTTCTGGGAGACATTCGGGCCCATTTCTTTTGCCATCCGCGTAAGAGTTGAGATTCTACGTGATCTAGGTTCTTCCCTCAATCCCTTTGCCGCTCAACAACTCATCCTCGGTCTCGAGACACTGAGTTTGAGAGCCGAGAGGCATGCGCAGAACGCCCTTGCGCTCGCAAAGTACCTCGAGTCTAGCCCCTACGTAAGCTGGGTGTCTTACCCCGGCTTGGAAAACCATCCTAGCCACGAATTGGCGAAGAAGTATTTGAAGAGAGGTTTCGGCGGTGTTCTCAGCTTCGGAGTCAAGGGTGGCGGTGCAGCTGGAAGCCAAATCGTCGATGGCTTCAAGTTAATCTCTAACCTCGCCAATGTAGGAGATTCCAAGACTCTGGCTATCCACCCTTGGACTACAACACACGAGCAGCTATCGGACGAGGAGAAGATTGCGTCAGGAACAACAGAAGATCTCATCCGTATTTCCGTTGGCACGGAGCACATTGACGATATCATTGCTGACTTTGAGCAATCTTTCAAGAAAGCTTCTGCTGCAACAACAAAGGGAGATGAAACAGGCTCCGGAGGCGACACTAAGCAGAAGGAAGCACCAACTGTGGTTTAAGACTGATGAGAGTCATTCAATAGCATATAATTATATACCCCGACTTGAAGTAGAGACGAGTTTCTCTAGAATGAGAAGAGAAGTTGAAGCAAATTCATTGAAATAAATGTGATTTGACATGAGTGAGATACTATATTGAAAAGTCACCTTTGAATTGTAAAGACGAAGAATTAAGTAAACACCTAAGGAGCACTAGTTATACAAAACATATGCAAGTTACTGCTAATATTACGTTGTGTACTAGGTACCTCTATCTAGGTAGAAAATAAATCAACTCATCGCAACTACCCAACTTACAATATAGAGCTTTCCTAAGTATAAGGGAGTCATCTTCCCCATAGTATACCAAATAGTATACCAAATACATGTAAGTTAACGCCAAGATCTAACCCCAACAGATACACATGCATGTCTCCACATAGGTATTCCACATATTGTATACCAGTAGGTACGTACCTCGTACCTCACAATCGGAACAGCATCATAGGTTGTAGCCTTTCGAAATTCCACAGCTTCAACTTACATAGTAGGTACCTAAGCCCAACTACTCGGCCGACTTCCACCCGCTCTCTTTCCTACATAACAATCCACTAAAAAGGACCACAGTAGAAGAGCGAGGACAAGATGCAAATATCCCTCACAGCCGCCCTCCTCGGCGCTCTCGCCGCCCTGCTAGCCGGCCCCTCCGCCGCAGCATCTAATTCCAAACCCCAACGGCAGCAACCTCAAACGACCCTAACGCTCTGGGTCCCCTCCTCGCAATCCCTCCCGAACCCGCACGTCCTCCCGCCCAGCACGCACGCGACCCTGTCCGCGCTGCGCGCCTCCTTCGACGCCCCCCTCACCGCCGCCGGGTCCTTCGTCTTCCGCAACGTGACCCCCGGCTCCTACCTCGCCGACGTCTACTGCCCGACGCACGCCTTCGCGCCGCTGAGGATCGACGTCTTGGAACACACCCCCACGGACGAATCCGCGGCCAAGAAGGACGGCGGCGGCGGCGGCGGCGATGCGTTGACGGTCCGCGCGTGGGAGACGTACCGCGGCAACGACTGGGATAATAAGGGCCAGGAGGCGCCCCGGAGCGGCAGCGGGTTCGCGGTCAGGGCGCTGGGGCCCAAGGAGTATTTCGTCGAGAGAAGTTCTTGTGAGTATCCTCGTCTCAATCTGCTCTTATACCATCCCCCCCCTCCCCCTCCTACCCTTCTTATGTTGTTATAGTACCTCGGTGGAGGGGTATAAAGTAAAACAACTAGAGAAGACAGGAATATATATACAGAAATATAAATCACACGTTATTGCCTATTGAACTAAGCTAACACAAAACCTTCCATCCAAATAGTCTCCGTCCTTAGCATCCTCAAGAACCCCATGATCCTCATGGGCCTCGTTAGCATGGCCCTGTTCATCGGCATGCCGAAGCTCATCGAGAACAGTAAGTCCCCTTCCCCTTCTTTCCTTCTTCCCGTCTTCTCTGTCGCGCACACACATACACAAGCACGTATCTAACCGCACAACCTGAAAAACAGTGGACCCCGAAATGCGCGCCGAGTGGGAGGAGCAGCAGAAGAACAACCCGATGAGCAGCCTCATGGGCGGCGGCCAACAGCCCGGCGCCAACCCCATGGGCAACTTCGACATGGCCGCCTACCTCGCCGGCCAGGGCTCCAACAAGAAAGACGGGCCCGAGCCCGCGGACGCGAAGAAAGGCGGTAAGAGGTAGCTACGAAAAAAAAGAGACCCAAGAGCGGAGGACTAAGGAGGTAGATAGAGAGATACTTACATACGTACTCAGAGAAATATCTAGACACGCGTTGGAAAATTAGAATAAGAACTACCTCAGGTTATGAAGAGTAATTACCTAACGATGACACCTATTTCACAAATGGAATGGCTCTAACTTTGGATTGCTTCTTGGACGAGATTAATAGTGCATTTCGCATTGCTACTACCACCCGAGAGCATCTAGAACGAGTGGTTCTTTCTGCACTACCTTAGGTACCTAGTTATACTGCCTTGAGACCTTATAATTTTATACCGAAAAAAAGCCTGAGCGTCGACCTCTCGAGTCTCTCTCGGCCTCACCCTTGCTTATTCTTTGACGTCTCTTTTCTGTGTCTGAAATCCGCCATCTCCATTCATAATTCAACGCCTCCTAATGCCTAATATGAGCCGAGTTCTTGTCTTGTCCCGTCCTATCTTGCGTCTTATCTTATCTCAACCGTGTAGAATGAACTCTCCTATTCCTTCTCTTCTCTCCTCTCCTCTCCTCTCAGCCCGAGCTTCACTTCGACCTAATAAAAAAAACAAACGCGAAGAAGACGAGTCGATGAATGTTTCCCGTGTTTTCTTTCTTGAGGGGTAGGTAGTTAAAAGAAAAAAAAACACAGGATCAAGTGACCACGTCTTTAGAAATCCCCACCAAAGTCACCACCACCGAAATCGCCATCATTGCCGTCCTGGTACCCTTCCATATACGCCTCTTGCTGCTCGTCGTTGATCGCGTCGGCGATCAGCGCGCCGCCCAGCAATCCCGCACCGAGACCTAGAGCAGCGCCTCCCGCCGCGCCCATGCCGCCTCCGCTCTTCCTAGGCGGCTGCTGCTGACCGTAGTATCCGCCCTGCGGAGGATAGCCTCCCTGGGGTGGGTATCCGCCACCGTACTGGCCGGGAGGCGGTCCGTAGCCGCCGTATTGTTGTGGTGGAGGACTGCTGTAGTAACCCTGCTGGGGAGGAGGGGCACCGTAGCCGCCGTAGGGCTGCTGGGGCTGCGGGCTGTACTGCGGCTGTCCACCATATTGCTGCTGTCCAGGGTATCCGGCGTGCGTCTTGTTCTTGCTGCCGCCGAAGAACTTGCCCAGCAGACCCTTGGCTTTGTCGGCGGGGTTGCTGCTGCCGCCGGACGAGCGCGGGGGTAGTTGGTCGGGGTACGGCGAGTAGCCTTGGGGCGGGGTGGGCGTGCTGTTAGCGTAAGACTGGGCGGCACCGCCTGCGCCTCGGCTACGCGCGTTCTCCTCCTCCTGTAACTGCCGGGCGAGCCGAGCGTCTGCGTCCTCATCGACGTGCGAACTAGAACCGTAGCCAGGTTTCGTCGCCTCGTTCACGAAGGGGTTGTTCTTGGAGTCGGTAGGCGCGGGACCGGAGCCCGGGGTGTAGCCCGGAGGCGGACCGGGGGGCGCGCCGTCGTCATGGCGATTAGGGTCTACGGCTGGCTCGGTAGGTTTGTCCCATTGGGATTTCTTGGTGTAGATATTGACGTAGAACCTGAGGGAAAAGAAAGCGTTAGAGGTATGGGCGGTTATAACGGGATGAGCGCATTGGAGAGAGAACTTACCATTCGTGGTATTGCTCGTTCCAGCGGGCGACCCAACCTTCCGGAACCTTGGGAGGCGGCGGGCCGGAGGGAGGAGCGAAATCTGCCATGCGTGGAGAATTTGAAATTGATTTGTCTACAATATTAATATCAAGGTTTTGTGAAGTATTCAATTGATCGGTCGATCAATCGATTTGCACGAGGAAGCGGGGTGATTCTTTAAGATAGGTAAGGAGGGGTTTTGGTTGTTGGTTTGGGGTCAAAATGGATGTACGTATAGAGAGAATGTAGAGATGTATATATTTAATTCAGGTTGCTTCGTGAGAAGTTTGTAAAGGTTGATGGGTGTTACTGCAGGTGTCTTTCGTCAGCTAAATGCGAATAAATAGTAACAGACTTGCAGGGTGGCTACTACCGTTTTCTGTTCAAAATGCGATTCTAGATTCTGCTACGAATAGATTGATTCGATGAGGCGATTTACGTAGGTACACTAAAAACGAACCCATAGAAGCAGGGGTACATGACATGACATACATCACTGTACTTGAGCGGGTGTATAAACTCAAATCATTCTCCTAAGCACTGCCCCGAATTAGCTCCAAACTTTCGCAGCTTCGGCAATTCTGGGGCCGACAATCGCCTGTACCTAGGTAATTCGCCATGTATATACAAGTACCTCTTAGCTTCCCCGGATCGATTGTGTAACCGATAGTGACTTCTTGTTTGCCCCTCGGACCCCTTCTGGCATTGAAGACCTCACTTACACCCAATCATCATTTGTGTGGACTGTGGCTGAGTTTCTTCTCTTGTCTTGAATCTTCACTACAGACCGATATCTTTCAACGAGAACCAAGCTTACGACACCTGCACCGGCACCGAGCAGTAATAATAACACTGTCACTTAAATTGAACCATACAATAAGCCACATGGCGTAGGTAAGTATTTATATTTGACTTTTTGTTAGGCCAGCTTACGAAAAATGAGGTTCCGAGCCACGATAGTAAATAACTCTGCGACCTGGCTTAGACAGACACATCAAGGAGGCGGGTCTGCCTTGGGCTCTTGTAGCAGTAAAGTTGAGAGTGGATTCAACTCGACACTTACATGAAACTCGGCCGTGACCATGCTGGTTACTACAAATCACCACAAGTTGCAAGACAAATATGAAATTCCAACGGAGCTATTCGTAGGGGCTATGGTCAAAATAACAGATAACTGTAGGTACCTAACTAACCAATAATTCAACAATTCCAACTTCGAGTAACTAAATGAGTGACATTTTCAAAGAACCGAATACCATCGTCCATTCTCCCTCATCCCCAGATAAACCTTCTAAGCAACTATACATTAGTTATATATATATTTCTTTTGTATTTAGACCAAGCCTACGCAAGTAGATATGCTCCTAACAAGTCTTGCGCGTAATCCTTTTAAACAAATCTCACCTTAAAGGGATAGCACGTCGATGCCGCCCCCTTCTTTATCTTCTTGCGCGCAGCAGTCTGGGGACTAGGCTCGCTGTCGTCCTCCTCGACCCCGCGCTTTCGGACCACAGGGGTGCATTTCATCTCAGCCGCCCTGGACCGGATCAGGTGGCAGCCGCTGGGCGTGCCTGACCGTTGCGGGGGCAGTGGTTTCTCGGCGTCTTCCCACTCGCCATCCGAATCGATGACGACGTAGTTTTCGTCGGAAGATGTTTCCACCTTGGGCTTCCCAAGTACCAGTCGCTTTTGTACGTCGCTTACCAGGCCCTTGATCTTCTCGCTGCAGTTTGCAGCGGTGGCGGTAACGGCACGCTTGCCTTTGGCCTTGCCATTTAGCTTGATCCATTCGCCCTTGGAAACTTCTGTCACGACGGACCACTCCCCCTTTTCGATAGGTCGCTCCCTGATGTAGTTTTTATAGTAGTCACTAGAGCCTTGAATGATAAAACAATTAGATCGTCCATTTATGAGTCGGGGACGAGTAGTGATAGTAAGCATAGAAATGTAGAAATGTAGAAATGTAGAAATGTAGAAATGTAGAAATGTAGAAATGTAGAAATGTAGAGAGAGAGAGAGAGAGAGAGAAGTAGAAACAAAAACTAGATATCCTTACAGTTGTTGACTTCAATTCGGGAGATGTCTTCCCACTCGCCATCGCCATCTTCGTTCTCATCCTCTTCGTCATCAGTATTATTTTGAACTTCAACCTTGGCTTTCGTGTCTTCTATCAATCAGTTCACTCTATCACCATCACGAGACAACAACGAACAGATCCATAGACGTCAATATTAATATACTTACGGGTCTCAGCCTTTAGCTTATCCCATTTACTACACTGGAATTCGTCCTTCGAGAACGAGGACTTGACGGGAAACATTATGGGAAGTGTTGGGTCTTTATGCGACATTGTTGTTAGCCATGATGGCTTCAACGACTTAGTTGATATCGTAGTCTTAACAAGCAAGAAAGCTTACACTTATTATCCGGAAGTTGTGTTTTTAAGAGCAAAGAGGGATGAGGAAGATGCTAAGGTGCAGGACAACGCTCGCGTTTTCTACGATCTGCCAGGTCCTTCAAGAGACAGCTCTGGGGTTTAAATAATGTCCCCCCCATCCTATGGTTCCTGGTGCTCGGACAGTCTTACGAGCCTGTCCAACTTATCAAGACGCGGGTTAAAATCCGCCGTTGCTTGAGGAGTAAACCTAGCGATATCACAAACAGCGATGTGTTTTGCCTTCTCGGTGTAATAGCTACCTAATGTAGCGAACATCTCTCATCAGTCTTAATTCTAGCATGTCCAATCTCGAGACTCCTGTCCGCCGCCGCCGATGGCGACGTAACGCTAACGCCGAAGCTTAAAGTGTAATGTGTTGCCGAAAAAAAAAAAAAACCATTATACCATATCCCGTTCATCATACCTCCTCTCCTCAAACAACCGCGCCGCCTCGATGCAGTAAGTCGCACGTTCGCTACCCAGTCGCCTCTCGCTAGCGTAGCATATGAGCACGCCGTCGAGAATACCAGAAAGAATACCTTCCATGGCGCCTAATACACCCCAACCGATCATACTAGCCACGATACCGACTACGTATGCATAGGCGCTACCTCTGATGCCTGGACCATCCGGGATTTGGACCTGTAACTGCCGTGCGGTCATAACCCATGCGGCAAAACCTAAAGCTGTTGACATGACGAATCTTGCAGCATGAAGGAGCATTTTCGCCATTCTATAGGGCATTAAAGACGCCGTTGACTGTCCACGCCGGGAGAAGGCACTTGGCGTAAGAGTTGTAGTAGGTCCCGTAGCAAGAAACTGTATCCTACTCAGTTGCGACGCCGATTCCATTAGAGGTAACGAGTGAATCGACGCATATGTCAGTGCTAGAGGGTTGGTTAGGACCGATACCGGGCGCGGGGCGAGGCGCCATCCTATAAACTCGAAGATGCTCGAAATGCGACGGGGTAGAATTAGGATGGGGATTCGGACTGCTAAGGACAGTAAAGTCGAGGCGCAAATAGTGCCAAATACTGTAGTTGTCGAATGTCCCAGAGCACCCTTCACGATCGCATTCGACGAGGCGGGCGACTGATTGTTGCGGAAAAAATACCAGTTCGAAACGGTACCTCCAGTAGTAGCTCGAACTACTCCGCTCATAACGGAGAGAGTCCAAACGTACATGAGGAAGAAGAATACCGCGAGCCACCAGGTTGCGGTACCGATGACGAAGGCAGAAAGCGACTTAGAAAAGTAGCCCCCAAGGAAGATTCTCGTAAACATCCATAACCATATCCATGTCCACCCAACAACGAAGCCTAGCGAGCCAAGTCCGAGAAGCACCAGCGCCGGATTGGCTGCAAGGATACGACTAGAGAAGTCTAGGATATCAACTGCCCTCTGTATTTCGTGACGTCCCTTGTATAGTAACCAAACCCAAACTATTGCGCATACCCCAGGAATGATAGAAGCATATCTCATTACCACGTCCTGGACTCGCGACCCGTGGTCTGGTCCTTGGAAACTGGAAACCATAGGATACAATGAAAATGAGAAAAGGACAATCGGGACGCCTAGCAGGATGAGTAGAGCCAAGGGCTGTACAAAGGACCTCAGCGCTGCCATCCAAACCAGGGCGACGATGATTGAGACTAAGGTATCTACGGCTAGGAGGTAAAAAGACGAATGTAGTGTAGTGTAGATAGTGTCACCAATCTTCCTGCCCGGTACAGATGTATGCAACCAAACCAATACGAAGGTCGCGAAAAGGGAGGCAACAGCTATAAGATAGATCCATGCGAAGAATTGATCATGCACAAAGACCTCGCCATACATTCGCGTGGGCGCAGGTGTAGGGATCTCGTTTCGTTCTTCTTCCTCCGTCTCGTCCTCTTCCGCTATAGCTTGTCGCATGAGACGCTGGTCGTGCTCTAAATTCGAGCCTCTCCGTCCAGCCAAGCCCTTCGGACCGCCCGACCCGGACTTGAACTGTTGGAATGCGGGCGGTGCCGAGTCCGTAGGAGTTTCTTGTAACAGATCATCGGGTACCTCATTATCTAATACCGTCGACTCTAGGCCGATATCGACCATTTTCCCACTCTCATCTGTATCAGAATTCTGCCGTTTGTTCTGTTGGCTGCCTGAACCTTCTGGCTCTTTGACTACATCGCGCTTTGAATGCCTATCCTTGAAGCTCGACTCCCCGTTCCAGCTGCTCTTAATACCACCTATAGGTCGAGCGCTCGAATACAAGTTTCCGTACGAGTCGCTTTCATTATGCTCGGACGAGGCGCGAAGGTCGTCGTTCTCCGAGGCCGAGCTCTCCTCTAATCGGCTCGAGACAAAAACTCGACGCGATCGCTGCAAGGCCCGAAGATCTGCAGCTTCTCTCGCATCATCCTCATCTTCATCTTCTCGGTATTCGTTTAAGGCACTGTGAAAGAGCGGGGCATCCGAAGTAGTGTTATACCTAGAGAAGCCTCCGAATCGCGAATTCGAAGGTTGATAAGGGTTTCCTAGTCGGGTCTGGTACGTGGACCGTGAGGGATGCCTAGGGAATCGGCCTGCGGTGGCTTGGGATTGTCGGTTCGAGGGTTCGTTGTTGTCCGGCTGCCCGAAATTGGATAACCGGGATTGCGACTGGGCTAGGAACCTAGACGCATCTTTGGAGCAAGCCGTCAGATTCGGACTTATAAGTCAAAAAGGCAAAAAGCATAACTTACATTCTGAGAACATGTTCGATCAAAGCGCAGGAGGGGGTAGACTCCCACAGATTACGATGAGGGTGAAGATGAGGAAGTCGGGTAGAGAGAGAGAGTTAGGCGGAGTTTGAGGAGAAAATGCAAATTAATCAGCGGTGACGATGGCACAGTGATGCAAACAATACGGACTCTCTTGGATGCTTATGGTAAACTAAGAAACCCCGGGGGATGATTTTAAAACCTGCCAATAAAGGAAATAAACTAAAGGTTCTAGGCACGGAATTTCAATATTTTGGACGGTTGGGAAAGATGGGGGTTTGAAGAAGTATACAAGGGTAAAAAATTAAAATTTGGTAGGACGATGGCTGTTGGGTTGACTACGGGCCGCGTCGTGAGAAATGATGTAGATGGAGGGATTGATGGATGACTCCCGGATTGCTCACATGCAGGCGTCTAATGCTCATAGCATTTCTATTTAGTAGGTATTAGGTAGTACTGTACTAGTAGTGGTAGTTGAGGTACGTTAGGTGCGATTCTAGCAGGCATTCTTACAGGCATTCTTGCAGGCATTGTACAGTACAACCGATTGCTTATCCGGACTTAGGCCCGCTGGAAATGCATTACGGAAGCGGTCAAAAATGGAATAGCGGACAAGCGTTGCCTGCGCAGCAGCTGCGTAACGAAAGTCCCACTAAGGTAACTTACTTTAGGTACTTCCAGCTTTAAGGAGACCCTGCAGCATCCAACCACTCGTATTTCGACTTGAAGAAGCTTATCGAAGATAAGATAGGCATTCTACGCTGGGAGTGCCGTACTGGGACTTGGACATGCAGATGCGCATTAGCATCGTTGCCTAAGTATTATACGACGAATCAACTTATTCGTAGATATAATATCTACAATATTGTGGAAGAGAGATCTTGTGCCAAGATTCTACCAACTACTATGTAACTAACAAAAAAAGAAAAGATAAAAAAGTCATTATCGCTGCCATTGGCCGATATGACCTTGACCTCTTATGAGATGCGGACATATGGTGCAAGTTCCGATCACGAGCTCTCTTGTAAAATACCAAGTTGTCAGGGTGTCTAGCGAAGGTGAGGTCATCCACCCTAAATCAGGCGCTATCGGCGCTGTCCAGGCGGCCAGGTGCTCCAGCCTCCAAAACCTTGTACCGATGGTTGAAACCCCTGTTACGACTTACCTAAGTACCTAACATATCGTACTTGGTACCTGAGTTAGCATCCATCGAAACCCATCGGCGTACATTATCGATAGGCTGGGGGGCGGAGAATTAGGCGGGTTCAGAGCTGATCCCCCCGGCGACATCATCGAAATAGGTACTGTGCCATTTATGGCCTTAAGACTTACATGTAAACTACCTATCTTACCCTAGGTAAAACTAGTAGACATTTACATCCTAGTTATTCTCCTTCATCACTTGCATTAAAACAGTCACCTTTTCTTTGTCCTCCAAGCTTACATCTTAAGGTAAAAAACTCCATTCTTAAAGCGATTTGTCTCTGTTTTCCTCCACGTGCTGCTTTAAACACTATAGTCTTGTGCCCTTACCTACCTAAGTTATTCTTAAAACTAATTCTTGATAGTCGGCTCTGAAGCTTTCTCTTTTCCGTAGCGAAAGAAGCACATATCCACACGACTTACAACGCAGCGTTCCTCTTCCTACTTCCAGTACGCCGCTCCGAGTCTTGTGACTGATCTGATTATACCGACCAAACCTTTCGCCTCCTCTTGTCTCTTCCCTTTTCCCGATTTGTGATCTTTTGTTGTTGTAATGTCTTCCCCGCCCTGGGACTACATCGCCAAGCTTGTCTGCATCGGGGACTCGGGATGCGGCAAGTCGTCGCTCACGATCAGGCTCTGCGAGGGGCGCTTCAGCCCGCAGCACGACGTCACCATCGGCGTCGAATTCGGCTCTAGGATCGTCCCCGTCGGTCCGCCGCACTCTAAGAAGCTACTCTCTTCCACTTCGTCCTCCGCGGCCGACGGAGGCCTTCCCGATCCCCCGCGCGCCTCCACTACTCCCCAGAAGCACATGAAACTGTCCCTCTGGGATACGGCGGGTCAAGAAACGGTGTGTACTACGCGATCCAAATCCTAACCTCGATCCCAAGGAGTTTGGAAGGTGTTGGGACAAAGATCCCCGGTCCCGAGAAAGCATCACTTATACTCAGCGCGAACAAGCAAACAAGCACACATACAAAACAGAGCAACTAACTAACACATACCCCCGTCCTAGTATAAATCCGTAACCCGGTCCTACTTCCGCGGCGCTTCCGGCGCCCTCCTCGTCTTCGACATAACGCGGCGCTCGACCTTCGAGCACGTAACCGACTGGCTCAACGACCTGCGCGCGATCGCCGACCCCGACATCGTCGTCATCCTAGTCGGAAACAAGCTCGACCAAGCGCAACCATCCCCCGATGAATCCGTCCCCGATAAGCGCGAAGTCTCCGCAGACGAAGCCCACGACTGGGCCCGCCGCAACGGCGTCCTCCAGTACGTCGAGACCTCCGCCAAGTCCGGCGAGAACGTCGAGGAGGCCTTCATGCGCGTCGCCGAGCGCATCTTCGAAAATATAAACGCCGGCAAGTACGACCTCAATGATCGCCGCTCCGGCGTCAAGGGCCCCGGCCCCGCCGGCGCCAAAAATGTCCGCTTATCCGCCGACGCCGGTAGGGGTGCCGCCGGCGGCTGCTGTTAAATTACTTTCTGTAGGTAATGTCGTGTTAAGGTCGAATAATATAACAAAGGGAAAGGGAAAGGCAAGGGAAATGAGGAAAGTTGGGTTACGTCTTGTTCGGCTGCTCTCATGTTAGACCGAGAAGAGTTTGACTTGGAGGACTAGAGAAAGGTCCCAAGGTCCCGGGTTCGGGGTTGGGTTTGGGGCTGTACTGTACATATACACTTGCACACGCTGGAGGCATCGCACACGCATTCGATGATACCCTACGTAATAATGTCTACTTTGAAGCATCAACTACGACGAGGTGGCACTTCTATCATAAGAACCCATCCTCAATTCTTCCATTAGACAATGACTAATCTCGAAAAGCAAAGAGACTTTTCGATAGAAAAGGAAAATAGGCGTAGTATTAGAAAGCGGTATGCTGCTGATGAGTAGTAAATCTTTTTTTGTTTCCCAGTATGCCTCATCCACGTTACCACCGTAAACTCCACTCTCTAATTCCCTTTCATGCAAGTTGGCCTTCATATCGTTACATCAAACAACCAAGAAAAATAGAGGAGATGGAGATTGATCGATGGCCGTTATAACCAGATGGTCCGGATGGCCATGCTCTATATGAATAATACCTGAGGCTGAACGTCCCTACCTAACCTCGGGCTCGTCTCTTTGCCCCCTATATTCGATTCGACTCTCAGTCGGAGATGCGCCAGGTGTCGAACCATTTCATGTACTTGTACTTCTGGTTGCTACCTGTCATACCCCAGCAGATAGGCATGAAGAAGATGTAGAGGCCGATAATGGTAGCATATAGGATCCCGTAGACGCTGTACTGGATCGCCTTCTTCTGGTTCCTCAAAAGCCAGTCGACTAGGAAACCTAGACTTAGGATCGCAAAGTATAGTGCTGGGTAGTAGTGGTGAACGTAGGTCACTCGGGCCATGATAACGAAGGGTAGGTAGTGAAGGAACCATCCCAGGATGGGGTAAAGCCCAGCGTAGTGGATGTGATCAATATCATCTTGCGTAAGATCGGTGAACCCTCGTCGCCATCGGAGGATGTACCAAACAGTAACCAGGCCGACGGCACCGAGAGAAGCCGTTGAAGCCCAGTAGACAAAGGGGTTACCTAGGAGGAAGTACTTGACAATCTTGTCATCCCATCCGCACATACGCAAGCCGACGTTTAAAATAGGCCATTGCCACCACTGAGAGGCCAGATCGTCTTGTTTATCGGGGTCAGGTACCAGAGCGTTGTTGGATGTCATCATGGCAACATTCAAGTGGATGAAGTCGTGGAAGAACGGCGACTTGTACTTGCCAGGGTCTCCAGGAGGAACTGTGACTTGCATTAATAATTGGATATCTAAACATAAAATATTTGATAAAACTTACGCTTCTCGTTAGTGTGAGCCTCGACGTTCCAGTGAGTGAAAGTGTCTCGGGGGTTGTTATTCTTATCACAGGTGACTTCAATCTGCTTGAAACCCCATTGAGGAAGGTTGACGTTGGCGGCTCGGAGATAACAGCCCATAACTGGGTTTCGAAGCCTGAAAGCGGTAGTCAAAGTTCGCACACGACTCTTGTCGCGGGAAGACACGTCCTTGACGATTTCGACTTGCCAATGATCCTTATCATCACCAATAGTAAGATTACCGTAGCAGGATACCTCCTTCTGGCTCTTGGTAACAGGGGCAGCAATATCGTGAGTGTGAAGGTTTCGTCCAGTCTGGGAGTGAATCAAGCGGATGACATCGCCGTTTCCAATGAACCGAGGCTCTTCCTCCGGGTCATAGTCGCGGTCGTGACGGTTAGGGTAGAACCACCATTCATTGTTGGCATCTTTGTGGTGGTAGCAAGTAACCTGCTGCTGAGTCGAGCCCTCGGGGTACGCTTATAACGGGTTAATATAATTTGCATGTGATATAATCAAGGACCAGATACTTACTCTGAACGTGACTGTGAAGGAGACCGCCACCGTATCCCATATTCTTCAGTGTCACTTTAGAGCCAATGGCAACCTCCAGGGGAGAGTTCCGTCCAATCTCGCTACCTTCTAGGTTGGCCTGGAAGAGGGAGCTCATCTGCGCATCTCCTGGGCCACTCTTGGTCAAGATAGCAAAGTGAAGAGCGAAAGAGAATAGGTAGACGAGTAACGGAATAACAATTAGACCAACAACTCGAGCAGCAAGATGGCCAGCGAGTACTGGAACTGGCATCTTAGTGTTGCCGAACTTGTTCCACAGGTCTTCGATTGTGTAAATGCCGACGAGAGCCGTAACAAAGAGCCCGACAAGCTTGATACTGCAAACGAACCCCAAGCTCAACCCTGTCATGAATAGCCAGAAGAACCATTCGGGTTCGAAGCTGTATTTTTGCTGGCGATGGAACTTGGACCAGCAGAAGACAGTGGAGACGGTACCGAAGAGGAGCATAGAATCGAGCAGAATGAATCGGCTGATCGTAGTGTACGAGTTTTCACATAGAACCATAAGCGTAACTAGCCAGACAGCAGGTCGTCTCAACTGTAACTCCCTGGCAGTGTAGTAGGCCAATGGCACACATAGTATTCCCCAGAAAGCATTGAAAGCTCGCATGAAGGTGTAGTTGAGCTCCTCGGGATACGTCTCACCAGATTTGAACTCAAAAGATCCATTGTAACCCGCTAAGACTCCGGAGAGACCAACAAGAATTTTACCAAGAGGAGGATGCCTATTCCACGTATTAAAAACAATATCCCAATCGAGGGTTCGGGTCGTACTAACACATCGAAGAATAGTTCACGCTTAATATAGTGGGATCCGAATTTGCCGAAGCTATAAAGGAGGACCACGAGTTAGTGTTATGGTGAAAGAACAAAAAGGAAGGCTTGACGAACTGAGCTTCCTTTGAGGTTGTTAGCAGACATTCAAGAACCACCATATCACTGTTCAACTTACATCCCAAGTAACAATTGGGCTTAGGCCAATTTTCCATAGACGTGTGAAAGCGGCGAAAGCAGTGAAGATCAGAGGGGCAATGATGAACTCCCACTGATCAAGTACATCGAGGAACGAAGATTGCTAGATATATCAGTAAGCTAATAGTCCAAAAAAGGCTTGCCGCAGGTATCATGTCTATACCTTCTTTCCATGTATCTTCTTCTCGTCAAACTCCGGCTGCGCTGGAGCTCCAGGGGTAGGAGCCCCAGGTACGTTACGCCGGCGAGCAGCATCGCCGGCGGGATCAGCGCCAGACGCGACTGCGGCCTTGGTGTCGGCCATGGTAGCGGACTTATCTCTCAACCCTGTTCTCCAAGGAGAAAGGTGGAAATGGGGGGAGGGGGTAAGAGGATAGTGGAACGAGTGTTAGGGGTTTGGTGTGAAAAGAGGGCTTTCCGCTTGAAGGAAAAGTTTAAAAAAAGAAAAAGAAAATGGTTCAAGAAAAATGAGGGTCCTGAAGAGAACAGATTAAATTCGGTCAAAGACGACAAAAGTAGAACATTCTCCCTTCTCGCACACACAAGAAAAAAAAAAGGACAGAATTAAGTCTTGACCACAGAGAGAGAAAATACAATGGGGAAACTTGATCCTCGAAGAAAAGCAAGGTAGAGAAAGGTGAAAGGAGATGTTGCGTGGCTTGTACGATAATGATAACACAAAATACGGGATACCCTAGCCGCAGTCCGGCTTCAGTTGGTAATAGGTAATACCTAGGTACTTTCCACATCTTCCACTCACATTTTTTTCCTGGCCTCAGCTGAACCGATTTAAACTTTAAAGAGGTGAAGTGCTTAGCAGACTGGATAGGGATACGCTAAAATCTTTTACCCCCTTGTCCCCCTGTGCTAGCTTTATTTAGCATCATCCTACTACTACTATAATACTTACATACTACTCGCCTACGTGCCTGATCTTTAGGGAATAACCTATACTTGCCTAAGTGCTTTAGGTGCTTAATGTTAGGTACTTGACAACGTTTCATCAATTTGACACACGCGTACAATGACATTTTGAAATTATAGGTAACATGTACCCTCAGATATGTACCCACAAAAAGAACCCAAAGCATTCTCAAAACGTTCCCATAGGTCCACTATCCCACTTCATCGGTCCTTGGCTAGCTCCGTTATTACGATCTATCCAGTTTTGAGATCAGGTCCACGGGTATTCTAGAAGGACAGCTGCATCTTTCAACCGACAAACATGTGATTGATATTAATATATGAGTACATATATAAGGTGACATCGAATTGAGATAAAGTTGCCAACTTTAAATACATGTAGATGTACAGTTGATCTAAATGAAAAATTTAATAGAACCTTTCCGTCTGCATACTATTTAATAATACCCAAACTCGACAACTCAACCAGTATACCCAGGAGAAAACCGTAGCTTAGCGGAAGCACGTAAACTCAAGATTAACTCCCGGGATTGGGTTTCATCAGGCGTCACTGCAAATAGCTCGTTGTTGGTTTCCCCGTTTAATATTAACCTGAACACACTCCCTCGAGTATCTAAAGCTCATAATCTTCGTCCTGAGCACTGATACATGCTATATCTCGGCCAATAACCCTAAGTTCATCGGGGCAAAGCCGGTTGTACGAGAAAAAAAAGAAAAAAAAAAGGTCTCCCCATCACGATATATTATGAACCTCATATCTCCGTTTCTCTTTGCTCTTTGTCACTCATCGTAGGGGCCCCCGCATGATGCGCCGGATGACCCAAATGCAAACACTTTACAATAATGCTGGAATGCGGCCGTCGTAGCCGTTAGGATTTCCGCCGCGCCGTCTATATGAATCAGAGTCTAGTAGTCTCCCGTAACAAATTCAATAACCTGCTGTCTCGTGAATTTAGTCATCTCGCTGGTCTAATGGAGCATATCTGCCTCCTCCGGCTGGACTGCTGCTTCCTCCCCGGTTCTGGCCAACCATCCTAGTTAGCCACTCGCCTACGCGCCCTCGTGAACTTTGGCTCTCAGAACGTAGCTGCGGCTTTCCGTCTATGATGTTGATGACAGGAGGATCAATGTCCATCGGTGGGATGTTAGCGTCTGAGCCAAGGGGTCGTCCGCGAAGGTCGAGTGAGGGGACGGGTGATCCCGCCCTAACTAGAGAGCCAGTCTCAGACCTCACGCCAGGGGTTCCTACTGCTGTGCTAGCATCTCCAAAGAGCGAGTCCATATCTTCTAATCGTACTCCGCAAGTCTCGGGATATATGAAATACACTAGTCATGGTTAGCGTCGTTGACAAGGAGGCACCATAAACTATACTTACCCACTACAAAACTGACCACACAAAAGAAGGCGTGCACCAAGTACAGTCGCCACTTGATCCACTCTTGAAGAATAGGGGTCATTTCACCAACCAGCCAGTTGAAAGCCCAATTGGCAGCAGTAGACAAACTTGCGCCCTTCGATCGAATGCTAAGCGGTAGGATCTCTGGAGGGTAAAGCCAAGGAATAGGTCCCCATGAATAACCAAACGCGGCGTTGTAAACCATGACGAAAACAACAACCAACGTTTTGGTCGCTTCGATATCTAGATAGATAAAGTATGATACCAGAGACAGAGATATTGCCATCGCGACAGCGCCTGTTAAGAGGATGACTCGCCGTCCCCATCGATCGACTATATACCACGGTGGGATTGTCGAAAGGAAGTATGTTATGCCATTGATACCAGTCATCTTGACCGCATCATGACCAATCCAGCCACCTGATTCGAAGACGTATGGCGCATAGTACGAGATGACGTTTATACCGTTGAGCTGGGCTAGAGCTTGCGCAGACATGGCAATGAAGACCCGGGTCTTGTAGCGTCGGAACATCTCCGAGTAAGATCGCTCGCCTTCCATGCGCTGGAGAAGGACATTCATCTTAATTTCTCGGTATTCTTCTCTTGCCTTTGGATTGTGAATGTCACCACCACCGTACAGGTTCGCGATGACCACAATACCTTCCTCGTCGTGATCATTATCTAACAACCATCTACAGGGGTCAACACAAGCAGCTTATCATTTAAGGACGGAGCATTACCTTGGGGATTCAACAATAACCAAACTACCGAAGCCTAGGAGGGCTCCCATCACGCATTGCATTAGTAGAGGAACACGCCATGACATATCGCTCTCAATGAAGCCGCAGAAATAGTCTACCCAGACCGACGTCGTGTAACCGATAATGTTACCCGAAAACTCGATGCAGGCTAGTTTACCCCTGTTGTGAGGGGGTGAAATCTCGGATTGGTAGACGGGTACGATAGTTGATAAGGAACCAACACCCAGACCTGCAATAATTCTGCCTAGCATCATCATGGGCATGTTGGCGGCGAAAGTCTGTAAAGCGCCGCCGACGAAAAAGATCATAGACCCATATAGAATCGTTCTCCGTCGACCGATGATATCGCCGACTCTGCCTACTACTAGCGACGATATCAAGGCACCAATCTCGAGGATGGCAACCATCGTACCAATCTCCGCTTTCGATGGATTATTGAAGTAATCCCTGAAGAACGGGCCTCTGCAGTAGCGTTGTTAGAAGATCAAACGCTAAGGACAGTTGAGGGTGAAATGATGGCTGAGCACTTACGTGATAATACCCGACATAACTCCTTGATCATATCCAAACAGGAAAACACCTAACGAGACGAATATACTCGTAAAATAGCTGTGAACATAGTCAGCACGTTTTAGTTCGGGTGCTTGGGAACGCGTAATGCGAACATGAGGGCCTTGCCCGTGAGGCCGTGTATCCCGGCGCCCGGCATGATGGCGGCTAGTAAACGATCTGCCCTTGAACGGCGGCGTGGAGGAACGTCGGGAACCTCAATAGCTTCTTTATCGATAGTCCTGGAAAAAGATCTAGAAAGACGATGGTTGCTATGTTCGGAGACGGATCTTCTAAACTGAACGCGTTTATTCTTGGGATGACGTTTAAGGACCCCCGAAAATAGGTCCTCGTTTACGGAGATATCGGCGAGGGTCTTCCGCAAGGGATCCTCCTCATCTGCCAACTGCTCGGCGATATCACCGGTATCAGTCCAGGAGTCGGAGTCGACAGAGTCGGAGGAAGGTCTCTCGTGAGAGTGCTGATCCCGGTGGCCGGCCAGCAATGACGTCGATTGGGCGCCGTGATCGGGTCGATTAGTTAAAGTCCTCAGAGGAATGTTTGAGGGAAGACGGTTTGATTTTGGTGAAGGAATTTTGAAATGGTTGGGGCTGTCAAGCAGCAGCGCCCTCCTGCGGTGATATTATCGATTGGAATTGAGTTGGGGAATGCGGAAAGGGTGGAGCGAGTATATAGGACAAGCCCCCAAGATTCAGTGTCATCCGGGCCTGACGAGTGACGAAAGGCGTCGACAAGTTTTCGACCAGCAACGCAAGTAGGTGGATCAACAAGCACAAGACATATGCAACACTGGGAAATCTGGTCCAAACAAGGTACCACGCACTGTAGGTACAAATACAACTTTTTTTTGAGACCAACCGATAACCGACCTATCCCGAGAACGGAGTCGGGTTCAGGGTAATATCAATTTAAAAAATGAACCGTAATTGTAACGAAGAATTGATGGTTCTATAAGGGGGTGGGAAGCTAAGCATGTAAGAATCGGTAAATTTGAGTATATTGAGACAAGCGACTGAAAAAAAAAAGGAATGAATTGTGAGTGAGTGAAGCCAAGTTTCGTAAAAAAAAAGAAAAAAGTCAGAAAAGCTGGCTTTCCGGAACAGAGGGACAGATCGATAAATCCTACCTGCAATCCCCTATTTTTCAAAAGTTCAGGGAAGTGAGGATACAAGCCCGCTGATCTTACTGATCTTAGGCGGTCTTGGGCGTCTTAGCTATTCACCAAGATGTACTCCGTTTATTTAGACACTGTACAGCAGCCTTTCTTTTCTTGCGGTAACTGCAACGGTAGCCTTGGAGGTTTCAGGGTAGCTGCAGTCTTCCTGGTGTGGGGTAGGCAACCCCCACAGCGTTCTACAACAGAACGCGGTCCGCCTGAACTAACCAACTAATCTGTGCTGCACCGTATTTGATTTACAAGGTCAAAACCTATTCGATTACTTGTACCATACCGTATTCTTTACATAAAACAACTGTGCTTTCTTTTTGTACGCCGCGATAGTTCATTTTTCTGAGTTGCCGCGAAGCCGAGCATGATTGTTAACACCGCCTTTAGATGATATAAAATCTTGGCGAGCTTTACCTATGGTGGAATACCACGTTCGGCTGTAAATAAACGGCTACGTCTTCATCCGAGCTATTTCATATTTCACAACTCAAATTCTGTACTTCGTACAAGGCAGAAAGATGATGTTTCGTCACATGATGCGACTAGAGTCTAACGGTAGGTTTTAGGTTTATCGGTTTATCATCAGGCTTTCTTTTACTTTGATGGGGGTCACCTTTTCTATTCGGAAAGCCAAGCTGCGCAAATCAGCCCCATTTTAGGAAGAACGCATACGATATTCTACAACACATGTCAAATCCTCTTTTCTCAATTCAGCGAATGAAATAACCGAGATGCAAAAGACCGAAGAGCAAGAGCACCAGTCGGGTCAGGTGTTAGCTTGTTGCATATTCAGCCGTCTGGGTTATGGCGGCTCCAGCATGCCCCAGTATACTCCAGTATTACTCCAGTATGCAAACAGACCCACGATGGCATCATAGCGTGAAATACTGCTCCCCCGGGCGGTCTACACAAATGTCACTTGAGGATGCAACACCCCAGAAAATGTCCCTCTTCAGAATGAACCCTTTCCCAGTTCTACCAGTTGTCTCAGATTGCTTGCTCAGATGTCGGGGAAAGCTTTGATCACGAGTTCCCTCTTACTGTAAAAAGCCTTCTGGAGCCTGGAGAACGTTCGGCTGATCATTCTAACCTAGTTATTTCCCCTCGGTCCCCCTCAATCCCCCTCACACGAGAGCCCTTGCGTGTCTATGCACTCACGTGGAAAGGAAATATATACTGGGGTATAACTAAAGCTCTCAAACGACTATTAACTACTACTAGTTTGGTCCGCATCTCAGACTCACCACTTTAATCTCATCGACATCTCGTAGCACAGACGTGTTTATCTAAGCTTAGGCCATGATCAGAGAAACCCACCTTTAGGGCTCATTCTAGCAATGGCTATTATTTATAGAAAGTTTGGGTTATGCTACACTCAGGTGTGAATGGCTTTGCTGTTACACCACTGGGCGTAACTGCTCAGCCCTAGCATTGTTCGAGATTTAAGGAATCTTGCGACTTACAAAGCATCAACTGCTAGCAATGTATATCGGAGCATCTACAAACTCCGATATACTTGATCGTTTAACTACTTGCACACACTCCCGGACTATCCATTCACGACCCCAAACCAGACCGTCAAGCATTGACTGGTCAGATGGCAAATAAAAGCCCAAATTAAGAACGGGCTGAGCACCATCCATCATCGGCCACTGACGTCGATGCGTCAGATTATCGCGGCCTGAGATGTACTATAGTACAAAGAAAATGTGGCTGAAACGTTGCGGTCCCCTACTATTATCTCGCCACGCACGCTACCGCTTCGATTATTCCCTAAATCTTAAGCACACGGATATTTGAAACTCAAATACCATCACGATAGTTGTCCGAGTTTTAATATCCATGGCCATCGTTAGAGTACGACCGGTTTGGGACCTTCAAAGACATGACTACGGTTGCGGCGCTCTGGGTGGCTTATGAATCACGCGAGGGGCAATCTAGAGCATTGAAATGCTTTCCAGGTTACAACTATCGTTTAAGTATATTGTGCGGTACATTCTTATGGTTTTACATGTCTCAAAGCGGCTCCTATTGGACACAATACCACCGAACCGCTGTTAAGCCAGTAAAATCGACGATACGGTAGTGGTCTATGCGCTTGATCCACATGTAAGGCGTCTATGCTACCTATGTAATATGCATTTCTGGCAAACGGACCGTAGGCGAATTCATCCAAGATTGCATGAAGGACCAAGGGTCGGCGGGTAGTTGGTGGTGACCTTGATCTAGGGAGGGACGCAGCGCAAAACCAAGGTATCTTAAGCAGCCATTATTGACGTACCCGGGTATTCAACAGCCCTTTCGTCATGCCTGTACCACATTTATGTTATGTAGGTACGGATCTTACACGGATGCGTACATACATAACCCAGGTCATTACAGACTACAATATCCTACACTACGCAAAGATCTGACTTTATCAATGGCCCCCGAAAGATGCTAGCAATATATTCCCAACAGTCACAGCAGAACGTGTTAACGAACATGTGGCGATGGGACGCAAGGTACTACACAGCTAATAGGATCAAAGCTTGTCATCTGTAACTGGCGGACAACAAACCTTCTTATCGCGAAAAAGGCTACAATACAGTTCATCACGCATGAAGATGATCCAATCCAAATTACTTTACAGGCTACTTTAACAGTCTGATGGATCCCTTAGCCTAGCTCCCACACCTAACTTTTCCAAGCCATTCCACGAAGGATGTACAGCCTTTTTATTTTATGCAAGACATCGTGCTGATCTGGTCCTCCGGTTGGTGAACACATTTTATTTTTCTCGGCTACCATTCTTACCCATTCTACGGCAAGGCACGCTAGGGCGGTCTATCGAGGCTATTTGAGTCCACCCCAACTTACAAAACTATAAGCGGTAAGGTAGTCCTCGAACCTAACGATATCTTTGATGCTCATACCCGGGGATCTCATATTGCTCATATTGCCCATGTTGCTCATATTGTGATGGGATTAAACTAGTGGATGAATAAAAAAACCGCAAGAGGTGTGAAATTGAAATTTGGCCGTTCCCCCCTGCAAAATCCAGACAAACCAGATTTCTTATCCCTGTTCATAATGTATGCCGAATCGCGTTGTTCCTGCCTCTTTTCTCAGGAACAATAGACCTCAAGTGACCAAAATAGGTTTGGAACAATTTAAAGGAGACCCGCTGTTCCCGGTTTCTACCAACCAGAATCGATTCCTGCTTTCCTCGTCTGCTCACTTTTCGATACCTAAACAGCTAAAGTAGATTACTTACCAAGTCTACTACGCCATTACCTACACAAGGTAGCTTCGTCTGTCTCGTTTGTAGAAGGCGCCAGGGGATCCCCCCAAGTTTGGCCTAGGAATATCAAATCACCCTAACAACTTGGCCCCGGACCTCAATTTTCTACTCTCTTCCACCTAATACCTCTCCCTCCCGTGGAGGATCATTGAAGAAAAAAAAACAACACATCAACTCACTTTCTTGGAAAACGATAATTATCACGATTAGATTCAAGGGAACTATAATTGGAGAGGAAGGGAAGTTTGTGGGGGAATAATCGAAGCTACATCATCATAACCAATATCCAGCCTTGGTCTCATTTCCAGCCCCAGACAAGAACCGAAGTCTGAGAGCAAACGCGAGTCAGGTTGCGTTCTCACCTATCTGGCGCAAGGAAAGATCCACAGCAATCTCTGCCACAACATTCCAATTCAGAATACGGCCCCGGATAAGCTTATCACGGACCTGTGCACGTTCGGATATCATTCTATCGACAGGCTAAGAAAGTAGAGCCTTATTCATCTCCAGTCCCGTACACCCACGAACTATCTCTTACCTCGTTCAACCATTGATCTTTGCGCGGTTCCCTCGCGCCGCAACGCAAATGGGGTCGACAAATTTTGGTAATTTCGACGTATGTCTTCCTGAAGCTCATCATCGACGATATACTCTCTCACTATACTCACGAAGCGATGCTAACTTTGCTATGCAACTTAGGCGTTCTGCCGCGATTCGACTTTGCCAGTCTGCAATGTACGTCCGCCTAGTGACACGACTATGCAATATCCCGCCAAAGACCCGATATCGCTAACGTACGAATTAGGTGCTCTCAGAGAGTCATACCCAGCGAGGCGGATGGGGTGGTTGCGAATTACGAGGCATCCCTCTATCTGGCGATAACCGTTATTTGGGTAATCTAGGTTTGTCTAGCTGTTACAAAACGAATTAAATTCCCGCTTACAAAGAGCAGGGTCGATATTACTTTGTGGCATTGCCATTGTCGTGTCAATATGGCTATTGTTACGCTCCGAGAGAAAAAAGGCTGCAGTTGGCCGGAGGTCCGTGTCGGTTCCTTTCACTTCACGAGGCTGTTTGACTGACTTCGATTGTAGGGAGATGCAATTGTTCCTCATCGGTTTCATCATAATTGAGATATGCGAAATATTCACTGTCGGGGAGTTTCCTCTTAATGCGACAGCAAGGATTGTACGCGATATCAACCAAATTAATCGTCGGTACTAGCTAAGCTGACTTGATTACGCAGGCTTTCACCGGAATCCATATTGGAATGATTATTGCGACGACATGGATTCTACTACTCAATGCTGTTGTAGGGTATCAGATCCTCGATGACGGCACCCCGCTTTCCATAGGACTTATGCTACTCTCTGGTGCTGTCCTTTTCGTCGGTACCGGTTATATCACGCTCGACACGGGATATCACTGGACAACCGAATTTATTACCAGAGCCGATGATCATTATCGAAACATTGCACTTTACGTGCTTTACCAGCTTGCGCCACTCGTTTTCCTTGTTGCTTTTTACGTTTTGGAAGCTGTTCTCGTCCTTAGAATCTTGGGTGAGATCCGACCCATGCTTTACCTCACAGGTGCTGCCGTTTTGTTTGCGATAGGCCAGATATTCAACTACGTCATCAGCCCGTACATCTGCAACGGTACCAGTGGCAAGATTGACGGGGCGTTATTTGAGACGCTTTTCACGTTACTCGCGGTTGTGATGGTCTGGGTATTCTGGTCAAGCATTACCGAAGACGATTGGCCGATTGCCAGCCAGCCTACAGGCTACCCTTAATTTTTGTCTCTCTTTTATTACGGCGTCGGCGTTCCGGTTCACCAATATACCCGATTCTTGTTCTCTTCTTTTCATTCCTTGGCTGTCTCCCATCGGCAAAGATACCTTTTTCGAAGGAACAGCAACAGCTCAAAAAAAATATCAAACCAAATTTAATATACGTAGAAATACTAGTTATCTTATGCAAGGGTGGGCTGAAAAAGCACGATCGCATGCGCATGCGCAATACGAAGCGAGGGAAGTACGCTTGGAGAGAAGGGGGATGTGATATTCATACATACCTAAGGGGTGGCAGATTTGCCATTCGCCAGTCGGCGAAGAGAAGCTTAAAGTTAAGGCGTGGTTGATTGTATGGTTGATAGTATACCCCGGATATGTGCGACTACTGTATATGAGGTCGTATGGTACAGTTGAATAGTTCCAAGTCTGACGAGCCATGTTTAGTAAAGTTTTCTCTTTTTTTTTCGACCTTTTCTTTTTTTTCAAGCTGCATGATGTGAGTGAGCTAGCTGAGCTGGTATATGCATTATTCTAGTGTGTAATAAGCAGCATGAGCATATTATGTGCATAATCTAGGTAATGAACCCCCCACTTGTGCCACTTTTACATAGGCGTAAGTACCTACCTAACATGAATGTCTTATCTAGAGCTTTCCTGATTGGCTTAGATTTAAAGAACTAAATACAAGGCTGTGTATTTTTGGTAGTAACATTTCAATAAGGAAAGTTTAGCAGCCTCGCCTTCTAAACCTCTTCATACCAACCAAATTATTTCTTTTTTATCTACCTACCTTACTCATTACAGATCCAAATCCGCACTTCTATCCCAATATATCCTTTTATTAGCGATAAACTGGGAACCATTATACTATCTGCGGGGTTATGGTGTCTTTCAAACCTCCCCCTCAACAATGCTCTTAAGGTGTTGTAGGAATCTTCAAACCGTGCATTTGCCTACACTTAGAGCTTAGGTCTCTCTCTCTCCCTTTCTTTTCTTTCTTTTCCAATCCCATAATACAGTTATTGCCAACGAATAATACGCTTTCTATTCCTCATTTTCTGCCGACCCATTCGAAATTCGAATCGCGCAAGCACACAACCAAATCGAAACCGAAGCGCGATTAGACCATGGCCGATTCTGATGGTGAATACCAGGCTGACGATGCCTCCGATGACGAGTTCGGCGATCACCAGGTAACGTCTGGCACCCGAAATGATGCGCAATCGCGGAACCGCACCGATAAGGGCAAGAAGGGTACTCGGAAGGGTGCTAAAGCCGCCTGGGAAGATATCCAACGATCGTGGGATACAGTCGTCGAAGATGCCGACGGCACACTCGCAGGAGTTATTGAAGGTCGTGCCGAGGCGGAGAAACGCGCGCGACTACTCAAGGACACGACGCCCTTACAACGCGGTATCATACGACATCTTGTTCTGGTTATAGACATGTCCTTCGCCATGCTCGAGAAGGACTTGCTGCCTAGCAGATACGAACTGACCATGGCCTACGCCTCCCAATTCGTCAGAGAATACTTCGAGCAAAACCCCATCTCTCAGTTAGCGATTATAGGTATGCGAGACGGCGTCGCGGTCAGGATAAGTGACATGAGCGGAAACCCGGCAGACCACCTGGAGAAGTTGCAGGGTTGGGTGAAGCAAGATCCTCAGGGGAACCCAAGTCTACAGAATGCCTTGGAGATGTGTAGGGGCGCACTATTGTGGGTTTCTACAGCTTAACCGGAAAGGATGAAGGAAGAGGAATGACTGACGATTTATGGGTATAGCCACACACCATCGCATGGAACGAGAGAGGTCGTGATAGTCTACGGCGCCTTGATGTCTAGTGATCCGGGAGACATACATGAGACGATCAATTCGCTAGTCACCGACAAGATACGCGTGTCTATCGTCGGCCTCGCCGCACAAGTAGCTATCTGCGACGAGCTCTGTTCGAAGACGAATGGAGGAGACAACTCCAGCTATAGTATAGCTTTGCACGAGGAGCATTTTAGAGACTTACTAATAGCCATCACGACGCCTCCCGTCACGCGGACCCAGGAGCAGAGCAATGCCAGCTTGCTCATGATGGGTTTCCCCTCGAGGACCCTCGCGGCCGGCGGTAGCATCCATTACTGCGCGTGCCACAACCGACCGACGCGCGAGGGATACGGCTGCACCCGCTGCGGATCACGTGTCTGCAGACTACCCGCCGAGTGTCCTGGCTGCGGACTCACGCTCATCCTATCCACACACTTAGCTCGATCATACCACCACCTATTTCCGCTGCGCAACTGGGTCGAGGTGCCCTGGTCGGAAGCCAGACGCTCCAAAGCCTGCTACGCCTGTCTGGCGCCGTTCCCCGAACCCCCCAGACCCTAAAAAGGGAAAAGGAAAAATCACGATCAAGGGTAAAGAAAAGACCGCCGCCGCCGCCGCCGCCCCAATGCTCCCGCCGCTCAAAGGCCTCAGCGAGTCCAGCAGGTACGCGTGCGAGGTCTGCAGAAATCACTTCTGCATCGACTGCGACCTCTTCGCACACGAGGTCCTGCATAACTGCCCCGGGTGCCAGAGCGATACCAGGGGCGCCGCTCAGAACGGCGATGCTAATGCCGCCGCCGCCGCCGACAGCAGTAACGGTACAAACGGTGGCGCGAATGGGGACGTACTGGGGAACGGGGCGATGGAGATAGATTCTTAGATGCTCGGATTGGCTCACACACACACGCACACACGCACATGAGAGAATTCGCGTGGTGCGAAATAGATGATATATCAGATCAGATCAGATCAGATCAGGTCTTTTACGGAATTTGGCGTAGTGTCTCCTGCTTGCTTAGAGGGTTGGTGTTTTTTTTTTTTTTTTTTTTTCGATTGAATTGCCGCCGTCCTTTATCTTTCGGGCATGATATAGCATAACAGAAAATTAAACACCTTGGTACTGCCGTTGCATGGGAAAAGGGGGGCGTTTAGGGGGTTGCATATTATAGCTAACTACTACTACTGCTGCTGCTGCTGATACTTGTACTTGCTGCTGGATAACTAGGGGGGGTTCGCAGGGGACTTTGCTGAGGATGAGGTGGTTGTTTATTCTTATAGAAAAAGGCGTTGTATACGTGCCAGCTGGTCGGGGTGCGAGAGAAGTATAGAATGGTGTCCAATGAATGACAGAAAATTAGCTGGCTATAGGAAGAGTAGCTATAACTTATTCTATTTACAGAGGTTTACAGAGGTTTCATGGCAGCTACCTACATCAGTAGTTTATATAGCGTGTTCCTCCACAGCGGTCCTATCCTTCACGCATGCATTAACGACACAATGTGCAATCAATCAATGAATCAACCTTGCTGTGTTATAATGCCATGGTCTCGTTAGGTATTAAGTAATATCGTACATCTATCTACCTCCTTTACATACAATCAAGATGAAGGAGGATTTACCACCACCGTTATCTTTCCAATTTACAAATTCCCTCTCTGAGCCTGCTCCCTCTCAATAGCCTCAAACAAGCTCTTAAAGTTGCCCGCGCCAAAACCGTCAAAATCGTGCCGCTGGATAATCTCTATGAACACCGTAGGCCGGTCCATGAGTGGCTTCGTGAATAATTGCAGGAGGTATCCGCCTTCGTCGTAATCGATCAATATATTCAACCTCTGCAGCGTTTCAAACTCCTCCTCGAGCTCCCACTTCCTCTTCTCCGTGCGCAAGCGCTCCTTCATAGTCTCGTAGTACGTTTCTGGGACAGCAATAAACTCCACTCCCCTGGCGCGCATAGCAGAAACGGCGGAGACGATATCCGGGGTTAGAAGGGCGATGTGCTGGACTCCGGGGCCGGAATTGAAAACCACAAACTCCTCGATCTGGGACTTCTTCTTTCCGGGCGCGGGCTCGTTGATGGGCATCTTGACTACGTCGTTGGCGCTGCTCATGACGATGCTGCGCAGCGCACTGAACTCCGTGCATATCTGGCTGTCGTCGACGGACCAGAATCGGTGGAACGACAAGCACCGTTCGTAGAAGTCGCACGCCGCCGCCATGTCGTCCCACGACTGGTTACCGACACAATGGTCAATGCGGGCGAGGGGGACGCGCGGTAGGGATGTAGTAGAGGGCGGCGAGGATCGTGCTTGGAAGCCCGGGAGGAAGGGCCCCGTGTAGTTCCGCCGCGAGATCAAAGTGTGCGTTGTGTCGCCATAAGTCCGGATCACGGCTGTTAGCACGTCGCCGTGCTGCTTGTCGCGTTGGAGAGTAGGAGGTTGAACGGAGACGGCGCCTTGCTCTATGGCGTGGTTGTACACGCCCTCTACGCTGTCGACTTCAAAGGCGACGTCCCGGACGGCGTCACCATGTCTCTCAAGGTGGTCGTGCATTTCCTTGAGTTGCTTAAGCTCATCTTCGGTGATGGGTTCGTCTTTAGGTAGGTAAGCGTACGAGCGGATGGGCGACGTGAACACGAAGCGGATATCCCCGCAGGCCACGACGTGCGATGTGAAGTACCGACTGCCTGTTTCCAAGCCGCGGTATGCAACCGTCTCGAAACCGAAGAGCGTAGTATAGTACGACGCAGCCTGTTTCGCATTGCCTACCCACCAAGTGACATGATCGTAGCCCTGGAAGTTGGGTACGCCGGCTTGAACAGCGAACTCATCTGTGTGCGGGGAGTACCTAGGGGGGATTCCGAGATTGCGGAGGGGGCCATGTTTGTATGACTTGATATAGAGTTGGTTGGATTATACTCCCCGGATATTACCAAGGTAGTAGCGGCAAATTGGTAGATACACCTAGATAGGCAAGAGGGTATAGAGAAGGACTATGTAGATGCTGAGATATGTAATGTGATACTGAATACAAACACTCGGACAGAGGAAACCTTAAGAGATAGAAATACACGAGTGAGATACTTTCAATATCATCTTACCTAACCAAGACGTCTATCCTTACCCGACCTATTGGTCTTGACAATACAACGGTTAAAGGGGGATAGGCCTGGGACTCTGGGGTCGGGACGAATTCCGCACCCAGTGCCTTTCCCGCGCTCTTTGTTCTTGCGTAAGCCTTGCTGGGAAAACATGTCAGCTCTCACGTCAACGGCAAGGAGCGTCCCGGGCAACCATTAGCGGGAAAGAGTTGTTCGAATGGACATTTACGAAAGCTTGCTGACCGATCTGTTCGACGTGATAGGGTCGTGGAGCCTCTTGACCCAAAATTGGCGGCCGCGGAAAACAAAGACGTCAGACTGCCGAAGCTAGCCGCTCCCCCCCGTAGCTCATCCTTCCCAGACCACATTGCATATCCGATGCCACCCATTATCTAGACATCCAATAACACGAAATGGGTTGGTTCGGCTAGAAGGGGAGGAAAGGTTGTCCTTATCATGCTGACCTTAGGTGGCTGCAGGTGAAAAAGGTTCGCGGAAATGTAGCAGTAGTCTTCGGCATTGTATTAGGGGCCGAAGTGGAGAAACGACGGGTTGCTTGGATGCATAACAACGGAATACAGAGCTAAAGCTCAAGTACTGTTGGTCTATCATGGATCAAGCCGAGCCGTCCTGCAGCCATATCTGTTGGATTTCCCGTTCCATTTATTCAAGGCCATCTCAGTTGATATTTCTCGATATACTGTATGACCCTATCATAGCTACTATATTCCTACGACGTAATCCGTTCCGAAGCACCTTAATACCTCTCATTCAGCGTCAAAATAGTCCAATCCGGCCCAGAAGCACTCAATATGGCGACAGGCTCTCTTAGTCGACGAGACTTCAATGTTCTTGAGAAAATCAAAGATCCGGAGTCGAATCCAACAACGGCCGTGCTTATAGACGCAACATTACCCAAGGATCCGAATATAACGGACACGTCCGTATATGACCGCGTCTCCCAGAGAGAGCGCGATATCGTATTGGCTATGCAGCAGTTAGAAATGCAACTTGTCGGTTTGCAGTCTGCATCAAAAGCGGAGCCGATACTGGAATATCGACAATGCCTGTCTAAACTCGGAGAACTCATAACGGAACACCCCAAATACGCTAGTGCCCGAAACAATCGAGCACAGGTTTTTAGGAGGCTGTACGGAGATACACTACTCCTGTCTGGTGAACAGAACTCGAGAGGATTGCTAGGTGACGTCGATGAGCTTGAGAGATCACAAGCGGCGGAACAAGCTCTTTCTGATCTCGACCAAGCCATTGCCCTGCTGACACCTAAGAGTATCTTCGCTGCAATCTCGCCACAGGCTGGAAAAACGTTGTCACTTGCGCATACCCAACGGGCGGCAATCTACCATATGACCTCCAAGTCCTTTCAAACCGGAAGCCAAGTTAAGATGGCTGGGAGAAAGGAAGGGATATGGACAAAGAATGACTTCGAAGAGGCTGCATCGAGAGATTTTGCCTTAGGAGGAAGATACGGGAACGACATTGCGAAAGCCTTGGCCGTGAGTACTAATCCCACCGCTAAGCTTTGCGGTCAGATGGTGAGGGAGGCCATGAAGAAAGAATATGGGCCCGCATATGCTTCGTGATCGAGCCGGTTGCCATTTTTCTCGAACTGTCGCATGAGGCTCCGTTAGAGCGTATACACCAGTCATCGAAAAAGCCGGTCTGACTGGAGTCATTAATAATTTGAAGGCGAGGTTCCGGCCGTCCACGGCAGACAGACTCGATTCTGACTGGTTGGGATAATAGTCATGAGAAAGCCCTTAGGACTTAATCTTGGAAAGTATACCATATGCCCCATCACTATTCTAAGTGATGAAAATACACGCATTGAATCATATGAATAAAACGCCCAATTACTACCTGAGGTACAAGTCCCTGCTCATAAGACGTGAGAGACGTGGTGGCCCGCTGCTTGATATAGATATAATTAAGTTGATTTGCTGAATAAATTACTGACTCGTCTAAATGAGATTTATAAGTTAGAAAAGAATGTTTGAGTTAGTATATATTATACGAGATATATACCTCTTCCCATCTTGGATCGTCTGTTGTGGCGTTCTACCCTTTTCCTTCGCTTCACGGTTGATTCTTGTAGCTGCTGCTCCGAGTCCTATTGCAATTGCAAAGATAGGGTCTGCTACACGGGAGATGATGTAGGTTGGAGGGGCCATTTTGAATTATTGACAATTATATAGTACTAGTGAGTAGTCGTTTTTTCACGGTTGTATCTGGTATGAATTACTGGGTAGATACTACATGTACCTAAGGTAGGTAATAAAAGCTTCTCGTTGGTGTTTTTAAGACGGGACCTTAGGAAGCTTTCCATTCCCCCACTTTTAACTTTCCCTATCGACCTTTGGAAGTTGGAAGGCGGCATGCAACTGCTGAAAAAGCTTAGACCACGTGCTGCAACCCGAGTTGGCCCCACCGCACATAATCAAGCCAATCAACTAATGAACCCTTCCTTCGCTTAATTTTCTCAGGCACATTTTGGATTTTCTTAGCCCATCGCAAACCACCTTTACTATATCGAATCTCATTTCTCTATCGACCAATTCGCCAACCCACCGACAACAACCTCGACTTCCCTTTCGACAAACGACGACAGCGGAGCCGACAAGATGAAGTTCCTCAAGGTTGGCCGAGTAGCCATCATCACCCGCGGCCGATATGCCGGAAAGAAGGTACGTACCGTTAACCAGACGAAGAAAAAAAAAAGATTTTTTTTTTTGTTTTGAAGAACGGGAAGAATTGCTGGTTTGAGTGAAGGTTGGATTGGATTTTGGCACGACTACGATATACGACGAAGTCACGTCAAAATTATTGCACAAGTACCTTCAACAATTCATCATGATTGATTTTACACCATAACGATATATATACATAGTTATACGATTATAATCAGAAGGGAAACTGGGAACATTATTCTAACGGAATCCGCTCTCCAGGTCGTTATTATCCAGCCCGTCGACAGCGGCAACAAGGCACACCCCTACGGCCACGCCCTAGTTGCGGGCATCGAGCGCTACCCCTCCAAGATCACTCGACGCATGTCCAAGACGCGACAGGAGAAGCGATCTAAGATCAAGCCTTTCATCAAGGCCATCAACTACAACCACCTGATGCCCACACGATACACCCTCGAGCTCGAGGGCCTCAAGGGCGTCGTTTCCAACGATACCTTCAAGGAGGTCAGCCAGCGTGAGGACGCCAAGAAGAACGTCAAGAAGGTCCTCGAGGAGCGATACACGAGCGGCAAGAACAGATGGTTCTTCACTCCTCTGAGTATGTATCCCTCTTTACTGCTTTATTTCTACACATCTCCCTTCCACGGAGTGAAGACGAGTTGTACAACCAAGAAAAAAAAAAAAAAAAAGGAAGAAAACAATGCTAATACTCTGCTAGAATTCTAAATCCTTTCGTCTGCATACTTCCGTCGTTCGGTCTTAAGGGGGGGTTCGGTCTGGGATGTAAATCGCATCATCAATGGCAATTAGGAAGCCTCAAAAGGGGCCAAATGCTCTGAGTTTCATAAATATGAAAAATGAACAACATCTGATGAATGAACAAGAGAAAAAAAACCCTCTAATGTGTCTCGGCCGTACTCGACAGTGAACTCGTGCTACCCTACCCACCCTCGCCTCCTTTGCACATAGCGAAGCGAAGTGATTTACAAAAATGCATCAACTTGAGACTGACCGAGCTTGGTTGCACACCACATCCGGGTTTCTGGGATCGGTGTCCGAGTTGTAAATGTGTAATTTGGCTAAATGGTTTCATGAATTTCCGCGTGCACTTACCTAAAAATGCTTTGATGTTCATCACCCGCGGATCAAGGCTGTTTCATACAGTAATACAGAATAATTGTTGCCGTATCCCTAGTAGAAATCCTCAGACTCCTTTCCCTACTAAAGTGCTTAGGACTTCCACATTTCAAGGGGGCTTCAAGATTATACACCACGTACTACCCTATTGCCTAGGGCAGAAATATTTAGCCTCAATCTATTTGTCTATCGGACAATATTTACAACATCTCACTTTACGTACGAAGTAGAATTATAAACGAATATTGAATTAACTTGCAAATTTTAAGTCTCGTTTTCATTCAGGTCTAATACCTCCTGGGCTCTCTAAGTTACATGAAGACCAGCCCTGTCTGTCGTAATGCGAGCAGATGCAACCCGACCCTTGCAATTGACGCCGTTGTCTGCTATCTATAGCCGTACAAAAAACACACACCGAGGTTGACTACCCTTTCATCAGTGTCCACGGCACAAAGAAAAAAAAATCTCTCCAACTACTACCATCCCCTTTGAAAGATGAAGCGGAAAATGTGTAATTATGTACCCGAAAAAATCAGGGGAAACGTACACCAGATCATCACGTAGCGTTCACCCATCAGACCCAGTTTCTCATTGAACCCGAGTTTATAACCCCTATCCACCTAGAATATTACAAAGGCATACGGTGAAAGGAGAGGTTTCGTTGACACATATTCGCTCATGAGGAAACACCTAACTTCTCAGCAGCACCGGAAAGGTACTGTGAGGGGTCATAGGAGCTGGGGGCCAAGCCTCCGAAGAGGATGAACACAAATAGTAAAGCTGCCGCAATAACGACAACCTTGCGTAGAGCAGGGCGGGCAGCACCAAACTCAGCCCACTGTCGGCTAGCTTCACCAGCATATCCCTTGATAGCTTCAAGGCCAAGCTTGTAGTAAACCATACCAGCGAGAGCAATGGTGTAACCAAAGGCCTGGAGACCAGAAACGGGAGTACCCCAGATGATCATGGAGGCTACGACCAGCATGACATCCTTGAGGACACCGCAAAGGGTCATGATAACAGCGGAGGTCTTGCCAATCTATACAACTTATTAATACCCGATATAGGTTCTTTGGCTGGATATCGAAACTTACCAGGAAGACAACTGAAACGTTAAGAAGGAAGGCGCAGAGTCCGTTCAGGAAGAAGGTGAAAAGACCGACGTGGTAAACTTCAGCAATAGAGACCTGGGGGACCTCCCAGATGAGCGCAACGACACCGTTCATGACAGCGCAAATAGGGGCGAAGTAGTACAGAGAGACAAGAGGGTCCATCTTGTACTCCGCGGAGCTGAGCAGGGCCTGGACAAGGTTGAGACGGATGGCCTCAAACAGTAGACCTCCCAGCTGGTAGAAGAATCCAATCCAGACGAATCGGATCTCACCGAACGAGGCAATCATGACACCGACAACGATGGCGGACACGTTGAGAAGTTGCTTCAGGTTGGGCGGTGCAAGACCCATGGCCCAGCTGGAAAGCAAGACGGCGACAGGAGTGGTGGCCTGTTGTATTGCGTCGTTAGCGAACTTGTACCTCCATAATCATATCTTTGTAATATCCATACCTTGATCATCTGGATGAAAGCGACACTGAGGTAGAGGTAGGTCAAGTTACCGCAGATCAAACTCAAGCTGAAGAAGACACCAATAGGAACGATAGCACGAAGGTAAACGCGTCCGGTCATCTTAACAGATTTGCGACCATCAAGAAGGGTAGTGTAGCGCGCCATTAGCTGCGTCGCGATAGTCGCGAAGGTCAAGTGGTAGGTAGTCAAGATGACGGGATAACCTAAAACGCACGTTAGATCCTGTTTACCGAGATAATTCGATATAGTCCAAGGTTTTCTTACGGAATTCGAGCGTGTCGAGAATCCATTTGTTGAACAGAATGACAGACGACGAAAGACTGATCCATACTCTATAGCAACTTGTTAGTTACGCGTCTTCTTCATCGTAAATCGTACTTGTATTGACTCGGGGGAGACTCGACATACGCAACGTAGAAAGCCGGGTGGATAGCGGGCTTAGGAGGTTGAGGCTTGTCGGCCTCGGGGTTCGTGGTGGGCAAGATGGGGCCCTTTGGCTCCGGTCGAGGAATCTCGCCGGAGGTACGACTCTTTTCGTCCGCCATTTTATTGATTATTCACGTTTGAAGTGTGAAGATTGAAGATGTTTCGTTAGAGCGATGTAACTAGATAAAAGGGGTGGGAAGTGAATTGAAGATGACACGGATAATGAATGAGCGACAAGGCCAAGCCTGCTGAGACCAATTAAAGATTTAAGTGAACTTTGGGGGGTGGCGTTTACTGTTTATAAGTTCTGCAGTATTGCCGTGTCAACCTTTTATTTCCTCTCTTTCCTTTAAAAAACTTCAAAAAATAAGAAGTTATTTAATTGTGCGGAGAGAGATTCGTCAACGACTGGAGGGGAAGCAGTGGTGACGAAGGAAAAAAGAGAGGATGGACAAAAAGAGAGAGGATTGAGAAAAAGAGATGGTACGGCTAATAAATTTTTAGAACGAACGGTACTGTACAGTGGACAGGCCTACCCAGACCACGCAGACCTACCCAGGTTTAACCCAAGCACACCAAGTCACCCTTTTTCAGAGGTACCTACCACCTAGTAGCAATTTGTGATCCCAAGAGCTTATCCCGCACAATTTTAGCCCCAGACCCGCCCCAATTGAATCAGAGCTTTCAAACACGGTCGCATCATCAGTGCGTGCCTTTCGCTACAGCCATCCCGGGAGTCTTTTTCTTCGGGCTGTACCTTTAGTTGCATACTAATAGATACTGTGGCCACTGGCCAGTGTAGGGTAGAAGTGTTAGTACCAGGTACTAAGGTGTGGTACCGGTAAAGGTAGGTACATTGTATAGGTACAACCACAATCTAATCCACCCCCACTAAAGCTCATTCCCTGGAATTCCCTGCGTCCCAGGGGAATCAGGGGCTAATAATTGCGTAGTGTTGCCCGAAATAGACTAGCCAGAGATGAGGAAATATCTAAAACCTGCAACCAACAGCCACTGATGTCGTTTTTAGGAGGCTCTCATTTTATCATTGGCCCTGCGGTGCGGTGGCATTGAATATCACTTCCCCACGGCAGCCACAGGGCAAGGACTTGGAACACTTTTGTGGTTCGTTTCCAATACAATTTTAGAAGATTGCAATGCTCTTTTCGAAGTGGGCTTCACATTTAAGAGTCTTGTTTCAAGATAACACTCCAAAAGAGGGTCTTTGCAACCTTTGCGATAGACATTTACATCCTATAGTACTGAGAACATTTTAGTTTTTTTTTTTTTTTTTTCAATAACAAACAGCATTCTTCACGTTCTTTGAGTTCGTAATTCTTAATTCGTAATTCGTGGTTCGTAACTTGTATGTAAGTCGACTTTGAATGGAGCATATTACGCTCTAGGCTTCCCACATGTTCCCTATTCCTATTTTGTAACATATAGGTACTTATCAGCTCAACCTCGTATAACTAACCTACGACGAATCTATATACGGATGACGGATGGGCTGATGTAGATAGGCGAGCGGGATGTTTGTCATATTATCATGGAGAAGGAACCACAACATAAACTACGGACGAGCCGGAAAATATCCCACAAAAAGATTTGTTTCATCTTGCTGCTCGTCATATCTGAAGCTGCCCATAGTGTAAACTAAACCAGGGCTATCGATAAAATTACACTACAAGACCCGTGCCGCTCAATGTTGCTAACTCCGCTGTGACGTAGTTTTACGGCGAAAAAAAAAAAAGTAAAAAAGTTCCGATTTCCAACCATGTTTTTTGGACGGGTCGGTCAAGAAAATAAGGCTATCAGAGGCTATCGTGAATAACTACTACTAGGTACCTAGATATGAGGCTACGCGGGGTCCTTCACACCATTTAACACAGTAGACTAATAAAATGTATCGGACTCTGATCGTCTCCCTTCTCTCCATTGGCTGCGTCGTCGCGTTGGACGTAAGGTTTGTTCGTATCGAACGTCATCAAAATTCTCTTCGGCCCAAAATACGAGATGCAAGGCATGTATATAAACTTCGAGGCCACGTATATCGGATTGAGGCTCTCGATTTGATAAGTACCTACATTTCAGCATTCGAACATTCAGAGTGTTCATCGTTCATCGTTCAACGTTTCATCGCCGCGAATTACGCCGGTCGCGCGTCCGACCATATCTTCTACTACCTGGTTAACATATGTAAACTGCCGGGAGTTGTTGACAATTACGCATGTTTTAGTCAATGTCTCGCCATTAGCTGTGTGGCATAGCTAAGCGGCATCTTGCGTCCCAGGCAAACGGTTGCTCATGTTGCAGATAAATAACCTAGATTAAGCACGTAGAGGACGGGACCCCTATCCTCGTTGATTCTTCCCTATCGTAGTTCAGGTTTTACTCAGCAAAATAAGCGATTTTTAATGGCGCCGGCTGCTGCATGTCAGCTATTTGACCGTGACATTCTCGGCTTCTAATTATTGCCTGCGTTCGAACGTACGCTAGCCGTTGTACGTTGTTAGCCACGTGCGATGAGAGGCTTGTCTAGCCTTGATTGTAAAAGGGCCTACCCGCGGTCTATTGCGTATGCCTGTACCTGTGGTTATCAAATATACTAACTAATTGTTATTACAATGCAAAAGATGTAATGCCCATATTCCAGGTAAATGCTTCGCTTAAAACAATGAATATCATGCGGGATAGTTAATGGTATGATGTAAGAGGGTTACCCCTGGCTTGCCTTGTTCAGGAACGAGCTCAAGCCATACATGTAGTCACATATACAACTAAGTACGTATTATTGTCTTATTTGATTCAGTGAACTTTAAAACATGCTGCTTAGTTATATATTATCGATCCATTGCTATGTCAAGTCGGTATTCGAAGTGACAGTTAAGCATTTATTATGTACCATATGTTCGCCATATTTCTTGTGACGAAATATTTATAGAAGCCACCCTAAGAGTTGGTAAGCCATCAAGCCGTCGCAAGAGATCAGATCTGTACAGTAGATATCTGCATATTCGACTGTCCAGCATTCTCTAGCTTCCCCACTAACACTCCGACTATCGTCATCTCTTATGTATAGGTAGTATTAGCAGTATCAACAGCCGGCCGAGAACTGACCCGTAGTTGATAAGTCACACATCGTATACTCGAGAGGAAGCTATTCTCAACTTGGTTTTCAGCGGAACAGAAACTTGGGTATTTCCACTTGGAGAATATTTCTTTTTGAGCCGCCAGGCTGTCCAGTGGGCCAAAATATAAACTTGAGACGGCGGCTTGGGTGAGTTTGCAAATCTTGACCGTCGATCTCGCGGAGCTAACCGGTCCTGAGGCTCCAACTAGAAGTCTAAGTTGAGAGGGATGACCAAACTTGGCAGTGCTATGAGCGGAAAAGAAAGATCGGCAAAGGCTGATGTACAGGTACACACACAGGTACATAGGCCTTTTAGAAAATAGCCATTGACCTGGGTATGGGCGGGACACGACCTTATCGAAATTAAACGATCTTCAAACCCCCAATTTAGGTGACGAATGCAACACGTTAATCGCAAAAGTGACAGGAGTGGATAGGTGATGGGAAGCCGCGCATAGAATAGCTTACTCCGATATTAGTTATTTTATTTGGTAGATAGTTCGCAACGCCAACCTCTAGATGCCGGGGGTTCTAGAGCTGGCTGGCCTCTGCGTAGATTTTTTTTTTTTTTTTTTTTTTAATTCTGGGTACCTCCTCGCGAGTCGTTCCCACCGCCTGACTTGCGGGAGACCATGCCACACGCATATCTATACTGCAAGAAGAAACTATCCTGATATAGCTCAACTGTGGAGTTTGGCGTACCGCACCGGGGAGAAAACACCGGGGAAGAAAATGTCGGGGTCGACGACAACGGTGAGCTTCTTGGCCGGTATAAAAAAAAAAAAAAAAAAAAAAAGGCGCCTAGCTTCTTTCTACCGGGCTTTGCCTTGCATGCAACACGTGGTATCACCAAGACGCTACAGAGGAAAGCCGACAATGGAGGAAAAGATAATGATACCCCACGACGGTGAGCACATGCTATCTATTTCGGGTTGTCCAGGCTAAAATGTCGTGCGCGATACTTTGGAGGCTCGATGGTTGACGCGTACAAGGGACGGGTATGAGCTTCATCTTACTATAAGATTGCGGGCAGGGGTTTCCCGGTGGTTGATCAACCCTCACTTTAATGTTAATTCTCTCGATTTGCAGCCACATCACACCCCGAATTCGCTCCTATCCTGCCATCCTTACCATCCTTACCAACCTCGCTGTCTTCTTCACATGCGGGTATGTATGTATTATGTATGTGTGTGTGTGTGTGTGTGATGCCTGTTATGTATTAGCACGGGTAGGTTAATACAGAGGTAGTAGTAGATCAGCATCTAGTGATCGTCATAACATATGCTCCCCCCTAATTGAGGAACTTATCAATGTAGGGAACAAGTCTCCTGAACTTACCCCTGAGTTGTTGACTCGTCAACGGTTGCCCAAGAAGAAAAGAAGAGGCAAACTAGCGGTAACTAGGCGGTGTTTACACATGACTAAAATTCGTGCTACTCAAGCGAATCATGATAGCGAGGATCTACTAACTACCGGACTACCTATGTAGTAGTTAGATGTAGTTAGATGTAGTTATGGTATAAGTTATGAGTATAGGTATACTTGACTACTCGAGCAGAGTTCGACGGGAAACCCGTTACCTCTGGTCCCTGCATCTGCCTCAAACAATCCAACCCGCCTTTCAGTAAAACGAGGGGAGAAGAAAAGATTGATCTCGAATAACTCTATCTTGGATCTTTGATTTTAGCCACACCGTTTTATACAAAGTCTCGATTGCTCCAATACATGTACTTGATTATTGTTAGGTTAGGTACTCCCTTGATTGTGTGACCTTGGTACCTTAGTATGCCCAGGTGGTCCGGGTGGTAATTTATGTTGTACCTACTCTATGCATACAACATGAGGTAAAATTCTACATTTGTCTCTTTTGGTGGTTCTCTCTGTTTGTTCTACATAGTACTGGTTCTACGAGTCTAGGTTTTATTTGATATGCCTCTATTAGGTAGCAATAATGATACCTGATAAAGAACGAGTCTCGCAGTCTGGGTACTTTACTCAAGGATATATTTCAGGCATTACAGGCTTGTACACTCTGTACAATCTATAACCATGCAGTTGCAGGTACCATCTTTACCTAATTAGGTATCAGACCCCATCCAATTGGGCGGATGAATGTTGCCAAGTTGCATGACGGAGAGACAGGGGTAGGCTTTTGATGCGTGGGGCGGCGCACACACCCTAAGCTGGGTGCAGGCCTGGTGCAGGCGCCGCCTAGGGTGGGTTAGGATGGCCTAGGGTGGCACTAAATAACATCCACAATTTTAGTTTATCTAGTACCCCTCCAAAATATTATAGAAAACACCACGCTGCTCTCCTATTACTTGGTTTTTCTTCCCTTTGAGAATCCTCCTTGTCTGCCACACGATTCCATTCGCGTTATAACATAGAGTTAGACGGACTTTATCCTGCAACATTCATTGACTTGGATAGTCTCTCATCCGTTCTTTTCGCCTTGTTAAACACCTTTCCGTCTCCAAAGATCTCTCTTGATCTGGTCCTCTTTCCCCGCCTTGAGGTTGGAAACCATACCCAAACAAATTCAAGACAAGATGTGTGCAGACATGTAAGTTTCTTAGTTCCCCTACCAACGGGAAAGGACTCCCAGCAATGATATCTCCTAGGAAAGTCTAATTGACTAACCTTCTACCTTCTATAGTAACGTTGACGTTCTCGTTATCGGTGCTGGCCCTACGGGTTTGGGTGCTGCCAAACGCCTCCACCAGCTGGTACGTCTCACCGCCTTTCAGACTAAATTGCACTCCGAGCTAACATCTACTAACAGAACGGTCCTTCATGGCTGATCATTGACTCTAACGAGAAGGCTGGTGGTCTTGCCTCTACCGACGTCACTCCTGAGGGCTTCGTAAGTCTATACTATCCTCCAACTCGTCGTGTCTAGCAAGTAAACTGACTTTGGTTTCTATTCTATAGCTCTACGATGTCGGTGGCCACGTCATTTTCTCTCACTACAAGTACTTCGACGACTGCATCGACGAGGCTCTCCCCAAGGAAGATGACTGGTACACTCACCAGCGTATCTCCTATGTCCGCTACAAGGGCCTCTGGGTTCCTTACCCCTTCCAGAATAACATCTCCATGTTGCCTAAGGAGGACCAGGTCGAGGCTCTTGATGGCTTGATCGACGCTTCCCTCGAAGTCCGTGTCGCGAACACTAAGCCCAAGGACTTCGATGAGTGGATCATGCGCATGACTGGTGCTGGCATTGCCAACATGTTCATGAGACCCTACAACTACAAGGTCTGGGCTGTTCCCACCACTAAGGTAAGATATACTCTTGTACAAACTAGATCGTTGTATCTTTTCTGACCCCAAGTTCAGATGCAATGCCAATGGCTGGGTGAGCGTGTCGCTGCCCCTGACGTCAAGAACGTGGTGAAGAACGTCGTTCTTAACAAGGTTGCCGGAAACTGGGGCCCTAACGCCACATTCCGCTTCCCCGCCCGTGACGGTACCGGTGGTATCTGGATTGCTGTTGCAAACACCCTCCCCGACGAGAAGAAGCGCTTCGGCAAGAAGGGTGAGGTTACCAAGGTCGACGCTACCAAGAAGGTCGTCACCCTCAAGGATGGTACCACCATTGGTTACGAGAAGCTTATCTCCACCATGAATGTTGACCAACTGGTCGAGTCCATGGGTAACCAGGAACTGGTCACTCTGAGCAAGGGCCTATTCTACTCTTCCACCCACGTTATTGGTGTTGGTCTCCGAGGTGCCCGACCTGAGCGCATTGGTGACAAGTGCTGGGTAAGTCATTCTATATTGCCTTGAACGCGTAGTGAACCATAACTAACTTTTGTAGCTGTACTTCCCTGAGGACAACTGTCCCTTCTACCGCGCAACCATCTTCTCCAACTACTCTCCCTACAACCAGCCCCAGGCTGATGTCAAGCTCCCCACTATCCAGATCGCCAACGGCAGCAAGCCTACGAGCACCGAGCCCAAGGAGGGTCCTTACTGGTCTATCATGCTTGAGGTTTCTCAATCATCCATGAAGCCGGTCGACGAGGCCAACCTCCTCAAGGACTGCATTCAGGGTCTGATCAACACTGAGATGATCAAGCCCGAAGATGAGATTGTCTCTACCTACCACCGCAAGTTCGACCACGGTTACCCCACACCTACTCTTGAGCGTGAGGGTGTTCTGAAGCAGCTCCTCCCCAAGCTTCAAGATCTCGACATCTACTCCCGTGGCCGCTTCGGCAGCTGGCGATACGAGGTCGGCAACCAGGACCACTCATTTATGCTGGGTGTTGAGGCTGCTGACCATATTGTGAACGGCGCCGTTGAGCTTACCCTCAACTACCCCGACTTCGTCAACACCCGCCAAAACACCGAGCGTCGTCTTGACCAAGGTCCTCTGGCTGCTAAGAGGAACGGTACTTCTCTACCTTCGCGCTCGAAGTAAAGAGGTTATCTATATGCGAGAAATAACTCGGAGACTCGTACTCTATTGACTTCTATGGTTTATAGATATTAGAAGAACTAAAAAAGAGTTTTTCATTGAGAACTACATAGTGCATGTGGTTGTTCATGTTTGACGAGGACGAGGGGTGGTGGAATGCTGTAACGATTCTGGCTTGATCTTGCAATAACGAAAACGGCACAAAAAGCCGATGTTGCTAGTTAGTCCAAAGGACTTAATGAATAGAAATAGAATTATGAACTTACTATTGACTATTCGTCGATGCCGAAGCTTACTACGTCATGTGAGAATGAATGAACCAATCAGTCTGGAACAATAATTAAGGAGGTTAATGTGAAATGTGATAGGAGATGAATATGTCATCGTCAGCCTTGCATTCAAAACGACTTGTTGTACGCACGTAAAATCACTTATGTATTGTACTACATGTATTCTTACGAATGAGTTGCTACCCATTCTGCCTCACCAAAGCTTACTATCATTATGAAGCTATTAATACTAAGATACAAAAAAAAAAAAAACCTTTCTTATTTTGAGATAGTCAGCTGGGAGAACTGAAGCTATATCAGTATACGCTTTGATGCTATTTCATAACGTAGGTCAAAAAATTGCCATGCGGCTAATAGTAGGAAAGAGAAATACAATTGACATGTTGCGTTTGGTGGGGATTGTACCTAAATATTAGCTAGTGGAACTCTCCAAGTTAGGTGCATAAGATACTTGAAGTTGTACACGTTCTAACCAGTTAATTCCATTATGCTCGTTGCTTGAAGATTTGATCACGGCATACTGCTCAACGTGAAAATATACCGATCGTCTCTTTATGATCATATAATATTGCTACTATACGTTCCATTCTATAATGTTGTCTAAAGGAGAAACTGTAAATAGGTTGATTAGTTGATTAGTTGATTAGTCGATTAGTTAGTTGATTACACATGTGTGCTAATATTGGTTAGAAGGCATGCCACCCATGTATGCCCTGTATGCCGGCTCTGCTACCTAAAACCCTGGCCCTGCCACTTGTATCAACCCTAGTGCTGGTAGAATACATGGATAATTTGGATTCGCCGCCAAGGCTTCTTGCCCTTCCTTCTCTGCTGCACAACTTCGTCACACCCACAGCGCGGCGTTCCTCTTCTCCAATAAGTCATAGTGGTTTTGCGAAGTGGCTAAGATTATTACATAGTTAGGTACATACCTACATGTAAGGTATTGAAATTTCAGGTGGTCCCTACCTACCTAGTAGGTAACTAAAGGACTATGTTAAGTCCGATAATTGATAGTACTGGACCTACTGGACCTACTGGATCTACCTTACCTAGTAAAAGAGGGGTTAACTAAAGCAATGTAACTTGGGTAACTTTTTTTTTTTTTTTTTTTTAGGGCAAATGGATGTACCTAATGGAAATGCGCGGGCACAAGAAAAAGGAAGGGAAAACGAAGAGGAAAGGCAAAGTGAAAGAAAGGGAAAGGACAAACCGGTACTATGGTTATAGGGTATACGTAGTTATAAGCGTTAGTCATCTGGCTGGTTGTATGTAATAGGGTAATAGGGCATGTAATATGTTGTAATATGTAATAGTGTAATAAGTCTCTCTCCCTCTTACATCCACTTTTTTCTTTTATTAAACGGGTTTTTTTTTTCTTGTACAACCGTGTGGCCAATTCATACCTGGTAATAGGAATTTAGATTTTCATCCAATGTACAATAGAGCAAACTGGAAACTTGGCCGCCCGAATGTTAGCGGTTCTTATTAGGACTTAAGCGACAAAAGCACCACATTCTTTACAAAACCTGGTGGATGAGAGGACCCTGACACTAGTGCACCTGATTTCCTTGGACAAACTGATCAAAAGCTCCGGGCGGAGATCGACGCTTCAGCAATCCCTAAGCAAAAGCATCTTGAAGGAACATTTCGATTTTCTAAGAAAAGTGATCCGGGCAAGCCATGTGTGTCGCGACGGCGGCAACTTGGTCATCCTCTACCTAATAAACCACGCCGTGGCCGGCCTACCTCTGTATGTCGAGATATCATCGTCATGGATGGGTCCTTGGTCATGCCGGAAGACCAACAACTCGATCCCCCAGCCAGGATCTTCGAACGGCTCCGACAGTTAGGCGGTTTTACCTGGGATGAATCGAGAAGGCCGTTTCATTCAAGCTATGACAACTGGTATCCTTTTCCCGAATGCGATTCAAAGTTCGCATCCGTAGTAGTAGCTGTCTAACACGGACCTTCTTTGTACAGGCATATATATGGCACAAGATTCGTATCGCCTTATTCAACCACCACGACAACGCCCCTGCAAAACCTAGGCTCTCCCTCCGCAATCGCCAAGCTAGCCTCGAGTCGCATATCGCCTGGCGACGTCCACGTCGGGTTCCTCTCACAGAGCGAAGGTAGTAGCGAACGTTCCTCGGCTTCCCCGCCTGCTTTTTCTAGCTTGGCTACCGATCTATCGAACGTCGAGGAGCAGCAGATAGTCGCGCGGGTGTCCTACCATGTCCTACGCGAGGAGAGGACATTTCACATCGCTAAGAGCCTGATCGCCACCGCCGATCCGGAAGGAGTCCATAACGTGAAGCCCATCGACCTCCTACGCCTGAACCCGCAGCCCGGTGATCGTGCGCCTATAATTGTGGCCATTTATGAACATCCCGGAGAGAACTATCTCTTCAAGGCCCTAGATCTGGGACCCGCCTTTTACTATGCTAAAAAGATCGAAGACAGATTCGAGGCTTATCGTAAAAATGATTTCTCGTTGGAACCTCCCATTAGCCTGATGCATTTTCTCGACTTTGCTATTGGTGCTACACAATGTCTAGAGATATTGCATCATGGTCATGGAATGGTCCATGGAGAAATCAGAGCGGATGCGTTTCATTTCAACATTGAGACGAATAAGGTAAAGCTAATATCTTTTGGCTCGGGGGTAAGGTCGTTCGAACACGGACTTACTAGTACTGGATGGTCGACACTCTCTAAGGAACTCGGGGCAAAGAATAAATTAGTCTACATTAGCCCCGAGCAGACTGGTCGCATGCCGGCAGAGCCTGATACGAGGACTGACATATACTCATTAGGTGTATTATTCTGGATGCTCTTAACCCAGCAACCCGTTTTCACCGGAGCTACTCCGTTAGATATCGTCCAATGTGTCCTAAATCGCCGCATCCCGTTAGTGTCGAATATTCGGACGGATGTGCCCGAAGTTCTTGGTCGCATAATACAGAAATGTACATCCAAGAACATCTCCGACCGTTATTACTCGGCGAGTGGCCTGCGGCATGACTTGCAAATGATCCAAAAATTTCTGGGGAATGGTGATTGGAAAGCTTTGAAGGAGTGGCACATAGCTTCGAGGGACATCTCATCATTCTTCATGTTACCTACTGCTATGATTGGACGCCGAAAAGAGCACGCCGAACTCGTAAAAGTACTCGAAAGGGTGGCGAGGGGCCAGGCTATTGCTAGTCTTTCTGCTGCTAACCGGTATTCAGACGGTTCTGGTTTATCAGCCGAGCTTATCGATGCCGCCGATGTTTCAAGCGAAGGCGCGAGCTCTGCCGAGGGAGGAGTTAGGCGAAGCGGCTCCTTCACGCAGACTACGCTCTCGGATCCGAAGCCACCGAGAAGCGTCGTTCAATCTTCGGTTAATGGGACAGATACACAAACAGTCTCTGGGTCCAACGATACGATATCTTCATGCCACACCGCTTCAAGATTATCTAAAACTTTAGAAAAGCATCAGTCCGTAGCTTTTGAGTCTAAGACTGTATTAGACGCCATTGGTGAACGCCAGTCTTCTTCGCGCCATAGCGGCACCGAGACGACTAGTAGCCTTTCAAGGCAGCTAGGATCGGCAAAATTCCGAAGGCGGGGCTATTGCGAGGTTGTTACTATTGAGGGTGCTGGTGGCCTGGGCAAGAGCTTTCTCGTTCAACAAGTATTAGCAGATGCTAGGCGAAGAGGATATTGCGCAACAGCAAAGTTCGATACGGCTAGGAGAACCGCATTTGGGCCGCTATTAAAACTAGTGTCCTCTCTATTCAAACAAGTCTGGGGCGAGAGCAACACTGACACGCCTCTCCATCGAGCCCTCAAAGACTATGTTCGTCCAATATGGCCAATGCTCCATAACTTGCTCGGGCTTCCCGAGTTTCTCCTTGGGTCTCAAGATCGAACGTCTATCTTACCGCAGCCGACACAGGGTCTACCTAACGGTCGAATCAACAGAGCCCCGATGAGTAGGCGTAGCTCATCCCCTGTGAGTTCTCCGGGTAAACCACGTCCTCAGAGTCCACGTGTCACGTCGCAGACTTCGCAAGACTTCCTACGAGCTGGAGCCTCTATGAAGACGATCCGCTTAATGAATACGTTCCTGGATATACTGAGGATCTTCACAAGTCATCATTTCGTCTGCCTATGTCTTGACGATCTTCAATTTGCAGACGATGAATCCCTGGAGTTGATAACTCAGGTGGTCTCAGCCCGGCTGAAGATGGTACTAATAGTAACTTATCGACCCGATGAATTATCCCCGGACAACGTTGAAAAAATCCTCCAGCCCGCAGACACTGAAGGTAAAAAAAAAAACATTTTCCTTTCCCATCTACCTGAGGATATAGGCTAATTAGGTAGTTCCAGAACATCCCAAATCTGGTGGTCCGAGGATTACTAGAATTCTTTTATCTCCTTTGACTGAATATGAGATTCTACAATACGTAGCATCGACATTGTGCCGGCCGCAGGAGGATGTTGCTAATCTAGCTCGCGTGATCCAATCGAAGACTGCTGGCAATCCCTTTTACATGAGGGAAATGCTAAGTGCTTGCTACCGTAAAAGATGCATATGGTACGACTATAAAAAGAATAGGTGGGATTTCAACTTGGATTGGCTCTTTGAGCAATTTAAAGGTGAAGACGATTATGATGTTCTGAACAATGACTTCATCACTCGCCGGTTGAGTGAGCTGCCAGCTGCATCGCGGTCTATTCTGGCCTGGGCGGCTCTTTTAGGTAGTACTTTCTCGTTTGAGTTAATATGCCAACTATTAAATGACACCTTTGACCCTATCGACGACGGCGCCAATGAGCAGAGCGAGCCCGTCTACCGTACCAAATACTCCAAACAAGACGCAGTGGCAGGGTTACAAGCAGCGATCAATGCTTGCATTATCGTTCAAAGTGAAACCGATGATAGATTCCGGTTTGCCCACGACAGATATGTCCAAGCAGCAGCATCCTTGAAGGAATGCAACACCCCCCAGATGCACTTCGTCATCGCGCAGACCTTGCTAAAGCACTATGGAGACGAAGTTAGAGCAAGGGATAATACTGCCTCACATATTGCGGAAGCAGTCGAGATTATCAAATGCAAAGTCCATTTCCGCCAACCGTATAGGAAGCACCTGATGGAATGCGCTGCGTTAGCGGTGGAGAATGGTGCAAGGTCGACAGCTGCAAAATACTACCACAGTGCTATAATGCTCTTACAACCGGATCCGTGGACCGATGGCCCGGACGACGTCGATTACGAAGAGACGCTTAAACTTCACTTGCGCGCGGCTGAGTGCTATATTTATATGGGAAATAATGCTGCGGCTCACAACCTTGCGAACGCCATTCTTAACGGTGCAAAAAATGCAGAGGATAAGGCGCCCGCCTGGCTCCTTCTAGCACGTGTTCAAGCCCAGAATGGGAATGCGATTTCTGCGCTTGCTATCTTGAAGGAGAGTCTTCATCAACTGAAAGTCGAACTTGACGCACAGCCAACCTTTGAGAAATGTGACACGCTCTTCATGGAGGTAGCCGCCAAGATAAAAAGCCTGGATCGGGGGGAGATTCTAAGTCCCCTCGGCAATATCGACTCCCACGAACTAACAGTTGGGGCTATCCTTACGGAAGCTATCAGTGCCGCCTGGTGGAGTGACTCTTTGGATTTCTATAATCTCGCCCTTGCACATATTAATCGGTCCCTAAAACACGGGCGCTTCCCTCATTCTAGTACTGCATTTCTTTACATTGCCATGATCGCACTAGCTCGGTTCAATATGGTAGAATTCGCCGCCGAGCTTGGCAACCAGTGTTTAGAAATACTAGAGCGTACTCGGGATTCGTTTTTCTCTGCTCGTGGCTACATGGTATATGCCTCCTTCGTCAGTCATATCCATGTTCCTATCAGTGTCTGTATAAACCATTCAGAACTGTCGATTGAATACTCGTCCAGCGCCGGTGATCGTATGTCTGTTATTCTGAGCTTTGGGCTCTCGGCTCAGATGAGGTTCTTTGCAAGCGAGAATGTCACTTTCCTCGAATCAATATGTCAGTACTGCTGTGAGGAGGTACCTGGTTGGCACCAAGACACCAGAGGTGGGACTTACTTGATAGCGGTCCGGCAGGTTTGTCGCGCGCTTCAGGGTAAGACGGACACAGCTAAGGCACATGCGGTAATGACGGATGACCAGCACAATTCAAATGCTTACAAGACGTGGCTCGATATCCAAACACGGAACGGTGGTCGTTCTGTCCTGATATACGAGACAAACGAAATCATTGCCTTGTATTTGTATGGCCACTATGAAGAAGCCAAGGAAATGGGCCAGAGGTGCATTGAAAAGCTGGACTTGCTTTGGTCGTCTCGAAATACTCGAGCCGTTTTAATCTTCTATGGGCTTGCCATTGCAGGTCTCGTACAACGCAAGCTTAACGACCCGCGAACGGCTGATGCCGACCTAGAAAAAGAGGTTCAAGATACGATCATACAACTTGAGGATTTGAATAAAAAGATTAAAGATTGGCAAGTCATTTTGAATGCGAATTACCTTGCTTGGTCGAAATTGCTGGATGCTCAGATTGAGGAACTGCGCGGTGATCACGGCAATGCTATACGGCATTACGAAAATGCATTAGATCATGCATCAGAGTACAGTCTTCTTTTCGAGGAGGCCCTTGGGAATTTCTTGATGGCCGGCTTCTTCGTACGGCGGTCGGCGAGAAGGTCAGCGACGTCGGCCTTGAAGGAGTCTGTTGCACTTTGGCGACAATTAGGAGCGACCGGAATTGCTCAACGTATCGAGGAAGACCACAGCTTTCTCCTCCATAGCCCTACTCGCTACGCAAGGACCGCTGAGGTTGCTGTGCAGACAGATTTCGCTGGAGATTCCGCCTCCGTCACATACGCTACAGATGGCGAAGATCCTCAATCTGTGCAAACCGTCAACGAAGAGACAAAAGAAACCAGAATGGCTGCATGGCGCGGATCAACCCAGCCCGAAGCTGGTGCCGGCTTGCCTGCTCTCGACATGATAGATCTCCATGCAATACTTGTTTCATCACAAGTTATCTCCTCCGTCTTACAGGTTGACGTCTTACTCAAGACAATGTGCGATGTTATCCTTCAAACTTGTGGGGGGTCCGCAACCCAAGCAGCGATTATTGTCCAAGACGAAGACGACACGGAAGATAACTGGTGCATCGCAGCTAGCGGTGATTCGGAAAAGGGCGCCACGGCTCATCTCCCCGGACAACCACTAATTGGTACATCGCTGGTCGCCGAAAACGTAGTTCTATACTGCGCACGATTCCGTGAGGTTGTCTTTATCCCTGATCTTATCAGCGACGAGAGGTTTGGGAAGGTTAGTGACTCCTGGGCGCAAAGAAATTCGCTTAGCAAAGCCATCATTGCTATACCCATATGCCATGGGGCAAAGCCACTTCTCGGGGTTCTCTACCTAGAGGGCGAGCCAGGCTCTTTCACGGATAGGAATGTCACTGTTCTACAGCTACTCGTCAACCAGATTGGAATCAGCTATTCCAACGCCCTCTCTATAAAGGCGATAGAGAAAGTCTCGTCCGAAAACGAAGCGATGGTCCGAATACAAAGACAAGCGGTTGCGAAGGCGAAGCACGCAGAAGCGGAAGCCAAGCGGAATGTCAAGATTGCCGAGGAAGCAGCCAAAGCCAAGAGTATCTTCCTAGCTAACGTATCCCACGAATTACGCACTCCGTTGAACGGTGTGATAGGCAATTCTGAACTCCTAAGGGATAGTAATCTTAATAAAGAGCAACTCGAAATGGCCGATTCTATTCGAGTATCTGCGGATCTCTTGCTTACGGTCATCAACGACATTCTCGACTTCTCCAAAATGGAAGCTGACAAGATGAAGCTTTACATTACTGCATTTAATCCGGAAGAGATGGTGCGTGAGGTTGTAAGAGCCGCCTCGTATAGTAATCGAGAGAAGACGTCCAAGAAAAATGTTAAGATTATTCAAGATATCGACTTACCACCTATGCTCATTTATGGAGATCCTATCCGCTTGCACCAAGTCCTTGGGAATCTCATTAGCAACAGTCTAAAATTTACAGAAGATGGTTCCATCACAATCGGTGCTAAGGTTGAGTTTAATACTCATGAGAAGGCAAAGTTAACATTTTGGGTGGAGGACACCGGTATTGGTATTCCGCAGGACCAGCTAAAGAAGCTCTTTAGGCCGTTCAGCCAAGCAGATGCCAGCACCGCCCGCAAATACGGTGGTAGCGGCCTCGGCCTCAGCATCTGCAAGTCGCTCATCGAAAATATGATGAAGGGTGAGATTTCGCTTGAAAGCAAAGAGAACGAAGGCACGAGGGCTTCGTTCACAGTGACCTTCGACAAGGCAAAGCCGCATGTGTCCGTAGGAGAAGCTCGGCCCGTCCAAGCACCCCCCAGTTACCGACGCAAAACACAACACTCCTCAACCAGCTCCCAGCCATCCTCTAGTGAGCCCAGTTGTGGATTTAGCTCGGATTCCTAAAGATCAAATCCGCATCTGCATCGCAGAGGATAATCTTATCAATCAGAAGATCGCTATCAAGTTTGTGCATAAACTGGGGTACACTAAGGTCGATGCTTATGAGAACGGTCTAAAGGCAGTAGAAGGTTTGCGCCAAAAGGCCCTGGCGGGGCAGCCTTACCATGTCGTCTTAATGGACGTTCAAATGCCCGTTCTTGACGGCTACCAAGCTACCGCGATTATCCGTAAGGACCCCATCGAGGAAGTCAGAAAAGTACTGGTCATAGCCATGACTGCTTCCGCAATACAAGGTGACCGAGAAAGGTGCCTGGCGTCAGGCATGAATGACTACCTTGCTAAACCAGTCAAAGCGGACTTACTCAAGAGGAAGCTAGATACATATACTACAGGGACCATACAGCCGCCAACCCCGCCTGCAAGACACCATTCAGATCCTCTTGGGCAGTTTAAAAGTCAGGATTCGTCGGACAGCAACTCTACGCCTGTTCCCAGTCCACCCATGGTGAACGACTTTATGATGAGCGGGTCACCACCCCTTGTCCTACCGTTAAGGGAGAATATTGACTATTCGTATTCTACTGATACATCAAATGGAAAAATGTCGTCAGGTCAATATTCCCCAACCGAGAGCGCAAACGTCTCCCCTATGCAGCAAACAGTGAAGCGCCAGCCGCGGAAGTTAACAAAACCTCGGAACAATAGCGACACCGAGTCAACCACCGACGAGAAACCGAGGACAGTCCTAATCAAGAAGAACCCAAAGCCGAACAGCTCGGCTGTGATAGACAGCGATACGAGTCATGGGAGTCGGCTATCAAGCTGACAACGCGGGTTACGGCAAACGAAAGATTTTACTCTAGCAAATGTACGCATTTGAACCATCTAAAATATGGGCCAGGTGTTTATTATTTTTCTGGTTTCGGGTCTTTTATTTCTTGTTCACATGAATGGTTCCGAGGAACCCATCTTCTACCATGTACATTGGGTTGTCCCCAATCCAAGGTAAATAGTGGGCGGGTGATTTGGCACCGGGATCTGGAGCATACACGGATTTTTTTTCCTGCTTTTTTTTTCTCTCTCTTGATAATTTGATTTGGATTCATCATCATATGGGGCATGGCAATATACCGAGTTCATCACGAGAGACTCGATATTGCCGAAACGAGAGGGGCTATGTCATCATCATGGTCATGACAGAGAGTGACAGAGAGAGATATGGAATAACGGTACGTGATACACTATGTGAGCTGATGCATATCTATCGGCAAAGCTCGAGGGATCATAGCGTATCAGTGAGTTTGATTTTTTATTATGATTTAGCGACAACTATTAGATATGGGATGGATACATCACTTTTTCACATCTGGAAAGGAATTTAAGTCCGGGACGACGGGACGCCTCCGTCCGGATTGGATACCCGCCTCTTCTTTTCAGGAACACATCTTAAATACATGGATACACACACACAATACACACACACACACACACACACGCATACTAAGAATAAAGAATTTTTGGGACATATTTATTAAGTGTATAACTACCTACATGTGAAATTATTGCCGTTAGTCTGTGGTAGGTAGCTAGCGGTATTTCGCTCGCCTTAGTTCTAGAGTCCGACGTTAACTACCAGGTAGGTAGGTATGAAAAGAACGGCGCTGCTCGCTAAAAGGACAAGCATATTACATAGTAGTTAGTTGCTTTTTTATCGCCGAGCCACGTGGGAAAAAAAAGGCTCGCGCTCGAAACAAGAACAAGCCGAGGAAAGTGGCTCAAGAGCCCCGGTGCTAGCTAGCACGAGCATATTTTCCACTTACTTACTACAATGTGTGCGATGCGATGCAGTAGCCGAAACATGACATCAGGAGAGATGGGAGGGCCCGAGGCTCCGGAGCCAGGAAAGAAAGGCGGGTTTTTTTTTTTTCTTTCTTTTTTCGCCTCAGATATTTGCCCTCAGTCGGTCCGAGGCCCCACGGGACAGGATAGGATAAGGCAAACTTTCTCTCGAAGTACGAAGTACGATAGGTACCTAAGAAAAAGAATTTCTGGAAATTCCCATGTCCCACGCTTTCGTCGGTATATTTTTTTCCCAGCCTATGGCTATCGAGTTAGACCCGGTGGAGTTTTCGGGGCCCCGATAGTCTGGGACGGCTAATGAGCCGCGTTAGTACGTTATATTAGTCGATCCATATTATATATTTAGGTATAAATATATGTATGTATATATATATCATATATCGTACATAAGGGTTAGTACGTAGATTAGGTAGGCAAAGACAGGATAGGATAAGATAGGCTAGGGGGAAGAGAGGAGGAGGAGGAAAACGACCGGCGGGCTGCTTAGACAATAAGCGTATCGGGAAGTATGGCTTGGGTTTCCATGGCCGTTATTGGCATCCTCGAGTCATGCGTAGCCGAACGAGTTACCGCCATATGACATAGCATGCGGAAATGTGATGCGCGCGCGCGCGCGCGCGCCGGTTAGGCATTACGTGGCAGCCTTATCCTAATTTGCCCTCGCTTTTTTGATTAAACTACGGCTCCCGGTGGCTTGGGCTGGGGTTACCGGTGAGGGTAAAAGAGCACATCGAGGACAAAAGGAGTAGGTCACACAGGTGGGTTTGGTTGGTCGTTGCTTGTTCTCACTTCGGTTTTTCTCTCCTCGTCTGGTCCTCGCCTGCTAGTTCAAGCAAACCAGTCTGCCTGATGCGCTCGACGTGTGGGACCGACCTACATACGGTGGCTTAAGCCCCTCCCCCGGTAAGCTAAGAGTATTGGTAGAGAATTTTTGTATATAGTAGCTGCGTACCTAAGATCGATACCATGTACTTACCTGCATGCTTGCTTGGGGCGCCAGATATGGGGAACGGTTCCTTTGCTTATGTCTCTGTCGATTGGTAGACAAGGACAAGGGAGAATGGCTATAGCCGGCTCTTGAGGATGAAGCGAAGGCATCGTACGCTAGTATTTCGTTTCTCGCAACAAAGAGTATCTACATAATACTGTAGACTTAGCCTGTCGAGTCCCATCTCGGCAACGGCTACGTATATCTTGGCTCCATCGACGCCACGGCTTTAGATGACGCTTAGAAAAATGTGACAGAGATTGCGGCTCGCGAAAAAGCCGTCCCACGTGTCCGTCTAACCCGGTTTTCTTAATTCTTTTTTTCCTTTTTTTTTCTTTTCTATTTCGCCTCGTCCCGTATGGGAATTGTTGAGGCTAGATATTTAGGGCGCGAAGAAGCGGGAGGCGCTGCGTTCGTGCGTTTCAGCTAGGGTCTGTATGATGACGAAGGGGAGATTACAAGAAGCAAAGGCTTGTACGTAGGTATGTATGCAACCAGGTAGTTGGGCATCAGGTGAGAATTTTGCTTTTTCTTTTTTCTCTTTTCTTTTCGCAGGGCTGGGCTGGTAACCGCGGGCAGCATGTGGTGGCGTACGCCGTATGTTACGGCCAGCCGCCTTTAGACTCGTCTAGACGAATAGAGACGGCGTAAGGGGAGATTAAGGCGAAGGAGTTGCGCTCACCTACATCCGCAACGGGGAGAGGGCGTGAGTTACGTGTTCTAGATGAGTTAAAGTCGAGGTTTGACCGTTGCGATAGATGAGGGATGATCGTGGTTCGACGTACATGGGCTACATGGTACTAGATCCCCGCTAGATCGGTGACGTTTTTTTTCTTTCTGTCTTTCTGCTGCATTAACCGATTGGGTGGCTGCCTAGCGCGATGTACGGATGACAGAGCTGTCATGTCATGTCATGGTCTAGGTTTGCATAGTAGGCAGGGGATCGGCAAAGAAAGCCAGGAGGGAAGACAGGATATTGCCTGTATTGTGTGTATTCGCATCTTGCTGCCATCCCAACTAGGAACACCTCCGTGGCCCTCGGTCACGGCGGCAGCTAGCCTACTTCGTTACAATAGTCCTATGGAACCAGAAAGAATCATTGCTAAGACCTCTTCTGCTGGGAATTGTCCATAAGAATTTTGGGACGGAAAACTATTCGGCAGTTTGGCCAGCTCAAAATAGTGTGGTACTAAAGTTGTGTCGGTTGAACAAAGTTTTTGATACTAAAGATAGTAATCTGAGACTGTAAGAACGGTGCTGAAGGTTATCCTATTTTAGGAAATTCACGACATGTTCGGTGCTGTCTATCACAACATCAAGATGAGATTCATGGGATCCCATGTATTTGCTCTGTAGTATTTGACTGCCATGCCGGTCTGCTAGGGAAATATTGGAAAAACCGGGCAGCCTCCTTATTCCCTATTCCGATCCTTGCCATGTCGTATACCGTCTTGACTCGTGATGTGATGCATCGCCAAATGCAATATGCGCTTTTCGGCGGCCAGCCTACTTTGTTTTATAGGTGGCTCCTCCGGAAGTCCGATCAAATTTCCACAGGCCACCTAGCGGCTTAGTATATTGCGAAGTCCCTCGATCCCGCTTGTGGACCCTAACCAAGATTCCGGATCCGAAGACGTTGTCGAGTTACTGTACGGAGTGTACATGCCTCCTGCCTGTATACATCAGGTATGGTAGGCAGTAAGATGTATAATACGTGTTCCTCGTAATGGGGTCGACCTACATGGCTCAGAAAAGGGGCCACAGTGGTAGAATGGGATACCTATGTGTCTACGTGTGTGTTTACATGCCCAGCATGTATGTCTACATGATATTTTAAAGTTATTTTAGAGTTAGTCTGTCCGAAAACCTTTAGGGTATCGGCGGCTACGAGAAAACTAGCATTGGTCTACCCGCTGCTGTGCGTTTTTTTCTCTCGCGTCTCCCCCGGTTCCACTGTCATGTCCATTGGTTCGTAATGGCAAGTCGTAGAAGCTCGACTGTTATTCGTAGGGAAATAATTGGCGACTGAAGAGTATGACCCATAAGCTCATCAGCCCCTGCTGTACGAGCTGCCGGTCAGGTTTTGTTTTGATCCTTTAACTGCACCAATGCTATTCGACTGCTAACTGGCTCCCTGACTGGTCATATCAAACTGTCCAAGTAACAGGAGAAGCCGTTTTCCGGATGACGAGAGGAGGATACAAGCATGTTATGTAAACAGTAAAAATGTGTTGTCAACCCGTCCTTTGGATTAGGTACATATCGCATGGGAACCTGACTTATTCGAGTCTGAATGGGTGTTCCCATATTAGACTTGTACTTGAGAATAGTCAACAGTTGCCTCTGTATTTTTTCCGTAGTCCCTTACCCTGGTCCAGATCCGTTCATTGGATCTAGTATGTAAATTATGGTGAGATTTAGTCGTTAAAGATGGTAACTACAACGAGGTATCGTATATAACTAGGTAGTATTAGGCCAATTGTCCAGGTGGCCAAAAGCTGTGTACATTGCTTTTAGGACTATATCCTGTATTCTCATGCTTGTTGGCAATGTGAATAATTAGAATGGGTATACTGCAACGCAAGGAAATAATTAGAACTTGTGACAGATAGAATGAATGAATAAGGGTGTCTAAGATTGAAGGTGTGAAAAATGCTGTTTGGGATGTTGGTTCTAAGTCACGGATCGGATGTAATAGAAATTAAAGGGCAAAGCATAACGTTCTTGGCTTTTTTTTTTTTTTCTAAGAGGCGTGGGTGTGTTCGAATGGAAACATTGTCATTTCTCGTTGCCTCTCGCGTATTGATGAAGAAGAGTTGACGGAGTCGTTTCAAGCGTCGACTCCTCCTACCGACTTTAACAAAGTTGCTTGGTCGTGTGAGCACAGTACAAAAGTATACTGTGTTGAGTCAACGCCTAAAGGCCCGTAAAGACAGTAGTACAGTACTACTGCTAGCCTATGCTAATGTCAAACTCTATCCAGCTCGGGGGTAAGTCTATGTAAGTCTATGCAAAATTCGCACTTGGTACGCATTATGACTTCTCTTCTTTTTTTGCGCAGCACCTACACTAGGAACATCCGCCATTAGGCTACCGCATAAACGGTACCGTGGAAGAAACAAGGAGTTCTGACCTTCTTTTGGAACAAGAATGTCCCAGTCAGGACATACAACTAAGTGCTGATTGGTTCAACGCTGTTTCTTCCTCCCCTTTTAGGAATTATGAGGCTTAGGTACCCCAAAGGTACACGTACAGTGCTAATAAACCCGCCCATAATAGATCTTGTTAGTTAGCGTATTGGTTATGGGTGGGATTTCAGCTTTTCATATAAGTCGCTTCCATCGAGCTTCCAGCCGCAACAGTTAAATAGTTTGACCCATAGCAGGACAAGAAGAATGGTGAACTATGCGAATAACATGCCCTGTTAGACGGTCTACATAGTACTTACCTCTATGTAAATATTTATTTTTTGTATCTTGTATTTGATTGACTTTTTACGATTATCTTGTAGTTATGTACTACTTTGTAATACTTCCATAACTACCTAACCTAGGTAGTTAACATATTTAGAGGTACTATGTACGTCTTAGATTTATGTGCACGATTTCCGAGCACTTCGTAAACGGTAGATCTGTAAAACATGATGTGGCTCAACCTTCAGCTTCATAGTTGTTACCTTTTTCATACTTCATAATTTCACAGATAGAAATTGTCGACTGTTTATAATTAATAGAGTTCAGCTCGCTCTTCGTATCCAACGCTGCAGTATGACAAAATTGCATTTACTTATAAGAATATTCGGTCTCACGCATGTTAATCGACCGGGAATATTTGCGCGGTCCTCTGTATATTATTAAATATCAAGGCGAAGGCCCACACGGGCGACAATGTTTACGAGGTTCGTAGCAGTTTGTCTAAGTGATCTTCTGCTTACACACGAGTTATTGGCTACACGCTGCACCACCATTACACTTGCTTGTGCAGACGATGGCTTGGCCACAATTTCGCGCCTGGGAGTAGGAATTGGCTTGTTTACGAACGAGATCTAATATTTAATAAATTCTAGCAATAAATCGATGCGTCGCCTTGTGCTACCCCATCGACAACGTGCTTAAAGGTCTCGTGAGGCTCCATGCCATTTATCAGCCACAAGTTAGTATATATTTAGTCTATGGAAGCAAATAACGGTCGATGGTCTGCTAAAGGGTTGCGGCTAGGAGGGCCTGGGCAATTTCCATCTAGGTACGCATTTGTTCACACCTGACCTGACGCCAAGCGAGAACTTCGGCTGTGGCGTCAAGAAACAAGTCATAATAACTCAGATCATGTAACAAAGCCCTGTAATGCCTGTAATGACCGTAATGACTGTGATGGGCGAGGACATCCCAAAACGGTAGCATTAATGCAAGATTCATGCGCCTATTCCCTGTATATAACAACAAACATCAATCATTTATAGTGCCCTGTCCAAGCCCAAGCCTAAGCCCAAGGCGAGGCATGGCAAGGTAAAGGTAAGGTTAAAAGCAACCTTAAATACCGGCATTTGTACTGGTCGTGCTCGACTGGGCGAGCTCGTCCATTTAAGCATACGGAAGACTCCGGTGAGAAGTCAAAAACCGGGCTGAGGCGAAAGTACCCAGGGCCGGCTTACACGGGGTGTTACATGTAATACAAGCAATACAAGCAATAGGAGAATTGTGAGGCTTACTATGTGCAAGAAACTGGCCACGAGCCCACAGCATAGGCGATTTACAAGGTTGTATCTTGACCGGTCTTGCTATGATAATACCTTACCTAAGAGTAATAGAGTAATACTACATGCTACTGCACCCGAGTCGCAAATATGTTTAGATACTTTAGTTAGGTAGATATATGATGTATGTATATCTTTCGAGGCTAAGATGGATGCAACAGAGGAATAAAGCCCAATTAAGCTTAAGAGAATACTACCTCAGAATTAAAAAAAAAAAAAAAAAAAAAAAAAGGGCGAGCACTTCGTACGAATAAGCGTTGATAGAATTATACATGTATTTACCATGTAACCCTGCGTACATCTAGAGTTAAAAGGGTACGGATCCATACATTAGGTACCTAGCGCTTGAAAGTACCGGGTTTAGGTACTCTTTTATTGTGGATGGTCCCAATGGAAGCATCGCTGAGGGTATGTCCACATGCAGTCCACTAACATTAGGTTAGGTTAGGTTAGGTTAGGCTAGGCTAGGCTAGGTACCTACAATACTAAAAGGTATCGTACAGATGTACTTGCGGACGGTCTGCCCCTCCTTTGGACTAACTCCGCAGCCCCTCCCGTCGAACTCACCCTAAGCTCCGCCAGTCATAATCTTCGCAACTTCGATGTCTTTCCCTATTTCGACATAATAGTCGACCCCTCCAGTCCCCTCTAAGCTTTCCACAATCCGAAACCCTTGTCGTAGATACATGGTCAAATTATACGACGGAATGTTTCAGGAGCGTGATGAGGGTGATGAGAACCTTTAGGCTTTAGCACTTCGCGTAGTTAGGTAGGTATTACACATCCAGCATTCGAAAGTCAGATCTATATGAGGTCATCCTCATTCCCCCCAGCTAGTCGGCGTTGACCCGGCAGAGTGCTTCTGGAAAAGCACTGCACCTACCTAAGTGATACGATATATCTATCTATCGCTTGGCTTATGTATGTTGATACCTACTTACCTACATATAAGTCATGATATTATATGTCCATTGCTTATATGTACGTATTGTACATATCTAACCTATTGGACGTAATTATCTTGAGTCTAAGGTATGTGACGAGTTCCTACTACCCTATTGCAGTGCTCCTTCAATTCCCCGAACCCCCAGTTTTCTGCCTTAGTTGAAACGTCTAAATATGAGAGATCGACTTGCCTAATCGGGTTGATCTTGAAACATTGCCGACAAGGGCTGCGAGAAGGCGAAACAATACGATGTCTAGCCCGTTTAAGCCCGTCTCTCCCTTCTACTGGCTGACCAACTTTGCTCCCATTGCCCAATTGCCCAGCCGCTTTTCCTACTTTTTTTTTTTTCTCTCTCACCTGGGGTCAACTTGGTTTTATTATCCAACGTAACCGAAGCTATTCGGTACATATATCATGTACAAATTCAAGCCGTCGGTCCCGAGACACGGCGCTCTTAGGCATTTTGTACGTATGTAAATGGAAACTTCGTCAGGGTTAGAAAAACCTCCTCAAGAGAAAACCCCCCCTAGGCAAGGGACAATACCCAATATCGGTAGCCACGCGGCCGCAGAAACTCGAAGTATATGTATTACTATTCTTCGTATTTCTTACCTACCTAACCTAGACTGATTCTAGGTGGAAATGCTGATCTTCCAAAGAGGAAGTCAGCTGCCAAGATGGCTAGGATTGTTTGTCCCCGTTGCGTGTGCGCATGTTATTCATACAATGCGCACGATTGCGAAATCGGGAATACCTACTATGATATCCAGAGGTAGCTAACACTGTTGGGAATCTTACATAGGTAGTACGGGTTGGTTACAGAACAAGACGAGAGCCCCTTGTTATGAGGTATAATGGTAGACCCCGCCATGGTGCATCATTCTTGATTTTCTTGCTTCTCGATTTTCTGCTTGCCTACGGCTGCTATGTTGCGTTATGGGATCATACTCTAGGTACGTCAGTTTGGCATGATGCCTTCATAAAACCTCCGTTACATGCGTAGTCTTTGGATATATAACCATACATTGCACACGAGTATAGCTTCTATATACGCACATATAATACGTCTATATATGTATAATCTCTTCAAGGTAGGGTATATAAGTAAGTATGTTACATTGCGCATAACTCCCAAACGGCATACATACCTATATACCATACCCTGATACACTAAACTAAGTGGGAATGAAACTCGTCGCATGCTTAGCCATCTCACGTCTATCTTTCTTGTCGAGACCTTTCTTCCCCGTGCGGACTACTTACACATACGTATATACATCCGTCGGTACATACGCCTGCATATGTATGCTAGACTGGAAGACCCGGCGACGATTCCGTACAGTAACGCACAGTATAGGATACTTCCAAACTGGAGAGTTCCCCACGGTTTCGTATTGTATAATGTGCACAGTACTTTTGTCACGCTAGCACTACTTGGGAGAACTTGACTGTGGGTGATGTATGCGTAGATGTATACTACTTACATACATAATGTAGGTAGAGATGTTTACATCTACTGGGTACAGCCACACACACACACACGCACCCACCCAGACAAGAGCAAGAACAAACAACATAGGTAGTTAACTGTAACTTTAGTTGTAGGTATTTGGGTATCTACGCGAGCTTTTGTCCCTAGGTACCTAGGGACCAGGGATATCAGCTTAAATGCATATTCGTACATAATCTTTCTGATGCGGTACGGTTTTTCATCCTTTCTCGTAGCATGACTCGAAAAGCGTTTATGATTTTTTTTCTTCTTTTCCGTGGCTGGGTAAGCGGCCTCCTACTAGTACTCAACATAGAACATAGCAGAACCTAACATTGACATAGTTAGTAATATTATGTTTAATGTTTAGGTAGATAATTAACTAGTTACCTAACATGTTATGTTAACTTATTATGTATTAGTATTGTATTTTTCCACTCTGCCCGTAACCCTGGACTTCTTTTTTCTCTATCAGGTCTAGACACGGTTCCGCGGGTTGTAACTAAGTACATAACGCATTACTCGTCTACATTAAGCGGGTGAACTCCACTTTTCAGCTGCTGACGCTACTATTTCCAAGCTTGGAATGTACATACAGTATGTACTTGCCCCTTTCGACCTTACCTATTCGAATTGTTTGGTACCAACGGTCTCTGCCGAGTTTCCCTTCTTACATACATCTTACTTCAAATAATACATACCCTCGCCCGTTCACAACAAATAAAAAAAATAAAATAAAATAAAACCATGTACATGATATAATACCTTGATACCTTCGATACCTTGATAGGTATACCTAGGTACATATTATATTGTATTTACCTACCTATACATAGTAACGTCCTACGTACGTATTGCCTATATCCGTCCCGTGTATCGATTATAGAGACCTGATTTACATATACCTAATCGGTTTACAGTAAAACACATACACACTTACAAAGCGCCACTTTCTACATAACAAGAAAATTAAAACGAGAGAGAGGAGAGAGAGAGAGAGAGAGAGAAAGGAGAAATCAAGATCGTCCGGGTTCTAGATCTTCTCGCGAGAATTCTCTTGCGCCGTCCTATCCCCAGTCTCTAACTCTTCTTGACACGTCTTACAGCAGAAAAGTGTCTGTTTATTAGTTTTCGTCCCATCTGCCCACATATGCGCCGTGCAGTCTTGCTCTTAGACTCCACTCTTCAATCCATCCACATCTGTCTTTTCTACTTTTCTACTTTTCTCCCTCACACTGTTACTTAGTCAAGCAAGCAGAGCACCATACTTACTTAAGGCAAGCTGGCTGCTAGGTAGCCGCTTTGCCAATACTTCCACACCCCCACCACTCGTTGATTCGTTCGTCACTCTTGCATCCTCCTTCACATTCTTTTTTCCGACGTCGAGGATCGACCCTGCATGGTAACTCTTCCACCCCCGGCCTTGTGTCTTCCTTCCATACTCGAGTTAGAAACGGGGTAGGTCAAGTCTTTCTACTACTACCACTACTACTGTTACCACTACGTACTTATAATGTACTATAAACGAGGTCTTACTGCCAAAAGATACCTCACTAGCCTTATAAACACGCCCGTCCCAAGGTCGGACCAGTAACCCTACCGTGAAAGACAAGGGCCCGGTAATCCTGGAAGGAAAGAGAGAAAAAGAGGAAAAGAAGAAAAAAAAATTTAACTGAGAGCAAGGACAGGCCAGGTTGAATTTGAATCTGTACTTACCAGCTCGATCAGCCTCGTCACTACAGTGGCGTGAAAAGAAGGCTTCCCCTCCCCTCCTCGTCTCCCGGGCATGCCTCGCCAACTCTTCAGCCACTCTTCAACTTCTACCCTGAGCTAACATTCCGTAGCTGGTCACTCTAGTTTCTTTCACTCGAGCTCTTGTTGCCAGCCAGCTTCTCTTCTACCTCGGTTTCTCATTTATTTTAATGAAACTGCCAAATTTGACCACTTAACCCTTACTTGTTGCCATCTCTTCCCAAACATCCTAACATGCCTGGATCACACTCACTTTGACAGCGAGTGCTTCCTTCTGCTGACTCGGACGACTATCATTACCAGCTTCGCGTAAATCGGTCTACTGAGATATCCTGTTCGGTCCAGCTATCTAAATTCCTTGTCCCTAAATAGCCACATTCCTTCCTATCCGGTCTTCTACAAGCTCTTGTATGAAATCTTTCAGATACATTCGTACGCATACCACTTTTCAGATAAGCCCAGGCTCTCGTTTTACTCCACACCCAAAACGACCTCTACTTTCCACTTCGGGCATTGCCTAAATCGGCTACAAGTGGTAGAATCTGGTCTATCAGCTCACAATATCGTTCCGTTCCAAGATCTTCCTACCTGGTGCTTCCCGACACTTAGAGTTGCCTTGGGCATCGATCCTCCCAAGACGGCCAGGGTTCTCGACTGCTGCTGTATCGGCGCATGTCCAGTTACTACGCCTAAAATACCACGCAACAACTACTGCAGTTTCCCCCCCCCAGTTGATCCTTTGGAATTACCACCCATGTGTTTGGCGTCGACCTTCAAATGAGGCTGGGCTTTGGGATCCAACAGTTCCACAAGCCCCGATCGTATCCTGTCCCCTCTCTACTAAGTTGGCCGTCCCATCCAACTTTCTTATGCAAAGGTTATTCACCACCTCTTGTTCCGTATACACCACCACTACCACCAACATTGATAGCACCATCTACCGTCACCTTGCTTCTTTTCTAGCCCCTAGCATGCGTCCCCACGCTGCCGTCTAGTACCCCTTGATGTCTTCTATCGAGATGATGCTCACAGCCAAGCAGCCAGTTCAACACGGGTACCGGCCTGTCCATGATCTACCGACGCCGCCTCGATCCTCGCCCCCCTTGAGTGTCCAGGACTCTTTGCAGAAGTCGTTTATCGCTCTCCCGCAGAAGCAGAGTCCATCTACCAAGCCCATGTCAGCACCTCATCGTGGCCTGCCTCTCCCGGCAGCCATGACACTAGCTCAACCGCCACCACCACCGGCTCCTGGTCCACCTCACCCACCAGCTCCGGGGCCGCCTTTACATTCTCAAGGAGCGCCAGCTCCTTCTCCGCATAGTCAGGCGCTTGGTGCGTTACCAGCACCTCCTCAACATCAGGGCTCCGAAGAAGCAATGAGGAGCTGGTTGATAGCCAAGACTGAAGAGGAGAAGAGGAAACAGGAAGAAGAAAAAACGCGACAGGAAACGTTACGTTTAGAACAGAGGAAACTGGAATACGAAATGCTCCGAACGTCTCTGGATCGGGGTATACCACCACCAATGGTACCCGTTGTATTCGCAGGAATGAGCAGCGGAACGCTATCGCAAGCAGCCCTTGAATGGGCGCAACAGTATTTGATGCCGCAACAGGCGCACGCAGCGCAGATTATGCCAGCCCAAGGGGGCTTGTCACCAGAGGCCCGAAGAGAGTCTCAGCAGTACGGGGGTCAGCAATACGGTGTCCCGTCTACGCCAGGATCCGTAGCAGGCACCCAGGCAAGCTTCGTGCCCTACCAGGGGCCTAGCTCACCGAGGCATAGAGCGCACACGTTGAGCATGGGCGGAGCTGTAGGAAGGCCCCTAGGGAGTTCGGCACTTCCCCGATTAAGTACGGGGGAAGGACCTACTGGTCCGGTTGGTATTTCTCACCCGGCACACGCGCTCGCGCAGCAGCAACAACCGCAACAAGACACCCAGTCTCCATCAATATATTTTCACCATTGGCAACCCCCGACCACCCAAGGAGGCTCTAATCAGCCAGGAACGCCTTCTGGTTTGTCAAAATCCAAAACGAACAGGTAGAAACACGTCTGGCTAATGTTGCCTCTCGGCAATTAGTAGAATCGCCTAAGAAACGAAAAGCGACGGGTCCCCAACAAGCACCGCCCCCACCGAGTCAAGCACGGTTTAGATCTCCGCCTTTCGGTCAGCACGGCGGATCATCAACGTTATCAAACCCACCTCCCGGTCGACGGCGAGGCCACTCGCGGCAGAGAAGCGACGTCTCGGCGTACCGGTCTACAGGACGCGGTCGAATTGAGTCTTTTGGTCCGCATCGGGGACTTTCACCTGGCCTCGGCCCGTCAAGGGAAGCTGGTGTAGGCGAGGCTTCACAATCATCTAGGAGCGGTGCTCACTCGGTTTCGTCGTTATTAGCAGACCAGCCGTCACCACGATACGCGTCGGAAATGAGAGCGCAGCAGGGTGAGGGTGAGCGACGAAATTCCCCGGCGACGTCGGATGAAAGGTCGCGTGGTGGAGCGACAGGGGTAGGATCAGGAGGACCCGGACGAGAAAATGATTAAGGACATACGTGTTATGGCTGTTGGAAGTCCGTCCGCGTTTCAGCCTCAGGGGTGGATTCTAAGGACCACGGTTTTTCTTTTCTCTTTACCATTTTTTTTTGGAAGTGAGCCCTACTCTCACGACAATATCGATTTGTTGCTCAAGATCATCATCATGGACATTTCTTGGTGCGCTATGATTTAACCAGCAAGAGGGGGTGATTTGTTTTCCCCAAATTAGTCACCAAAGTCTCGGCTGGGCGAAAAAGAAAAAGAAAAACGATATTACGAACGGGCCACACACCAGCAAACAGCACGATCTAGGATGAGATGTGGCTTGGCTACGATTTTTCATCCGGAATTTCACTGTAACTAATAGCTTCCATCTGTACTAAAACCATCCGCCTGCATACATTTACATTTACATTTAAGGAAAAGGGGGGATTCATGAAGACGACGGTTTCAAAGCATTTTCTACGGTATGGAGAAATAGGCTCGGAAAAAGAGGATATGGAGTTTCTGGTGCGCCGGACAAACAAATTTCTATCATCGTCATTTGGGGAATACGCATGAAGCCCTGTACATTACAATAGATACCATGTGAAAAAAAAGGGGGGGTTGAATAGGCGTCTAGAGTTGGGAGACAAGACTATGGAATTTTAGTCCCCATGCACAATGTAAAAAAAGAGAAAAAAAAAGAGCATAACATAGCTACCTAGGTTCCAAAATATTATAACCGTCATCTCATCTTCCCTGGTGTATTCATTCCACCGCCTCTTCGCTCGAAGTAGCTTCTTTTTTTCTCTTTCTTTCTTCTCTCCAAACAATGTGACAGTCAGCTCAACTTGGTTAGGGTTGAATATGCAACAAATATTACGATCTGTCGAAATATCATGCAGAGGCGCCAGAAAAAGGGAAATTGTTCCCAGATAAGTTAAGGGTTAAGGTGACCTGTTACGCGCGTTCTAACACATACCTTACATATCAGAAATACCTTACATACCTAGACATATTAAAAGGTAACTATATCTTACCTCTTCATTCTCCGGATGGTACGCCTAGGGCGTTCGTATTGCCGTGTTGCGTATAATTTATTTTATATTTATTAGGTAGGGACTACGACGCCACGGGTCAAACAAAAGCTAGGGGGGCAATCGGAGAATTGATGATTCGTCGAGAGGTGCTGTTTGGGTAGCACAGCAAGGGCTCAAGAATCTGAGCTGACGTGACTTTGCCTTAGGTTAGGGTCAGGGTTTAGGTTCAAGTTGGCACGACAGCTTGCAGCCGTCGGGAAGAGCTGCTAGTAATTGAATGCTAGTTGCTTGGATGCTAGCACTTGCTTGTGTAATGCTTGCCATAAACTTAATTTTAGGGCATTCGTTGCTTTGCGTTGTGCTTCGCGTTCGCGTCGCACGACAGCAACTAAACCAAGACTTACATAGCATCGTATTGGGAAACCGGAAGGAACGTATGTGGGTTTAGAGCAAGAGAGCTTAGCTTAACTTAACTAGCTTCGCTTCGAGTTGCACTTGGAGAATTCCACCTACTTTTTTTTTTTTTTTTTTTTTTTTTATGGTCGAGTGACCCTTTGGGCCAAGGAATAGAAAGAATCACCTTCTTGCTTCCCCGAACACGGGATAGGCTCATCGCGCAACACGGCCGCCGAAGCAATCCTTAGCTACGTATGTACGACCACGGCCGGACCACCATCGACCGTATGAGGTTCCTTACCTAGGTTAGGGCATACTATGGTATGGTAGGGTAGGGTAGGGCAGGTATTTGTGTAAGTGTGTATTGTATGTACCATCTTTCCCAATCTCCGCCGTGCAGGGGATATAATATGCGAGTATGTAGACCCAGCAAGGGGAACAGAGCAAAACAGGAAAAGGTAAGTGGAAAAGTCGAAGCGGTCGAGTCGGGATAGAAAAATACCCGCGCGCCAGACGGCTAAGTCGTCGGGTTGCGTGTGATTCGCGCCCACACGCGCTCCAGCCGCTGTTCTGGTCCGGCGATGCAACGACATCCTACCGCCATCCCCCACGGGGGGGAATGCGAAGAGGGGGGGGTTGCCTGCCTAGGATTGATGTTTCTTCTCATCGCATCGCGTCCCGTCCCCAAAACGGTCATGCAACTGCTGACGACGCAGATGCGCAACTCCGTCCCGAGAATAGATCAGAAAAAGGCAATATTACTGCTGACAACAGCTATGAGAGACCTCATTCAGGCGACATCCTTCTCGAATTGGATATTTGTTGTTGCCGCCTGCTATTATTAGCGCGTGCGTTGTGGGAAACATTGACGGAGACGGGAAATACTGTGGAAACGGAGTAGTATCTATCTCCGTGCTGCAGTCGTCGGCTCTTTGCTCACATGGATCATGTACGGCCTGAAATTATAGTCTAGGGGCTCTGACCTTGACAAGAGGTAGAAGGTAAGATGAAAACTGGGATGAGGCATATCCAATGTCGATCGCGAAATCGTAAGTTCTTAAACTCACTCACAGGACCGGCTCACGCTTACTAGCACGGCCGACAATACTGGTCTATAGCAAGACCATTAAGCTAGCATTGCTAGAACATAGAAACAGACAACGACTAGCTCGGGGACGCACCTCTTGTCTTTCCCCCCAGCCAAGGCTAGCCATTTAACATTCTTGAGTCCGAAGATGGATGCCTTCACTAAAGAGGAATAGAGCACAGCACCCACAGTGCCGATGGTTGATCCCATCCACCCCAATGCATCTGCACTGAGATGCACCAACCATATCCCACCAAATGGGAAGCATTCCTGAGGCTAGGTAGCCACCGGAATACCCACGACCCGGCAGTGCTACTGTATCTGGATCGACCGACTTATCGAATGAGCAGATGGACCACCTATGTGGAAAACCCCCCAAAACGGAGGGGGGAATCGGGGGGGCCACATCGCGATTGGGGACGTTCCAAATCTCGCGAATCCTTCTACTCTCTGACTACATGCATACATCATAGGCAGAGATTGACCCTCTGCTTCTTTGTCTGTTTATTGACATCTCCTCCCAAAATATAGCCGCTGCCGCCGCTGCCGTAGCATCATTGACAATGAAATGCATGATGACTCGCAGTAGCGCTCTACCATGAGGACAATACTGCTCAGGGAATGGCGTGTCGCTGATCTAGACTTGTTTTGGAGACGGCTGAGCTGACTGCGTTCGGTCCTACACAGATTACTTTCTTACCCTCAAAAACTAACCGCGTCTTCTGCTTCTAATTAGGCAGAGGTCTTACCTGGCTGGGACGGAAAGAATACGACTTGTCAACAGAGTCGCCCAAATCTCGTTCGCGATCTTAGCCTATCTAGATATATGTGCGTGTATGTATATGTGTATGTATATGTATATGTACATGTGTACTGACTGCGAGATGCAATCCACACACATACAGGAGAAGGTAGTATTTCCTCTTTTTTTTTCGGCGCGCATGCGCTGCGGTGAAGTGGAGGACCTAGCTACCCTGAACTTGGTAGACTAACTCACGACCACAACTCTCACCGAGGAAACTCGAGAATCGCGTCTTGACCCCGGCACAGCCGGGTTCTTTTCGGGCGTGTAGGGCAAGTAACGACACCAACATATGTAGGAGGGCGCCTCCTCCTCACTCCCCATTGTTACTGTTACCTAGCGTCGAAATCTTCGCGATGGTTGGCCGGCCGTCCCCCGCCCGGACTGGACGCGACGCGGCCGTATAGGCGGCCTGCCTCCTCTTTCCCTTTCTTATATACCCCTATATACTGCCTTGTACCTACGTATATACACACATATTTTAGATATGCACACGTACTCTTATACATATATGTACGAACATAGCAAAAACCAAGAACCCACGCAGAGTCCCAGATACGCAGAGCGAGCTGCGCTGCGACGCTGACTGCATTGGCTCGTCCCATGCGCGCAGGTAGTTAGCCCAGCGGGTTCTTCATCTTCCCATTCGACGGTACTCCGCGGCAGATTAGAGGGAAACAGAGGAAAAAAACCTGGGCGCGAAACATGGAGGCCAAGCTTTTCGCGGCTTAATGTCTAGGTCAGATTAATATCTATGAAACACGGCGTGCATGGCACCGATGCGACGGTACTTATATGGTCCTATATATCTGACTGTGTGTATGTCTGCATGTCCGCCTGCCCAACGCTTCGGTGTTGGGGGTTATACCTTAGGTGGGTAGGTAGCTAGCTATACCGGTTCGGCCATCCTCGACCCGAGGCAATGTGGGCAGATACTGGCAGATTGACTGACGGAGTAAACAAACAGGTCTACCTCTACGCAAGCCGCGCTACGGGGTTAGGGTGCCTAGCAGTCGATCAGAGGGTTTGTGAGCGAATAGCATAGCGCGAGACTTGTGAGTGGTTTAGGGACAACCTCAACGGGCAATACGCCGCAGTGTTGCCCTACCAATGGCTAGTCCGCATGCAAAGAGGCTCAGCGGGTTCATTCACAATCATCTGTTAGAGGTCGTCGCTATGGAATAAAGAGGCAGATGATCTAACTTGGTGGCTGCTCGTCACATGCGAAACAACGCAAAGCAACGCAACGCAGCACAGGAGCTTTTCCCCAACGAATATGTTATGATACTCCAGGCTCCTTTCGTCCATTCCCACCACCGAGGCTGTGAAGGCGATCGGGTGGAGAGATAGATGGGGGTCTGGTTCTGTCCTATACCCCACGAACATCAGTCATATTAGGTCAGACCTGTTATGCTATCTCCGGGAGAGCTCCGCCGGCTTAGCTGGGCGATCTCTGCGCATTCCTTCCTATTCGGGAAGTGGCACGTGTTCCGGATCGGGAAGCGCTGAGCAAGGTAACCACATGTTATGTCATGACGATCCAAGAGCGTAGCGGGGCTAACTCCCTACGCTGCGTATGGATGGGTATGTATCTGATCTGTTTCTGCTTGCGGGAGCGGGAGCGATGGATTCGTTTCGAGAAGACTATGTGTTTATGCGAGGACGGGCGGGTAGGTAGGTTTGGCGTAGGAATCGGATCCTGAAGCCCACCTGTGCCACGCGAGGAGGGGGGCCTCAGACAACGTCATTGCGATCCTTTTGGACGACGGCGTCGTGAATGGGACCAGATGGAGTCACGATGGGCGAGAAAATGGTAGCAAGTTTTGTTATGGGGTTCTGTGGCGTGTTGATGCGTTGTCTTTTTGGGGGCCTGGCCTGGTATTGACTCATCTCAGTCAGTTACCGTTTTTTACGGCTTTGACTTTGGTATCCTATTCCTAATTCGAATATGCTTCCAGTGGTTCTGAAGGACGGTACAGCTATGGAGATCACCTAGTACAAGTTTACGTCTCGAAACGCTAGGATGCATAAGAGGAGGTTGGTACCCACGTCGCTGGAGGACTTGAGTGAGGCCTCGCGGATTCCTTGTGCCTTATAACTAACTTGCTACTCGAATCATATGATATTACTATGAGAGGAGGCGTGTATAGGCGGAGCATGTTACGAAAATCTCAATACCAGACCAGACAATAAATCCCGTACCAACTAGCAAGCATGTGAATATTCCTAGGGTGGGAGCATATGATGTTTTAGGTACTCTTCAGCTTCTTTACCGTGAAATAGCGCTCTCGTTTCTTTTTCGCACAGCCTCATTCTTATTGGCACAGCTAAAATATGATTCAGTGATTGTTTGATGGCCCCTGCGGCTAGGCTCAGTCTTGAATCACATGCTGTTCTGACGGGACGCCCGCCTTCCACCTGTACGAGGAAGCAACATGCTCGTCAAGAGGGCCGCTCTGGCCGGGCTTCTGGTAGAAGTTCTCCCTGTACGTGCCTCCGGGCACGGCGTAGTCATCCCAGAACAAGCCGCGGCTTCGTAGCTCGGGGACTAGGAGCTCGATGATGTCTTTGAAGGATTGGGGGAATAGCGCGTAGGCCTGTAGGTTTTATGGTATGAGCGAATTTGAACACATTTTTGTAAAAGGATACCTTAGGTAGGTACCTAGGTAGGTAGCAATTTAAAAAAAAAAAAAAAGGGGGGGGGGGGGGGGTAGGTTAGGCTACTTACGAAGTTGAAGCCGTCAACGTCGGCTTCGTCGACCCAGGCCTCGAGGCTATCGGCGACTTGCGAGGGCGTGCCGACGAATATGGGCCCGTTGCCGCCGATGGCGACGTGTTCTGCTATCGTGTGCTTGGTCCACTTTGCGGTTTTGGGGGAGAAGCGGGCGAAGCCTTCGACGGTAGATCTAGATTATACACTACTGTATTAGATAGGTACTTAGGTAGGTAGGTAGGTAGGCAACTAATATGAGAGCGAAAAAAAGGGGGGAGGGGGGTGTTTCTTTGGTTGCGCGCGTACCGCACTGCGTTGCTCTCCACGTGTCGTAACTCCTCGTCGTCGCCGTACTTGTCTAGGTCGATGCCCGTCCAGCCGCCGAACAGGGCGAGAGCGCCCTCGTGGGAGGCGTATTTCCTGTAGTCAGCCAGCTTTGCCTGAGCATCTTGTTCCGTCCGTCCCAAGACAGGCGTCACCAGCGCCAGGACCTTGATGTTCCTCGGGTCCCGGCCGTACTGAGACTTGGCGAGCTCGCGGACTTCGGCGATGTTCTTGGCGCAGACTTCGGGGGCGTGGGCGGATACGAATATGGCCTCGGCGTGCTGAGCGGCGAACTGCTTGCCGGCGCGAGACGTGCCCGCCTGCAGAAGCAGCGGGGTTCTCTGCGGGCTCGGCTGGCAGATGTGCGGGCCGGGCACGGTGAAGAACTTACCGTTGTGGTTGATGGGGCGGACTAGGTCCGGCTGGGTGTAGATGCCCGACGCGCGGTCTAGCTTCACGGCGTCGTCGCGCCAGGACGACTCGAGCAGCTTGTAGATGACCTTGAGATATTCCTCGGCTTGGACGTAGCGCTCGTCATGCTTTTGATAGAGAACATTTATGATAAGAATTTACATTTTGGCTTTTTCTTTTTGTAGTGAGAGGTGTGTATGAGAGAAAAAGAGAGAGAGAGAGAAAGAGGACTTACTTTTGGTTGTTCTGTGAAGCCTAGGTTCCTCGCGGCCGAGTCGAGGTAGCTCGTGACGATCTAAGCCCCCTATTTTCAGCACAACATCCATATGAATATGTAAGTTCCAGGGGGGGGGGAGTCTTAGCTGACATTCCAACCTAATCTGGTCTCCGTTAACTGCTATATCTAAGGTAATTGGAAGATAAGATACATACCGTCCTTTAGACAGATGATCAACCGTCGACAAGCGTCGAGCGAAATGATACGGCTGCTCGTACGTAGTCGAAGCCGTGACGCCGAAACCAATGCTCTCAGTCGCCGCCGCCATGGCGGCAATTACAGACAGCGGCTCGTTCGTCGGCCATTGAGCGCCCGAGATCTTTGCAGGATCCAAGGAATTTCTATAGACATCGTATCCTCCTACCATTGGAATTAGCAAGCTATATCTCATCTGAAGGCTATATATTCTTGTTATTGTTGTTGCTAATCAGGTACCTACCGAGGACGTCGGCGATGAATATGCCGTGGAATTTCCCCTTCTCGAGAAGTTTTGCTAACTCGACCCAGTGCGATACTTCGTTAAAACGCCACGACTCGTCGTCTGGATGCCGCCATAAACCCGGCGATTGATGCCCGCTGGCTGAGGTTGTGTAAGTCAGCGAAACGTGATTTCATAGGTTGGATAATTTAATGAGACTTACTCATCATCGCGAAGGCGTTGAGCACGAGGCTCTTCTTCGGCTTTGCGTCGCTGCTCATTATCGCTTCCGTACCTAACCTAATGCTTAAATTTAAAATATAGGTACCTACCTTAAGGACTGATTCATGAAATATAAATCCCCCAATAGATCTTGGTCCGTTGCGCTATCTAGATAGCTGAGCTGAGCCGAGCTAAGCTAAGCTATATCCCCCTTCCGTCTCCGAGGGCCGGCGGATTGGCCCGCCTAACACTTACGCGATATCACGTTCGACATCCGGGTTGCGCGCATAGTTGCTGTTGTAGCTGCTTCCGACCTTGGCTTGGCTGCGATCACGCAACGCGAGAGAGTCAATCACGCAATTAACTTAGAGCTTGGAGGGGGCGGGGTTTCTCTCCAACCCAACCGATATGCCTTGGTATGGTTACGCGCGATGAAAAAAAAAGAACGTCAAAGTAGGGGCGGGGAAGAGTTTATGATACGTAGTCCTATTAGACGTGGTCTATTTGTGTAGATCGGGATGGTAAGGTGGTACACCGAGAGGGGGGGGATGGATTGTATAGGGCTGGCTGGGCCGTTTTCGCCTTGCTTTCTCTTCGCTACCTAGGTAGATAGGTAGATTTGATTATCGCCACCGCCAGGTACATCTTAATTCATTAAAAACTTTGCTATTATTATTCCCTAAGGAAATACTAACTACCTTGATGGCCCTGGACGAGAAAGACTGCATGAGTCTGTTTAGTTGCCTCCATCCTTTGAGGGTTCCGCCTCCTGATATGGTGGTTCTTCCTGGTATCTATTATACTTATACTTAGAACCGATATGATCATCCCGTAGCCCCTTTTGACCCTTTCCGTAGATCCTCTCCCTAGCAGTGAGCGTTTCTCCTTCTGGTGGCGGATCTGGGTAAATCCCACGGCGACGTAGCTCCGGGATCAATAGCTCAACTACATCCTCGAACGACCCGGGAGTAGTAACATAGCCGATATTGAAGCCATCCAAGTCTCCTTCTTCTATCCATCGTTCCAGGTCGTCGGCTACAGTTTGGGGTGACCCGATACCTACAGGACCCAGACCCCCTATCGACGCTTTCTGAGCGATCACACGGGGAGTCCACTTCGGGATGTCTCTGCTTGTAGTAGTAAACGCATCCAGGAGGCTGCGAACTTTATGAGCCTCCACCGAGTCTGCTGCGGTAATCTCCTGGTCGAGAGGAATCTTGGATAGGTCGATCCCGGTCCAACCACTAACTAGGACAAGACCACCAATGACAGAGCCATACTTTAGAAGCTCTTCGTATTTCGCATGCGCTTCCTCGTCGGTGGGCGCGACGATGGGAGTATAAGTTGCAAATAACTTGAGTGAGCGTGGATCTCTACCTTTCGAGGCAGCCAGTTCCCTGATCTTAGCAATCTTGGGCTTGAGGATGGACGCTGAGTGAGAGGACACGAAGATAGCTTCCGCATGAGTCGCCGCAAACTCAGAACCGGCGGGCGAAGTCCCGGCTTGGAATAGCAATGGGGTTCTCTGCGGTGACGGGTCGACTATGTGCTTCGTATTTAGCGTGTAGTATTTCCCTTTGTGATTGATCGTGCGAATCTTGTCCGGGTCAAAATAGGTGTCGTTTTCTGGATCAGGGGCGGTCGCATCGTCTGCCCACGATCCCTCCCAGAGTCTATAAATTTTGTGAGTCTCACTGGGTCACTGGGATTTTCAATAATAGGAACATACTTATAAAGTACTTTCAAGTACTCGTCGGCCTGTAGATACCGCTCATCGTGATCAATAGGTGTTTCAAGACCAATGGCTTTGAAGGCTGCTTTCTTCCAGGAAGTGACGATGTTCCAACCGAATCGTCCACCAGTGAAGTGGTCTAACGTGGAAAAGCGCTTTGCCAACAGGAAAGGAGGCTCAAACGAAGTTGATGCAGTGATAGCAAAAGAGAGATTCTTCGTTACCGCAGCCATTGCTGCAATTGGCTATAACGCAACACTTATGTTTTAGTCTCTCTAATTTTACTACGCTTCAACGCTGATAGACCTACGATAGTTGGATCCGTCACAGGCCATTGTGCGGCTCTTCTAATACAATTATCGAGGCTCCCTTCGTAGGTATCGTAGCCTCCATAGGTATCTGCGAGAAACAAGGCGTTGAAGCCTCCTCTGTCTAGCAATTTTGCCAACTCCAACCAGTAGTCAAGGTTGCGCTTCGTAGCTGACTTGTCGACGGGATTCTGATGTGCTATTAGATATATACCTCGGCATAGGAACATAGACACTTACTTTCCATTGGCCCGGTGAGAGATGGCCAATGGTTGACATATCAAATGCATTCAGCAGGATCTGCTTCTTACCCTGTGAAGAAGCCATTTTGAGTTGTAATCAGACTGCTGTAAGTTTTTACACAAATAATCTCTGTATAATGCGTTCGAAAGAAAACTAGGTCGCTATAGGCAGATTATATTTACTACTGGACATTATAAATGAACTCAACTAGCAATTATGAATACCTCCGCTCATACGTCAGATATCCTTTTCCGGCATCTGGCCAATATTGATGTGACGATAAAAAGTTAGTCTAAAAGTTCTAGCCGCAAACCAGATTGCTACCCAGGCGTCCTATCGCGGAGGTGCAAAGACGCGGGGGCTATTGCGTGCTTTGCCTATAGTAGAACGTGGTAGGTCGGCAACGCATAATTAGTCGAATGATAACGTGCTTCAAGATAACTTCGGTTTCACAGATATAAGGCCTCGGTTTTGACCGGTTACGAGTGAAATTAATAAACATCCATACTCGACCCGGTCAGACTTTTGCTGTTTTTATTATACGAGCGTGATCGAATTACTCGTCAATATGACTACCGAAGATTTACAACAGACCGTTAATACTAATGGATCGACGCTGTCTTCATTAGAGAAAAGCAGTTTAGAAAAGCCAACTAATGGCGTAAAGGCACCGATAAGTGAGGATGCTAAAGAAAAGGTCGAGCCGCTACTCAAAGAACCAAGGTTTGGCAGTTATCCTACACCAACTCTCAAGCTAGAACAACGCCATATCGACGAGCCAAGACAGTTAAGAGTTGCTGTCATTGGCGCAGGACTTTCCGGTGTGCTCGCCGGTATAATCCTTCCTCCCAAGGTTCCTAACTTGAAGTTAACTATATTCGAGAAAAATGCCGATGTGGTGAGTAATACTATCAATACTCGAGACGTATATTTTCCCGCTAACTAGCTATAGGGTGGCACATGGTTTGAGAACATATATCCAGGGGTTAGATGTGATGTTCCAGCACACGTATATCAGACCAGTTTTGCCCCAAACGTCAACTGGTCAGAGCAATTCGCGCAGGGCCGCGAGATCAGAGATTACTGGCAGGGGCTGGCGCGGAAGTACGATGTGTACCAGTATTTGAAATTCTCTCAGAGGGTGGAGGAGCTAAGCTGGGATGAGAAGAAATCCGTATGGAATGTGAGAGTACATAACCTCAGCACTGGAGAGACGTCCAGCGAGGAGTTCGACTTTGTGTTAACTGCCATCGGCCGCTTCAATGCCTGGAAGTTACCTGACTACCCTGGCATAAACGACTTCAAAGGTCTGCTTCGACATGCCTCAAATTGGGATCCTAATTTTGATCCTACGGGCAAGCGAGTTGCAATCATCGGTAACGGCGCAAGCGGCATACAGCTCACCGCCAATATCCAGAAGCACGTTAAGCATCTGGATCACTACGCCCGAAATAGGACATGGGTTACGGCATCATTTGCCGGCGATGAGACTTCTATCGAGCCCATCCCAATATCACCCGAGCTCCGAGAGTCGTTCAAAGACCCCAAAGAGTACGTCAAATGGAGAAAGGAGCTGGAATCCAAGTACTGGCGGGGATTCTCAAGCTGGCTCAAGGGGTCCGAGCTCAACGAAAAGTCCCGCGAAGAATTCGCGGAACTTATGAGGAAACGGGTAGCCAGGAAGCCTGAACTCATCGACAGGATTATCCCGGATTTCTCCCCTCACTGCCGACGACTCACCCCCGGACCAAACTACTTCGAAGCTATCACGGAGGACAACGTAGACTACATCCAGACACCCATAAAGCGCTTCACAGAAACCGGCATCGAGACCGCCGACGGCGTGCACCGCGAGGTCGACGCGATCTTCTGCGCGACCGGCGCAAACAGAGATATGGTACCGCCGTTCAGCATCTGGGCGCACGGCAAGGACCTATCGAAACTATGGGAGCAGGACGGGGAGTACGGGTTTCCTTACACGTACCTCGGGGCTGCAACGCCCGGATTCCCGAACCTCGGGTTCATCCACGGACCGCACGGGTCGGGCCGTTCGGGGACGGTACCGCACAGCGTCGAGGTGCAAGTTACATTCTACGCGAAGCTTCTGCGCAAAGTAGCGCGCGAGGGCATCAAGACGATCCAGCCGTCGAGGAAAGCGGCCGACGACTTCGTCCAGTACTCGGACGCGTTCTTCGAGACGACGGTGCTGTCGGAGAACTGCAGCTCCTGGTACAACAGCGGGCGTCCCGGCAGCAGGATACACGGGCTATGGCCCGGAAGCGCGGCGCACGTGACGATTATATACCGCGAGCCGCGGTGGGAGGACTGGGAGTACGAGTACCTCTCCGAGAGCGGGAACAGGCTCGCCTGGTACTTTGGCGTCGGGTCGACTCTGAAGGAGCAGGATCCCAATGTCGATATCGTGCCGTATATTAAGGACCCGGCGACCATCGACTTGCGGGATTTGCATGAGAGCTGGTGGGATCTACCTTGAGAAGCGGATTCGACAGATCTCCGACAAACTGGCTAGGCTATATAGTTTTGGCCGATATTCGTAGTGCATGATAGAAGTAGAACTATGTAGTCTCGCCTAGCCAATAGACTGTGTCTGAGCAGCAACTAGATCAGCTTGCGTATAATTCAACTGCAGTATATTATCATTGAAGATGTTTAGCTTTGGCACATTTCCGTAGAATTAGGCATTGCACCATGGCTTGTATTGGCAGTTGTGAATGGATGCTGGCATGAATTATGACTTCCCGCAATGGTTTGAAATTATATTAGTTTTTTTTTTTTTTTTTTTTTTTTTTGTTTTTTTCCCCTATATTTAGGATAATGAGACTCCACATACAATAGCAAGGTAAATCCTATTTAGACTTTGCCTACTAAGAAAGCCTGTCGCCTGTGGTGATTGCCCAACCATAGTTGGTTACGCCTGATATTAAGAAAACGTAGTGACGATGCCAAGTATAGATAAAACAATACTACCCCGACATCTCAAAGATGCTCTTATGTCGCGAATCAGACGAGGGAGAAATCTCATCGCTTCCCATCGGATCCAGTCCGAAACTACTTAATGGACTAACAGTTGCGCGCCGTAATTCAGGCCCAGAGCCATTTACCTCTGACCTCGAAGCCCCCGCGTCGAGCTCCGCCATCTGTATCATATCTTTTACTTGAGCTGTAGGGTCTCCTTCGGGCTCTGGCTTATCCGGCATGAGTTCGTCGTTCTGTGGACTCGGCGTAGGATCCTCGTCGTTACTACTCTGGACAGCCCTCCTCTTTCGTCTGCGACGGTAGAGGAAGATAGCCCCGCATAATGCTCCCAGAACACCAAGTGCCGTACCTATCGCTATACCAACTATCACGCCCCCAAAGAGAACAGTTACGGGGTTGGAACTTCCGCCGGCGGAGGACGCATCACTGTCTGGTCCTTGGTTCGTGTTGGTACCGCTAGGCATACTGGAGGCCATTGTCAACTGTAGTGGGAAGACCTCGTGGTAGACAGTAGCGGCAAATCCCGTAGGTAATCCCCTCATAGGCGCTATCCACGTGGAATATCGTTCATGATCGACAGGATCCGTGTACGGCGGATCCCAGGCCATCCACACCTCAGTTGACAAGGTCACGGCGCTAGCACAATATCGCCCGCTACGAACCGAAAGGCCGCCGTTACTTTCGCTTGGTATACATGTCCAGGAGCCTGGTGGACAACACCACGCCTGCGAATACTCCGAATTCCCGTCAGTGACAGCGGTGACGCAGGCCGTAGTCCAGCCGGACAAGCACGCGGAGCCAGGGTACGCCAGCGTCGACCACCCAGGCTCCTCGGCGGCCGTTGTCCCCGGTTCCTGGCCGATCTCCTCGTACATATTATTGAACAGCGTGAAGTATCCATCTGGGAAACATCTCGTCTCGAACCCTATCTTTCCCTCCCCCAATGCGTTGACCGCCTGGCAAGCTAAACCCGACGATAGAGGAACCAAGCCATCAGAATGCGTGAGGTCCTTGCAGTATACGGAGAGCTCGCAATAGGCGTTGTGAGGTGGTGTGAAAGGGGTAGTTTGCGGCGGCAGTAGTAGTGTTGCCGTTGTAGAGGGCTCGTCTGCAGAGCCGGTTCTACTAAATGGTAATCTTGTTGTAATCGCCGACATAATCAGAAACTATATAATATACTAAAGCGAGGAAAATGGCTAAAACGGCCGTGGAAAGGGGACACTCCGTTATTAGTACTGTTTGCCTGTCAGTCTTGCGAACATGTGCCCCCGTTTGATCGCATTTCGATATATCATGCAGCTACCCGTCTATATCACACCAGTTTCTGAACTGTCACGATTGTAGCGATGTTCCCCTTTAAATTCTATAAATGCGATGGATATTAACCCTATGATATAAGATCAACAGGAAGGATCATTGTAGAACCACAATTGCCAGTCGGTAATGTTCAAGATGGCGTTTGTAGTAGAGGCTAGCAAGTTCAACAACCCATCATAAATCATTACATCCGATCTGTCCAGCACGTAGGGATAACCGGGGGTTGGTCAAACAGAGCAGTTTCAACATAGGTTATACAAGACCACACTGTGATCGATGACATCTGCGTTACATTTTATTGTCTTGGCCTATTAGATGTTTCCCCAACCGAGCCGGCCTAGCACTGGGTAGATGGAAAGTAAATCCGTGATTGAGGTAACGACAAGAAAGTATTGAGCGGTTTACCTAGGTACCTACTCACCTCAGTTGGATACTCCTTGTCCCGAATAGACGGCTACTATAACACTGCAATGCTTGATATCGTGACGGCTTCAGATCAATCTGCATTATAAAGGGTATAAGTACCTAGATTAGACCTTACCATACCAACCAATACCGACTTCCCAAACCATAGCCCCCCCTATTTCCTCCACAGGGCCAAACCGACCCCATCCCAACTCCCACCAACCCAACCATGCCATCCATCCCTTCCCCTACCTCTACCCCTCCCCCCTAACGCGGCCGCTCCTCCCTCTGCCTCCTCTCCCTCTCAAAAACCCACAGCGCCGTCGCCACCGCCATCACCGCCCACCTCTCGCCCAACACGCCGCTCGCGCCCGAGCCCAGGAACCTGAACCGGAGCTTCTTCGTCATGCTCATCGTCGCCCAAGCCCACACCGCCACCACCTCCTTTCCGTCCCCCGCCGTCGCTCCCCCCCGTAAACACAGGCTCCGGCAACCCGTCTCCCCCGTCGCCGCCGAGCCCGCTCGGCGCATCCGTTCGCAGCCGCACTAACTTCCACCCGCTCGACCTCCCCCCCAGCGCCTCGATGGCCTCCCCGCGCGACCGCCGCCACTCGAACGGCTCCCGCCGGAGCCCCGTCCCCGTTCCCGTCTCGACGACGAACGTGTACGGCGCCTCGCCGCCCAAGAACCCCGGCGTTTCGACGCGTTCCTGGGTCCGCCTACCCCCTCCTCCCCCTCCCGCTCCCCCCTCCCACGCCGGGAAGGGGCGGAAGCGTAACCGTAAGCGCGCGGTCGAAACCCACGCGCTCGACGGCGGCTAGCGCGGGCGAATTCTCCCCCGGACCGCTGTGCAGGACGACGTCGGGCTTGGTGGAGTACGCGGGGGACAAAGAGACGGCGTATAGAGGGGTGGATTGGTGCTCCCCGATGCGGTAGTGCCGCCGGGACTCGGCGTACATGTTGAACGCGGGGGGGAACTGCCGCGGGATCTGCGGCCGCGCCGGCGGGGGAGCTTGCTGTGGTTGGGCCTGGGGTGTGAAAGGGGGAGGAGGGGCTCGGGAAGAAGAAGAAGCAGAAGATGTGGCTATTGTTACCGTGCCGTCCGTAGGACGTTCCGAGTACGGAGGCGGATCGTCTTTTATATCGGCGTCTTTGGTGTGAGGCGCCATGCCGACTTTCTTCTTCTTCTTCTTCGTTCTTCCTTCTCAATTTCCCTTTCTTTACTCTCTCTCTCTCTCTCTCTCTAACTGTGGTGATGATCAACGCGCAAAAGCCGATATCCCCCAAATAATCGCTAATGTATAAAAGAAACCAAAAGAGGTAGGTTACAAAAAAGCTAAAAATCGAAAATAAAGAAAACCCGGTGCCTAGGTACTAAGGTAGAGAATCTTTGGACCAACTAGGTTTTGACGGAAGAGTACCTAATGTTTGAAAGTAATCACCAGAGGAATTTCCCCTTCCATGCGTTCCTTCGCTTCCTTCGTCGGTAGGAATAAGTCGCAACGCCTGCGCCTGCGTAGTACGAGTTTTGTAGATTTGTTGTTACCAACACACGCAATCGTACATATTTCTTACCTAATAGAACCAGCTTATTTTTATTATACTTTCTATTCATCGAAGTCAAGCTTTTCTTATCCCCATATATATACATATAAACCCATCGACCGCCCCCCCCTTCTCCCCCTTCGGCTGGCCACCACAATGCTCACACCACGCCGCGTAGCCCGTCCTATGCAAACACGGAAAGTCGGCCCAACGAGAAAGTGGGACGTTAACCGAGACGAACAACCCCAAAGGCCACGAGGATCATACCATTGTTTCTACTATAGACTAGGACAGCTTCCTTGGCTTTGTGCTACGGACCGCTCATAAGCGTGGGCTGTAGAATCTGACAGTTACACTGAAGCGACTTGGGCCGAGACAGGATGTCTTCTCTTCATAGTCAGGATTGTCAGCCAGCCTTACCAGCGCAAAACTTATGCGTTTGCAGATTATTAGATTAGTATAACAAACTGCGCTTTAATGATACATACGTCATACTTGGGCCATTTCTACAAGAATTAATAATTAATACTTTATAATATACGGCAAGTCCAAATAATTCAATCAATTAGGGGGAAAGGTAATAAATTAGGTGTATCAAGTTCATACTATCGTAGGTAGGGTAAATATAGGTCCAGGACAAGTAAAGCAGTTAGACACTTCATGTAAGGGGGTATAGTGTTAGTACGACCTCTGCGAGCCTCGTATAGTAAAGCTCCGTAATTAAAAATTTGTATGTATGTAGTAGTGGTAGTAATAAGCCGGCGGAGTAGCCGTCTTCCACCATCCGTGAACAATCCATTCGAATGCGTAGGGGGTATAATGCGAGAACCATCCATCAGCGTCTTCGGAGCTTCCGCTCTCTAGCCCGGTAAAGGCGAAAAACCAGCGCTCCTCCGAAGCACAAAGGAAATCGGATGCTAAATCAAGACCCTTGTCGCGGCCCTGGCGATGTAGGTTAGGGTTATTGTGAATTAGATGGCCAACAGGGCGGTTGGCGTGCAAATCGGTATCCCGGATTCCTTCCGAACCCTCCCGTCCCTATCAGAAGATCCCATACAGCGCGAATTTTAAGAAAGGCGGCATGCAGTGCCATGGCTGACCTAAAGAAGTCTAGGAAGAACCTCAGGTCCCAGTCGAGTAATGCGTCAAAAACCAACTCTCCGACCTCACAGGTCCCTTTTATCTGCTCTGATGTCGTCTATACTCTAATTGAACGAGGTCCATAAATCCTTGTTCATCCTTAATAGGAACCCAAGAAGTAAGAGACTTCATAGCATTCTCAAAGTCCGAGTCCAGCAGTGTTGGCCGGAGCGTGTCAATGATAGCGAGACTGGTTGCGTGGAGAATCTCAAGTCCCTTTGACGATGGTTCCGGAGCAGCCTTGCTCGGCGAGATAGAGCCGTCGGTCGGTTTCGGCGAAGAGCCGAGCAGGATGAAGACATCCCATACCCGGAGCTGAACGGAAAATGGTATAGATAAGTTGAAGAGGGTCAGATACCACTTAGTGGCGTATGCGGTCGGGTCGATACAGAGCTCCGTCTAGGTAATAAGATGTTAGTTAAGATCAAGTTTAGAGAAAGGTAATTTTAAACCTACAAGTTTCGCGGCGACGTCTCTACTAGATAACCAATCGCGTTCGAAATCTTTCAGAGCCTCTATGAGCTCCACGAACCCGGAGCCATACATTCGATTGAGACCACGAAACTTCCACAGCCGTACTAGCATTACAAAACACGCCTCCTCATCAAAGTAACTAAGGAAGGTCGCCGCCAACGGGGCCATGCCCTGGACGTAGCCCGTATCAGGGAAATAAAGGGATATGGAATGTAGCACTCGAAAAAGCAATCGCTGGCCACCACGGTACCTCCGTCTGAACATGATATGTTGATTAATTGTCCTGGGCACGTCCAGATCGATTTGCCCGTCATCCGGCGACGGCTCCTCGATGAGCCGGCGGTAATCAGCCTTAATGTCCTCCTCCGAAGCAAACGGTTCGCTGCTGGACCTGGCGGCGGAATAGAGGAATGAATACCAAGCTGACGCCCGCCAGCAATCAGGGATACCCTTCCATACCCGTTTGACTAGCTTCGGGTGCTTCAGGTCGAAGTCGAACACCATACCTTGACCATCGGCGCCTGTTTTAATTACTGTAGCCATCCTCCGCCACTTTTCAGCCCGCTGCGTCTCCTTCAGCTTTAATTCAGCTAGCTTCCTCTCCGCTGACCCATCGTCACCCGCGTTCGATAAGCCTGGGTGCGTTGCAAGGATATCCCCAGCTTCGTCTAATAATCTCCTGTCCCTGTTATGGGGCAATAAATTTGTGGCTTGTCGGAAAGTCGCCGAAAGGGCGGAACGGTGCGACGCCGTAGATAACTCCGACGCCTGGGTGTTCAAGGATCGGGCTGACATCTTCCTACTAGGGCCGCTCCTAACTCTTAACGAACGTGACGCCGTTTCTTTCCGAACCAGAACGTTCCGATGTTTGCGCATTGAAAAATGAACCGAGGTCGTTTCGGTCGGGGACGACGGCCGCGAATCCTGGGGCTGTTGAACAGAAATGAAACCGTAACGATCGACATCTTGAACCTGGACTCCTTCCCAATCCTCAATTCCTCCTGCTAACTCATATTCGGCCCTTATGTCCTTATCTGGTGGCGACGAAGTAGAAGCCGAGGTTGGAGTAGGGTGTCCAACCGGGTCGTTTGACCTATTGAGAGAGCGCAACTGGTTAGCATTATCAAAGGTTATAAAATATGTTTTTTGGATATATAAGGAAACCGTACGCGTCATTCGCATTCTCTTCTAACGGGTTTTCTGCTGAGGGCTGGATACGCTCATCAATGGACGAGTGTCCCGCGCCCTCCTCCCACTTGACGACACCTTCCCCGGATTCATAGAGCGATCTCACCTTTTGAGATTCCTTCTCCGCCTCAGCAGATATAACCCGAACGCTAGGAGGTGGCCGGCGCGGTGTGGACGGCGTGGGCGGCGTGCTGGTCAGGGCGTTGTCGGAAGCCCCTGATGAGAATTTGGCGGATTCATTAGCGCTCGCGCCGACGGCGACAGCAGCGGCGGCGACAGCATCGGGAGTCTTTTCGCGCGTGGGTACTAAAGGAAAAGCGCGTGGGTGTCTAACTCGATCGGTATCGGCATTGGGATTGGGATTTCCATTATTGATGATGCCGTGCTGTTCGGCCATGGTGGCCAAATTCTTGTTAGATCTGCGCGAGTGCTTGGCGCCAAAAATGAGGCTGCCACGCTTAGAGAAGGACAGCTGGGTCATAAAGTCATCTTCTAACAACCTCTCAGTGGGGATAGTGGTTGAAATAATTGGAGAATCATGGGGGTTAGGTACTGGTGACAATCTGCCGCTAGGGGATTTAGGCGCCGATTCGTCCTGCCCGTTTGGCCTATTTGGCCTGTTTGGCCCGTTTAGTGCATTTAGTGGGTAGCCCGGGTTCCTATTTTCAGCGCACGGGTCCCCATCATTTCCTGCTTTCTTTCGTAATCGTCTCATCTTGGAAAATGACGACTTGGAAGAGTTAGATCGCAAACTAAAGCTTCTTGCAAACCTTTTTGAAAAGTTAGAAGGTGGGGTAGTTGGTGATGTTGGTGAAACTGTTTCTCCATCCGAAAATGCTGGCGAAGGAGCGCTAGCCCTGCTGTTGGATTCGCTTACTCGTTCCTCTTGACGCGAATATAGAGAGGGCGATGCAGAACGGGTCGTTAGTTGGAGCGGCCTGATCTCTCCATATTTTTGAATCTTTTCATAGGTAAAAGGATCTTCGTCGTCTGTCTCGGTATCCTCCCGAATGGTCCACGGGCTCGAAGGGGTAGTCGGCGAGAGACAGGAATCCCGCTTTCTCGTATCCACACTTGTCCGCGGACTGCTGATGGTCCTCAATGCCGGGTGCTGTTCTGTGGGAGGAGCTGGACGTGGTGGCGGTATTACGATAGGAATACGAGCTGTATTGCACGAAATAGGACGCGGAGGTGGGCGACGAGAAGATCGAGGTGGTGGTATTGGTATAGGTGGCTCTGCCTGGACGGTTTGGTCGTACCGGAATGCTACCAACTTGGAGTCATCTCTAAAAGGGACAAGACTCGAAGTCCTGCTCTTAGATCGGACATTTGTGGTCTTGGAGGGTGCTTGCGGTGCTATGTATGGTACCGCGTGTGGTGTAACTCCGAGCATTGTGGCTGACTGGATATTGTATCAAAGGAAATACAAGTCCGCTTGCGTCCCCGGTAACGATTTGATTTTCGTGGAATTATTAATATCGTGCTTGGTATGACAACAAACAATAAGAGGGGGTTGAGCTGCCAGTAACCGTTGTAGGGCTTGACAAGCACAAGTAAGCCACTCTGACCAAGCAGGTTCTCTCCTTCTTATCTACCCCCCCTTTTTTTTAATAAAAAAGAAGGAAAAAAAGAGAAGCAGTCCCCTTTTTCGTTGCGAATAGACACTCGAAAATAATGGTGAAATATGTACAACCTGCACCAAACCCAATGTCGTCCACCACTTACACGACTATAAGCCAGCAGTTATATGTTAGCGTGATTCACTTTTTTAGAGCGATGAGGAAAAGTTGTTCAGGGAGAGAGGGAGAATCAATTAACGAAAAGAAATGTATAATCGAAGCTCGAAGTTGTAAATATGGAAAATATGGAAAATATGGAAAATATGGGTCAAATAACTGTTGCTCCAGCAGAGACTCTCCATACTCCCTCCATACATACAAGGACCGGTTGAGGCTTTATGGAACTCGTACCTTCTTTTTCGATAGATGATAGATGTAATGCAAAAACTCAATTTATTGACTTAGAAAAAGACGAATCGGGAAATCCCACGCCGTTAGCGACTTACAACGAAGGGACGCTCGTAAGTTGCAAACAAACAAAAAGACGTATCTCTACCGAATACTCCTTAAGGTATACATGTTATGTACTTATATTACTCATTTTTCCCTCTTCTTCCTTTTTTTCTATAACATATCCACCAGCCGGGGGTTGGTGTGCTTTAATATGTTTTTTTAGCTTGGGTATATATATACTAATGTATATTTCTTTTGGGTCATGGTTCATCTGATCTGGCCATCATGCAAGCGGGTTTTGTCGTGGCGGAAGCGAATTCCATTAGCACCGGGTGGCCCATAGGGGGCCGGTACTACCACGGGGGTTGTCTATACTTTTTTTTTTTTTTTTTTTTTTCTCTTGTACAATACCTATGACCCGGAAAGGCGTCAATAGAAGCGATGCACATCATCAACTTAACAACCACCATTACCGTTTATTCCCAATTGGCTAGGATCAGAGACACGTTTCCACTTCTTCCTAGCCTGGCCCGCTACAATTTTTTGGCATTGGTCGAACCGCGGCACTTTCACTACCTAGACCGACAATTCAAGACCGAAGCGGTCACGCACCGTCCTTTTTGTTCGCCTTGATTTCTAACTGGTCCCCTTGTAAGTCTTTTTTCTACCTAGTTAAATGGACTCAACTCAATCTCATGTATCCTCGTTAAAAGGGGATCTCAGGGTCTAGCGGTCTACCTACTACGTTACTTAATAACTACCTACCTAGTAACTAATCGAATTGTACGTTACGTAGTCTGTTTACCTGCCCAATCCACCCAGTTATTAATCACTGGCCAAAACTACTAGATGCTAAGTCTTTTTTCTCTCTTAACCTTAAGTAACGCATGCATGGGGTCATACGACCCTGTATTACAGAAAGAGCCGGCTTTTCCACGAACCAAGACTCAAATAACATGTGAGCGTTGTGTAAGTGCCAAGTGGTGTAAATGTGGTGTAAATGTGTAAGTGCCCGCAAACCTAACTTCAATATGAGGAAGGTCTGGAATCTCGTTCGCCGAAAACCCCAACTTTTAGTCCCGTACATCTAAGTCCCCCCCGCAACACAAGTTCTCTTTTCACACTCCATTACCAAGTTTACCAAGTGGGTTACGGCAGAGCTTTCTCGAAGTTGATGAATCCTACCTATATACTCCCTCCGCCTGTCCGCGTCTTCATAGTTTCCTAATCGATAAAGTAACTAGGTAGTATAATATCGTTCCGTTTATCCTGAAGGGTGCCCCACGCGACTGGAGCTTAGGTAGGGACCATGGTTTGGATTTGGTAAAGTAGCACCGGGGTCACCGCATTCCTTGCCCTCATTGGACTGTTTATAGATGCGAGATCCCAGGGATCGACCTGAGGTTAGCCGAGTCGGGAGCGGAGGGTAAAAAGAATGGGAAAAAAGGATAACCACCAATACTCATACACCACCCTTCTAGGTATTTTCTTCAACTGGAGATACTATATTTAAGAACCCCCAAAATATCGGTATACACATACACACATACATACAGATAAAAACATAGTAAATTCCCACCTAGGTATTTCGGCGGGGTAAAGAAGCAAACTATACGTCACTTCCACGAGTGAATAGAAAATGATCTGGGTCTGGAAGCCCGCCCTCAACGGACGACGACACACCAAATAATCCCTCGGGTCTAGGACTCCGGTCTTCAATTCCCAAGGTAGAACAATTGACGTGTCCATTTTAGCCAGCCCATCCGAGTCCGTCGACAGCCACCAATTAGATGAGATGCGCGCGGGGTGTTAGAGAGACAAGTTGCCAATATATCCCGAACACCTCTAAGCTTACTATGTATTGATGCTGAGAAGCATTATGAGGCACTTCTAAAATTAGACTGGCTCAACTGATATATCCTCTCAAATATGACATAACTACTATGTATACGCTCGAACAATTCGGGTTTGATTTTGAGTATTAGTGCGCATAGCTAATAAAATGCTGCTTGAACTTTGATGCCAAGCCCTGAGAAAAACGAGAGGCTGGTAGCCGGTAGTCAACCCCTTAAGCAAACTTAGGAGAATTGGTTATACTCGATTGGATATACCCAGCTAGGGAATGCCAAACGCGACAGTTGGCAGCCGTTGGGCCTGCATCTACCCTGACCGCATCACAAACTCAGCATGCGCCAGATCGCAGGTAAAAAGTAAATTCTATAAATTCTATTGGCTGTTTGGTATCGAACAGGTCCGTTAGACAACGGCCACGACAATTTCTAGTATTGAAAGATTGAAAGCACAGTCAGATTGGTCGCAAAACTCTTAGAAGAAAATTTTTTTTTCTCCTTCTCTTCCCTGTTTTCGAATAGGTTAGGTACATATCTACTACGTATCCCTCCAATTGATATCATCTTCCAATAAGGTGTCAATTCTATCGTGTCCGAACCTCTGTGGTGGGATACGCTAACACCAGCTTTCCAGGCATTTACTGGCCTTATCTCACTCATCCCGACGCCTTTCCCGTAGGTGATATGCAGTTGAACCCTGAATTAAGTTAACTTCCCCTGAACCATGCGTTCGTCCCTTGCAGCTTGCATAAGGTTCATATTATCGCGTCAATGACCGCCTCTGTTGGCGCCAACGCGACAAGATTTCGGCCGTGTCAACCTATTCGGTAGGTAGTTTGTGATGAGTAGAACGTCATGCATTGCTGAGCTGGCCCGAGCTATACAGGTTCTTCTATTCGCTAATAGCTCTGTGAATCATCATCGGTCAGGCCATCAAACTTCTTCATTCTCCCAATCCTTTTCACCAAATATTGGTCGGCTTGGATTACTGCTTACTTCGAGTTTATCGAGATATTCTGGTGGAATCGTTGGAATATACTTCCGCTCTCGCTCCCGGTTGACTCCTCCAAATCCAGCGCCATAAGAAATAAGCATATCTGTAACTGTTGGGAGCGTGAATGGTAGCATCAAGGACGGATCGAGATTGATCCCGTCTGGTATGTCGTCGTCATCGTCTTGATCTGGGTTTGGTGTGCCTGTAATACTTCCTGGTGTTTCCGCGTTATTACCGTTATGCGTGCTTCTGATAGGCGTCGATGGCACGCTTGGCATTGATGACGCCGTTTTTCTGCGATCTTTTCTGAGTGCGGCCTCTTTCCGAATGGCGTCGAGGTATTTCATAGCGCTCTTCGGTAACCCCTTTTCTCCTACTTCTAGCCGATAATTTTTAGCAGCGTATATCAGCTGCTGCGGACTTAGTCGCTTTAGCTGTTGAAGCGTTCCAACCAGAGCTTCTAAATCATCTGAATCTAATGATGAGAAACACTGTAACCACTGAAGGAGTTGTACGACAGGGGCCAAATGTCTACGTGCTGCTTCCATCGTCGTTTCTCCAGATGATACCGTGTCTCCGTGCTCGTAATGCTCGGGCTGTCTGTTATTAGATCGAGCCCAATCCTCCAAGACTGAGACATTCATCCTAATCTGCATCGCCTTCGTTCTTGCTAGGTACTTCCTGTTATTCATAATCCGATTGAAAAGTTCTGCGCCGATCCAATAGAGTAGTTGAGATATGATTTGTGCCGTAATTACTGAGTGAATATCGTATAGGTCGAGGACGAATAAAGTAGATGATAAGAGAGATGTTACATTTCTGGGGGCGGGCTTGGCACGTTGTTTCGGGGAGGGAGGCCGGAGTCGCTTCTCTAGCGGCTCTTCTTTGACCTCCTTCTTTCTCTTGAATAATTTCCACTCATGTTGGAACGTCACATCTTCGAGACCCGGGATAGTCTCATGGTCGAGCATTGCGGCGTCTAGAACTTTGTCCAACCGCCTCTCGGCATCTCTAACTATAAGAATAAAAATCTCGTTAATTAGTTCTGCAAGCTGTGCTTGAAATTCAGTTGTCGCCTCGACCAAGCCGGTGTCCTTTTTTAGGTAGTGCAATAATAGGGTTGCGTTCGACATCCAAAAGGCCAAAATGGTCATGTCCCATTGATGGGCTTCGACAACTTCATTGATTTTATCCTGGGCAGTAACGAGCAACTTAGCTAATAATTCGTGGCTAGAATGGTAGTGGGCGTATCGTGCGCTGAGGAAAATCATGTTCGCCGGAACGGGCTTCTGGGACGGTGATCGCTGAGGTTGCATATTCGTGATAACAATATCGAGCATCCTGTCTAAGTCGCTTTCTTGGAAGACGAACATTTGATCATGCAAACACCGATTCCAATCAAACTCTTGTAAGTCTTCTTCGAACTCATCCATGGGCTAATATAACCAGTAAGCAGAGCTATTCATTCTTCGGAGGTTGGAATAACTTACCTCGGGTTGGTCATCTATTCCCATATTGCCCAAGTCGACTTCGAGGTCGCGTGCGCTATCCATCATCATCCGCCGACGTAATTCATTTTCGGCCAACTCCTCTTCAAACCTATCTTGAGAGAAGCCGGGGTTGTAGAAGTCGTCCGTAACCCCAGCATTTCCGAGGCTGTAGCCGTTATCGTGTAGGTAGAACGACATCTCGCTGTCGGGTGCAACAAAATCGAAAGCTGTTCTTCCAGATGATGTTTTTGCCTCCGGTGATGCTCCATTGTCTAGTAGTATCTTCGCAATACCCTTATGTCTATTGGTCATTGCCCACATTAAGGGGCTCCAATGGTTGCGGTCCTGCTTATCCACGTCTACCCCAGCGTCTACGAGAGCCTGAACCACGGTTTCGTGCCCCTAAACGAAATTAGCGATCGTAAAATAACACGAGATGTGAACGTGATCACTAACAAAACAGCTCGCATACACCAAGGCAGGCGTTCCCTCTTCATCTGGCGCATTGATGTCAACGAACGACCTTGCCTTCCCACTAAGTATCTTTTTTACGTTATCAAGGTCGCCATTGCTCGCAGACATGATCAAGGCTTTCTGAAGTATCGAAGTCTTTTCGTCATCGGGGAGTTTCTCATCTGTTGCAATATCATCTACATCACCAAAGGTTTTCCCTTCGAGATGTTGGGCTTGCGCTGCGAGCATCTGCATCAGTCGCGTGTCGCTATCGGGCATACTCTTCGTCAAGTCTTGATCGTAGTTGGGATCGTCTAGGGTTAGGTCGCTAAATTGCAACGGCTTTGCAAGTATAGGGCTTGTTAAGAACTGTGATTGTCCTATAAAAAGAAATCGCCACGATTAGCATCTATATAGATGTTTCGCACCAGCTTACAGATAAGCATCATAGATCACGAACCTTGCCAACCATCATACATCTCAGTCTCCGGGACCAACTCTGCTGATACGACTCTACGATCATCTAAGGACTTGGGGAGGTCGGCTGGGAGAGCTCGAGGCTTTGACGGCTGCTCCCCGCCAAAGCCCCCGCCATCAGAATCCCCAAAATCCATTGCCAAGTGGGAGGCATAGGAATATTTCCCTCAAGAATTGGTAGAAGGTGTCACGTTAAAGGGGACAACCATGCTTTCCCAAGAGAGAGAGATTCCGTATTGATTGATCTGTGGGTCTTTATATTGAGCTAGACTTCAATGAGGACGTTCGTCATTAAAATGTACGGTACAGTGTTAAAGATGTAGGTACTAGGTAGGTAATGTATGCACCGAGCCAAGCATTTAAGTTAGGTAACTAACAGTTATTACTAGGTCGAGAGCATTAAGGTTCAGTAGTAGGACAGATAGATGACATGATAGCGATAGTTAGCCACAATGAAACTGCCACAATCATATCAGTACCTACTCCTTCTGGTCCGTGCGCAACCCCTTATTAGGGTAGGGACGATTACGGTGTTCATTCACTAAAGTTATCCGTAAAGAGGCACAACTACCAGCACAACTACCTGTACCTAGGTACATACCGTGCTTAAATATTCAGCTACCAGTATTTACCTGGGAGAACATCTCTGCAC